>OY756216.1:17545101-18910203 GCA_963576875.1 Acrobasis repandana
AATATAAATTATAGATTTTTTTTTTAATTCAAAATGTTGAACTTCCTTATATATAACCCATAGGGAAAAATGTTATAATTGACTAACCTATAGTGAAAACCAATATCATGGTTTCCTACAACGGAATACATTTCGGTTCCTTCAGGTACTTTGAATAGTTGATGGAACCTCTCTACATAGTCATCAAACTCCTTTTCAGGACACCATTTGCCTTCATCGAACAGATCACCTAGAATTAATCAAAGTATATAAAAATACATACTTTTTCAATGTTTGCTTTAAAATAGGTACATTGAATTTGCATTTAACAAACCCAGAACAAACACAACATCAGGTCTGTGTAAAGTCATTGCTGTTTGAAAGGCTCTATGCATCTGCCATTCCCTTCTCCATTTGTCCAACCAGTGACCATTCCGGGACCCAAGCAAGTGCGTATCGGCTAACACCATCGCATAAACTGGGTCCTCATCTTCGGCCGGCTCCTTATTGAGAGCAGGCCATCCGCACTGTAAAATACACATGAATTCATAAATACATTCATCGCAACATCTACAGAATAAATATAAAATATAATTTAATTCACTTACCTGAATTTGCGTAACGTAATAAATTAGATATTCACAGTAAAAATAAATACATAGAAGACCTACAACAAATCTTAACAAAACATTTAAAAACAATTTATGGCGCCATCGGCCAAATAATAAAGCCATACTACAGACACTGCTTATTAATTTGGTGATTAAATTTATTGAAATATTTGATATTTTAATTTATAAATAAACCAATCATACCTATCAACCGAATTTATTTACTTGTTTTGTTTGTTATTGACTTAATTTGAGTGACAAGATTGATTTGATAGATGACATGACATGACGATGACATTGACAAATTAAAATAGGTATGTAGTTTTAAAAATAAGCCATATATAAACAAGTTTTGTTTTTCTTCGAAGCAATATTATTTCATTCCATTACAAGCATTTGCAACCACAACAACAACTAAACGTAAATAAAGAAATGTGCTGTCAACTATCAACGTCACTGTCAATAAACCAGCTGTGCTGTGTGTCATTTGAAAAAAGGCAAACAGAGATGTGTTTTGATCATAAAAAGTTTATTTTCTAACAGATCTGTGTTTATTTTCTAGTGAATATTGACCTAAATTAATATCAACTACGTATTTTGTGGGTGATATTGTTTCATGAGTATTATCAGAAAACTGCAACTTTTTTAAAATGTCCGTGCATTGGAGTTCAGAGATAATGAAATGGGAGTACCGCGAGCTTCAAGCCACTGCGATGTCCGTAGATTTCTCAGGAAACAATGTACTACTGGCTGGTAGAAGATGGCTAGCCATCAAACAGATCAGCCTGGATGACGACGGTGGTGATATAGTGAAGAAGTATCCGCGGCACAGCAAATATGACGCTGCTGGTGCTGAATGGTGCCAGTCATATCATGGACAGAAACTCTGCGCAATTGCGGTTTGTTAACAATCTATTAATGTTTATTATTTAATTTACCTCAATGAAGTAAATTTGATTCTGGAACTTATCATCAATATTATTATTTAACATGACAAGTAATTTCAATAACATAATATGTTATTGAAGTAACTTACTTTTGGATAATGTTATTGTATAAGCAAGAAACACCTGGAAACATTGAAAAATTATATTGAGATATTTATGCTTATTGTTTTTATTGTAGAGTAACCAGAGAGTTGATGTGTACGAGTGGCGGGCTGGCAATGACTTGACTTGTATATGTTCACTCCGAGGGCATACACGAGTTGTCAGTGACACTCACTTCCACAGACAAGATCATAATTTGATTGCAACATGCTCTATTGACACATTTACTCATTTATGGGACTTGAGGGATGCAAGAAAGCCTGTGGTATCCTTATGTGCTGTTGGTATGTAATTTAATAATTTAGCAGGTAAGATATACATAGAATTGGATACTACCTGTGGACTATATAACAATGACACACTTCATCATGTGTTTGAGGAACTACAAAATAAATAAAAAAGTTTGTAAAAATAAAGATATTGATATTAATGATGTAACATTCACATTAACAGTGCCACAAAGTGAATATAAGGCATTGTTAACATTTTTTTATGTCCCATAGTTAGGCAAAAGCCTCCCATTTTTGTTTCCAATTATTTTTATCTTCGGCTGTTTCCCTCCATGCTTTATCAAAAGTGTACAACTCGTCTCTCCATCTCATCCTAGACTTTCCTCTGGACGTCTTTCCGTCTGTAAGAACCCAAGTTGTTGTTGTTGTGTGTGCCCATCTTTTGGGCATCATGTGGCAAACGTGACCCGCCCAGTCCCACTTTAATCTAGCAGTATTCTTTCCAACGTCAATCATTTGTGTAATGAAGCACATTGTTAACATTATTCGATGAAAAATATTTTTGTTATGAAAAGCCTAATAATTATAAATACTTATAGTGGATTTAGTTTATAACGACAATAGGACAATAGGAGATCACAATAGGACGACAATAGGGGATCATCAGACAAATCTTACCAAAAAATCTTTATTGTAATTAGAAATTATGTTAATTAAATAAACTGACCATTCAATTAGTATTATTGTGAAATAATAATGATTTAATACATAACATTGTAAAAAGTTAAAACCTTTCCAGATTCTTAATATCTTTTTATTCCGCAGATGAGACAAAAATCGTAAAGTATGTGAAGACCTTTTTAAAGACTTAATTTATTCTAATTTTCAGCGGGTGCTTCACAAGTTCAGTGGAACAAAGTGGCTACACACATTGTAGCCACGGCACATGATGGAGATATCAAAATTTGGGACTACCGTAAACACACAGCACCCATACACTACATATCAGCTCATCTATGTAAGATTCATGGAGTTGACTGGAGTCCCCATCACGAGTACCAACTAGTCACATCTAGTCATGATGGAAGTATAAAATACTTCGACATAAACAATGAAAGACGTCCAGAAAACATTATCATGACTAATTTCCCAGTTTGGAGAGCTATCTACACTCCATTTGGCAGTGGGTTATTGACTATAGGTGTAGGATGGGGGGGATTGCCAAGAGCAGAACAAGCAGGTGTAATTGGGATATGGGTAGGTGGCTCCTTGACTCATAGACTAGTTGGTCACACAGATACAGTGCAGACGATGGTATGGAGACCAAATACCTCTCCATGTAATTATCAGTTAGTCACTTGGGGGCGGGACCAAACATTACGAGTATGGAACATGCATCAGTCGTTATTAAAAATGTGTAATCATTATTTACCTGACGATGAAGACAATGAAGAAGATAACAATAGTGACTGTAAGTATAAAATTTCAATAATTGTGATTGTTAATTTTTTTTTTCTTCTATTTTTATTTGCGATCAGCGGCGTTTCGCTTTAAGCAAATTAGTTGTGTGTCTGTTGTGGCTTTTTGAATGGGTCCTCCAGCGAGAGCCTCTACTCATCATTCAGGAACAATATGTCTTTCCTTTTGAGTCGCTTCCGATATGAGCGTGTTGTCAGCCCGGCAGCCAGTTCATTAGGGTGGACCTCCAGTTTTCCCTTATACATTTCAGAGACCTTCATGTATTCAGTATTTCCTCCTTAACTGTGTTCATCTGTAACTCGTGACTTATTTCAGTGTTAGTAACTGGCCATGGAACAGCAGATATTGTTCTTAGGATTACATTCTGCATTTTCTGCAAGATTGAGATGTTAGAATTGCTACAACTTCACCAGAGCTGTATACCGTATGTCTATATCGGCTTGAGGATTTTTTTGTAGATTAAAAGTTTAATTTCGATAGATAATACACTGTTACGTCCAATCATCCAGTGTAAATTTTTGAACCTAATATTTAATTCCTCTCTTTTGTTTTTCACATGATTTTTCCACGTTAGCCGCCTGTCAAGGTGCAGCCCTAGGTGTTTGACATTTTCTTGATAAGGAAAAGTTGTTTTGTCAAGTTTTACCGGTGGACAGTCTTTCTTGCACAGGGTAAAGGTGACATGTACCGACTTGGTTGCGCTAGCCTTTATTCTCCATTTCTGAAGCCACTTCGATATGCCATCAAGCCCCCTCTGCAGCATTTGCGATGCGACTACAGGATCTGCGTTGCTGGCCAAGATCGCAGTGTCATCGGCGTATGTGGCAGTGGTCACACCATCCTCCACCGGTAAGTCAGCTTTGTAGATGGTATACAGAACCGGACCTAACACAGAACCCTGCGGGACTCCAGCTTTAATTTCATGAAGCTTGGATGTTGCGTCAGCCACTTTGACTTGGAATAGCCGATCTGAGAGGTAGGACTTCAGTAATTCCACATAACTGTGTGGGATATACATTTTTGCTTTGCATAATAAGCCTTTGTGCCATACGCGATCAAACGCTTGTTGTATGTCCAGGAATGCTGAGTACTCTTTCTCTTCTAACCTTTACTTATTCTGTCGCAAACTCTGTGGACCTGTTCTACAGTGGAGTGTTGAAATCGAAACCCAAACTGGTGCGATGGAATAATGTTGTCTTTTTCAAGAAAAGGTCAGTCTATTTAGCAGAAGCTTTTCAAAAACCTTTGACAGTATTAGAAGGAGGCTTATAGGTCTATATGAGGATACTTCATGTAGTGGTTTTCCAGGTTTATGTATCATAAGGATTTGTGATACCTTCCATAGCAATGGGAAATATTGTACTCTCAGAATACCGTTAAACAATGTTGTTAGGAACACTATAGCCTTTTTCGGCAGTTGCCTTAATAGTGCCGAAAGCGAGGCAGACCTCGAAAAAGATGGCGTGATGACTTGGACAAGTACATGGGTGAGTGGCAAACTACTGCCCTCGACAGAAATGATTGGAAACAGAAAAGGGACGCCTTTGCCCAGCAGTGGGACACTGAAATAGGCAAGTAAAAAAAAAAGTACCTGTGTAAGCAATGCTGAAATAATAATACAAACCCTGGTGCAACTGGTTCACCTTAGTATGTATAGTCATAGTGGTGATGTTGTTTGTTAGTGGTCCATACTGGATTTCCCTATGTCATGGTAGGTTTATGGTGCAATTTCAATTTCAGCCACAAGCTATTCTTCTATAATTGGCTCCATGAATGATGTCTCGCTTGGCGATAACAAAGGTCAAGATATTCAATTGGTAAGTAGATCTTTGTTAACCAATAAGCAATAAAGTACAATTGTTTTTCGGCAACACACCTACTTTAGTGGTTTAGCTTTAAACATAATTTCTCTTTAATCTTTTTGTCTGTTATCTATTTAATGTAGAAATACAACTTTAAGAAGAAAAATAGTCAATAGTTTTTGTTTATTTTATCAAATATAAAAACTGATAATGTACTTTTGATATTCAGAACAGGCTTTCCCACAAGTCAGCAACAACAATCGACGAGGAATTCGAGTCAATTCGAGAGATGGCCAATATAGAGGTGACAGACATGAACATCGAAACGCGGACGTGTCAGATTCACTCGGAACGAAATGGGTACACGGCCAACCTACAAGTAGTCTTCCCTAGAAATGTTACGGAACAAACAATACCCAAGTTCTCTTGGTTATCAGGAACAAATGTCGATAGTGCAACCACTATAAAAATTCTTCAGGCCATCAATAGAACAGCTTACAAAAAGAAGAAAGAAGGCCATAGATGTTTGTTACATTGCCTAAAAACTTTGGCGACATCAATTGATGAGGTAAGGCAATAGTATAACATTTAACACTAATTATTTATTACTAACTACTCAGAATTTAAATTATCTAGGTTTCTTTAATTTCTAGATTCCTGTAAAGTCAAATGACGATACGGATTCAATGAAATCGAGCCAAAGAAGTCAATCGGAAAGTGAAAACGCTGGAGACTCGTGCATCCCTTTCCCACGCACTTGCGGCGCTAAATGGTGCGGAGTGAGCACACTAGTCGTATTCAACCGGCCACCAAACGCGAGACGACTATCTCTAAAGCACGAGACAGGGACGCCGCGATCTATGTCTTCCTTGTCTTTGGCTCCAGCGCTCTTCGGAACTGGATACACGTCTGTTTCGCCTCACGCGACGACTACTCCGTCGCCGACAAACGCGCCAGGCTTTCCGCAATTGCATCATAGACATGCATCAAATTCTATCACAACTTTCTACTTTCAAGACAGATGGGTAAGTATCAATCTTATATTTGCAATATAAAATGAATCTTAGGCGGTTGATGTAAGACTCTATGGAAGTATTGAATAATGAAGTTAGTAATAATAGGGTAGTAGACGGGCAAAAATAAATTATTTTGTAATGATAAGAGAATAAAACGTCAAAAAATAATCCCACTTGCCATTGATCATACGAGTATTCATTTTGAACGTGATTTTGGATTTACTTACATTTTCTTAAATTTAAGTAAACGCGCTATTGACTCATAAGAAACTATGACGTCACGACGTGGTATTTCATACAAATTCCGTAGAAAATGTTTGTATTGACATTTAGAAAAAAATGTATTTGATTATAGGTATAAGGCTTGAAACTACGTCAAGCGGACGCCCGCGACGTGTTCAGTCTGTCTCTGTCACAAAGCCTACGTGCGATAGAGATAGCTGAAACCGTCGCGGGTCACGTGTCTCTGTCGCACGTAGAGTTTGGGACAGAGACGGACTTAACCCGTCGCGGGTCGCCGCTTATCTCAGTTTCTAGCATAAATAGTTGGAAGCTAGCGGATTATTTGTACGTGTTTGTAGAAGGCGCAGGGGCGGCGCGCGGGCAGCATGCGCAGCCGCGGCAGCATCTCGGGCTGCGCGGCGCCGCGCGTGCTGCTGTACTCGGCCGGCGACCTGTTCCCGCTGCGGCGCTCGCTGGCGGAGAACTATGTCATCGACGCCGACGACCCCACAGGTCAATTGCTGAATTCCTTAGCGCGTTTCCGGTAGCGTCGGTAACTGTGCTGCTTCGCGGAGCCCGGTGTACACTTTCTGACTGTTTATTTCCAAAGATGTCATGTGTTGCTTAACATTGTACATATTATATTTTTAGTTAAGTTAATAATAGTGATACAGATGATTTGCGTGCATTTGACAAAGGCTGGAAAGTGAAGACCAAGGATAGAGAATTATAGAAGGAAAGAGGGGAGGCCTTTGCCCAGCCGTGGGACATAGATGGCTAGTAAAATAAACCGGCCAAGTGCGAGTTAAACTCGCATGGAGAGGGTTCCGTACAATTGATTGAATTCTTATAGGTTTTCCTGTAATCTGTACAAGCAATGTTTGTATTTTTTTTTTTCAAAATTTAGTCTCAGTAATTTCGGAGATCAGGGCGGAATGGTCAATTTTCGTCTTCTTTCATGAATAAAATCAAAACTTTTCATTTTGCAATAATAACAAAAATATATTTGAGATCCTCATATCGAGCCCTTTCATTTGATATTTGACACAGTAAGGTAGGCAAGACTTTTTTTTTAATTCCTAATTTGTGCAAAGTAACAAAACACACTTTGCACATGTATTTGGGTCATAGGATTACAACATTCTACCAAATTACACCTGATTCGGTCCAGTAGATTCGGAACAAATTGGCTGTGACAGACGGACAGACAGACAGATGCACGAGTGATCCTATAAGGGTTCCGTATTTTAATTTTTTGTACGGAACCCTAAAAAAGTTTAACATATGCTTATTTACACATCATCTACGCTTAATTTCGCAGCTAAGGCTTGAAACTGCGTTAAGCTGAGACCCGCGACGGGTTCAGTCCGTCTGTCACAAACTCTACGTGCGACAAAGACACGTGACCCGCGACGGCTTCAACTATCTCTATCGTACTTAGGGTTTGTGACAGAGACGGACAGAACCCATGGCGTCCGCTTGACGTATTTTAAAGCGTAATAGCAGTAATAGGCACAAATATGTTGGATTATAAATTAGAAAATTACTTTTTATAATCTTACACAATAATGTAATCATACAGAATTGTAATCTATTTTATGTGTTGATAAATAAATATAATGTCAATAGTCGTCCGGGGATGCCGAACGCACGGTGCGAAGTGAAGAAGAAAAAGCTAGAACTGTTAAAAATATTTGTCCATGTTTATGTTAAAAACGAACATTTACTAATTAATCTTTCTTTTAACCAGAAATGTGCGAAAAGAACGCTAAAATCGCATTAGAAGAAGACGAACGTGAAATATCTCAGGCTTGGGGTCTGGCCGCGCTCGTCGCTCGCTCGCTGCGCTCGCGGGTTGTGGACCATCTGGCCTCCAGCGAGGAGACCATGGGTTGGGTCGGACACCCGCTGTGCTGCAACCTCCTGCAGTCACTGTGAGTACCTTGCTCGTTTCTTCTTTACCGCCATCATCAGGTCTTTTGTAGTCTCCACTGCATTACCACAACCCTCTCTGTACTCATCATCATCACCCGAGCGTATTCCCGGTTGCATCGTCAGCGGTTGAGTATCAGAGCCCGGGGTCCGCTACCTAACCTAGGCGATTTGACGAGGTTACTGGTTTTTACACAGAGCGACCGCCTTCTGACCTCCGCAACCCAAAGGGTAGACCAGAACCAATCCTAGGATAGGTACAAACGCTAGATGGCGTTCGGGACCAACGGCTTTACGTGCCTTCCGAAGCACGGAATCATCTTTCTTTTCGGATAATCAGGTGATTCAAGCCTGCAATATCCTAAACATATTGGAAACAACTTTTCACAAAGTATGCTTCCCAGTGGAATTTGAACCCATGACCTCCGGATCACAAGGCAAACGCCTTGACCACTGGACCGCAAAGGCAGTCATCAGTCATCAATCACTACCCTCATCAGGCAGTCAAGGCAATCACGACCCTCTCTGTACTGCCAGAGCCATATATTAGCCAGAGCAGTCAGAGGATTGCCTACGCCCTCCACGCTGGCCAGACGGTTTGGAAAGGTCTCATTGATGTTTATAAGCTTTGTTTAGCTTGTGTTTCCTAAGTCGCCTTCTACGACATCCACAGGACGACTTGAAGTGGTCTAATCCTACTCTGCCGGGAACCACACGGCTCTCTTCTTTAGCTCAGCTTAGCATCAGTCCACAGAGTCCACTGCTGGACTAAAGGCCCCTTTCAATAAGAGAAGAGACTAATCAGTATAGTAAGTCGCGTTGCGCATAGGTCTCTATCGCCGTCACCACACGGCGTAACCTTACTCATTAGACTATCCCATGTATACATAGATGTTTGATCTATTTTTACATAAATGGCGACCTCCGTGGCGTAATGGTTAATGCGCTAGTCCGCCACTCCGAAGGTTCTGAGTTAGCCAGGGAAAGATGGTAAATGGTCTTTTGCAAACTTTCCTGGGTTTTGGGTGTTTAAAAACAAGTTTTGGGTGTTTAGAACAAAATTTGTTCAGTTTCATGGGCTGAAGAGTACCATCTGAGAGGTTTTGCGTTAGTTTATTAACACATTGTATATATGTATTTATTATAAAATATTGTAACATTGAGTTAGTATTCGTGTATTGTAATACCAGTAGCTGTTGGTTCCCCTTGAAAATAAAATAAAAAACTAAAAAAACTTACTTTGGTGCTAGCTCAATCGGTGTAATTTGTTCTTATTTATTTATTAAAAGATAAATAGATAGGAACAAATCACATATTAACCATATGTGTTGTCCACCTACTTATATGTTAAAACTTTTAAATGTTTCAGGATCTCCCACTACGCAAAGTGCTCAGATCTTCAAACGGCAGCCATGTTAGCCTGCGCCTTTTCAGTGTTCAACGACACCAACAATTCCAGCTCTCAGTCCACCATCAGCACTTCGAGCTGTGTACGTATATCTAGCATCCATCTGTTCATTCCTTTTTGCGATATAATTTTTATTAGCATAGAGAACAAATATATTGTAGTGTAACAAACATTTTGTGTATTGTTCCTATGACTGGACTTCTCCTTTTCCTTCTGGGCCTAACCTCTCGCATTGGCACTACAAGTATCTCCTTTTTCTTCGTCTTAGCACGTTCCATCCTCAGCTGCTTTGGAGTCCGGAGTACTTTCCCGCTTTTTTTTCTCAAGGATGCCAACGAACTTGTGAAGTGGGGACGAAATAGCCGAATCAGTTTAAACAATTTGGCTATACTTTTACGACGCCTGCCTGCCGTCAACCCTCTTTGGGAAACATTGGCGCTACCTCTTCCGTCGTTTTTTTTTAATAACAAAGATAGCTACTTATAGAAAATTATTGAAACGCCATGTTATTGTTGTCTAGTAGTAATTGATATGTTCAATTGCAGGGGAATGGCACTTCGCCTTACAGCACTGTAAACCAATTCAGCGAAATCAGCGCCGACGGCTGGACGCTGCCGATCGTGTACAGTAACTCCTGTTCCGAAGCAGAGAACTTCTATACGGACTCCACCGTCTCCAAATCGGAGAGAACTTCGTCGTGTGTGCTGGATGAGGCGACAGTGCACTTGTACCACTGTTTTAAAAGGGTCTACGCTGACATCCTGTTTCGGTGGCAGCTGATATACAAAAAGACAGAGGTGAGTACTTATATAAAAACAAAAATATTTCTAGTGTGTGTCACTCATTAATTTTATATGTTTTCTACTTATATGGTACTTTAAAAATGTCTACCAAACGATGTTTTAGTTATAAAAGATTGGCTTAAAAGTTTAGTCTTTATTTATAAACTAGTGATTTAAAAAATTGGCCTCATTACACAACTGTATATGCACTGTGAGTGTTGATTTTTTGTTGTATTCATGACGTTTGACAGAGGACATGAAATAAACCGAGCGAGCCTTAAGGCCGAATACGATGATAATCTGAGGGAATGAGGTGCGGGGCGAAAGCACCCCGCACACTTTTACATATTTAGTTTGACTGTAAAGTGGAAGGCGGGGAATGAACGCGGAATTTAGATTTCATCGGATCGAAAATAAGGAAGGCGGGCACCTTCGGAATCACAATACTAATATCTTTGATTAAAAATATTTTTTCCTTAATTTATATTCTTAGTTTTGTACTAAAAATAATTTTTAGATATCGTTTCTTAACATTTTTTTTAAAATGATATATTGATTTATTTGAAAATCTTAAGAAGGCGGCACCTTGTGAATTATCCGAGCAAACCTACAAAAAAAGTTTTAACGCTTAAAATCAGTTCAGTTCAAAGTTCTAGTGAACAGAAATACATGAAGTTTCGACAGTTCTCTTCGTATTCCGCCTTAAAGCCCATTTACACAGTGCAAGTTTCTTGCCTGTTGTATACAATTTTATTAAAGCAATAAATGATTTGTACTCGTATGTTTGACGTTTTGTTTAGACCATGCAAGTCATCTGTTGCTTCAATTCAATTGTATGCAACAGGCAAGAAACTTGCATTGTGTAAATGGGCCTTTAAAGTAGTCGCATATGATGTGTAACATCTGACATCTCACCGTGATATAGCCAACTCTACCACTGCGCGCACTCATTGGTCAAATCAAATAGCTCGCGCTTCCTGCACAGAATACATAAGAGTCTTTTACAACACACTTCTGTCGCATTTTACGGAATTACTCCCACAGATTGCAGGAAAGTGAGAGAAAACACGTTACACATAAAAAATGATTTTGCAGGTGATGAAATTAGTGCATTGCAAACACTTGGGCGTAGAGACGTGGTCGGGGCCGACGCTGGGCGCGGAGTGCTCGCGCTGCGGGCGCGTGTGTGCGGGCGCGGTGTGCGCGGCGTGCCGGCGGCTCGCGCTGCGCTGCGCCGTGTGTGCGCTCGGCGTGCGCGGGCTGGCCGCCGCCTGCGGGTACTGCGGGCACGCCGGACACGCCTCACACATGATCGACTGGTCAGTATCACCACACAAATTAATTAGAGTATTTCATACAGAATGGAATCTCCTAAGGTCCCGTGCAATACGCGTCCGCGATCTCCGTTCCCGTGCCTCTTCCCCGTTCTCGCCTCGTCGAGGGGCGAGAGCGAGCAAACAGACACGCATTGACGTGTGCACGGATGTATAGTTTCTTTCGTAGTAGTGTAGGCATAAATGATACTCCGCTTCTTTGAACTTTTATACCTGTGGTATCAGCACAACTGGGAGATGAACACGATTTTGTGGCCATCCATAAGTGGCATAAATTCTCCGTGCTTTGGGAGGCCCGTTAACCTTTTTTATATTATGTTATCCTTAATTCAGTTCATGATACTGAACAACTTTGCTCAAGGAATATATATCAAAATAAAAATAAAAATTGCTTTTCATACAAACTCGGCTCAGCTGATTGGTCAAGTTGTCGTATGGTAAGCCATTTTTTTCGTATTTCAATATATGTTTCTTGCGGAAAGTTGTTCAGTATCATGGTCTTAATACACCCTTAAAATTCAGTATATTTTGGTACACCTGTAACCTGGGCTGTATATTCTTTTACATTTTAACTTAAATTACTCTGACTAAGCCAACTCCCCGACATATTTTAATAGTCAACATTTACCTAAAGGTTGACTAGACATAATCGCTTTAGTTATAAGCCCGCCTACCTACGTCTACGGTACCTACTATAATATAAATGTACTTTTGATTATTGTTATACTCAGTTGGTGCAATAAAGAAGTTTTATCTTATCTTAATACTTGACTGCGGAAAAATCCACCATATGTTTTTATTTTCGCGAAAAATACACGGCGCGTTTTTCCGCAGTCGGGTCTAAAGGTTCAATAGATAATCATCAAGCCACGTCAGATGCCTCTTGAGGCAGCTTGTAAAATCTAGACACATAAAAACTTAAACATGTTCGACCGGACATCTGGTCCGGACCGGTTAGATGTTGTAATTTTTTTTTATTGTTGCAAAGGCAAGGGCTACAGAAGAAGGGGTGCAAGTGCAGTCTTATTATTTACTAAAACAAAATTCCTATATAATATTACACAATACATATTTTTTGGAAAATAAAGATATACAACATATAATTTAAATGTAATTCATAGTGATTCGACTGCTGTGTAATAGTTTTTTTTTGTCCAAAACTTCTATTTATATTAGTGCATCAAATATAAATAATAAGTAGATATTTTCTAATGCAGGTTTTCAAAGCGCGACACGTGCCCGACTGGTTGTGGATGCAAGTGCAGCATCGAAGGCAACAACTTGTGGAAGGGAGCCAAGTACGTGTAACACCGATATTCATTATAGACATTCTTATTTCTGCGTATAAAGTGAAGTGTGCAGTAAGAACAAAATTATTTAACTTTTTTACAGACTGATTATCTTACTCACGAAGTCTGCTATTATTTGTATAATAGAATAGGTTTAGATTAGTGTAGAAAACCTTATGTAAGTAGACTTATCACATGAACTGCTGGTTTTGACGAAATAAACGATAGATACCGTGAATTTAAAGTAAATTCCTGATTTTAAAGTTCGGCAGCGTGGTAACTAAACAACAACATATGCTGCAGGTCTGGCCTTATTAAACTTCCAATTTTTTTCTAGTTTAGGATGCGGAACTGAAATACTTATAGAAATAGAAACTGTTACTCAGTATGTCAGCAAGTTAAAATTGCGATAAGTACTTATGTTTGGACAATTTTATTAAGTATCGATTAATTTTATAATGTGTGTGTTTGCCATAAATCAGTGTATAATATATGTATGTATAGCATAACGCACACATCAATTGTCGAACGGACTTTGTTTAATAGAGCATATTCTACTACATTATAAAAATCTTACATCAGGTTCTTACTAAGAACATAATTGTTATACGGCCGTTTTAGGACGTCATATTTTAAAGTGCGATAGCGATGCGATGCCGGAGTGACGTGTATAAAATGGCCGTATGACGATTCTATTAAAGTTAAATATTTTGTTATTCATTTTCCTAATTTTATTGAACTGTGTTAGAATATTTGTAGTATAATACGTTTTAAAGAATCATTTCGAGACGCAATTTAATAGTGATTATAAAATATAATTATAAGCCTAAGACTGCCATTATTTGTACATTTGCATTAATAAATAAGTACACGATTTTCAAATATTTATATTTTATTTAACAAACTTCTTAAATTACATACAAAATAACAAACAAAATTAAAAGTGCTAGTGAGTATTATAGTTTTGGTGAGATTTACAATTTTAGAAAAGTATCTATCGATAATTATAATGCTTTACTTTCAGTCTCGTCGAAGCATGTACAGTATAAGTAGGGAAAAGCTGATTTAATGGAATGAAGACATTGTACTACCCAAGTGACATCAAACGTACAATGTTGAGAGCGGGCCACCCAATTGTAAGGACAAGCAATAGAACACTTCATATTTTTTTCTGCGTTGATCGTGTTCCTTGCTAGATTTTAAGTAATGACCACCCGCTAATGCGCTTTTAATGTGTCAGGGTTATTTTAAATACATTCAACCGATTGAAGAAAAACTTTTCAAGCATTTTCTAATGGAAATTAATTTAAAATCAAATCAAAACAACTAAAATTTGCTCATTTATATCTTAAATGTTTCCTTATATATATTCGTAAACAAGTATCAAGGGAAGCTAGAAAAGGCCACGTGACAACCAGGCAAACACGGCCCAGGCTGTTTATAAAACCAAGAATTGCACTTAAATATGACATAACTTTTATTGTATATGCAATATCGGTTCTAGTAGAAGATGTTTTTAAAACAAACCTTAGTTTATTAAATATCTCACTCGTTGTTTATGCAATTAAAACTTAAGCGTTCTGTAGGTAGCCATTTACATCATTGGGGTAAAAGGCAAAATATTAGAAGATTGGTCCAATTTATAATCGTTTACAAATCAAAATTACAGACACCTTCTACTTCTTTATACCGTAACACTTCCTATTTTTGCAATTCATGTACAAAATGAAGGCTTTCGCTTAATGGTTAAAAGCCATTTGATTTTGAAACTAAGTATCAAAAATATTAAGTAGGTACCTATATCAATTTTGGAGTAGGACAAATATCAAGTAGACTGCGTTACCACAGTACTGCGGCACTGGCGACAATGTACCTCTGAGGTATAATGTATATCCAGCTATATTTCTTATTGCTATCTTCATTACCTACGTATTTATAAGGAGTCAATAGCGAGATGGTATTTGTCTAATAGGATATTAACTTTGTCGACCCCTTATGCCGTGTCGTGGGGAGATGAGTCTACAGATAAGTCTGACTAAATCATCAGTTTGGATCCTTTATACGAGTCAAATCATCTGAAAAGGGCCGTCCACATATTAGGGTATGCAGAATTTTGATTTATCGAAATACTCCCCCCTCTTGTCAGGCTTTTTCGATCCCTTCAACACATACTATCACATTTGGCATCCCTGTGACGTAATATGTATGTGGATGGCGCCAAACGGGTATAAAAAAGCTAGTGAAATGGACTGTTTTGATCAATGGGTAGTGACGTGTTTTATTAAAATAATTCATATGTAAAGAATTAGCTTCGTTACTCACGGATTGACCTCGCATAAATAATCCTAACCATGACGACTTCCCTTTAATAGATCATGGATTTTAGTACATCTTTAGATACTTATAATTTAACTGATCACGAAGAGGCTATATACAAAGATTTCTTACCGGGATGTTTCTATCTAAGAATAAAACTTATTGAGTATGACTAGAGGAAATTAGGCACCGATTGTTTAAAAGCAAACTACTCTAAGGAAAAGACCTACCACAGTAAAACTCAATAGTCACTAGGTATTGCAAGAAAACTGAGTCGCTACAAAAAATTTGCGTGGAGCACTTTCTACTTTTCGACTCAGCATGGTAGAGCCGATATTTTAATCTTAGTATTGCTTTTATTTTTTATCATATTTTCCTATAGTTTACCTGTAGGAAATGTCAGAATTTAACTCTTGTTTAATTTTTCAACGCCTTAGGCTGGAAACTACGTTAAACGGACGCCCCGGACGGGCTTAGTCCGTCTCTGTCACAAACCTTACGTACGATAGAGATGGCTGAAACCGTCGCGGGTCACGTGTCTCTATCGCACGTAGTTTGTGACAGAGACGGACTGAACCCGTCCGGGGGGTCCGCTTGACGTAGTTTCAAGCCTTAAGGTGAATATATAGGCAAATGGCCTTACTCGTAAATATGGTGATAATTTCCATATTGCTCTTCGTCATGCACTAGATAGCCCTTTAAATTATTTTATGAACCACCGTTGAAAGTATTTACAATAGTCCGTCTAGCTTTAAAACTTGCCGTGGCCACTTTTTAGCGCAGGCAAGTTTTAGAGCTAGACGTAGACGCTTATATATTCACCTTAATAGGTCTGTGTGAAAAGATCTATATGATCAAGATATGGTTTGTAGTATAAATGGGAATAAAATATCGGCTCGCAGGTTTAATGTCTGTACCTTATACCAAGATTGTTTATCATCATATTTTCTTCAGACTAATGTTTGTGGTATAGGATACAGTTCGATGGTGTGTTTGGCTACATCAGACAGTTGTTACTAAGGCTACAGTACGTCTAGGGACCGGTACAAAGGCATGCGCGACGAATCGACACGGACGTCGACCATCTCAGAGTCGAGTCGTTCTATTGTAGCAGCTAAAACAAACAACAAATATTAGTTACCTAACGTATACCAAAAACAAACGGCAACCCTGGATACAGGGAAAATTAATGCTACGATACATTTCTGAACTTATAGTGGTCATTTTACTTTTAAATATGTTAATAATATAGTGAATATATCTATCACAGAAAAAACTCGACTACGAAACAAGTGCACTGGAAATATCATAAACCATGTCTAATATCTAAAGAAAAGATTTAGAGTTTTCTGAAGAGATAGGAAAGAAACATCTACATGTTGAAAAAATTAATATTTTAAGGTCATCGAATTACTCAGGATTTTTAGCACAGAAACAGACTTTACACGCAAAGATATACCTACAACTTTAGGTAAAAAATTGGAGTGTACAAACAAGTTTCCCTATGGCACCAAGTCCGAAATTTTGAAAAATAAATGTCTATTCGGTTTGTTCCCGTTGAGTCACACCAAGAAATTATCAACTGGGCCAGAATGATTTGACAACTACATTTTTCACAATTTCGCATTGTTATTGCTGAGAACGTTATCCGCCTTTCGGCTTATCATCTCTTTTCTGGATGTATGCCTATCTTCAAGTATCAGTCAACGCGAGTCTGCCTTATGAAAGGAGTGAGTATAATGAGCGTGAGTTTGTTATTAGCGTACCTCTCCAGCAGACGGCGCTTGAGCTCGGGCGGGTAGGTGACGTAGATGTAGTGGTCGTCGTGGTCGGGGTCGTCCAGCATGGCCTCCTCGGCCGCTAGACGCTCCGCGCGGCTTGGCGACGAGTGCGTCGTCATGGAAACCGACGCGCTGCCCGCCACGCTACCTTCTTCTGAACTGTGTTTCATAAGGTCATAAGGATTGTCAGTTTATTACACAGTGTATGGACAAAACAAACAAATATGATTAAAGGCCGATACCTCGATCTTCAAATCTAATAATGGTCTTTAGACTGCAACTACTCTATTTCTGCCTGCGTTGCGGGGTAAAGGCCTCTTTCTGGCATTTCAATTCTATCGAAGACTTTCGAGGTCCAATCCCTACAAGTCAAGGTCGTCACTTTATCTCCATTCTTCTCTTCTGAATAGATTTAAACTAGATAGAGATAATTAGGTCTCCTTTACTACGTACGTGCGCGTTTTAACTAGAATATAGGTATCAGGTAATCAGAAAAGCAGAGATATAGATGGCGATAACGAAGTTCCGTCCTTAGCCCAGGAACAGCATACTGCACGATAGTTATGGTGGAGCAACTCACTCGAACACGATCCAAATGATATAGTAGCACATGCAGAGCGCGAGCGCCAGGCCGGTGGCGAGCGCGAGCAGCAGCGGCCACGGGAACACGCGCGCGCTCGGCGCCGTGTCCTCCCAGTAGCGGTCGCAGCTCAGGTACCAACACACGGCACGCTGCATTTCCTCTGTAAATTAAATACATATCATCATCATTATTTTCGGCTACAGTAAGTCCACTACTAGCCAAGGCCACTACTCTCCATCATCATCATCTGAGCGTATTCCCGGTTGCATCCTCAGCGGTAACGCTTCAGAGCCCGGGGCCCGCTACTTAACCCTAGGTGATTTGACGAGTTTACTAGTTTTTATTAAGGGGCCAAGGATTTATCTACTGTTTACTAGTTTTTATTAAGGGGCCATTCGATTTCCAAAACGATTGATTTTAAGCGGCATGCATCTAGCCTTTTTCTGCAACTTTGCTCAGGTCGTCTGACCTGCTAGTAACCACCTGGCACAGCTAAAAGTTGCCCATATATGTTCTAAGTTGATATTTCCAGTAGGCCGCCGCTATTTGGGAACATTTCTGCCCTCGATTCGTCGTGCTAAGTACCCCGAACACTCCTAATGAGCTAAGCTAAAAAAAAGCTCTTAGAAACAGTCGTATACATGAATCTACCGAGCATATAATTTGGCCACAGCTAGACCAACCTTCTAGTTCCGTGAATTGATGCTGAGTGAGATGTAAAAGAAGTGCGGCGATGCAAGAGTGCGCGATCTTCTCGCATCGCACTATGAGCCCTGGCAGCCGCGTGAGTCACATGCAGCCCTCTCCACCTGCAAATCTGCCCACCTTAAACTGACAAAGACTAACCTTCCAGTTCAGTAAATTGATGCTGAGTGAGATGCAAAAGGAGTGTCGCGATGCAAGAGTGCACGATCCTCTCGCAGCGCACCTTGAGGCCTTGCAGCCGCGTGGGGTCGCACGCGGCCCGCTCCGCTTGCAAGTCTGCCAGTCTCCTTTGGCGGCTGTCGGGTGGCAATGACGATTCTACTGTATCAGCGTCGCATAACTCTGCGGTCTGATTCGCGTCCCCTTCGCTGTCTTCTGTTCGTTTTTCGGCTGCTTCTGAATAACATTCGTTGTTTATTGTGGCATAGTAAACCATACACGATTAAAATAGCATAGTCTTCTATTACAATAAATATATATATAAATAGATATAAATAGGTAACAACAAAGTACAACATTCAACGACCCACATTAAGCACTAAACTTGTGGGTCCTATAGACACAAACAAAGACATGTAATCTCATCGAACTTCAGAAAAAAGCTGCCCATTTGCCCTCGTTTAGAATCTAACTCCAGTTAACGGATGAGATTGATATGATAACCAATTACCATGGAGGACGTCAATTCAAAAAGTAACAAAGTTAATGTATACCGGTACCAATGTGTTCAGTGTCAGGGGGTTCGGTTGTGGGGCAGTCGGGCGCGGCAGCGGGGGCCGGCGCGCGCGCGGCGCGCCGTCGCCGTGGAGGCACCTTGGCTATGCTGCGCGGCGCCGCCGGTGCAAGCGCCTTCCGCGCCGCCTCCACGTCCTGCCACACCTACAAACATTATCCTATTGGACACAGATGACAGATCTTATCGCTATTTTATAAAATGTAACTCCTTTAAACTTTTACAGCGCTATTTACAGCGGTACTGAGCCATACCAACCATTCTTGGGTATTTATTTAACACGTATAGTTTTATTCGTGTGGTTCCGGGTACCACCACCACCACCATACCATAGGACCACTCCATCTCTTCCTGTGGATGTCTTAAGAGGCGACTAAAGGACTACGCACAAACATCTCGTGCTACAATTGCATTCCCAAGGAAAATTGAAAGGAAATCTCAAGGGCTAGTGAAATGAAAAATAGGTATTTTTAAAATCTATTGCTGTCGCGCTGTGCCCGAACTACAACCGAGCAAGTGCGATAGAGACATTCTGCAGCTTGGACTGAAAATACCTATTAAAAGAACAGAAAATCAACGATTCGTAGTCCCCTGATTTCTTCTCCAAAACTTAACCAGAAGTACTTATATTGCCCAGAACTTAGGGCACAGCCACTGGTATGACTCTCCATTGATTCATAGTAACATATATACCTACTACTACTACAAACGAAACAATTTATCTGTACACACGTCGATGTGTGAGTTTTATACTTAGGGTCGCACCGCAGAATTATTTTAATACTTACCTACTAACGAGTTCGACATATTTACGATTATATTTTTCCATACCGGAAGATTTGCGAACACTATGACGTAAAAAATATTCTGTTTTATATGTATTAAATGTTACAGAAAAGTCGGAAACAGCTACGTAATATCACTTCACAAATATTTTTCATTATGTCCATTGTCCATTTCACCTATAGTTCACTTTACTGATTATTATTGAGTCATTTATATTGTAACGCACTAATTTCACTAATTCACTATTGTAATATAGTAATTTGCATATTCGGCGCAAAACTATACGGTAATTATATGAATAAATTCAATAAAAATAAACAAATGTTTATAACAATTCACGCTTACACACAGCATGTCAAGTTGTCATTGTCAACAATGGCATTTAGCACTATAACCCGCGGAAATCCAGTTGGCATCTGCGTGTATGTGATTACCTGTGAGCGAGGAGCCTATGTAACATTACCAGATTGCTTATTAGCAATCCGGTAATGTTACAATCTCGCTCTTGTGTATCTCCCGCCAATGCGAGAGAGCGAGAAGGGTATATATATCAAGATGGTTGCTGGGTAATAACGTGAAATTATATTGTTGCTTTGCTTACCTGTTTTCATCATTTGGAAATGTATGAAATATACGTTCTTTAAAGTATTGGGTGGATAAACAATTATTATACGCGCACCTTCTCACCATGATGGTTACTATTGGTTGACAGTTCTCAAGACAACACACGTCGCGTATTGCGTGCGGCTAGTAATTAAACCCTGGTTTGGAGCCGTCAAAGCTCACAAAGTGCGGGGGAGAGGTGCGGGGACGCCAATTTGCGGGAGACGCTGTGAGATACCATTCTGTTTGACTCTTATGTATTCTGTGACACAGCGGAAAATCTGGTAATTTTTTTAGGTTTTTGAACGTTTATATCTCTTTTAATAAATAATTTATGAAAAAAAGAAAACATATGCATCCAGGGAGGAAACAGGGTACTACGTTTGTATGGAAAAACGGCCCCTCTGTTTCGTCTTAACGTCGGGCGACAGCCGGTTCTAAAACTTTTCGCACAAATAGGTACTTACATTCTTAAAGAGGGTTAAAGTCAGGCAGACGGCCGGTCGTAAAACTATAGTCAAATCATTTAAACTGTTCCGGCTGTTTCTTCTCCATTTTGCAAGGTCTTTGGCATCCTTGTGTGACCATTGACAAGCATGTTATATTTGGAGAAGAAAAAGCGGGAAAGCGCACCCCGAGCTCCGAAGCAGCACAGCTGAGGATGCAACCGGGAATGCGCTTAGACGAAGAAGAGTTTTATTCGATATTGCCTAGTAAAGACTGGACAGCATATCTATTCTTATTTTATTTTTATGGGCAAAATCTCCCTTTATTGTGAGAGGGCTTCAGTTCAACAGTGGTGGAAGTTGTGTGAAAAACTAAAATTGTTCAATGAATGAACTAACTCTAAGTATAAATTCGAAATAATACCTAAATGAATAGTAAAATATAGTGTGGAGTTTTTGGTGACTACATGATGACTGCTTCAAAACAAAGTGTTTCTAGATTTAGACAGATAGTAATTCAATAGTAGTAATAAAATAGGATTGTGTTTGTCACCTCGATGTCCGTACTAGGCCCAACGCCGCCGCTGAGCAGTCCATGCGCGACCAATACCTGGCACCGCATGATATCGCAGTAGTCTGCCAGACATACTGCGTCTTCGGCCTGAAAAATAAATTTAACTTATAGTAAAATTATTCTATTCCTCCCACTCACTCCTAGTTCACTGCTAATGCTAATATAAATTAACCGGTCAAGTGCGAGTTTAACTCGCTTGAAGAGGGTTCCGTACTTCTCATAGGTTTTTCTATAATGTATAGGTAAAGAACAATTATCTTTCATTTGATTATATCACACTATTATAGTTCAAGAAACTTTTTTAAATGTCTATGTATACCCTCCATAAGTGGCCCCCATATTTTTAATTCATTTGTTTACGTTACACACCCGTCTTTGGGTCACTGAATGTATACCAAATTTCAAAAATATCGGTCCAGTATCATAGCAGTTTGACTGACGGACGGACCTGACAGATAAGTGAGTGAAATTCTATAAGAGTTTCGTTTTTACCTTTTGAGGTAAAGAACCTTAAAAAACGGCGGAAATAAAATTTCAAACTGCGACTGCTAGTAAAAGTAGGGTTTTATTTTCACGTGGTTTTGAGATATAATAAAAAACTAGCTTTTCGTGCAGCTGTTGAAGTTGGTAGAATCTATGTCCAGTTGAGAAAATGGGTAAAAACTACTGTCAGTAAAGGAAAAATCAAAAAATCGCGGCTATCTTGGAATCAAAATTTGTTAGCAGTTTTAAGTTCCGCGGAGTGAAAAATTTCAGACACCTTCGATGTTCCAGTAGGACGTTATGAACGAATTAAGTTAAAATTCTAAAATCCAGACGCCATCTTCTTGGATTCCAAAAAAATTACAGATTTAGACTCCACGATTCAAAAAACTCTTACTGACTTTCAGTCAAATCGGAAGCAGTCTATAGTCTGTATAGACTATTGACGGCCATCTTGGAAGTTTAAAAAAATAACGCTCAGCGCTTGGTGGAAGTGGCTCGGCCTACGGCCTCGCCACTCCACGCCAAAATTAATATATAATTCTTGATTCTTGATACCCAAGCCCGGACATTACACAGGTTCCAACGTAAGGAACTAGTGAGGTGTGTCTCCTCATAGAATGACTTGCCCCAGAAGGCGCACGTTAATAGCGGACTCCGTAGCTGTAACTTGCAGGTAGGTACGCTACTACGTGAAAATGTGCCAGGTACCTTGTTGATGTGGTTTCTGTGTCGCTGGTCGAAGTGCGTGTCGAGGTGCCGCTCCTCGTAAAATGACTTGCCACAGAAGGCGCATGTCCACTGCGAAGGCCGGTGCTGCATCTTGGCGGCATGCTGCGGTGCGAAGATGTCTCGTGCTGGGTGGAACGGACACTCCAGTGGTAGCTTTACCTAAAATTTTTCGGAGTGTTTCGTCAATATCCGTATAGTTTAACATGCATTAAATTCTGTTACACTAATTTTCAACACACTTGCTCGTAAAGTGGATCTAATTTCACCGGTTTTATATACAGCAGCTTATAAAACGCGCGTGTGTTATAAACGCAAATAGATTTATTGAATTCTATAACCGCACTATTTGCTGCAGCGCGCCGTGCTAATTTTAAAAGTAAAACGGCGGGAAAGCAACACTGCATCACAGTTTTAGAGTTGAGTTTCAGAAATAAACGGGCAATTGCGAATTTTTAGTATTTGTTATAGCGGCCACAGTAATACATAATCGGTGAAAAATTCAAGTCTCTAGCTATTACGGTTCAAGAGATAGAGCCCTGTGGCAGACGGACAGACAGCAGAATCTCAGTAATAGGGCCTCGTTTGGACCCTTTGGGTACGGAACCCTAAAAAAGGTATATTTCCTCACAAGTGTGTTGAAAAACGTCGTAAGATATACGTACGTGCGTATATTGGTTAAACACACTCGGCTCTATTACGCCCTCGCCTCCGACTCGTGAAATTCCGCCTCGTGTGTTATAACCACCATAACGCACTTATATCGTAATGTGCTATTCTTTAAAGAAAATGTTATGATAATAATTTTAAGGTTTGGTAAATTCACGCTGGCGGTGCCGCTGGAAAATTATATCGTTGTCATGCTTTTGTGTAATGAGACTAAAAAGGCGGCCAAGTGAGAGTCAGGCTCGCCCATGAAGGGTTCGGTAGCAGCAAGTAACATAATATAAAAGTTCTAAAGGTAAATTGCGGTTTACGATTTATGACGTATTAAAAAATAACTATCTGTGATAGCGAGACCGCTATAGTTTTAATTGAAAATACATACTATAAGGTATATACCACTTTTTTTCAGAATTATTTTAGTAATATTTCAAAAGTTACGGTGGGGGGACACCTCAAATTTTAACGATACCCCACATGTTGAGGTTAGTCCAATTTAACTTTTTAAATTCACTTTTCGTTGTATGGGAGGGGGGACTGAAAAAAAAAAATTTTCATAATTTTAAAAACCAACTTTTGGAATTTCAATATCTATCTCTCCACCAATTTTCGTGACAATCGGTGCAGTAGCGGCGGAGTACGAGCCCGGACGGACAGACAGACGGACGGACATGACGAAACTATAAGGGTTCCTTGTGGACTACGGAACCCTAAAAAGCAAGTCGTTTGTCATCATGACTCATGTCCTCAAGTCATGCCACTTATTTTTAGATAATAAAGGCTAATGAAGGGCTTGTAAATAGTAATAAGTAAATAGTATATTACCTGAAATCTTTCTAAAACGGGTAACCATTTGCTTTGTATGACCTTCCTTACGATTTTGGAGTGGTCACGTGAGCAGGTGATTTTGAAGACTGATGGCCCCGGCCACGGGATCAGAGTCAGAAACAAGAAGGCCAGGACCTGAAAATAAAAAAAATGAAAATGGCTTTTCTTCTAATTTTAAAGTCTTTATGATTGACTCTATCGAGAATCGAGGTGGTATTATAAATGTAAAATCTTGATGTGATGAAAAATGTATTTTAATCAGTTTGATTACAGATCAAGACCTAATAAAACTTGATCAAGACAAGTAAGTACGTACAAAATCTTTCCATTTATAATCTTTACAAATTTTGTTCGGGGGCCGTCTTTGCTCTTTTGGCATCTACAAGTTTTAGAGCTCCGTGGCTTCTGAGTATCTAACTCGTAATATCTCATTTAAATATAATTTATTAGTATGTACTTCACCTATTGTTGGGCTTTGTTTTAGCTATTTTATGTAAATACCTACGTAGGTATTTGGATCCCAGTTTCTAGCATTCAGAAATACCACAGACCTAGAATACCTTTATATCTATGAGGAATACAATATAGGCACTAGAATGATATAAGTAAAACATACATAAGTAGGAAAGTACCTTCATTTATAATTATAATTATTGAATGGTTTATTTTTTGGTGACTCTACCATATTAGCCAATTTTGTGTACATCACAGATCAGTATATTATGTAGCAAAGTGTACATAATACTTGTGTAAAATAAATTAAAATGTTTTGACCACAGAACAATATATTCCCTGACGGGAGGTATTGACTTAATATGACAGTATGACGTTTAAAAGTTCGATGACATCATCGACACCCTGATTTGTTATTCTTCGATAGAAATGTCCACACATCCGGGAAAGCCACAGTTTTCTGAGGTCCAAGCTTGCTAAGAATTCAGAGAAAATTCGTTATAGTTTTCATGGATTCCAAACCTATTAATGAAAGAATACGCGAAAGATGTCCAATAACAAAATTACGGGGTTGTAGGTTAGACCGCTATTATTTAATTATCGATTTTCCGACACCACGTATAACCTTAACCTTAAAGATGTATTCGTCACATACCTCGAGGGAGAACGACGTGGTCCTCATTCATAGCTTTTATACAGCAAACAAACAATAAAACCTTTTGAATATGTTGTTATAGAAAATAAACTGTTCGCTGGGAGAGCCGAATCAAGTCGCTACTCATCCGGGGAACTACGCATGCGTCTACAGGCATACGCGCTCGCTCCCCTACTTGCTTCAAATTCATAAATTTTAATTTTACTGATTGTCTAGCAAGTTGAAATGCTCATTGGATTCGGAATGATGTCTAGAAATGTATCGAGAGGAGAGCGTTTATTAGCACAAAAAAAAAATTAAGTTCACAATTAAGAATGAAGTTAAAAATAAACAATAAAAACTGGCCAAGTGCGAGTCGGACTCCCGCACTAAGGGTTCCGTACCATTATCTATACAACATTAGACACTACATTTAATATCGAGCAAAAACGGCGAATAAATCACGTTGTTAGGGTTCCGTACCCAAAGGGTGCAAATGGGACCCTATTACTGAGACTGCTGTCTGTCCGTCCGTCTGTCTGTCTGTCTGTCTGTCTGTCTGTCTGTCTGTCCGTCTGTCTGTCTTTTCGTCAGTCACAGGGCTCTAGATATCTCTTAAACCGTAATACACTTGAAAATTATGTATATTACTGTGGCGGATATAACAACAAATACTAAAAATAAAAAATAGTTAAAAATAAAAGGGGGTCATCATACAACAAACGTGTTTTTTAGCGCTTTAAAACATTGTACGGTGGTACGGAACCCTTCATGTACGAGTCCGACTCGCACTTGGCTGTTTATTTTTGCGTTATTTGTTTTTATAGCGGCAACAGAAATACATCATCTATAAAAATTTCACTGTCTAGCTATAACGGGTTATGACAGACAGACAGACGGACATACGGACGTCGACGATGGAGTCTTAGTATTAGGGTCCCGTTTTTACCCTTTGGGTACACGGAACACTAAAAAAAATATAAATGTAGTTTTTTTATATACAACGTGGAAAGGACATACCCGTAATAAATCGAACCACGGGCTATTCTTGATCATTATAGTATAATGAAATTAAAATAAGAGCTAAAGAACAAAAAAGAATTTGGCATTTCCATACAAAAGTGTGCACCCATTCGGGTTCGTTCGCTCCCATACGATTTGTATGGTATTGGTAATTTGGTAGAATGTTGTAATCCTATGACCCAAATACATATGTGCAAAGTAAATAAATATTTCTTTAAAATAAGGGTCATTTTCGGGGAACAAATTAGGAAATTTAAAAAAAAAGGTTTGCAAATCTTACTGTGTCATATTTTAAATGAAAGGGCTCGTTATTACGATCTTAAATATATTTTTGTTATTATTGTAAAATGAATAGTTTTGATTTTATTCATGAAAGAAGACCATGTTGTATATCTCTTAATAGTGTTTCCCAAACATTGTACTGCGATGATCCGGTAATTTTCATACTGCCCGTTCATGACCCAATCAATAGTTTTTAAGAAATCGTTACCCTCAAGTTTCTCATTGTAAGTATTTTTGAGGTAGTTGCGTTGTGACTAATGGCAATAAAAAGGTTATTGCTTGATAAGCTAATTTCGTGTAAGTAATCTTGACGACAAGATAACCGAAAATCTATCGATGGTAATGTCTCGGATATATTTGAGTGCTGTATCCAAAGACTGCTCAATTGACGAATATGACAAATTATTTTCGGAGTTAGATGTAAATTGATTTCTTATTCGTGCTTTGTTGCTGTCGATTGGAATGAATTCTTGAAGATTAGCGGGAATGCTGAGACCCGGTATTTGTTTTGATGGCCCGGTACCGGATCGCGACACTCGCGACCCACCAAATAGGAAAGGCTTTAAACTATTAACATTTAAACAGTTTAAAAACAAGATGCTTAAAGAGTGATTTATGTGCCATTTATAGAATACTAGCTGACCCGGCAAACGTTGTTTTGCCATATAAAGACTACCCCTAACATTTAGGGGGATGAAAAATAGATGTTGGCCGATTCTCATAGATACCGGATAAGCACAAAAAAAATTATCAAAATCGGTCAAGCCGTTTCGCAGGAGTATGGCAACGAAAACTGTGACACGAGAATTTTATATATTAGACTAGCTGTGCCCGCGACTTCGTTCGCGTGGTTGTCGGAATGTTATATAGCCTAAAGCCTTCCTCTATAAATGGACTACCCAACAAAAAAGAATTTTTCAAATCGGACCATTAGTTCCTGAGATTAGCGCGTTTAAACAAACAAACAAACAAACAAACTCTTCCGCTTTATAATATTAGTATAGATTTAATTATTTTCCAATTATCTAAATGTTAAATTAATTAAAATGTACGGAGACATATCGCATTATTTTTCTTTGAGAATTAAAACTTTAAAATACCATCAATGTTTACGATTAGTTTTTTAAAATTGTGTCAGTATCCACCAGTAGTAGACTGGTAGACCAGCAGGTGTTGGTCAATGGGAATAATCATTTAAGTTTTACCCTTGGATTTTACCCAGTTTTACAATTTCATTTCTATTTTTCTTGATGTTGTTGAAATGTTAGGGGTGCCACACACAACCCAATTACAAAATATTTGTAATCAACTATGAAAGAAGCAAAGAGTTATGATGTACCTTATGTGGAAGAAGTGTGTAAAAATGAGACTTTTATGTCAGTTAGTTAAGTTTGTACATTGGAACGAAGTTCATGATGTAAAAGAGCGGGACTCATCAGATACAGGTTTATAAAAACTTAGATAATTGGCGAGCCCCAATTAATGATTGCTGTCAAATTTGCATAACATATTGAATAAATAATTTTTATTTATTTTATTTTGTATAAAAGTAGTATAAAAGTATGTAATACTTACCAAAAGCCGCGTGCGTGTACCGCACGCGGCTTGTGCTGCTGATTGGGTATCGCTCCTGCACGCGCGAAATGCTGATTGGGTATGGTAATTATTGATATACCTTAGTATAAGGAAATATCCGTAAAGTTAAAAATTACCTTACCAGATCCAGATGTGGATGTGGAAGGGATACGGTCTGCAGAAACGGTTAGGGTAAGGGACGTGATTTTTTCTGAAATGTAGCCGGCTGTATGCAATTTTACGATAGTCAACTAATTTTAACTTTTTTTCAAAATTCAATATGGCCGCTCTATACCGCGACCCAACTCTTTTCCACTTTTATTTTAAATATTTTTTTGTTTTAGTATAATATTTAATCTAGACTACTTTGTGTGCTTCCGCCATCAGTTAGTTCATGCAAATTTAGGCGCCGGCCAGCAATATGTAAACTATTGCCGGCCAGCGCCCACTACTGTTTCTTCTAGCACCCACCAACAGTCCGAGTGTACCTGCCACCAATAGTTGAAGCATGCCCCTGCCGATGCTGCTGCATCCGTTGTGGCTGCAGCAACAGTCTTTCTCGACATCACCCCGTTGGTTGACTGGTATATAAGGCCGCTTTAAGTCCGCCACTTGTATTTGTGTACGAAGTTACATAAATAAATAAACATCGGAGTAACAGTAATAGGTGGGCGCCGGCCGGCAATAGTTTGCATGAACTAACTATAATTTAATGTAATCTAGATCAAACAGCATATTTTTTGTGTTCATATAGATACCAAAACATCTCTAATATAGGGGTAAACTTCTGTCAGACCAATATAATTCTTTTATTTGAACACTAGGTGTTACCCGTTATAGCGATGCAGCCCGGCTGATTGTTATATAAAATAGAAATTGAAGATAAAAATACCCACAAGAACTTCATATCTTTCTGGGATAAAAAGTTCCAATCCGTTCAAGCTCAGCCGCTTTGGATTGAAAGCGGATCATATCCATCCTTACAAACTTTCGCATTTATAATATACTTAAGGCCCCGTCAGTTCAGAGCCAAGAATAACGTGATCGTTTTTGAAAAATCACTGTAAATAAACTACTACAGTTTATTTCTCCAAAAAAGTCGTAAATGGCAACTAAATGAAAAATAGCACGAAAAGCTCGTGCTACAATAGCATTCCCAAGGAGGATTGACGTCAGGCAGGCGGCCGGTCGTAATTTAAAGTCAAATCTTAATAATGGAAAGTCGTAAAAGAGTTGGGAATAGGGATAGGGCGCAGGAGCCCCGCCCGACTCCTGTGACAAGTGGGCCAGGGCTACCGTGTCAGGGGTGGACACGGCCAAAGGCGCACGCCCCAACTCAGAAACTCCGCTTCGCAACCTGAAACATTGGCAAGCTGAGTGGACGCGCGAGGGAGCTGGCCGATATACTTTCCAGGCGAAAAGTGGCCGCAGCGTTCCTGCAGGAGACTCGGTGGAAAGGCATCAGATCCCGGTCTATTGGGAATGGTTACAAGCTGATCTACACCGGTGCACCTGGTGGCGAGGATGGGGAGGCCGTAGTGCTGTCCGAGGGGCTTTAGGATAGCGTCTTGGAGGTAAAACGCTTCAGTAGCCGGCTTATGGTCGTGGTGGTGCTTATCGAGGGGGTTATGACTCATCTGATTAGTGCCTACGCACCACAGGCTGGCTGTAGCGACGCCGAAAAGACGCGATTTTGGGACCTACTCGGTGAGATGCTGCGTGGCATCCCGTTGTCGCAGGCGATCGTTCTGGGTGGCGACTTAAACGGTCATGTGGGTGAGGCGTGTGTTCATAGCGGCTACAGATACGGAGGCCGCAACCCGGAGGGCGGTGAAATCCTTTCAACTTGCGGCGGCCGACGTCGCCATCGTAAATACGTTTTTCAAAAAGACATCCGAGCACCTAATCACCTACAGGAGCGGGAGGTACGCTACCCAAATCGATTACTTTCTCACCAGAAGAGACCATATCGGCAAAGTAACCAACTGCAAAAGTCATACCGGGTGAGAGTCTCACTGCACAACACTGTCTCCTTGTCATGGGTCCTCACGTGAACCTGCTGACAAGCCCACTGAGCGCTGTCGACGTCAAATTAAGTGGTGGCGGCTCGGAGAATCCAAGTCCCAAGAGTTCGCAACTGCGATCGGTACCAAATGTGCTGTAACCGATGGCGAACCAGTCCAACTTCACTGGGACAGGATTCAGGGAGTTACCACTGGTACGGCGAAGGCAGTGTCTTGGGATGTCAAAAGGCGGACGCAAGTGTGATAAGAAAACCTGGTGGTGAAACGATACAGTTCAGAGGGAGATAAGGGTGAAGAAAGCACTCTTTAAAACGTGGCAAGCATCCGGGTCTCCTGAAGACCGCGACGCATATAGGGTTGCAAAACGGGCCACGTACAGCCATTGTACGATAAGTTGGAGTCGCCGGAGGGGCAGAAGCTTATCTATAAGTTGGCACGTTCCAGGGTCAAAGCAGCACAGGACATCTTCAAGTGCCGCTGTGTTAAAGACCCTAACGGCAACCTTTTGTGCGAAGACCTCGCGGTGAAGGAGAGATGGCACTCGTATTTAAACAAGCTGCTGAACCAGCCGCATAAAGAGGTGAGCCACCGGACCTCCCTCCAAAACAAGGACTAGTACCACCAATCACGCCTAAGGAAGTCCACTCAGCTCTTCGCTGCATAAAGGACCGGAAAGCTGTTGGAGCTGATGGAGTCCCCATCGAAGCCTGGAAGGCTATAGAACCCCATGATGTGGGCATCTTAACAAACCTTTTCAACAACATACTCTTCACCGGCAAAATCCCTGACCAATGGAGGCTGAATATTACTCCAGTCTTTAAAGGAAAGGGATCGGTGCAAGGGTGTAGCAACTACCACGGTATTAAGGTCACGTCACACGCCATTATATTGTCATAATCGCGGATTACCGCGATTCCGAGTCTTTAGTTAGGACTGCTGTTGGTGACACTAAACCCTTCCCGTTACAGTCGGGGCACCAAGGCTCGGTCCTGAGTCTCTTCCTGTTCAGTGTGATATTAGACGAAGTGTCGAACACATCAGAGACACACACGAGCAACCCCCGTGGCTGCTCATGTATGCTGACGAGATCGCACTGACTGACGCGGGCAGAAGGAGACTGGTGCGACGCGCAAATGCGTGGAGGGAGTCGCTTGAGAGCGGTGGTCTGAAGTTAAATGTGGCGAAGACTGAATACATGGCCTGCAACTCTACAGATCTTTCACCCGTACGCATAGGCGAAGACTTGATCAAGCGTACGGACCAGTTTAAATAATTGGGATCTGTACTTCACGCGTCCGGAGACATTGATGCCGACGTCAGAGCCCGTATATCTGCCGCATGGGCAAAGTGGCGGGAGGTGACGGGTGTCATTTGTGACCCCAAAATGCCTTGCTATCTAGTGCCATCCCAATATATTTTTTTATTTATATATTTATTTTATTGCACTATAAAATTAATGTACAATAGGTATAATCTTAACGCTAAGCGCTGTCTACCAGAAGATACCTTTGGGACGTATAAGAGATTTTTTATGTAGCGAAATTAACTAATAATTTAGATTATCCACTTTTTGGTATAGGTAGTTTTTATATAAAAATGTGATTGTATAAAGTAGTAATATTTTTTTAAAGCTATGTTTGTGATTTTTTCTATAGAGCCAAAATTGCTCAATCGTGTTTTGGATATTGTGTATGTCTGTAGAAAAGCCTTAAAATTTTATGTAAAATTTTTGAGAAATAAACTGTAGTAGTTTAAATGCAGTGATTTTTCAAAAACGCGCACAGTGTTGCTGGCTCTGAACACACCGCGCCTTAAGTGGAGTGTAACATCGCCAAAATATGAATATTGCTAAAGTATCGGATTTTTGTCATCCTTGTAAATATTTTTCTATCAATCTTTTCATTGCCCATTCAAAGTGTTTTCCACAAAGGTGATGCAAAATAGCTTGCTTGATATTGATCACACATTTAAATATAGGTAAACGTCGTGCATGCAGTTTATCAGAAAATAAAAGTCTCATGAGGTGGACTGAACAAGCACTTCGAGGCGATAGCCCTAGTTTTATTTCAATAGGCGGCGGGCAGTTAGTTTGGTTTGTGTAACAAAGCAATCAAGTAACAATTACGGGTCAAAACAATGTGTGTTTGATAACAAGCGAGCACACCGAGTCGAGCCGCCACTGGCCATTTGCATTCTTTGATTGAAGACGAGTATCCGAACACTAATTACCTACACGGACGCTGTGTGACTAATTATATTTGTTAACCATTTCACAAGGTTAGTTGACCCTCAGTATTAAATAGGCACCTATTGTTTATATGATCTTGTTTGTTTTTCTTTCAATCCTTTTCTATCCTAGTACCTTATAGTTTTTATTAACGGAATATTTTTGGTTTATTTATTAAAATAATTTCATTAATAGGATTCCTTTTTAGTGTGCCTTTTCCAGTAAATTCAGTCGATGATAATACCTTGCTTATACCTGAATACTAAAAAAACTGATTTCCCGAATCTTGATCGTATCAGATATCAAATGAACTTGTTCTAAAAAGTTGCGAACTGGAAAAGTCTACCTCTGAAATATATGCAATATATATTTTTAAAGTAATTAAATTATTTAATATACTTTGTATTACAGTATAACCCTAGACGGGCCACCTCTTCCTACTTACAAATTGTCTTTAAAGTAACACTTTGCGATACACTTGATCAGATACAATATATTTTTTTAAACAAAAAGAGCTACTTTAATTTCTGGTATACTTCATAAGTTCCACAGTTCCACTTCACCAAAACTCACTATCTGAATGCAAATGCTTGATTTATTGACAAAAACATTAAAATCACTATATGTACATAAGTAGGCATAGACTATTTAAAGAGTTCTCTCAATTTTTCGAAGATCCCATCATCAGATCTTCACCTGGTGACAATGGGACTAACTTGCATGTATGCTTTCAAACAAAAAAAGAATTTTCTAAATCGGTTCAAACAGAGAAGTTGTCGGGGAACATACAAACAAAAACATATGTACATTCGAATTGTGAAGCTCCTCCTTTTTTGAAGTCGCAAAAAACTTAACCCCCTCCTTCCAAGGTCTATTTTTTTATTGTCAAGGATCCACTATTATTATGTATATGTAATAAGGTTTAGACTCTTCTGTGTTAGAGCAGCCAAATCTAGCCGTCAATGGTTTTACGTCTCTGGGCTTAAGTTCTAGGACAGGGTTATTATAAATGCTAGGTCAAACTTTTTCAATACTTTTTATCTCAAATGTTTCGTTTGTTTGTTGATACCTAGTTGTCGGGGCTGTTAAATACTTGCTTAGTTTGATTAGCTTATGTACGTACATTGCAAAGTAAGGTGTAACTACAAAATCTATGCATTTTGCATGTATGTCAATGTTGTTAGTTTCAGCGTATGTTATGGAACTTCTAATGTCCCATAAGTTTAGTTTTAAAGTGTAGTAGGTACCAAAAGTTTAGTTTTAAATTGTAGATATAATTTAGTTTTAGTTAGATTAATATTGTTTGTTTTTTTTCCATTATACTATCCTTATTTTTAAAAGTAATTTCTGTGAAACGTCAAAGACACGGGGAACGCTTACATACGTGCGTGCACTAGTAACGTATTGTAGATAGTACCTACGTATAAATCGTCAGACCGGCATTCAATGTTTTGAAAACAATTCGACTTTTTCAGTACGTACATATGGGTACCGCAATCGGCGAAAGGAACTATATCATCTTCGGGTTGATCAGCTTTGATATTATCTTCAGAGCACTGCCTTCAATCGGAAAATGTGAGTTGATGCCTCATGAAACGAATGAAAACATATATGCCAGTGGTATATTTCCTCAGCATACTTTAGACACTGAAGGATGTGTTATTCCCAACTTGTTTTACTCAGATCCAATCAAACGAAATTACACACACTTTCCTTACGAAATGGAAGTATGCCCAAACAGTGATATTCGTTTGTTAAATAACAGCCGATCACACATATGGGTGATTCAAAGTAACCTACAGTATTACAATGCGACAAATGATGACCTTTTCCGATGTTGCTATAAATCGTTTCACTTATCGAATGTCGATGAAAGGCTCGAAGGCCAAGACCATTACATCAAGTACGAAGATTGTATACTGTTCAATGATATAATACAAGCTTGTCACGAATTTGTTAGAGTTTTTTGTTATTATAATACAAGCATAATATATAACCAATTATTTGCTTTTGTTATCGATAAGCCAAGTGAGAAACCGGTGACCAAAAAAAAGGAAACTTTTTTCATAGAAAATGAATCTGGCGCAGCCTGGTCCCAGAAGTCCTCTAAATACAACGTTATAATTTTGGGAATAAGTTCAATATCGCGACGAAATTTCCATAGAACTATGACTAAAACAATTAAGGTTTTGAAAGACAAAGATACTGTTGAATTTTTTGGATTCAACAGACACACAACTGATAAATTCCATAACCGTATACCTGCACTTTTAGGAAAAAGTAGCGACAAAATGTACGAGACGTGCAATCATAAACCCGGAGACAGTCCTCGTTCAGGCGAAGCTTGCTCCTTTATTTGGGAGCGCTTTAAGGAGCATGGTTATTATACAGCTTTAATAGAGGATGCCAGCGAATATAGTATTTCTTCACGATTTACCAGCAGTCCCACAGATTATTTTTTTAAACCTTTCGTTATTGAATCCGATGAACAAGACAAGCTGAAATATCCTGCTTATTGCACAGGGGACAAGTACACTTACAAGATCATGTTGGACTACATAGAGCAATTATGTACCACATTACAAACATCAAAATTATTCGGTTTTTTTTGGCAATCCTCAATGAGCACTAAGGGGGTTAACTACCCAATCGCGACAGATAGCGACTATGAAATGTTGCTTCAAAATTTAGATGAAACTGGATATTTGAACCAAACCGTACTTATTCTTTTTAGTGATCTTGGCTCGAGCTATGGTTCATCCAGAGAAAATTATTTGGAAGAAAGACTTCCGTTGTTTAGGATTGTCCTGCCTCCATCATTCCGTCGGAATTACCTTTTAGCATATAATAATTTACTCGCCAATAGTCAGCGTCTAGTTACAGTACTCGATTTGCATGCTACTCTACTGGACCTTGCTAATCTAGACGCTGTAAAAGACGAAGAAATATTAATTATAAATGAGAAAAAGTACTGGTCGAACCGAGCCATAAGTTTATTCGTATCAATTCCAGGAAATAGAACTTGCAGCATGGTCGACCTCAGCGATACCGCGTGCATCTGTTACAAAAAGGAAAGAATTACCGACTTATCCGGTTTGACAGCAGAATATGTAGCAGACCTTATTATTCCTGAAGTAAACAAAATATTAGACTCTTATCCACAATGTAAACGACTAAGCCTGAATCGTTTGGTACAATTTTCAAAATTATCTGCTGTGTATCTGAAAGAAAACAGATGGATAGAGTATATAGTGAGGGTGCAAGCCTCACCGGAAGGCTTATTCGAAGGAGTAGTGCGCTATGACAAGGACTGGTCAGTAGTATCTATCATTAATCGACTGGACTACATTGAGCAAAATCGCACTTGTGTAGATGACCCATTTGTGAAAATATATTGTCTGTGTAAGGCTCCAGTTATGATGAAACTGGTCGATGGCCCAATCTTCTGATAGCAAGGGCTTAATCTTTTAAAAAGAACTTCTTACAGTAACAGTGAGATTTAAAAGACATTCCCCCACTCCCCACGGGTTGCAGCGACATTATGATGAAACGAGGAAAAACCATGGTAATACTTTTAACAGAAAAAACTTTATACAGAAATATTGTAGGTACTTATTAAGAAGTTACTAGGTACATTAGTAAAAAATTCAATTTTTTTTATCAAAATCAAGATCAAATCATTTTTCTTTCATTACTTTGTATATATGGTATACAGATAGGTACTATAACATTATTTAACTTATACTCTTTATTTACTTCTCAGGGTTTAGTATTTACAAAAAATAAAATAGGAACAGTACAGTTTACTTTGAAAAAAAGTAAAACATACTACAAAATATGAATATATTACCCACAAGGCCCAAACTCCTGGCAATTAGGGCCGCAGAGAGAGAAACCACCTAATCATACGAGCCGTGTCTAGGAGTAAGTAGGTTCTTACTTTAGTCTGAATGTGACCCTTGATCCAGCTATCTAGCGATAGTATTCTTGAGATAATCAATATTTTATACTTAATTTTACATATATGCGGCGTTAGTAAAATACATGGGTAATGTACTAAATTTTATTTGCAAAACATAATAAAAATACACACCTACTTAGGTACACAAATTCTTTAATAGGAACTGGGGTAAAATGAAACGACCGGTGAAAAAAATTAAAGTTTTTTTCCCATTAAAATATTTGAAAAAAACAATTGGCTAAAAAAAATATGGTGTTGAATTATAGATTTAGGTATAATTAGGTATATACATATAATTTTTATTAAAACTAGAATGTGTTGCAACGCTTCACATGTATTTATTATAAGTAGTGTAATACAACTGCCCTTGTCCATCAATACATCCTAATGTGACTATTATTTTGTACGTTAGGAGTTTAGGACTGTAATATTTTATTGTTTATGAAGTATCTCCACTTTGTAAATAATACTTCGGTTTATTTTTGGATGTAACGTGAATGTACTTATGTATTTTATACAACATTTTGAATAAATATTGTTATTAGTATACACGTGATTTTATTACAAAATCCACGCAAAGTTGAACCTAAAATGTAAAAACTAAGAGTATGTTGACTATATTGATTAGTAGGACTAGGAAAGCACTGATGGATCCAATAAATTGGCTATCTCTCCAGCATACTAAAGAACTACATTGAACAGGCAGTAAAGGGTGGTTTGGTAGCACGCATGCGCGCAGAATCCAAAGGTGATGTACTATTCTCGACTCTACCAACACGGGTAAATATTAATGCTATCTCTCTTTAAAGTTCGGTGATATGAAAGACAGCGGATACCATACACAGCTACCTTTATAAAATAGTCGCCCCAATAATGTGCGTTTAGCGGGACCAACATCCCGACCCGAGTGGCCCCGGCACTTCAGGCAACGGAATCGCGATCCTCTCGCGTTGCAGCCACTAATCCGAACATATCCTTAAAATCACGTGTTCAATGACACTCGTGCTCATTTCGGTTTGGACATACAAAAGTGTGAAAGATGATGTTTAAAGTCCGCCGGTACTTCCTCTCGGGATCGTCACACTCGAAGGCATTTTCCAAAAACATCTACTACATATTATAGGTGAGTTAATTGTGATGGATCATTATGGGAATGCCTTAAACTAAATATGCATATTCAGCGTAGAGACTGCTCTCACTTGAATATGAATTCAGTTTGAACTTGACCAGCAATTTTTTTACTGTTATGTAACGTTATTTATTTTTATATAAGTATTTATTTAGATTGTAGCGCTTTTGTAATCTAAAGCATTACCTTTTGGCGAGCGTAATTTTTATAACTACCTAAAGACTCGGTTTCACGTAAGAAAATATAATTCTTAAAAAATATTGTGTATGTTACTACTCTACGAATAAGGATACTATTACTACTAGATATTTGTTTCTTGTACCATTAATACCGAACGCCCATTACGTATGACAATTTTATAAAAATTTGCCACTGAATGGGTTCATTACCCGTAATGAGTCTCTAATACGAAATTTAAGTATTTACGAAGTACGAGTAGTTATAATACCTAAATATAATCAAACCTTATTTATTAAAAAGAACACATTCATTCTAACATCGTAGTACCTATTTCCTATATTTGCGCATTTCCTACTTTTTAAGATAAATTATGTCCTGTACTTTTTTATGCAATGAAGGGTATTTTTTGTATTGTATTTATTTTGCGGACAATATTAAATTTACTCATTAAAATAATATCTTCAATCAGTTAATCTTAAAAGAAGTTCCTACTTCAACCCCTCTAGAGTGCTTACTCGTATATGAATTATTTGGTGACGTTAACTCGTTTTGCAGCATGGTTCAGCTGGGCAAAAGCGCGGGAGGACGAGCTCGCTCTGTGCCGCTGCGCTTCCGGTACCTGTTCCTGCTGGCCACCGTCTGCGGAGGCAGTTTCTTCATATTGTCTATCAGCAGTAATTCCATTGTTTTCTTCCATAATGAACAACAACACGGTATGCATCAATACAACAACATTAACATGCCCAGTGACGTTTTCACCATTAAAACTCAAGGCTGTACTATCCCCGGACTAGATCCATACCACGAAAGTATCAAGCGTTACATAAAACGGCCGGGGGCAGTCGTATGTCCAAATTCCAACATATCTTTACTCAATAACAATAGCACCCACATTTGGATAGAGATCGACAATATGCAATATTACGACATAGATAACGATTCAAACTTTTCCTGTTGCTACAGATCGTTTTACCGGCCCTCATCAGTAGCCGACATCACCGCCAAAAACGTCGATGATAGAGTACAATACAAACCATGTATTTTTTTCTTCTCGCATATTGAAGTTATGCACGAATTTGTTAAAGTTACCTGCGGTAATGAGCTCAAAATTTTATATGAACAATTTTTCCTCTTTGCACCCTTGAAAAAAATATCCCATAATGATTTTAGTCCAGATACGCCGCGAAATGTATCAGCTATTTCATTAAATGTGATAGTTATGGGGATTGATGCAATTTCCAGGTTGAATTTCCACAGGACAATGCCCAGGACTCTTGCCTTTCTGAGAAAAAAAGGCGCTGTAGAATTGCTTGGTTATAACAAAGTAGGTGACAATACATTTCCTAATTTAACTCCAATGTTACTTGGATTAAGAGAGACAGAGCTAAAGAAGACGTGTTGGCCGAACTTTAAATCTAGATTTGACAACTGCCCGTTCATTTGGGAGTGGTACAAAGAAGCAGGCTACTTCACCGCCCTCGGAGAAGACAGCGGTAAATTGGGCACTTTCAACTTCGGTAAATTCGGTTTTATAGGCACTCCCACTGATTATTACATAAGGACATTTATCCACGAAGCGGAAAGTCATGTTGGAAATAAAAAAGATTATAATACATACGTTTGTATGGGAAATAAACTTTTCTATAAAGTTCTTCTGGATTACATAGAGTTCTTAACTACAACATTAAAATCATCAAGATTATTTGGGTTTTTTTGGGAAGTAACTTTAAGCCATGATTTCTTGAACTATCCTATGTTGATGGATAAAAGTTATGAGAGATTATTAAAACATCTTGACGAGACCAGATATTTAGATGAAACAGCGCTGATTTTATTAAGTGACCATGGCATGAGATGGGGTGAAATTCGAAAAACTAAACAAGGGCGTTTGGAGGAACGCCTTCCCTTCGTGCACATATTACTGCCACCTTCATTCACACAGAACTATACTCTTGCTTACAATAATTTGAAAACTAACAGTCGACGTCTCTCTACTCCTTTTGATATACACGCAACCCTTTCAGATTTATTGAATTTGGATGGATTAAAGGACGATACTATAAAAGCCAGAAGTGAATCTTCCTACGCTCATAACAGAAGTATAAGTCTATTTTTGCCCTTACCTAATAATCGAACGTGTAAAATGGCAGACATTGACGACCACTGGTGTACTTGCCACAAAAATACGAAACTGGCAACTGATAACTCTGAGGTCCAAGAGGCTGCTGTGAGTCTGGTGAGAAGTCTCAATATTATGACGCGAGACCATCCTCAGTGCTCCCGCCTGGTTCTGGCTGAAATCATAGATGCCTCGGAGATGTTAGCAGGAACGACAGAGAAGGACGAGGAAGGGTGGAGGGAAATACTGGTGGTAATACGGACGACCCCGGGGGGCGGGGTGTTCGAAGCAACTCTGAGTCACGATCATGCGAGTGCCCAGTGGGTATTGGCAGGCACTGTTAGTCGGCTCAACCTGTATGGCGATCAGAGTCATTGTGTACATAATTATCAACTCAAGTTATACTGTTACTGCGCCTAGAGAAATTAAAATATACATAGTCGGAATAATGCATTGCGTCTGCATATTCACAATAACTAGATAAAAAGTTACATCATATCATTCAGATTATCATTATAAGTTGTTTCGTTTCTTAAATACCATAGTTGTTGTTATAGATATTAAGAATAAATTGTAGTAAGTAGATTTGCGAAATAATTTTACTAAGAAGCTGTGATATTTTAAAAATCAAGATTTTATTTAGTGATTGAATGTTTGAATTATATTTGAATAAATGTAGGTAAGAATCATTCATTATAGATAATACTAAGTAGAAAATTTTATTGCTCAATATATACCCGGCCTAAAGAATTGTAATTTACGTGTTGTGTCAAGTAAATATCTTATTATTATTTAAACATATCGTAAGTTCATAAAGAAATAGTTTTAGAGTGTTCTGCAAAAATAAAATATACAGTCTGAAGGAGATACAATAGATTCATAATTTCTATATATCTAACGCGACTTAGCACGAACCTTTTTTATTGTTTTGTATACCTTTTTCAATTCAATTATTTTTTTTTTTATTTAAAGTATATTTATTATCATAGTATATTTATAATATCTCTTAATAATAGTCACTTTGTTTTGTTTTGCACAAATGTTGACGTCAAATCGTTTCTTACAGCTAAGTTTATGCCGCTTCCTAGGCGCAAGTGCAGAAGAAGCGGCAACAAACTGCACTGCACGTTTTCTTCAAAGACTTCAACTAACAAACTAAAAACTTTAAATTAGTTATATGGATGGACTGAGATTACATTGTTTTATGTTACTTATGTCATAATTAAATTGAATTATAAGCATTACGAAATTTAAAATAATGTCAATTTGTTAATTTAATATGTACCAATGTACCTATGATCTAAATTATGACATGTCTAAATATACCTTTAAGAGGGACCCGTAACGTTTCGAAAAAGAGTTACATCTTTAGTGGTCGCAAACTGACCACGTCACTGAGTCTGTCTGTGACAACGAAAGATCTCTTTTTCGAAACGTTAGACAAAACAATAAAAAGGTTCGTGCTAAGTCCCGTTATATATATATAAATCATGTGTTCAAAGCGCGATAGTTTAAAAACCAATGATACAATAGATTCTTGACTACTATAGTAAAAGTGCTCCATCTACGTACGAAAGCAACAAACCTAGTCAAAACTTGAATCACCGTACATGATCGCTACTATCTTCATTAGTATAGTATTAACTTAAGTAAGTACTTATTTTTTAATGTTTAATTAAACTTATATTGAGTGAGATTATATCATACCTCTGTCTATACTTGAAAAGAGTAAATAGAGTACATTCTACACAAAAACAATACTCGTAGAACAACAAAGAGGTGTCAAAGGCGGCCTTATCCGCAAGTGCAATATTTCTCTAAACAATTAGATACATTTAATACCTAGATTGAAAAATTAAACCTAGTTTACTACTAGCTTACGTACTAACCACCCCACCTATTTGCTACAAGTATATGGATACATGTCATTAAGTACAAGACTTTAATGATGATCAGTTTCTATTCTACCTGGCGATACATTTACGAGTATCTAGTGATTTGGTTTGGTAGTATTGTAATGTAACTGTAAGGCCTCGTGTCCACGTATCCGGTTTGCGCCGTGACGGCGCGGCGCCGTCGCCGGCAACGTGGACACACCTCCTAGAGGCTTCATACATCATACATGACTGATCGACCGGACGCGGGTCAAGCGCGTCACGGCGCAAACCGGACGCAAACCGGATACGTGGACACAAGGCCATAAACTTATCGATTTTGTGGCTCTTCCTTTGTAAAAAATAGAGGTTAAGTTGATTTATATCTTTACCGAATAGGGACAAGTGTCATGATACGACTCGACTTTCATATCTACACACACACATATATATATACATATATATATATATATATATATATATATATATATATATATATATATATCTAAAATTCAATTTAAGTAAGTATAAAGGATTGTATGTTATCAGAGAATATTTCGAATAGATACTTAGTTGTAAGTGGTTTTACCTTTCTGTCGATTTGAATAAACTGTTTTGAAATTGATTTGAAAAAAATAAAAAATAATACAAGTTTACGTATTATAGGAACCGTACAAAGGAAAATATTTAAAAATAATCAAGTAAATAAAACTGTCTCGTTTCCAGCAGACTTTTTAATGTAACGTGCATATATTTTTGTATGTTAATTTATTAATATCTCTCGTATGCTTTTTTATGGTGATTATGATCTTCGTAAATTAAGGCTAAACGGCAATCTTTTTGTCTGTACATATCTGACTAAAAACTAAAGCAATTAACCATATCAAGGGAAAACGCGATTTTATTAAAAACATTACGATCAGACCAAAACTGATGTTGCAAAAAGAATCGGCCGGTAGGTGCCATCGTTTCGCCGAAGGATGGTTTGTTGACATTTTCATGTTTTCAGAGTTAGTCTGAACTTTATGTGTAAAATCATGTAAAATGTAGATGAAACGATGTCCTATGTGTGCAATGTGCATGTTGTGTAATTAGAAAGGAAAAATATATCTATGTTTTTAAATGTAATTTTACATTCATCTACCTTTTTTAGCTCGACCTTTTTCGTCTTATTTGTTGATTTTTTATAAACCTCTTTCCGAATAAAAGGAAGTTGGATCCTTAAAACTATTTTCTGCTTACTTTCTCCAACAGCAAATAACACAGTTTCTAATAAATACAGAGACTAATTTGATTCTGGGTCTGAGGCGACTAATTTATAATATCTGACCTATCCTATCCACACTAATAAGAATAGCAATTCAATCACCAAGTACAACGAGAAGTACTCGGTGCAACAGTTTCCTGCTCCTGTACAACTGCATACTTGTTCATGTGACTGCAATGGTCTACGGAGCGGAGTAGCAAACATATCAATCTCTACGCCTTAGATAGAAGTGAAAGCGAGGTTTCTACGCCGTAGCTGTACTGTCCCTACGCCGTAGTAAGCCTACAAGACGTCTACGCAGTATACAATATCGGCTATTAGAAGCACTGTACCCGCGTAAATTGGTAACAGTTCCAAACTTCCGACCCTATCTACACACCACCACCACTGAAGTGACTCCGACTCCGAAGCTCTTATTCGTAGCCGCGACGACTGTCCCTGTACCGTAGAAGGACTACGAGATGTCTACGGAGTAGCAGATATTCGCCTCTACGCTGTAGTAATGTCGATGAGGAATCTACGGCGTAGCTGATTTGAAAACCGCTTGATAAATTAGACGATGAAGGGTCAGTTCAGGCAGAGAGAAAAAATGCTCGCGCGGGCTCGAGCTTCCTCTAGCCGCAATTCACACCGAGAGCAAAAATGCGCTTCGAGACGGTGCGTCATCGAGACCGCGCGAGTTCGCTCGCCCATGCGAGCCGACGTGGGGAAATTCACCGGGGTTGCGAATACCTAAGAATATACCCGAAAGCGCAGGCGGCGATCCGCGAGCACGTCAGAACTGCTCGCGCGGTTTCGGGCGTGCTCGAGGCCTCTCGAGCCGCAAGCATGCGCCAGACGACGCTTGAAGTCTCCGCCGATATTCATACAATTTTATACTTTAAGCAATGGTAATACGGTTGTAATTTTAATGGATCTAGTAAATACCGCGTGCATTTTTCCTCTCTGTCTGAACTGACCCAAACTGCACTGCGCTCCGTCGCGGAGTGCGGCGGGGCCGTAGGTTTTAACACTGAATGCAAGTATCTTAATTTGTAATAGAAAACACGCCTAGCTCAACCCACTAAAAACGCGGCAGATTCCGCGCACCGCGGCGGGGCGCGTAGCCTGTGGGGGAATCGCCTTTGCAGCCGAACGACACGTCTGCGGTCGAGGAACGTGTAATCGGGCGACGCGACGTGTCGCTAGCTGCGAAAGCTTTTTCATAGAAATACGTAGAAACCATAGTCATGAAATTCGAACCCGGCGACGTGTACATACAAACCAGTAGTGTCGCCGCGACAGTCTATATAGCAAAATATAGACTACTAGCTGTGCCCGCGAATTCGTTAGCGTGGTTGTCGGAACGTAATGTTATATAGCCTAAAGCCTTCCTCTATAAATGGACTACCCAACAAAAAAAGAATTTTTCAAATCGGCCCATTAGTTCCTAAGATTAGCGCGTTTAAACAAACAAACAAACTCTTTCGCTTTATAATATTAGTATAGATATTGTGGTTGCTTGAATTCTTCAATAACGCACCCAGAGATAGCATTTTTAGGGTTCCGTACCTCAAAAGGAAAAAACGGAACCCTTATAGGATCACTTTGTTGTCCGTCTGTCCGTCCGTCCGTCCGTCTGTCAAGACCCTTTTTCTCAGGAACGCGTGGAGGTATGAAGCTGAAATTTATATCAATTACTCAGGTCTACTGTCCCTTGAAGCTGTGAAAAAATCAAACTTCTAAGCCAACGCAATCAAAAGATACAGCCGTTTATGCCGCAAATTTTCGACACTTGCAAGGGAATCAAAACCTACAGGGTGCTTCCCGTGAACTCAGAATCTTGAAATTTGGTACGAAGCAACGTCTTATAGCATAGATAAAGGAAAAATTACGAAAACCATAAATTTTTAGTTACATCACATAATATATTTTTTTTTAATAATTTTAAACTTACTACCCATTTCCTCATAAACGCGTAGAGGTATTAAATTGAAATTCATACCAAATACTAAACCTTGCAGGTTTGTACGGAACCCTCGGTGCGCGAGTCCGACTCGCACTTGGCCGGTTTTTTTTTAATTACCTGGAAGCTCCGAAAGGTAAAACGATAAAATAGTTTTTATACACCTTTTTTATTTTTCGTTTTTTCACAGTCACTTTTTCCACAGAGCAAAATACTTGTTACTCCATTGGGTTACTCCATAAACACCGACTTAATTGTCTGTAATATAGATTCAGGCAAGAAAAACATTGGTATGTTTTTGGATTTTGCAAAAGCATTCGACACGATCTCTGTCCCTTTTATGCTTGAAAAACTAGAAGCCATAGGAGTAAAAGGAGCGCCCTTAAAACTATTTTCTGATTACTTGTGTGACAGACGCCAGAGGGTAAAGATTGATGATCTAATTTCTAACGAACTCCCTATAACGCATGGCGTGCCTCAAGGCAGTATACTGGGCCCTACGCTATTCCTTGTCTCCATCAACGATCTCTGTCAACTAAAAATTCCCAACTGTAACATTTATACTTTTGCAGATGACACTGCACTAGTCTTTTATGGTAAAACATGGGATGAGGTCTATAATAAAGCCCAAATTGGTTTTGATCTTGTGTCTTAATGGGTGAGCAATAACCTACTTACATTAAATATATCAAAAACCAAATATATGTTTTTTGCCTTAAACAAAACTCAATGGCCTACAAACTGCTCTATTACTGCTGTCGGGCTCTTGGGCGAGTGGATGCTACTAAGTACCTAGGAGTAACAATTGACACCGCGCTTACTTTCGAACCCCATCTACAAGCGCTTGCTTCAAGACTGCGAAAACTTATATACATCTTTAAAAATTGAGACACATAGCAGATCGTAAATTACTAAGAACGGTGTACCAATCATTATGCCAATCAATAATTGGATATTGCATAACCAGTGGAGCTGCCAAAACGAAAATTATTGAAGTCGAGCGTGCACAGCGTACTATATACTAAAGGTCAGGCATTCCTAGACTTCCGTCACCCCACCTTTGAAGTATATCAAAAGTTGGAAGTTCTTACTGTAAGACAAATGTTTGTTTCCTCTATAATTCGCAGAATGCACTCCCTGGGCGAGTACAAGCCAAGTCTGTTTGCTGGCAAGAGAAGGTATACGACCGCCTTATCCAAAAATTTAATACCAGTTTTGCACAAAGGTTCTACTGCTTTCTGGGAGTATATCTTTATAATAATGCCAATAAATTATTAAATATATAACATACATACTATCACGCCTGTTTCCCACAGGGGTAGGCAGAGACTATGGACCTCCACTTGCTACGATCTTGACAGACCTCTTTCGCTTCATCTACACTCATCAACCTCTTCATACATGCCCTTCGGTTACGTGTACTTCTTACCTCTCCCTTTTTCAGAACGTCTGCAATTTGATCGCAGAACGTTCGCCGAGGTCGACCCTGTCCCGCTCTTCCTTTCATGTATATAACATATAAATATATAACATTTGAGTAGAAACCCATGCAAAAGCCAAATGGTTAATAACACTTGACTACGACTCTACAGAAAATTTACTTAAGGCCGTACCTGAATTTTCCGGGGTCCCGTGCTGCCCCTATTTAAAATAAATCATTTCAAAGAGAACGGAGACATTATTTAAAATTTTGCCACTACCAAGTCCTAGATAACCCTTTAAAATATTTTACGAACTACTGTTTACAGTTTATAATGAGAACGTTAAGGTGACGTGGGTTCACAATTTGCAAAACTGTGCGTGTTTTTAAAAAATCACTGTTATTAAACTACTACAGTTTATTCCTCAAAAAATTTACATAAAAATCTTAAGGATTTTCTACAGACACCCACAATAGCCAAAACACGATTATGCATTTTTGGCTCGATGGAAAATAATCACAAACATAAAAAAAAAAAAAAACACTGCGAAATATCGTCGAGCACGGCTCCGATTCTTCCTTCGCTCTCGACGAATATTTCACTGTGTTTTGTCTATTATTTTTTTTGTATTATATTTATAATTTTTTCTGTAGCCAAAACGGATAGATATTTAGATAAAACATTTGTTGGTAAAATTTTTATATAAAAAGGTGATTGTATAAAATAGTAATACAAATAATATAAAGGCAAATTTAGGCAAATTTAGAGGTATGTTTGTGATTTTTTTCTATCGAGCCAAAAATGCATAATCGTGTTTTGGCTATTGTGGGTGTCTGTAGAAAAACCTTAAGATTTTTATGTAAATTTTTTGAGGGATAAACTGTAGTATTTTAATAACAGTGATTTTTCAAAAACACGCACAGTATTGCAAATTGTGAACCCACGTCGCCTTAAGCTTTACTACGCACATTTGCCAAAAGTGGCCGATTTTCGCAAATGTGCCTAGTAAAGCTTAACGTTCTCACTTTAAACTGTAAACAGTAGTTTATAAAATACTTTGAAAGGTTATCTAGGACTTGGTAGTAGTCAAATTTTAAATGATGTCTCCGTTTTCTTTGAATTGATTTATTTTAAATGGGGCAGCACTGGACTCCGGAAAATTCAGGTACGGCCTTAAAGTAAGAGTATGATAAATTTATACGATTATCTTTAGTACTAAATCATCTGAACCCTATCTCGACACACAACTCTCGCACAATATCTACACAAATACACACACAGGCGCCGCGTAAGTCTACACGACTGAACCACATAATAAATACTAGCAGTACAGAAGTCTCACTCCGCAAACGTTTTCAAAGAAATATCTACTCACAGTGGTTAGCAATATGGTGTAATTTAGCTCGCGTCACAACGCAGCACCTTTTCGTTTAGACACCTACAGAAATCCATTGCAAGCTAATTTTATCCTTATGACTCTGGACAAACGATTCATAATACTACACACAAAACCGACTAAAATAGACTCAGCGAGCGACGCGTTAGGGTTGACTACTACAAGAAGCTACTATCGCCATTTAACGCACCGTATTATCGGTCTTCCATGCTGGTCTGGGAGACAAGAATAAAACTTAAATATAAATAAATATAAATATGTAAGGACAAATCACACCGATTGAGCTAGCCCCAAAGTAAGTTTAAACTTGTGTTATGGGATACTAAACTAACTCAACGATACTATATTTTATAATAAACTAGCGACCCGCCCCGGCTTCGCACGGGTGCAATGAAAAAACATTGAAAATTAAGTTTTCCATTGTAGGGTTCAGCCTGCGTTTGCAATGTAAGCGGAAAAAAATTAATTATTTACATCACATTAGAAACCTCAAAAATAACAGTACTTCTCCACTATTTAAATGGATGTTATCTATACTAATATTATAAAGCGGAAGAGTTTGTTTGTTTGTTTAAACGCGCTTATCTCAGGAGATAATGGTCCGATTTGAAAAATCCTTTTTTTGTTGGGTAGTCCTTTTATAGAGGAAGGCTTTAGGCTATATAACATTACGTTCCGACAACCACGCGAACGAAGTCGCAGGCACAGCTAGTTATACATATAAACCTTCCTCTTGAATCACTCTATCTATTAAAAAAAACCGCATCAAAATCCGTTGCGTAGTTTCAAAGATTTAAGCATACAAAGGGACATAGGGACAGAGAAAGCGACTTTGTTTTATACTATGTAGTGATAGTGATAGTGATACATATATAGATAAACATCCAAGACTCAGGACAATTAGAAAAAGGCCATTTTCGAACTTGCCCTGGTTGGGGATCAAACCCAGAACCTCCAGATTGGCGGACTAGCGTGTTGACCACGGAGGTCAAAGCTGCTTCTCTCCCCGCGCAAATCGTAGAAGTCGATCGAAGGAATGGGCGAAAATGCAAATCATGTTATTAGGCGATGTGGCTAGCAACCCATCACTATTTTGATTCCTTTTTCCACCTACTTATAACGAAACAGATCATCAATCTCAAACCAAACATCAGAAATTCGAAAGAATAATATACTTATACTTACGTTCCTACTTATTTTCGTAACCTAAGTACTTAGGTACCTAGGCCCTAGATATTAAACTTACTTAGTGTACCTATAATAAATGACAACATAATAATAATAACCACTTTAAAGTAGATCTCGGAGTTTTTGGCGGTGTTTGGTTGGGGTTTTTAAATTATTTTGCAAATTGATTTTAGTGGACCTTATAATATGAAATTGGTGTTGTTTGGTGTTATAAATGCTCATGCTCATGAATAATATGTGAAATAGTTAAAGTGGACAGTCATAGTACGGCTGTAGTGATATTTGTTTCGCGGACTGTGTGGGCGTCTTCGGGCGTCGTCCGCCACTCAATCGGCTATGAAAACCAGTGGACTCGTATAGATTTGTCGCCAGACGCTCCCTTAAAGCAATCAAAGGCCTACACCAACCTTTGATTGTAACTTGTTAGGAAAAAAGAATTTCCCATGTTTTATTAACTTGTTCCTGGCTAAATACGCAGTAGCGTCAAGCCATAAATTAAAAAAAAAAAGTAGATCTCACCTTTCAGTGTCCTTAGGAAGTCTAAAAAAAGTTAAATTTGGATCGCAATCCTTGTTTAAACAGCAAAAAACTGCGCAGTATTTTTCAGCCTTATTTTATGTTTCTCCATTTTTAAAACGGCCCGATCGGTGAAGTAACTAGGCGACGAACATAGCTCGCGCGTGCGTCACTGCTCGCACGTGAGCCCCGACATGGCCCCGACTGAATTAGCCACCCGCGGTGGCCGCCGCGCTTAGGTATATTTTTGATACCTACACGGGGAGTGACACAGGCCTTACTCAACCATCTCACCACACTCAACTGTCTACGCCCATAAGAATTTTTATTATATTTTATTTTACTTCCTTCTTTTGCTTCTTAGTTACAATTAGTCTAAACCTAAACGTCTGTTCTCATGTGTACTATACCTACCGTTCTATGCCTAGGGTGGAGGGAGCCTGGTGACTTGTAATACAGGTAACTAAACTTCGGTAAACCGACTTCAAAAAAAGAAGGTGATCAATTCGTCGGAATCTTTTATGTTTTTTTTTATGTATTTTCCCCGATTACTCAAAGACGCCTGGACCGATTTGGAAAATTCTTTCTTTGTTTGAATGGGTATACTTTCCAAGTGGTCCCATACAAATTTGATTAAAATCAGTTGTGTGGTTTGCTTTTTAAACGAAAAAAACTAGAAAAAATATGTCGTCTATGTATACAATAGTTTGAATATTTAGCTTTTCTGGTAATGAAGTCGGTTTTTTTGTTTTGATAAAATATCAATAATTACTTTTCATAGGTATAAGTGCATTACCGGTTGCATCCTCAGCTGTGCTGCTACGAAGCCCGGGGTGCGCTTTCCCACTTTTTCTTCTTCAAATATAACATGCATTTCAATGGCCACCTAAAGATTCCAAAAACCTTACGAAGTTGAGAAGAAATAGCCGGACCAGTTTAAATGATTTGGTTATACTTTTAAGACTAGCCGCCTGCCTGACGTCAACTCTCTTTAATGCGAATGTATTTGTGCGAAAAGTTTTTCAACCGGCCTTTTACGACATCCACAGGGAGAGGTGGAGTGGTCCTAATCTAACCAAACATCAATACATATTTACATTTGCACATCCATACATCCGTACAAACTTTCGCATTTATAATATTAGTTTATAAATATAAAAATTACAAATCTTGATCCATGATGATCTGTGATTAGAAAGAAACTCATGTAGATATGTAGGTAGATAAAATTAAAATACTGTAGCTGAGCTACCCTAGGGCGTGTTTTACGTAATACGCCCGTGCGCGTATCTCTACGCATATATTTTAAGTCAAGGTGAGGGAGGGCCGAGTCAGGTCACAATACTTTTAGATAATTATATTGAGGGGAGAGCGACCAAAGAGCAAAGCGATTGAGGCGCTGCGCGCTGCGCCTTAAACGCAAATCGTATAGTGCCCGACCGAAACCGAAACCTAATTTCGGCAAAGGTCTCAGTTTTGGCCGAAACCGAAACTTCCTTACAAGGATCATGTTTTAAAGGAATAAATAAATAAAACGAATAAAATACTTTTATGCATATAACGAGATAAAACTTGCCGAATTCAAAATAAATCACACGAAAACTCACAACAAACAAAACGAACTGCAAACACAAGCCAGTCACTACATGATTAGGCACGTGGACGCGGCAAAATGTATTCGTCGCTTCACGCTTTGGATGGAAGTTACCACGCCGAACATGACCGAGCACAGCCCGAAAACTCCCGAATGCAGTTTCGGTTTCAGTCGTAGTTTCGGCAGGTTTGTCGCCGAAACCGAAACCGAACATTCGGTCGGACACTAAATCGTATCCAAAAATATTATAAAGCGGAAGAGTTTGTTTGTTGGTTTGTTTAAACGCGCTAATCTCAGGAACTAATGGTCCGATTTGAAAAATTATTGTTTTGTTGGGTAGTCCATTTATAGAGGAAGGCTTTAGGCCATATAACATTCCGACAACCACGCGAACGAAGTCGCAGGCACAGCTTGGTTGGTATTGGTACTATTTGGTATTCTTTTTTGCTCTTTGGTACTAACTCAACTCTATAATGCCTCTGGTTTATTTTGACATTGACTAGCACTGACATTGACAAATGACACATCCCTCAAAAGTTAAAACTACAAAATAAACTGTGTCATTCCACAAAAAAATAGAATTTTATTAATTTTTAACTTACAAAACATGCATAATTTATAGTCTATAATATTAACAGTGTTTTAAGATTTGTCATGGCTTTAATTGTTAGACCCTTCTGTAGGAATAATTTCTTCTTACAAATCAGAACCAGCCCGGCAAAAGTTTCTCTTGGAAATGGTTTTCCTTTCAGGGTTGTAGCCAGTGGAATTTGTTATCAAAATAGTCACTGTGGCCACTATAGACCCTTACTCAATGTAAGGGCGATAGATCCAAATTTGGGATTAGTCAGACAATATTCTTCAGGTATCAAGGACGATAAGAAACCCGGAAATGAAATCCCAAACATTGACAAGCAACAAAAAGATGAAGCTCAAAAACTTACACTTTTCCAACGATTCAGGCAAATGTACAGAGACTATTGGTATGTCTTGGTGCCTGTGCACATAGCAACGTCGGCAGTTTGGTTTGGCAGCTTCTATTACGCAGTAAGAAGGTACCTACATGTGATGATGCAAACCTAAGTAATTTGTTTTCTTTATTAGCAAAATGGAATAACTATCTCATATTCTTTTAGTGGTGTAGATGTCCTAGCAATTTTGGAATGGATGGGGACAAATGAGAAGTTAATGGCACCATTAAGGGACTCCAGTGCTGGATATGTAGCGCTCACCTTTGCTCTCTACAAGATTGCTACTCCTCTCCGCTATACAGTAACTCTTGGTAATTACAATCATTGTTTACGATTTTTTACATTTAGTTAAAAGCTTAATTCAAAACTACTTAAAATATAAATGATAAGTTACTGTAAAATCATTTCTTATAATTTAATCCAAGACTAATACAGCTGTACAGAATGGCTACAGAGCCTTATACTCTTTGTACTGCTGCATTAAAGCCAATTCATACTGAGATGGCAGTACACAGGGCACTTTCGCTGTCAAATCATAATCATTAGTGACCGACCAAAGCTTTTTGGCCATTTTCAGCCATATTTTTGTTATCGGCCATAAACCAAACGAAGATTTGGCCGAGCTGAAAATCAGTAACCTGTGAATTATTGCAAGTCTTTTTGCCTACTTCATGAAGCTCGGCAATATCAGGTGAAGTTTGGCCAGCTTTTAAATAAATTGGGTCACGGGTTGTTTCACTCAGCCAACCATAATGGACGCTAATTGGTTCTGTAGTTGTGAATCGAGTTTGTTGTATTTTTTCTTACTCGCACAAAGTTATGGGTAAGTATTATAGTACTCCATTACAAACTATAACAAATCTCTTACAAGGCCCCTCCATGTTGGACATATGTCCCCATGCAAGCCTCAAAGGACTGGGATACATCCCTAGAGAGAACATAATAATGATAAGCCCACAGTGCAGCTTGTGATTAGCAGTTGGCTAGGAACAATAACAACACCACAGACCCAAGTGCTTCAGAGTTTAACATTTTCGTCGCCGACGCGTCTTCATCGGTCGGGTTGGAGACCCAAGACAGCATACAACTCTCAGCTCTGCATTGCCTTAATTGGCTGTGCAGAGGAGTCATTAGAACTGTCACTCCAAGGTTTTTGAAATCAGTAGATTGATCAATTCAAATGGTGTTTTATTTTGTTTCTTTTAAAGCTTATATTTGCTTTTTCCCGAGGTGTAAAAAACAGCAAGATTGCAATATACAGTGGAAATATCAATATTTTATAATGTCGTTTTCAGCTGAAAATCCATTTTTAGTCAGACACCAATATTCATCATCATTTCTTAGAGAAATACAAAAGCTTGTGTCTACAGGTGGCCAAGTTTTCTTTAAGATATACTATTTGAGTATGAAAGAGCATTTAGTGTTAGCCATTGTAGTGGATTTTTTCAGCTTCGAAAACACATTTATGTATTTCAGATTATGAAATCAATCAAATGAAAAATCTGACACTACTTGGTCAGATAGTTATTCTAAATGCCGCTATTGCCCTACTTTTTAAATTAAATATTTTTTTAAAATGATGACAATCAAATCTAGTGAAGTTTAGAACATTCTCACTATTTGATGTGGTCATTGTCAGCATTCGTTGACACGAAGTTTCTTTAAGGCAAAACTGCATCTAATCTTCTGGGAAATAATTGACATTGTTCATTGTTGGCAGGTGGCACTACTTTTGCTATTAGGAAATTAACAGGCATAGGTTGGATAAAACCAGTCCCTTCCACTGAACGCATCAAGGAAATGCTGCAGGAAAAGAAGGATAATCTTCAGGACCGATTTAAGGAGAGCAAGGAACACTATAAGACACAAATGACTGAAAAACGTTCCCAGATGTTGGACGAAATGAGGCGTTACAAAACGGAAATGCGCAATTTAAAAAACAAAGTCAAAAAGATGTAAATGTGTCATAAAAGATATAAATTGTTTAATGATATCGCTTTATTTATATTGTTATGTGGTCTAACCAAGTGATTTTATAATGTAGATTAATTTCTAAGGATGTACTTCAAAACTACAAAAACTGACATGAAAAAATATATACTAAAGCTTTCTATTGTTAATTTTTTTTTTTTTTTACTTCATTAGATTTGAGCTAAAAAATGCCTGTCTATGAGTACTTATTAGGGTCTTTAAGGCGCAAGGCAGACAGAAGCGGCGTGGCGCGCATTGTGCGTGCCACTGACGCTCTACCGACACCCATCAGGCTCGCCAATGGTGCGCTCACGACGGGACGGTGTGTCTCTGTGGTATTCAAAAGATGGGGGATGCACGCCAGGGGTGCGCTTTCGGTGCCCCATTCTTGCGCAAGCGGCGCGCCCGCCACGGCGCAACCGTCGTGCTACCTCATGCCTTAAGAGGATACCTCTCAAGGCTAGAGAAATGAAAAAGGTATTTTTAAAATCTATTGCTGTCGCGCTGTGCCTGAACTACAACCCAGCAAGTGCGATAGAGACATACTGTAGCTTGGACTGAAAATACCTATTAAAAGAACAGAAAATCAACGATTCGTAGTACCCTGATTTCTTCTCCAAAACTTAACCAATATAAGTACTTTTTTCATTACAAATTAACAAAGACTTGATCTTATATTATATTATAATCTTTAATTTACTTACTTAATCTTATATTATAATCTACAACAGTAGATTATATTATAATCTACTCAAATTTGTTTTCTGGATGTTTGAACACAGCGGAAAATCTGGCTATTTTTTTAGGTTTTTGAACGTTCATATCTCTTTTAATAAATAATTTATAAAAAAAAAGAGAACATAGGGACATGCTAATAGTGGCTATAGATCAGGAAAAAATATAACTCTACCGGCATTTTATAAACTACTGTTTACATTTTATAATGTGTGCGTAGTAAAGCTAAACGTTCTCATTATAAACTGTAAACAGTAGTTTATAAAATACTTTGAAGGGTTATCTAGGGCTTGGTAGTAGCAAATTTTAAATGATGTCTCCGTTTTCTTTGAAATGATTATTTTAAATGGGGGCAGCACTGGACCCCGGCAAATTCAGGTACGGCCTTAATAATTGTCTATTGCAAGAAAGCCTTTACTTTTTCTTGCAATAGTTTTCTTTGAAATGATTATTTTAAATGGGGGCAGCACTGGACCCCGGAAAATTCAGGTACGGCCTTAATATTGTCTATTGCAAGAAAGCCTTTTCTTTTTCTTGCAATAGAGGATCTATTGCCATATATATCCTCCTCTCTCTATATCTATAAAAAAATACTGCACATTATTTCGAAAAGTTTATTTTTTAAAAATAATGAAATATAAAATAATGTAGGTACCTAAAACAATACTCTTAGTTTTGCTATATAAAGCACTACTGAAATATAATCACATTTTCATCATCAAAATGTACATATATAAAAACAACAATCTTAATTGTATTAAGTACACAACAGCACATAACTGGAATGTTTCATGTTGCGCCATTCTTACTAACGAATTTGTGACTACACAATAAATATATCTCAGTAAAACAACTGTTCTGCATGTGTGCTGTCATATGCACTGTTTAATAAATAGTAAATGCACATAAAAGCTGAACTCCAACCTTTCTTCGATCTAGAAACTAGACTCAAATATTTTGTATTAGTGTTTGTACCATTAAATAGCTGAATTTAATATTGACATGTTCAGAGTGCAAGTAGAATGAATATGCGGTCATTCCTGCTCACTCACACTTCCCGAAACACAAGTCCGGTTTAGGAATAGGTTGAATATATGCAAGTAGTCTTCATAAAATACAATGTTATCTCCTTGAAACTTCCTGCAAACTGAATTATGATAGTTTCGGTATATATTCAATTCCATTAAAAGAAAATTTTTGTTCAGAATGGTAATATAAACCTATAAATATCACATAGTATTTAACAGACATAACATCGCCGGCTTCATTCAGCATTCTTAGCTTATATATATTTTATACTATACTTACTTATCATATTTACTAAATTTTAACATAGTTTGTAGAGATAACACTTCTAGTACAGTAGATCAAAATCCGAAACAGTTAACTTGATACTTTACACTAGCTCAAACTGTTGGAATTTGTTCACTCTGTCCCAAGTTAACTTTTGCAGATTATGCCTCAAATGAAATGCTAGGCCATCTTTATTAGATATATTAAAAGCCACTACATTTGTCACAATGACGTCAATGACTACATTTAAATATTTGTTCACCCATACAACAAACTCAGTTTACTTGTGTACTTATATATATACTTTATAACGTTATAAAACTATTATGACTATCCAGTCATCAATCATTATGCATACATTTTAGATTTATTTAATAATCACTGCTACAGACTGATTTGATTACTGTTAAACAGAAAATAAATGTAACATACATTTTAAAGGTTACTTTGCAATACATTACAAAAGTAAGCTTGCTTGTCTAGATGGATTCACATTACATCAAACATTAAAATGTGATCTAAAAAAGAGTACATTACAACCACTTGGAATTGTTAACACTACCAATCTTTTAAATCCTGAACTGAAAGTTTATGGGATGCTTAAATGTGGATGACTTTACTGGCATAATATTCCAGCGAGTCAAACAAGACTTGTCCGCTTTATTTACGAATTAGCAATTGCTGAACAATAAGAAAGCTAAGCTTATTTTACAAGTCATTTGTTCATTGTCTCATACTTCAGATCATTAAATTGCTATCCAGTTCGAATAAGTCCCCATATTGACATTGAAGCCATGTCGGATTAGATAGCATTGATCTAAAGTGAGAATAAACTGCTATCGCTCGGCAATTGCAAATTAGGTAATAACCTTGGCAGTCGTGTGGATATCGACAGCGTCACGATGCCAATTCGGTACTTGATTCAATTTTTGATCTTTTCTAATCAACTCAAAATAAGTAAGTTATAAAAGTGACGTCACTGCCATTAGGTTTCGCGCGTACGAATGAGATAGTGAGATGTCTCCACCACGCTCTCAATTTTCCTCTACTAATATTTTAAATGCTAATTACTGCTTCATTTAATCACCAACTTTCCTGCTGTTTTCAGAACAACACATATTTTTGTTTTGTAAAAAATATTGTACAAAATCAAACGCAGTCAAGTACCCAATTAAAATCGTCCAAGTAAGTCGTCGTCCCAATTTTAATCTTCTCAATTTCTACTGAACACTTATAAGATGTATTGAGCATACCAGTGTAATCCCAGCTGCCAACGCGTCGCCTGCTCGGTTCATCAGCCCATGTACTGGTAGGAGGCGGGCGACAGGTGCGGCGCGGGCGGCTGGCCCGGCCCGGCCGCGCCGATGCTGGCCAGGTGGCAGGAGCGGCACATCAAACGACCTTCCAAATAACCTCTTTTATCAAGTGTCCATAAGGGTCAATTCACATCAGGCAGAAAAATGCTCAAGCACTTTTTATGGATAATTTAAAAAGTGCTCAAGCATTTTTTACCTAATGTCAATTGACAGTAACTTGTATGTAAATTGGACAAGCTGCGTAACACAATCTTCTTCAGCTCTTGTTCTGTTTTGTTAAGTCACAACATGGCCTTACCTCTGTACCAAGTAAAATATTCCACCTAATACTTTACTAAGGGTGGACTTCCTCACTAATACATTAACACTATAATTACACATTAAGGGTTAACTGGAGGGACGAAATCCCATACAAACGTACTTTCGTTTTAATTTCGAAACCATAAAACTCATCGTATTCAAATTTTTTACAAGCATTAAGATGATAAATATCTAGATCTGTAATTAGTTTTGGTTCGAAAATAATAAACAAAAAAAAAGTTATAGCAACTTAAAATTTGCCTTTTTTATCGACGAAATCGAGTAATATTTAGACGCCTAATACACTTATAATTATATTTTCGATCCTTATGGAAACTAATTATACGACTAGAGTGAAGACTCTAAATTCCAAATAATTTAGTTTTATTTGGGTATGTATCGTATTTATCGAAATAAACGAAAACTACGATTCATGGCCTATAACGGCCCGTTTCGCTGGCGTTCAGTGCACTCTCTTTGTCGTACGCGGGGGTGTAGCTCTCACATGCGGGGGTCGGGACGGAGCTACATTTTTTAGCGCCCTTTCTCTTTCTCGACGAAATAGCAACACGACGAAGCGCGTCGGTAGGCAACTCGCTGTGGAGTTCGCCCGCGCCTCCAGTACCACCTTAACATCTAGATATGTATGCTTTTATCAGCATCTCAACCCTTTTTCCGCCCACTGCTGAGCATGTCTATGCTTTATATAAAATTAATGCCTGTCATTTTATTTAGAATAAAATAGAGTGTTTACCTGCTAAAGGATAGCAACGTTTGTCCGGTTCGTCAGTAAGCTGCATGCCGCAGACGCAGCACATGTAGCAGTCGACGTGGAAGTCTCGATCCATGGACACCACCCTCACTGTTTCGTCGGTGCCCTCCACAGGGGTGATACCTGAAAATATTGACAATTAACCATTTGTAAAATGGTTGCATGCAGCTGAACCTCAATGGTTTCTAGTATATATTCAGATCCTCTACTCCGGTTGGTTCCTATGTATCGATGACAGTTCTTAATTTTATGTCAGGCAAATAGCTTTAGTTTTAGGCAGCTTGGAACCATTATAAATGTTAAACCCCTCCATCCAAGGCTAATTTATTATGTCAAGGAACCAATATTTGTATATCAATGTAATAAGGTTGAGACTCGTCTGTGTTCGAGTGGACAAATCTGGCCACTTCGGAAGTGAGGTTAATGCCCAGAAGGTGGTTAAAAATGTGGGCAGATTTTTAAGAATATTTCCAGTATAGAACTGTAATAGTAGTAGGTTAAGGATGGTATTTAATAAATAATGCTTCCTAGAGTAAAAAAGTTTAAATACCTAGATCAAGTAACAACAGCGTGTCTTAGCAAATTGCTAGCCTATGTTATATGCACTGATTAGGTCTAAGTTTTAAAAAAAATATTGACCTGTAACAAAATGTTATTAAAATGTAATAAACAATACCTTTTCCACAGCTAGCGCACTTGGGAGCAAACATCCTGTGGTAGTCATTGACACAGTAGATTTTGTTATCCATGTCCACAGTGAATGGCACTCCGTCCAGACATTCATTGCACACGCAGCACCGGAAGCAGCCAGGGTGATAGGATTTGCCCATCGCTTGCAATATCTATGGAGTTGAATCACAACAACAATGTTACATTGAACATATTCACGTCTTCACCACTTACGGGACAGACAGACCGACCAGCCCGAAACGCCAAAAGTCTCTCTCAGCAACATGATAGCATAACTTAGATGAAGAAGAGAAAGAATGTAATGTACTAACTAACGTTAGTTAGTACATTACATTCTTTCTCTTCTTCATCTAAGCGCGTTCCCAGTTGCATACTCAGCTATGCTGCATCGGAGCCTGGGGTGCGCTTTCCCGCTTTTTCTTCTCCAAATATCATGCATGTCAATGGTCACCCAAGGATGCCAAAGACCTTGCCAAGTGGAGAAGAAAATGCCGGAACAGTTAAAATGATTTGGCTGTAATTTTACCTGACGTAAACCCTCTTTGGGAACGTATTTGTGCGAAAAGTTTTACACCGGCTGCCGCCCGACGTTAACCCTCCTTGGGAATGCAATTGTAGCACCATACGTTTGTGCTTAAGACCTTTAGTCGCCTCTTACGATATCCAGAGGAATAGATGGAGTGGTCCCATTCTAACCCAGAACAACATGGTACATACAAGTACATTACATTCTTTATAATCAGGAAGTGGCCCCTCAATTTAATTTTATAATCTAAGCACAACTAAACTTAACCTGTTCACTTGGGAGACCAGCGAGAATATGTATTATTAACTTACATGTACAAAAGGATTTTCTTTTTTTTTCAAATTCATAAGACATAAAATTACTAAGCAATATGATATGGATGATTAAAGTATAAGATAAAATCGATAAAGAAAAAGTTTCTCTTATTGAAGATGAATCCTTACCATTTCCATTATGAGGTGTCCACAAATAGCACACTTTTCAGCAGTTTGTTGGAAGCCAGAGTACTGTAAACAATTGGTTAAATATGTATTATTTTACACTACACAGAATGTGTTTAATTATATAATACAATGAAATTGTTAAGGGAATAAATGAATTTTTCGGGGTCCAATGCTGCCCCCATTTGAAATAATTATAACACATTTTTGACGTGACAACGTCTTATAAATTGGTTAGCCGGGTGACACTTCAAGAAACTGCGTTACGCTCCGCTCACGTTATGCGCTCACAATGAGAGCGAGTGAGAGGCACGCGTGCCTTTCACTTTTTATGTCTGTCTCTCTCGCTCTTAGGCGGGCTAACCATGCCCGAGTTTTCATCCTTCTTCCTACTATACGAATGAATATTCACATTAAAATTATTTTACCACTCAAAGTCGTTGTCACGTAAAACTTTCGCCCGTATACCGACTTTACAGGCAACCAATTTTTTTTGGTTATAGTAGCATTAGCCTACTGTATTACTTATACATATATCCATGGTTTCAGTTACCTGTGACAAGCACAACAAAGGAGCAAACAAACATACATACACTATCACATCTTTATCCCGAATCGGGCAGACAGAGTAATTTGGGTCTTACGGCTCAAGGGCTATATGGCTGCAAGACCTAACTATCAAAATAGTGATGGGTTGCTAGCCGCATCGCCTATTAACATAATTCGCAATTTCGCCCATTCTCTTAATCAGATTTTACGATCTGCAAAGAGAAGCAGCTGGTACATCCTAAGTTTTTTAATTTCTCACAGACCAGCATGGCAGAAAAATTACTACTAACACAAACTACATTGCACTAACCAGATAATCCTCCTCACAGTAAACCTTGCCGTGGACATTGTAGAATGCCTTGCCACGCAGTGCTCGTCCACAGGAGCAGCAGATAAAGCAATTTGTGTGGTACAAGTTGCCCATCGCCTGGCACGCCTGCCCTGCGCCCGTCACTCCTGCCCCACAAGTATGGCAGATACCTGATAACAGTAAAATGGTTTTAATTTTAACACATCAGCAGTCCATCCATGTCCAATATCTGGGTCCACCAGTTCACAAAAATTCCTTTTTATTGTGTGGTAACTGGACTGTGAATGTGTTTAACATCTTTTTTTATTAAATTGACGACCTCCGTGGTGTATTGGTCAACACGCTAGTCCGCCAATCCGGAGGTTCTGGGTTTCATCCCCAGCCAGGGCAAGTTGGAAAATGGCCTTTTTCAAATTGTCCTGGGTCTTGGGTGTTTATCTATGTATGTATTTATTATAAAATATAATATCGTTGAGTTAGTATCCCATAACACAAAATTAAAACTTACTTTGGGGCTAGCTCAATCAGTGTGATTTGTCCCTATATATTTATTTATTTATGTTCCATCTCCAACATCAGACTAGCTCTATATCATTATATTGCATACTCAACCAATTTCCTTATGCATTTATCTGGTAGGTATACAAAATTTGAAAGCAATCAGAAACGAGTAGGTAAAATTTTTAAATAACTTATGATCCCATATTAGTTAGGTACAATGGAACAGTTCATTTAGATTATGTTGAAGTTGATCCATGCTGGCATTTCCAAGAACTCTGGTCTATACATATACAGACCTAGATTTTTTGACAAAAAAAAATGACTTGAGCTTGCCTTGCCTTGCCACAAAACAATATAAATAGATAAAATAAAACTACTCGTAGATATACAGCTTAACTTACCAAAGTACTCTCCCTCTTCATCCTGTCTTTCCATTTCCTCTTCCAGCTGTCGTGTGAGCTCTTCAATTTTCCTCTGTGCTTCACTAGGCCCAGGAGGTCGTGGAGGGGTGATACTATAAGGCAATAGGCTTTTGCCACGTCCACCAGATCCTCTGGAACCACCAGACAATTGGGACACAGAGCTGGGAGTAGGGCTGGGTGCCGGTGACTGTGCTGGAGAACACAGTGATGTCATCCCAGACACCAGGTTTCGTGAACCAATAGACTCTGATGCTATTGAAACATTGTCTCTATTTGCTGCAGTCACCAACGATGGTGCAGGACCACCCGTCATACACACATAGTCTGAACCATTTGTGTCATCCACAATCTGCATCCTGTTGCTAGGGGCTGGTTTCGAATTATTATATACACCATTACTCATGGGAGATTTTTCTTTTGCAATATTATTAGCAATACTAGGTTTAGGATGAAAAAACTTTGGACTGGCTGTCACTGTTTGGACTTCAGTAGCAATGTTGGCTTTGGGTCTCTGTGCACTGGGGGCTATTGATGCATATATTGCTGTTGACGGAATAGTTACAACCTTATCATCAAAATTAATACTGGCATTACTTTTCAGAAGGGCACTCACGTCAGTGTATTTAGGAGGAGCTGACTTCATAACTGTGTAATCACTGCTGGGGTTATCTTGTGTTGCCATGTAGGGTGGCGGGGGTGGGGCCTTATCTACTTTACCCTTATCACCCGCAACTTGTGGCACACTTCTATTTACACTACTAATTGGAACTTGTGGCCCAGGAATGGACCCATGCTGGATATATCGTTGGTCATGGCTTTGGGCTATTTTGAATTCACTTTTCTTGTCACTATTGTCACTACAAAGCATATTTTCATACACTGTAGGATTTAATTTAACTTTTGAATTAACAGGTACTTGTGGCTGAGCCTTGCTGTATCTCGTATCGTAATAACCGTCGGAGGCGGGGAGCGCGCCCTGTTGGTACAGTTGATGGTAGAATGGCGCAGGGGCTTGCCGCTGCTCGCCGTAGTAGTCAATGTTTTCATACACTGGCGGCTGATACTGAGAGGCGGGGTTAGCCGGGATCTCGTACAAATCCTCCGTTTGATAACTAAGCGACCTTTGTGATATCGAATCGATGGAACGCGTAGGACTCGCAGGTAGCGCCGCAGTGTTTATATCACGTTTACTAAGAGATGCAATCGTCTCTACTCGTTTAGGAGTTGCAAATTTAGAAGCAGCGATAACATTTGACCTTTCATAGAAGCTATAATCTTGACGATTGTTCTGTGTATTATCTAAAACAAAACTCTCTATTGCGCCGACGGGTCGGGATTTGCCGAGTGAACTCGAATTGGTCGTCCCACCTCCGTGCGCTTGCTCAGTTCCATCCTCATCTTTGTTTGATAATTTCAAATCTTGTAAACCAAGTATACAACGTTGCTCTTCTGAGTTGCTCCTTCTTGAAGGATCCATGGTGTCTTGATTGAACTGAAGAACTATATGGTGTGATGTGAAGTAAAGAAATAACAATCACAATAGTAATTATTTCATTTCACACCAATGAATCATTTTTTCTTAGATCACGCAAAGAGAAAATCACCAAAATCTTCAAACAAAACATCCCTAGTGATGTACCTTCGGATGAATAAAAAAAGCTAAAAGTCAAATTCAAAAATCGTAAAGAATCGAAATTCTGTCATTAATGAATGAAATGAATGAAATCAAACTAACCAAATGGAAGCAAAGCAAAAAACAAGATCACAATGTAAAGGAAAAAAGGTACCTACCATGGCTACCATTACCAATCCTATAACAATTTAGGGACGAGCCAAGCCTAACTTACGTTTATTAGTACGGTCTCTCAAAAGAACAATTGAGGTTGACCATATTTTCACGATTGATTTACGATTGCTAGTAAAAAATAATATCTATGGTTATTGCTCATGAATCTGTGGCGCTGGGCCCAGGGCTGGCCAGGCCTCAGAACATTAAAATCTCTGGGCCAGGCCACTGTCCTGTCAGTCAAAAAAAGCAACGCAACGCCATTTGTTGAATTTTGTTGCTTCGTTGCAGAACTAGTGATACAAATACTTGCAAAGTAAAATATTCGTTCGTTGCATGGTTTTGTGCGTGCGTGCTTGCGCTCTGCATTGGATTTTGCAGTAAAATTGTCTAAAGATACTGTTTATTTGTACTCATCATGTATGACACTGAAGACGATCAGTACGAAGAGGAAGATGTTGAAGAAATTTCTACAGAACTGTGGCAGGAAGCTTGTTGGATAGTTATCAACGCGTATTTTGATGAGAAGGGTCTTGTACGACAACAGCTTGATAGTTTTGACGAGTTTATTCAAATGTCAGTTCAACGGATTGTGGAAGATTCGCCACCTATAGAGCTCCAAGCAGAAGCTCAACATTCATCAGGCGAAATAGAAACTCCTCCGAGGTATCTCTTGAAATTTGATCAGATCTACTTATCCAAGCCTACTCATTGGGAGAAAGATGGTGCACCATCTCCAATGATGCCTAACGAAGCTCGTCTTCGTAATCTTACCTATTCGGCGCCTTTGTATGTAGATATTACTAAAACAATTGTCAAGGAAAATGAAGATCCTATTGAAACCCAACATCAAAAAACATTTATAGGTAAAATTCCTATCATGCTTCGATCAACATATTGCTTGTTGAGCCATCTTACTGACAGAGACTTGACTGAATTAAATGAGTGTCCACTTGACCCTGGTGGTTACTTCATTATCAATGGATCTGAGAAAGTTTTGATTGCCCAAGAGAAGATGGCCACAAATACTGTGTATGTGTTCAGTATGAAAGATGGCAAATATGCATATAAAACTGAAATTAGGTCTTGTCTGGAGCACAGTTCAAGACCCACATCTACCTTGTGGGTTAACATGATGGCCCGAGGTGGACAAAGCATTAAAAAGTCAGCTATTGGACAAAGAATAATTGCCATTGTACCATACATCAAACAAGAAATCCCTATCATGATTGTATTCAGAGCACTTGGATTTGTTGCTGACAGAGATATTTTGGAGCACATCATTTACGATTTTGATGATCCAGAAATGATGGAAATGGTGAAACCATCTTTAGATGAGGCTTTTGTTTTCCAAGAACAAAATGTTGCTCTTAATTTCATTGGTTCAAGAGGAGCCCGCCCAGGTGTTACAAAAGAAAAACGTATTAAGTATGCAAGAGAAATTCTGCAGAAAGAAATGTTGCCTCATGTTGGTGTATCTGATTTCTGTGAAACAAAGAAAACTTATTTTTTGGGATACATGGTCCATAGATTGTTATTGGCTGCTTTGGGTCGTCGTGAGTTAGATGACAGAGATCATTATGGTAATAAAAGACTTGACCTAGCAGGCCCACTTTTAGCCTTTTTATTCAGGGGTCTGTTTAAAAATTTATTGAAAGAAGTACGAATGTTTGCACAAAAGTTTATTGACAGAGGAAAGGATTTCAATCTTGAACTTGCTATTAAAACAAGAATTATCACGGATGGCCTCCGCTACTCGCTTGCTACAGGTAACTGGGGCGATCAGAAAAAAGCTCATCAGGCTAGAGCTGGAGTGTCACAAGTGTTAAACAGATTGACATTTGCTTCTACATTATCACATTTACGACGTGTCAACTCTCCTATTGGACGGGACGGGAAATTAGCGAAACCTCGTCAGTTACATAATACACTGTGGGGTATGATTTGTCCTGCTGAGACTCCTGAAGGTGCTGCTGTAGGTCTTGTCAAAAACTTGGCTTTGATGGCGTATATTTCAGTTGGGAGTCAACCATCTCCTATATTAGAGTTCTTGGAAGAATGGTCTATGGAGAATTTGGAAGAAATTGCTCCATCAGCTATTGCAGATGCAACAAAAATATTTGTAAATGGCTGTTGGGTGGGTATTCATAGAGACCCAGAACAACTCATGGCTACTCTGCGAAAGCTGAGACGTCAAATGGACATTATTGTGTCTGAAGTCAGTATGATTCGGGATATAAGAGACAGAGAAATAAGGATTTACACAGATGCAGGTAGAATTTGCCGACCTTTATTGATAGTAGAAAATGGAACATTATTATTGAAGAAAAAACACATCGACAATCTCAAGGAAAGAGATTATAACAATTATGGTTGGCAAAATCTTGTAGCCAGTGGTGTAGTTGAATATATTGATACTTTAGAAGAGGAAACAGTGATGATAGCAATGAGCTCTGATGATTTGGCTCAAATTAAAGAATATGCTTATTGCAGTACATACACTCACTGTGAAATTCACCCTGCTATGATATTGGGAGTTTGTGCTTCCATTATTCCATTCCCTGACCATAACCAAAGTCCTAGGAATACTTATCAAAGTGCTATGGGTAAACAAGCCATGGGTGTGTACATCACCAATTTCCATGTTCGGATGGATACCCTTGCTCATGTTCTGTACTATCCACATAAGCCACTGGTCACAACACGTTCAATGGAATATTTGCGTTTTAGAGAACTGCCTGCAGGAATTAACTCCATTGTTGCTATCTTGTGTTACACAGGATATAATCAAGAAGACAGTGTTATTTTAAATGCATCTGCTGTGGAGAGAGGATTCTTTAGATCTGTGTTCTATCGCTCTTATAAGGATTCAGAATCTAAGAGAATAGGGGACCAAGAGGAACAATTTGAAAAACCTACACGCCAGACATGTCAAGGAATGAGAAATGCATTATATGATAAGTTGGATGATGATGGAATCATAGCTCCAGGGATTCGTGTATCAGGAGATGATGTTGTTATTGGTAAGACAATAACATTGCCTGAAAATGATGATGAATTAGAAGGCACAACTAAACGTTTCACAAAACGTGATGCTTCTACATTCTTGCGCAATAGTGAAACTGGAATTGTAGATCAAGTGATGCTGACCCTAAACAGTGAAGGTTACAAATTTTGTAAGATCCGTGTACGATCAGTTCGTATTCCACAGATTGGAGACAAGTTTGCCTCTCGTCATGGACAAAAAGGAACTTGCGGTATTCAATATCGCCAAGAAGACATGCCTTTTACATGCGAAGGCCTTACCCCTGATATTATAATTAATCCTCATGCTATCCCATCTCGTATGACTATTGGGCATTTAATTGAATGCATTCAAGGAAAAGTTTCATCAAACAAGGGTGAGATTGGTGATGCCACACCTTTTAATGATGCTGTGAATGTGCAAAAAATTTCATCTCTATTGCAAGAATATGGTTATCATCTTCGTGGAAATGAAGTTATGTATAATGGACATACTGGACGGAAGATCAACGCCCAAGTATTCTTGGGCCCTACATATTACCAACGTCTGAAGCATATGGTCGACGATAAAATCCATTCCAGAGCCAGAGGACCTGTCCAAATTTTAGTTAGACAACCTATGGAGGGGAGAGCAAGAGATGGTGGGTTGCGTTTTGGAGAAATGGAACGTGATTGTCAAATTGCTCATGGAGCAGCGCAATTTTTGCGCGAGAGGCTTTTTGAAGTATCTGATCCTTACCGCATCCACGTCTGCAACTTCTGTGGTTTGATTGCCATCGCTAATCTAAGAAACAATACATTTGAGTGCAAAGGATGCAAAAATAAAACACAGATTTCCCAAATTCGTTTACCATATGCAGCAAAATTACTTTTCCAAGAGCTGATGTCTATGAATATTGCGCCCAGGTTGATGGTGATAAATTAAGATCAGTTACTAATTTTGTTAGATGTAAGAATATTGACAAACCTATGTATTGTAATGGGGATTGTATACAACAAATAAAAGTCTTAAATATATACGCATTTTATTATCACAAATTGATGACATTTAAATGCAGCTTACCCAACAATCACAATATAAAAATGTACAATCATTCATACTTCATTATCTAATATATCAAATGCAATAAGACTGAGGTAAATATATAAAATCCATTTGTACAAAATGGAAGTGCTTGATTTTTTCAACATTACATTACGTATTTACAGAAAAGCTTGATTGCAGAACAAGCATAAATATTAGAGAGATAGGTACAAGTATAAATAATTTTAATAATAAATTTATGATAAAATCTGAGATAAATAAAAACAAGACTAGGTACATAACATAGGTAGTACACCTAAATATGGTTTGTACGATAAAAACATCTAGATTACTCTCTGTACAGTGCTAGAATGGAAAGGTTTGTCACTCTAAAAAATATAGAAAACAACTATTTTTCACCAGATTTTTACTTTTACCTGGAAGAATGTAGTAAAGGCTTTTACTAAAATAAAAAGCACGCACTAAATAAAAAGAACTAATCAAAAAAGTATTGTAAAGTGCGACCTTTATGTAGGTAATGTAAATTAGGAAACTACAATTTGACCAATATACATTGAAATAAACGCTTTGGTACATAATAAAGAGCAACTAAATAGAAATATAAACATAAAATATACAAATAATTTAAAAACTTATAAGTAGGTAGGTAAGTAAGCTGGAATAATTAACGTTGATGCAGAGAGCTTTCCCTATTCAGTCTGATTTCGACAACCTTTTTGTGATAAAGATAGCAGTATTACTAAGACACTTGTTGGTACCTGCAAGTCTTCTGTTAATTATGGACAACTGGGGTAAACTATAAGTACATAGTATTATTTACATGTGTACTTACTAAATTACTGGCCACCATTAAAGTTCGGTATTTTAAATATTCCTGGACTTTTGAATAAATAATAACTACCTAGCTCTAAAAATTGCGAACGGTAACTATAGTGTGCGTTTCATTGCCTATACCTATCCTAATTTTTGTAAAAACAGGAAAAATTTAAATAGACGAAATGGAGGCATATTGAAGTTTATTCTTAAATTATTTAAATATCTTCTGTACAACTTACTGGGTTCAAAGCATTGTCGAAATTGTAAAATATTTTACAGTTATTCAATTATGTCGCAGCCGCTTAATACGTCGTTTAACCGGCCGAGCATGGCAAGTTTCTCAAATTACTTTGGTACTACAAAAATACATTTATGGGTATAAACACAGATTGGGTACAATCATGTACTACCATACTAGCTACTACACTAGCCATACATATGACACAACTAACGAAATGCATTTTTGGTAGGTACACGACGTCGTTAATGTCGGAAATTGGAACTTCTAGTAAGACTAACTGGACAAAATCACTGGAAATATTGGCTTTGCAATGAAACCTCGCGAAGGCATGGGTCCAGCCGTATTACAATTCAGCTGATAAACAAGACGGCGAATTCTACTATCTGGTTGCAACAAAAACGCTCTATGACAAAAGCCAATAAGACAGTTTTTAATCTAATCCGTTACAACATTACGCACTACCAAACAATTTTGCCACTGCACAATAAACAGTAATCCAAAAACGCGAACTAAAGATTGAACAACTTTTCTCATAGAAATAAAAAAAAAGATTTTGTTTTTTTGAGAAAAGTTGTTCAATGCCATGACATGAGGCCATGCTTACATAAATTATATGGCCTTTCATGTGTCGCCCTTATAACCACACCGAGGTCTAAATGGTAAGACCTAAACCAGATCAACAATTTGCTAGTGTAGGTAATTGACGTAACATATGCCAAGTTTGTCTATGGATGTTTACCACTTCTCTAATTTCCAAGACGTAGCCGCTCAGCGCGAGGGCGGGAGCGCGCGCTGCTCTTCCGTTTCCTCTTTCGGTCGACTCCACTTTATCATCGTCTCCGGCGAGCGGTACAGGAACACCAGTTTCGCGAATAGATCTTCCTCTAATGCTAACTCTAGAGCTTCACGAACCTGTAAGCAAGTAAAAAATAATGTAGCGCGGTTGGTTTATATAAGTACTTACCTTACCTTTCTCTAAGCGTTGGGGGGACACATCTGTCATCACGGAACAGCACTCCTATGCTGCTATCCTTTTCTGTCACTCCGAAGCGTCATTTGCTAGAGCGAGAGAGCGACGGCAAGCTTCAGCACCAGCCTTGCTGAGGCGTTCGGAATGCTGACAGATGTGTCCCAACCCCAAGTGTTGTAATAAGTACTACCTACATAGTTAGCGCCGATTCACATTGGAACGGCAGCGGCTGGTAGCGCACTTCACTGTCAAACCATATTTATTTCTATCTACGAAATGCATCCTTTTCCTATTTTAAGCTTTGTCTATAGTGTACCTCTGTAAGGCAAAAGTCTCCCTGGCAGCATTTCAATCGATCGAGGTCTTTCAAGGCCAATCCTTGCAGTAGGAGTCAAGCTCGTCCTTCGATCTCTTTCAGAGAGAGATGGGTTGCAAAATAAGACATACCAAGTATATGTCGAGACACAGCTGCAGCACTCTGTCGACGTTGGGCAGGTCGTCGAACATGATCTTGGTGTAAATGCCGGAGAAGAAACCGCGCAGGATTCGCGACGCTAAGAACACAAATGTTGTGTACAAGCCGATAATCCTGTGAGAAAGAGAAGAATTCTACATTATTCTTACAGAACAGATGTACCTAGTTCTTGCATGTCGATGTAATATGCACTTTTATGATTTCCTTTTTCCACCTTCATGCCCACCATCCAAGGACGATTCAGCCTATGGACAGCGCAAAGACACATTTCTTAAAGAAACTGAACGCATGCAGATTTGGTGCGGGGGGAAGCATTTTCACCGCTGTCATTGGTTGATACAATTCGTGACGTATAGCGATGATTTGCATAGGGTAGTAGGAATCATACGCGGAGTGAAAAATATCGATATCGATATTTTTTTTCATGTTATTTTAGTCATTTTGAAAATTCATGTTAATAGGCGATGCGGCTAGCAACCTATCACTATTTTGTATTAATTTTCGGCTGCTTTTCTTTCCGTGCAGATCGTAAAAGCCAATCGAGAGAATGGGTGAAAATACTAATTATGTTAATTGGGCGATGTGGCTAGCAACCCATCACTATTTAGATTTTCCTTTTTTAGCTGCTTTTCTTCCCGTGCAGATCGTAAAAGCCAATCGAGGGAATTGGTGAAAAAGCAAATTATGTTAATTGGGCGATGCGCCTAGCAACCCATCACTATTTTGTACTCCTTATTCTAGCTACTTTTCTTCCTGTGCAGACCGTAAAAGCTGATCGAGGTCAAGCGTGAAAATGCAAATCATGTTAATAGGTGATGCGGCTAGCAACCCATCACTATGAACTATCGCCTTTTTAGGGTTTCGTAGTCCACAAGGAACCCTTATAGTTTCGTCATGTCCGTCCGTCCGTCCGTCCGTCCGTCCGTCCGTTCGTCCGTCCGTCCGTCCGGGCTCGTACTCCGCCGCTACTGCACCGATTGTCACAAAAATTGGTGGGGACATAGATATAGAAGTTCCAAAAGTTGGTTTTTAAAATTATGAAAAAAATTTTTTTTACAGCCCCTCCCATACAACGAAAAGTGAATTTAAAAAATTAAATTGGACTAACCCCAACGTGTGGGGTATCGTTGAAAAGGTCTTTTAAAATGCAACAAAAACTGCTTTGAAACTATGTAGATCAAACCCCCCAGTCTTGAGATAATCTAATACAAAGTTAAAATTTGAGGTGTCCCCCTACCGTAACTTTTGAAATATTACTAAAATAATTCTGAAAAAAATGTGATATATACCTCAAAGTATGTACTTTCAATTAAAACTATAGCGGTCTCGGTATCATAGATAGTTATTTTTTAATACGTCATAAATCGTAAACCGCAATTTACCTTTAGAACTTTTATATTATGTTACTTGCTGCTACGGAACCCTTCATGGGCGAGTCCGACTCGCACTTGGCCGCTTTTTTTTGTTTGTTTTTTCATTAATCCAAGATAGCTGCCAATTCTCAACTGCATGAAAGTCGGTATCCAGTGTTTTTTTGGTTGGGGAGTCCGAATCTAAACTTTTTGTGAAATCCAAAATGGCGTCGTCCTCTTCGTCGTCGGCAGAATCTGAAGCTAAGTAGTTCTTCTACCTAGAAGGGCTACTCAACTGATCTAGTGCCTATAACTTACGACCCTGAATACCTAATCTGTACCTAGTGTTCTTGTGAATCTTTGTATCTAATGTAATGTAATAGTTGTTCATTATACCTATCTCATTTGCCGATATCTGGTCTTTCTTTTATCTCATCTATCTTCCTAGATCCTAAATCTAGGCTTTACTAACCGAAACGGTACAAAATATCGTCTTGAAATTCATGAACCCTTTTCTTTTTTCTTTGGGGTCCAATCTTTATCTAGCCGTTTTCGAAATCTTTAAAATTTACTTGACATCCCATCATATCCCTATACATTCCACTACACGTCATTCGGGGCCCTGATAATGAGACCCTGGATAAGCAAATTTCATGCATCGAGGACTGGCTGCATTTATGAAAATTAAAAAAAAAGTAAGCGTCTGTCAACTCCCTCTATGGCTCGTTGAATAATTCAAAGAACTGAACAAAGTATGCAAAAAAAATTTATTTTTATCGATATTTTTCATTATCGCCGTTCTTGAATTCATTATCTAAAATGAAAGAGACATCCTACGAGTACATTGACAATCTAGTGCGAGTGAAAGTGACGTAAATAACATGAATATGGCGGCACCGTTTGCTATGGGGTTTATTTACTGATTTTAAAACTTAAAAATAAATATTAAAAATGCTTACACGTGAAAAGTAATTCCGTTTTTTGTGAACCTTGAATTAGTAGAATTCTTCCCAGACCATTTAATTGAACAAGTAAGCATTGTTTATAATTATTTGTAATTATTACAAGGAGCGACATTTGATATGTAACCTAGAAGCAGCAGACGTGAACTGTCACCTCAGATCATGACCCTGCTTCGGCAAGCAGGCTTTTGACGCGCGCCGCTGGCCCCGCAAGCGTCCTCCATAGGCTAAATACTCCATGCCACCATCACTCTAAAAGTAGTCTGGGCCTTGCCGCCTTAGCCTCTGTCTGCCCCGTTAGGGATAAAGACATGTGTTGTACGAGCTACGCTGTTCATAGGTAACCTATTGACCTAGAAGCAGAAATGCTGACAGGCGCGCCGACGGGCCGCTGCCTTATTGTAATTTACTTCAGTACTCGTATCATTAAAATAGTATTGAAATCAAATCATTATCAATCATCACGGTATTTAAATCCTATCAGTATCATTTTTATGTCATTCTTAATACCAATATATCATTATTGTACGTTCCCGGATCATACATGTGTATCTGTATAATATGCACTTTCTCTGCTGGAGACTCAAAATAGAACGCGACAACAGTGCTGACTCTTTTATAAAATAAAAGAGACGTGAACGTAATAAATAAAACACACTTGTACTAATATTTAAAAAATCATTGAAATCCACCCAGTACATTTCGAGAATTTCAATCTTAAATCTCAGCTGCTTCGTACATAATTAAAACATTTTTTTTTTAATTTTAGAGGTACTTATTTTACTTGTAGTGGTATATAAGTGGGTGGAGTATACACTGTGCTATCAATTATTACGCTAATGTATTTTCCACGTTGTACCTCTATAAATTTGTGACACACGTTCAGCATGGTATTGAGGCTTGAAACTACGTCAAGTGGACGCCCCGGACGGGTTCAGTCCGTCTCTGTCACAAACACTATGTGCAACAGAGATAGCTGAAACCGTCGCAAGTCACGTGTCTCTGTCGCACGTAGAGTTTGTGACAGACACGGAATGAACCCGTCCGGGGCGTCCACTTGACGTAGTTTCAAGTCTAAGGATAGTTAAGTTTCAGTCTCAATTATACTGGTCAACTCTCACAATGGAATAGGTACCGGTTCAGCTAAACCATATGAATAATATTTCTATTTCAACATTTTGATAAGTTGTTCAATATCACTGACTGGATTATACCAAGGGGCAAATAAAGATAAAGGAAAAGTGTTTATCCTCACCCGCTCCCAGAGATGAAGTTGAGCGTCTCGGGGAACAGCTTGTCGTTAAATGTGAACATGACCAGCATGTCGCAGTTGTTCAGAGGGATCGACTTCAGCTTGTCCTGGAAATTGTGTTAAGCTTGTAGTAACCGTTTTAAATCATCAGGTTTTTTTTAGTCTCCACTGCAGGAACACATAGCTATCTGTACTACCAGAGCCATACTTAGCCAGAGGGTTTGGTCTACCTACACTCTCCACGCTGGCAAGATGGGTTGGAGAGGTCTCATTGATGTTTATAAGCTTTGTTTAGCTTGTGATTCCTAGGTCTCCTTCTCAGACATCCACGGAAAGACGAGTGATCCTATTCTACTCTGCCGGGAACCACACGGCTTACACCGTTTTAAATACTGTGTCTAAATCCAACGCACTAAGAGCGTGTGCTGCGTCAAGCGGGACGACGCGACGTGTTCAGTCTATCTCTGTTAGACTGTTCGTGGGAAAGAGATAGCAGAACACCTCGTGTGATGGAGTGTCTCTTTCGCGTGTAGAGTTAGATTAAACACGTCGCGTCGTCCCGCTTGACGCAGCGCACGCCTTAATACGATGAAAATTGATCAACTAATTTATTTGCCAACGAAATACGATTATCTGAATGAAACCTCATTATTAATGTGACGGTTAATGATTTTTTAAACACACAAAACTATTACATACTACAATATTATTTTTTTTATAGAGACCAATACATACACCTACACGCTACTTTTAAGTGATAAAATTGTAACAAATGAAAACTAACAGTGTTGACAAATAATATGCGTAATAAATCTAACCACGGCCTATACTAGATCACTATAGTATAATGATACTAAAATAACAGTAAAAAAAATCGACAATCCCACACATATTACCTGGGCGATTGCACACTTTTGTATGGAAATGCCATGCTGTTTTGTTTTTCGACTGTTATTTTAATATCATTATACTATAGTGATCTAGTATAGCCCGTGGTTCGATTAATTACGCATACGTCAATTACACGTTGTATATATGTAATTATTTCTTGCTGGTCTGGGATAAAAGAAAAAACATAGAATGTACCAGCTGCTTCTCTTCCCGCGCAAATTGTAAAAGCCGATCGAGGGAATGGGTGAGAATCTGAATCATATCAATAGGTGATGCGGTTAGCACCTTATCAATATTATGATTTCCTTTTTCCACCTTCGTGCCCACCATCACGCTAAAAATGGCCTGAGCCTTACCGCCCTAAGGCCTGTCTGCCCCGTTAAGGATAAAGACGTGATATATAATGGAAGGAAAAAGAGGAGTAAGAAAACCCAGAAGAAAAAAATTCGATCAAATAAAGGAAAACTTAAACGTAATAACATTTAAGGTTGAGAACTTGTCGGACGAAAGAAAGACATGCAAAGCACTCCACCGACAAGAGCCCAGCTCTTAAATATAAAAAGATGAAGAAGATGTGTATACCTATATAATTATTTGAATCGTGACATTATAAACTATTTAATTGAAATGAAGCTACGTACCCGCGGCGCACACGACTCGTGCACTCGCCAGAACATCCTCATCTCATTGTCGGGCTGTCGCTCCAGCCGCAGTTTCACGTCTCGGTACACCCGTGAATTTTCCGTATCTGTAATCATTACATTTTATTATACTGCCTTGCTATTGTAAGCATAATTGGAAGAAACATAGTAACATTTTTATTAATTTTAATTTAAAATAAAAAAATAATAACATTTCAGGTTCTGAGATATAAGTCTCTCACAAACCTCTGTTAACCATGTACCTATTAAGTTGTCACAGAACATTATGGCTCTGTAATGTAAGATTGTTGACAAAAATGAAGACATATTGAATTGAATGTTATAACAATAGCTAAGCATAAAACTCACCGCCATCTATGAGTTGATAAGTCGGTTTAGCTGTGCCCTTGTTGAACACTTTGACAAACTTAGGGAATAGCGTTTTCACGGTCAACCTGATGAAACAAATATACAAATTATTTTTAACAAAAGTGGTCAATATATTTGTATATAAATATTTAACTTTTGTTTTGGTTCAACCAATATTTCCTAATGAAAAAAGTGGGAACATTTTCCCACTTTTTACTAATGCTCCGTCCTTCACTGATGCCAAATGGGAACGAATTCGTTTCCCACACATCCCTATTGGGTTCGAATGGGATAAATACTTAATTAAATTACGAATTCAGCCCTATAGTGACAAAGTTAAGTTCGGTTTCCATTTATTAGCAATTACAATAATTAACCAAGGTGCAAATGGAAGTTGAATAGAGTCTTATTCATCCCCACTGGGGTATAGGAATTAAATTATTCATCATTAACATTTCATTTGTCATTAGTACGGAAAGAGCATAGGTTATAATTTTTCAAAATTAAAAACCTACTACTACACCAGTGACAGTTACAGAAAGGCTAAATTCGCAACAAATGTATACTTAGTAGTGATGTGCCGTTACCATTTTACGATTACCAGTATTTTACTATACGAAAATATTCCCAGTAAGTTTCTACTGTTACCGGTAATACTGGTAACATTGTTTAATAGCGTCTTGTTGGTTTCCCTATGTAATATTTGTTTAAAACGTGCACGCGCAGCTATTGCTAGCTCGGTTTTTGTATTTGTACAACGCACAGCATCTGTCTTTATATGCTATAGCTATCTCTTTCTCTCTATATTCTTCTCTTATTCGTGGCGCCCTGCGCCCGCTGCCCACGCGATGACTCGATCACAAGCGCGTATCCCATTCGTCCCAAAAGGGACAATTTTTAGTTTTTTGTTATCCCCGCTGGGGACGAATAAGTATGGCTATTTTTTTACAGTTCCATTAGTCACTTAGAACGAAAGATAATTTTCATTTTTAATTCCTATTTGAGCCCAGTAGTGGCATTGACTTTTATTTCGATATACTCGTACATAAAGCCCTCCTTTCCATCTATCCTAAAATATGCTTTTTAAAATCATTATAAAAGCTATTCTATATAACATAACTGCCATCACTGGGATCAAATGAGAATTAAAAATGAAAATTCCCATTCGTCACCACTGACATCACCACCACTTACCACTACATCTTATCTGGGGACAATTTGGAGTTTTAATAGAAGCCTGTCCCATTCATCCCTAGTGGGGACGTCAAAGTGGTATTATAGTGGTATTATTATCAAAGTGGTAGTTTTAATTTACTTAGTATTAATTTACTAAGTAAATTAAAAGTAACATTGAGCAAATACTCAGAAAGTTACTATATGGAAAGTTACTCAGTAAGTTTCGTTTCAAGTAACTTACTCTGTAAGTTACTAGGAATATTTGGAACATAGTATTTAAAATTAATATATTGGATGCATTTGAACTAGAACTGGTAGAAGTCTTATCGGATCACCCATAATCACAAATAAAATTAAAAATTATTTTTTTTTCCTATGTAACCCTAAATTACCATTTTTCTGGAATGTTACTGGGAAAATACTCGACTGGAGTAAATTACTGGTAATGGCATCACTAATACTTAGACACATTTTTTTCAGTTATTTTGGTTAAAAACCAAAGTACCGATCTTGATAAAATTTCTATAGGTCCGAGAGGGTAGAGCGAGAGAGGGACGGAATGCTTCAGCATGGCCGGTGCTGAAGCGTTCCGTCGCTCTCTTTCGCTCTAGCAAATGACTTTTTGTCATTTGCTTGGATTTGAATGTTGTAAAATTATTTTGCAAATTGATTTTAGTGGACTTTATAATATGAAATTGGTGTTGTTTGGTGTTATTAATGCTCATGAATAATATATGAAATAGATAAAGTGGACAGTCATAGCACGGCTGTAGTGATATTTGTTTTGCAGACTGTGTGAGGCCCGTCTTCAGGCGTCGTCCGCCACTCAATAGGCTATGAAAACCAGTGGACTTGTATAGATTTGTCGCTAGAAGCTTTCTTAAAGCAATCTAAGGCCTATACCACCCTTTGATTGTAACTTGTTACAAATAACGAAGCAACAAAACTAAAGTTAGGCTCTAAAGGACTTGTATGCAGAGACGTAAGATTCATCATCATTATCATCTTCCTCGCCTTCTCCCTATTTGGGGTCGGCTCTGAATGTCAACTCTCTCCATCGTTTTCTATCATTTATTATATCTGTACTAACCCCCCTGTCCATCATGTCCCGCTTAACACATTCCCCCCGGGATCCATTTCGTTAGCATAATGTATTTATTACTAAAATGGTTTGGCACAATGAATTTGGCATACATTTTTTGGCATAATCATACTTGGGCATAATTGATTTTTAGCAGCATATGTACTTTGGAATAATTATATTTAGGTCTAATATATTTATGCATACTTATAATTTGCACAATGTTTTTAGGCATAGTGTACAGTCGCATAATAGTATATTTTACTAAAGTTTAATAGGTATAAAGTAATGAATTATTTTAAATTTCGTAATTCTTATAATTCAATTTAATTATGACATAATAAACAATGTAATCTCTGTCCATCTATATAACTAATTTTAAGTTTTTAGTTTGTTAGTTGACGTCTTTGGAGAAAACGTGCAGTGCAGTTTGTTGCCGCTTCTTCTGCACTTGCGCCTAGGAAGCGGCGTAAACTTAGCTTTAAGTAACGATTTGACGTCAACATTTGTGCAAAACAAAACAAAGTGACTATTATTAAGAGATATTATAAATATCCTATGATAATAAAGATATTTTGAATTGAAAAATTTGAAAATTTTAGTTTTTTAATGAGTTTCATGCAAATTTTATATAGCATATGTATATGTCGCAGTTGAATGGTATAATCCGTTAATTCACTAAACCTCTAGCTGTTTGGCATTACAGCTCGGTTTTGTAAAACGGCGAACCCTAATTCCCCCACGTTTTTCTAGGTCCTCTATCTCTGTGGCCATCCACCTTCAAGTTAACCATTTTGTTAGCCAAATGTTCGACATCCCGCCTCTTAATATGATAGTACCATGTCAAACGGTGGCTTCAGAGACGTAAGATTATTGTCAAAAAAATAATATCAGTGTAATGAATAATAACGCGGCTCACCAATCGTCGGGCGCTGCGTCGCCCTTGAGCATGTTCACCAGCGTGTCCCGCTCGGGGTTCCGCCGCCCGTCCAGCCAGGCCTCCAGCGGCACCTCGCGCGAGTCCTCGATCGTGGGCGGGTTGGGCACCGCGTTCGTGGGGTGCGTTATCACGTACGTGAATTTCACCACGAGAGAGTCGTCTGCAAATATCAAACACGGGTTATACTTACGGGTGGTAAAAACGTTGACATAGGATATACAACGGGTATAACCCTTCCACGTTCCAAGTTTTACATAATATCTTTTAGAGTAGAAGAGGATTAGTGTGACGTGAGGTTAATGTCAATGTAGGGACACTTTAATTTTCCTCCTATAACCAACCGCGGACCCATGGTATAATACAACAAGGTATTCTCTTCCCGTGAGAGCTGGTCCCGTGATTAGCCAAAGAATAGGACATCGGCACAGAAGATAGTAAGAGTATTACATACAGAACAGAAGCGCACTATGCATCCCCGTTCCCCGTCCCCGCGCCTCTTTTCCGTTCTCGCCTTGTCTCAGGGCGAGAGCGGGCGAACACGTACCCATTGACGTGTGCACGGCGGCACACGGCGACACAAGAACGGGGGTGAGGTGCGGGGACGAGGAATGAGTACGCATATTGCGCGTACCTTAGGAGATTCCGTTCTGTATGTAATACTCGGACTGTCTTCTGTGACAACGGTTGGGAGCATTGCCACTGTGTGTGATTGAATTACCCGAGCAAAGTGCATTTTTGTAATTATTTTAATTTTTGGGGTTCTCTAAAACACTGCGCCGTGCTTGCTAAATCCGGCACTGTGTGTGTGACACTATCAACTGCCTTTTCACAAGTTTCTTTTTGACTCACTAGACGAGGCTTCACTCTCAAGCCTGGCGAGCTCGGGCGGGGAGATCTCCCAGATCATGGTGGAGTTGGGGTTGATGGAGATGACGGCCACGTCGTTGAACATGTAGTTGGACAGGAACGTTTGCGCGTTGCGGTCGCGCCCATACAGGTTGCTCAACTGTGTGTAGTCTTGCTCCGAGTACCTGGGGAAAATATACAGGTAGTATTGTGTACTTATAGGTACATAGAGGGGAAACTCCCATTGAAACAAGCAAAAAAAATTGAGACCAATTTGGAAGTAACTTTTAAAATGGCAATTGGCCTTGGAGTCTTGTGGTTCTGGGCTGTCTGCTTAGAGCTGCAAGACCAAAAATGCTCTGTCTGCCCCATTAGGAATAAAGACGTGATAGTATATTTGTATGTATGTACTAATTGTCTATGGATAGACTAACACTTGAATGTTGTAGTTGAACTTACACAATCCAAAAGTTTGGCTAAAAAGTTACCCTGTATGTGACAGGGTGACTTTTTAAACACCAGCCAAATTTTTGGAGCAAGTTCAGTTAATGATACTGAGCTTTCTGTAAAAAAGTTATTTAAAATCGATAAAAAAATTCGTCCTTCCATAGAAAATCGTTTTCATAGTTTGGTTGAGCGCTGATTTGTATGGGAAGGTGAATTTTTATTTTAGTTTTTAGTTACTTGCTCAAAAATTTGGCTAGTGGTTAAAAAGTCAGCCTGTATAACATGTATCATCGCCACAAAACAAATGTATATAAAAACAGACGCGGAATTTTAAGTCTATTTGTGTTCGCAATTACTATTTTTCGATTGATAGTGACTCTCACCGCGCGACTGTGTTCAGGTTGTTACGGTCAACTCGTAATACTTACAAATCAATGTTGTGAGATTGCGCAGACATCTGGTACACGGGAAGGTACGGTCCAATCCGAATCTTGACTGTCACATCCGTTGGTGGATTCGGTTTACCGACCTGTATACATCAATAAAAAAATAATCAGATTTATTACAAATAGAAACATTTAGTCCAAATTCCTATGAAATATTAGTAGTACAGTAAGTACTTATGTACATATGCAATAGTTAAAATTGCCAAAGGAATAACAAAAAATAAATAAATCGGTCAAGTGCGAGTTATACTCGCGTGGGAAGGGGTTCTTCTCATAGGTTTAAAATTATAAAAAATATATATTTTAAATTCTCATAAAAAGCTCTTTCATTTGATACGTCGAACGTATATAGTTTACAACACTTTAAATGTCTAATTTACCCCCCATAAATTGCCCCCATATTTGAGGTTTATTTATTTATGTTATACGTCCGTTTTTGGGTCACTGACTGACATATGTATGTGTACCAAATTTTAACTAAATCGGTCCAATATTTGCGTAGCAAATTGGCTGTCTGTGACAGATGGACGGACAAACAAGGAAACTTAAACAACCACTTGTCTTTGGGCTATAGTACTTTAATGGTCAGAAAAATTATGCCAAGTTAACAATTTTACAACACACTTGCTCGTAAAGTGGATCTAATTTCACCGGTTTTAGATACAAAAAGCAGCTCATACAACACGCTTGTTATAAACGCAAATAGTGAAGTTATATTCTATAACCGCACTATTTGCTGTTTATATGCTTCAATTTGTTTTTTAATTTCAAACTACTTAAAAATTAAAACGGCGGGAAAACAACAATGTGCATCAGTTTAATGGTTGAGTTTATTTAATATCAAAAAATTCAGCTTATTAGGTATTTTTCCTCGCAAGTGTGTTGAAAAACGTCGTACGATATACGTGCGTATATTGATTAAACACACTCGGCTCTATTAAGCCCTCGACTTCGGCTCGGGCTGAAGTTCCGCCTCGTGTATTATAACCACCATAACGCACTTATATCGTAATGTATATTATAATACTGACTCACCGTATTACCGACGGCAAAGAAAACAAGCGGAAACCAGATGATGGCAATGACAAACGCGAGCACGCCGCCGCCCAGCAAGTACTTCACTGTGTTCGACTTCTTGGTGCCGCGCGGCTGCGGGAACTCGTCCTCCACGTAGCGGGAGCACTGCTCGCAAATAATGACATTTGTAAATGAAAAAATACATCTACCCTGGCTACCGTATAGCAGGGGAGCTGGTGCACAAAAACAGTTCTCATTTTTTCCCGAACTTTTTTTTATTTTAATTTTTTAAGGGTTTTGTTTTTTAAACATATCAGCTTTATCGTAAACCTAACACATGCCTACATCAAAGAGGTTACTGTTGCGCAGCCGCTGCTAATCTATATACCGCAATTGCTCCATCCGAAGATGGCTTTAATTTATAGCTGCTAGTTTAATTTTGTTTAAATTATATTCTATCATGTATCTTGTTTCATAATAAAAATATAAGTTCATTACATTTTATTATATCTCCGTTTGTTTTCAATGTATTTTATTTCAAATGGGGGCAGCACTGGACCCCGATTAATTCAAGTATTTAATGACCTATCCTATTGTCACATAAAACCTCATTGGAAAAAATACTTCTAACTGGTATACAAGTGACTGATCCGGATTTTAAGAAAATTATACATTACCCTAAGTACACAAAAAAGGAAAAGTAACATTCTAAATCTAAATATCAGAAGTTTTATGAACGAACTTTGAGCAGGAAGACGCTGGCGAATATATCCTCCATCTTGAGCCAGTCCATGAGGGTCATCGAGGTATCGGTCCAGATCCAGTCCATTAGAGTGCGCAGCTCGAACACGAAGGGCACTGCCATGAAACTGTAATGGAAAGGGCAAATAAAGTTATACCCTTTTATTCATAAAATATATGAAACGTAAGAGTCTCGGTGTGAACTGACCCTAAGCTAAACCATTTTAGTTAAAATATGTTTGTCGCTTTCTTACTATGTCAAATATTGAAAAGAGAGATAAGGACAAAACATTACGTTTAGTTTGTGTGTGCCGCAAGCATCCTGAAGGAGAAGGAGAGATTGGGCTCAGAAGACTACCTTGCGGATGCCAAAAGGGCGCAGGAGTAGAGACCGACCAAGAAGGAGATGGCGTGAGGATATCGACAGTTTCATGAGGGAATGGTAGCAGGCTGCAACGGATAGGGATCAGAGGAAGAAGAAAGGGGAGGCCTTTGCCCAGCAGTTGGACACAAATAAAGGCTAGCAAAAAAAAATAGCTAACGTTTGATATTTTTATGAATAAGGTCAGTCTGTAAGAACAGAGAAAATAAAAAAGTAATAAATAAGGCGTCAAGATGAATAAGGGAGTAATTTATGAAAACGGTTTTCTTTTGTTGTTTGTTTTTCGTGAGTGTAAGTGGCCAACACTGGTTGTGGAACTCATTTTCACAATCATCCTAGACAACGTCAAGCTGGCATTTCTCGGGGGCTCTTCCAACACATCGCTATGATAATTATTAGACATGCAACGGATAGTGGTTTGGCCGGATACCGGACACAGAATGTTCAGCCTGGGCATTGGCCAGGTAGCCGAATATTCGGCCGGCAATAGGAAAGGTAGTATCCAGGGTCGAAATAAATTATTTTGGAATGATACGAGAATAAAAGGCCACAAAACAATGTCACTTGTCTTTCATCATATCCATTTTAAGTTAGATTTTAGATTTTTATTTATGCCGAAAAACTGATATCAAGATCGCTATTTACTCCAATAAACTATGACGTCACGCCGTGCGTTTTTCATACAAATGCCATAGAAATATTTGTTTTAACGTTTAGAAAAAAAGTCTGTTTTGAGTTGATGTCAACAAGCGGATTACCCACCCTCTGAAGAACAGCATGTTGAGGAAGTAGTAGGACTTGCAGAGGAAGTTGCCGATGATGCGGCGCGGATACCCGCAGCGGATCTGGTAGGCCGACAGCAGCAGGTAGATGCACTTCACCATGTACCACATCGGGGGCGGCACTAGAGCGTTGAACGTCCTGTCAGATAGTTAACAGTTTATTATAAAGTAGTGTACTCATAAAAGTTATTTATGCAACTGTGATATAATAAGGGGTATTCAAACACGAATGTGGGTTTCATACTCAGCGTACTTTTGAGCATTTAATAGAAGGTAAAGCAGAAGGCTATACCTTTTATACAGGATTCATATCATGGGTGTAGATAAAGTATTGTATGCAACTGTTCATAATTAGGTATTATAACACTCATGTGATACTATTACTTAACCCACATTCGTGTTTTATTATACCACAGTTGCTTATATAACTATTATTTTCAACTCTGATATTTTACCTCTCCGTGATGAACGGCAGCACGAAGAATATCGAAATTTGGACGCCGACTATAATAGGGATGATGACTAGGTCAGAAAAGTGTTATTTTAATTAGTGCGTTAGTTAGATTATCCAAAAATAATGTACCCGTATTTTTCAGTTTATCAAAAACTTAAAATTTCACAAAGATACAGAGTATCTAAGTTCCAGAGTGGGGGCTTGTGACGTCACCGATGTGTAAAAATCGTACGAAAGCGTGACGTCATACCAAATTTAAATGCGCTGTATCTTCGTCATTTATTATTTTTTAGAGAAAATAAAAAATATGTGTACAATATTTTTTAATAATCTAACCGATATGGGCCAAAAATAATTTTTCAGTCATCATGCCTATTGCATAGTGGAATAGTGTCTTGCGAACTGAAGGATCAGCATCGCTTACAACTCTGATACTTTACCTCTCCGTGATAAACGGCAGCACGAAGAACATCCAAATATGGACGCCGACTATGAGCGCGTACTGGAACAGTATCTTGCCCAGCATGAACTTTCGCAAGTACAGCGCTCGGTCTATGACGATTAGGGCGAACTGGAGGATCAGCATCACTAGGAACGGAATGGGCACTTTGTTCTCTTCTAAGTACGCTTGCACACCACCGTCGCCTTGGTGAGTCTGCAAAGGAAATGTTTTAAAATCTATCATTATGCTGAAAACTAACTTAACGCCGGGAAAAGCAGAGACAGATAAAACAAAAGCACTTATGGAAAACAAGTGGCTGTCAGAAATAAACAAATTCACAGTGTAAAGCCGCGTACAGACCGCTGCTGTAACGTAACATGTAATGTATCATGCAATGAAAGAATTTGCCGTCCACACCGCTGTAATGTATCATGCAATGTAACACAATTATCTTGGTTTGGACGTCTCGCGCGCACTAACTGCGCATTTAACGCGCACGCTACGAGCGCTACAAACCATGCGCGGAGCGATCCGAGATTTGTCGGTTTTTTGACGAACACAAAAGGGGCGCGCAGCGTGCGCGGAGCGGCAGTTTGGAGGTTCGTAGTGAGTGCGCGAACTGTGAGCGCTACGCGTTCAAACTTGCAGCGAACATGCAATGAAAGGCAAAATGATACATTACATGTTACGTTACACCGGTCTGTACGCGCCTTCAAATATCACAGTCTAAAAATAAACATCGGAAAAACTTATGTGTCACAAAAAATAAATGAACGTCTAAAATATAAATGAACATGGGAAATACGTTGACTTGATTGTTGAAATAGAAGTTTAGAAAGTTACTGTTACTGACACTACTCTAGCACTGGTATGACTCTCCATTGATTCAGAGTAACATATATACCTACTACTACTACAAACTAAACAATTTATCTGTACACACGTCGATGTGTGAGTTTTATACTTAGGGTCGCACCGCAGAATTATTTTAATACTTACCTACTAACGAGTTCGACATATTTACGACTATATTTTTCCATACCGGAAGATTTGCGAACACTATGACGTAAAAAATATTCTGTTTTATATGTATTAAATGTTACAAAAAAGTCGGAAACAGCTACGTAATATCACTTCACAAATATTTTTCATTATGTCCATTGTCCATTTCACCTATAGTTCACTTTACTGATTATTATTGAGTCATTTATATTGTAACGCACTAATTTCACTAATTCACTATTGTAATATAGTAATTTGCATATTCGGCGCAAAACTATACGGTAATTATATGAATAAATTCAATAAAAATAAACAAATGTTTATAACGATTCACGCTTACACACAGCATGTCAAGTTGTCATTGTCAACAATGGCATTTAGCACTATAACCCGCGGAAATCCAGTTGGCATCTGCGTGTATGTGATTACCTGTGAGCGAGGAGCCTATGTAACATTACCGGATTGCTTATTAGCAATCCGGTAATGTTACAATCTCGCTCTTGTGTATCTCCCGCCAATGCGAGAGAGCGAGAAGGGTATATATATCAAGATGGTTGCTGGGTAATAACGTGAAATTATATTGTTGCTTTGCTTACCTGTTTTCATCATTTGGAAATGTATGAAATATACGTTCTTTAGAGTATTGGGTGGATAAACAATTATTATACGCGCACCTTCTGACCATGATGGTTACTATTGGTTGACAGTTCTCAAGACAACACACGTCGCGTATTGCGTGCGGCTAGTAATTAAACCCTGGTTTGGAGCTGTCAAAGCTCACAAAGTGCGGGGGAGAGGTGCGGGGACGCCAATTTGCGGGAGACGCTGTGAGATACCACTCTTATGTATTCTGTGACTCTAGCTAAGCTCTCAATAGGCATGATGACTGAAAAATTATTTGTGGCCCATCGGTTACATTATTGAAAAATATTGTACACATATTTTTTCTTTTCTCTGAACAACAATAAATGACGAAGATACAGCGCATTTAAATTTCACATGACGTCACGCTTTCGTACGATTTTTACATATCGGTGACGTCACAAGCCTCGCTCTCGAACTTTGATACTCTGTATCTTTGTGAATTTTTACTTTTTTGATAAACTGAAAAATATGGGTACATTATTTTTGGACTAATTAGAATAATACTTTTCTGACCCAGTCATCATCCCTATTACTTACCCCAAATGCCGCAAACCCGAAGATGACAACTAAGAAGTTGAAGAAATCGCAGAGGAACATGTAAGCGTACACATCGGCCGTGACTCGTGCGCCAGGCGCTAACATGCGCTTGAAAAACAGCTTCGTCGGCCGCAGGTAGCGCTTAAGGCTGTAACAAAACATGCCTGTTTTAACAGGTTCCATGTACCATGGATCAAATATGATTCATGACCATTGTTTCACTATTCTTTTTTATTTATAAACAGCGAATGGTAAAAACACCGTAATTTTAATTTAAATAAATTAAGCTATAGCATTTCATAGGACCAAATCAGTCCTAAATATAAAACCTGAAACGAACCAATAAGTAGATTCGAATAGTTTCTTGCTAAAAGCTTCAAGCAACAAGCAAGAAGCAATAAATCGTTCAATACTATCATTTGATAGAGTTAGAATAAAGAAACGATAAATGATGATACGTGTAGGTTCTCAAGGACTTTTATACATGCCGTATAATAATTGTTTAAAAAAAATAACCTTAGTACTTACGATAACAATATAACTTGAGGATAGTGGCCGTACGTGCCTTCCAAAACAGTTGTAACAGCTATAATCGGTTCCTGGTCGTCGTCCACCCTGAAAAAAATTGTAAACGAATATCATTCAGTATCATGGACTTACTTGCTTCAAAAATTTGGCAGAAGGTTAAAAAGTCAGCCTGTATAATAAATGCAATATATTGAATGTATGCATGGATGTTTAAACAACTTACAAGCTACAACGGACTAGAATAAAATTTGGCATATAAATATATATATATATATATATAGGTATAGCTTGTTACCTGCGTGGCTATTATGGCGCATTTCGCGTAATTTACCTTACTCTTAGCATGGCTAAAATAGAGCGACAAAATATCTTTCATTCACAAAACGTATTTTTTATCTCATGTCTAACTCCCATGCAAGCATGAGTTTGACAGGTCGAAGTAGTCATTTCGACGGTTGGCAACGTGAAATCGTATAAATTTGTCGGCGATTTGCTAGACCCACATAAGACGTAGTTAAACAATTTTCAATCGTATTTTCAACAATTGTTCTATTGAATTAATAATTAATTTAAGTTAACATATTTACATGTAGATACACATCTTAAAACCATGTATTATTCAAGTTTACAACACAAAATAAAGCAAAAAAAAATATTTAATTACGAAACTATAGCGTCATCTCTTGATGAGTGGCGGCGGCGCTAGCGGTGAATACTCAGTGATATTTATTTTGATGTTAGCTATACGACGTGAGTTGGAACGTTCCGTTATACATTTATTTTAATAACATATAATTTTAATACTTGTTAAAACACTTGGTTTCAATATGTTTTTAGGAATTAAAACGTAGTTATGACGTAATTATTTTAATACTAACGTGATTGTTTCACAAAACATATGTTTAAATTTAAAATTATTATATTTTCTTAGCAGACAGAAACACTGTTTAAAAACTGCCTGCGTGTAACTAATCATTTTACTAGGTACGTTTTCATTCATTAATTTTATACATTTGATCTTTGACTTAAATAGCCATAATAGCCACGCTGGATTGACATATAAGATACTGTTTATCCCGGGAAAATGTAAGGTTCATAAGTCTTTCAAAAATTTGACCACGCGGGCATCAGCTCGTTTTAGTATATACCTGTAACGTAGAGAATATAGAAGTGTATGTTTACTTGTAATGGTCATCGTCCGGCGCTTTGGACGGGCCGGCGTCCTCGTCGAGGCGCTCCTGCCCGCCTTTTTGGCTGCGGTCATTTTCCAACGAAGGCTCTTCGGATTCTTTAGACCTAATTTTAAATAAAATGCTGTTATACCAGGTGTAAATTTACTGTCCTTGAAGAAGCGTCTTGTATAGAACAAATTTTACTATGGGGCCAATTGTTCTGGTTTATTAAAATTCTATGCCTCTGGTTTAGTCCCTTTTCCTATTGCAATTAATTTATGGTGCCTTTACTCAAAGTATATTTTCCCTGTATTATATAGGATCTAACAAAATATACTGAAACTATTATGAAGCTGAATTCAGTCTATAATATTTAGAAATATAAAAAATAATTTTAGGCCTCCCATACAAGTTGACCAATCAGCTCATCCAACTTTTTATGGAAAGCAAAAAACTATTTTTCGGTATCATGGACTGAATTGACCCTTAAAATAATTTTAGTATATTTTGTTAGACCCTGTATATATTAAACTTTTTCCACTCAAGATTACATATACTATGAAGACACTTATTACCTACTTGTTAATCTACAAGACTTGTTGCGTATTCTACTAATTTATGACTAACTTAGCTTATAACATATTTTAATATACACTACTAGGTATTATTATAGACACAAATACTTGAATAAATGCTGAAGAAAATACGTTTACAATATTACTTAGTATAAATAAAATCGACGATAGATATACAATACTATAAATTTTATATTACAATAGATTATACACGATATTACTTCTACATAATACTTATAACATAATTGGCCAAACTGCAGTTCTAAATTGAAACGTCGTCGTATGGTAGTACCGTCGACTGCGTCGCGTGGGGTTGGTGTAGCGCCGCTCCTGCAGCTTGCGGCAGACGAGCGACGCGACGCGCGGGTCAGAGCGGCGCGCAGCTAGCTCCCGCATGGCGGCCGCGATCGTCTCCTGCACGTGGTACAGCCGGTCCACCAGCCGGTGACGACTGTCTGATGCCCACACCACAGTATGATACACAACACCGATCTCTATTATACGATGCAGTGCGGTTTCCGGCAGAGTGGAATAGGATCATTCCAAGTCTTTCAGTGGATGTCGTAGAGGGCGACTTAGAAAACATAACTTTATATTAAACATAACATAATTTGTAACTATTTGCTGTTATTCTTACATAGATAAGAAAATAGCTGTAAGTTTTCCGAAATAAAATAAAAAATAAATAAGCTCCTGCAACTTGCGCGAGTCAGAGCGACGCGCGGGTCAGAGCGGCGCGTGGGTCAGAGCGGCGCGCGGGTCAGAACGACGCGCGAGTCAGAGCGAAGCGCGGGTCAGATCGGTGCACGGAGCCGCGGACAGCTCCCGCATAGCGGCCGCGATCGTCTCCTGCACGTGGTAAAGCCGGTGACGACTGTCTGATGCCCACACCTCAATATGATGCACAACACCGATCTCTATTATCCGTTGCAGTGTGGTTTCGAAGAAGGCGACTTAGGAAATACAAGCTAAACAAAGCTTATAAACATCAACAATGAGACCTCTCCAACCCGTCTGGCCAGCGTGGAGAGTTTAGGCCAAATCCTTTGACGGCTCTGCCAAGTATGGCTCTGGTAGTACAGAGAGGGTTGTGCTCCTGCAGTGGAGACTTAAAAAGACCTGATGACGATCTTTTATTATCTTAGTTCCACGTAGGACTGCGTCATGTACATTGAGTCAATCCGTGACGCTTCCACCGTTCAGGTATAGGTCTCTTTATCATAGTTCCACATAGCATTGCGTCAAGGACAATGGCAAGTCAGGCCATTACGCTGGTCCAGTATAGAGCACCCCCACTACTTTCGGTCCAAGCATCTGGCTTCAGCCAATCACCATACGGCTCATTGCGATTCTTTTTTGTACTTTTAGGGACGTACACCTACACAAGTCATGGATAAAGAGGAAAAGATAAAGAGAATATAGATAGTCTTGCTGCCAAATCCTGGGATAGAAGAGAAATTACCGATACGTAAAATACCAGCTAGCTTACCGTTATGCTCTTTAAGTTTTCTTTAAAGACTAGGGTTAGGTTAGGTAAGGCTTGAAACTACGCCCCGGACGGGTTTAGTCCATTTCTGTCACAAACCCTACGTGCGATAGAGATAGCTGAAACCGTCGCGGGTCACGTGTCTCTGTCGCACGTAGAGTTTGTGACAGAGACGGCCTGAACCCGCCGGGGCGTCCGCTTGACGTAGTTGAAGCCTAAATGAGCCAGAAAACGACAGATTATACTCACGGGCCGTGTGGTTCCCGGCAGAGTAGAATAGGACCACTACAAGTCTTCCCGTAGATCTCGTAGAAGGTGACTTAGGAAACACAAGCTAAACAAAGTTTATAAATATCAATGAGACCTCTCCAACCCGTCTGGCCAGCGTGGAGTGTAGGCCAAATCGTCTGACTGCTCTGGCTTATATATAGCTCTGGCAGTACAGAGGGTCGTACTCCTGCAGTGGAGACTAAAAAGGACCTGATCATGATGATGATGATACTCACGGGCCGGTGCGGTTGTGCAGCTCCACGTACTTCTTGCCGAGCTCCTCGGTGCGGCCCTCCACCACCATGCGAGTGTCCTCCTCCGTCAGGTGGTACACCATGTCCTCGCGGAGCTCGATTTCCGGCGAAGATTCCTTCCACAAACCGAGCGACTTTAGCATGAATCTGCCAATTTACAATACAATTTTATGAGTTCTGTTGTAACAGTAAATGGACCGAGTGGACCAAACCCGAAAAGGCTAACGAAAATCTGTTGTTCTAAAAAAAATCTACTGATGTGCTGAGTCTCGAATGGAAGCTATTAAGCCTAGTAGGTAGCAATAATATAAATTTTAGTAACTGGTTACGAACCTACAGTTTCGTACGCGGCCGAAGGGGGATCGAAGTTTGTACCGCTTTCAAGCCAAAACGACTGAACGGATTTGGATGAAGTTTGGTACACAGATAGTATGTAACCTGAATATTGTCTCGGAAAATTACCGTAGGCAACACCACGGGGAAAAGCTAGTGAGTTGATTAGGTAACCAACTTATAGAGTATGTCTCGACCTGTGTAAGAAAATGATGAGCAACAGCAGCAGGTCGTAGAGCGCATAGTTGAACTTCCGCTCGATGCCGATGATGCGCGGCGCGGTGAACGGCATGTTGGCGGGGATCACCTTCTGGTTCCACGGCAGGATCTCGAATTGGAACATGCTCTTGATAAGCACGATCACCTGTTACGTGACAAATTATAGATTATTGCCTGACGGTGTGGTTGCCTAACATTTTTTAGGTGATATAGTAGATTATATACTATATCAAGAAAGGTAAAAGAAGAAAAGTATCAATCAATTGTGACCAGAGACGTTTACTTTTCCTTTAACATTTTATTATTTATTTGACTTTATTACAAACGTAAACATCATTATCAGGTCTTTTTGTTTCTGCAGGAGCACGACCCTCTCTGTACTACCAGAGCCATACTTAGCCAGAGTAGCCAGAGGATTTGGCCTACACACTCCACGTTAGCCAGACGGTTTGGAGAGGTCTCATTGATTGTTTGTTTAGCTTGTGTTTCTTAAGTCACCTTCCACGACATCCACGGGAAGACTTGGAATGGTCCTATTCTACTCTGCCGGGAGTCACACGACAAACGTAATAGGCGGACTTGAAGCCATAGGCTTTATCTACTAGTCAACCCACAGGTGATGTCGACTTCCCCAGGTCAGTAAGCAGCTTTTGTTCTCGCCACTTTCTTGTCCAGGGAAACGTAAAAAAATTTTGATAATTTTCTAAAAAAGCCTTTAGCATATTCATTCTCGGAGAGATGTTTATAAAATCAAAAAATATTATTAAAGAAAAAATGGGAAGTTACCTCAGTGTACGCGATAAGAGTGACCCAGAACGTCTTGGTTGGCCGAGGAATAGTGAGCGTTCCCCACATGAACACCATAAGTGGCAACGGAATAGAAAGGATTGTCGCCGATTGAATCTGAAAGAGAACGCGATATTGTTGTTGTACGCTATAATTTTGTAGAGCGAGATGTCAAATGAATTGTAATCTTGCTCTGCATAAAATGAACTTTGGCATGAGATGTAAAGATGAGTTTTAATATCAAATGTAGCATTACCTGATTAATGAACACCATGATATAACACACTATATCCGTATGCGCCAGCACAGCGTACCACAACGCATACACTAGGTACACGAATGGCGACTTGCCTTGCTTGAACATCGAGTCGTCTTGCTCTTCTAGTGTGGTCACGTCCTTACTGCAAACCGACACACGATGTCAACAAAACGAAATGCAAGGAGGTAAATAACGTGGAGGTTATACATTGCTCGTGCATTAAGAGCTTAAGTGCCATACGTACTAGCGGCTATTATATTTTATAACTCCAAATCAGAGTTTAAATGTTCAAAGAAAAAACTTGCCGCAAGTACGTGATAGGACTTTGTGTTACTTCATAGACAATTTATTAAAGTTATTTACAGGCCTTATGATATTCATAAAAGATAGGTAAGTTGATTAAAGATTATGCACAAGGTAGGAAACATCGTTAGATATTGATAAAACATGATCTATACATAAAATAAGAAAATTTAAATATAGGTACCATTAATAAACAATACAGAATCTCGGCTGAAAGACAAAACAACAAAATACTTACCACTCCATATGATATAAGACAAATCGAAGCTGCGACAACATGCGAGAACGAGACCAATATGAATATAATTAGAATACGAAATATAAGAAATTGGTTGTTTCTATAAATACATAGCGAAGCCCATCGCATACGTCCACAGCGGATAAGCCTTGCACTGTTTTGTTAACAAAATTTACCTAATCATTACATGATTATATTGGATTATAGATCTATAACTCTATCGTAAAGTAACTACGATATACTTTCTAAAACAGTGCAAGTCATTCACGCAAAACCACCTTTCGGTAGACTGGAGGCTAAACGCGCTCTCGTGTTCAGACGTGTCGTCGTCCATTTCGTCTCGTCTCGTGGTCTCGGACGCTGACTCGTGAGCGCCCTTATGATGCGGCGGCGGCGAGGCGTCCAGTCCTCGCTCCATGCTCGGCGCCAGAATGCGAATCTCTGGCACGCTTATATCGCTTAACTTACGGCTGGAAACACCCACCCCTATGTGTTATGTCCACCACCACGATAAAATATATCTGAGGTTTGCCACGGATGATATGTTCATATGCCGTGTCTAGTATTTACTTGTTTATGTACCTATGTTAAAATTACTATAATAACAGGCTAATGATTAATTACAAATGTTAAGCAATCTATTTCCTAATATGTATGCAACTGAAAAATCTAAAGGTATATCTTAATATATTTTCTCAAATACTATTTTTGCACTACTTCTAAGTTAAAAATAATGTTACAAACCCCATGTCTTCCGTTGGCACCATCAGAGTATTGTTATCATTGTCATTGTCCACATTAGTACTATGCAGCATGCACAAATAAAACACTACTCACTATTCGACACTAGGTTCTAAAATGCATATTTTCTAATCATTCAGGTCTATGCTATTCAAATACTAAAGTACTAAAACTAGTTCTAAGACCTTTTGTAATATTAAGACATTAAATAGCAGTCACACTACAGCAACCGTCAGTTAGCAAGTCAATAATACACATTGTCCTTTATATACCTATCTCTGTCTCTCGCATACGCATGCCTATGGTTACAAGGTATATAACGAGCGCAAGTGACAGGTACAGATATTATATAAGTCGACGTCTTTTGACTTGTTAACTGGAACTTATCATAGATACCTTTTCTATATACTTAGTTCAGTAACTCAGTACGACATGCAAGCAGGAGTACTAAAGCGTCATACTTTTTTATGAACCATTACCACTCAATATACGGTATTCGAACATTACACTAGAACATGCGAAACGCTTAAACACGAGTACTTACTGTTGGTAAACTAATGCTTCCGGCAGCGGTTCCCATATCATTTGTGAACCTTCTCTTATACCCATTCCGAAGCCTTCTTTTTCCTGTAGAAATCATTACATTGTTATTCATAGTCTCATTCATAGTCTCATATCCGGCAGTATGACACTGGCGATCTATAAAACGTTATTAAAAAGCACATTGCTTCTTTATGTACGAGTAGTAATAACGAAACGCCACAGATGGTGACACTTAGTAGCGAAATAAGAACGTTTATTATCGTCTGCCGTGCCACCGCCGTTGCAAAACTAACCGCATCTTTAAAACTTGTCTTGTCATACACACAAAAATAAAGAAGGAAATCCCTACAGAAAGCGGAAAAAATAGATGAAGACCATAGTCTGCGTAAAGTACGCACGTGGTAAGTAATTTATTTGAATGTTTTCAGAGCTACTCTCTTTCCATTAAAACTAATAGTATGTCATATTTACCTTTAGAATTTTCTTCTCTACCGAAAGAGTTCTTGAAACATATCGATAATCCCTGGAGTACTTCATGAGATATCTAGTCACCGTTACTAGGAAACTAGAGATGAATATCCACGCGGTGTCTGCGTATCTCTTTAATTTGTCGAACCACGTTTCCCGCTCTGTATGTTTGAAATTTAAATTTTGATAATGATTGCAATTGAAGAAACTATAATAAACGAATAAAAGAAAAAAAAAAACAATAAAACTCATGTATCCACTTATAAACAAAATATGTGTTACAAATGGAAACATCTAAATTATTTCACGCAGCCTATAATTTGTAGTTTGCGTAATAGAAATACGGATTTTCATTATGTGCCACAAAAAACTACAATAGTTTTTTATTTGTTGTGATTTGGCGACATGACGATGATATCGAATGCTCAGTTTACAATTTACGAGTAGTGTGGGCGCGCGACGGTTTCAGTCTATCTCTGTCACAAAAGTGCAAAAGAGATAGCAGAATACGTCGCGTGATGCCGTGTCTCTGTCGCACGTAGAATTTGTGACAGAGATAGACTAAACCTGTTTCGTGCCCCCGCTTAACGTAGTGGATGCTCAAATGGCAAAAAAATTGTTGTTGCTTGTTTCGTAGATACTTACCCGGTTCCGCTGCATAATCGTCGATCTCAGAGGACGGTCCGTCACGGTCTCGTTCCGACATCGGCTGGTTGCCGCCGCCCATTGATGTCTCATCTGGAGATTCTCGACCACGCCTCGCCTGTTAATTATATGGTGCACTATTTTAAATTGAATGAAATCACGTTCTTTTTTCATCGACATCGACCGAAACTGCCGAAAATTGTTTAGTAAAATGTAATTATACATCTTTTTTTTAAATATTTATTATTGCTTCAATTTTTGATGAAAAAAGAGCGTTCCTATTATACTCGTACCTTCGATTTGCTACTTTGTACAATTTGATACTTATATTAAATTAGTAAATTTCATATCAGATTAAGTAATGGAATACCACTCTCTTTATATAATCCAAGAAATATAATACTTACCCCAATTATAATCGAGAATTAAAATGATCAGGAAAAAAAAATCGGTTAAAAGAAAAAAAATACAAAAATAATACCATCAAAATTTGTGATAATAGTTTAGGTATAACTTAGATGTGAAATGACGTTATAAAAATGATTAGTAAAATTAATTATTTCAAACGTGAACACCAACACAACTCCATAATGAAAAAAAAAAGCTAAACATGCATGCAACATATATAAACAAAAAGGAAGCAAAGTATGTGCGAAATATATTGGGAAACATGCGTAATGCTCGTTGGCAATAGAAATGAATTGATATAGAATACAGATACCGTGTACGGAAATAATTTCGGTTTATACCTGAGTTTCGAGCATCTCCAACTGTATTGATAAGACAGTATTGATGATTGCACATCACTTTACGAAATATGTGTACTTTATCTATTGACTACGCTGCACGCGGATTATTATAATTTATCAATCTAAGAGAATATGTTTGATAAAATTTATCGCGTTGGAAATATTAGCGGCATTATTATTATTATTATTATTATTATTTGATGAAGATATTCTTTTCTGTATCAAAAACTTGACATTACCTATCTATGAAGAACGCCTCTCTGTATTGAAAACTAAAAACTCGATATTTCTTAAACTAAACTTAATAATTACCCAATATGGAATCTAATCATTTGCAGTTGCTAGAACCCATATTTCAATTCCTACAAGGACCTGTGTGTACATTTAGTTTTTGAAAAATTTACAAAATCGAATTAGTTACAATAATCGACCAAGCGAGCGAAGCTGCTGTTTTAGCATCGACCAAAATTATTTCGTGTGTCCGGATGTCCAGGATTCTAGATTTTCGGCTATTTAAGCTTACATTTCGCATTTGTCAACTGATTCTCGTGAAATTTTCTGAGCAGGTTCAATAATTATATAGAATTTGATTTAGTTCTTCGAAAATTTACAAATTGGCGAGAATATGGGGTTGAGAACTCTAATTGTTGGTCCGAACAAGTTTTTTATCCGATAAACTTTAAAAGACAGACTCGCGAAGTCTACAGCTCGCAGAGCCACTAGTGAGTATAGTATGTGCAATCATCAACGTGAGCAATGTTACCTCGTGCGGGTAGGAGGACGGGTAGCTGGCGAGCGAGTGCTGGCGGGCGGAGCGCACGGCGGGCGCGGACGCTCGCCGTATGGACACGGCGTGCTTCAAGTCCGTCTTGATCACCGTCGACAGCAGCTAGCGCGGTCACCCAACACGGTCATTCGTACGCCTAACACACGTTGCTTGCCCTACTTCTTAACTTACCATCAGCATCGTTTTTTGAGTAATTACCATTTTTTAAAAAGTTAAATTACAGGTATGCCCGGGCGTGATCGAACAAACTTTGTAAGCAAAGTTGTCGCTCAGTCGTACTAGTGACAGCACAAAGGGTGAGTACGAACTTCGAACTTCGATCTTTCGATTAAAGGCTCAGAGCATGGTCTTCTTAGCACTCTGTTTGGTCAGCAGTTCGTTGGTTATAAAACCCCACAGCTTCGAAAAATCGTACATAGTTTGTAGATCATATAAAAGGTAGAAGAAGCAACGTGTGTTTCAATAGCATTGGCTGTGCAATAGTTATCACTAAACATTAGGTTAGTCACCGTAAGCGCGATGAGGCATCGGACGTCAACAAAAGCGCCGTATTCACTATAATAGACCAACATATATTTTTTCATGTTCACGATCTAGAATTAGGGGGGCAGAACATGCGGGGTACACCCAGACGGACATATGGCTAGTTCATTCACCTCCCTTCATGCCAATTGCCAAAACATTTAGCCTAATAACTCTTGCAACATCATCATGTAACGGCCGCCCAAAACGTGTGTACTGAAACGTTTTATAAACAATATAATTTGGATATCGAACCAAAGTTCGACTGGTTTCGTTGCAAGAGTTCTCATTTTATGACCCATGCTGTCCACGACCACAATGACATGAACCCACTTAATTCCAAATAAATTAAAATCTCAAAGTCTAACACTGATATGGTGGAAATCTATATAAATTCTCTAATTCAATAGATTGTGGAAAAGAAAGGCATATGAAACCAGAACTAAGAGCAGCGTCGCACTTAATAGCATACTTCTACAATTTGCTGAACAAGCTTTCTTGAACGCTACATTTGGAAATACATGATTGATTTGTAATACGAGTGCTTCGTGGCATGATGTTGTAGCTCTCGAAGCTTTATGATATCATTTGAGCACGTTCAACGTTACCATACAAGCATGAATGTGCGTGTGTGCTGGTCTTAACGCTGATTCGTAATAGCTCATCAATCCCAAGTAGGTCGGGAGCATACCTTGCCGATGCCCATTTCTTTAGGCGCGTCTTCGTCTTCGCTTGACTCCTCTTCCTTCATATGCACTTCAGTGTCGTCGAACTCGTCGAACATGTAGTAGTCGCCGGAACGAACCGCTGTATAAAAAACATGATGTCAGAATACTGGCGATGTAACTATGCGGTCTTGGCGTAACCATAAAGACAGTTAGATGTTTAAGTATTCCCATGACTAACGACCCTAACGGTCAAACATTCGAAACTTTTAAGTGAATATTATTTAAATTTTATGCCGTCTCTGTCTAGGTAATAGTTAAGCTATACAAGGACAATGACTGAGATATAAAGATTTGAGTATTTGGTCTTTTTTATTGGTATAAAAAAATACAATCCTGTAGACTTTATGATTACGAAAGATACAATAAAAGCGTGAAGGGTAGCTAAATGTGAACCTTATGACTTATGAGCCCCATATTATTATTTGCAATTAAAAATTAATAAATAACATAGTAAAAGTGAATAACGTTAAAGTTTAAGAAACTTATCATCATCATCCGAGCGTATTCCCGGTTGCATCGTCAGCAGTTACGCTTCAAAGCCCGGGGTCCGCTACCTAACCTAGGCGATTTGACGAGGTTACTGGTTTTTATACAGAGCGACTGCCGTCTGACCTCCACAACCCAAAGGGTAGACCAGAAGCAATCCTAGGATAGGTATGTTTTAGAAACTTATCATATAATTATAATTATTACGATAAATCATAATATATCAATAAAAATAATAAAAATATTTCCATCAACAGAAAAATTAACCAAATTCACCAAATTAGTTATTATCTGAGACTTTGAATTAACTTATGACATAACCATAAAGTAGCAAAACGTATGGTACTTATTATAAAAAAATAAAGGATATAAACAAGCCAGATGGCTGTCGATCGATATCGGTCGTATTGTAATGTAGGTATGTTTTTAAACGACTATCCATCGACAGCGGTCAAGCTACAAATTACGAACACCATGCAAGCCATTCAGTGCAACACAAAACAGGCAATAAAACTCGTGCTCAAGTTACAAGCAAGTGCAGGGAAACTCAAACCAGGCAAAAATCGTGCAGAATTTACAAGCAAGTGCAAAGGCGCATTCTGTCTCTTTACAATATATTTACATCTTTTTACAGAAGGTACACATTCTCCAAGCCAATATTGTAGAAGACAGACCCCGCCGAATAACGATTCGCCTACATACCACAACCGAAGCGCATGTTAATATCGCATGGCGTTATAATGAACGATAGAACGTTTCCAAACGTTACCCTTCTGATGGCTGGTCGGCTGCCTATATCGCGGTCTGTCGCGCGCTATAAAGAAAGACAGAGCTCAACACCACAGACAGGAAAGCATTGAAGGTATAGGCATTGAAAATATAACACAAGGTTTGAATGTTCACCCAACGCAGGTTATGAGAAAGTTATTGAAGCGCGTATAGTCTATGGTCGCATACGCAGATCCAATTCATGTCACAAGTTCCATCTATGTCCAAATGAATTATTTAGAATAGGTAGAACGAGGGACAGCAACAAAATGTATATTCATATCATTGGAAAACAAATAAAGGGTGATTAGTTCTTGGTTGTCATATAAAATAAAATAGTTTTTGGATCGACCAGCATATGGATTAATGGTGAGGACATGGTAATAGACATACACCTCCCACACCGCCTAAACCATGTATTTGTACCTTCATGTCTCTTCGTGTACACTCGCCTAGCGGGACCTGATTCACTTCCTAACAGATAAAAAAATATATTTAAATAAGTATAAAAAATTGTAATGCTTTACAATATTTACAGTGTAACACATAGTGTATATCCACCTTAAGTTTTTGGTGATATAGCCATTGATACTAGAGACGGTCACGTCTAAAATAGTGCATCCTCGTCCGTAGTTACATGTATGATGCGAGTTGGGCTCGGCGCGACTCGATTGCGAGATGGCCGAGCGTTGGAGCACGCTGGGGCTGGCCAGCGTGTGTCGGCGGCGGATGGGCGGCGGCGAGAACACGGGGTACGACTCCTCGGGGCTCTGTGCCCGAGGGAGGAGCTCGGATGACGGAGGCGAGCCGAACGATATCCGTCTCGGCTCTAAGTACGCTTCAAGCGATACTGTCATCAGAGCGGAGGAAGGTGATGGCGGTCCGCCCTGGGAACTGGATGGAGGCGGCAGAACAGGGAGCGGTTCTGGAGGCGTGTGGACAGGAGAGGGGGGTGCGGAAGGTTCGGACACGGGGGTGTGGAAGCCGCGTGGAGACGCCGCGCTGGGGCTGTCGGGAGTGTGGAAACCTCGCGAAGCCTCCGAGTCTCCCCGCACTAGCGGGACGCGCTCCGATTGCTGTGTCTCTTCATCCTCTTCCTCTTCTGTATTTGATAGCATTGCGAAATTTCCAATTACACTATTCTAGTCATTAATCACATTCATACCTCTGGAAATATGAGCTTAATAAGAGAAACATTTGTTTAAAAATGTCATTTTTTTTAAATTAAAACAATTCTTCCGTAAAAAGTACTTCACGGTGAAATATTTATTGTGGTGAGGTTCGAACTCACGTACAACAAAACACAGTATATACTGTGTTTTGTTGTACGTGAGTTCACAGTATATGGATAGATATCCCTACAGCGTAGGGCTGTTCAGCGCCATAGGTGCCGACTACACGGATAGTCGGTTATGGTAGTCAAAAATTGTCAAATCTTTTCACACCGCATGGCTACAGAAAGGGATTTACTAATTTCTTGCATACCTGCGTCATGCTGCGGCGGTTCCTTAGTCATAGCACCCTGAATCTTCTTCTGATTGGCCTTTATTCTCTCCATCTTCACTTTGATCTTCTCCAATATTTTCACCTCCTGGTCCTCTTGTATTTGCATTTGTTTTTGTCTGAGTTCCTCGATTAACTCTGCCCCTCTTTAAATAAATGAAACCATAAAAACCAAAATGAAATAGAATTGCCATAAATGAATATTGTAAGAAGTTGTACTTAACGCAATTAATAAATGTTTGACAGTAAAGTTAAAGTTTGAGAGCAGTCTAGGGAATGCATGTATCTAATTGAATGTTTACATAAATTTGAAAAAAAAATGGGTCCAAGTTTTCGTTTCAATGACAAATAAATTTCGGACTTTCGAATCTTGAGTCAAGAAAACGCCTATACATACCTAGACGCCAAAACAGTAGTAGCTTTACTCTCATCGATTACCCTGAAGAAGTAGTAACTGTTGAACAGTCTACGTTGAAGTATTAGGAACGCGAAGCAAACGCCGTCCCACGCAAGGCCAATGTCTTCCTGGGGCACGGAACACGTTGTCTCCTACAATTGAAATGCATAATATAACGATCAGTCATGTTGTAGTGTAGTAAGTAGTTGTAAGTATATATTATAAGAGCAACTTATGAATAAAGAGATTCCTAATCAAGTCGTCTTTGAAAACAGTCGTCTCCTACTCGTACATCATATGGCGACCCTGCCAGTCAGCGCAGCCCTACGCAGACGCGGATAATAATTGACTCAAACGGAATACGCAAAAAACGCTCCGACAGAAGTGCCGTATGTTCCCGCCCGCGAACTTGTGGACGCAGCTGCACCAGCCAGCACGCCACTGAACGTGCAGCCCGGGATTTGCGGCAACACTTTCACCACTATCACCGACACGTAGCGAGAGTCACGACCACATTCACCTTGGTGTACTGCATCCTAATGAAGTTCCGTATGTTCCCGCCCGCGAACTTGTCCACGCAGCCGATGCCCAGCAGCTGCACCAGCCAGCACGCGTGCTCCTGCAGCACGCCGCTGAACATGCAGCCTGGGATTTGCAGCAAAACCTTCACTACCACAACCGATACGTTGTAGCGGAGCAGCCATGACCACCTGTTAAATTTTTTAGAGATTTGATATTTCAAATTAATAATAAAATTACCTACCATTTCTTTGTTAACAAGTGGTCGGCCGAGGCAGTGCCTATTTATTTAGTTATTTAAAAAACTATATTGTTTACATTTACATCAGCGATATCTACACATAGTAAAATAACAACGGTAATTTTACAAATAGTGCACTTATCCCAAAAGGGATCTTCCAGTCGACCAGCTGTAGGGCAGAGCTATTTAGTGGAATTACGTTCCGACAGGGTTAACATGGAAATGCCATTTATCATTAAACGATATGGTTACAAAAATGGGGTGACTCATGATTAAATACCATCGCAACTGCCGGGTACAATTTTTGTTTAATATATGTACTGCTTACACAACTGAAAACCCATTTTTTTAAAGTACTTTTTACATGAGAATTTATTTTATATTAACGAGCATTGAAGAGTTACTATATTACAACATTCAAATTAACATAATTTGGTACTGCGACGTTAATAACTAATAGTATGTTAACTAAAAGTAGTTCCGACATCTATACTGGAATCCCGCGGACTTATCCATATTAACATTAACATTTGTGTCCATCAACCCCAAATAGCACTACCTACGTCAACCTCCACATAAAAGAGCTATTATACGTCCTCCAGCTCAAAAATTTTACAATAATAGTTCAGAAAATGTTAAACATTCACTAAAGGAAATTTAGATTTTCGAGAAAATATTTTATTTTAAATTGTAACCTTACTTTCATTAAAGCAAGATTACCACAGGATAATTCGAGTAAAATCATCATAATCATGATCTAATTGAACAAAGTATTTTGTAAGCACAGTTAAAAGATTGGTCCGCAGATTATTTGGCAGATGTGTAATTTTTTAGGATTCAATAAAATCTAGATGACGTTAGAGGTAACAAATGATTGCTTTTTTATATACTTTTTTTTTTGTTACAAAATGACACTATAATTTCTATAACAAATAGACAACGTTGATCAAATTTGGTATAGCACTACGTACTTAGCAGTTGTGCCAAGCGTGTCTAAGGTGAATACCAAGCAGAAGTGGCGCCCTCATTTGAAATTAATTGTTAAATTGTAAATATGGTGAAAATTTCCATATTGCTAAATGTTAGGCACTAGATAGCCTTTCAAAATATTTTATGAACCACCGTTGAAAGTGCCTACAATAGTCCATCCACTTTTAAAACTCATTTCCGAAACGAGTTATGAAGCTAGACAGATCACCAATATGTTTCAACGACGGTTCATAAAATAATTTAAAGAGCTATCTAGTGCCTAACATTTAGAAATATGGACATTTTTACGAGTTAACAATTTATTTAAAATGAGGGCGCCACTTCTGCTGGATATTCACCTTAAAACTCCTCATCTCCCAAAAGGGTTCTATCGAGTAAACTTTTCACGTCCGTGGCGTATTTGAAACCACACTAGTCCGCCACCCGGAAGTTCTGGGTCGATACCTAGCCAGGGCAGGTGGAAAATTGCCTTTTTCAAATTGTCCTCGGTCTTGGGTATTTATCAATATATGTAATTATCATAAAATATAGTATCGTTGAGCTAGTATCCCATAACACTAGTATAAAACTTACTTTGGCTAGTTCAACCAGTGTAAGTTGTCCTTATCTATTTATTTATTCATCGAGAAAACTCACCATAATAAGATGACTTCCTTAGGCCTGAGATAGAAGTCAGTGCCTTGCCATAGGAATATGAATGATCCGATAAGGTAGCCCATAGAGAACAGGTTGACACGGTTGGTGCCCGTCATGAACATGATGGCTAACGTCACCCACAACATGCCAAGGAACACCATGCGCTTGATCACGTCCAACCAAGACCTAAAATGTAAGGAAGCTCATTGGTATGAAATAGATAGATCGGAATCGACATCATGGATGATGACTTTTAGTTTCGTTGGCTCATGTTTGTTTGGCACTTAGTCCAATTAGTCGCTATTCGCCTTTTGCCAGTAAACATCAATCACTTGTAGTCCACGCATCATACCCATTTTTAAATAAAGTTTGGAAATTTCCTAGGTAAAAAATAAATTATGTGGTACTGCTAAGATAGTAGAACGTCACAAAATAATATCACTTGTCATTGATCACATCCAGTTTAAACGTGAATATACATTTATTAATGCAGAAAAACGGATATTAAGTGCGCTATTTGACTCCAAAAAACTATGACGTCACAGTCCGATATTTCATACAAATCTTATAGAAAAAGTTTGTTTTGACATTTAGAAAAAAGTGTTTGATTTGACTTGTTGGAAACTAGCGGATTACATGACTTATTACACATTTTGATGCTGTGAGGCGAGTCGGAGTGGTATCAGCATCTAGTTGGCATTATAAAGGCTTTCACATATTACAATATGCGAAAGCCTTTATAATATTTTTCGAATAATACTTCGATAGGTGATGTAGGTACTATCTCTCTCTCTGGATGATTTATTTTTTGCTGAACTAAATACAGAGGTTTGTCACCAATTACAGTATCTAGTACTAATATCTATAGGTATACAACGTGGAAGAGAGATACCGAACCACGGGCTGTTCTAGATCACTAAAATATAATTAAATTATTATAACAGTCAAAAACATTTCCACAATCCCATACAAATCACCCGGGCGGCTGCAATCTTTTATATGGAAATGCCAATTTATTTTTTGTTTTTTGCCTGTTATTTTAATTTGATACTATAATGAATATACACTACAAGAATATATACTACAAGAGCCCAGCTCTTAAATATAAGAAAAAGAAAGTAATGTAATGATCTAGAGGTAGTGGTTCAATTCATTCATTACAGGTATGTCCCTTTCACGTTGTATACAATTTTAACTTATAAATCTTATAATGGGTACATAATGTAGAGTTTAAACTCATTGGAAATAACTTGACTCACATTCATCATTCTCGTAAAATAGTAACAAATTCCGAACGACCATATTGCATCCATCAGCATACACATCACATCACTTGATAGAATATGATCTGCTAATCTTCGTTTTCCACTTACCCTACATAGCACAGGAAGTCAGGCACGGGGTTAACGAACTGCGGCGTCTCCCAGTCCTGTCCAATGTCCTCGCTATTAGAACCGCCCGGGTAGTCGTCGCCGTATTTGCGTTCTGTTCTAAACACTCGGAGCTGACGTGTCGCGAATACCAATAGGAAGTAGTCGAACACTAGTTTCAATGCGTGCGGAGGTTCTTCGGGATACGGTAAGAATAGCCATGTGCGGATGTGTTTTACTTGCTGCAAAAGGAGAATAGCGCTATAGAGAATAGTTTATTTAAGTATTTAAAAAGTGAATGAGACAATTTATTGATTTTCATTGTAATAATTTGTTTAATTCCAAATAACCTGAGACGTGTTTCAATTTTTTGCGGTGCGCGACGTTTATGTCTTTGTTGTTTACACGGAATTTAAAACATGAAGTTGTGTATAAATTATAGAGAAATAAAGACAAAGAAAAATCCTAAAAAAGTAAATGAAAAGATTTTAGTACTTTTTTTTTAAATCATAGAAAAACTTAGTTAAAAAGGTTAAACTTTGAAGAAAATATAAGCGAATAAGTTTTCGGATTTCTTGCACATACGACTGAATAAAAAAATATACATATATGAAGATAGATTCATGCTTAAACACGTACAATAAATAAATAAAAATAATTTGTGTTTTGTAAAAGATAGAAAAATTTAAAGTTCTCCGAAATTTTCAAATGAATATGGGAACGAAAACGCTGATAAGGCAGACCGATCGCTGCGCTTCTGAATTCGTCTCCAGGGTGCATGTACAATACAGCGCAATGCGTATATGTAAATAGAAAATATAGATTCGGGTGTTCAATCAAAAATTCCCACGGTCGAAGACCGCAGTCTTAAGCATTTGCATTCAGAAAGTGAGTTGTGGTAAAGTTGAACTGATGAACAAGACCAGAAATTGACGTCGCTTGTGTTTTGTTACAAGCTTTTATTTAGCTTGTACTGTTTGTTCTTTATTTAATTGAGTCAAATCTTGCAAGTTAAAATTGAGCCACTTCCCGGTTTCCGATTGAGATTAAATTTTGTATGCTACTGTAAATCAGATGACAATGCAATATTATTACAACATGAAGCTGATCTAACATTGGAGCCGGAAGGTGGCTACACTACCTTGTAATAAAACGACGCAACCCCATCGAGTTTGGGCTTATTACATTTGACTTGATAAGTACTTACGTCTCACTATACAAGCTTGTACGAAAAAAAACAGTGGCACTCCGGGCACTCCCGGCAGAAGTGAAAACTTGAACAAGGTGGTGTCGGTTACACGGTAACAGTGTCGCGAGTTCAGCGGTTATTACCAATCTCAAAAAAATGCCCAACCCGCCTAAAGAATTTTCACATCAAAAAAGGTTTTTTTGGAAAAGCTTTCTTAAAATGATTAATTACCTGATCGTTTCCGCTCCACGGATACTGGAAACAGAACTGCGGCAGAAAGCCGACGGCCAGCGCGTATTGCACGGGCACGAGCACGCCCACGAACAGGCAGAACGCGGGCCACACGCGCGCCTGCTGCGAGCGCCGCATGGACACCAGCGCCAGCAGCCAGCCCGAGTACAGCACGGCGTACAGGTCCATGCGGGATCCGATCACGCCGATCAGACTCATTAGGGTTACCTGCCGAAGTCAATTATGTTGGAGGTTATACTGAACATATTTTATTTTATTTATTTATTTTTATTTAATCTTTATTGTCGATCAAATACAAATTATACAGAACCATAGGCGAACTTTCCTTTTTTAAATTTTATTGATTCTAAATGTAATAAAGTTTAGAATTATTTCGGATCGTCAAACAAATAATTAGGAAACTGCATTAAGTCATTTTACAACGTATAATTGACTTATGCGTAATTAATCGAACCACGAGCAGAGCACACACTATAGTTTAATGATATTAAAATAACAGTCAACACGCAAACAAAATCGACATTACCATACAAATTGCACGGGTAGCTGCACACTTTTGTATAGAAATGCCGATTATTTTTTAACTGTTATTTTAATTTTACTATAATTTCATTATACTTTAGTGATCTAGTATAGCCCGTAGTTCGATTTATTAAGCATATGTCAATTACACGTTGTATACAAATTATGGACCTTACAGATCCTCACCAGTCTTTTGTTACGTGCGGATTGGTAAAATTAACGATACAATAATTTTGTGTTGAGTACTTAGTAGTAGTACTTAGTACTTTCACTAAGTTAACATATGATACTAGTAACTTTTCATAACTAAAAATCGACACTACTACACAAGTACACAACCGATTTCGATAAAATTGTCTATGGGACCACCTGACAAGTATAGGGCATACTTATCAGTTAGTTAAGATTTTTATTGCACCAAAACATAATGATACAGAGTAATAGATTAAAGAAAACAGATGTCAAAAGGCGGCCTAATCGCAGCTGCAATCTCTTCCAGGCAACCGAGGTACTTGGAGATGTTTAACGAAAACAGGTGAGGTGCGAAGTTATATGCAAGAAGAAAAAAGTGTAATTAAAGATACATACAATACATACGAGGGCTGTTTGATAAGTACCCGTTTTCTAAATATATTAATATCACTGGCCGCAAATAAGTATACCACCTTTTTAAGCCATTTTTCAGAGGCGGGAAAATTAAAAAAAAAATGGCATTCTTTTGTTTTTTTTCTCATTTGACAACGATTCAGTGAAGGCGTGAACTTAAAATTGTTAAAATGGAGAAAGAACAGTATCGGTCTGTAATTAGATTCTTATTTTTGGAAGGAAAAACATGTGATGAAATAAAAGTAAGAATGCAAGCGGTTTAACATGAATGTGCTCCTTCTACGACAACCGTCAGATATTGGTATAACGAGTTTAAGCGGGGGAGAACAACCGTCTTTGATGAGGATCGCCCAGGCCGGCCAGTTGAGGTGACTACAGACGATATGGTTAAGAAAATTGAAAATATCGTTATAGCCGACCGCCGAATTTAAACTTCGAGAAATCGTTGATGCTGTAAATGTTTCAATCGAGAGGGTACAACACATATTAGAAGAAAAATTGGGTATGAAGAAAGTATCGGCGAGGTGGGTGCCGCGTTTACTCACGGAGGAGCAAAAACGGAACCGACTGACTACTTTGGAGCAGTGTTTGGCCGTGTTCAAACGTAACCCGAAGGAGTTTCTGCGTCGTTTCGTGACCGTGGACGAAACGTGGGTCCACCACTACACCCCGGAAATGAAAGAGCAGTCGAAGCAGTGGATTTTACCGGGTGAACCTGCTCCAAAGATAGCAAAAACCGTCCCATCGGCTGGAAAGGTCATGGCGACCGTTTTTTTGGATTCGCAGGGTATTATACATATTGACTATTTAGAAAAGGGAAAAACAATAACAGGGCAGTACTATGCCAATTTATTGGAAGAATTTGACGCCGTGTTGAAGGACAAACGACCCCATTTAAAAAAGAAAAAAGTACTGTTTCATCACGACAACGCCCCGGCTCATTCGTCCAGAGTTGTGACGGCTAAATTAGCACAGTTACGCTACGAACGATTGTGTCACCCCCCGTATTCTCCAGATTTGGCCCCATGCGATTTCTTTTTGTTTCCCAACCTAAAAAAATGGCTCGGTGGCAAGCGATTTGGATCAAATGACGAAGTCATTGCCGCCACAGAGGCCTTTTTTAATGACTTTGCAAAATCATACTTTTTGGATGGTTTATTGAAGCTTGAGTATAGGTGGAACAAATGTATAGAGTTAAAAGGTGACTACGTAGAAAAATAAATGCATATATACAAAAAAAAATGTTTTTTTTTCCATAAACGGGTACTTATCAAACAGCCCTCGTACATACAAATATAAAATATATACATAAATACATACATATCAATATGTACACAAAAAAGAAAATCCGAACAAGTGAGGAAATAAAGAAAGTCATATTATAATAAGGATAGAAAGTGTAACTTCACTTGAGATTTAAAGCTGGCTAGCGTTTCAGCACGCCGGATGGACGGTAGTAGTGCATTCCAGAGTCGATCGATATCAGGTAGTCCCATAGACGTTTAAACAAAAAGAATTTTCCAAATTGGTCTAGGCGTTTTCGAGTAATCCGGTCATATATAATATAAAAAAGAAGATTCCGGCGAAATTAAAACCTCCTTTATTTTATGAAGTTGTTTAAAAAAGATTTTAAAATAATATTAAAAATAATATTAAAAAATTACCTCCACGCCGAATTTATAAAATCCGTAGTTAACAAGGTATTTTATACAATGTATTAGATCTAGATCTGCCTCCAAACGAGTCACCTCTGGAAACATTAGTTTGTCGTTTACTCTGGATTGTCCTGCTTCACTAAAAAATATTTAAAAAAAAGTTCCGTTAAATAGAAAACAAATTCTTTTGTATGTGTTTTTCAATTCTTATGTATTCCAATTTTAAGGCTTGACGCTACGTTACACGGACGCCCGCAACGGGCGATAGTCGCGGAGCCCTCGCGTGTCAACGCGCGTGGCCCCGCGCTTGCTCCGCGAATACGCGACGGGCCCCGTCGCGGCTACCCGACGTCAGTGTCAGTGAGTTAAATTTTTACGGCGTACATTCACAGTCGTGTCGATGGAGAATTTAATATATTACTATGTAGAAATATGTATGGCAGTCATTCGTATGATTATTAGATATAATATATATTACTATCAGATAATTATTATCTGCTCTATAGTCTATGCTGAACAAGAACGACCCGCGCATGCGTCCGTTGCAGGGAAGCAGGCCCCGTCACGCGGACGCGAGGCTCGCTTTCATGCGACTGCTTACTCGCGGGGCCACGCGACGGGAGCCCGCGCGGGGCACTTTTGTATGGAATCCGCGTAACGTAGCGTCAAGCCTACAACTTTCAATGTCATTTACATGTTATAGAGCAAATTTTCCATGCAAAAAAGTGGAAATATACCAAGTGGCCACACAGCATTATACTGAAAATCATCTTTAGAAATAAGTGTGTGTGTGTCTGTGTGTATCGAACTCACGTTTTAGTTTGATAGCGGTAGGTGACGAGCGAGTAAAAGGTGAACGCACATATAAGCCCGATGTAGCCTTTGACTAACACTGCCAGTGGCCTTTTGCTGGTCAGCTTGTGGAAGCCGATCCACTCTGCGTTGTTGTATGTCGTCATATTCATCGTGTCGTTCGCGTTAATCTATGGGTACAATACAATTATTTTATCGACCACGATTATAACTTTAGTACACACGAACGGTCCACCCCGGCTTCGCATGGGTATGTAAGAGTATTATACATGTAAACCTTCCTGGAGAAATGCTCTACATTTTATTAAAAACCGCATCAAAATGGGCTTACTAGTTTTAGACTTTATCAAGCATCGCGCCGGGGACTTCATTTTATAATAACAATGAATTTACTTTTGTTCATGGAACTCAAAACAATATTTTAAGTGGAAATTATATGATAACCAGCCTGATTTCTTAAGTCACTACGCCCCGGATCTAGGGGGACTCATGCTCAGGGCGGTAAAATCAACTTTGGAACCCCCTACCTCTGCTCTGAATACTAACAGATGCGGCGAAAAGTGCAAAACTATGCCTGTTTGTACCTCAGCTCTCCCCCTCCCTTATTGGATAAGGGGTGGCATATCTAAGTTTTGCCCCGCCTGGAATAAAGTCTAGATCCGCTTCTGGTCATTATTATACTTACAAAAGCACAATCTACGTTGAAGAAGGTATGTTGTATGTAGTCTATCTGGTAGACCATCTGCGCCATAAGGTAGACGCTGATCAGCGTGGATATGAACAGCACGCAGAAGCGCTGTTTCCTGGAGTGCAACCATAGCGCCGGCGAGATTATCACCATGATAGGCACGTGCATTGCGCATACCTGATGAAGAATACAAAGGTGGATAAGAAATCACTAAGAATATTTTTCTACTACGCCGAACGGAACCGAACGTCTTGTAACGTTCCTTTGTTGTGTTACAATATCTAGCTGACTATCGCAAACAGCGTGAAAAAGTTCAGATCAAAAAGTATGCTCAACGGAGAGTTTTTCGTAAGGGCAATTACAACACACGCCACGCCATATCACACTAAGGCCTCGTTTCCACGTATCCGGTTTGCGTCCGTACGGCGCGCCGGATCGCCGTACGGTCGTTCAGTAATGTATGAAGCCTCTAGGTGTGTCCACGTCGCCGGCGCCAGCGACGGCGCGGTTTGCAGCCGGGCACGGCTCGCGCCGCGCTTTCGTCCCGCTCACAGTCTAGTATGGCGGTCTATGAGAGCTTGTTTACGTAGCCGGACGTACGCACGGCGCGAGCCTTCTATATACAATGGAAATTAATTCAGAAATATTATATATACTATTATATTGCTACATCAACAGATTTCCCTAAAGTTCCCTGAAAACCAGTACGTACTTCCAACAGGGTCCTTCGTGAATAAATAAAATATAAGGTTTACAGACTGTTTTGGCGAAGAATATGAATATATTCCCACCCACTGGGTATGACAAACTTTTCAACACAAACAAGTGTGGAAGCGTTTTTGATACAAATATAAAGTAATATAAAATGTTCATGCCGCACAGATTGTCCACTGGTCGACTCCTGGCTGAAGAAGCCGCAGTCGGCTTGACGAGCCAGAATGCCCAGTCAAGCTGTTGGGTCAGCAGAATTGCCTAACTACCTAATACGGCGCCGTATGACTACAATTACTGCTGTTTTCACCAAGGCTTTAGATCTTCCGAGATCACACCGCACTGAGACACCGGGATGGATAATTAACCTCAAACTACGAGGTCACACTATGTAGGTTATCACAATCAAACTGTTTATCACAATCAAACTGGTTCGACCGCAAACACATGTGAAACAAAGTTAGGCGAACAATGCCATCAAACTAGTAAATTACCAAACTATTTAAGATTAATGATTTCAAACAAAATTAGTATGCGTGCCATACGCTTTCAACCAAATTTCAGAGAGCAAGTGTGTATGACAAATCAAAAGTCTATGACGTGTGAAAACGTCAAACGACAAACGCCATTTTAACAAATGTACAGCTCTGGGGTCTTTTATTCCAAACACAGACTAATAAAATACATTTTCGTGGAGCATTTTATTTCTACCTATCAAATAATATATTTCTATAATTAAGAAGTAAATAGTTTGCGAGAAATTTTTAAACTAAGCGGGCACTTAGCTGACCCGCACCGCAGCCGGCTACCAACCGTGCCGGGCGCCGTGCACGTGGACACGCATAGCCGGCGACGGCGCCGCGCCGTACGGCGGCAAACCGGATACGTGGACACGAGGCCTAAGGACCTTTTTCCTGTCATGCGGATAGCCGCCCACGTACGGATTTGGTCCGCGTGCGGGCTGCCGGCGTCCTATAATTTCAAACATATCTTTCCTATCACGCGGGCAGCACAAGCGCGGAACGCGGATTGGCTGCGGACGCGCACCGGCACGTACCACCCGCATGCGGGTGGGCTGTCTTATTCCGCCAGTATAGTTTTTTACTGAAGTGCAGGTCACACGCATAGTCATAGAATGCATACAACATCATCCCTCTGCACGAGTTTAGTCACTGACGCTAACACGACACTGCAGCGGCGAACGAAATCTTTGTTCTGCGTGTGGCTAGGAGAATATTCGCATGACAGGAAAGAGGCCCTTAACTGGAATACTATTTACTACTAACTAATACTATTGAATACTAATTTCGGCGTGTCTAATAATTTTGTAAATTGAGGCGCGATTTACAGCAGAACTCAAAAGTAATAAATTAAAACCCTATTTTGACGTTTGTTAAACAGAGACAACATTGCGATTACTATTAAAGATTGTTTTATTTATTAGCCAGGCTATGAACAATGCAATTAAAAGTTATGAAAAAAAAATTGTAAATTTATGAGCTGAACACTTACGTTGCAAACACAGAGTAGCATGAGCGCGATGAATATAATCTTGATGAAGTGTAAGTGCAGGTACAAGAATATCTTGTCCACCACATAGTCGAGGGTAACCTTGGCGTACGCGTACCGCTGCGACATCCACGTGCGGAACGCGGCGGATCCGTCTCGTCTGGATTCCGTGCCCTCGGCGTTTGAGCGCGTTTGCGACATATTTCTTCACAGAAAATAAAATGAAAATTTATTTTTTTACTGCGAAGGTCAGATATCGGTCATTCTTCAGTTCATTTTCTCTACCTAATTAACTCGTCGCTTTGTTTTTTCACTTAAAAAAAAAGCAACTCGTTTATTGGGGGAAGAACAAAACAAAACATTGATTGACAGTACGACGGGGGAAGAGAATACCAGAAAATATTTCGCAGGCGGGCGTTCGCGAGCGTGTATCCGCGTTACATAGCCTGCCCTTAGGCTCAATTTGCATTTCCGCGGAATCGAGGCAAATTTTAAGAAATTCATAGAGGATAATGACTTATATAATCTAGAAGAATATAGAACAAGTTGGCATTAAGAAAAGAACTTTCGTGGGAATTCATGCGTATTCTGCGAAAGTTCTTTTTGTTAACACAACTTTGTTCAATATGCTTTGAAGTCCACTGGACTGCGTTCCTCTGTCGTACGTAGGGTTTGCGACAGAGCGGGACAGGAACCGTCACGGGTTTCCGCTCACAGTGGCCTCCCTAGGGCTAAAAGCTGTGTCACGCGGTTTCAGCCCGTCCCAGTCATGAACCATGCTTACGACAGAGCTTGATGAAGAAATCAAAAATGAAAAAAGAATGTAGATTGACTACATCTAGGATCTAGTCTATATCACTAAAACTATGCCGTTGCAAATAAAGTTCTATTTTTAAACTTTTGAAAAAAAACATCACTGACGAGATAGTTGTAGCCGACTTTTTAGGACCGGTCAGGAAAATAATATTAGGATGGCGTAACGTAGCAATAACAATATAAGTACCTGTTAGATTTCCTTCGACTGTACGCCGATGAATGACCTAAGGATTGATCCACTTCCGTCGTGCTTCTGGCATCGGCATCGTGAGTAGTACGAACTTCGTCTTCCAATGGTAAAGGTGGAAGCTAAAATAAAATTGACATATTAAAATAGGGGATAATAGAACCTAGGGTCATAACACCCAAGTCCACTTTTAGTGAAATGGTAGGTATGTAATAATGTGGGAGAAGGAAACAAAATAATCTAAGGCTTGAAACTGCGTTACGCGGACGCCCGCGCGCCGCCATGCTAAAGTGCCCGCACGGGGGTCCGTCCCATCCCCGCGTGTGCGTACGTCAAGCCGACGTGGGGACGCGGGTCATGCGTCCCATCCACACCATTTACTATTGATAAATAACTTTTAAATTAATAAATAAAACTAAGGAGGTTGACTAATATTGATTTCGCCGGTCTGTCAGTCGAAGAAATCTATTAAAATTTAAACAATTCGTAAAAACCGCTTTGTAATAGTTTTGAAAATGATAGTTTGTGGGAGCTTTCTGATTCTAACCATAACATAGCTCTACGCAAGAAAAAATTGTGTAATGAAACTCGCCTCGGGCTTGTTATTGTCAGCGGGATCTAGACTTGATTGTGCATGGTCTCCAGAGGGTAAAGATGGATGCTAAAATAAAATTACTGTTTATATTTATGACCTAACAGATAATAAGAAATCCTCAGGGGAGGCCTATGTCCAGCAGTGGACTTTCTGTAGCTGATATAATGATCATAAGAAGGATAATCGCAATAAAAGTTCTACCGGTTGCTACTAGGGAAGGGTACGAGTAATTATTAAGCCTAACTAACCAACAAACATAAACGAAAAGAAAATCTCATAAGTTTAATAAGCAAAATTTGGCCAACTTATTTCAGTTGGTGGGACTGAATAGTCATAACAAGTTTAGAAGATTTTTATAAGCGAACGTTATCTGTTGCGTATTTACAAAATTATACACTATAAGAAAGGAATATAATCAAAATATAAATAGGTAGGTAGTATTAGTATAGATATATCAATCTGACAAAAGTATAGATATGTTACGGCTAAAGATAGGTGTGAACATAAACCTAGGATAAGCCGGCTAAACTTAGGTTAGGTTAAACCTATCACACTTTAGCGGCTTATCCTAGGTTTATGTTCACACCCATCTTTAGCCGTAACAAATATATTCTGCAATAGTATCTTACATCATCGTCTTTCATAGTTGAGGCGCCAGCTTGACTCGGTCGACTAGACTCTACATCCTTGGTAGCGCTATTATTTGCTCTGTAACAAAAAAACTCTATGGTCTAAAGTGATAAAAATTTGTGTTTCTTTTTGTGCGCATGATTGATTGCAGTTCGGGTGGAGTTGTCAACTTGTCACCCAAGGATGCTAAAGACTGCGAAAAAGAGAAGAAATAGCCGAATCTGTTTAGATGATTTCACTTATTTTTGAACGCCGGCCTGCCTGACGTCAACCCTCTTTGGGAATGCATTTGTGCGAAAGTTTTACAACCGGCCGCCTCCACCCTCCTTAGGAATGCAGTCGTAGCACTAGATATTTGTGAAAAGTCCTTTAGTCGCCTCTGTCATCCACAGGAAGAGATGGAGTGGTTCTATTCTAGGCCGAAAGCCACACGGCACCCTTATTTCATATCTATCCATATTATACCGATTTGCGAGTCACACTCAGGCATGAACGGGAGGGAGTTTCCGTTCTGTATGTTAGTACTTATATTAATTCTGTAGCTTGTGGAAATGATTTATGAGTTTGTATCATACTACGGATTTGATAGGGTGCTTACGTCTTGGGATCCGACAACGCCATGAAGTCTTTGTGGAAGTAATGGACCTGCATGATGGTGATGATGAGGAACAGCGTCGGCGTCAGCAGCTTCACGAACAAGTCCGCCGGGTCGTACGTGTCCAGCCCCAAGTCGTGTTGTCTGAAAGGAATCATACCGTTAGGCGGGGATCGCACTGCCCCGCGCACCGCGGCAGATTTTAACATTGTATGCAAGTACCTCAGTTTGTATAGAAAACACGTCTAGTCCAACACACTAATAACGCGGCAGATTCGGCGCACCGCGGCGGGGCGCGTTGCCAGTGGGTGAATCGCCTTACAACGACAAAATATTTCACACTCTTTAGTATAATTGAATTAATAGGAGCAACGTTATCATTATCTTTGTCATCTTCGATTTGTATTTTGCGTGTTTGTCATATTTCTCGCTTTTTTTAGGCTTCCGTACCCAAATAGCCTGTTACTGAGACTCTGCTGTCTGTCCGTCTGTCATAGGGCTCTACCTCTTGAACCGTAATAGCTTATAATTTTCACCGATTATGTATTACTGTGGCAGCTATAACAAATGCTAAAAATGAGATAAAGTTAAAAATTAAAGGGGGTCGTCATACAAGAAACGGAGGTACGGAACCCTTCATGTACAAGTCCGACTCGCACTTGTCCGGTCTTTTCTTTTTTTCGTCTAGTAGCCTGCACTGGTGAGAGATTTACCAAGCTGTCGTAAGGCATCAACATAATTTATGAATTCCATATAAAAATAAAGCTCAAAGAATTTATTGTTTTTCACTTACAATTTCTCGTTTATCAGCAGGTAAGTTTCTATAGCCCTGGAGAAGTTGTCGAACTGATACACATATATCAATATAAGATTTATCATGGAGTATATGATGACTGTTATCCAGAACACATACATCAACCGTCTCCAATAGTACCAACTTATCTGAAAAAGAAAGAAACACATTATACAACCTAAGGTCGGATCAGTATGGAAGGCCATATGAGACCGTCCAATACATCGCGAAAAAAATGATTTTTTTATGCAATAAAACACGTCTAAATAGGTTAAGTACAAAATATTGTAACACAGAAAATGTACCATAATTATTGAATGTAAAAAATATATATATAATTTACGATAATTTATATAATATATTCGTTCAATTGGTTTGCATGCTGTCGGCGCGCTTCAAAGGCGGCATCGGATTTTATAAAGACATAGCATTTGTGGCGCACCGACGACATGTTCACCAATTTAGCAAATAAACTACACGTCATATCGTCGCATTAGGCACCCTAGTACTTACTTGGAACATGAGTATAAAGACTAGGAATAGGAACATGTAGATGATGCGGAAGATGGTCATGCGTTCGCCGGTGATGCCGATGACGAACAGCATGATGACCACCACGTAGATCCAGTAGCGCGCGCACAGAGCGCGCAGGTGCTCGCCCAGCACGCGCAGCAAGCGCGACCGGTATTCTTCCTCGCGTTGGGCTTCCACCACTACCATAAAGGAATACCCATATTAACATTTTCATAATTTTTGTCGCATAACGACTTCACAAATGACCGATCTAGAGCGGCCTGCATACAGCGTTTTCCAGCTATACCTTGGTCAGGTCATCTGACCACCTTCTGGATAGGTGATCATTTTTTTTTATTTACAAAATATATGTTAGATGAGAATATAAGTAAATGGTTTAAACATGCCATTATTAATTGTATAATAATGAATTAGGCAAAAATCTTTTAATTCTTTTGTTACTTGCGTAAGATGCAATCTTTTGAAATTGCGTTATGTGCAACAAATTTTATTAAGTTTTGCGGCCTTGGGGTCTGTCTGCTTAGAGCTGCAAGGCCCAAAATGCTCTGTCTGCCCCATCAGGAATAAAGACGTAAAAGGTGTACAGTGTAAAATTAAAGGGTTCATGCTATGTTCCTTTATTATACATTTTTATGTGTTTAATGACCTTTAGTTTAAAAAATTCTTCAATAATTTAACATAATTTATAGTGATTAAAAAGCGTTATATTTCGTAGATCAACAATACAAGTTAGTTATGTTTTAAATTTAAAAAAAAATGATAAAAAAAAGAATTTCTTTTCTACACATATTTACCATTCGCAAGACCTGTAGCAGTTGTTCGGTACAACATGTTAATCATATAATTATTTCGTGCATAATTTGATATCACATTGAATATTCTGAATACTAGAGAAGACATTTTCACAGACACCAATAACTAAGTATTTAACAAAATCGCACAAAATAGAAATGGACTACACTTTACAAATATCCTCTGCTAACGTTGAGAATCAAACACTGAAACTACATACGAGTTATCACTTGAAGTTTGCATATTAGCGACGTTCAAATTATAACACGGCCATGGTCAAGGTGAGAGCGAGATAGCTACGTTGCACATACACTGACTAAAAGCCCATTAGTTACTAATTGCACCCTAATATAGCAAAAAATATATGAGTTAAAGAGAAGTGGTGCCAACAAAGAAAGAGATGGCTATATTTACCACTAGCTGCAGTAGAAACAGTGAGTTGCAGGGGCGCGGCCATATCGGAGATGACGGCTGACTGCCGCCGCGAGCGGATCTCTTGCATCCTTTGCCGCAGAGTCACCCAGAACATGCACGTGAATAGGGACTTTATGAGCAAGGGCACACAAGGCTCACCGTCTGCGCGCCCTACGCCGATCTGGCGGAGATTGATCTCCTGAAATAGATTGGATATTTTTTTAACGTGTGATGTAGTAATGATGGCAATCTCCCCTGGGTAGATGCCATGAGAACCGTTGTGACTGTAAAGCTGTTCAAAAAATTACCCACAATACGACCTAAACAAATGTATTATTTAATAAAATTATGTTTAAATTAATAATATTTATATTAAGTATATGTATTTATTGTGTAATATTATGTAGGGATGTTGTATTGTAATACTGCTACAACTTGCACCCCTTCTACCAACTTCTCGATGTGTCCCAAAGGCAAAATGGTAGATAATGCATAGCGTTAAGTTTGACCCATTGTAATCAATCAAATTGTGTGCAATAAACTTAAATAAATAAATAAACTCGGCTAATGACAGAGGAGTAAGTGTGGCACATTGGTCCACACTCATATAATAATATTAGCCATTCCGACTCGCTAAGAATAAGAAGATGAAAATAAATATTTCACAATAAATGGAAGGAAACCAAGAATAAATAACTTTTTTCACAACCAAATTATTAAATAGTGTTGTAAAATTTGTCGTAAACGTGTCATTGTAACTTCATGGAAATCAAAACTTAATGAAAAAATGAACCTCGCCACTCCCACCTTGGGAGTCGCGATTTTGTCAAAAGTTATGTTTGGTTGAAAGCGTGTTTCTAAAGTACCATTTAATAACTTCAATACACAAACCGTAATGTTAGAAGGTAGTTCGTATTCCTTGAGATCCATTCCATAGATATACTGCACGATCAGCAGCGCCATTGCGTAAAAGACGAGCACAGGACTGGTCTTGAGCATAAAGGAGCGCTGGTTCTGCCGCAGCCACACGACGTTGGCCCACATTAGGAACACGAACGTCAGCCACGAATGGAACAAGATACTCCACGCCATCATGGTGATCGTCGTCGCTATATATGATGACCTGAAAATAATTCCTTTTTGCGATTTCAATACTCCAACATTAGAATTTCTCTGTCGAGTGATTTCTGGCCTAGAATAGGACCACTTCATTTCTTCCTGTGGATATCGTAAGAGGCGACTAAAGGACAAAGCACGTACATCTTGTGCAACAACTGCATTCCCAAGGAGGGTTGACGTCGGCGGCCGGTTGTAAAACCTTTTGCACGAATGTATTCCCAAGTAGGCTGGCCGTAAAATTTTCAGCCAAATCTTTATTCAGCGTGGAGAGTAATAACAAACTCACATGATGTCCCGAGTTCCCGACCCAATGTAAAGTGGGATAATATGAGGAAGAAGATAATTAAAACAACCTAGTGAGAATTTTCGAAAACGCTTACCACTATGTGGTTGGAAATTTTAATATTTTTTGCTCATTAAATTAATTAACGCCTACAAAGAAATTCTACAAAACTATACTGCTAATTTGGGCTGTCGTACCGTACCTGACTAGAACTTGGAAAAAGTCGATAACGGCGGCCATGATGTCATCCATTAGCGTCGGCTCCTCATGTTCCATCATCGAATCTGTAATTCATATTTCATAGGTACATAAGCCAAGGTTTCATTACTTATTCTGCGCGTGTAAGTACTTTAGGAAGCACAATCAGAAACTACTTAATTCGTTTTATGTGATTTATTGCGGGATAATGCACGACGAATAACAATAAGTGACCTTTTTTTTTTCTAGCCTATATTATTGTCCCACTGCTGGGCAAATGCATCCCCTTTCTACTTCCCCTCGTCCCTTCTCAGAGCCAAAATCCGCCAATCAGCAATGTATACATCTAGTCATCCCGCCATCTCCGTGATGTAAAGTGATCATTATATATCTAGTAAATCGTAAAAATCTGACAATGCACCAACCTTATTACACTCACACAAATTGTACAATGAGCAGCACTGCGAACTTATCGCCGAAATCTAAAACAGTATGGACTAGTACTTAATAGCATCACATCAGCAAAACTAAAACTCAATCAAGTGAAGGTTACCTTCGTCCGGCACGACGACGGAGCCGGTTGAGTCCTGGTGCAGCGGCCGCGTCGTAGACGCCTGTCTCACGCCTGACCAACGCTTGATGGGGCTGCTTGAACTCCGCATTAGCTAAACCAGACAATATTTATATATTTTTTGCAATTAAGTATAAAAAAGTCTTCATTATATTCGGCATATACCTAGTCTAGCCATAAATATTGTAAAAAAGAAAAAAAAAATCTATTGCAAATAACATTTATTACTTTTACAATCATCATCATCATCATCATTTCAGCCGCATAACGTCCACTGCTGGACAAGGCCTCTCCCAAGGTTTTCCAAAATGACCGATCTAGAGCGGCCTGCAGCCAGCGCTTTCCAGCGACCTTGGTCAGGTCGTCTGACCACCTTGTGGGAGGGTGTCCTACGCTTCGCTTGCCAGCACCTTTTTGCCCCATCGGCCATCGGTTCGTCGCGCTATGTGTCCCGCCCACTGCCACTTCAACGAGCTAATCCGCTGGGCTATGTCCGTGACTTTTGTTCTCCTACGAATTTCCTCATTTCTGATTCGATCACGTAGAGAAACACCAAGCATAGCCCTCTCCATAGCGCGTTGAGCTACCTTGAGCCTTCTTATGAGACCCATAGTAAGGAACCACGTTTCGGAGCCATAAGTCATCACTGGTGACACACATTGATTATAAACTTTCGTCTTAAGGCACTGAGGTATTTTGGACGAGAAGACACTGCGTAACTTCCCGAACGCTGCCCAGCCGAGTCGGATTCGTCGAAAGACCTCTTCCTCGAAGCTGGAACTTCCTGCCTGGATCGATTGACCCAGGTAGGTATACTGGTCTACAACTTCGAGGGTGGAGCTCCCAACAGAAACAGGTATGGGCACAACATTGACATTCGACATTACTTTCGTTTTGTCCATGTTCATTTTAAGGCCCACCTGTTGGGAAACTCTATTAAGGTCTCCGAGCATAGTACTTAAGTCCTCCATGGATTCTGCCATGACAACTATATCGTCGGCGAATCGAAGGTGAGTGATATACTCGCCATTGATGTTGATGCCAAGTCCTTTCCATTCCAGGAGCTTGAAGGCATCTTCCAGTGCAGCGGTGAACAGTTTCGGAGATATAACGTCTCTCTGTCTCATACCTCTTTGCAGTGGAATAGCCCTCGTGCACTGCTCCTGTACTCGGACTGACATAGTGGCGTTACTGTATAAACACTTCAACACTTCGATATACCGATAGTCAATACGGCATCGCTGGAGAGACTGAAGCACGGCCCAGTTTCGATCGAATAGAAGGCTATTTCATAGTCCACAAAACCCAAGCATAGCGGCCGGTTATATTCCCTCGTCTTCTCTATAACCTGACTAACTTTTACAATGAGTTAGTTTAATACATAAATATAAAACAATTTAAAATATAAAAAGCTTATTCGAAATGGTCTCTATTGGCTGCAATACAGTCCTTTAAACGTTGAGGCCAGTTATCAATAGAAGCACGCACTCTTTCCATGGGAAAATTCTTCACTGGCAATCGTATGGATTGTTTTAGGGACCAAATTATCATGACGTTTAGAGCAAGCCATACTCTCTTAAACTGACCATAAATCATAATCCAGCGGATTAAGATCGGGACTAGACGCCGGCCAGTCTTCAGCTCTGATGAAGTCGGAAACGTTCGATTCCAACCAAGACTGCGGGGACCGAGCTTTGTGACCCGGTGCCGAGTCTTGTTGGAAGGACCATTCTTGGTTATTGAACATGGTGGTGGGTGAACTCCATTTTAATATCGCAAAATATTGTACAATGTATTGGCGCCAAAATAAGAAAAGACAATGAAAAACCATATAAAAATAAGGGATTTCAAATTCAAATGTAATATTTTGTTTATTTTTAATTGTAACAGTATTTATGGCCAGACTAAGTATTTAGATTAAAAATTACGTCAAAGTAGATAAAGTTTTACTTTGTAAAACTAAGTTAATATTTATATCCAAAACGTTTTAACCAATATTGTGATAGAAAAACCCTGCACAGTTTATCTACTGAGAAAAATATTGTAACCCGCCAATAGTATACGAATTGGGAAAGAATGTAAGAAATTGTGTTCTCTATCAAACTACTACTAATTTTTAAGATCGCTCTTTATATGTACGAGACTAATAATAAATAATAACTAAACTAAAACTAAGTAACTAAAAAAAAACTTTATACAACATATATACTAAAAATCAATTACTTATAAATATAAACTATTATAAATAAAAAAATATCCCGCAAATTCTGTCCCTGCGGAAGAATGCCCAGAATGCTGGCAGCATTGCCACGTTGGATGGCAATGCTTATTCTTTGTGCTAATAAATTGCCAGCCCTCTGGTCACCTGATACCTCGACCAGCCTTTTACCTATAAAATTGAATATACTATGTGCAGAGGGTTCCCACGGTCCCAACCTTTCAACCCTAAACGGCACAAAAATTTATGCCTCTCCTAGGCACGCATACTTGCGCCGTTTGAGGGATTCAGCGGTAGCTGCCGCCGTGCCAGCCTTCCCATTTGTGCCATGAAGATGGGAAGACGCCAGAGTGTTGACACATGTGGCGTCCCACACTACCGGTCTTCCCAACCTCCAGGGCACAAGGGTCATTCCGTCCGGCCTCTTGCGATCAGCTCGTGCCAGTCCGATTGGTTCCAAGACGGCTGGCATCTGAATGGTGACAAGAGCCCGGTGGATAATATTGTTAAGGCTGGCATGACGCGCCATGCGGCCTGCGCTCCTGCAACAAGAAAGTCCGTGGTGGCCCTGCCGGTCGACGATATCGCCGCAGAGGCAGCGATGCGGGGCGTTGGTAATAGCGCCGAGGCGCAGGCAAGACGCTATGCGGAAGGTACTGTTGTCGAGAAATGTGCCTAAATTAAAAGATGGTAGTGTGTGTAACTACAAACCAGACTCCCATTCGGCGGTAGCAAGGAGACGAACGCGCTCTACAGAGTTGTTGACAGATGATTCTAGTAGGTTACTCTGTACAAATCTGCAAAGCGGCTCGTCCCATTGTTTCTGTGAAGCTGAATGATCTGGAAACCTGGTTCTGGCCTCCGTTAAATTTAAAATTTCGTAGGAAGGCTGTTCTAAAATTTTTGTAAAAAGATTTTGAATGCTGTGGACGGAGGACAGAAAGGCAGGTAGGGCTACACTAGAAATTTTGCGAATACCGAGACCCCCTAACCTGATTGGTAAGGAGGCTTGGTCCCAAATAGTTTGATGATTCAAATCTATATTCAAAAGGGATGAAAGTGAATGTTTGATGATATTGTCCATTTTTGAGAGTAGGTCCGGGTACTTCCAGAAATGGCTACACCTAAGATTGTATGTAAAATTAGGGACGAAAAGGCAATGTTTTAGGTTTTTCTATTGAAAGGAAAGTGCGCAGAGAATGAACAGCGGCCTCACAGCCTCCCTTGGAACCAAAACCTTATTGAAGGGGTTGGAAATAGTCTCCAAGTGTGCCTGCAACAGCCCTGCAGCAAATTTTGGCCTTAAGACGACGATAGGTCGTACCTACTGCAATCGGCCTAATGCCACAATCTTTTTTTTTAAGGCACATATGTTGGCTCCGTATAATGTTGTTGTTACACTATCGTTGGCTTTCCCTAGTAACATTAAATTAACAAGAGCGGTGAGTTCCCTTAGAAGCGTCTCGCCGGTGTTCGTGCTGTCGCCGCTTAATAAATCTTTAAGATGCTGTGGTGGCAGTCCATCTAGGCCACCGGCTGAGCCACTTCTAAAGGACATCACCGCTCCATATACCTGTTGTTCAGACACTTGTAACGCTACATCGGTGTTGGAGGGAGGATCAGGAAGGAGAGGCACAGCACAAGGTGGATGTTTTTCCTGCAATGCAATGCAATGCAACTGCATCGTCCGAGAAAAGTATTCTAGCGGCTCCTTTTATATCTCCATCGCTAACTTTGGATTCTACATATTGGGCCAATTTTTTTTGATTAGGTTTAGAAACTGTACAATTTAGAAATGCCAATGAATTATGGTTGACACAATTTTGTTTGATTTTAGGTGTTAAATTTTGAACGCCAGATGAATTTTCTTCGAAAATATGTAGAACCCTATAAGCGAAGGTCAGTAGGTGCTCCAAAGCCTCTTCCGAGTTCTCGTGAACTGCTTTTCTTAAGAATCCCCTTACCCAAGACTTTCCCATACAAACGTAGTCTACGTTTTATTTTAAAACGACATGTCTGATTTCGGTAAAAATTTGTAACCTTAAAGAATTTGCCTATATCTAGGGTTGTAATTGGTTTTCAGTCAAAATATGAACTTGAAAGAAAATATAAGGGTGTAAAACTTTTCCATACTGATGGTCAAAAATGATATAATACACTATATTTTCTTTCGAGTTCATATTTTGACTTTGAAAACCAATTATAACCCTAGATATATGCAATTTCTTAAAAGTTAAAATTTTTTACCGAAATCTGATATGTCGTTTCAAAATAAAACGTAGACTACGTTTGTATGGGAAACTTGGATTTTGTCTAGGGTAAGGAGACTCTTAAATCATTGGCTAGAGCTTCAGAAACAGATCTGCGAGCACCTTTGGGTATACGTTTGATTACAGGTACGGAATGTTTAAAAACTGCTAAATTTTTATGTAACTGTAGACGGTTAGGTTGGACTTTGTTTGAGTTAGATGGCAAAAAATATGTTGTGGAATTCTGGTTTACACTGGGCTTGTGAGCTCTAGCCACATGTATTTTAAGGCCTCTTTGACCCTTAAAAAGGCGAGGCTGGGTGCACTGGGTACACTGACCCCAATTCTCGGACGATACCTGTTGTATGGAGTCGGAAATGTTTGGTGGAGTACTTCCGCATAGCGACATAAGTATAAAAAGGGAAAATTACTTACATATTTACAAGTCATATATAAGGAAAATATAAAACATGAATAAATTATAAAAAAGAAATAAAAAAACTGAATATGTATTTTTTATTTCGCTCAAAGAGCTCCCGATTCTTGAATACAGCTAAGAGGTTCAAAATCAGCCTGTATGTAGGTTTTGTGAGCGTCCTCACTGCAAAAACTCGATGCCGTCTACTGCGATCACCAACTTGTCTGCCGAGCGTGGTAATTATGGGCAAAACCTCTATTTATCTTTAGTCCAGCAGTGGACTGATATAGCCAGGTATTCATCATCAAACTTTTGTCACTAGATGCCGAACGATGTTCATGATAAGATGATCCATTGGTAATATATACTATATCGTATTTAATTTGATTATTCGGAGGTAATAATAATAAAATTTACCATTTTTCTTTACTATTATAAATATTTACTAGCCTTTTCGCTGTGACAGCTGACAGATTTTTTCAACTACTACTACTATGAACAATTTTGCTACTTATCTATATGTAAAAATTCTTTCTAAAGGTGCTTTTGACCATACAAGTAATAAATTAGTTTTAAATTTGTATTTACAGAGGTTTACCCAGCCTGACCCCTTAGGTAGTTAGTATTTTTTAATAAATTATTTTTTTAAATTTAAATCTAAAATCACTATGTTACCTGTTACCTGCAGCAGGACAAACAATTAACATATAACATCGATTTATACACATACGCGCAATAAATTAGTGCGCAACAGCATTCAATACGACAGCACATATGGACAAAGAAACGACACGAATGCAACTTGCAGACATTAACGCTGGACACAACACTCTTGCCTTAGCCCTTTATAAGTTGCAGATGTAATAACATCTAATTTTAAACCTTGCACAGCAAATATAAGGTGCAAAAGTCTTGAAATATAGCTACAGCCATATAAAGGACTTTGGCATTTTAAGTAAACAACCCAGCTTGTTTAAGTGAATAATATTGCTAGAAAAGTTATTTGGAATTTTAATAAAAAGCGATAGTGTTTTCCTTTAGTGCATTCCTACACCGCTTGCCACAGTAACGCACAATTTAGTTTATATTTGATGTAAATTACCAGAAAAACTTTACTAATTAAATTCATAATAAAACTGGCGTTACTGCAGTTGAAATATTTGTGCACTCTGTTAACATAATATGAAATGTTTCTTCATGGAGTGCACAAATGTTCTTAAAAGCAAAAAAAAAAAGTTTTGACAACAAACTATTTTTTCACTCGTTCAGGCGATATACGTACATTAGTAATGTTTATTTGTTAATTTTAAGGATCCCTTTAATAGTTTGCGATCAAATACAGAGGTGTCCCGAACAGAAGTGCATTCCCATCACCCATTCCATCAGCAATAAAAAAATGAAATACCTACAGGAGTGGTCTCACTGCTGTTCCCGCTGAGTGCGTTTGAATTTATGTACTTATATGCAACCTACAAAAGAATGAAAGCAGGTTGCAAACACAAGGTACAATAATTTTGACGTTGGAATTTAAAAAAACCTATATGCATAATACAAATATAAAGACATGTAAATAATGAAATAAAATTCTTAAAAAATGTGCAAGAGGGTATAAAGGTAACTTATCTATCTACCACCATGCAGTTAACACTGTCAAATCACAAAGTCAGTCACAACTATAAACTTAATACTATTACAAGAAAAGTATGAAACTATTTCAAAGTAACTACCCTACCATACAAGGTGTAAACTCAAATAGTAAAAAGTTCTAAAACTGAAATAAACTAATTTATTTACTGCCAAATACTTCTTCTCTACTGTTACTCCAATCCACGTTGCAGGCTGCATCTAAATAAAAAGTATATCAACCTAAGGGAAGTCTAAATAAATTATCAAAGTCTACAAATAATTACTATACAGTTTGTATAATACAACGAATATCTATTTACAGTAAGAGCTGTACACATTAGGCCTGGTAAGGGTTAAGACTCATCTGTCAGCACGAAACAGCACTTTCCTATGCTATTATCCTTTTCTGTCACTCAGAAGTGTCATTTGCTCGAGCGAGAGAGAGCGACGGAACGCTTCTGCACCGGCCACGCTGAAGCGTTCCGTCGCTCTCTCTCGCTCTGAGCGACAGAAAAGGATAGCAGCATAGGAAAGTGCCGTTTCGTGCTGACAGATGTGTCCCAACCCTAAGACGGGTTTTTGATCTTAGTTGTCGCCTAATGTGTGAGCGCTCGATGTGTTGCGTGTGCCGCTTACTCGCATCTTCTTAGTGGCTCTTATCCACTTGTCGCGGTTGGCGCGCACGCTGTCGCGGTGGAAGGACACGCCGCGGATGATGGAGCCGTTCAGCTTGCCCGCCTCTACACCCGTCAGCAAGCTCTTTCGTTTCGCCTAACATCCGCGTTTGATAGCATAGGAGATAAAAATGTTCAGTGACTATGTGTCAGAGATGGTTGACAAAGTATTCAAAAATTCATAAAGTGATTCAATGACGCCTGTTCGAAATATTTTATAATCCGCCATTTTATTTTATTTTTTTCTCTAGGTCGCGCTTAATTTTATTTTTCCTTTTACTTTATTAAAAAAACAATGTGACCTCATTTATACATAATACATATTTTTTGTCAGATACACCTGTCGCATACCGCGCCAGCGCCACGCGTTAGATATGTTAAAACATAATCACGTCCCAAGGCCTCGTTGTCTTATTGACATTATTAAAAAAATAATTTAATGGTGGACATCCAGGTGTGTAATATTTCATAAAAGTCATAATTTTTAAATGATTAAGTTTAAGTAAATCATCTACCATCCCCCACAAAACATATTCAAAACTCGCAAGTCAAGAGAAGAGCCGCAGCACTATACCGGCAAAGATGAAGGCAGTTCTGAGCATTAACCAAGAAATGCAGCAAACTCCCAATCGAAACTTAGTTTAAAAAGCATTTAGCTGAATCATTGGGTTAGTCAAATAAAACTCGTCAGTCATATCACAATGCAGTTAATACTCGTAGTTATTTCGTTCATACCTTCGGCTTGAAGAGTTCCCGCGTTTCTATCGCAAGGATGTGATATGTAAAGAGTATAATGAGCGGGCTTGTCAGGGTAGCCCACTTTTGGTCTTCCGTCACTAAATATGTGAAGCTATTCGGATCAATATCACTGATAACGACCAGTTTTGTTAATCCAAAGTATCTGAAAGATAAAATATTTTCATTTTAATAAATAAAAATATCAAATACTAGCTGTGCCCGTGGCGTAGCCAGCGTGGTCAAAGGTTATTTAACCCTTTCACCGCGAGACTTTATACCAGTTGTCGTGCTCCCAGCGTGAGGAATTGTGAATATCCATAGTTTTTGGTCGGATAAATCCGACGCTCGCGAAATGGGCACGAAAATGTTTGTCGGATTAATCCGACGTTCGCGGTTAAAGGGTTAAAAATATTTTAAATGTAATATTATAAATTTTAAATATTATAAAGTGAGTAGATACGTAACTAACATACTTTCGTAAGCACTCATACTGCGTCATTTTTTTACTATTAGCATTTTTATACCCGTCATAACTCCCAAACAAAAAGTCCCATTGAAATAATTAAAACTCGTATTGGAATCTAATTGTATAACCTCCTTTGATTTACAAAGCTTTAGATGGATAAGGATTTATATCGTGATACAAATGTCATCATTTTGATTATGCTCGTGACCTGTTCGACTAATTTTATCAAAAAGCTGTTATTGTAATTTATCTATAATAGAGACCTTTCTATACTTGAAAGAATTTGAAAAATCAGATCAATAGATTCTGAGTTTATCAATTACAAACAAAATCTTTTCTCTTTATAATATTAGTCTATAGAAAAAGGCGGCGAAACTAGGGAAGTTTTCATGGTCTACTTAGACAATTCGGCGTCAACTGGACTAAAGACCTCTCAATAAAAAAGGAGAATTTGATCATAATCATTTCTTCTTCGTCTATGGCGCATTCCCGGTTGCATCCTCAGCTGTGCTGCTTCGGAGCCCGGGGTGCGCTTTCCCGCTTTTTCTTCTCCAAATATAACATGTATGTCACCCAAGGATGCCAAACACCTTGCAAAATGGCTATAGTTTTACAACCGGCCGCCTGCCTGACATCAAACCTCTTTGGGTATGTATTTGTGCGAAAAGTTTTACAAACGGCCGCCGCCCGACGTTAAGGACTGTATGCACAAAGCCACGTGGTCGGATTTGGCACTGAAATATGCAAAATTTTCCCGCTAGGGGGATAAAAATGTCAAGATGAAGTTACATAGGGTTAATAATGTGTAAACGGGACAATAGATGTAGGTAATCATAAATTGTAACGTAGAAGCTTACTTGTTTCTTTTCGTCAAGACTTCCAGTCCGCGATACTTATTAAAATTTTTAAATCAATCAAATCAAAGAATTATTTTGTTTGAATTATTATTTCTGAATTAAGGCCTTGGCAGACGTCATTATAATGTACTTAACACTTTAGTAGACAGGCTATCAGTAGAAAAAGGCTAAAGTCGAAAATACAGTAGTGTGCGTGAATGCAAGACGTTTATTTAAAAAGCAAGTTTAAATATATGTGAAATTATTATAGCACTTTCTAAAAAATCCAAGTTATAGGTAGTTATTCGAATCTTGCGTAAAATTTATTACTTTTTCAATTTATTAGTCGATCTCCGTGGCAATTCCTTAACACGCTAGTCCGTCACTCGGAGGTTCTGGGTTCGATTCCCAGCCAGGGCAAGTTGGTAAATGGCCTTTTTTAATTTGTCCTGGTTCTTGGGTGTTTATTTTATCCCATCAAAAACACAAATTTAAAAATGCCAAGTTCAAATTCCGACAAAACAATTGAAATTTAAATAGCTGCCAAGTTATGTAGGTAGAGAAAACTGAAATTTATTCATAAGAATCTCAACATTTGACTTGGGCAACATTAAGATTGAAAGCACGGTCACCCATCCTAACTGTGACCAAGCTAGAACTTGCTTAACCTGTAAAAGCACGGTCATTCATCCATAAATTTTTGAATTTATCGTATGCGAAGTGGAGCGAAATATTTGCACAAGTGGTTTTGATTACTCGTATTTTGAAATTTGTTAAAGCGCAAATACAAAGAACCCTTAGAATAGAGAATCTTTTTAGTTTCACGCAGCTTTTTAGGGTTCCGTAGTTAACAAGAAAACCTTATTGTTTCGTCATGTCTGTCTGTCTATCTATCCCCAGTTTTACTCATAGACTATTAGTACTAGAAAGCTGTAATTGGGCATGGGCATGGATATGTGGTAATAAAAACTTGAAAAAAAAATGTGTGATGTGAGACGTCGTTGAATAGGTCTTTCAAAAATATTGTAAGATTATGAACACCCTTTTTCGTTTTAGCAATCCGTTTGTGAAATATTTGGTTTTTGATTGCAAATTTTTGTTAGAATCATGTGTCTCTGTCGGTTAAACGGTTGTATATGACACACACACACTTAAAAAAATTCACGGCAGTAGTATATAACGTCTCCCTGTACTAAAACTAATTTAAGGTGGATTCAGTTCATGATACTGAACAACTTTTCCTAAGGAACACATAATTAAATATGAAAAGAAAATGTTTGCTTTCCATTCGACCTCCGTGGCGTAATTGTTAACACGCTAGACCGCTAATCCGGAGGTTCTGGGTTCAAGCCCCAGCCAGGGCAAGATAGAAAATGGTCTTTTTCAAGTTGTCCTGGGTCTTGGGTGTTTATCTATGTATGTATTTATCATAAAATATAGTATCATTGAGTTAGTATCCCATAATAGAAGTTAAAACTTACTTTGGGGCTAGCTTAATTAGTGTGATTTGTCCTTACATTACCATACATATATTACATAAATATTACATTTTGCCAAATTTTGTGTGTAAGAGATCAAAAATAATTTTTGTATTTCGTTTGTTCCTTGGTGAAAGTTGTTCAGTATCATGGACTGAATTCAGACCTAAAGTTAGGCAGTTGTTAGTTACATAAAACAAGTAGGTACTGACTACGGAACCCTACACTGCACGTGGCCCGTCACGGCACGTGGCCGGTTTATTTTGGTTAAGTTGAAATTTTAGGGAACCATAGACAAATTTATAATATTTCTGTGTAAATCGATATTACTTATCGCTGACATAACGTTCTCAAAAATACAATCAAATAGTATTTTACGCGAGCGGTGACTTGGAAAACTACACGTTTTGTGTTCCACTGACAGAAAATGTACACATTTGAATTTTCTTTGTGAAACAATACGTTTAGCGACCATCTGCAATCGTAACACCTTTCACTTCTATTCACCTTATTATGTAAGTACGGAGGGTAAAAAAGGATTGCACGTTAAACAGATCAACAGTCTTGGCGTAGCAGCTGTACGTGCTCAATCAATGACTTGACTGTTTGATTTTGTACAATATTTTTAACGAATCAACAAAGAGCACTAAAAAGAAATCTTTTCCTGAAAACAGCTAAAAACATTGGTTGATTAATGAAGCAGTAATTAGCATTATTGCACCCTTTTTTTTTATATCTTCTAATAGGTTTTCCTGTAATCTATAGGTAAAGAACTATTAACTGTATATTTTTCAAAAGATTGGGTTCAGTGGTTTCGGAGATAAGTGTATTTTTATTATTTATTTTCAAAAATAACTTCAAAAACACCAACTTAAAAAATATAGAAAAATATATTTAATATTATCATAAAATGCTCTTTCATTTGATATTTTACGCGATATAGTTCACAAAACCCTTTTTTTTAATGTCTCGTTTATCTCCCATAAAGTGGCCCCATTTTTTATTTATTTATTCATTTACCTACATTTTATTTCCGTCTTTGGGTCACAAATTTACATTATGTGCACCACATTTCAACTGAATCGGTCCAGTAGTTTAGTAGGGGGGGTTAAATTTTCGCCTATTTTCTTAAATAACTCAAAAATACCGATCTAAGAAATAATAAAAAATAAATATATTTAAAATCGTCATAAAAAGTTCTTTCATTTGATATGTCACACGATTTTGTTATCAAAACTTTTTTTTTATGTCTAATTTACCCACAATAAGTGGCCCCCTTTTTTAAATTTCATTTATTTACATTATACGTCTATCTTTAGGTCACTAAGTTACATAAGTGTAGGTACTAAATCTCAACTAAATCATTCTAATAGTTTCGTAGCAAATTGGCTGTGACTTACGGACAGACAGACAAGCGAAACCCTAAAAACAGTAAAAACACCGAAAAAATCGGTTCCTATACAAATTTCCCGGGCGGCTGCACACTTTTGTATAAAAATGCAGATTTTTTTGACTGTTGTTTTAATATCATTATACTTTACTAGCAGTCCACCCCGGTTTCGCCCTTGGTACACACAAAGCCTATGTCACTCGGGGATAGTGTACCTTTCCAACGGTGAAAGTTTTTTTTTAAATCGGACCAGTAGTTTCGGAGCCATGTAATGCAAACAAACAACCAAATCTTTTCTCTTTATAATATTAGTGTAGATAAATAGCCTACTATAGCCTGCCTGCCAAGCCAAGTATAGATCTAGTATAGCCTGTGGTTCGATATATTACGCATAATGTCAATTCGTATTTTGATATACATTCATGGGGAAAAGTTGTTCAAAATTTCAGACTGAATCACCCCTCAAAATAATTGTAAAACCCTAATTAAACAGCACCTTTTATTACAAAAACAGTTAATACGATTCCGCGACCCGAGAAAGTTCCAATCCGATTTTCACCCTAATCGCCAATTAAAAAATATAGGTAATAAATCAAACCAAATTATTTTTTTCATTGACTTAATTTTCAATAAAATTTAAAAAAAAAAATGTGCGATGCCGTATCTGCGATAGCATTACATCTTTACTTGAACGTCAACAAAATGTCAAAACTGTACCATAGAGTAGCAAAAGTATGACATAATTTGGCAGTTTGTACATAGTTTTTTATTGAAATATTTTAGACTGTAATGCAATTTTACGTAATTTGAAAATGGATTTTTTTGAAAAATTCGACACGGCCTCCTTCCTGAACGCCCGGCGGGCAACTGAATTTGTATGGAAGAATCATGGCCGCCATTTCAGAGATTTCTGTCAAAAACGTTGCAAAACATCCAATTTTTTTTTTTTTTTATTATTTCGTGATTGCATTGTAAGCAAATATTAAGAATGATGTTTCAAAATAGCCTTTATTTTTAAAAAATATATGCAATCCCTTGTTAGAATATTTCTTTACGCAGAAAAACAAGCCAGTTTGTAGCAAGTTTTTCTAAAATATTTCTTTCAGGTTTCTTTACAATTATCTTACTTTTTCTGAATGAAAATAAAAAAAATACGATTTTCGTCTACTGGCTAGTCTATTCACCTATAACTAGGTATGTAATTTTCTTAGTGGTCTTTTCTACTTAAGCTATAACTATTGCCCGCGCAAAGTGCGTTTTGCATGTTTTTGGGTAAATTCAATGCTCGTTTTTAGGAAAACTACAAAATATTTTAAAAAATACTTTTTTTCGTCTAATGTCTTAACTCTTCCTCTATCTATGTGTATACATTATTTGACTTAAATCAAACGATTTCTGTACAAACTTGTTGCCCGCGCAAACCCAGTTTACATGGTGCCGACCCTTAACCCTCCTTGGGAATGCAATTGTAGCACGAGATGTTTGTGCTTAGTCCTTTAGTCGCCTCTTACGACATCCAAAGGAAGAAATGGAGTGGTCCTATTCTAACCCGGAACCACACGGGTTTGGTCACACACAAAAGAAGCCGATCAGGTTTCGGTATTGTGAAATAGGATACCAACCTCGCCATATCCATATTAGGAGGGTACAGGTCCATAAGCCAGGTGCACTGGTACACAAGTAGCAGGATTATGTGGATAGCCATGATGGCCATCACGCAGCGGCCGACGACAGCGAACCCGCGCTTCAGCGGCTTGCCCAACGCCCACGCGGTGGCCGAGCCCATGAACACCAGGAAGTAGATCCCGGATGTGATGCTCGGCCGCATTATGCCCGAGAACATTATTAGGAACAGGCTCAGGTACTTCCCTAAGACAAACAAACAATTGTGAGTTATAAACGGACTAAGAACACAATGTACCTATCATCATCATATCATCGTCAGGTCACGACCCTCTCTGTACTACCACTACTACCAGAGCCATACTTGGCCAGAGCAGCCAGAGGATTTAGCCTACACTCTCTACGCTGGCCAGACGCGTTGGAGAGGTCTCATTCATTGATAAGCTTTGTTTAGCTTGGGTTTCCTAAGTCGCCTTATACGTCATCCACGGGAAGACTTGGAGTGATCATATTCTACTCTGCCGGGAACCACACGGCACCTATGTCGCTTAATTTATGAAGTCGATCGCATGAAAATCCTCGCACGATAATCATAAATATTTTTCTTATCCATAAAGCAGACTTGAATTGTATGTAATGTAAATGCTGAAGTTCTTGTACAGGATTACTAGTAAGTCGACCTACATCCGTTGCCAGTGTTGGATGTGGATAAAAAATATCGTTTTCACCTCCTTTTGCCTTTACAAAGTTAATAGTTTTAAAGATTTTCGACATTTTAGTTTATTTTAGAAGAATCCACTTTGACAAAGTTTTTAATGGGAAATAATTTTTTGAGCTGTTATTTAAATATTCGAGATGTTATTATGATCAGTTGAAAAAAATATTGAGCAGTTATTTAATTTAATGGCGGTTGATTAATTATTGCGACAGTAAAACATGAACAGTAATAAAAAATCAATTAGTCGGTTATTTTATCATATTACTAGTTCTATTCATTTAACTAGGTTAGGGAAAACCTATAGGTTAGGTTAGGTTAGAACTGCGACCAACACACGGTCGGTCGGCACGGCTAGGTCGGTTTTATCCATTTTACTGGGTTAAGGAAAAAAATTGAACCGCTCGTTCAATTTTTTTTTACCGCCCATTTAATTATTTTCCTGCTCAATTATATATTCCTAATCCAGTTCATTATTTTTTATTACTCATTTTTGTTTACTGCTTAGTTTTAACTGCTGAACTAGTTATTAAACATGCCATTTATAATTTTTAACTTACCAAAACTGCTATTTACAACTGCTTCTTTATCTCAGTGCCGTTTTTAATTGAGCTGTAATTCTTTTCTCAGCATTTCAGCCGAGTGATTTTAGTGTTTTTATGTTAAAGACACTTGCAAATGTCTGCGATAAAACGGACGATATAGCCTAATAACCATCATTTTAATAAAGAAATCTCTTTTTTTAGCTCATCAGCGCGTTTTAAGTTGACTAGAGCGTTGTTTCCGCGAATTCAATGCCCTAAAAGTAGCAAGTTGCATTTTAGTATAAATGCTTTGATTTTTATTTTATGTATTATTTACACTCCACGTATCTCTTTTCTCATTGATACATATTCTAAGGTACGTAGTTACCTATCTCGTTGTGATAAATATGTATTTTTTTAACACCGATACTTGTTTACTTATGGATAATCATTGGCACATAGACGTGGATTGCTTAGGGCATCAAGGCATCAAGTCTTAATCCGACACTGGTTATATTATAACATTGACGGCAGCCTCTGAGTTAAGCGCCCAAAGCCTTCCTCTAATTACAAAAAGTAGAGACCAGGGCCTTACCAGAACTTGTGAGCACAGGATATTGCTGGTACTTCGTGTCCTTCTTCTCTTCTTCAGCGACGGTTTCTGCAGTCAGTTTTTGAACTACCACATACACCGTCACAGATATTAAAGTCATTATTAACTGAAAAAAGAAAGCAAACATTATATTACAATTGCTGTATTGATTTAAAAAAACTGCTCCTTAAATCAGTTATAACGCTACTGATTTATGGAGCTCTATTCCTCCTGTCAATTGCATAAAAAAGTCTCCACTCCTTAAATTGGTAGCATACATACTACTTTATAATTATAACTATATAGGATAGCAGATTTTTTAAATTAATATGAGGAGGATTTCAGAACAGATTACCTTAAAAACTAGCCGTTTTAGTATAATTCGGAGGTGATTTGGAGGCAACTTCAAATTTTTTTTCTAGCAAAAAATTTTTATGCAATCGTGTTTTTGAGTCAAATAGTGACTAGAGTTAGGTCCTGAACTTTGTTGTATTTATATTTCAAAGTGAGTATTTCGTTAATACTGAAGATCGTTCTAAGAACAATGAAGTAGTGTGGGCTCTTAAGGCCCCGTCAGTTTAGAGCCAAGAACACTGTGAGTGTTTTTGAAAAATCACTGTAAATAAACTGCTAGTTTATTTCCCAAAAAAATTACATAAGAATATTTAGGCTCTTCTACAGACATCCACAATATCCAAAACACAATTATGCATTTTTGGCTCGATAGAAAAAAATCGTAAAAATTTACCTTTAAAAAATTAAAGTAATAAATAATACACAGCGAAATATCGTCGAACTCGGGTCCGGGCCTTTGTTCGTTCTCGGCGAATATTTCACTGTTTTATTTATTACTTTTTTTTTGTATAATATTAAAAAAAAATGTGTAGCGAAATTAACAAGGTACTTAATTTAAATTATAAATTTTTAGGGTTCCGTAGTCCACAAGGAACCCTTATAGTTTCGTCATGTCCGTCCGTCCGTCTGTCTGTCCGTCCGGGCTCGTACTCCGCCGCTACTGCACCGATTGTCACGAAAATTGGTGGAGAGATAGATATTGAAAATCCAAAAGTTGGTTTTTAAAATTATGGATAATTTTTTTTTCAGCCATACAACGAAAAGTGAATTTAAATTAGACTAACCCCAACGTGTGGGGTATCGTTGAAAAGGTCTTTTAAAATGCAACAAAACTGCTTTGAAACTATGTAGATAAAATCCCCCAGTCTTGAGATAATCTAATACAAAGTTAAAATTTGAGGTGTCCCCCCACCGTAACTTTTGAAATATTACTAAAATAATTCTAAAAAAAATGTGGTATATACCTCAAAGTATGTACTTTCAATTAAAACTATAGCGGTCTCGGTAACATAGATAGTTATTTTTTAATACGTCATAAATCGTAAACCGCAATTTACCTTTAGAACTTTTATATTATGTTACTTGCTGCTACGGAACCCTTCATGGGCGAGTCCGACTCGCACTTGGCCGCTTTTTTGGTATAATTTTCATATCAAAAAGTGGTTGCATAAAGTATTAATATCTTTTTTAAAGGTCAAAATGCTAAATCGTGTTTTGGATATTGTCTGAAGAAAAGCCTTCAAATTCATATGTAAAATTTTTGAGAAATAAACGGTAGTAGTTTAATTATATTGATTTTTCAAAAACACTTAAAGTATTCTTGGTTCAGAACCCATCTCGCCTTAAAATAAAACGCGAAATCTTCGCGTACGGTTGTAATGCAGCGAACTGTGAGCACAGTGAGTTAACTGGGTACATAATTAAAGTCAACAAGTCCGTACCTCGGGTGCTAGCTAGGAGACGAGGCCGAGGTTATGGCCGATCTGTCTTGGAGGAGCACGCACTGCTGCGGCAGATCGGCCATACTATTGGTACTCGTCTAAAAGTTAGCAGTAAGACTGCAATGCAGCGACCAAAGTGAGCTATACTGGGTACTTTGAGTACATAAGTAATGAAAAATACGTCCGTACCTCAGGTGCTAGATAATGTACAGCCATCAGTGGGTCTATTCTGTCGTAGGAGACGAGGCCGAGGTTGTGGCCGATCTGCCGCAGCAGTGCGTGCTCCTCCAAAAGGGAACCGTAAGGCTGGAACGCAGCGAGCACGCTGTGCCATACTGCGTGTGTGAGCAACAGCGGGATTGCCACCAGTATGTTAAGAAGGAGGTAACCACAGGAACCTGTAAAGGAATTTCAATATACTCAGGTCGATTTTTTTCTAGGAGAACTTATCAGTAGCCAAGTAACTAAGAAGTCAAGATAATTAAGCTATATGTATATACGTTTTAAAAAATAACATTTTAATTAATTTTTACTAAATTAGCTTGTCTCAACTCTACTTGAGTTGAGACAAGCTAATATTGATGTTATTAATATAAATGTTTATATTGTGTGTTGCAGAAGACAAAAAACTTCTGCAACACACAATACAGGTGACTTTTTATCCACCAGCCAAATTTTTGGAGCAAGTTTAGTCCATGATACTGAACTACTTTCTATAAAAAAATGTATTGAAAATAGATAAAAAAATTTCGTCCTCCCATACAAAATCAGTTGGCCTGAGCGCCAATCTGTATGGGTAGGCGAAATTTTTTTATCGTTTTACTTTGTTTTTATGGTAGGTAGTTCAGTATAATGGACTGAACTTGCTCCAAAGCTTTGGCTGGTGGTTAAAAAGTATATACAAGATACGGAACAAAATTACATAGCTTACATTAAAATACTTAAGAGTAGTTAAGAGTAAGCAGCATTTGTGTGGCACAATGCAAAAAAGGGCTACCTACAACTCAGTTAAACGCTACCGTCTACGAGTAAAATCTAATTTTTAGCTGGCACCCTTGATAATGCGGGAACGAGATTCAATAACTATTCTAACTACTATCAAGACTATTAGGTAAAACATAGTTATAAATAAATAGTAATAATATTTATAATAAATATAGTATCTGTTTTTAAAATGATTTTATTATTTGATACTGATACTATTTGCTGCAACCTTAGACATATATTATAATTATCTGTTACTAAGCATAAATAAGTACCGAACTATCTACTGTAGCAGTTAGTTTACACAGTAATATATTGGAAATTTTAATAGTTTATATCCTAAGATCCATTGATTACAAAATAACATATTTCGTTTTCCTGCATTCTAAATAAAATATAACTGACGTAAGTAAGTATACTTGGAATGTGGAGTCAGCGTCTGCTTTGTCTGTAGTTCGTAAGTAACCTTTACTTAATACCTCCGATACTATAATTTTAGAGATGACATAAGTAACTAAACTGTAATATATTCATAGTAAAAAAAACTACTCGAAAAGCATCCAGCGCGAGCTTATCCTCTATGACATAGTTCAGTATAATAAACTTGGTAATTATTGTAAAGATACACAAAACAAACTTCCGTAATTATTGCAGTTAAAGCACCGGGCTGTGTGTATATTTTACTAACCCACATAGTCCGTAGTCCGTACACACATATGTAAACAGCCGGGCGAAGAGCGTAGCGTGATAAGATTTACATTCGACGACCTCAATAGCCCTCACACGATTGCTGTGCAAACACAAGATATTTCTGTCTGGTGCAGCACAGCATTCACATTAATTCACCGAAAATAGACTCGACGCTAGACGTTTAATTGGAAATAGCCGAGCTTACCTTTATTTGCCGGTCTTGGTATTTGTGTGAGCGGTGCTATCAAGTACAGCAGCAGGTATAGGATTGAGAGGCCGTATGGTCGCAGTGCTATACCTGTAAAAATATGTTATAATTAGGAATTATTATACTATACTTACCACTAAATTCATAAAAAAACTCTGCTCTCTTAAATTAGTCATACAGTAAGTAATCACCCAAATTTATGGAGTCCTAACTTTTAATGGATTTAACTGACAGAAATATCACGTAGAATCGGTGGCAAATTCATCAAAAATCTGCACTCCTAAATTTTGGGAGATTACTCACTGTATAATATCTGATTTAAGGAGTGGAGATGCCGAAATTTGTGATTAGTCCTTTAATAGCCTCTTACAACATCTACAGGATCCACAGAAGAGATGTAGTAGTCTCATAAGCCGTAAGCCACACGACACATAGTATATGTGCCTTGTGGTTATATAAAAACGTAAAAATAAATGTGTATAAATAATAAATTAACACGTTCTCTGTCTCATGTACCACATTATATACGATATGAACATATTGTTTTTCATTTGGACAGGAAGAAGGTTAAAATAGATTGGAAGCTGTTGTAGTCATCATACCTATTTGTCACTCGCAAACAACGTTGCAATGGTAGACATAAACCATATTATGAACCTGCCGGGCTAGTATGGTTACGGTATTGGGTTTTATCAAAATTAAGCGACAAAATAACTTTCATTCATACATCGCATATTATCTCATGCCTAAGTCCCTTGTATTTTTTAATTGTACTATTAAATTACCTTATATCACAGAATAAATAATACTAACGTACAGAAGTCTTACTCAGCAAAGAAATTCAAAGAAATATCTACTCAATGTGGCTAGCGATATGGTTTAATTAAGCTCACGTCAGAACTCAGCAACTTTTCGTATAAATACCTAGACATCCATTGCAAGCCAATTTCATTCTTATAACTCTGGACAAACGATTCGTATAACTGAATTTACCACCCGGAGGAGCCGCCTGCGCGCATAGTAATAATGTACATTTTCGATACCTAAACGGGGAGTGACACAGGCCTGCTAAATATCAAATGTATGTTTACATATTTACCTTCATGTAGAAAGATATATTTAAACAATGTATTATTTTACAACTCAAAACAAAACCCAAAATAATATTTGTTATTTATTTGATAACTTTTGATGAATCCAACAAATATGCCGGTGAAGGGCCGTTGGCGATAAGTCTCGCGTAGAGAGACTAGAGAGGCGTAGAGAGAGAGAGATATTTAAAGATTGTATATTTATTTATTTATTAAAATCTGTATTAACCACAATGGTACAAAAGGTGAACTTAACGCTAATGCATTCTCTACCAGTCAATTGCGAAAGGCATAGATAGGATTGTATAATTAAAGTTTAAACCAAACTACAAAATAAAAACCAGAAAAATATTTTATTACGAAACTATAGCGCCATTTTTTTTGTGTAGCGGCGGTCAGTGCGTACTCGGCAACAGTTTCTTTTATGTTGGCTGTACGACATGTCACATGAGTTGAACGTTTCAACATAATAGTATAATTTTTGATACACTTTGGTCAAAGAATATATACACCTTTGGTTGCAATATCTGTGTTAACGTACTTTTGTTATTTTTTTATTTAACGTGATAGTTCACAAAACAGGAGTTAAAATTTTAAAATTTAAAATTATTATATTTTCTAAGCAAACAGAAACACTGTTTAAAAAAGACTCTTTTTACTACGTTTCTATTCAATAACTTTATCAAGTCATGTAAATTTTTACAGACGAAAGAATATATGTAAAGATGGTTTGAGTACCCGTGCTAAGGCGGCTGAAACATTAAATTTTGTCTACTCTAATCCAAATACCTATTTACCTATGTAGGTATTCCTATACCTACAAGTAGAGAATACTAATATGTATTTTAAGAGGGTATAGTAATTTGTACCTGCTTATTGTAGTTGTAGATGACACCGATCTATTTTACCGCTACTCTGGCCATAGGGAATAAAATTAATTTCCATTTAATATACATACCTGTTCAAAACATTTTTTGCAAAGAAAACAATAAGCGATAGTTTTAGCCTCAAAAGCTTACGATTTCATAAAAACGTTGACATTGAATGAGTCACCAAACTCAATAAATCACAGACTTCGAACAATATAGAGTCCACAAAAAACCCTCTAGGTTTGTTGTGGACTTTATTCTTAAATATATCGATTACTCGATTTAGAGTAAAATATATTGCAATGTGCAGTAAATTCCATATTTGGTGCATGTGTACAGAAGTACTTTTAATAAGTAACATACCTAATTACTTCGATTTCCTTATTAAAATAATATTATGTTGTAGCAAACTAAATGCTTACGTAGTTTCAGTAAGGCACTTAAAGTAATATTTAAATAAGAATGTAAGTATGCATGTTTACGCATATAATAATTAGCCAATAAGAATATTATTAACATAAATAGATCTACCATAAAATACACTCATAACGGGTATAAGTAGATATATATATATACATTTGCTATATGTGCGATATTATTTACGCTAGTATATACTCGTAGTACTCTGTGATATTATCAATTACCAAGTGCGACTTGTGGATTTGAATTGCTCCTATTTCTTTATAATTCTATATTTGTACGAAAGAACTAAAGGGAAAACCTAAGTCGACGTTGGCCAACCCAAATGTCACAGTAACATTTAGATTTTGTTCCACTTCGTTTTATACTGCGCCCCATTTCGCCCCGTGTTCAGGCTCCCCCGCCCGCTCTACACTCATAAAGTGACTCTTTGAAACGCTAAGACAGCAAGACTCACGAAAAATACTTTCATGTTTGATATAAAAACAAGTTGTTTCTTTGATATTTAAACACGTGAAGGATGTAATAAAATCATCAATGAAATCCACCTTCCAAGAAACGGCGATTCATTCACAAGTTAAATTATGAATAAGCGTCAAAGTATGTCAACTTAATGTTATAAGCTTGCAGATTCAATTAGAGTCAAGTTATTTTTCGTGAGTGTAATCGGTAATATGTGATATCCGTCAGTTAGTTCATAAATTAGCATTAAAACACAAACACAATACACATTCAACATTGATTAGAGAATATTTACAAAAATACTGGTATGTATTAAATACCTATTCCAATAAGTAAAACAATATCTTTGTATTATAATGTTTTATTTAAGAGTATGTCTACTAACTAGTCTTTCTTAAAATAGCATTCAGATACTTTATGTTTGAAAGGTATCAAGTAAGTCCATACTAAGTCTAGACATGAAGGCAGTGATTCACACTCAATGTGTTAATGGGAACATAAAGAACTATCTCACAAGCTGCGATAAATATGTATGATGTCACGCACAAACATTGCACTGTTTCACTGTAACATCCCCTATACCGACCTTAGTTACAGGTTGCATGTGCAGTTATAATGGCTTGCATTGTTTTATACTCTGTGGTGTGGGTTATCCGTCCCCTGTAATTAAATATCAAACCCATTACCACTTGCATTCATAATATACTTTATGTATTTGATTACTATCGGTAGTTTATACTTACGTATGTGAGGAGTGACTTCATACATAAAATTAGCATGATATGTAAAATAACGGAATATCTTTGACAACATTCGATAAGGGTTGACCTTTTGGTGCAAATCGTTGTGGATACTAGAACCATTTGTCTGTCTACATCTTTAAATAATCATGCACGTGAGCACTCCAGATTTTACATTAAAAAATGTTAACATTCAGTCAAACGGTGTAGTTTCAAAACATAATAAATTCAATGAGCTCTCGGGAATATTGTATAGGTGGTCGCCATTATGAAGAGCAAAGAAATTGTACCTATAATAAACAGATTTCCTTTATAATACTCAATACGGCCTTTAAAATTTGGATATTATGTATAAAATAAAAAACCTCAAAATTAAATATGAATAATTTTTTAAAAAGCACTAATGTTACCTGTCTTTACAAAAATTAAGAATCTTAAATAGTTTATGTCAATATGGTGAAAAAATGTATCAGATCAGGTTTTGCCGGACATTTTGGTTTCGGTAAATCTAATACAGAATTAATTAAATTACGTTATCTCATAGGAAGTCGCTATATCTAAGTAAGACCTACCGTGTTTGAAGGCAAAGGCTTTCGACGAAACTTGCACAAAATATATAGTTAGGTAGGTAAATAGGTAGATATACTATAAGATAGTATAGTCAAATAAAAAGTCACGGTATCACAAAATGACTAATATCTACTTGGGTGAATATAAACATTGTGTTCGTATGTGATATTTAGATAAAATCGTTATTGACAGCGTAAAAAGTAGTAAGGCATAAAATTAAATATACAGGGTCTAAAAAAATATACTGAAACTATTTTAATGGTGAATTCAGTCCATGATACTGAACAACTTTCCCCAAGGAACATATATCGAAATATGAAAAATATTTTTTGGCCTCCCATACAAGGCGACCGATCAGCTGATCCAATTTTATATGGAAAGAAAAAATATATTTTTGATATTTCGATATACGATCCTTGGGGAAAGTTGTTCAGTATCATGGACTGAATTCACCCTTAAAATAGTTTCAGTATATTTTGTTAGACGTTATATAGTAGGTAAGTTGTATATTGTAGATTTGTAGCCCAACTAAATGAACATTGTATTTTTTGTCATGGCCTGAAGTCGCAGCTGACTGTGCTACAAATTAAATTTAATTACAAGATTGGTAATATAAGTATCTACCATTATGATACAAGCATGCGGATGCGAAGGTCAGCCGGCACTGCGTCTGAAGTAAGGTAGCTACTAATGCGTTTCAACAATAACGCAAACACGTAAACATGAGAATTCGTTTACCTTTACGCTAAATAACGGTGAGACGATCCATTTAAACCTGCGATGATAAGCGCAGCATGATTGATAAGTGTTATAAAAATGTTTATTTCTGAAAATACCTATGTTGTAAATACCTAAATCTAAATACCTATACATAAGTCTAAATACCTATATTAAATACTTTATTTTTATTTTTGTATGTGAATGACTAAAATTTTTTTTGTTTTTCGGCTGTTATTTTAATTTCATAATACTGTAATGATCTAGTATAGCCCGTGGTTCAATTTATTACAGGTATGTCCTTTCTACGTTGTATAGATGAGGTAAGTAAACTTGATCTTTCAGGTTAAATTAAATGTGATCTTTCATTTATTTTAATCTTGATTTTGACATATTTTGTGCTTATTTAAAGGCTTTCTAGACACTCTCTCTACTCCAGGGTCACCAATTAGTTTCGCTCGGGATTCGTTTTTAAGGGTCACATTTTATCGAAAAAAAAATTTATTAAACAAATGTAATTACGGAAACAACAAAGGCATTTTTGCATATCAATATGAAAAATGAATTTTTTTTTTGAAGTAAACTTGGTGCAAGCTAGCCAAGCTATTAACTGAATCCTGGAGATGTTCATCAGTAAGTTGAGATCGAAATTTATTTAATGAAGTTCATATTCGAAAAAAAAAGTGCAAGTTGCTGTGTTCCCGCGGTCCGCTATTTGGCGACCCCTGCTCTACTCTATCAGCTCTCGAGCAACACACACTGTAGATCTGTAAGCATCACGCATATCTCGCATGTCAACTGACTTTATAAAAAAATGTGCTCTCTCTTTTCAAATTCATGAAACCAATCCACGCTCACCACGCCCATGACCACGCCACGATAAAAGTGGCCTTGAGTCTTGCAGCCCAGGCCAGGGCTCTGTCTGCTTAGAGCCACAAGCATTTGGAATAAAGACGTGATAGTAATAGGTATGTATGAAACCAATGTAAGCCGGCGAAAAACAGTAACATGTACTTAAACACAAAATTGTGAAACCAAATTACCTACCTACCTACTGCGCGTATTTATCTGACACAAATACAACAGAGCTAAAAATAATGGACTTTCGTTTTAAACATTACTGAAATCTTACATTCATTGACCACAAATTCAAGTGAGACATAGTTACACACAATATTTTTATAAGTAAAATTTTAACTATGTAAAAATAGATAAAGTTATGCGCGTTGTTTATTTATACTCCCAAAAGTATTTCTGCAGCTAGTTTAAAAATACTTCATACTCATACATACAAACATAAATTAGACATACACTTCCGAAGGCAAGACAAAGTTAAAGTTAATAAAAAGCTATTAAAAATCACAGCAACTTCGCTGGTGCCAAGTCAATAAATTTTGATGTGTTTATGAGATCTGAAATCATTATTAGGTTGCCACTCGCCAGTTAACCGGTTGAACTGTGTAGTGCGTGACCTTGTGACTCAGACCATCAGTCGGCTGATAAGGCGATGCTACTCGCCGACTCGCGGCCTGAATTGCCACCCTGCCAAATATAGTAATGAGTGCATTCAAAGATAATAGGTACATTACATATAGGTAATATTGTTTGATCCCCTATGCCCTGGCTTACGTTCCTTCTTCAAGATTAACATTAGCAGAATAGCATTCTAAAGTTGTCAAGTATGCAACGATGTGGTCGGAATCCTAGCTATTGTAGAAAAATGGGTAAGTAGCTCTGATCTAGTGATAAATATTCGTATTATGTAAGACTGGGCTTTTTTTCGTTAAAGTAGCAGCCGGAGCACGCTAACCCTAAATAAAATGACATCATCGTCTGTATTGCGAATGCTATGCTTGCAAAAACCACAACGAACTAAGAAAGTGAATGACGCTTTGGTTAGTTTACGAATCCAGCTATGTACGTAAATGATTGTAATTAGACAGGTATTAACATAGGTACATGCTTATGTTATGTACTTACTGTACAGGGTTTTTAAGAGCGCTCGATCTATTTAGTTAAAAAACAGTTCAATATGAAAATTTTACACGGTTTACCGACTACAACCCGTGTAAGATATTAAAGTATTAAATATATTATATGTGAGTTTCTTAGTACGATAAAGTTGTTAAAAACAACAAACAACAGTTTATGTAATATTGCCAAAATAGCTATTGCTTTTTAATTTTATTAAGAATTTTATGTTATTATGTGAAAATACAGGAGCTGCTCCGCCAGTGGGTGCCGAATGCTAGTAGACCAATTTTAATTTTATGAACAGCGCAGCTTACGAGTATGTTGACCTTCAGTGTGGCATGGCAATAAACCACCAAATAAGTTTGAGGAAAATACCCGTGTGGTTCCGGGTTAGAATAGGACCACTCCATTTCTTCCTGTGGATGTCGTAAGGACTTAGCACAAACATCTCGTGCTACAATTGCATTTCCAAGGAGGGTTAACGTCGGGCGGCGGCCGGTTGTAAAACTTTTCGCACAAATACATTCCCAAAGTGGGTTGACGTCAGGCAGGCGGCCGGTCGTAAAACTGTTGCCAAATCATTTAAACTGTTCCGGTTATTTATTCTCCGTTTTACAAGGTCTGGCATCCTTGGGCGACCATTGACATGCATGTTGCGCGTTCCGTAATGCATGGAAAGCGTACCACGGGCTTCGAAGCAGCCCAGCCGAGGATGCAACCGGGAACGCGCTTAGACAAAGAAGAAGAAGAAGTTTGAGGAAAATAGTGGAGCAGCGTCAAATCAGTCACGATCTCGGTGGCCAGGTTAAGCTGGCTAGGCTAGGCCACATGTTTGTAAAATCCATAACCATCTATCCTAAGATTCCTAAGCCACAACACAAGACGAACAGAGCACTGAATTTGAAAAAAAAACAATATTGTACCATTTCTACGCGTTATTGAATCATGTAACTTTTCATGGTCAAATTTCAGGACTATAAAAACATTCCCGCCAGATTTTACAGCTGTACCTTGAAAAACGAAGTTCTAGCAGTTTGAAAACCTATGATATAAGGTTTGTTTGTTTAATTAGTTACATAAACGGGTTATAAATTAGCGTTTTCTATTTTTTTACGTTTGAATTGAACATTGTGATGATAAAACACATACACCTGTCCTTTATTTTTAGATTTTTCATCAGACCATTAATTATGTAGAACGCAATTATGCTTTCAGAGTGTTTCTATAAATACTTACTTACTGAAAGACTGGCAAGGTAAATAAGTATACAATTTAATTAACTAAATCTACTAAAACAGATTGGAATTGCTATGGCAGTGGAATAATGAAAGTCATGTGATTAGAGTCAGATTTATACAAATGTCACGAGATTTTTTTTCATTTAATTAAAAGGAAACCCTCGTCCCTTGTAACGTCGACTATTGTTTCGCGGAATAGATTTTGTTTTTAATATAAGTGAGTGGTATATTTATGTGTAATTAAGCAGGTGGTTGATACGGCTCGGCGGGCGGCGGCGGTGGTGTGGCGTGCGTGCGATGTGCGATTACATCGCGAACATCTGGGAGTGTTCGCAATATCCTCATTGGTGTAAAAACAGTTCATACAATAATTTTATATGGATCATCTTCTTAAAAAACGTTAGTATTTAACCCAATTATTTCTTGCACTATTTGTAAAATGAATGTTCATTTCAAGCTTATCTAGTTATCAGCGCCTCTTACGGCGGATAATGTCACTATTTTACGTTTGCGCCATGCGGGTATTTTACATATCATGAAAAATAACAATTTCATGAAATAGTCGGCATATCATATGTCGTGGCCACATCGTAGAATTGATCATGATCATGGCCACGTCATCCATATGTATACAGTACAGTGGATTTAAGAGACATTTTTATTTCGCAGAATAGACATCTAGGATGTACCTACCTACAGTCTTTTAATCCTGACCGACCAACTCAGAGAGCGAGTAAAGTTGGTTGGAGCAGTTTCCATTTCCATCTTTTCGTCAATTTGTATCTAGTTTGTCCTAGGATCCATCGGTATGAAAAATAAAGTTCTAGCAAATAAAGTATCATCCTTTATTTTCTTTAATGCCAAGAACTTACTCCTAGATTTCTGCTTCTTGTATTCCTTGCATCTTTATCTACATCTGTCTTCATTCAGAATAAACGGGCAAGTGCGAGTCGGACTCGTACATGAAGGGTTCCGTACCTCCGTACAATGTTTTAAAACGCTAAAAAAACACGTTTTTTGTATGACGACCCCCTTTACTCTTTAACTTTTTTTTATTTTTAGTATTTGTTGTTATAGCGGCCATAGTAATACATAATCTGTGAAAGTTTCAAGTATCTAGTTAATGCCATTATAAAGATCTAGTTAAAAACGCTGAAAAAACACGGTTTTTGTATGGCGACCCCCTTTAATTTTTAACTTTTTTTATTTTCAGTATTTGTTGTTATAGCGGCCACAGTAGTACATAATCAGTGAAAATTTCAACTGTCTAGCTATTACGGTTCAAGAGATAGAGCCCTGTGACAGACGGACAGACAGACAGACGGACGGGCAGCGGAGTCTCAGTAATAGGATCCCGTTTGCACCCTTTGGGTACGGAACCCTAAAAATGGTAAATTTAGAAATGTATAGAAAATTCAGATAGAGTCTATCTATGGCCATGGTCAATACATGGCCATAGATAGATCGTTGGCATTCTGTCAATATCATCAACAAATGAATGTATCTGGTTGTTAGGAAAGTGCCCTAGCTAAGTTGGGAGTCACCTCAGTCACCTCATCGTAACCTTAGCTCGATACATTATCGGGCAAACGACAGAGGTCGACGACGGCTTTCGGTGAAATGGGGCTTGTTAGGCGCTGAACATGGGAATAACATCTTGATTGTTAAGGCTATAGCTAGCATACAAAAGAAGAGATTTATATACTTCGGTCTTGAACAGGGTTCCGTACCCGAAGGGTGCAAACGGGACCCTATTACTGAGACTCCGCTGTATGTCCGTCTGTCACAGGGCTCTATCTCTTGAACCGTAATAGCTAGACAGTTGAAATTTTCACTGATTATGTACTACTGTGGCCGCTATAACAACAAATACTGAAAATAAAAAAAGTTAAAAATTAAAGGGGGTCGCCATACAAAAACCGTGTTTTTTCAGCGTTTTTAACTAGATCTTTATAATGGCATTAACTAGATACTTGAAACTTTCACAGATTATGTATTACTATGGCCGCTATAACAACAAATACTAAAAATAAAAAAAAGTTAAAGAGTAAAGGGGGTCGTCATACAAAAAACGTGTTTTTTTAGCGTTTTAAAACATTGTACGGAGGTACGGAACCCTTCATGTACGAGTCCGACTCGCACTTGCCCGTTTATTTTATAATGCATAAGTTGCAAGAACAAAGATAAAAATCTAAATAACTTTTGTAAAAGTTAAGATAATTCTCAGAATAAAGATACACTACTTACTTTTCTACAGATACCCACAATAGCCAAAACACGATTCAGCATTTTTGGCTCGATAGAAAAAATCACAAACATACATCTAAATTTGCTTAAATTTTCCTTTAAATAAACGGGCAAGTGCAAGTCACACTCGTACATGAAGGGTTCCGTGCCACCGTACAATGTTTTAAAACGCTGAAGAAACACGTTTCTTGTATGACGATCTCCTTTAACTTCAAACTTTATCTTATTTTTAGTATTTGTTGTTATAGTGGTCATAGTAACAGGTTGGCCTGAAAATAACATTAACGCCTTTTCCTATTTCTGTTGGGAACTCCACCTTCGAAGATGTAGACCAGTATATCTACCTGGGTCAATTGATCCATGCAGGAAGTTCCAGCTTCCAGCTTCGAGAAAGAGGTCTTTCGACGAATCCAACTCGGCTGGGCAGTGTTCGGGAAGTTTCGTAGTGTCTTTTCGTCCAAATTAGTGCCAGTCAGTGCCGTCTTGAGGCACTGGGGGCCTCAAGACGAAAGTGCTCATTCAATGTGTGTTACCAGTGATGACTTATGGCGCTGAAACGTGGTCCCTTACTATGGGTCTCATAAGAAGGCTCAAGGTCGCTCAAGGGGCTATGGAGATGCTAGGTGTTTCTTTACGTGATCGAATCAGAAATGAGGAGATTCGTAGAAAAACTAAGGTCACAGACATAGCCCAGCGGATTAGCACATTGAAGTGGTGGGCGGTGCACATAGCGCGAAGAACCGATGGCCGATGGGGCAGAATGGCGGCCACGGTACCGGCAGGCGCAGCGTAGGACACCCACCTGCTAGGTGGTCATACGACCTGAGCAAGGTTGCAGGAAAACGCTGGATGCAGGTCGCTTCCGATCGGTCGTTTTGGATATCCTTGGGGGAAGCCTATGTCCAGCAGTGGACTTCCTGTGGCTGATATGATGATGATGATGAAATATCGTCTAGCTCGGGTCCTGGCCTTTGTTCCCTCTCGATGAATATTTAACTGTTTTTTTTTTGTATAATATTTATAATTTTTTGTGTAGCGAAATTAACTAGTAATTTAGATTATACATTTTTTGGTATAATTTTCATATCAAAAGTGATTGTATAAAATAGTAATATCTTTTTTAAAGGTTTTGGCAGTTTTGGGCAAATTTAGAGGTATGTTTGTGATTTTTTTCTATCAAGCCAAAACTGCTCAATCGTGTTTTGGATATTGGGGATGCCTGTACAAAAGCCTTAAGGGTTAACTGGAGGGACGAAATCCCATACAAACGTACTTTCGTTTTAATTTCGAAACCATAAAACTCATCGTATTCAAATTTTTTACAAGCATTAAGATGATAAATATCTAGATCTGTAATTAGTTTTGGTTCGAAAATAATAAACAAAAAAAAAAGTTATAGCAACTTAAAATTTGCCTTTTTTATCGACGAAATCGAGTAATATTTAGACGCCTATTACACTTATAATTATATTTTCGATCCTTATGGAAACTAATTATACGACTAGAGTGAAGACTCTAAATTCCAAATAATTTAGTTTTATTTGGGTATGTATCGTATTTATCGAAATAAACGAAAACTACGAAAACCTTTCGATTCATGGCCTATAACGGCCCGTTTATTACACCTCTTCCGTTTATCACCCTTATTACACCTCGAGCGGGTGCCGGCGGTGTGACGGATTCTCTGTCTCGTTTTTTTAGCGCCCTTTCTCTTTCTCGACGAAATAGCAACACGACGAAGCGCGTCGGTAGGCAACTCGCTGTGGAGTTCGCCCGCGCCTCCAGTACCACCTTAAGGTGAAGGTATAGGCAAATGGCCTTGAAGTGGCGCCCTCATTTGAAATAAATTGTTAACTCGTAAATATGGAGATAATTTCCATATTGCACTTCGTCATGCACTAGATAGCCCTTTAAATAATTTTATGAACCACCGTTGAAAGTATTTACATTAGTCCGTCTAGCTTTAAAACTTGCCTCCGCCAAAAGTGGCCTCGGCAAGTTTTAAAGCTAGACGGATTACCAATAATAGTTTCAACGGCAGGTCATAAAATAATTTAAAGGGCTATCTAGTGCATGACGCAGAAGACACCCTTCTACTGAAGTTGTAGAGATTTCCAGTGCAGAGGTTCAGTGGCAGAGTGGACACGACCGGGCAGGTAATTAATGGCGCTCGTGGGCCGGGTGTGGTCCATTAGCTGGGCAAACATCGGGACATCACGCCAGTCTGCAATATACTCTTTCACCTCGTTTAGAGTATTCAGCACTTAACCGCTTTTAAGGAAATTATTCGGCTGATGCATTTTATGCACGTAACAATATTTTACTTCATATAAAACTTTATACATATAGGTAGGTATCTACTTAAGTATGCTACGAGTATTTTGGACAATAAATAAGAAATTTCAGTATTTAATTTGTTTGTCCCAAACTTAGGTAGGGAGGTAAATAATGGATCAAAGCCTTCCTAAATCACATGCACACGCGCGTTACCTAGGCAGGAAATCATCATAATACACGTCACATCAGGTGTCTACAACCAACTAATCTACACACTTCGTCATACTTACATATATAAGTGTTTAAAATGTCGATAGGTAGGTATTATTAATATCCATGAACCAAAAGACAAGATCAAGATATTCTGGTTTTTCGTAACCTTTGAACTTTTTGTAACAATTTTTATTTTTAAAATACAAACTGAAAAGGTTGTTTACTATATAATTACTTGCCAAGGAGGTTAAGCTAATTAACCGACCTCATTTCTGTGTTATTAGCGCGACATTTAAATTAAATTCTGATAGAGCTGTTTATCGCAATGATATAACCTATTGTTTCTAGCATTTCAGTTTTTGCACTATTTTCGAAATGATCTAATTTCAGCACCACCTGTAGGTTGACTGGTAGAAAAGGCCAACGGCTTTAAGTCCGCTTGTTACAATTCTCTGTAATAAAGTTAAATAAATAAATAAATAAAAAACTCACTTTTATTATGGGAGGTAGGAATCACTATAACTCGCTAACTGATGTAAACAGAGAGGGACGGGCAGCTAGTGATCCAAATTGTCGGATTTATGAGCCATGCGGAAAACGAGGTCAGGACGTGTGTCCTTTACGAGCATAGTGCGGATTTCAAACCATCAAGATAATCATCGTAACAAAGAGAGAGATGTTTGTTTCATTTTACCTGTGTGTAAGTGGCCAACACTGGTGTCAGATGTTTCAAGCTGTCTAACAAGTAGGTGATGATTAAAAAAAACCGGCAAGTGCGAGTTAAACTTGCGTGGAGAGAGTTCCGCACAATTGATTGAATTCTTATAGGTTTTCCTGTAATCTACAAGAAATGAACTATATCTTGTATTTTATTTTTATTTTAGGCTTCGTAGTTTCGGATATCAGGGGAGGTCAATTTTCGTCTTCTTTCATGAATAAAATCATAACTATTTATTTTACAATAATAACAAAAATATATTTGAGATCCTCATAACGATTCATTTGATATACACAGTACCGTTTGTACAACTTTTTATTTCCTAATTTTTCCCCCGAAACTGACCCTTATTTAAAAAAAAAATTATTTACTTTGCACATATGTGTTTGGGTCATAGGATTACACCATCCTACCAAACACCTGATTCGGTTCAGTAGATTCGGAGGAAAATGGCTGTGACAGACGGACGGACAGACAGACAGACGCACGAGTGATCTATATGGGTTCCGTTTTTTAGTTTTTTGTACGGAACCCTAAAAATGAAAGACCCGAATGCCTGATACAACAGCAGTATGCCTAGGAATGGGAACACGCTCGGATCATCGAGGTAATATAAGTTGTTTTTTAGCATTTCTCATTCCAAATTACATTTAAACATATAAGTTTTATATATTTTTATAATCCTCATAATAAATCCTTTCATATTGATTACTCATCCGATAGGTTTTTAATTAAAAAAAAATTGAAGACATGTTATAATATAAGTACCTACATTAATTAAATAAATACTCAATGAAATAAACACGGCATCTTGAAAAATATGTTAAATACACTTGTTTCGGCGCCAAAAAATCATTTTGATTTTATTTTTGATGTAAGTAACGAGTGTCACTTAGAATTCAGACGAATCTAACGACACTCAAGCTTAAATCCATCAAGCCGTTTAGGCTGTAGAGCGTGCCGTAGAAATCTATATACATACACATACATACACTCGAATAACATAACCTTCCTTCTGGCGCAGTCGGGTAAAAAGCACTAGGTGTACCCCCGCCGGGATACCGGGCTCCTCGAGAGGGTTATGTATTAACTTTATCGACCAGGCAAGTCAGTTCATTGAGCAAAGTTCTTCCGAGTCTACTTAACTTTGAATCCGGCGTTTGGTGTATGATATGATACACGATTGCTCGAGTATCTCTGATCAGAACTTCATTTATAGAGTAGATATTAATAAAATTGTTTAGATCACACACGAGCTTAGTCGATCAAGGGATTGCCCAGATATGGGCGGTCGCTATCGCTAGCACGAACTAGGACTAGTATATTATATAGATATGTCGAAATTGTATAAAATATTGTTTACACAATAAATAAACAATTCCTAGGAATTGTATAGAATGCCGGGTGAATATCAGAAAAAGTATGAAATGTAAGACAAATTATGCCATGTGGTTTCCGGCAGAGTAGAATAGGATCACTCCAAGTCTTCCCGTGGATGTCGTAGAAGGCGATTTAGGAAATACCTACAAGCTAAACAAAGCTTATAAGCATCAATGAGACATCCAACCCGTCTGGCCAGAGTAGAGAGTGTAGGCCAAATCGTTTGACTGCTCTGGCCTAGTATGGCTCTGGTGCCTCTGGTAGTGCAAAGAGGGTCGTGCTCCTGCAGAAGACTTAAAAAGACCTTATGATGATGATTTATGACAAATTAACACGTTGCAACGGTAACCTATTAATAGTTACCCCGAAAGCCCCGAATTAGTCATGGAAGGTAGGTTAGGTTATGGTTATGCAGTGTTCATCACAGGAGCGGGCAAGCGAAGCGAGCGAGCGTGGACCGTCGACACAGAATACAGTAAGAGTAAGCAGAACGGAATCTCCTAAGGTACGCGCAATATGCGTCCCCGTTCCCCGCACCCGCACCTCTCCCCCGGTTCTTGACGGCCAACGTGAGTCATCGAGGCGAAAACGGGGGAGAGGTGCGGGGACGGGGAACGGTGACGCCTGGGTGACGCATATTGCGCGTACTTTAGGAGATTCCGGCCTGTGCCGTCGACCCAAGTGACGGAGGCGAACGATTTGCCTATACCACAGAATAAATAATACTAACGTACCTATACCCCGATTAGTCACGGGAGGTGATGTTTAGGGTAGGGTTAGGTTATGGTTTTGCAGTGACCATTATAGAAGCGAGTGTCGACCAAATGACGGAATCGACCATTTTGGCTACCCCGAATTATTCACGGAAGGTTAGCTTATGCAATTACTATCGAAAGAGTGAGCGAGCGTCGACTAAGTAACGGAAGTAGAGTTGAAGAGGACCAGGTTATGAGGAAGAGGATGCGGAAGCGGAAGTGTCGTGCACAAAACGAGTGGAAGTGGGTGAGAAAGGGAAATAATTACAGAGACGATAAGAATAATCCGGTTTTTTCTACTCAAGTGTTCATTATCTATGAGGAAGCGAAAGCAGAAGAGGAATTTTCTAAACTTCGCTATGAGGAAACTGTAGCGGTTGAGTTACTAAAAAAATGCGGTACCTAGGCATTATGAGGATGCGGATGCGGTATCCTCATCAAACCTAGACCGAATTTAAGCTTACTTGAAAATACCTTTCCGATCGCTATTTAGAAAATGTATAGATTCTGCATAGAAATGTCGACGTTTGGACTTAATTAACCCTGTAGCCGCGAACGTCACGTATATGTGACAAACATTTTCGAGCCCATTCCGCGAGCGTCACATATACGTGACATAAAACCAGTCCTTGTAAAATCCAAATTTTCTGTTTCATTTTGTTGTATTCGGATAAAAAAATATTCATATTAGATATATAAGTAGTCACTAGACTACTTATATATCTAATATGAATATTTTTTTAAATGATTACTAAATCATTTACAATAACATTCACTATAATCGTATAATTAGAAGACTCAAAAATAATTTCCAAAGTTTGACGAATTATCAGATATATTTTTCATAACTTTGTATTAATGTCCACCGCGAACGTGACATATACGTGACACGCGGGATGGGACATTTACGATTTATTCACTGATAAAAATTAAACGTAAATTGAAATATTCTTTCTTATACCGACTATATCACCATAAAAAGATCTAAAATTATCACATATATTATTAATTAATAATTTTGATACTAATATGTGTGTGTATATTTTATTTAATGTCCTTGAAACTTAGTAAATGAACTATCGAAATGTCAGCAATGGATTTGATTTTCCCATCCCTAAGCCTAGATGTTTAGAACATAATGTTGGTAGTTCCCCAGCGCGAACGTCTCATATACGCGACAGCTTGTGACGTCACAGGCGAGCGCCGTCTTCTTTAGTGTTGGGCTTGCGTTCGTGTGGTTAAATTCTCTTTGGTGGTGATGACTACTGCGGAGGAATTGATAAGAATTCTTGAAGGCGACGATAATGAAGAATTCAATACAGATGATGAATTTGATATTGATAATGAGGTAAGTTTTTTAATACATCGTTTTTTTTTACCTATTTCAATTGCGAGAGTAGTAAATACCTACGGACTTATAATTTTGTTACCAACTGCTATAAAAGTAGAGTAATTTAAGAAGTTAATGTACATGTATGTTTGCGAATTTCTTTATCACTAAATAGTATAAAACAAAGTCGTTTACCGCTGTCAGTATGTAGGTATGTATGTCGCCGCTGTTATAGCAGCTCGTTCGTACCTACGGTACGCTAGTCGCTCGTCAATATGGAGAACTTGATGTCAATTTTCTTTTTCGAGTTGCCATCATCAGTTCCATGCAAAAAGTTTTTCATCTTGATGATCTGATTTGCACCTTTGGCACGTTTACTAAGTTCTTTCAGCAGTAGAAAGCTTCGTCATTTATCAGTGAGTCATGATTATGATACGATTAAATGTGATTGTTAGTACCTAAGTCAAGTACAAATTAATAAATGTTTTTAAACCTTTAAACGCTTTTTGTTTTAATAGCTTACGAAAAATGCCTCATAATTATAGTATGGGTAAGGGTATTTAAAGTAAGTACACCATCAATCAGCTTCTGGACAATTCATTTATTTGTATAAAAATTATGGTGAATGGTATAGGTACCTAGGTGAAGTGTACAAACAAGAAAAATTAAAACATAACACAAATCTTTCACAAACTTTGGACAGCGGAGGTCACTCGGCAGTTGCTCTGTGTACCTAAATACCACTGAACTGAATATCTAAATACTAATAACTTCATCAAAAAGTTAGGTAGCCGACCCCGACCTCCGGAGTGCGAATCGGGAGTGCGCTATGATGATATATTATCATCGTTTTCCATTCACGCCTTAATAGATTTCCATTTTTGCCAGTTGAAAGTTGCCTACATTGATTGTTTGTCATATGTTTAGGTAGTATCGTTGGGATGGAAACACTCGCACATACTTAGATATTGTAATTTACAACCTATAATATCGCAGCTATACCTGAGAGCTGCGACCGCGGATTATTATGTATTATAAGTACTTAAATAAAACGTATCCGGATAAATGTTCTTAATAGTAAAAACGTCATCAAGATCGCCCCAGTCATTTCTAAGCCTATATAGACAGCCAGATAAATGGATATACGCGCGGAGACTTAAGTTTATGCTATACTTATACCTATTGTAATCATTATCGATATCTTAATACGTAAGTATTGCACATCCCTATTTTTTGTAGGTACTTATTTTCGATTCACTAGGTACGCTTCGCGCTGGGGGCACGACAACTGACATAACGTCTCGCGGTGAAAAGGTTAAATTCATAGGGGAAATGATTTAAATCATCTACTTACTCATCAAAGTTTACATTTGGCATAGATAGGTAGCACAAAGTTAAGGCCGTACCTGAATTTTCCGGGGACCAGTGCTGCCCCCATTTAAAATAAATCATTTCAAAGAAAACGGAGACATTATTTAAAATTTTGCAACTACCAAGTCCTAGATAACCCTTCAAAGTATTTTATGAACTACTGTTTACAGTTTAAAGTGAGAACGTTAAGCTTTACTACGCACATTTGCGAAAAACGGCCACTTTTAGAAAATGTGCGTAGAAAAGCTTAACGTTCTAATTATAAACTGTAAACAGTAGTTCATAAAATACTTTGAAGGGTTATCTAGGACTTGGTAGTTGCAAAATTTTAAATGATGTCTCCGTTTTCTTTGAAATGATTTATTTAAAATGGGGGCAGCACTGGACCCCGGAAAATTTAGGCACAGCCTTAATCAGTTGTAAATGCCGAACTTTTCCGGAAATACATAAAGTGTGAACACTGAACAGCCTGCACCCTGTATAAGGGCATAATCTAGATCCAGATTGCGTGTTAAAATGGCATGCAAATTTGGAGGTAACGCAATGAAAGGGCCGTAGGCAAGGCCATGGCAAGTCGGTCAACGGGTCATAGTACGAATTGCGAGGACGCACCCAGAATCAACCGGCGCGCCCAACAGGAGGATACATTACTCCTTCCCTGCAATGCGACGTTGCGTAGGCAGCATGAATGCCACACATACTCCTTAAAACAGTTCCACTTCCACGTAAAATTTTAATTTAAAGCGTAAGCAGAACACGCAATAGCTATTAACACGGCCGTTATAAAAAATCTTAGCAGCGTCTTGATCGACACGATCATGACGTAATCGCTATTTTGGTAGTGTTGTTGCAAAAGTAGCAGAAATAAAATAAATAATATTTATTAGGCAGCACGGCGTGACATACAAGCTATGGCGGTAAGACGCTACGGGCGGCGACGCCGGCCGGCTTCTCTTGATTGCGTCACACCACACCAATCACCAATATATGTCGCCCACCACTTTGAGGCTTACTCTTTATAAGTAAAACCAGATTCTTTTAACTGAGTTTCAACAGAAATCTATCACTAATCTATGCTACCATATACGTATATAAGTACACTAAGGTATAAATATTCATGTACCTACTTACATTACATACTACCTAGCTTAGAAGTAAGTCAAACTTACAAGCTACCTATCTAATTTTAAATTTTAAAAAAATTTAAAAAAAAACCCCTTATTTATTTTAAATGAGGGCGCCATTGGACCACGTCCTTTGCCCTGATTATGTACAAGCAGCGAACTGACACACAGTTAAGGATACTACATTAAAAAATATGGGTATATGTATAATGTAAATTTTATACAACAATATGAATATAATAAAAATATTTATATGTAGACATTCTAAACCAAAAAGAACAATGATGGCAAGAGGCCGGACGGGATGACCTTGGTGCCTTGGAGATTGGGGCGGCCCTTAGTATGGGATGCCACTTGTGTGGATACCCTCGCACCGTCCCATCTTCAGGTCACCAAGTCAAACTGAAAACATAAAACTGACTTCAATACCAGAAAAGCTAAATATTCAAACAATTGTATACTTATAAAACATTTTTTTCTAGTTATTTTCGTTTAAAAAACAAACCACGCAACCGATTTTAATAAAATTTCTATGGGACCATTTGAAAAGTATACCCTTTCAAACAAAAAAAGAATTTTTCAAATCAGTCCAGGCGTCTTTGAGTAATCGGGGACCTACTCCTTTTTTTAAAGTTGGTTAAAAATTAGAGACTATAAAATTAAAACAGAATATTTTTAGGCGCCTAAATAAAAAAAAAATATTTTTCAATAGGTTTCAATTATACTATATAGATGTTCTGTTTCAATTAACAATAAAATTATTAAGGAACAGTTGTCAATGCCGTAATCATTTTAATAGCAGTTTACTTTTTTATCTTTTTGTTTCAACACAAGATATAGTTAAAAAAACTGACTACAGAAAGATTCTTGCTGAAAAGAATCTATATCCAGTAAATGAAAGCACAGGGAGAAACAGCTAATGATGTATATATTTTTAAAATGTGCTAATTAAGCCCTTTAATTTGATACCCTACACGGTATGATTTGATTTATTTTTAGTTCCTTACTTTAAAACCTGTAGATGATTTAAAATTGAAGCTACATTGTAACCATTTCGACTAGATAAGAAGGCCTATAGAGAGTGTCATATTGAATTTACAGTAATGTCATATAGCCTATACCTCTACTATAACCAGCGAACATCCAACTCTTCGAATATCTATGAAACCTTGAATTATACCAAATATGAACAGATGAACATACATACAAACGAAAGGCAACCCTCTTTTTGGCTTAGCCACAGTCAGGTAAAAATAATCATGAAACAATAATAAAATGTAAAGGTAATATCCATGATACCTTGAATTATACCAAATATGAACAGATGAACATACATACCAATGAAAGACAACCCTCTTTTTGGCTTAGCCACAGTCAGGTAAAAATAATCATGAAACAATAATAAAATGTAAAGGTAACCCATCCACTCAAAAATTTTAATTGAGTAGTAAATATTTTTTAATGGAATATTTACATAATACATTTTCTTTTCATTAAATACCTATCAGCTGATAAATACAAGACCAATAATCAATTTCAATCATTAATGTAAGTAGGTATTTGGTTATGTCCTAATTATAGTGAAGGGACAAAGTTTATTTTTATTGTTAATAAAATTACTCCTTAGTTTAACTTATTAATTTTCAATACATAAAATTGATCATCATAAATAGCAAGTATGAATTATATAAACTTACTGAGTAGAAGTCCTGCCGGCAGCACCAGGCGGACCATTAACAGGCAGCAGTAATAAGTAGTCATGGTGCTATCTAAAACAGGAAATCATAATTAAATATAAACCACACAATGTCTGGCTAAATAGCAATACCTACCCATGTTGCCATTATGTGCACATTTTTGACAATATTCACACTAACAGAACAATACAATCAGGAATTCAATTTGTTTACTATTGTATAAGTTTTCAAGATCATCTTTTACACTGATCAGCTGCTCAAGTTTTTAGTTCTGGTACAAGGCTCATGTTTAAATCGTATACAAAATGTTAATACAAAAAAGAAATAGCTCATACTGTCCTACTATTCCACCTAAAACCACGTATAAGCTTTCAGAAATCAAGTAAAAGCTTTCATAAGGCAGCTTTCATAAAAACCAAAACTGGATTATAATCTGTATTAGATGGCTATCACAACTAAAAAAAAAAACATACTATAAACTTGAAAGTTTTAGCTTTTCCCAAAATCATTTTGCCAAAACTGATTATAGAAATAATTTTAAAATCTTACCCACAAAATTCCAGCCAAGAATAGTTAGTTATACATAAAATATCTACAACATTAGGTACTCACCTACGTAAACCTAATCATAAATTAAGTCTCTTCATTGGCACACAACCACTTCGAACTTAGTCAAATTATGAATACATTCTGGGTATTACATTCACATTATTTTCAAATACTTTACGACATAGTACACAGTTAAATAATAAAATAAAACAAAAACACGACCGCCACCATCGACTTCCGAAATGACACTAATGACATTTCATTCAAATAGGGTTACCCACTGCATGACAGAAAAAATATTTGAAATGAAAATATTTTTTTTTTCATGCTGGGGAGTGGGAGTGCTATTGTTTAACGAGAGAGTCAGGCGTCAGAGAAACGAACGTATTAGTTGTCCAACTCACCATCACATTGCATCGTATATTTTAAACTGTCGTGTCAGCGATAAGTTTAATTGTTTCACGCAGAAAATATCATAAAATTTTCAATGGTTTTCACAACATTTAAGTATGAATAAAAAAAGCAGCGTAAAAGTACGCGCACATTACGACGGGCCGCAGCGAAAATATCCGCGGCGCAAAAATCCGCTTAAATCGCTCGTGTGTATTTTGTATGAACTATCGCACATTGTGCCGGGGCGCATGCGGTTCGCATAAATCCGCCGCGGATTTTGTTTGCGTGTGATGCGGAGCGCATGCGCGCACGTGTTTTTGTTTTTTTGATATTTACATTTTTTGGTACTTGCGGTGAACTATTGATGTTCAAGGATGAATGAAGAGTTTTTGATTAGTTTAGTACAAGGATACAAAGAACTATATGATTTACAAGATCCTCATTACGATGATCAACAAAGAAGAGACAATATTTAGACCTTTATTATTTCAAGTAATTGATAATATCGATCAGGCAGGAGTCATCCGAAAGTACCCCCAGAACTTTTTTTTGTCTGCTTAAAGATCGGAGAAAAGATGATGGTATTCTCTTGGAACAAATAGGATGTATCCATATTTTACGTTTTCCCTTTTGACATTTTTTGACATGACGACGTCTAATAACTCGATACTACGGGCTGCATGCACGAAAAATATGACGTCATTGTCGCGTTCCGCAAGCGAGAGCGTGGCACGAACGAGAGAGAGGCATGATCGGCTCGAGCGATCGGCTCAGTTCGGAATGTTTGACGTTGTGACGTCAAACTACCGTCCGTAAACCGACTTTACAGACAACCAATTTTTTTTGTATAAGATTTTCATTCACTTCTTCTAACAGCATGTAAAAATAAGAAAGTTCTTCTTCAGAGCTATCCATTACGTACTCACGCAACGTCTAGCTGTACACTGTTCTCAAAATCTGTCAATGCGCTGCGGCCCGCTCCGCCCCGCTGCAGCCCGTCATAATGTGCGCGTACCTACTGAACGAATTCTCCATGAAAGGTTTTATATGCGATGCGAAGGATACGATGCAATGCAATGCGTCAGAAAGAAGTTCACAGAACGCGAGCGGTTAATAGGAAACTACACGTTTGTGTTTCGCGCCATAGACCATGGATCAAGCAACAAGATAGACACAGCCTCTGTATGAAATTGCGTGTCGATCTGACGTCAAATTGACTTCATTTAGGATCGTCACTTTTAGTCCGTGTATGTCAATTAATTAGATCGGATCGGACATTGAGCTATCTACTGTGAAATACCGAAATCTGCCGTTTTGAGCCGTAGAAACTCGTCAAAAAACATTGGAGGAAGCAATAAAAAAGATTCCTTCCGTTGTAAGTAATTTTTTTATTATATATTGTATTGAAAATTGGCACGCCATGATGCCAGGTTTTTATACGAATTGAAGGACTTTCTTTATCTAGTTAGCTTAGTAGTATATACAGGAGTGCTATTTTTCATTTAGGGACTCAGCGAAACACAAAACGTGTAGTTTTCCAAGTCACCATTCGCGTTCCGACGCGTTGCATCGTACTTTTGAAACCGTCGTGTCAGCGATAATTAATGATTAAACGATCTTACCTTAAGTAAAGTTCTATCATAATTATACGATAGCTTTGTCCGAATAGATTAGCATAGAATACGAGTAGTAACACTATGTTGTTGCCCTTTTGCACTGAAATTGAGATAAATTGAGGGTAGGTGTACTAGGCACACCTACATTTATAAATAAAAAATGTGTGTTTTCGACAGAGCTTATGTATGAAGCATATACTGTGATATTGCGACGTTCACACCATTGCCAGAGCTCTTTAGTGATATTCGTAAGGTGAGGATACTGCACACCACCCATTTGATTTACTTAGGAAATGGCTGTAGTGTTGTCTATTCGGAGAAGAATTTTACAGTGGTGATGAGATTTTGCAAATACTTTAAGGCCAAAAAAGGCAGCTAATAATTCCAAATAATTAATGTGTAAAGTTTTCTCGCTCTCAGACCACATTCCAGTAGCACGTTCCTCACCACACGCGGCACCCCATCCTGTAGTTGAGGCATCACTATTTATCTCTAAAGAAAACACATTTTGTTCAATCTTTTTTGACGCACTACAAATCGCTTGAGACCACCAAGCTAAATCTGGCAGTAAAGAACGCGATATCGTCATATACTTATCAAAGTTATTATTCCCTCTTAAGTTAAGATATTTCCAACGCTCCAGCTCTTTGGTGTATAACCAGCCGTATTTTACTGCTGGGCAGACAGAGCTGAGAAGACCTAATAAACTCGCAAATTCTCTAACTGTACATCGGTCTAAAGCGCGAAATTTCCTCAACTGATTTTGAATTCTTAAAACTTTATCCTGAGGTAAACTGATTTCTAAGAGATTAGAATCAATAACAAAGCCAAGGAAAGTGCATCTATTACTTGGTAAAAGACAACTCTTCTCATAATTAATGACAAATCCTAAAGATTCTAAAAGTCTCGTTATATCCGATATATTGTGAAGATTCGATCTTAAAGTACTCGATATCAATAAAATATCATCTACGAGTAAATATATAGTTGACATATGCCCACATGATCTTAGTAAACTAATTACTGGTTTCATTAATCTAGTAAAAAAGAAAGTGGCTGTGTTAAGACCGAACGGCAAAACATTAAACTGAAACAATTTACCATTAAATTAAAAACGAAGATACTTCTTAAAGCTATCATGTATTTTAATTAAAAAATATGCATCCTTTAAGTCTAAAGTACTTAAAGAACAATTTTTAGAAATAAGATTTACTGCGGTACGCAGATCCTCTAGCTTAAAATGTTCTGTTTCAATAAATTTATTTAGAGACTTGAGGTTAAGTATAAATCTATAATTTCCAATTGGTTTAGGCACTAAAAATATTGAAGACAGGAATTCTCCTTCAGTAGGTTGGCATTCTGAAATGGCACCCGTTGATAAGAGATCTTGGATAGATTGATTGTACTGAACCAAGTCCGTTTGTGAATATGTTCTGGTAGTGGGTGCTACATATTGAACAACTGTACGTGAAAAAGGAATCTTATATCCATCTATCCAAGACAGTGATGTAGAATCGTGTGTGATAAGCGACCACTGGTGGCGAAAATATGTCAGTCTTCCGGCGTAGCATACCTCGTTTAACGCCGGTGGCGGCTGAACTTCGGCGCCACTCGCGACGACTGTCTCAAGGAGGTCTCGTGCTGAATCTTGTGTACAGGCTCCTTGGTCCTTTGAGTCCCTTTCGGCCTGTAACTCTGGGGAGGACCTCTCCAGTTTAAATTCTTCTGTGGAGCTTTTTGAGTGTAAGATGCTGAGACTGCTTTGCAGGTGGCACCTTCATATCTGACGCAGACTTATTTATAGTCTTTGCTACTTTGAGTGTTTCAGCTAAATCCGTACCAAAAATAAATTAATCTATTTTCATGTTTTTGAGATGGTGTTTGAATTCTTTTTTAATATTGAACTGAACAAAAGCTTTTCGCGTATTTGAATCCGCGTTCTGGCTATCACAAAGAATTTTCACTCCCGCGGTAATTGCTGACTTGGGCTCCGTGATCGTTGCCGAGGAGGTGAGCTGCTGCGGCTGGAAGACTCGGAGCTTGAGCTGCTGGATTATGATGAAGCATTCTTCTTACGACCAGCGCGTGACAAAGATTTTTCTTACTTCTTTAACTTTTTAGCTAAATGAACATAATCACTGGACTCAGTCCTAGTCCTTTTACCCATTTTCTTTTCCTTATGAACTTAGTTAAGAACAAAATTGGATATGATTTTATCACGCGCGGTAGAAAGTGCTAGGGCAGAGCACTAAATCGTGAATGATGGCTGCCGGGCGAAACCAAGCGCAGCAGGGAAGTATTCCTACCCACATTTTTTATTTATAAATGTAGGTGTGCCTAGTACACCTACCCTTAATTTATCTCAATTTTAGTGCAAAAGGGCAACACCATAGTGTTACTACTCGTATTCTATGCTAATCTAAGAGGACAAAGCTTGACAAGTATAATTTATATTGTGTTACGCAGAAAATATCATAAATTTGTCAATGGTTTCCTAAACATTTCAATAAAAATAAAAAAGCAGCGTGAATCGGATTGACTGATTCTCCATGGAACGTTTCTTTGACATTTATTCGCTACAAATGTCAAAATTACGAGTGGTCCAGACCACTCGTTGCAAATCCTTCGCATACGATCAATTCAAAAATGCGCCCGTTTGAAAACACTCGCGCAAACCATTCGTAATGTGAGTCCCTGAATGAAAAATAGCACTTCAGATCAGTGTTTCACTAACTCCCTAATTGAAAAATAGCACTCCTGGGCTGTCAAAAAGCATCAACATTGGGCTAGTGTTGTACGACATTCGATTTCAATCGACATTTTACCGGTTTTTGTTCAAAATGAGCAAAATAATAATATATTTCCTAAAAGGAAAAAGAATTTCCTATTTTATTAAATTATTCGTTCCAAATTATATAAAATAAAAAATAATTACACTATTTTTATAGAAAAATGAAAATCTAATTTCGAAGAACAACACTGTAATAAATTTTATTTTTATTGCGAATTAATGGCGTAGCCAGGTGAGTTTTCTTGTTTATTTCTTATTTCATTGTGTTCCACGGTTTTCAATTGTTTCGTCTTTATGTTTTTCATCTAGCAAATTATTTCATCTGTTATAAGTCAAAATTTTTTCAGCTTATCCGTTTTTATTACACGAGAAACAATATTACGAGTAATGAACACGTATTGGATTTGTTCCGAATTTATTCGCTAGGATCATTGTCATCACTTTCACTTTTCACACGATTTGCCATAATAGTGGTTCTAGTGTGCATTCGCTGCATTAGGGCGCAGTCGCCATGGATGAGTGAGTTTCCCGATAGTTCTCTTTGCTTTTGTATGTTTCACTGTGAGTAATTATTACAAGGTTACTCATATCCGAAAAATTGTGTCTAATAGCGCTCCACGATGCGTGTGTCCGCGGCTTATTTAGCGACTTGTATACCGTTATTGCTGCTTATTTAATTCGTAATACTATTCATTTTTATAGCACCATGTCGACCCTAACGAAAATGACCCGCACGGTAAAAAAACTGGAGGTTCCCAGACCCCTGAAATCAACCACCAGCTCTGCACACAACCGCAACTCCGTGTTGGACGTCAAAATAAATTCTGGTAAAAATCTTGTTGGTAAATAAAAGTGACCAAGTAGTTGATTGTTCACCATATAATATTTCAAGAATTCAATTCAGAAATGATAATGAGCTGCATACTGAATATGTGAAATAATTTACATACATACATTTTTATAAAGTGAAAAAGTGAATGAGTCATGTGTTTATTATTTTGCAGTTGATGACCTGATAGTTTTGACAGAAGCGGTGGCTTATCAAATGATGCAGGGCAACTATGACCGTGCGCTTCAAAGCAATGTGGCCACTATGTATTCAAACCTAAAGCTTTATGGCGCTCAGCTCGAATCTCTTTACAAAGACTTTCTTGATAGGTATGTAATAGTATTATCTGCCGTTTTGTTGTTAACTTGACATTAACATATCTTTATATTTGATGCTGCAATATCCCAGTGTCAAATAAACACTAATATATGTATATACAGGCTACTATATATATAAACCAAAGTCTGGTGTAGTGTCTGGTGATGTAGTAGTATACTATAAATTAATAGTATTTATTATAGAAGTTGCAAAATGCATACTTACTAAAGAGACTACTGATTAATTTTTCACTTTATGCATGTGGACTGAAAAAATATTTTTGGCTCATCACTTTCACTGCGGAAAAACGCTTCATGTGTTTTGTGAAAATAAAAACACATGGTGCGTTTTTCCACAGTCAGTGTTAAAATAGAGTTTAACATATATTTTTTGTTTTCTCTGACTAATAAATATTTACAAAGATACAGCCCATTTTAATTTAGCATGATGTCACAGTCTCGTACAATTTGTACAGTGTGGTGACAAGCCCCCACTTCAGAACTCCGATTTCCTGTATCTTTGTAAATTTTTACTAATTTGATTAACAGAAAAATATGGACCTATTATTTTTGGATAACCTAACTGAGGGACAACTTACTTCCCTCGAGGTAATTTTTTCTGCAATTTGGTCCATTGCGATGAACCCGTTTTGTGTGGTAACTGAGGGACTAAATGGATTATTACTTTTTTGACCTTGTCTTCATCCTTATTTCTTGCTAGAGTCAATGAATGAAACCCAGACAGGTTGATTATACTGTAGAGTTTCACAAAAGTTGTGATTCATATATACCAACACCAATATACCCTCTGCCTATGTCAAGTTACTAGCATTTTGTAAATTAAGTAAATTTTTCAGATATTTTGTTGTATTTCGCAATGGTTCTCAAGATGAGCGGCTGGACAAAAAGACGCGTCTTCATCTTCTTGAGCTTATTGAGCTGCGCGCTAAACTGTGGCAGGGCTCCGACTACATGAGTCAGTATTACAGGCACCGTGGCACACACGCAGAGGTAAACTTAAGTTCTGATTTTAGAACTTCTTTTATTTGAGGTCTTAATTAAAGATTTAGTGCTATCATGCCCACGGGAAATTACAGAATACTTGTAGCATGTCTGCTATCACTACCAATAGGTTTCATTTAGAATAAAAGTAAGATAGACATCGACATGATTATCCTTTGGAACATAGAAGACACTGCAGTATTTTTTTTTCTAAACTATATTGTGCCACTGCTGGGTGATAGTCTCTCATTTTTTTGTGTCTCTATCCATTGCTTGCCTTATAGCGTCAAGTCCATCACGCCATCTTTTTCTGGTCCTTCTCTTGCAACGCCGACCATCCTTGTTGTCTGTTAGACAGTTAACAAAATAAAAATAAATGTTGTAGCCACTGTTGGTGCCGACGATGGAGGGGTCGGGCACGGGCGGCTCGGTGTCCCCCACGCTGGCTGCGCCCGCCGAGCCGCCCAGCCTGCTCGGCCCCGGGGAAGTCATCAAACCCTCTGGCAAATTCCCCAAGCCCACCAAGATCCCTGGCAAGAACTACTCTAAGGACGAGGTTGTTATCAGGAATGCTGATTCCGGAAAAGGTAATCCATCCATTTCCAATTACAAGGATTCTTGATTGCATGTTCAAATTAAATTTTACGGAGGGAGATGATGCATGAAAATTATGTCAATAGTTCTGCTTATCTGTTCTTTGTCTTCAGATTTAAAGTTGTGTAGTGTTTATAAGATGCATGATAAGAAAAGATAACTGTAAATTGTAATAGAACAGTGTTTATTTGTCTTATATAAATGTAAGGTATGCTTCAAGTTCTACCTGGATTTATTAATGCAAATATTTGCCATGATGCTAACAAAGTATATATGTGCTGAGGACATCAAATTAATTGAGATGTAATCAGGGCTGCCACAGCTGTTTAGTCTGACCTGGATGTTCCAAATTTTGAGGAAAAATCTCTTGAGTGTTCCCATTTCGGACATCCTCCTTTGACAAGTTATACATATACCTAAATTTGGCAAGCTTAGCGAGAGGGATTGTAACTCTGGGTATGTCGTTACTATGTGGCAGCTCTAGATATAACTCAGTAAGGTGACATAACCCGTGCGGTAGAGCGGGCGCAGAGTGTGGCGCGTGGCGGCGAGTCTGATTGTCTTGTGGTGTTGCAGTGATGGGTATCAAGGGCAGGAGGGTGCACATGATCGAAGAGCTAAGTGACACGATTATATCGTTTCAGCGAGGTACGAACGCACGGTGCCGGCTACTTGGCGCTTTCGCATGGTGTGGCGGTCTCTTCCCATCACCTAATTTTTATTTTATACTGTCTTCCTAATTTAACCAGTAACAACGACACATTCTTCGACTTCATTCTGACTACTTTTAAAAAATATGACATAACAAAATTAAATTCATAACTTTCGAGTGATTGCTATTAATAAAATGTATCTTTGGAGTGACGGGAATGGTTGTAACCTTGAATGAAACATCGACATGAAATAACACTTTCATAAAACTGCATTTAGCTTTGAGCTTCATGAATTTACTCACTTTACTAATATGTGGCGAAAATGGAATTATTGTTGTTTTAATACATTTAAACATTCACAGTGAGTCCGGGGGCTAAGGAGAGGCTCGTCCAAATTACTGGACCCAATGAAGAGAACGTGAAGTGAGTATAAAGATAAAGCAAAAAATTACGACCTTTTTCCCGATTCCATACTGTTTAGAACATAAATTTGTATGACGAAATATTATGTCATATATGTCAAATAATAATAAATAATAAATAAATATATACGGACAAATCACACTGATTAAGCTAGCCCCAAAGTAAGTTTTAAACTTGTAAGAGAGATACATTATATGAAAGAGCAAAAGTGTTAAATGACTTACCTAATGATTTAAAAGACTCAGACTTTGACTTTGTTTAAAGCAAAGCTGAAAAAATATATTTGCAGCAAAATATTGCAAGTAGATTTGAATTCTTACAACAGTACACTTTTTTTATGCGTTCATTACGTTTTACCATATTTTAATAATCAGTTTTAGACTCGTTATTAGTGAATTAGTGTATTGATTACGAGTCACTAAAAGATCTTGAAATCTAAATAGATTTTTGGAATGTGTGTAGCCACGCCAAGCACCTGATTGGCGACACGATCCGCCGCAACGCGTCGCCCGTGCGCCTCGAGGGTTCGGACGCCGCGCTGCGAGCCTCGCGCGCCTCGCTCGACTCCAACGGCTCTGACGACTCGCCTCGCGCCAGGGAGGTAACTACCAAACTCTTTTTTTTTTAAGATTTATTTTATGGTCCTGGATACAAGTCCTTTAGAGCCTATCTTTAGTTTTGTTGCTTCTTTTTAACAAATTAAAATCAAAAGTTGGTGTAGGCCTTTGATTGCTTTCTTTGATTGCCTGGCGACAAATCTATACGAGTTTACTGGTTTTCATAGCCGATTGAGTGGCGGACGGTGCCTAAAGACGCCCAACACAAAACAACTTTTTTACAAATATCACTACACTCGCACTATGACTGTACTTATTTCTTCGTTTTCGTCTAAACGCGTTCCCGGTTGCATCCTCAGCTGTGCTGCTTCGGAGCCCGGGGTGCGCTTTCCCGCTTTTTCTTCTCCAAATATAACATGCATGTCAATGGTCACCCAAGGATGCCAAAGACCTTGCAAAATGGAGAAGAAATAGCCGGAACAGTTTAAATGATTTGGCTATAGTTTTACGACCGGCCGTCTGCCTGATGTCAACCCTCTTTGGGAATGTATTTGTGCGAAAAGTTTTGCAATCGGCCTCCGCCTGACGTTAACCCTCCTTGGGAATGCAATTGTAGCACGAGATGTTTGTGCTTAGTCCTTTCATCATCATCATCATCGCATAACGTCCACTGCTGGACATAGGCCTCTCCCAAGGTTTTCCAAAATGACCGATCTAGAGCGGCCTGCATCCAGCGCTTTCCAGCGACCTTGGTCAGGTCGTCTGACCACCTTGTGGGTGGGTGTCCTACGCTTCGCTTGCCAGTACGTGGTCGCCATTCGAGAACCTTTTTGCCCCATCGGCCATCGGTTCGTCGCGCTATGTGTCCCGCCCACTGCCACTTCAACGAGCTAATCCGCTGGGCTATGTCCGTGACTTTTGTTCTCCTACGAATTTCCTCATTTCTGATTCGATCACGTAGAGAAACACCAAGCATAGCCCTCTCCATAGCGCGTTGAGCTACCTTGAGCCTTCTTATGAGCTTAGTCCTTTAGTTGCCTCTTACGACATCCACAGGAAGAGATGGAGTGGTCTATTCTAACCCGGAACCACATGACTGTACTTATTTCTATTTTGTTATAAATTTTGTTTTATTTGCTCCACAGAAGTCCCCACACAATAATAGAGCCCTTCTTCATAGTTTCTCTACGAACGACGCTGCGCTCGGAGAATACAAGTACACTGTGACCTTTGGGCAACATTCCATTAAGATCACGGGCAATAATCTGGATCTCGTCAAGGTAAGACCATTATTTGAAATAGTCAGGTCCAGTTTTTTTTATATTCTAGTCGCCCATTCATTTAATCTGGGGGAATGGGTTACAAAGGCGATCTTACACCGGGGTTGTTGCCAAAGATGTACGATGTTGAAAAGAAAATGAAAGCCGAGCCTGAGCTCCGAGGCAATGCAGCTGTAGCGGGAGTGGGATTTATGTTCGACCGCCACAAAGAAAGATTTTCCCGCCAGGCATGGTGTTGCGCCTGGGGAACCGTGGCTCCTATGGTGTGTTGTCGGAGGTTGTATATATGCCAAGTTGCAACCAGAACTCTAGATGTAGGATAGTCCGCGCCATCTCGTAGGCTTTTTGTGAACTATTTCCGTGTTTTCATTATTATCTCAATAGTTCTTGTTTAATGAATGGTCCCACTATGGCAGAAAACAGCAAAAAGGGAGTGGGTAGATATGTTAGGACATAGACAAAACAATATCGTATTGTATTTTACTGTCACTTTGCCGATAAACTGGCAGTTTGGCAAAATAAATTAAATTGGGAATAAATAAATTGATTAAAAAAAATCTAAAGGCTAATAAATAGTTCCTGTATAGTAGTGTATAGTGGCGCAGAGGTAGCCACATAGCTAAATATCTTGCTTGATGTATCTTTAGTATGAAATAAATCGGGATATCCGTGATTGTTAGTTTTGAGTCTTCGATATTTCGGCCCAGTTGCATGAACCATGTTCATGTTATCTTATACTAATGTGAATGTTTAAAAAGCTATATTGATGTATCTCGTTGCAGACAGCCAAGCTGGTGCTGGACGAGTACTTCGAGAGCGCGGGCGCGCTGGAGGCGCTGGGCGCGGGCTCGGGCGACTTCTTCACGCTGTCGCAGCGGCCCGGCGCCGCGCTGCTGCTGCGGGACGACGCCGCGCTCAACGGGGCCGACGACGACGTGTTCGTGCCCCGGGACCACGACCACGCAGGTACGCAGACCTCCAATATCAACTACAGTCCGCTTGTTTCCAACAACTCCAATCAGATACTTTTTAACGTCAAAAATGTTTCTATAGGATTTTATTGGGGAGTATGATTGTGATGTCATCGTTTTTTGGAGTCAAATAGGGCTTTTAATATCAGTTTTTCTACATAACATAGATTTTTTGAGTCAACTAGCACTTTTAACATCAATTTTTCTGTATTATTAATTTTTAAATCGCATACAAACGCATACAAAAGGTATGTGATCAATGACATTATTTTGTGAAGTTTTATTCTCAGTACCAAATAATTTATTTTTGACCCAGGACACAGAATACAGTAAGAGTAAACAGAAAGGAATCTCCTAAGGTACGCGCAATATGCGTCCCCGTTCCCCGCAGCCGCACCTCCCCCGGTTCTTGACGGCCAACATGAGTCATCGAGGCGAAAACGGGGGAGAGGTGCGGGGACGGGGAACGGGGACGCATATTGCGCGTACCTTAGGAGATTCCGGCCTGTGCCCAGGATACTACCCAATGAAAGGTTCTTAGGTCACATACACAGGCTGATAAATCATGTGCATACGTTAATCATGTTCGGCCTATTGATACTGTCGCGAACGAGCTATACTCAAGTTTCACAAGCAGTTGTCCAGACAATTGCGATAGGACGCTACAATCGAAATTAGGCCTTGTAGGCGTTTGTCCTGTTTTTGACTCCGTTGCACTTACACACATGCCCAGCGCCTCGATGTTTCATGCCATCGAATCACATTCCTGAAAACAACTATAGAGAATTTTTGAGAATCCATACCGGCACATATAAAAAGAGGTAACTAAGTCAGTGGCACGAGAGTTCTAAGTGAGCTTTCAGTGAGATAACTTCAAAGTACATTATTAACAAGTGATATCGTCAAGTAACATGTACGACTTCAGCGACGAATTTTGGACTTCGAGTGCTTGACGATTACATCGGAAGTTTTGAAGAAGGGAATTGGCATTTTACTCCAAATCTCGAACCCCAGTTTCGTACCAAGACGAACAACTTCTGTTCCATAGTAAAAGTTTTTCATATTGATGGACCGAATGTAAAACTATGTCGCTTGACTTACCAGTCAGTTGCAACTGGGGTAGTATAATAAACATTGTCTCAAATAGCAGCCGCCCGAAAAAGATGAATATGCCATCGGCTTTCTTGGCTCGCGGTCTGTATGCGGTCTGTATACAATTCTGTGTCATCTTCTAGCCAGAAAATGACTCATCGCGTAAAACGCCACATGTGGCAAAAGGCATACAGTTCTTTTTTAACAGATTTATCAATATGAATAATAAAAATATTTAAATATATAGGGACAAATCACACTGGTTGAGCTAGCCCCAAAGTAAGTTTAAACTTGTGTTATGGGATACTAACTCAACGATACTATATATTGTGTGTGTATAAAGTGTTTTGTCATATCTTAAATATGATGCCGTAATAGGTAAAAATATTAAGCTTAGGAGTAGGAATTAAGGAGTAGGGTTTGGGTCCCGGGACGTCTCGTGTCTCAAAGTCCCGAGACTTTTTGTCAATTTAGTTGTCTCGGGAATCGGATCGAGACGAGACACGGTTGTCGAAATTGTATTGTAATAATTTTTATTTTCATATGATTGTAAGAGCCTAGCGCCAAAAATAAATCTTTTAATATGGAGCGCACAGAAAAAGTCCGGAAACATTATGACGACCTCCGTGGTGTAATGGTCAACACGCTAGTCCGCCAATCTGGAGGTTCTGGGTTCGATCCCCAGCCAGGGCAAGTTGGAAAATGGCCTTTTTCAAATTGTCCTGGGTCTTGGGTGTTTATCTATATATGTATTTATATAAAATATAGTATCGTTGAGTTAGTATCCCATAACACAAGTTTAAAACTTACTTTGGGGCTAGCTCAATCAGTGTGATTTGTCCCTATATATTTATTTATTTATTTATTATAAAAAAATAACGAATCTATAAGTCAACCGTACAGTACGAGGGTATTTTGATAAATCAGTGACTTTTTAAATAAAATAATTTATTTTTTGCAAAAAAAAAAGGTTTTATTCCGCATCTTAATCTCCTGTTTACTCGATACATTTAGTCCAGATATTTTAATTTTTTTTATTTCTTGCAAATAATAGGTATTCTCAAAGCTCTCAAAATAGGCGTTTTTTTCAGTGATGACTTCTTCATTCTACCCAAATCTCTATATGCAGCCATTTATTCAGGTTTGGAAACAGGAATTTGTCACAGGGGGCTCATTCTGAAAAAAAAATATGCTGGATGGGAACACTTGTTCGGATTACAGCTGAACATCGCCAAACAATCCTTTGAAGAGGTCACCCGGTTACGCTTAAGGTCAAATGTAAGCAATCGCGGCACCCATTGCGCGGAAAGCTTTTTCATACCCAAATATTCATGTAAAATATGATGTTTCTGCTCCATTGAGGTGCCTACAGCCTCAGTTACCTTACGCACTTTCACTCTTCGATCGTCCAATACCATTCCATGAATTTTATCAACAATTTCTGGCTTGACGACCACTTTTAGGCGACCTGGACGTTCGGCGTTATTTTTGCTGATACGACCACAATGGAACTCAGAGAACCACTTGTTAACCATTGAAATTAATGATGCAGAGTCCCCATAGTTTTTATCAAGCCTTTGCTTGGTTTCGATAATGGTTTTTTTACGCAAAAAAATATGCTTAATCAACACACGAAGTTCACTTTTTTCCATTTTTGTTAAAATTCAAGAGGTTGTCTGTGTTTAACAATGCTTTAGAGGGTTGTTAAACACAAACTAAATGACACAGCTTGGTCAAAACTTTACAGTAGCCTATTAAAAGATGGCAATTGAAGGTAGCAGTGATGAATTTAAAGTTACTGCACGGGCAATTCAAAAAGTCACTGATTTATCAAACTGCCCTCGTATAAGATTTAATTGCTAAAAAGTAATATTTATAAGATTTAGACATACCAATGACTTAGACTGAATTAACTTTGAAATTGTTAGAATTTTATTGTGTCATTTATTACTGTTGATTTTTACAAAAAATTGAGTCCTGGGAACTGTCGAGACTTCCCAAACCCTAGGCAGGAATGTGCTTCAAATACTTCAAATTTGCGGAGATATATCCACAATACTGCATACTTAAATCAATAAAACTCTCAATATATGCTTTTTTTTTGTAAAAAGTATATAAAATTAAACATCTAGATACATATTATTATCTTCTTATCGTAGTAGTAAAATTATTTAGTTCTCAAATTGGTTTATTTATTTTATTCTTACAGCAGGCATACATTACGCTTATCGTATATTATAATTTATTACTTACCTGTTTTTAATCTATACTTCTATACTAATATTATAAAGAGGAAAGATTTGTACCTATTTTTGTATGTTTGTATGTTTGTAATGAATAGGCTCAAAAAGTACTGGACCGATTTAAAAAATTCTTTCACCGTTGGAAAGCTACACTATTCCCGAGTGACATAGGCTATGTGTGTACCACGGGCGAAGCCGGGGTGGACTGCTAGTTAGTCATAAAGTAGTTTTTTTTTTCGTTTGCCTTTCAGTTTGTCACCTACTTCTGGACCGATTTTAGTCCGGTTTTGACTATATTGTTTAGCGTTTCTTCCATAAATTTTATGTAATACATGCCTGCTCGTAGACGGAACGGGACGCTAATAACCTACAGATCCGTATAGTACAATTAGGTATCCTTATCTTTATTTAAGATCAGCACAGTGTAATTGTATGACAGCATCCTTGTGATGGATCAACCAGATCCATTGGGTTTCATTAGCTTACCACTATTTAGTGGTACACCCTAATGGTCGCTATAGATTTAAAAGGGAAGATTCGCCATTATAATACAACTTACAGCTATATAGTACTAAGTGTTTACTTTCAGAAATATGACATTTACCTTATTACTTTTTGTCATTGTTTAAAATCTGCCCAACATTTTCTGAGTTTGCCATTTTGTTTTTTTTTAACGTAAGAAATTTGTGTTTGCATGTTAAATACGCCCCTTAATTTTAGATGCTTTGCAAGAGTTAACGGTTGAGGGCAGTGACTACTAACAGAAAGTTAGAGTTCACAGTAACCAAGGCAAAGTAATTCAGGTTTTTAAGGCATGAGCTGTAGTTATTAAGATTATAGTTAGACAAGTCTACGCATGAACATCTGAGCATTGGTAATGAAGTGTGCGTTATTTTTTTCCAATCGGTATATTCTAAAATTCTACCTCAGCGACTGACTGAAGCATGGTAAAGTTTATAAATAGATTAGATATTCATTCAAATAAAACAAAGTATAGGACATTTTCATGACATGTACATTAATTTGTTGGTTCATTTACCTATGTGTTATAAAATCATTACTGTTGGCAAGTCCCCCATCTGGTTTCCTTTGTATTTATTTATGTATTCATATCATTATTTCTTGTTTCTTGCGGACCACTGTGATCACCTCAAACCACGGTCGTGGCAGCATATTTTCCAAATTTTTAACAAGGTGCATTTCATAACATGTAACACCGCCCATTATTAATTCACATTGTACTGCCATAAGATATTACACAATATCCTTTTCGATAAAACCCAACCATACAGAAGCAATGATTATCAAGATGCATTTGAATTATTTCTTCTTTTTTATCGCGTAGAGCTTTGCACGGCGTTGCCGACGATAAAACCGTCTATTAATTTATACAAAAGTTGATAGACCTGTGGCTGTTGATAAATCGAAATTGAATTGTATAGTTGGAGAACGTGCAGCACTATCAAATTGACATTGACGTATACAATAGGTCATTGTACGTTATTTATTAAATAAATAAATAAGGACAAATCACACTAATTGACCTAGCCCTAAAGTAAGTTTTAAACTTGTATTATGGGTAGCTAACTCAACTTACTATTGACATAGTAACTCACGCTCGACAATGTTTTGCGCTAATTTTCGCGTGACTGTTCTCCATAAACAACACCAGTACTTATTTTAATCGAAAAAAGAAATGGTCGCACCTTAGTGGCTTTGATTGCTTCTGCATGTGTATGGGGCCGTGGTGAGGGGTGCGCGTGGCGTAACGTGTGGTGTGTGTGGCAGCCGCGGACGGGGACGCCACGCCGCGCCGTCCGCGCTTCTCGCGCGCTACCAGCACCGACAAGAACCAAGGTAAGACCCACCTACCATTATCAAACGTTCAGTGTAATGACTTGAAATGTGAGCGCAACGGTCTTGCTCAATACATATTTTGTTTACATTCTTTGACATCACTTAGACTTGAAACTACGTCAAGCGGACGCCCCGGATGAGTTCAGTCTGTCTCTGTCACAAACTCTACGTGCGACAGAGACACGCGACCCGCGACGGTTTCAGCTATCTCTATCGCACGTAGGGTTTGTGACAGAGACGGACTGAACCGTTTCAAGCTTTAAAGTAGAGAATTAATAAATAAATCACTTGTCACGTATTCTACGCAGGGACCGGTATACCAGTATTTTAGTATCGATATATTTTATTTCAGTACAAAAATATTGAAGTTGGAATATCAATATTTTTTTTTATTATAGATATAAATTCTAATACAATTCCTTTCGCGCGTTGAACTCAGTACCAAAATATTAGCATTTATATCGATAATAAAAAATATCGGTATTCCAATGTATCAATATTTTTGTACTTACTGAAATAAAATATATTGATACCAAAATATATCGATACTAAAATACCCTCGTATTGCGGTTCCTGATTCTACGTATAAAAGATACGGACCTTATTTTAAGACGAAATTATTTGATGTTGTACGCCATCTGTTCGCTCACGTTTCAAATCACAACATAAAATATTCTACATGTTGTTCCTAGATATCGTATCGTACCGATATTACCTTATTGTATTATTCATATTTATTTGACACCATTAATTTAACTGTAAATATACCTACGTTTCTAAAAATCCTGTGTCTAATATCGGATCGCCCCAGTTAATGACTAACGCTCGCTGTTTTTTTATTTTATCTCCATGTATGTTCTTTGATGTAAATAATTTTAACCCCGACAAAAAAGCCCCTCTTTTTTGTCGGGGTTAAAACTATTTACATTTATATGTTTGACGATAATGTCTGTCGGTCTGTCTGTCTGTGGCATCGTAGCGTTCGGATGGACCGATTTCTATGCGGTTTTTTGCGTGAAAACAAGTTCCCTTTTAGCTATGTTTGATAAAAATCGGTTCAGCTGTTTAAAAGGTATTGGGGGTTAACGCTTGAAAGTCAGGACTTTATCTAGCAAATAATAGATGGCGCTACGGATATCAAGTCGTATCGGTAGTTCCGCTACTCGTCACTAAATGGCTAACAGTCGGGGGTTTTTTTAAATTTGCCTAGCAAATAAACTTGTTAAATTATGTATTGTAATGTTAATAAAAAATTGTATATCTAAAAATAGATAATAATTTAGGGTTCCTCGGGTTAATATATGTATATGTATTTTTTTATTAATTGCTTTTATCATTTCATTTAGCTGACATATTATGTTATTATAGTTTTGTTACTCCCAAGCGATGGTACCTAAACATATCATATACATGCTCATTGCCCATATATAGTTTACTGTTGTATTTATACATAATTTTATTTTCATACAAAATAATTACCTTGTTAAAAATGCAGAAGTCAGTCAGATAAATAAACTAAAAGTTTGGCTTGCGCTGATATATTTGCTTCAATGCACAAAAGCGATTTAATAGTTACTCCGGTCGAAGTATTTTGTTATCTTACCACTAACCGCTCTAATTTTTGCACGTGTTTTTAACAGCTGCAGAGCAGCATTCGAGTATTCGACCGCATGTTTTGAATGCGGGACCATCGCTCTCCTTACTATTCGTCTTGTGCTGATCGTCCGTCTCGCCACTCGGTGCAAAATGTTCGATGACTTCAATATGGTAAATAATTAGTTTGTCTGTGGTAGGCGGAGCCGGGTCGCGGCAGACGTACACGTACGAGACGCTGGTGCAGTACGCCGACTCGCCGCTGAGCAAGCTGCCGCCGGCGGGGCTGGCGGGCTTCCCGGCCGAGCTGGCGCGCAAGGTAACGTCCGGAGCGCGGCGCCGCGCCGCCCCCGCGCCGGCCGCCCCCGCGCCCCCCGCCGCCTGCGGCGCGCCGCAGCGCCTGCTAGCGCCGTTCCGCGTGTGGCCGCCGCTGCACCACCCCAACTACCTGGCGGCGCTGCTGTGCCGCAACTTCTACTGAGCGGCGGGCGCGGGCGCGGCTCGCACGCGTGTCACTGTCCCCGCTTTCTTCCGCAGCCGGTGCGCGGCCGCGGCGACGCCGACGCCTGAGCTGCGACTGCGACCTCTCTCCCCTCCCCGCTCCTCTCCCGCCGGCGCGGGCCACGCGGCGACGCCGCCTAACCTCGCCTGAAACCTTCGCTTGTACACGCAGCTCCGGCGACGCTCTCAACTAATATCGCGATCTTGCGACTGACGTCCAGTGCGATAAGTTTTCCGATTCTATGAAAGCAATCGCGATTAACTTTCGCAAATATTAATATACCCCGCATCAAACTTACTCGAGAGAGTCGCCGATCTTGACGCTAATGCTTTTACTTTTTCTACTAACTGGTGTGGATTTGAAAATTGTGTTTCTGTTTTGTGTATTTATGACGTCATTGTAAAAATATGACTTCAAAATCACTTGTCATTTTGAGCACTTGATAATCCACTAATAACTATCACTTTGATATCACTGATCCTTTCGCTACGAAATGGCTATAAAAAACCAACAACGGCTCTTTTTAGTAAAAGTATAGCCAATCGACTCGAAAGAAGAAGAACTATCACTTTTAGTAAATCACCTAATTATCTAATTATGATCTCATACGTTAAGTACCTGTTATAAGACTGATTATTATTTTGATACTCATAGTTGTACTAACTCAGTGGGAACTAGGAAAAATTATATAGCAAGGATAACATCGTTGATTTGGTTGTTCCCACATCTGATGGCAGTGAATACTTAGTTCGTAATATTTCAGTATTATTACCATTAGTTGATTAAAATTCAAATATTTAGATCTGAGGACGATCTTTAAAATACTGTGTTTTGATAACTTTAATTTCAAAATGTTATTTGTTAGAAATAAGTTTTCAATGTTGAACTCGTGGAATATTTTTTTAGGATTGATATATACGTAATGTTGTATTGACTGTTGATTATTGATTAAATCTTTTACGCAGCTATTTACAGTTTAGAATTGTATGTTTATGACGTTTTTATTATGCAATAATATAAATTTATAATGTTTCTTTGTTCATGCTGCTCGGACAGAATGGTTATTTGAGAGGGGTTCGCTACAGGTAGAAAGTGATAGGGCGTGTCCGAAACGGATGCTCCTGAATTTCTATATTGATATTCGAATGTGTGTTATTATTTTGTTATATTGTTGATTTTTGTTTGAGTAGGTATAAAATTAACAGTGTCGTTTCACGTTATCATTGTCAATTTCTGATTTTTAAATATAAAAATTTTAAAATGCCTATGCCTTTCACTCATCTACTAACAGCTAATCTAACTTCGCACAAGAACTCTTTCGCTTGATAGACACATGCGTTCCTAGTGACTAACCGCACATGCACTAAAACTGGCTTGGATGTTATACATTTATGATGTGCATAAAGGCCTATTCAAACATTAGCGGTATCCGCAACCGCCGTGGGTAGAGAGATCCTAATGGGTATGCGAATAACGGGCGCGGGGTACCTACGTCCGCAGGGGAAGTACCAAGTTTCTATGTATATCGCGTACCTACCACTGGTTTGCGGTTCCGGTTTCATGACGGGATATCGCTCGGGTATTACCACTACCCACGCGGCGGTAGCGGATATCGCTTCAATTTGCATAAGCCTTAAAATTGATTGTGGTCGACAGAGCTGCCTGGAGTTCGACAGCGTGTCCTACCTGAAGAAGGTGCGCGCGGCCGCCGGCACCACCGTGGCCGCTGACGACGCGCCCGACTCGCCCGAGCCGGAGTAAACTACACATTGCGCATTCGCTCGCAACTACATTGGCACGAGTACATCAATTTATCTCCACTGTAGGGTCGTAGGGAGTGGCGTAGTTAGGGGGCGGCGGTCCCCTCCGGGTGTCACCTGTTTGGGGGTGACTCCTATATGCACCAGAGATGAAAAGTCTCAATCCTGGAGTGCTATTTTTCATTCAGGGAGTCACATTACGAATGATTGCACCAGTGTTTCCAATACTTTCCAAACGGGCTCATTTTTGAATTGATCGTATGTGAAGGATTTGCAACGAGTGGTCTTGATCACTCGTAATTTTTACATATTTTGTAGCGTACAAATGTCAAAGAAACGTTCCATGGAGAATCAGTTCCGTTTCACGCTGCTTTTTTATTTGTGTTGAAATTTTAAGAAAACCATTGACAAATTTATGATATTTTCTGCATAACGTGATATTACTTATCGCTGACACGACGGTTTCAAAAATACGATGCGTCGGAACGCGGGTGGTGGATTGGAAAACTACACGTTTTGTTTTTCGCTGAGTCCCTAAATGGAAAATAGCACTCCCGTACTGTTGGGGTGAATACCGGTGCGGATATTGTATTACCGCATGGGGTGCCATCCATGTTAGCTACGCCACTAATCGTAGGTATCGGCACTTACTGACAGCACGTGCGAGCGAACTGCGACGTTTTCTAGCAGCTTTTTAGGCAGCTGCGGACGCCTCCTATGTCTTTATTGCAGCTATAAAGGAAACTGTGAGACGCCTGTATCTTCCCTATGTACAGACATGTTTATTGCCGTCCGCTGTGCTTGTGTTGCACGACTTTCACTCACACTAATTTTAGTGAACTCATTTAAAAAGTATTAAGCACACCAAAATATTTATTTTTGTAGTGATGGGTTTAGCGTACCTCATTTTATGAACGATGCTATGGTAAATATTTAATCTGGGGTTTTATGGGTATATTTTAAAGCACTGGAATAACGATTGATCTCCCGGCAATGGCTTCACTTTTTTATCGATGGCTGCAACGGCGCACGCGCATTGCCAAAGCCATCTCCGATACTCTTACTGAGGATTATTTGCAACATAAACTCTACTGCAAGTGGGAGCATATGTTTTTAATTCTTTGTTGTATATATTGACGACTCTAGTTTCGGATGTCATAGAGTGATTCCATTTATTTTAAGAAGAATGCTTGCATTTCTTTGTGTGTTTGTATACTCATTTTCAGACTTTCTAGTGTCTAGTCCTGACGAGTAGTTGTGTCGATTCTCATTATAATCTTAAGCTTTTGTATTCAGGAAGCCTGTTAATCGTTAAAAATAATTATAAAATTAGGGGCGCTCCCGTTAAAGAATAATTATTATTATTGTTATAAAAACCTACACTGTTAATCGATTAAAGCTTTTACTAGTGAAACTTGCTGTGCACTAAACCAAATAATTGTTATACATTTTATTGTAATTGTATTTTATAAAATATATAAAACTAACATAATATAGGTTTCTATCGTAGTTGTGATTCCCAGGCTTCCTTTTATCTTTGATTTCGTAAGTAGTCTAATAATCGTTTAATAACGGATAATAATCTGTAATGAAAGACTGTTCTTTTCGTATTAAAGAGCAACGTTTTCCCTTTTATATATATTTTTTCTATAGTTAACTGTTCACTCGCCTTATTACAATAGTTTCAAAAGCAAAATAAAATTAATAATTTATTTTATTTGTAAATGCTGAATTCTCCAGTGAATTTTATATACATAACCTTCTTACAAAACAGTTTTTTTTTCATATAATAAAGGTATTTTCAAATAGTCAAGGTCGAGACAAAGAAGTTTTTATTAGAGCGTAATTTTTTTGTTTTATTTCTTATAACTTCACCTATTGGTGCTAATTATTTCTGGAAAAGTATTATCGTTGAATTTGTAATAAAGATTTATGTTTACTCTTTTGTTTTTATGTCATTAAAAGTAAGACAATATTACGAAAATTGATGATATACTTAATTTTCTAATTAAGACTAGTTTTATTTTTACCTGACGACATCGTGATATGGAAATTCCAGAAAAAAAGAATATTAAATAATAATAAAATATATTTACAAAATAAATACACAATTAGGCTAGACACTTTTACTGTTAACTTGATCGTATTTAAAACTGCTTGATATTACGGAAATCATAGAAAAATACATTTAAACATTACATACATTGTAAACGAATATGATCAGAAACAAGGTAATTACACATTACCTAATACAAATTTAAAATGGAATGCAATTGCATAAAAGCTCTTGAAATATGTAAAAATGCTTTAAAATCGATAATAAGGATATTTTTTAATTTTATATACCTATTACTGATTGGATTAATACTTCTTTAAAATACTCTCAAACTGTTATTTCTATCGCGATCATATCTTTGACGATGACAAGGACATAAATAGAAAATGGCTGACAGCGATTTTTATTTGAAGCTAAAGTCAACATTATTAAAATTTACATTTCAAATAAAATTCTAATTGATGATAATGACTATACACTTGCAATATACCACAGACAAAGGAAGTGAGCAACTGATCCAACAGTACTTATAGACAAATTTATGTTAATTTGTTCAATACAACATTTATATTAGCCAAGGCCACCTAAATTGGTAAATCCTAATATGTACCTACAAATTGTTAAAGGCATTACATAGCTTGATTGTATGTAATAAATACACACTCCCTGGGAATGTAACCTGAGTTCATCGAACAAACCAAGACGCGCATGTTACACTGGAAACTACATAAGCCTTGAATATTGTCCTTTATTCCTTTTACTCCTTTCACTCACATTAAAGAGTGTGTTCAATTGAAAAGGCGTTTGGCGCCACCACAAATAAGAGAGCTAGAATATCGCTAACTCTTTCGGATACGGATATGGACAAAAAAAAATATTTTTAGCTCATCAGATAGATTATTAAAAAATATTGTAAAGTATTTTTTCTTTTTTCTGCATACAGCGCAATTATATAAGTTAAACAATTCTCCCAATTACTGGCCGGTTGACTGGAAGAGATCCCTATACGGGATAAGTCCGCCGTTGTATGTTTACATTTCTGTTTTTGTATCTGCTTCTCTTTTGTGTACAATAAAGCTTTATAAACAAACAATCAAATGATATGGTATGGTTCTTAAGATGAAATAATAATATTGTAAAGTGCTGCTGATTATGTGATGAATAAATTAAAAAAAAAACCGCAAGACGTCACGATCAAGTACGAATTTTCACTTGACGGTGACGTTAATCACCCCCACTCCGAAACTTAGACGCGCTGTGTTGTGAATTTTTACTACTTTGATAAACCGAAAAATATGGCTCCATTATTTTTGTGTAATCTAACCGACCGACTAAATAAAATACAATTTTTCGGACCCAGTCCACATCCCTATTGTGTTCGAAATGCACTAGAGTGAACAAGATAAAAACAGGGCAAAAACTCAAGTTCTAACTGTGGTCTCCAGTGTTGTATGCAATCTTCTTGGTACAAACACGACTCTAGAAATATATTCAGATGCTACTGTAGCACAACTTGATTTGTGACGATAGTAAGTCTCACTTTAGCTTAAACGTAAAATAAATTAATTTCTCTCGGCGAGTTTCTCCGTTAAATTGGCAGCTCTCGATTTCGCATGTTGCATTATGTCTACAGCTAGATCCTCCGCGTTCGTGTAGCGGCATTTCTGGAAGCTAAACAGATCTGTGATGAAGCCGACTATCTCTGCTTGGAAGGTTTGGCACATGTCGCGCAGTCTCTCGCGCGGCCCGAGGAAGCCCCACACCAGCACCGGCAGCAGATGCTCCGATATAGAGTAAAAGTGCGCCATAAACCCCTCCGGGTATTGGAGATATTTTCTTTTTGCTTTTATGACGGACCAGACGGCTGTTGTGAGGGCCTGGAACAATTAAATGTAACATTATCCGTCGGAAGACAGCTTGTATTTCATATATTGCTTCCGTATTTTTAGTAAAATCGGTTTATATCTCAAGGTAAGTTAAGCACGGAAAGGTTGGGATATCTAAAGACTTAAAACTCGATCTAACTTAAAACCTTGTTTTGAAATACGTCCTTGTTTTGAGTACGTATTCATACAAAACTTGCTAATTGTCCTATATTTGTATTTTTAATATTTGAAACTAAAAGAACGAGATAAAACATATTTTAATTAAAATAGGTTTAGTATAAGTTTTTTTTTTATGAATACGAGAATATAAATTTGTGTGTGTTATAGTGGTCGACGAACAATTACCACGTTGGTCAAGTAGGTTTGTGGTCGAAATATATCCCGTCGTCTCATTTCCACGCTGCCCAGAACCATTGATTACATCATAAAGTCTTAGCAGAGGGTGCTATTGTTCTGTTAACACGTTCTTTAGTTGAAGTGCGGAAGAGAAGGGGTGGACAAATGGGACAATTTTAGTTTTACTCGTCATTCAGTTCACAGACAAGACTTCCATCAAAATTCCCTTTTGTCCCCAGTGGTGACAAATGAGAATTTTCGTGTTTACAGGAAATATCTACAACCCGATCGAGTTAACTGCGCACCTCGCTAGGTATGAGCGGCCGAAGACGCCAGGTTCGTAGTTACCTCGATCGGGTTGGAAGGGAGTGAGTACAACGCGCCACACTCACGGTCTCCTTGAACCCGTCGGAGAGCCAGCGGTTGCGCACGACGGCCAGCACGGAGCTGGGCGGCGCGGCGAGGTCCTCGAACGCGTCCAGCAGGATGTAGTCCAGCACCACGTCGTAGAATGTCAGCGCCTTCACAACACATTAATACTTGACATTTTAAATATTTATGTCTTTTTAGGGTTCCGTAGTCCACAAGGAACCCTTATAGTTTCGTCATGTCCGTCCGTCTGTCTGTCCGTCCGGGCTCGTACTCCGCCACTACTGCACCGATTGTCACGAAAATTGGTGGAGTGGAGAGATAGATATTGAAGTTCCAAAAGTTGGTTTTAAAAATTACGAAAATATGTTTTTTTTCAGCCCTCCCATGCAACGAAAAGTGAATTAAAAAAATTAAATTGGACTAACCCCAACGTGTCGTTGAAAAGGTCTTTTAAAATGCAACAAAAACTGCTTTGAAACTATGTAGATCAAACCCCCCAGTCTTGAGATAATGCAATACAAAGTTTAAATTTGAGGTGTCCCTCCACCGTAACTTTTGAAATATTACTAAAATAATTCTGAAAAAAATGTGATATATACCTCAAAGTATGTACTTTCAATTAAAACTATAGCGGTCTCGGTATTATAGATAGTTATTTTTTAATACGTCAAATCGTAAACCGCAATTTACCTTTAGAACTTTTATATTATGTTACTTGCTGCTACGGAACCCTTCATGGGCGAGTCCGACTCGCACTTAGCCGCTTTTTTTAGAGTTCCGTACACAAAGGGTGCCAACGGGACTCTATTACTGAGACTTCGCTGTCTGTCCATCTGTCACAGCCAGTCACAGGGCTCTAGCTCTTGAACAGTAATAGCTAGACATTTGTTAACCGATTTTGTATTACTGTGGCCGTTATAACCAAAAATACTAAAAATAAGATAAAGTTTAATATAAGGTAATTTGGAATTGCTCATTTTTCAACTTGCCCTGGCTGGGGATTGAACCCAGAACCTCCGAGTGACGGAATAGCGTTAAACGCCACGGAGGTCGAGAAATATATAGAAACATGAAAAAGTTTTTTTCACATTTAACAGTCACAGAGCAAAATTTTTTTTGAAGCCTTTTTTTGGTGTCTAAAAAACTAGTAGATGATTTATGTCTTACCTTTACGCCTTTGCTAAATAATTCTTTTTCTATGGTAGGCCAATTAGCGCCATCTGTCGCCCACGACACCATTTCTTCATAGGCGACTAAGAATTCTTTCGGTTCCTGTAAAATGAAAAGCAAAATGAAAGTTGTAACACAGACAATTTGTATATATTTCTTAGGTTCCTATTGACTTGTTTATTGATAAATTGTATGGTTAGTACTTACAATACATGTAACCCTGGTCTCTGCATGCACTCCTAGATCAAGCTATTACTCCAAGGTAGTTTAATCTATCTACATCAATATAGTGCCCGTGGGTACCTATATACCTACATTAGTATTTTATTATACACAAAGGAGAAAATTCATATTGGGGCCTGTTTCAAAGTACTGGCTGAAAGGCGGCCCGGTTATACATTTTTAGAGCTAATGATGGAGAGAAATTTGTTAGTATGGCATGCATGAGACTTGAGGGTATTTCACAACTTTTTATCGACATTTAGTTTTGTTTTTCAGTTCGGCCAGATTCCGGTTATGCTACAGACACTGACAGAGGGCCCAAAAAGGTTTGACGCCTGAATGGTCTCCTTTATGAATTGGTAACTTAATGGTATGATATCAAGATAATTATTCAGTTATTTGTACACCAGCAGCTACAGCGACATGGCGGCGTCCTTGAACAGCGACTGGAAGACTACACAGCAGCAGTGAAGCCCTCTCATGAGCTGTATGTAGCAGTCACCTAGTCAGCAAACAGCAGCAAGTCTGTGAGCACCTGGCGGCCGCAGTCCACGAACCAGGCCCACACGGACGCGTCCTTGAACAGCGACTGGAAGACTACACAGCAGCAGTGAAGCCCTCTCATGAGCTGTATGTAGCAGTCACCTTGTCAGCAAACAGCAGCAAGTCTGTGAGCACCTGGCGGCCGCAGTCCACGAACCAGGCCCACACGGACGCGTCCTTGAACAGCGACTGGAAGACTACACAGCAGCAGTGAAGCCCTCTCATGAGCTGTATGTAGCAGTCACCTTGTCAGCAAACAGCAGCAAGTCTGTGAGCACCTGGCGGCCGCAGTCCACGAACCAGGCCCACACGGACGCGTCCTTGAACAGCGACTGGAAGACTACACAGCAGCAGTGAAGCCCTCTCATGAGCTGTATGTAGCAGTCACCTTGTCAGCAAACAGCAGCAAGTCTGTGAGCACCTGGCGGCCGCAGTCCACGAACCAGGCCCACACGGACGCGTCCTTGAACAGCGACTGGAAGACTACACAGCAGCAGTGAAGCCCTCTCATGAGCTGTATGTAGCAGTCACCTTGTCAGCAAACAGCAGCAAGTCTGTGAGCACCTGGCGGCCGCAGTCCACGAACCAGGCCCACACGGACGCGTCCTTGAACAGCGACTGGAAGACTACACAGCAGCAGTGAAGCCCTCTCATGAGCTGTATGTAGCAGTCACCTAGTCAGCAAACAGCAGCAAGTCTGTGAGCACCTGGCGGCCGCAGTCCACGAACCAGGCCCACACGGACGCGTCCTTGAACAGCGACTGGAAGACTACACAGCAGCAGTGAAGCCCTCTCATGAGCTGTATGTAGCAGTCACCTTGTCAGCAAACAGCAGCAAGTCTGTGAGCACCTGGCGGCCGCAGTCCACGAACCAGGCCCACACGGACGCGTCCTTGAACAGCGACTGGAAGACTACACAGCAGCAGTGAAGCCCTCTCATGAGCTGTATGTAGCAGTCACCTTGTCAGCAAACAGCAGCAAGTCTGTGAGCACCTGGCGGCCGCAGTCCACGAACCAGGCCCACACGGACGCGTCCTTGAACAGCGACTGGAAGGCCAGCCGCAGGCAGTGCAGCTTGCACAGGAACTCGCTGTCTGAACTGCACTGGACCACTTCTGTGCGGAGCGTTCTGGAATGGTAATAGCAGAAGTATGTAGAGTATACAGTTAGACCAAACGCTCACCAGAGAGTAATGTTAACGCATGCAAAGATCTACCATAATCCATATCAGGTGAAAATATAAAATTAATTTAAGAATAAATAAGGCATTTCTTACCTGCAAGATATACCGGATTCCAAGTGTTTGACAGCCATTTGATATAATTCCAAATTGTCTAGTTCTGGTACTATTTCTGTGAAGTCGTCGAATTCCCTTAAGTCTGCTACCTGAAATTTACGTCGAAACGTTAGGCAAGTAGGAGAGGTATAAAGGCTTAAATATCAAAGTTCAAAATAGTCTTTTTATAGAGCAAAAGCCCGCGAGGGGGCAAACTACCGTTATTTTATAAAGGCTGGTAGTTTCTCTATGAATACCCCTCAATACAGATAAGAACAATCCCCCAATATAAAAATAGGGTCGTGGTGGCTCTGGTAGATATCAGGTAGTAAAGATGTATCAAATTGGACGCCTATTCTGTCAGCGTAAAGATTTTATTCATAATAATGTTAGAAATCACATCGCACATTGCCAGACACTTTTTGCGGTTTCCCATGGCAGATACTCTTTAAAGGTACTACCTACCTATACCGCAGAACAAATACTAGTACTCACTATACCTATACTTTTGTCAATTCATAATATAATAGCTGAATTTTATACAAAGTAAAAGGGACATACCCGTAATAAATTGAACCACGGGCTATACTAGACCACAATTCCATAGAAAAAAAAAAAATTTCCATTTTCATAGAAAAGTGTGCAGCCGCTCAGGCAATTTGTATGGAAATGTCAATTTTTTTTTTGGTTTTTAGTCTTATTTTAATTTCATTATACTATAATGATCTAGTATAGTCCATGGTTCGATTTATTACGGGTATGTCCCTTCCACGTTGTATGTTATTTGAGGATGTATCCTCAGCAGCCAGACAGTTCCGAGATTCCTTCATCTTGCCAGACGCAAAATAAAATACAAATAAGCTAGACCCAAATTAAGTTTTAAACTTGTATTACGGCATACTAATACAAATATACTTATATTTTGTGGTACCTGGTCCTCGGCGGACGCGAAGGACTCTGCGCTGGAGTGGTGGTCGCGGCGCGTGTGCGAGGAGCCGGTGTGCGTGGACAGCAGCCGCGAGCGCCGCCCGCCCGCCGCCTCGCCGCTCTCCGACCGGAACAGCACCGACCGCTGATCCAGAAACAGCAGCTCGCACCTTTCCTACGAGTAGTAACACTATTTTTTACCCCGACTACGGCAAAGGCAAACGGAAGGGTAATGATTTTAGCAGTCTTTGTATGTGGGTATCTATGTGTTCCACCGTAGCATCCGAATTTCCGAACTGCTTATCCAATTTTCACAAATGAGATGTCAATCGATTCGTCATTATTGTCCGATAGACCAAATAGTGGGCCTAAGATGGAAAACGGGAAATAGACATTTTGAGGGTTACTAGCTCTCCTATTTTTGTTATCTTAGCGTAGGTAGGAAAACAACTGGTACATTCACATTGCTTTTCTCTTTGATTCCAAGACCAGTAGGTAGTAAGAACTCTTATTAACTAATATCCTCACCTGCAGTAAGTACGCGTTTTGCAGAAGGTCCTGGATCTCGCGACAGAACTCCGCCTCCTCGGGCGACGTCAGCGCCAGCGTGCCTGACACGCCGCCGCGCCCGCCCAACGAGAACGCGGCTAGCGCATCCTCCCAGTAGTTTATACTCGTTTCTAATGCTTCCATACCTGAAAACAAAATACATATTATTATTTTTTGGTGTCAAGTATATCTCGTGAGTCAAAAGCTGACAGAATATTTGGCTTCACTTTAAAAATGTTTACATACCTATTTTAACTTTCTGACATACAAAAAAAAATATATAAAATAGGATAATTAAAAAAAAATATTAAGTATTTACCACAGCAAGTTTATTAGAAAAGGCTTATAAAAAATACTAAGTCTATCATCATGATAGCTATATTTTACATTTGCTCAAATTTACAAAAAAACCTTACACTCATCATCACTATTCATCACACAACAAATTATACACAATAATATAAATTTTAAAGCTTCTAATAAATAATAAGAAATTACAATATATCTCAAAGAAACACATCTTCTTTCAAGTCTGGGCCATTTGAATGTATAGGGTGTGTTTGCTGCAAGTGTTGCACTGCCTCTTGCACACCACTGTTGAGATCCTGTAATGTGCCTGCTATGGCCGTCAAAGCTTCTGCAATCCTATCTTCAACAACACTCCGTCTCTCAGCCTGCACCCTCATCAGGGACGCCATGGATTCCAGGGATTCGGCCATGCGTTCTTCGGCTGCTATTCTACGTTCTTCAAGCTCCAAAGCCCATTTTGGTGGAGGTGTTGTTGATCCACCGTTGTTATCATCTACAAAAACATATATTTCTTTAATAAAACAGATTTATAATTATGAGATTAATACATCCAAATAGTTTTCAAGCTTGGAATACCGTTAAAAATCTGGTCACGTTAGTTCTGTCAAACGGCGTTAACGTTATCAGCAAAGATAACGTTATGCTGGGTAACGGTATTTTTCCAACCATTTACCTATAAATCAGATGACGTTACCAATTATATTAACGGTAAAAGGTATTGTTAACACTGTATTTCTTTTCGACATTTGACAAAATAAATTGACGAGAGTTTGTCTAGTAGTCTACTAGAGCTACACGGATGTCGTAATAGTCTGTGCTACCTCGGGTTCGATTCCCAGCGCATAAAAAAAAACTTAAAAATAATTTAGATAGCAAATTATTATCAGTGGTATATACAGGAAATAATCCTGACGACCATTATAATAAACTATTTAGTACTGTTTCCTCTGAGTATTCTAAAACATTGAAACAAAAAAGAGTAGTAGTTCATAGTAAATCACAGTTTAGTGAATGGGCTACTACCGGCATCTACATAAGTAGAAACAGGTTATATGATCTATATGCCCAAAAACAATATAACTTTAATCCTTCTTTTATAGAATATGTTAGAAATTATTCTAAAATATTTAAAAAAGTTTGTAGACGAGCCAAGTCGAATAGTATTAGCAAAAAAATAAATAATGCTCCTAATAAAATTAAAGAAACATGGAGTGTCATAAATAAGGAAACAGGTAAAAATAAAACCAAAAAAAATATTTGCCGAATCAAATGTAGTGGTAAAAATACTTCAAAAACTGAAGAAATAGTAAATATATTTGATGATTATTTTACTAACATTCCTTTGGAACTCACTTCTAATGTGAGTTCTAGCGCCCAGCGTGCTGAGGCTTTGCTTAAGAGTAATTTTAGCCCTTGTGATTCTAAATTTAATTTTAAGCATGTTAGCCCTAGCGATATAATAGATGCTTTTAAACAGTTAAATTTAAAAAAATCAGAAGATCACTGGGGCATGTCAGTAGCCGTAGTAAGTCATATTATACACATAATTGCTGCCGATTTAGCTTTTATATTTAACGAATGTATTGATGAAGGCATATTCCCTAACTTAATGAAATGTAGTAAACTAATTCCCTTATTCAAAAAAGGAGAAAAAACAGACCCTGGCAACTACAGACCTATCTCTATTCTGCCAGTTTTGAGTAAGGTGTTCGAAAAGATAATGCTCAATCAAATGCTACTTCACTTTAAGACCAATAATCTTTTCCATAGCCAACAATACGGCTTTACTGCTGGAAAATCGACCACCGATGCAGGAGTAGCACTTATTACTAATATCTACGACGCGTGGGAAAACAGAAATGATGCAATTGGATCATTTTGCGATCTTTCTAAAGCATTTGATTGCGTTGATCATCCAACACTTTTGCTCAAATTTCGTCAATACGGTTTTGATGATAATTCAATTAAATTAATAGAATCTTACTTAACAGATAGGCTTCAAACTGTTGATATAAACGGCATAAAATCACACGGGTCTAATGTGAAAATGGGCGTACCCCAAGGTTCAATTCTAGGACCGTTCCTTTTCTTAGTTTATGTCAATGACTTGCCTTACATGGTTGAGAAAGAGGCTGACATGGTGCTGTTTGCTGATGACACCTCGCTAATATTTAAAATAGATCGACATAACAGTGATGCTAGCGCGGTGAACAGCACCTTATCTTTAATTTCTGATTGGTTTTCGGCCAATAACCTCATGTTAAATGCAAACAAGACCCAATGCATTCGATTCTCTCTTCCTAATGTGAATCAAGCCTGCGTTGACATACTAATTAATGGTCAGAAACTCGATCTGGTTGAAAGTACTACCTTTTTAGGAATCACAATTGATTCGAAACTTCAATGGGGCGCTCATATAACTAAACTTTCTAATAGGCTTAGCTCTGCGGCTTACGCTGTTAGGAGAATAAGACAATTGACAGATGTAGCAACTGCTAGACAAGTGTACTTTAGTTACTTTCACAGTCTAATGTCTTACGGGATACTTCTATGGGGGAGTGCAGCCGACATTCAGACTATTTTTCTTTTACAAAAAAGAGCAATTCGTGCTATTTACGGTTTAGGATCGAGAGACTCACTGAGGGAATTATTCAAGGAAATAGGTATACTTACTTTTGCATCACAATTCATATTTGAAAATATAATGTATGTAAGGAAAAATATTTCCATGTTCAATAAAGTAAGTGATTTTACAGATAGAAATTTACGTAATAAGAATGACTTAGTTAGCCCGTATTACAGGCTGAATACAGTCAGTAAGTCTTTTATGGGGAAGTGTATACTTTTTTATAATAAATTGTCAGAATCGGTCCTTGATATGCCAGACAGAAAATTCAAAGCGTATGTAAAGAAAGTACTTTGTGAGAAGGCTTATTATAGGACCGATGACTATCTTAAAGACAAAAAGGTCTGGCTTGAGCTTGGCGCGGGTCCCTCTTAAAGGTTTGTATACTTAGACATGTCATAATTTAGGTACATTGGTACATACTAAATTTACAAATTGACATTATTTTAAATTTCGTAATTCTTATAATTCAATTTAATTATGACATAATAAACAATGTAATCTCTGTCCATCTATATAACTAATTTTAAGTTTTTAGTTTGTTAGTTGACGTCTTTGGAGAAAACGTGCAGTGCAGTTTGTTGCCGCTTCTTCTGCACTTGCGCCTAGGAAGCGGCGTAAACTTAGCTTTAAGTAACGATTTGACGTCAACATTTGTGCAAAACAAAACAAAGTGACTATTATTAAGAGATATTATAAATATCCTATGATAATAAAGATATTTTGAATTGAATTGAATTGAATTGATGCAATACACTTGTATAATATTTTACAAGTATTAAAAAAAGTATCATTACTTATATTGTTCATTGATAATGTTTTATAACTGTATTGTCGATACCCCTTATATCGTTACCACTAATACCCTATGAAAATAACGTTATTTAACGTTACTTTTAGTGTGAATTTTGTATCGTTAACAAGCCCTGGATTTAAGACATCCAAATAGTTTTCAGTTACAATTAAAAACAAACCTGCAGATGTTCTGGAGTTCCCTGAGAATCGTTTACTCTTTACATTAGAGGCAGCTGTCCGTATTTTAACATACTCAAGGGGTTCTGAATCTGAATCTTCAGCTAATATGTTATCCAAATCCTTAGAAGATGAGACTGTAGCTGTGACTGATCCTTTACCACTGAGTTCCAGAACCCTGATTTCCAAATCGTTTAGTGGCACTATTCTTTTTGAACCCCCATCAGACACGGACATGAACCTTCGAGCATCAGCAGCTTTCCTTCTACACTTATGACGCCATTCAAACCAGTACTGAAATAATAGAAATTCAATAGTAAGATGCTTTAAGTTTCAATTTTCAAAACAACAAATTAAATTCATTCGGACCAAACCTTTTTCCATCCCTCAGGTGTTTTCAAAGCACCAGATTGAACATTGTTCAGTTTCTTGGCCACCGCTGTCCACTTCTCTCTAGTTTCTTGGTGGGAGACTGGAGTAGCCACCAGCAGGCCGTTGCACATATCTTTATTTTCCTCTAGGAAGTCAATGAGAATTTCCAACTGCTGTCTCACTATGCGACGGGGTGGAGCCATCTGAATACAAGAGTTAAAAATATAAGTTCTAAAGAGGTTTCAGTAATTAGATCTTATAAATGTAATGAATGAGGAAAATAAATACCTATCCTTTTTTAAATTTTGTTGAAGAACAGTTAATAAACATTTACCTTTACATTAGAATATTCTTCTTGGTCCTCCCTCATAAAATTATAAACATTTTCTTCTTTAGAGTAAATAGAAAAGCACAAGCTACCGCTTTGTTTACCTATTTTATGAATTTTAATCGCGCGCGATTACTTTGACACAAGCAATCTCTTTGATCTCCTTCAATGAAACAGAACTAAGATATGTAATGGCGACCTTTTCATCCATTGTATTCTAATTGTGAAAAATATCAATTGATACGTTCCTTTACAGCTTTACTGAACTATGTTATTGAATAAGTATGATCAGAAATAATCTTGAAAGAGGCATTCAAAGAATTGTGTCTCAAAATAATGTCATATTATTTTCCTTTTACACCTTGTAGTACTTTATATTTTAACTCCAAATAAGCTAACACTATTCGAAGTGGAAATATTAAATGATACAGTTGAGTCAACATTTAGTAAAACGAAACAGGGAAATGGAAATTTGTCTTGAGTTTTTTTTTGAGCGAAAAACGGCCACTTGTCTAATGTGCGTAGTAAACGTTCTCATTATAAACTGTAAACATCAGTTCATAAAATACTTTGAAGGGTTATCTAGGACTTGGTAGTTGCAAAATTTTAAATAATGTCTCCGTTTTCTTTGAAATGATTTATTTTAAATGGGGGCAGCACTGGACCCCGGAAAATTCAGGTACGGCCTTAAATCTGATTCAGATTCACAATAAAAACTTGTAGGTACCTAACTAGATTTATTGTGAAGCTGAATCAGATGTATGTTTTGGGTTCAACAAGTTCCTGCATATCTGTAACATGCTTTTACCGCCATCTGTCGAGGAGTAGCAGTAGTGAGTATTAACGTTTGGGTCATGTCAATGATGTCAACTATCAAAAGTAGATGGCACCACGCCATGTAAATATTAAACCTCGTTGAAAAATAGCTAAAAAAAAGTGCTCTAAACAACACGATAGTAGTCTATATCAAAATTAATAACTTATTATTACATACAAACAGCTTTTTCTATAGGACGAACACCAAACACTTTTGTATGAAAAAGACCATTTAATTTTATAGGTTTTTAGGGAACCAAAGATCAGCCGACAAATGCATAGGATATCCCATTTGAATGTCACCACCCGCTACCGAGCTCGCGGCGGGCGGCGGCGGCCGGTGAGCGAGGAGGGCAACGGCAGCGTAAAGTACCTAATAGTCGGTTAGCTATTACTTATTGGGAGAAAAAAATTGACAAAAAAATAAGGAAGTCTTTTTTTCCTTATAGTTTTGTATGAATTACAAGATTTCAATAATATGTAGCTAGGGGGTGTAAATATGTAGGTACCTATATAATTGTATATGTAGGTAGGTATATAAACAAATAGTTGAGTTTTTTCGAGTGCCACATAAAACGTTTGACCTGATGGCAAGCGGTGGCGGCGGGCGGCACCCATGAAGGTGTCAGCTTACATCACAGAGTTAATTAATTTACTCGGAATTCAACATTCGATTATGGGAACGCCGACCGGGATTGTGAGAAATGGTAAGCTAAGGCCATACCATTACCGTGATGCAGCCTAGATAGATACATTATTTAAAAGTACCCACCTACCTATTTTTATATATAGATCTCGTTGCCTATTTTGCTTTTCTAAAATACCTATGTATTTTACAGTTAAGTATTCAAAGGAAACATACATTCATTTTTATCATTGACATGAATATAGTACATAGTTCTCGTTGATTTTTATACATATACTTAAATATGTATAGGTACCTTATAAGTGGACTAACAAAAATAATATACCTATGTATATTTCTGCCTATTCTCAGCAGTGGGCGGTATTGCCAGTATTACTATGGCCGCTATAACACAAACTAAAAATAAGATAGTTAAAAATTAAAGGGGGTCGTCATACAAGACACGTGCTTTTTTCAGTGTTTAAAAACATTGTACGGAGGTACGGAACCCTTCATTACGAGTCCGACTCGCACTTGACCGTTTGTATAAAACCAAAAGCACCCAAAAGCGTCTATCTAGGTGGCTGTACGAAGTTATTACCTTACCTTGTCAATAAATTCAGTATTCTGCACGCGCGGCAGCGGGTATCCGAGTAATAATGCCAAGCATCGACTACAGAGATTTTAATCGTCTGTTATTGATAATATTCCAAGAGACCGCGAGGGGCAGACCTCCGTTATTTTATCAAAGCTGAAAGTTTATCTATGTATGGCCCCAATACAGGTAAGAACAATCCCCGAAAATGAAAGTTTTGACAAGGCGTCGCAGAACTATTTAAGCTATGATGTGACTTAGTGATCCCCGAGATTATGTAAGTTGGTTCGTAGTGCAAAGCCACCACGAACCAACTTACATAATCTCGGGAAGTAGTAGAAATCAGGTAGTAAAGGTGTACAAAATTGGACCTCAATGCCGTTCATAGTATAAAGCTTAGAGGCACGGGTGTCCCCCCGCCAAGACGAGACTACGGAAGCGCAGGGCACTCTATCTACCTTTTCTCGAAGCGTTTCGTCTTTTTGTACCCCCATAGGTTTGGTCTGGATACTGCAAGGAAGTCTTAGAAATTCAAAAGCTGTGTTCTCAAGATATGATGATTTTAGAGTACTTATTAAACATGCCAAGTTTCAAATGTACTTATCGCTATTATACTTTATATTTTATTCGTATCTAAAATACCAAGATTTCGTCACTCACTGACTGATAAATAATCAGCAAAATTATAAGAAAGCTAAGATTTGCACACAAGCAACATACAAATTAAGAAATCTGTATCTTTTGTGCCCCATGCCTTAAAATAGGAGGGCGAAAATTTGTATAAAACTTCGTCAGTTTTTAAGCTAGAAACATAAAAATTGGTATTTAGAATATTGGTTACAAATAAAGTAAAAAAATACGTACTTCACCACATTTAAAAAATTACCACTGAATGACTTAGGTACCTATATAAAGTAAAATAAAAATGAATAGGATTTTAGAATATTGGGTAAATACAAATTAAAAAAATACGTACTTTCTCACATTTCAAACATTAGACCTGTTTCCGAACATCCGCCAACGCAGGAATCTTCATATTCTATGTCAACTTTATAATATACTTAATAATCCCCTTGCCCCTGAATACCTCAAATCAAGTTTTCAACTTCTATCTTCCACTCACGAAAGAATCCTGCGTGCTTCTAATAGTTTGACCCTTTTTATTCCTTCTCACCGTACTGGTTTTCTTTCTAACTCTTTCGCCATTACGGCAATAAGACTCTGGAACGCGCTTCCTGAATCCATTCGAATTGCTCCTAGTCGCGCTAGTTTTAAGACCCAAGTATTTAAACACTTCTTGGCCAAGTTATAAAAGTAGATTTAAGAATTGCTGCATTTATCTATTTATTTATATGTATCGTATATGTAGTGTAAATACATAATAATATATGTAGCGGATGCCCAGTCCGCAGGTACTGAGCCCCCCCATCGCGACAAGATGGGAACCCGGGCGGAGGGGAACTCTACAAGCACTAACCTAACACTCACTAAGTCACATCATAGCTTAAAAAGTTCTGCGACGCCTTGTCAAAACTTTCATTTTCAGGGATTGTTCTTACCTGTATTTGGGTCGAATCGGTCGTATAGAGAAACTTTCAGCCTTTATAAAATAACGGAGGTCTGCCCCTTGCGGGCTCTTGCTCTATAAGTGAGCAAAATACGTTTAGCAAGCAAATATCCGCGCGATTTGAAAATTTGAATTTGACAATACATTACAATTCTATATTTTGTATTAGTTCATTGTATAATATGTAGATACAGATGCACCTGCCTAAAAACAATTCTGGCGGCGCCCATGCATAGGTAGCTACGCTACAGTATACTTCATAATCACTGAACAAAGTAACACTACCGACTTAGTAATTATTATTAACTGTGTGGTGTGACAGAACCAAAACTGTAGTTTGACTAAGAGAAAAGGCCAACGGCCTTAGGTCCGCCTGTCACAATTTTCTGTAATAAAGTTAAATAGGTAGGTACCTAGGTAAATAAATAAAACACTAGGTATATCATAAACTGTAACCACTCCTATTCCTATCTACGTCGCGCCGACGAAAGCTTTTTGTCACTAAATAGCTTTTTGCCTCTTACAATTTGGTACATTTAATTTAAAGCTGACTTTAAAAAGTGTCGCTTGTCGCGCTGACATTAAGGCTGAAATTAGTTCAAATTGTTTCAAAGAGGTTTTTTGTTATGGAAGGATTTTCCGCAGTCACGAACGCTCGCGAATTTTTGAGTTCGAACCGGTTTCGGTAACGTCACCTACCTAACTCCAAAGGTTATTTAAATGTGGCTGCTGTCTACACTACAACGGCACAGATTACAACGGCTACTTCCAAAGGTACATAGTCGAAGTCACTTACTTAGTCTTAGGGGGCTAACTACTACCTATTACCTCGTAGCTACACAATTATGTATTATAAAATATGCTGCGACTTACTTTGCCCAAGACCAGCTAGTATTTTATAGTATCTGTGCCACGAACATAATATGAGATTTATAATTTATTTTTATAATAAACAAATATTTTTATAATTTATTAAACTTGTAATTTTTTTTATCACTGTTTAGAAAATAAAAAAGTAATATTTAGTAAATATAAATTTTGTAGGAATTGTATCTAATTCCTGAATTTAACATATTTCCCCAAATATGTACTTCTTTCCTTATTTTAGTAACGTAGCAAATTAAAGACCGTTTTTTTTCCAACGCACTATTGTCTTAAATTTTCCAGGAAATGGATTCTGAATCAACGTAGGGTTTCCTTGGGCGATCCGCGATGTCCGGACCGCGTCCGCCCAAGCCTCACCAAGCAAGCATACGCCGTCAGCCGACTTTACCCGCCGCGGCTACCACGCGCCGCCGTGCCGACACTCCGGCCTCCGCTCCGCCAGTCCTACGGAGACTCCGCAGTGCGGCGGTACCCTGTCATCTCATTGCTACTACGTCACAAATATCCGAAGCGTCTCTTCATCTTTCGAGTGAACCATTTGGATGCTGAGAGTGATTCTACTTAACAGTTCAGTGTATGTGTAATTTTGGAGAAACATCGGCTTAAGTGATCCCCTAAGGACTTTCTTCCAATACTGTAATTTGCTACGATCGTTGAGATTCAGGTAAGAACACCTGAGACACATGTCCAATAAAATTAATTGCATAGTAATATTGATCCTTTTCCCAGGACTAAAAATTTACAAGTATGTATTGCTACAGTACATTCCTTCCTTATAAAAATTAAATTTCAAAACCTTTCTAGACAGGAAACATAATAAGATGATCTGATGATGATCTGGCTTTGACCTTTGCCACTGTTATGGAAGCATCTTACATTAAGTAGTAAGTATGTAGGTACCTATTTTAAATAGGTTTTACCAGTTACAATTTTCTACAGACGTTCGTTTTTCTTACTTTAAGTTTTTGGCTCGGAATTAGTTCAACCTGTGGGAACTGTTCTGCCTGATTTATTTCTTTTCTTATTTTAAATAATAGAAGGGATTGAAAATTATTCTCAATATAATGCCTTCGGCTCGTTTTTCTGATCAAAATCTGTCGGAGCATTTCAAGCAAGAGGAACACTGTCTCATTTTGAACACTAGGAGAGGACCTCCTAACACGTATCTTCGGAACCGGTTCTACGCTCGTTTCACCGGCGACTTATGCAATAGTTGGAAGCCTAGGATCTTCATTATTTATGTCAAGACACATTCAATATACATATGTAGGTACATATTGTTTCATTCATCTGAAGCTGGAGCCAAGAGAAATATAATGATTTATTTATTGCGCATATCATAAATCATAACATTTTCAACTATAGTTCCTGTTCTTATTTTGAAATCATTCAAAACGTGGTAGTTCAGATAGTTTTGGTTATTTACATTTTACACACAAGTATGTCTTCTTCTTCCTCACCTTATCTAACGTGGGGTCGGGACAGCATGTGAGACTTATTATTACACACAAGTATGTAAACTAGGCAAAATGTTTTTAACGTTCAGTAAAGAGCAATCAAATTTAATATGCACCGATAAAACAAAGACTGCAGCCTTTAGAAACAAACTCTCGAAATAACGAACTGTTTACATTTGCGTACGATTGCATTAAAATTCTACAATTATGCAACATTCTTTAAAAACATCTGCTTTTAAGTATTTGTGATCACTGCGGTTTCACACTGCAGACGGCAGCTGCGAATCCACGTGCCCCATGACAATTGTATAGATAAACTCCAATAGTTGCAAAATCCGCATTGTGTCCAGGCATAAAAGGCAACGAGCACGCCAATACTATTTTGGAAGCTATTGTATATCAAGAATTTATGGAATTTGTCTCTCACTACTTCGTCAGTAAATTTTTATGTTGCTTATAATTACTTCTGTTTTGGTAAGATTTATTATTGCCATCGTTCGAATGTAGAGGTAATTGTACTGATGACTGTAACAGGAAAAACTATACAATTTGTAACTCTCGTTAATTCAATAAAAAGTTGGGGAGGTCCAACCTGACTCATTCATAGTCATCTTCGTAAATTTTTAACAAGACCAATCATGCCTAAAAATTCCACCAAGTAATTTTCAACTTGTATCAATATTCTAAGAATGTATTTTGTGTATTGCCAAAGATATTATTGATAGGTTCTACAAACAAGCGTTTACATTTAAAGAACATCTTATCGTTCTTGTTATTACTGAAAAACAAATCAACCTAAAATCATGTACCAAATGTTTTTTTTGACACATACTTATTCCAAAATTAAATTATTAATTATATTAGTTAATTTTGTGAGAGACCACAATAAATTTAAAGAATAATGTAAACATTGAGGATTGAATGTTACAGTAGCGGTAAACAGTAAGTGCCGTCTGTTGAACCCTTGTTGGCAAGCACCGACAGTAGAAACACCGACCGTTTGGCGTCTATGTATCGATCTGCTATTTCACCGTCCTCAATGAAACTTTGTCCATTAATGGACAAGTTGAATTTTATTTGAACTTATTTTATGGACTTCAAATAAACTCGCTTGTATATTAAATATAAGTCGGGTATACCTAATTAATCTACTGACGATGCAGTCGAGACGCCGTTTGGCGTCAATTTAAATAAGTACCAATTTGTTGTTCATATGCAGCGTGAGCTTAAGAGCCAGTTATTTTTCCATTATCGTTCAATGATAAACGATTACGAACCAAATATTATGCAAATAAATCGTTATAACGGTACGAACACTTCATACACATTACGAGGATGATTGTGGTACGTAAGGAAGGCTAATCAGACTGTAGGGTCCCGGGAGAAGGCTCACTGAATTGCCTCAATCGCACCGGCTCGACTAGTTGCTCATTTCCGTTTGTCTACAATCCATTATCTCCTTGTGCAGCATCGAAGTTGCATACAGAAAGACTATTTACAAGTTCACTGAACTACAGTCGTCGTATAACATCAGCCAGAGTAAGATCGTCTTGACTTCTAATTAAGCTATTAACAATAATCACGTCGGGCAAGACTATATTTACAAACTTGTTTCAGACAGAATACAAGTTGTAAATACTTTTTTCTTGATAATCAAACAAACATTCATACCTGTCATCTTCTTTATTCCGTGCCTGTCATCCATTACTTCACTTATTTTAGTAAATGAATTTAAAGCAAGGGCAAAGATGTTGGCTATGTCCGATTAGCACAACAACATTTTAAAGAAGCAATTTCAAGTCTTGTCTGGGTTCTAATTCATCGAAATTTTAATTAGATGTGGATTTGCTTCAGATTAATACTTTAAATTACCGCTCCCCGACCCCTGTTATGAAATTTACACGCATATTATAAATCCACGAACCCCAGCTAGCTTGGTTGGCCTACTTACCCTGCGGAGACATTTTGCGAAGCAATAAGCAGGCGCGATGTCGGCTGGAAAATTGCGTCAATTTTTGAGGCAGCATCTCCCCCGAAATAATCAGATAAATAGCTTTTACAAGGAAATTCAGTATTAAGATACTGAATTTTGCATTGCACAAAAATTAAACAGATACCTACCATTTTGTTAACAGTTTTCTCGAACTAATGGAAAAGACGCTTGGATTTAAAAACAAATGACGATGCTTCCACTTGCAGACGTACCGTTTTCGAAAAGTGCATATGTGTATGTCACGCATATTTCTGTATGTTCAGTGAAAACGGGGTTAAGTCAAAAATCATAGTTTTGAGATAATCGAGTTTAAAGTTTCAAAAAAATCCCACTCATTTTCTATGGAAGTTTTATAATATTTGGTTTCTATTATTGATAGATAATACCCATTTTAATACTCTACTGAAACAAATATTACGTTATGTCTTCTTTTTTAATATAAAAAATTGAAAAACATTGAGTTATGTCGTTTGACACAAAAAAACAACATTTTATTTGTGCCAATTAATATAAGTTACATTATAACATTTTACACATTCTGCTTTGCTTTAGTGCTAAATGATATACATTTACTGTTTTCATAAACAAATGAGATCTCTAATAATACAGCGAAAAGTCACAAAATCAAACATGTTAATTTCGATATCAGCATTTGAAATATGCTGGTTTTATTTTGATAATGTCGAAAAAAAAGAGTTATAATAGTTAGTACACAAATCTGAGTCCCGTCCTTTCCGTCCGTCCTTTTTAAGTGTTATGATTCTGTTTATATCAATTTACACTAACAAAATTAAAAATATAGTTTAGTTCAACTAGTTTTAAATGCAATTGTATTGAGAAACACAAAAAAAGTTGTGGGAACTTGAAAAAAACCCATACTTACATCACTTTACACGAATCCTAACTTTGGCATTTTAAGCCCTACGGCTATGAAAATAAGACAGAAAAATAGCATTTTTTTTCTGATTCAGAATATGTAAGAATATTAAAACCGATATTACTCGAGTTAAGGTGAAGATATAGGCAAATGACCTTAAAGTGGCGCCCTCATTTGAAATAAATTGTTAACTCGTAAATATGGAGATAATTTCCATATTACTCTTCGTCATGCACTAGATAGCCATTTAAATTATTTTATAAACCACCGTTGAAAGTATTTACATTAGTCCGTCTAGCTTTAAAACTTGCCTCCGCCAAAAGTGGCCACGGCAAGTTTTAAAGCTAGACGGATCACCAATAATAGTTTTAACGGCAGTTCATAAAATAATTTAAAGGGCTATCTAGTGCATGACGTAGAGAAATATGGAAATTATCACCATATTTACGAGTTAATAATTTATTTCACACTTCAAGGCCATTTGCCTATATCTTCGCCTTAACTCAGTTTTCACTGAACGTACAGATTTATGTGTAAGACACGTAACGTATCATCAAAAAACTAAAAAAGTTCAAGGCATGCTACGGGCGGCAAACGTATCATTCATTCATACATATGCACTTCATTATTTTAAGGCCATACATGAATTTTCCGGGGTCCAGTGCTGCCCCCATTTGAAATAAATCATTTCAAAGGAAACGGAGATATCATTCAAAGTTTTGTCTTTGTGAAGCGCTAGATAACCCTTCAAAGTATTTTATGAACTACTGTTTATAGTTTAAAGTAAGAACGTAAGCTTTTCTACGCATTTTTGGGGAAAACGGCCACTTTTAGCAAAAATGCGTAGAAAAGCTTATGTATTGCCTTAAGGCCGTACTTGAATTTTCCGGGGTCCAGTGCTGCCCCCATTTAAAATAAATCATTTCAAAGAAAACGGAGACATTATTTAAAATTTTGCAACTACCAAGTCCTAGATAACCCTTTAAAGTATTTTATGAACTACTGTTTACAGTTTATAATGAGAACGTTAAGCTTTACTACGCACATTAGCCAAAAGTGGCCGTTTTTCGCAATTGTGCGTAGTAAAGCTTAACGTTCTCACTTTAAATTGTAAACAGTAGTTCATAGAATACTTTGAAGGGTTATCTAGGACTTGGTAGTTGCAAAATTTTAAATGATGTCTCCGTTTTCTTTGAAATGATTTATTTTAAATGGGGGCAGCACTGGACCCCGGAAAATTCAGGTACGGCCTTAACTGAGCGTGTTTAAGGCGGGAAATTTCCAAAAAACGATTTTTCACGTAAACCTTGTTAAATTTATATAGCTGGAAAAAAAGAGGGTTACATGGTTCGCATTTTATGGGAGTGCTCCGCAAAGTTTAGGGAGAAGTAATTTCATGGCTTATGTCATAGCGCAGGAGTGACCTCATCGTTAGGTCTAGGTAAATAAGACGTATGTACTTCCAATCTCTGCGGAACGAGGTCGCGTCCCTTGGGCCGGGAAAATGGGTAAAGCTTTCTGTAATTTAGGTAATTTAGTCGCACTTGTTGTTTGTCATAACATTGTGATTGCGACACAATGAATGGAACATCCCCTGTTTTATGGCCCCAAAAACCATCGCCGCAATAAAAAAATCTTCATATCTAATTTAACTGACCTAATGATATTCAAATGAAGGTAATTGATGTTGACATAACAATCGGTGGGTCACGACACTAACGAAGAGCTTAGAGCTAAGTCTAGTGGAAGTGGTTGATAAGGGGCTGAACGGAGGGCGATTCTTGTATTCGTATGCAGGCCGCGCGGTCGGCGGCGCGATCGATACGCGCCCGCGCGACGGCGACGCCACCCTCGCGGGCTAAACTTACAAGTCTGATTCAACAAATACATCCACTACATATTATTCATTTTATTTTGACACCTTACATTTGAAGGTATATTTATTCTTATGACATTTTATCAGATTACTCCCACATTGGATACGTTAATACGTGATATAAGAACGATGCAATTCCGCCTTCACTACGCGAACGCTGATTTGAAGAATTATATACTGCCTGATCCGTTGCGATTGCGAGAAAGCCCTCGCAGGGTGTAATTTTCTAGCTATTAACTTAATCCAAGTAGTGTGTGTAGTGAACCTAATTTCCGCGATCCTCGATACCTCGATAGTAGAGGCTATAAAAGAGTAGAAATACAAACAGAATAAGCACGACATGTGTACGACTGCGTGGGTGAATTCGTAATACTAATACTCCATGAATATTTTAACGGCCAAGACGTTGTAAATAATATCGCGAGTGGCGCGAACATTTCGAGATAAGACGATGACATCATCGGCCACCGCGGTTACGGAATGAAATAAAAACTTTGACAGTCAACCAACAAGTAGGCATTGAAAATACGAATCGGTGACCGCTTGGCTTGGCCCTGATCTTGACGAAAAGTTAATGGCCCTTCTTGAGCTCGAGCGAGCACGAAGTCGATGAACAAAAACATGTGGTGACATTAACCTCGTTGAACGTTTAAATATAACATCTAGGTATTTAATAAGTGACATAATAATACCTAATAAACAAATTATTGTATTGACCTAGATTCTAACCGATTTATATGATGTCATAAAAGTTATACTTATGGCTATTTAAATAAATTATAATAGCAAGCGTGGGTAGACTAACCATAAGATACTCGAAAGTTCAATTGTTTAAGATTAATAACGACGAATAAAAGAGAATTTGGGTTAGCCAACCCTAAGCTTCGACACGTACAAAGTGTACTAACTGTTTACTAATAGCTTAATGCACTACCGATGGCTGGCTGACGGACACCGGGGGAACCAACGCAAACTTAGGGAGAAAGCTTACAGTACGTTCACAGCTCTTATATATAGATGGACCATTAGTCCATTAAAACACAACATAGTTTAGCGGACAGATTAGATTATCAGTATTTACTTATGATTATTAAATTCTATAATTCAAACAAGATAAACAATATCACTCCCTGTAATATTATGAAAATTTACGCAGCCACGAATGTCTATTTCATATGAATCAAAATACAAAACGACTAAATAATATACTGGAACAAATACTATTGTCAATTATTTATGAAGTATTGTTAGTGTCAAACATGACTCTTATTTAGATGTAATTTACGATTGAAATTTAATTTACTTATCTTAAATATGAACTGGGTTCTGTTACTTATCAAATGTCGTTGATCAGAAATCAGAAGAATAATATCCAATCCGAATAATTTTATCGACGCCGATACAAATTATATATAGAAATGGTACAGGAATGTCCACAGTGAATATAATTCGATCGATTGAGCATTGCCTCGGCCACGACCACCAGATATGCATGAATTGATGAATTTCAATTAACAGATATGAGCTGGAAACCGCGGGCCATACATAGCTGGGCATGTTGGCAATGCACAAACATTGGATGCATTGCGAGTTGTTAACTGGTCATTGTCTACCCGCATGTACCCTATACTATACTCACCTACTGATATTAAATGAATTATTTATGGTTACAATTTGCCCGGCTCGTAAATGCAACATTGTTAGTTTTATTTTACGCCACATATACATGGTGAATAGACATGGAGACGAAAGACAATCGGAAGATTATAAAGTTTATTTAATACCTTAGAGCGTTAATTCTTTAGTAGATTAGAGAATAAGAGTAAAATACAAAGGTTGTGCGTGCGTGGGTACCTGGATGCGTTCCCATATTATAGTTTTTTTTTCTGGTCCGGCCATTGCTCCCCGTCTCGGAGGACCCTTTGGCCGAACAATGATTAGAGCGAGGGGAGCGAGATGCAGCTGCTCTTTTTATTTTAGTATTACAAATTCTTGTGTATTCACTAAAGAAAGCTAGTGGGTCGCAAAAATTGGCTATTTTATTGATTGATTTTACAATTATTTACCTTATGCATATCATATATGTATGCTTAAATGAAACTATCGAATATCTTTTCTTGCTGAGATGTTGTAGTACATTATCATTCACATTGCAACATGAAAGCTGAACGAGACATTTCTCATAAGCAAAAACTATTCGAGATGCGTTGACGTCTGTGACGCAACGTGAAACGCAATGTGATCTCAATTCTTCAAGTGTACAACTTTTTCTTTAGGCGCCAGACTATGGCGATATCTAGCTGTCACCAACGCGAGGTTTCTACCTCATGAATAGTGGTAATGTACTTGCTTATGTTACACACCTTGAAATCTTCAAGGAAAAAGTGCCTTTCGTTATAAAAGTAGAAGTCGTTCGTGGTTCAGTGCATCGCTTGGTGAGAGGTAGTGCGATAGCGAGATCACGAAACTTGGAGTGGTGCGTGGCCTGAGATGTGGTTCATGTTCGAGTTCACGGCCAACGTAACAATCGATTCTCGAGAATTCACGGGCTGCGTGCCGTAATACACACTGCCCGATTAAAGCTTGGGTTGCCAGTCACTTGCAAAATAAATATTAAATTGGATACGAATGTAAAATACAACATTTTAAATAGATGAATTAATAACAGACGCGAAAAAACGAGATGTTAGTTATATTAATCTCTTCCGTTAACTATTTGCTACCCTCAGTATGCATCTGCATAGAGACAGGAACTTTCAAAGAATACATCTTATTGAGATTAAATATTCTATCGTTGCTACATCTAATAGGGCTTGCACGAAAGGAGGTGTTATTAAGCTGTCCTGGCTGCATTAACGAAGCTCGGTAAAATTAATTACTTACATTGAGCCAACAAGCGGTTATCGCGGTCACTGCGAGGAAATTAAATGAACACGCGCGGACGCTTCTCCGTAGCCGTTTCTTATTAGAATACCGACTTATTGACGTTGGCTCTAGGCCCTAATGATTTAAACATACAAGTAAGGTTTGAGTCATAATATTAACATTTATTAATTTATTTATTAAATCTTGATTAAACACAAGGGTACAAAAGGTGGACTTAACGCTAATGCATTCACATTAATTAGGATATCATTACAACATATTTGATTCCTCATTTTCTACACCAGTGAACGTGGAATTAAATTCGGAAGTATCTCATTTAAATTCTTCGCATGATTGGACTGGCAGGTGTTACATGGACGGGGCAAAGACAATGTCATGCAAGTATCGCTCGCCCATCGTGTGCTTCCGGTGCGAGGCCGGCGCGTGCGCAACCACGTGCCTAGGTACGTTTGTGCATAAACCGACTCTATGAAGATGGCTTTATAGCCTGGTCTTTACCATAACGGATGATAACAGGTGTTAAAATACTATAATGTTGTAGATATGAGTATAAATTTTATTACCGGCGCTTCGACTCGCATTACTATGCGACGCAGTACGTATACATACAAGCTTACAAACAGCAATTTGTATCACTTTAATAGTGATTGATAAGGCGTATCGTAAAAGTTTATCAACAATAGTACCCGCACCGAGAATTTCGGCACTCACCGGCTATAATTTAATATCCGCTTGAAATAATCCCATTTCCTCGGTAATTCTGGTTATGCCCTTGACAATGCTGACAGCCGTTTCTAGTGCTTCACGATAAAAAGTTTGTTAGGATTCACTGGTTAAATTTTTGTCTTCAACTTTGCGTTTATATCTATGCTATGACCTTTGAGTGCTCTATAAATAGAATCCATTAATTTACGTAACTAAGTAAAATCATGACACTTCTAAGTGAAATTGTGGCTGACAAATGGAATCCTTTCAGCTAGACCAATTTCTTTGAACTGTGTGGTAATCATAATCATATATTCATCGCTAACATGTTGCATAATATAAGATGACAAATGTTGATGCAGTACTACATGTACCCTGTTTGGGTGTGGCGATACAATAGGGTAGTATCCAGGGTCAAAAATAAATAATTTTGTAATGATGCGAGAATAAAACGTCTTGTGACGTAATTTTGTAATAATATCACTTGTCATTGATCATATCCATTTGGAACGAGATTTTAGATTTAATAATGCCGAAAAACTGTTATTAAAGAGCGCTATTTGACTCCAAGAAACTATGAAGTCACGCCGCCGTGCGTTTTTTAGGGTTCCGTACCCGAAGGGTGCAAACGGGACCCTATTACTGAGACTCCACTGTCTGTCCGTCTGTCTGTCTGTCTGTCTGTCCGTTTGTCTGTCCGTCAGTCACACGGCTCTATCTCTTGAACCGCAATAGCTAGACACTTGAAATTTTCACCGATTATGTATTACTATAGCGGATATAACAACAAATACTAAAAATAAAAATAGTTAAAAATTAAAGGGGGTCGTCATACAAGAAACGTGTTTTTTTTTCAGCGTTTTTAACTTGATCTTCATAATGGCATTAACTAGATACTTGAAATTTTCACCAATTATGTATTACTATGACCACAATAACAACAAATACTAAAAATAAAATAAAGTTAAAAATTAAAGGGGGTCGTCATACAAGAAACGTGTATCTACAGCGTTTTAAAACATTGTACGGTGGTACGGAACCCTTCATGTATGAGTCCGACTCGCACTTGCCCGTTTATTTTCATAGAAATCCCATAGAAAGTCTTTGTTTTGACATTAAAAAAAAAGTATCTGTTTTGAGTTGATGGCAACTAGCGGATTATCTGAACTAATTATTTGTAATTAAGTTATGTAATGTGGGTATCCCGATTCATAAATTTTATGGAATATACATACTTATTGCCGTAATTTACTCAAACAAGGGCTATTTTATAAATTGAACTAACTTTAGATGTATACTTACTAGACACATAATATTAGAATCGATTTGATCATATTTTATACAGGGTGACTTTTTATCCACCTGCTAAATTTTTGGAGCAAGTTCAGTCCATGATACTGAACTACTTTGTATAAAAAAGTTATTAAATTTTTTTATCTATTTTTAATAACTTTTTTTTATAGAAAGTAGTTATTATAAGTAGTATTAGTTTATTATGCAGCCCGTTGTATCCTCTTACATCTGACGTGAATCGATGACCGACATCAGGTTGACGGCAACAGATGATGGAGAGCACGACAAACGTGATGTATTGTTGAGTGAGACTTATACATAAGCATAAGTTAATGTCAATTTACAGTTCCAGCTTAGGAAGGTACTTTTTTAGTTTTAGTCAATACCATAATAGAAAATATAATGATAAAACTTGAAAAAAAATTCGGATTTAAATGAACATTAACAAGCTATATACGACGAGTAAACATTGCAGATATTTGGATTGTTTATATCATTTGGTGCCATATACGAGTATATACACATTTAGACTTTCTGTATAACCCAAAGACTGGTAATTGACTGGTAGACAACGCTTTTAGCGTTAAGTTCGCCTATTGTTCTGTACAATTTGTATTTGATGGACAATAAAGACTTACAACAACACGTGATAGAAAGTCCAACAAAAAGGAATGTGTTATTACTTTACTTATGAACATGTTTTGCTACCGTTATGTTTTGCAAATTAGAATTGTGCAGTTTTGTAGCAAGTTAAACTTGTACGTGGCACCGTAAATGGTATTACACGAAATAAACAGTGGCTTGGATAGTTTAGTAATCCGTTTAGTACTTATAGTATCCGATATTTACGTAGTTTCATAAATAAATATAAATAACGTGACAGGAAATGGCAAAATCCTAGGATTTTCAGCTGCGATGGTCTACAAAAGCTGAACGTACTGTTTCATTAAGCTTCTATTAGGTTGGGGAAAAAGTCTTTTCGCATATAGTATATATGAACTTGTAATAAAACCACTTTGACTATACTATTCGTACCTGGCTGGTTTTGGTATCATTTAAAAGTTTAAATTTTAAAGAAGATAATTCCAAATTCAAATTAGGAAAATGCGTGATTTTCATTTGTTTTTCTTACCGTCAAGATGAGTGAATCTAATGAAGAAATTAGATACATTTTAAAATTTTACTACCAACAAGGTAAAAATGCAACGCAAGCCGCGAAAAAAATTTGCGATGTTTATGGACCTAGTGCAGTGTCTGTGAGAGTAGCACAAATTTGGCTAAAGCGTTTTCAATCCGAAAATTTTGATGTCAAAGATGCACGTCGCTCGGGTCGCCCTGTTACGGATAAAATGATGCTATTTTTGAAATAGTGGAGCAAGATTGGCATATCAGTAGTTACGACGTAGCTGAAGAACTGGGAATTGACCACAAAACAGTTTTGGCGCATTTGAAAAAAATGGGTACACAAAAAAGCTCGATATTTGGGTACCTCACGAGCTCTCTGAAAGAAACCTAATGAATCGTGTACTCATTTGTGATTCTTTATTACGACGTAATGAGACCGAACCATTTTTGAAGAAATTGATAACTGGTGATGAAAAGTGGATCACGTACGACAAGAACGTGCGAAAAAGGTCTTGGTCAAAGGCCGCTCAGGCTTCACAGACTGTGGCGAAACCCGGGTTAACTCGCAACAAGGTGATGCTGTGTGTGTGGTGGGATTGGAAGGGCATTATTCATTATGAGCTGTTACCACCAGGCAGGATCATCGATTCAGAACTCTACTGCGAACAACTGATCAGATTAAAGCAAGAAGTTGAGAGAAAGCGGCCGGAATTAATCAACAGAAGGGGTGTGGTTTTTCATCATGATAACGCTAGACCTCACACATCTTTAACCACTCAGCAAAAATTAAGAGTTTGGCTGGGAGGTGTTAATGCATCCGCTGCCCGTATAGTCCTGACCTGGCACCTTCAGATTTCCACCTGTTTCGGTCTCTTCAGAATTCTTAAGGCAGCGTCAGGTTAACATCACGAGAGGACTGCCAAAACTACTTGACGCAGTTTTTTGATCAGAAGCCCCAAAATTTCTATAGCAATGGGATCATGTCCCTACCTATAAGATGGCAAAAAGTTATCGAACAAAATGGTACCTACATACTTTAGTTAAATGTAAATAAACTATATTAAAAAATGTTTTGAATTTTCATATAAAATGCGAAAAGGCTTTTTCCCCAACCTATTATATAGCCAGAATTTTGCTGAGTACGGATCCTATGAACTGTTTAAGAGAAAAAGATTTGTATCTATACAATATAACAGATTAGTTTAGTCTGGATGTTGTTTTGATAAGAATAGTCAAGTTTCAAACGCATTCCAATTCGATCAAGCACAGCATATTCAATATTTCGAAAAAAATTGTAGGTACCTTCTGTCGAAGGACATTCATTTCCTTCGCCAAGGGTTCTATGAAGGCCGTACCCGGCCAAAGGGACGACGTCCTTGAATTATTCCGCCTCTTCCTAACTTCGCTCCAGATGTTATACTCGTACGTATATTTAGGTAAAAGTTCGACGCAGGTCGATCAAACAAGGGTTTCGTGCCAAGCTTTATCACAAGGTCGAGTTATTTTAATTGCAGGAAGTACAGGCACGTATAGGAGTAGTTTATAACATATGGGACATGTACTGCAAATAGATCACAAGACCCACATCGATAGGCGTATTAGGAAGAAAAGGGAATCGGAAAAATCTATTTTCAAGGATTCGCTTGATTTTCGTCTTTTTACTAGAACTTACTAGCGGTGCGGTAATAGCATGGAGTATAGATGTAAATCTGTAAATCCAGATGGGTTGGTGAAAAGGCGTAAAAATTGTGGCGCTACAGTCGCTGGTGGGTAAAATTTAAAGGAAGCGCCAAAAGTTATTAGGGAAGGAGTAAAAAAATAAACAAGGAAAAAAAGGCTTCAGCTTTGTTTCAGTACTCCTTTCAAAGTTAAACATAAAATAGAGGACAAAGGATGCGGTATCGTTTGTTTTAAAATATCATTTTTAAATATGTATTAAGAAAATTACTTAAATAAGCATGTTAAGGCAACATCTGCTTAAATTTTGCTATAAAATATTATAAAAAGCTAAGCATAATTTAACCACGCTTGACGTTATTTCATAGCAGCTTTTGAGGTTATATTTACTTACCCTCAAAAATATTTTGTATCTTTAGCCTAAATTCAACTACACTAGCACTATTTTGGAAATATTTTGAACTATTTACTGCTTTAGCTGGACACTTTTACAACTGTTCCCCCATTATATTTATATTCCATGGGTAAGAGTATCAGCTGGTATATTCTACCCCTTTTTATTTTTATTCAGGCCAGTAGCTTTAATGGTTTAAATGTATTTTTTAATATTGATATCTATTTGAAAAGAGCTGTGTTAAAAAGTTCAGGAAACAGTTCTTTGCAAATCACCGTGATACACTTCCGGCAGACCCAGTCCCTTTTTGAGGCCGCACCGTTCGCTAACGGTTCTGCATTGTGTTCAATTATGTTTTAATAAGTGCATGAATGAGCCCTAATGGTGAGTTTATTATGGCATGCATTGAAGAGGATATTTTATAACATCTTCATATTGGTGCTCTGACATAAATTTAAACACCATCTCAAAAGTATTATTTGTTGCTCTATAATGAAAGCTATAAAAATTAGAGACTGATATGTGAATAACAATGATCTTTTAGATTTTCATCAACATTGTCAACATTCATTCATTCTTATACATACAATGTTTAATTGACATATGCTTAATAAATCGATCATTATACTATGATAATATTAATATAACAATTTTGTATGGAAATCCATTTTTTGTTTTTGTTTTTAGACTGTTACTTTAATTTCATAAAACTATGTGATCTTGTTTGTTTCAATTTAATAAGCTTATGTCAATTGTACGTTTATATTTACTTAGGATCTAGGTCATCATATTAGTTCTTCGTTGAGAATTGACGTCAGTGAATCAAACAAGGTACTAGTAGGAATTAAACTCTACATCCTTGGATTTTATAGGCGAAAGATATTTGATTAGTTACTGAAACACTGACTGACAATCAACGCATCAGTCAAGTAATATCCTACATTATATCCTACTCGTACAGAGATCGATGATAAATTTGACATGGGTCCTATAATTTAAATTTGTGGTGAAATATAGGGAAGTAAACAAGTAAAATTAGGTAAAGTTGATCATAACCATTTCCTGAGGCAGAACTCCAGTTCAATTTCCCAAGAACCATAACACGAAGGTATTATTTTACAATAATACCTTGTACTTGCAAACAATACGCAATACACTGGTGCAACACCAAAATGCAAAACAAACAACCTGAGAACCTTACATTACGAATGCACAAAGGAATATAACTGGAGGTGTATTGAAGCGGACAATGCGCCGGTAACGGGACAAGGCACTAATTGTGAACAGTGAACCGCTCTTCCGTCGTTACCCACTACTTAGCTGAAGAGTCTCCGGGGGATAAAATACTAGACGAAAATGAACACCCAACAACGCAAAATGCATAAAGATTAGCCCACAGAATAACAAAAGAAACAGAACAATATTTTCATAGATAAAACCAAATAAAAGATTTACAATATATCTAAATGCCAGCCATTCCACGAATCCGACGCAAAAACGCAACAGTTTTATAGCACAAAAGCGTTCAAGAATTGAGCTAAAATTCTTTTTATTTTTTGGTATTCAACAGCAGAGTTGGGATGGTTCAAAAATAACGGGGCGTGTTTTTGAATAGGTGCGCTTGCTCAGTCACGTAAAGAATCAATTATATCCGGGAAGATGAATCTGTTGGAACGACAGCTTTTAATGTAATTGAGGAACAAGTATCATTTGCATGTTGACGCTCTGGTGGGACATTACATTGTAATAAACACAAGTTAGAGTAAATTATTATAATTTGTCGCGTAGTTTGGTGACAATGTGAGAAGAATACTAATTGCGTGCGGTTTATCACGCTTCCAAGTCACGAATTAAGACCAATGCGTAGAGACTGTCGGAAACTACTAATGAAGTAATAAATAGTCATAATAATTATTTATTCCTTTTCTTTAGATTTTGAAAATTGGAAGGCTTCATTTGCAATTAATTTACTTTAGCCACTTTTCCTTAAGGCGAAGATATAGGCAAATGGCCTTAAAGTGTGAAATAAACTGTTAACTCGTAAATATGGTGATAATTTCCATATTGCTCTTCGTCATGCACTAGATAGCCCTTTAAATTATTTTATGAACTGCCGTTGAAACTATTATTGGTGATCCGTCTAGCTTTAAAACTTGCCATGGCCAATTTTGGCGGAAGCAAGTTTTAAAGCTAGACGGACTAATGTAAATACTTTCAACGGTGGTTCATAAAATAATCAAGCAGTTTATCTTTCATGCTAATTAAGAAATGTAGACAAAATTGCATCTACATAATTAATCATCTCGATAATACGATCAAGAAAGGTAAAATTACATGGAAATCCTATTAAATGAAGGATGTAGAATAAATACAGCTCGACATTGAGGCTAATATGAATAGACAGAGCAAATTGTAGATATCTTTCACTCGGCATGCTTTTGCTACATAGCGTTGATAAACGGGGGCTATAAATTTATATTTAAACGGCGACGAAGCTTTATCTTACGATTCTCAGGGACGCATAGATACGTATGTAAATAAAGTAAACAAACTTGCATCGATCAGTAGCACTTACTTATCGCAAGCACAATCCAAGCCCTTTAAAGTACTCTAAAAACTTGTCCAAACGATGCTTAAGAACTTTAAGCGGAATGCAAACAATCCGAGATTTATTCCAAACAAACAGGAGAGTGTCAGTTTCGTTATATGAGACAGGTGTTGTATTCATCGTTGATGAAATGTTGACAATAAATTTAAACTTAACTGGATATTTACTAAGTGCAAAAAATTAAAACCACTGTTTAATTTAATATGTTTGGTTGATTTAATTCAGCGCAATAAACATAACCTTTAAAAAAACAGGGGAATATTACATTAAAAATGTCAATCACAAAACTAATAGAAAACATAAGATAATAAAAAACGGAAGCAGACAGTGAACGAACGCTACTATTGCAATTGCAACATCTTCACAGTAGACATGTTGAACAAGCACTTAGGTTGTACTTGACGCCACCGCACGTACAGTAACTTCAGACGAGAGCTCTCCAACAGCCGTAAACATTTCCTAAAAATGTTTTCAGACAAAGAAAACTATCTTTGTACGGTGTCTGGGAAGATGACTTGAGAGCTGTTTTTCAGTGTTAAATTTCAATGACAACTTACATTTTATTAGAGAAGGTGAAATGATTTATGTGCGCCAGTATGGGTCGTTAAATTGCCCCATTTGAGCTCTTGAGGCTAAAAGAACGGAGTCCGTGGTCTACGGCAATATACTCTACAGTTTTATTGTTATGTCGGGCAATAATAATGCTTATTATTCCATCAAGGCACACGGTGTGCTTCGTTAATATATCAATAATTATTATACAATTTGGTAGAGCTATTTAAGTTTTTACTTCTTACAGCTTACAGCAGCTTCGTATCATGATTTAATAAGATGAAGATATTTGGTTTCGAATATCAGATACCCAGTGCACTTGTAGAGCGACTCCCGTTAGTGCATGGTTCACCGATCATTCATTCATATCTAGTTACATACCTGAGAGATAGGTATATCAAGTCACTGCAATGTATACCGATAATAACAAAACATATAATATAATGTTTTTCCTGGCGTCTCCACTGGTAGTATTTAGACGATGAATGAGGAAGACAGATGTATGAAGATCTAAGTACTTGTACAACTTGTAAGTAGAAGGGAGGTGTGTGGCATGGTCACGGAAGCTTTCATGGCTCGATGATGTTGCTGCTCTCTGATTAGGATCTATATAGCGCATGGAAATACGATTCAACTTATCAAAGAAATTGTGTCAGCAAAATTAAATTCCTGCTAACTTGCTACTGATTTGATCGAACCGACCTGAAAGGGCTGATTAGTGATACTTATATTAGAAAGTAGAAACATTACATTACGATACGGTGTCCATTCCAAAAGCAATCAAACAAATTATACGTAACAAAAACACACCCATTGCGAACAAAAATGTAATTTAATTTGCAAAATTACCATGCCTGTTACAAAAACAGTTGTCGAGCATTACGCTACATTACCAAGGCAACACGTATGTTACGTAAACTAAGTATGTAATTACGATCATGTAATGACAATTAGCTAACTATGCAGAGGCTATAGCTAAATAAACTGTATAATCGCTTTGCCGAAGTAACCTTGATAATTCGTCATCGTTCTGGGAAACATTGCATTTTAAAGCAAGGATATGGTAAAAATATGTATGCATTGGCAACCATATTTTTGCGTGGAGAAATATTACTTGAATTTGAAACGAAAAGTATCTTTTTGATTTGATTCTTTAAAACATCCCGATTCACGATATCTTTCTTTATCTACACATTAATCTTGTCGTATAAGTTATACGTATACATTAATTTATAGTTATGTAAGGTGTAAACTGAATGGTTTATATTCACCGCATTTGCATAATAGGAACTTTCAATTTATAGAGCTTCGATCGACCAGCTACGCCGAGCAGAACTTAATTTATTCTGTGTAAATTATGAAAATTAAAGTCATAAAGAGTGTGGCTTATACCACACGTGAGCATCTATATTATGCTCATTATGGACATTTACTACGGCGTTATTTCGAGGCGAACATTCCGGTAAATTATCGGGCCCTCAGGTCTAACCATTCTATGCTCTTTAAAGGGCGATAATGGCCCTCACCACTGCATACGCATTCGCTGTTGAATTCAGTTATTATAGCGTTTTAAAATTAATATTTAATGCCCGATTTTTTTGTTATTTCGCCCCATTGAACATGGAGTATTTCAATCAAAACTTTTGCATTTCTGTTGAAGGTTTATCATACAAAGGGTTTAAATTTCAATAACTTTAGATCGATTACAATGTGTATGTTAAGTATACCACTTTATAATCTTGTTTGGGCAGCTAGAAGATTTAATGGGACTATCGCGTGCAAGTCAGCACGTTGGTCAAGAATTTAATCTTTACTACGTGTGCACGTGACAAAATAGCAAGTATAAGCATGTTAATTTTCGCCTCGTCAACTGTTTGTAAAATTGTAAGTTCGTGCGCATGTCTTATTGAAGATGCTGCAACGGAGACTGAAGCGGCGATGACTCAACGTTGCGTCCGCGTTCGTCGACCTGCCTTCGACTTGGCGCCGTTATCTCAGATACTGCATTTACGTCTGCATTTTTTGCATGAGTTATATGGATGGATACCGTGAGAATTGTACTACATAATGCTTTCACTTCATATTAGGAATTTTAATTCATCGCTACAAGTTCAGCGCTAAATTATGCTAGTGACTTTTACTGGATGACCATGATCATCTAAAAGTTTAGTCATTATGTTCAAAACATTAAATGACTCAGATGAATGTATAGAGTAAAAGAATGACGTCACAAATTGTGAATATGTAGCTTTGCAGGTCCGACAATGACGAAGCCGAGTATTTATATAAAATGTATTTCCTACATCAATGTTAATGAGTCATTGGTCCCTCTGACATGAATGTGATACACTCTGCTCGGTCCCGTACAGTAGCTTAATCCCCGCACTGGTCGACTAATGGCATTTCATTTCACATGCAAACGGGAACTCTGCCCGCAGTCTGTTTGCAAAGCAAAAAAAAACTTTTTCCGGGGGGCAAAAACTTCGCCATTCACTGTAATTCGTGGCTTTAAATAAAATTCTCTTGTAAAACCGCGTTCCAACTTTTTGTACGGTGTTTTTACAGGAGTAACTTTTAAACTTATCGTATTTTTAACAAATTCGATCACAGCTACATCGACCGAAGATGTTTCAGGAACATATAAATTCTTATTAGCTACAACTTTATTAGCCTACTTCGAAAGTAAATTAGGGCAGGGAACTTAATTAGTGAGATATTGTACAATGTTTATTGCTTGACAGTTTGTTCACAAGTTGGCGGAGTCGGCAGTAATTAATGCGAAGTTCGGAAGCAGACTGGGGTCTCCCGGCCCATATAAACGCAAAGTTAACCCCGTATTCAGGGTAAACTTTCGTACCGTGCAATGTACTTAATGTATATGAATATCGACATGACATGTGTAGGCACCGCAAGCTAATTTCGCACATAATGTGCCGATCCATTAGACCGAATTCGAGCAGATGGCAACCATCGCGAAATTAAACCATGCACGAGAGTGAGAGGCCGCCATTTATTAATTAAAATTCATAGTATACACAAGGCTATTTGCATAACTGGTCATATGTAAGCATGTGTATGGAACATTTTATTGTATCAGTTATTTAATTTAGTTTTATATTTAAACTATCGTGGCAATGTTCTACATATATTTTAATGAAAATTTCAGTCATCACACATTTAACTCAACGTATTTTGGAAGTTATCTACACCGAGTTTCCAATATTTTCTGTTAAAATCAAGGCAACACCATTCCCGCACCGGAAGAGTAGATAGATTTCCATTTTTCGTCAATTCCCAGACCCTGTAGCAATAAATACGTAACGGAGGTACCGATATCGATTGCATTAGGTAAGAGGGTGCCCTTTTATTACTGAAGAGATGACATCAGCACAAAATTCTGACTTTCGTTTCATAATGCAATTGGGGTGTAGTAGTTCGTCGACATATTGTAAATATTGACAATAAAGTTAGGGTTGAAGTTGAAACACACGACAAAGGTAACTTGCCAAAAATATGGAATATATCTTATATATCTATATGTCGGAATCCTTGAAAAAAAAATTATGGTTATTTTATTTCTGGCTATAAATAGTTCAGCACAACACAAAATCACAGAATATCTTGAATTCTTTGACGACACTGCAATGCTATGAGGAATTTCTCATATTAGTGGGGTTGTAGTTTCAGTACAAATATTTCATTTAAAGCATAGTGTGTACATTTCTAAAATGACCTATTCAATGACGAATTAAAAGATTAAGTAATGAATGGGTTTCTTAATTTGGTTATTAAATACAGTCAGTCTTGAATGATGAACTAATGAGCAGCAAGGGTAGTCCCTCCGGGCTCGTTCCGCATCCGTCTGAGGGTACTAAAGGTCTTGAATAAATAAAATGCAATTAGACTAGGGCACCATGCACTCCCCTGCGCCATAAGAGACGCATAAAGTACAGTTATGAAATCTCCCAGTCGATTTGTATATAGCTAGGGGAGGTGTGATTATCAATTTAGATGTAATTCACTCTGGTTTACTATAAACATGAGCAGTTAAATTTACTTACTTCGCGTGCTTCCACTTGCTAATTCGGAGCCGCGAAAGCACAGCCACGTGCGGGGCGTCGTCATGGCAACCGAGGAAACTACGCCGTTTTCCGTTTTACACCCCCACTCCGACTACCCAGTGGAAACGGTCTGTGTTTTCCGGCATTTACTCCTTTATTTTTATTTAAGGGCAATATTCAATTTTAATTGTAATTGCATCTTAAAAAGAATTCTAATAATTTAAGAAAACTACTATTTAGGTAGGTACAAGGAAACCGGCAGAATTTATAAACGTATTTTATAATAAATAAAATTTACAAAGAAGAAATTTTTTTAAAAAATGGCATTCTCTATTCCAAAAATATGTGCGGGATAAAATGGGACGACCGTAATATATTATGTTTCTGTTGGGATCCTCATCAAATCAGCCGCCCGTAATAATAACTCCATTGCGAAGGGCCACGATTTTGCCAGACAATTTAGGATTGAGAGTGTAGGGCGGTCTGCATCAAGAGCCTTATCGCAAGCTAAATGACATATACGACATATTGTTTGGGAGGGTACGACGGACCCTTAGATCACGGCACAGTCACGGGCGTTGGTACCACAATATTTCTAAACGAACAGTTCAGTAATTGAGTTGAAAATCCTTCGTAAACATTTCTGAAAAACAGCGATAGAAAAGTAAACAAACTCAAAGTGGTGCGCTATCACGTAGACAAAGCCTTTAGAGCCTAAGGTAAACTCTTGCCAATTGTAGATTGAAAATCAATTGCAAACTATTGATTGTGTATCAAACACAAGCAGTGTTGTAATTGTTGTATCTTTATTGTACAAAAAAAAATATTTTACAAACATATTTATTTATAAACCATAATAGACCAAATAATTTTTGTACAATGGCGGACTTATCCCAAAAAGGGATCTCTATCAGACAACCAAGTATCAACAAATGGAAATTAAAAAAAATGGGCATAATGGGCAGAAGTCAAAGCGTTGATCAATAGAAATTAAATGTTTACTTTAATATCTAAAACATAGTACATATGCCTTAATACATAACAAAACAATATACCTAAATATCACCAACTAAAATAAATAAAATACATAAACTCCAATATTGTTAGCTCAAGTTGTCTAAGGAACCCTCGTTATAATCCTCTAAGTCTGACTTTGAATGAATCAAGAGGGCGCATTTTTCACATCTACAGGAAGCGCATTCCTGTAGATGTGAAAAATGCGCCCTTTTTTTTTGTTTTCTAATAAAACATGGTTGGTTTGAATACAATTAAGATTTTGATAGTAAATGATCTCGTAGTGTCACAGTGAGTGCCAATTCAAATGCCTGCGACACATACACATTATTTATATGTAGGTACATTTAAATTCTGCACTTTAGTTATTTTTGTTTTAAAATAACGCAAATTTAAATATTTTAATATGTAAGTACATTTTTATTTTTAATTGTATAGTTTCGTTTCGTTTAAATTGTTCACATTTAAAGTATTTTCACAAAGGCTAATGCGAGTGCAATATGCAAAACGTGACTACGGAAAAATTCTTAATGAAAAATCTCGTTTATATAATTAAGCAAGCACAGCAGGGAGCAACAGCTATCACTGTACATATATATTTTTGAAATATGCTTAAAGCCCTTTCATTTGATACCACTTACGGTATGATTTGATTTATTTACTTTTTTAGTTGATTTGTTTATGGCCTAGGGTCTTCCCGTGGGAATATTTTATTGAACACCCGAATCTATATTTTCTATCTACACATACGCATTGCGCTGTATTGCACATGCACCCTAGAGACGAATTTAGAAGCGCAGCGAGCGATCTGCCTTATCAGCGTTTACATTCCCATATTTATTTGAGAATTTCGGAGAACTTTAAATTTTTCAATCTTTTTACAAAAGACAAATTATTTTTTGTACGCGTTTAAGCATGAATCAATCTTCATATATGTATGTGTATTTTTTATTTTTTTACTTAGTCGTATGCGCAAGAAATCCGACGACGACGAAAAAATAAGCTAAAGCTTATTTTTTCTTCAAAGTTTAACCTTTTTAACTAATTTTTTCTTTAAATTAAAAAAAAAGTACTTATCTCCTCAGTCACTTTTTAGGATTTTCCTTTGTCTTTATTTCTCTGTAATTTATACACAACTTTATGTTTTAAATTCCGTGTAAACAACAGACATGAATGTCGCGCACCGCAAAAAATTGAAACACGTCTCAGGTTATTTGGAATTAACTATTACTCTGTGCTATTACAATGAAAACCAATAAATTTTCTCATTCACTTTTTTTCATATTTCAATTTAACATATCTTGACATATTGTTACTAAGTTAGTTTGGCTCCAATCAGCTCCGAAAAAGAAGTCAAAATCACTAAAAATAAAATGTGATGTTACCTAACCTAACCAACGGACAGCCAAGACGCTTCCGACGATACCTTATGTTGTCAAGGTGTCTTGGATATCTTTAAAGATACGAGGAAACAGATGAAATGAAATGAAATTGATGAAATGATGATGAAATGATGAACGTAAATGATGTTTTAGATGAACATACATATATACATAGCGGCGAAACAAATAACCCCCCTTTTGGCTTCGCTGTAGTCGGTCAAAAAGTGGAGTTCAGATCTATACGTCCCCTTAGCTATTTGACCCCTGTAAACTGCAATTGTCCATCCATCGGAACCCCGACCTTATTGGAAACTCCCTCTCCTGCACACTTGTGGTTAACTGAGCAATTTCATTGAGATGGGATCGTAAACCACAAATCGTATAGGTTTCTTTAGGTCGCAGCTTGAACATTGGAATTTAACTTTGTTATTCGAGCTCTAGCTGTCTTACTTAACTAAAATATAAGTACTAATACTCATTCTGTGCTAAAATACAATTTTAAATATTATGAAATAATCAAACTTTATGTATCTGAGCTAAATTATTTATTGTAATCTGTCTTCTTCGTCTAAGCGCATTCCCGGTTGCTTCCTCAGCTGCTTCGCCCGGGGTGCGCTTTCCCGCTTTATCTTTTTCAAATATAATATGCATGTCAATGGTCACCCAAAGATGCCAAAGACCTTGTAAAATGGAGAAGAAATAGCCGGACCTCTTTCAATGTTTTTACAACCGACCGCCGCCCGACGTTAACCCTCCTTGGGAATGCAATTGTAGTACGAGATGTTTGTGCTTAGTCCTTTAGTCGCCTCTTACGACATCCACAGGAAGAGATGGAGTGGTCCTATTCTAACCCGGAACCACGCGGGTATTTATTGTTATCTGTATCAAGATGAAACTTCTTGTTTGATATTAAATCCAGCTCAAATTTCTTTACTAGAAAAAAAAGCTAAAACGAATTAAATAGGGACGAAGTCACGGAAAAGGCTAGTTACTTAATAAAGCATTTGATCTTAGCCGCCTCCGGTTTGGAGTTCGGCAACCATTAATACGACGAGGTGGTCGGTTGATAAAAATGTCACAAGTTCCGCCACTTACTATTCCTTGAATTCCTTCATATCCCTGCACAATCTGCACATGCCTTCTACATAATCGAATGCAATAGGTTTCTAAGTAAGAATAAGCCGTATCCTGTGAATACATAATAAGCTTAATAATAAGTAAACTGGAGCCTACGCGAGTTGAAGATGTTGTATCTAGTTTCCAAGTGTTCATTGTAACAGTGACAGACAATGGGACCGTTGCCGTGGCGAAGGCCGACCCACCGCCGCATAACGACTGTACTCGCTGTTGTATCAAGAGATGCAGTACCGTCTAGTACGAGTATAATGCGCATTTTCTGTACACAAAGACATATCATGCGTTTAAACAATATCTGTGATATCTTTGTTAAAGAGTACAGTATAAGTAAACAAAAGTGGCATGTCATGCGTATAACATTATTTTAATATGTGGTTTTTATTACCAAGTATGTAAAATCAATTGTCGTTTGTGCATAAAATCAATCAAAGCGACAAATTATGCGCATACTCACCGTTTAGTCTCGGTAAGCGCAAACTGTTTTTATGACTAATCCTGAGGCAGCTGCTCTAACTTGATATCATACATCCGTTGCACTACGCAACTTACACAATTAAAGAAAATAAAGTTTATAAAGTAGCAGCTGTGTACTTAGTTCACTTCAAGTTAGAACTTTTTGCACAAAACGACTAGTTTATACCAAGAAATAGTCAAGATAGGACTCTATATCTGAGATTACTTCACAGTTTTCTCAACCAACACTTTCATGACTATTATCTAGGCTTTTATTTCAATACGAACTACATCTTGGCTTCGCATTCGAATGGGATCACACGACATGTCGTAACATTTAATTGAAACAATGATCTTCTTTCGTTTACAATTGAGGCCAAGATCATCATCTGAAAAAGTATCTCTCAACAAAATTATATTTATAACTAAGATTAACAGTTTTTCTCTTTTTTGTTACAGATTTCACACCTAAGTCAATCTGGACAATTTATAGCCTTACGCAATAGGTAAATATTAAATATCATACCTTCTTCTTAAGAATGTTATTTATAAATAAAATACAAATGTATAACCATAAGAAAATTGACAAAACAATAGGATGTTTTGGTGATGTCGTCAACGTTCTATAAATAGGATGATTTCGCAACGGGCACGTTCGAGAGTATGTGCCCGCTATCATCCTGTTAAAAGTCAGGATGGATCCAACAATTGTCCTGTCATACCAACAAGTGACTTCTATTCATCCAAGTTACGCAAATAGTTAGCACTGAATTTATGCCTTAGACAAATAAAATAAACATGTAGTGCAATATGAGCATTTAAATTGAAACAACCTTCCGACCGTAGCGAGATTGAATAATTTGTTTACGGAATTTTGTTACTGTTGTGGAAAAAAACAGTGACAAACTTTTGTATCAATATAAGAATTAAAATTAAAGGCTGTGGCAAATCAACTTTAAAATAAGTTACAAAAGACAAATTCCGCAAGTCCGCCAATAAAACGTAAATGCAAAGAAATTGAATCAATTGTATAAAGGTAGAAATTATAAATACTTACAAATAAAATTGTGGCAACAGCTAGAATTCTCCGTAATTAAAAGAGTAGTGCTTTAAGTTATAATAATGACTTAATGACATTAGGAATATACCTTATAACGGGCGAAGCTTTAGATAAAAATGTCATAGTAAGCAACGAATTGGGCCAGTGTGTCGCCAAAGTATGATACTAAGAGCTATTACTGACAATCAGTCGCGACCTTGCCGCTCGTTGCCGCACAAATCGTGGGGAGGCGCAGATTGTCATCATCCACGCCGTCATCCGGCTTTTGCACTTCATTACATAACACTCTAGTGCGCCGGTTTGTGAATTTAAATGCAGGACGTACTTGTTTTACTCTGGAATTATTTGCAGGAATTATCTGTCGTTGATGTAACAGAAATAAATTAACAATAATTAAATTTTTAACAAAAAAAAAACAACAGACTTAAACTTCAGTGGCACAACTTTGATCACAATAGAGACATTTCATCGATCACTACCCAGGCTGTCATAGCTCAAGTAGACAAATCACCACAAGCTCAATTAAGTGCTATTTTCTACATCCAGATTTTTTACAGAAACCTTGCGTATTCTGTGATATAGGTGCACTACCACTTAGTTTAGACTTTCATGTCCTTATCAACTTTATCTGCTTTCATCTAAGCTTGTAAGCTGATCTGTACGAAAACTTTTATTTTCACCTATCAAATTGCAAGCGAATTAGAAAGGAACTCAAATATTATTTCTGTTCACATGATTGATGAAAGATGTAAACTTTAGTGAAAGCATTACAAAAAATTTAATACAAAAGCAATTAGACGAAGAAAAATGTGCTAATGATTAATGTGTATGTGAAACGTGACGCCAAGCACTTTTACGTCTAAAACGGCTTCATTTAACGTTGTGAAGAAAAGGCGTCAAAATAACTTGTCACTCATCAAATGTTTATTTAGTCTGGACTCTGGACACACATCTCGCTTTGTTTAGCTTTGGTGTATACCGATGACGAATGTTTGTGTTCCTGACACAAAATCGATACAGTCAATATTAACTTCGAGTGGTGTGAAAAATAATACTTCAAAGAATTCTTTAGACTGGAGTGGTTCCACTACTCCCAATAGAGATTTATAAGGTCCTTTTGAAAGCACCATGCTATAACAAATTATGATGGATGAGAGTCAAAAAGTCTCACGAAAATACCAAAAACATTTAACGCGAAAATCGACCAAGGCTCTGTGCGAATAAATAGGAGAGGAAAAACTATAATCCATGGTTGGAAAAATAATTATTATAATGCTTTGCAAGACTTAGCTAATTTCATTAAGATCGATTAAGCATTTTTTAACCTCCAATTTGACTGGTGAAACTATTATTGTTTAATTGTTTATTGTGATAAAAACAACTTAAGATATACCTATACAAAAATAAAAAAATAATAAAAATAATACGAATACTTACAAACGTCAAGCAAGAATTTCGATTTTAAAACATTAATAATTATAAATACTTTTATTATTATGTTGTAAGCAAAGGTCAAGTGAACCAACCTCAAACGGCCGAAGCTTAGATATATATATGTATACTAGCTGTGCCCGCGACTTCGTTCGCGTGGTTGTCGGAATGTTATATAGCCTAAAGCCTTCCTCTATAAATGGACTACCCAACAAAAAAAGAATTTTTCAAATCGGACCATTAGTTCCTGAGATTAGCGCGTTTAAACAAACAAACAAACAAACTCTTCCGCTTTATAATATTAGTATAGATATATACTAGTCTCCACTCATACGATAGATAACTAGCTTATAACAGTCATAACTCAGCGCTTAGAAATGGAATAATTATATCTCATCCTCATTGGGGATTTGATCATTGCTAATTGCTAGTTCTAATGTTGGTCCGGCCGCGCCGCCAGGTGCGATCCTATCTCCTGGACCCAGCTCGTGTTAATTAGCCCCTAGCTGCTTGATTTATAGCTTAACTTTGTCTGAGAATAAACCATGCTCATTTATTGTTACACGCGCAAATAGGCGCAATGGAATTAATGATGATGATCGATTAGAATTTAAAATGTAACAAAACAAAAAAATACAGAATCAGCTTTCAAATTTAAGACGTGCAATCTCAAACGAAGTATCAATGATTAATATTATTGAAAAATGTTGCTAGCGCAGTGCCTATGTACCTATTTAAATAGAACCGAAGTTCATGAACGTGTATGTATTTATAGGTAACATTTGTAATACATATGTCATTATTCATGAAACGGAAATGAAAGCGTGTGCCTAAACTCGTATGCATTTTATCCTGGCTGCGACATCTCCCATCGCGTCACGGTACGCGAATATGGTGCTTGTTTGTGAATGTGATTAACACACTCCGCCACGCGGAACCATTCATAAATTAGCCGACGCGACGGGAAGTTTACTGTTATTATATTAGTAATGCCATTCGACTGGCAAAAAGAAAAATGCAATTAATCGGTACAAATGTACCTTCAGAGACCTCTATTACGTTAATGGAACCACCAGCTTCTATATCTAGGGCACGCGTAAACATTGCGTGACTACTACGCTCAGAGGATTACTATGAAGTATCTGTTTACTCGTAGAACCAATTAACTGATCGTCTCGATACGCTATAAAGAGGTCCACATAAAACTAAGAAGTATCGAAGTTTATTGACAATAGAGAATGTACTACACAAAGATAATTCCTTTCTACGTCTCGCCGCTACAGATAAGGGGAAATTAATGAAAGTAGAGGTCAGATAGCCGTAGGGCCGCTTTCAATTTAATTAAAGCATCCGAAATGATTTGTTTGCTTTTATTTTCCTTTGTTTAAAGTTTTTTGTTTTGATGATGGTGATAAACAGTGTCTAATTCGCTTGAATTGATGTTCATTAAACAATGATTACTTAATTGTATTGTCAACGGAGTGTACAAACGCGTGCTGGAGTCGTCAACAAGTAACAAGCTCGCCACGGGCCCGCATCCCATTGTTCTTAACAGCTTTGAGAGTATGAGAACTTCCATTGACATTGTGTTGTGAGAATGACATGCCATTGCTAGCAGCATTGTTGATATCTACATCATACACAACAAAACAATGGAAACAATCGATACGATTAGAGGTGGAAATGTACGTGATAAGTATAACAATGAGTGTGGAACAAATATGTTTTAAAATATTGAGAATTCATATCCAATTAGGTTTGTATTTTGTATAGTACCCACGTATTACATATTTTCTTTTTAACAAAACATCAATTATGATATCAAGAGAGACGGGACTTCCGATATCAAGAATGCATGACCCATATTGATTGATTTGATAAGGGGCTTTGGCGCCATAGCGCACTAGACTAGCGTTGCGGTATGCATATGCATACTTCATTCAGTGCATGATCGTTGTATGTAGAGGTACATATATTGTATACATACAAGGTCTAACAAAATATACTGAATCTATTTTTAAAGGTAAATTCTGTACATGATCAACTTTCACCAAAAAAAATATTTTTCATATTTTGACATGTGTTCCACATATCAAAATATGAAAAATATTTTTTTGTTTTTCATACAAACTCGGATCGGCCAACTTGTATAAGGGTTGAAGGCAAAAAATATTTTTCATATTTCGATATATGTTCTTTGGGAAAAGTTGATCAATTGTTGTTGGTGGTGAACGCAGTCTTGATACTCGTAATAACACTACCCACATTTGCTAAGTCCCGTTTATATTCTTACATAAATGATGTGTTCGAAGCACGACAGTTTGGTGTAGTCTTTATGCATAAGGTTGTTAAACAATACATAAAAGGTTTAACTTTTTTCAAAGGGGGGATTCCAAGAATGCATAAGTATTGATTTATGCTGTTTAGCGCCGTAAAGCGTTGCGGTTTGAATAAGCGTGTCGCGTGTTTGTCATTATTGGTTTTATCATCGGAATACTATTTCAAAAAATATTAAAAAATGTATTGAATATCATCAAAGCTACTAATTAAGTGAAAAAATAAATTTGAAATAAAATGAGGTAAACTATTGAAGTATCAAGTTTTGAGGGGATTTCGAGGAACACATTAGGGCTGTGGACTCGGTTTAAAATAAATTATTTCATACTAATATGAAAATAAAAAGTCACGAAATAGTGTCACTTGTCATGGAGTGATGGAGCCGTGTGGTTTCCGGCAGATTAGAATAGGACCACTCCAACTCTTCCTGTGGTAGTCGTAGAAGACGATTAAGAAAATGCAAGCTAAACAAAGCTTAAAACATCAATGATACCTATCCAACCCGTCTGGCCAGCTTGGAGAGTGTAGGCCAAATCCTCTGGCTGCTCTGGCCAAGAATGGCTATGGTAGTACTGAGACGATCGTGCTCCTGCAGTGGAGACAAAAAAAAACCCGTTGTTGAATGCACAAAACTAAAATGAAAAGCGCTATTTAACTCAAGAAACTATGAAGTCACATTCCGATATTTCATAAAAATTTCGACTTGTTGGAAACTAGGACATCATCATATCGTACGAGATATTACAGATATTATATGCAAAACGCAAGTACGGTACGGCACGGGCGCCGACACAGCTGGCGTGGTTTGCATGGTCACAGGCATGGTGTGGCCTGATCTTCATGCATGAGGTTATTCCCACGCTATCAGCTGGTTCATGCGTCGCCGCGCGCTCGCCGGCCCGCGACTCCGCGCGTCACCAACCAGCCCGTCAGATAAAGCCGGAATAACATCATGAATATTCAATATGCAACTGAAAAGCTACGTAAACCACAACTGTCGAATGTACTTTTAACATGGTGGACAATATATTTGTAGAAAAACAACAAATAATTTAAAACGTCTGTTTATTTTATTGAATAGTAGCTTAGAACACTCTCGATCACAGAAAAGCAAAGACATCTCTCGATCTATAAATAATGATGCTTCAGTCAGACAGACACATATCAAATTTAAAGGTAATAAATTATATTATAAGTAACACACTCATTTTGACGTAGGATATGATTTTAGTGCATAGTTAGATCTTACGTCAGATATATAGGAATCTATCGAATAAACAAAAATAATTTTAAATAGTTTTACTGTACAGAGATTTTGTAAAAAATTAAGACGTTATAAATTATATAAGTACCAAATAAACCAGAAATTATTTATTTCTGGTAATTACTTTTAAATAAATAGTTAGAGAGCGAGAAGATAACAATGACAGAAAGATTTATGGCAGCAAAGGTGAGGTGGTGTGCTCAGCAGTCGAAATGTTGCCTGTGAGAGAAATTCTGAGTTCTAATAAAAACAGACAACGGCAGAAGCTTGTCCAATTTTTTAAATTTCCTTTTTGTTGACGAGTAGGCTAGATACAAAGAGAGGCAGAATACCATACTCGTTAAATTAGGGCCGAAATTTTAAAATGTAAAAAAGTAATTTTCATGGCAAGGTTTAATAGCTTCATCGGGGAAGTAGAACAGTGCTCTAAGAATATAAGAACACAAATTGAAGCGGACAAAAAGCATGACTAAAGTACGAACAATGAAAGCAGCAGCGACCTTGTACTAATATGTTTTCGTTCAGTAAACAATGACTGATATAAATTGTACTGGAGTAGAGAAAGCAGGCGGCTAGTTTCATTAGTTATCGAGATGAGGCGGCGTCCGATAACGAAGCCATTACCAAGATAATTGCCTACCAAAGAGGACCGTCCATTTCACACCCGAGTAACCAAGGATTTCAGTTATATTAAACAGAGTATCCATTTCATCACAACAAAGGATTCTGCCGTGAAAAATATCAGTAAGAATAAGCACGTCGTTGCACTAGTTTGTGCAATGACAATGAGTGACAATACTTCAAATATATAACAGAAGAAAGTGTGCCAGTAACGGTTAAACATTGTCGTAAGTTATCGATACTGGAGATAAGGAATGATGGGGGACATGACGAGCGTGACTACGGTATGTCGTTGTTGGGCGTAACAATTCTCAATTCTCAACGTCAGGTGGTTGCAGTCCAAGAAATGTTACTATAAACCAGCGAAGTTGATCGGCTGCGGAAATTGCGGTAAAATGAGAGGTTTACTGGGGTCAAGTGTAATTGTGAGCATCACGTTTTAACGGTTGCGGTGCAGCCGTTGGGTAATGGCACTGGTTGTCTGATAAAATGCCCAGCAATTTACATTTCCTAAAGTGGCTAAGTTTCTTAGAAACTAATATAATTACGGCAATAATTCGTGAACTATCATAAAATATAATAAAACAGTACTTAAATATTGTTTCCGCTAGACTTTTATATAAAGGTATAGCTTGTAATAGTGTCCGAGTCACCCTCGAGGCGATTTGCGCTGCTGACGTAAATGGAATATTTGCATTGCAAGCAGTAGCATACAACTAGGTTAAAAGCTTAGCGCTGTTTTGCAAACACAGTACATACAGACCTACAATGAAGAATAGGGCGGATGTATTTAGAGCGGACGTAACATGTCGTATTTCTAGGATTAATGTATAAAAATAGATGTTAAAGTGCTACATGGCGCCAGTAATTTAGCTTTATTAAGACAATCGACGAAATTGCTTCCTATTTCTTTACTTTGTTTCGTCATAATCATAACTGGACGCTTGCGAAGGGGATTGGCTGTCTTTGCTCGCATTCTGTCTGCCCCTTCACCTGCTCTAAGAAAACCTATATTGCGGTACATTTATTAACGGTTCATAGGATTTCATATTGCTAGCGTGCTTATAAAACACTAGCTGTGCCCGCGACTTCGTTCGCGTGGTTGTCGGAATGTTATATAGCCTAAAGCCTTCCTCTATAAATGGACTACCCAAAAAAAAAAGAATTTTTTAAATCGGACCATTAGTTCCTAAGATTAGCGCGTTTAAACAAACAAACAAACAAACAAACAAACAAACTCTTCCGCTTTATAATATTAGTATAGATAAGTACCCATTGACTTATATATTACTAGAAATCATTGTAAGTACCCCTTGGCGATATAGCTTCTAAACTCACAAAAAATGAATTATTATATTATTTTGAGTTCGTATACTTTACATTTCATTGTTTATAATTTTTGTTTATTAAGTTAAGTTCATTATTTAAGTTTTATTTATTATTTTATAAAGTAAATGATCTAAATGATAGTCTACGACACGCGCCTAATACGACAGACAGTAATCCCGTATACTTATCGATTGCATCATGTAAGTAATGCGATTATAGCGCGAGCAATTGTCCAGGGAAGCTTTTCACTACGACAGTTTGCACAAATTCTTTAAACACAATTAGATACTCCATCAAAAAAATATATAGAAATACTGTACTCAAAACGATGTCTGACAAAACAGACAATGATTGAGATGTCAGTTTTGACGATTTGAAAAGTAATTCCATTAATCAAAAAGTAATTGTTATCGAATTGTTCATCATTACTTCGTTCATTCTCACGGGACAAACTCAAGAACCCAAAACGAAATTAAATGCGATTGTGAGAGTATGACATGTTCTAACTACTTCAAAACAAGACAAATAGCATTTCCAAAGACAAATTGACGACAATAACACAAAAGTGGTTACTTTTGTGATCCCATTCACGGATGCGGGACGATGATGTTAATATAGTCAGTCCCCTTACAACCTCTTGAGTCGTGAAATTGAGTAGAGAGTTATTTTTGAGACGTATTTAAGCTGAGATGTTACTTCATCGAATTGTATCCGAGGTTCGCACTATATTTCGATATTTCAATAGGTCTTTGTGAATAATTTATGATCCATCAAATGAATATCTTAGTATTGACATTGACAAAGCTTGTTATTGTCTAGAAATATGTGGATTTTCGCTGAACCAGTCAGACATTCACATAACAACTGTACATTATAAAACATGACCTCGTCGTAGTAGCCTCCGCTACACCGTAAAGTTTTATTGCTGCCCACCACATTATTGTTGCCAATACATAATGCTTAGTATTTTATGCTTTATTAGTTGGTATGATGTCATATTTATGTTTGTTTACCTACAGTCATAATTACGGTAGGAAAAGTAGCCGCCCATGACGATACGACAAGGGCATTTTCATTCGTACAATAATTGGCAGTCCCATCAGTAAATATGCGTCATACATAAACATAACAGACAAGGTTATTATACTTACAATACCAGACAGAGGTTAATATTATGCGAGTATTAAATTATGAAATTAAAATGAAAGTGTATTTTTAAATAACACTATTCCAAGACGCGGAGTACTCAAGTGCAAAATAATTTACTAAAGACAAAAGCTTTCACCCAACTTTAGACGACAAACATACTAGGGTTGATTCGTTGGAAGGAACAAGTGAGGAAATTCTGACAAGAGATTTCCACGTTTTGTTTGAAGCGCCTCCCCTTAGCGCATTGACGTGCTAGACATGTAGACTAGAAAGGGGTTGTGCGGGAAGAAATCTATGGGGCGTTAAAATCGTCTCATTGTCTGTGCTATGGAGTGGGATGACAACACAAATTATCTAAACAACAATTGGCTTTCAGACAAACTAGACATTGTGTAGATTCAACCCTGTTACTGTACAACCACCATGTAAACGAGGAGCGTGAATAGAAGAGTGAGATTTCGAAGTTTCAATAGAAATACTCATAATGACACAAATATTGGTGTAGTTAGTCACAATGGTGATTCATGGGAAGAAAATCAGTTAATCGATTGTGTTAGGTGTTGTACTATTTTGTGGCCACAATCGCTGTGGTCGACATGGTACATGCTTCCGCACAATGGTGCGCCCTACATATCGAAATATCAAACCAAGGACTTATCGTTAGCATTTTCAGTACTGTAGAAATCGCATGTATGTAACCAGTCCGTTAGTTATGTTTAAAAATAAATATAAAGAAATAACTGTAATAGTGATAAAACGAAACAACAAAATTTATTGATATAAGTTTTACATGTTATCTGTACTTGACCTATGACGCTTTTTGTAACATGACCTAATTACTTTAATAAAGAAATTGTTACGTTTAAAACAACGTGATAAAATATAAGAAAATTGTAAAGTGGCTAATACACAATTATTCTCTATATCACAGTAACATATACTGTTAGTAAAGTCATATTAAATAAATAGGTTAGATAATTGTAAATTAAACAAACGAGTTAGGTGTCCCCAAGATTTATGTTGGCCGAATGGTCTGTGTCAATCTCCAATTGAACCTATTAATTGAATTAAAGTACTGCATCTGTTACGGCCATAACTGTGAGTTATTGTGATTCACCTCCGGATCTACAGCACTTGTAATCTATAACTGTAACTCGAAAAAATAACGGTAACGTACGTCTTAGAATAAAACATATTTTATGATATCTAAATCCAATCTTTGTTCAATTACAGAGTAATTTAAATTTATACGCGCAATATATTTTGTATGCTTATGTTTAACACAATCCGTTTAACCGATCCGAGGTGGGTTAGCAAGGGTAACTTAAGAGAACTCAATTCGTTATGTGTTGTTGAGGCACTGCCTGTCTGAGTGTCAGGACAGGATATGTTTATGTATAATGTATTTGTTAAAGAGTTGTTTATTATTCGTAAAGTCACATCTCAGCATCATATTATACTCATTTGTTGTAAAATACGGCATAAGCTTTTTCATAAAACTATTTTACTCAAGGAAATATTTGAGGTTAGGGGTGGAATATAGGGTAATTTAAGAAAAAAAATAGCTAAGGTACATTACAACGGCGAAATAATAATTAATATTTTATAGACTAGCTTATCACAACTTTTAATTAATTTAAACTGAAATCTGTTAAAGAGCAGAACGTAGCGGACTGGAAAAGGGAGGGAATGGAAATATTAATTAAGCTAAATTGACCGCCAGACGCACAAGTCAATCGTAAAAAATATGTTGGATTAATGTCGTCTTTACATTTTCATTGAAATGGAATAAACGTATAGGCGTATAGGTACCTTATATCATACAATTTAAATGCATTGGTTAATTTTTAAAGGTTTAACCTTTACAAAATTAACCAAAAACTGTGTGTAGCATCACACAGAAAATTCTCACCAAAATTACAGGAAGGTTATAGACACCAACATACCTGGAAAAGAAAGAAATGTATTCATATTATTACGATTATAATATAAATTACGTAATATAAGCCTAAAATACGTGTGTCTAATTGAATAAGCATTAAACAAGCAGCGATAATATTTTTGTACTGAATAAAAGGTACATTCGATAGGAACGTTACCTATATTTATTTTATTACATATAGAGGGTAAACAAAAAAAACGTAAAGAAAAAAGTGAAAGCCTACTTAATAAATTCTGCCCTTCTTCAGATTTGTGAGGCGAGTAAAATCGCCTGAAAAATGGAGAAAAGTACACACCTTCCTCCTTTCCTTCTTTTTAGTTTAAAAAATTGTTTCGTGAAACCATTCAAATGATTTATACATAATCTGATATTATTGCAGGATATGTTTGGTAATGTACAATTTAATTCCTTACATTTCAATTAAATTATACATTTTAAGAAATTTCTATAAATCTCCAGTAGTTATAGATGTTCTACGGATTATACATATGTAATTAATATCAATAAATCATAAAATGAGAATATATTTTGAAACAACCATGTTACTTCACTATTAAGATCCAGTATAATTATTTTTTCAACTTCAAAGATCAATTGATACAAAAAATACCCCAGAAGATTTTGAGGTCAACATATATTTTGTATTGTTACAGTTTGCAAGATGAAGAAATACAGAAATTGCGAAAGCGGATGGTGGGTGGTGTTGTTAACCGCTACCCTGGCCCCCGCAGTGCTGGCTGAAGCCGGCGTCGGCCTCTACAATAACACGCTGAAGCAAGTTATCACCTCCAGCACACTCAAGTGGACAAACATGAATAAAGAATCTAAGGACACATACATAGCAGGAGCTGATTCACCCAGAGGTAAATTGCGCTTATTTGCCCAGATGAATCAATTTATTGATAACATCTAAATTGTTTTAACGTTTATCTGTTGGTCGGCTAACTATTTCTGATAGTTAAAAATATTTAAGTGTAGAGCAATGCCAGTATAAATTAAAATAAGTTTAACGCCTAGGTATTAGATACTCTTACTACATAAATTCGGAATAAGAACTCGCGATCAAGCTAACGCAAGATCTGTAAACGCATATCCAATTTATTTAAATAAAATAATCAACATTTTATTAGATTTTAACATAGATATTACTTTTCAGGTCCTATATATCTATGCAGAGCGCGCCATGAAGGAGATATGCTTTTGGGACAATTAAGACCGGACTACACCTCTTGTGCAGTTTCAGGAAGTAAAAGTTATGATGTGTTTGAGGTACTTGAAAACATTGAAAACGCTTCACTAATTCAGTGGCAGTCATGGAAAAAGTTTTATCCCAAACCGCGTGGCGGCGTAGTGGTTGATTCTGCCGCAGATTCTGTTTTTATTGGACGGTCGCCGTCTGAAGGTAGCTTTTCATACAATATTGGAAGGATATATTTTGAAGGTGATATCGGGAAGTTAATAACTTTTAATGAAGAAAACAAGGATTTAGACCCTTTGATAGTTGGAGAAATTTTAGTCGAAGTTGAACCAGTGAGTTACAAATTAGAAGACGTAGTATTGGATTTACCGACCCAACATATTCGTCAATCGAATCCTGAAATAATAGCAGAGCGAGTTTTAACAAACGACGGAGATGTGGCAGCAACGCGGGCTACTGAAATCGAATATGACTACGGTTACAAACTGTCTTGGGGTCATGGTCATGGTGTTGCCATTGGATTAAATACAATTATAAGTATGGCTGACGGCTCTCCACCTTTACAAATAGAATGGGCTAACCCTTTCACACAAAATGTTACCAAATTATTTAAACTAGAAAAATGGTTAGAACCTGGAACTGCTTGCAACGTGACATTAAGAGGAAACCATACAGAACGCGACGTTCAATATATTGGGCAGTTAACAACTAACTATGACAACGATTTCAGAGTGAGGCAAATGCGTGGTGAAAGAATCGAGAATACTTTTGAAGTAGAAGCGATATATGGCGATGTCTACTTTATTGGAAATAACAGTCTAGTTCCTACGACTACGACGACAACCACAACTACTACTACAACAACGACGACTACCACGACTCCACCGCCTATTCCGCCTGTCATAGCAGATGTTGATAATGATATCGCCAATCCCCTAAAGAAACCCGAACAAAAGGTTGATGAAATGTTTAATGATGGTAATATGGTAAAGGCACCTCCAGCTAAAGAAGTAAATAGTCCTGTTGTACGTCAGATGGATGACATCAAACCAAATGGCGCCAATATAAGAGTTGCCTACCTTGCTTTAATTGTTCCAATGTTCTCACTTTTTCTTTAAAGAAATTGTTAGAAGTTTGTTCCACTGTAAATATATTGATCTTAAAGATATATAGTTGCTTGATCGTTGATACTTATAATCTAAGCTTGATATGCTGTTGTTTAGAGACCGGATTCAAGCTGTAAAAACATTGACTTCTTCCGGTCCCGTTTTTGTAAATAGATTTTTTTTGTTTTTCATGACATTCCCGTTATGTGATTCATTCCAATGTACAGAACGAAAAGCAAACTATCACATAACTGTAAATAGATGTGTACATAGTTATGGTATAAATATAAAAGTCGCAGAGCGACATGCAACCTTGTCGTTACACGTATTTTTGGAGGTTTGTAACATCGTAGGTAGGGTATTACAATTAATTGATTGAAAAACGACGCTGTTACCAATGACACTATATGAGAATTATACATGAGCTGACATTCACACCGTTGTACCTACCTAAATGTAAATGATAGCATAAAGTTTTTTATCCAATAGAAAGTGGTATTATTTTAAAGTTACCCTTTTTTGATTATAAATAATATTTTGTGTTGATAAATCACATGACAATTTTTTTGGGTGCAAGCTCAAAACATTTCAGGTCTAAATTAACAGGAAAACAAAGGTTCGGAGAATACTGTTACTCTAACTAAGGATTATACTAAGTATTTTTGTTATTTTTAGTTCTAAGTTACAAGAGTTTAAAATCCAGAATTATAAGATATTATTATTTAATAGCTTCTAGTGTTTATAGATATTAATTTATTTTGTTTTATTACCTATGATATATATTAGTATGAACGATTAAATTCAGCGGTGAAATCGAGTTTCATGCAAGCTATTGTCCCATGAAAAACTTTGTTATCCATTGCCAAAGTTGTATAATTAACTAAAAGTCTGCATCTTCTAGTTTTATCATTTACAAATAAACAATCCATCCCTCCGTATTACATAAATATCACTAATTTTCATAGTAGGTAAAATTATTAGGAAATGAGCGGTTTATGATAGATAACTGTGCTGTTGTGCTTAGCGGTTTTGTCAATGTGTAAAGAAAGTGGATAATATTTTTGTATGGGTAGATATCGAATATAAGTGTTCGCCTTAAGTGTGAAGTAACTTCAACATTTCATCTTACGAGAAAATAATCAAGACAAGAAAATTAAGTATTTATGATAGTAATTTCTCAATATTTCATTTAAAAAAGAACTTTGATTAGTTCAATTAGTTGTAGTATCATTAAACGTTGGTTAATTTATAACATCAGTGTCCCACCTAGTGTACCATTTATCGGATAAGTGAATGAAATCATAAATATTAATTACACTTTTCTTTTTTGACAAAATATTTTTGGCTTAAAAATAATGTTGTAAATTGATGTTAGTACATATTATCTTTTTTTCAAATCTCACCTTTGCATTGTAATATTTTAGAGATATGCTTGTTTCTCCAGTTAGATAGTGAATCTGTTCCTTATCAATAAGGTACTTTCGATTGTTGTGTATGCGCCCCATGGGTATTAATGAATCTCTACTACATCAACATTGTTTTGCGAAGCATAATTGTGATGTTCCATGTAAGTTTTATTTGTTTAAATACATTAAAGTGTAAATGAGATCCTAATTGCATTTTTATTAGATAAACCTGCTTCCTCTCTTTTCAGGGTTGTCTTGTTTCAGTAACAATAGGGTATTGTTAATATAGGGTATGATTTTATCAATAAAATATTTGTTCCTAAAATAGTACCTATCAATACTAAAACGTTTATCTAATATTAATAATATCTATAGAATTCGACAGCCAGTTGCTTATGACCCGTGCTTCTGACAAAGACTACTGATACTCGTATACATATATTAGATGACAGATCTCTTCGTGATGTTGCTTACAATTAATTTATTCGTATTAGATTCTTAAATAAATACATATTTTTGCATTTTTATCATTTGCTGAATTCCTAAATAAATTTATTGATGACGAGTTACATGTAAACTAGTACGTACATATAAAAGTCGACAAGACAATGGCTTTGGATTTCAGCAACCCCAAAGGTCGGGGGAAGGGCGCCGTTTGGTCTGCTACACTTGGTAAACGGAGTCTAATGTGTCTGCAATTTGATAGAGGGAGGGAGGAAACAACACAATACAATAAGGTTCATAGCTTACAGACTGATTTTTATAGCCCAAGTTCAATCCTCCATGATACTATTACTAAATAGTTATTACTCTGTAATTATTATATACTGGCTATTACATTCCCAAAAGTTAACACGTGGTCTCTTACTGTAAATCCCATAAGAAGGTTCAGGGTCGCTCAACGGGCTATGGAGATGCTTGCTGTTTTCCTAGGTGATAAAATCAGAAATGAGGTGAATTGTAGAAGAACGAATATTAAATAAAAAATCATAAAAAGTAACAAATTTTTATACGCTCTTAACCCAAATGCATAAACAATCATACATTTCTATTTTAGTACCGTATGTACTAATCAACAAACAAATATACTTTTGCTTTATAATTTTAATATAATACGGATGGATAAAGCAGGTAGCGTAGGTCTGGCCAAACAGGAAGAAGACTTTGATGTTTTACATTACATGACATAACTTTAAAGATGCCACATCCCACACATATGCTTATTAAGCGATAAACACACAATAATTTGCATCATAATGACCTGTTGTTAATTCACTGCAAATATTAGAAAAGCGTAGGTAGTAGTAGGTACACATGGGAGTACAAAATAGGTTCAGTACAGGTAAAGTTTATTTAGTTTATTTAATTTTATTTACCTTTTAATATGTCTTATTATAAAACATCTAGATTATACATTCAAATCAAGTTGGCATTGACACATGAGATAGTGTCATTTTACTAAATGTCAACTTTATTTGGGCGGATAATAGTTTAAACCTATAGTAATAAAGTTATTCCGTGTTTTATACCTATATGACGGAAAAAGTTTTTTTAAGCAAACTTGTACTATTGGTAATAGGTTTTATAGGTCAATAAAATTGTAGACTTTTTGAAAGCGCTATCTAGCAAAACGGCAAATCTGAGTATGTTTAAAAATTCAAACAAAAGACATCAACGCCTTTCAAATGATAAACGTAAAAAGTAATTATTTTATTCTGGAGATTTGGCACCAGCATGGTTTGTTTGCACGGCGCGAGTTGAATCGGCTCTCTAGTTATGTATTCTGTGACGGAGCTCCATACATAACTGGTACCGGCCGGCGGCTGCGGCAGCCCGGCGGCAGCGGCGGCGTCGGTCGGCGCCCCGTGCCGTGTATAAACCGTACACGTGGATGCAGGCCCTTATTATCATTTCTCTTTTGACTGCTATGCTATGTTTAAAACTTACTTTAGGGCTAGCTCAATCAGTGTGATTTGTCCTTATATATTTATTTATGCTAGGGGCAGCTGCCCCTCCCCCCTCTTGGCGACGCCCTTGCACCCAGCCGGTATATAATAGCTAAATAACGCCAGCATCCATTAATTACAATATGTCTGTAAGTAAATAGGTAACTACATTTTGATAGACCGATTATACGGGCTGACTTTTTAACCACCAGCTAAATTTTTTGGAGCAAGTTCAGTCCTTGATACTGAACTTTCCATAAAAACAATTAACGAAAAACGAAAATAAAAATTCACCTCCCCATACATATCAGCGTACAGCCAAACGGATTTTGTATGGGAGGACAACTTTTTTTTATTGACTTTTCATAACTTTTTTATAAAAAGTAGATCAGTATCATGGACTGAACTTGGTCCTAAAAGGCTGGTGTTTAAAAAGTCAACCTGTATGTATATTTTGTGTGGACAAAACCATAACGGATTATGTCAAGTTAATTACGTGTAGGACAGGTCGCGAGCCCCACTATCGACTCCGATTAATGATCGTCGTCGCGTTGACAACACCCATGTTGAAATATTAAGCCACTCAATCGGCCTAGCGAAATAACGCCAGCATCCGTTAATTATAATATTTCAGTAAGTACCTATATTTTGTAACATTTACACATATGTGGACTTTTATACATATGTAGACAAAACCAAAACGGATTATTTCTTGTTAAGGCCCCGCCAGTTCAGAACCTAGAACTGTGAGTGTTTTAAAAAAATCACTGTAATTAAACTACTACAGTTTATTTCTCAAAAATTTTACGTAAGAAGATAATACGTATTACTATTTTATACAATCATCTTTTTATATGAAAATTATACCAAAAAATTTATTATCTAAATATCTATCCGTTTTGGTTACAGAAAAAAATATAAATATACCTAATACAAAAAAAATAATAAATAAAACACTGCGAAATATCGTCGAGCACGGCTCCGGGCCTTTCTTAGCTCTGGACGAATATTTCGCAGTGTTTTATTTATTATTTTTTTTGTATTTTACTTATATTTTTTTTTTGTAGCCAAAATGGATAGATATTTAGATATACATTTTTTGGTTTAATTTTCATATATAAAAATGATTGTATAAAATAATAATATGTATTATAAAGGCAAATTTAGGCAAATTAGAGGTATGTTTGTGATCTTTTTCTATCGAGCCAAAAATGCTCAATCGTGTTTTGGCTATTGTGGGTGTCTGTAGAAAATCCTTAAGATTTTTATGTAATTTTTTTGAGGAATAAACCTTAGTAGTTTAATAACTGATTGTTCAAAAACACGCACAGCCTTATCCTACACAGCCAGGTCTGCAGTTCCGAGTTAGCCTACCCAAAAGTGTCTAACTCTAGGAATATAGGTATTAAAAATATACTAAAGGCGACAATAAAACATCATGTTTGTTTACCTACTTTTTCTTCTAAGCATGTTTCTAAAAACAAAAAAATAAACGCTTCCTAAACCTATTTTAATTAAAATATGTTTTGTTTATCTCTCATTTTCATACATTCTAAATTTGGTAAGTATTGTAACATTTGTCCATACATGTAGACATGCAGATTCGGACCCATTTTCTTTACCGGCTTTTACAATCTGCACAGAAAGAGAGCTTGTACAATGTACATTCTACATTATTTCGCTCAGACAGGAAAAGGTAAGACTATGTTTGTTAAGACTTTATAAAACGCGTTAGTTAAAGTCTTTCCGTTTAACTAATCCAGCAATAGGTTTTAGCCGCATCTATATATATAAAAATGAATATTTGTCTGTAAGTATGTCCTTTATAAAATCGAAAACGACTTGACGGATTTCGATTTTTTTTTTTGTTTTTTTCGTTATAGTTCAGGGATGGTATAGGAAAAACCAATTTGCGTAGCAACGCGCGCAGGGTACAGCTAGTTATTAATAAACATGTATTTATTTATTTTACCGTTTTCAAAAAGCATCTTAAAAAGAATGATATTTGATTTAGGCAAAATGCCGATATTTTTCGAGTGGGATTTACCAAAGTAATCGCCAAAGCAAATTATGGTAATCCAATCGGAGTAGAAAATTTCACAGAAATCCATTATTATTACATGTAATTGGATTATGTTCGGCTGGATCATGGATCGAATAGCCTATAAAACTGCGGGAGGTCGATCATGACGAAAACAAATTAATATAATTGGCTTAAAATAGGATTATATTTCAGGAATTTAGCTGTCTAGTATCCACCTACGTAAACAGAGGTAATGGATTTCGAATATTTTATTATAGCTGCCCGCCACGTCTTCGCACAGGTATGTATTATACAATAGATATAACAATCGTAGTATCCCCCTGTACAGGGGTACAGAGACAGTACAGTAGGGACTGTAAAGCTGTAAAGGACCTTAGCTTCCACAACAAATATATTATTTATTTATTTTATTTTACTCTTTATTGCACACAATTTAACAAATTAGGCACAAATAATAGAGATAAATTTTAGCATACAAAAGGCGGCCTTATCGCACAGCAATTTCTTCCAGGCAACCTTAGGGTAGTATGGATACAAAAGAAATTTAAATATGTTACAGGTGAGGTGCAATATCTCAAAGAAGATATACAAATACAATATACACTATTAGCTGGACCACTCAGGTGGCTAAAGTCAGTCGTTCCGTTCTGTCACTGTTGAGTTTTAACAGCTTACCCGTGGAACTTCCTATCATTTAAAAGGAAGACTTGTTAGTTCAACCCATTATTAATTACTGATCTAAATGTAGAACTTCTCAATAAGCTTGATCGTCTAGTCAATAATTATATTTATTTCATTTTCTGTCTGCAAATATGATCATGTCATTATTCCTTTTCGTACTGAGCTTAAATGGCTTTCCATCCGTAAACGTAGATGAATGAGAATTCTGTGCACTCTCTTTTCTTTTCTTTCTTCTTCTTCATCCAAGCGCGTTCCCGGTTGCATCCTCAGCTGTGCTGCTTCGGAGCCCGGGGTGCGCTTTCTCGGTAATTTTTCTCCTTATATTACATGCATGGCAATAGTCACCTAAAGATGCCAAAGATCTTGCGTTGGAGAAGAAATAGCTCAAATAGCCGGAAAAGTTTTAAGATTTGGCTATAGATTTTACGACCAGCCGCCCGCCCTGCCTGACGTCAGCCGTCTTTGGGAATGTATTTGGGCTAAAAGTTTTACAATAGGTCGCCACCCGACGTTAACCCTCTTCGGGAATGCAATTGTAGCACGAGATGTTTGTGCTTATTCCTTTAGTCGCCTCTTACGACATCCACAGGAAGATATGGAGTGGTCCTATTCTAACCCGGAACCACACATGCCCCGTGTGGCATCGCCGGCAACTTTGTTCTGCTGATACCGATTTCCTCTCTTTTCCTCTTTATCGCACAAATTTTATGGCAGACTCCTTTATGCTCCAAGCTTCACGACTCTGGAATGCTTTTCCCGTTGACAACAAAGAAATTTCTACCAAATTTTCCTTCAAGAGGTACTGTCATCTCCAAAATTAGTTTTTACTTTTCTGTTACTTAACACCATATATGTGTGTGTATTAAGTACTTATATTATTCATTTGTATGCATATTATGTAGAGGTAAGTATTTTAATTTTAATTTTGCGCCGCAACAAATGAATAGGTGATATGTGAACATTTCCGGCGATATGCTCTACATGTAAATGAAAATCGCATCAAAATCTGCCCAGTTATTTAAGTACAAACACAGTTATTTATTTATTTATTTATTTATTAAAATCTTTATTGACCAAATGGTACAAAAGGTGAACTTAACGCTAATGCATTCTCTACCAGTCAACCTTTAGGAAAAACAGAAATTAGTTAATTGCGATAGGCGCTTTAAAGATGTACTTTAATAGTTACATGCGCTGGAGGACTCAATTTACATATAAAAATATGGAATAAGCAATGTCGCATTAATTCCTGATTATTCATTGCAAATTTAATGAGAGACTAATTTGCAAGATCGAAACACTAATATGTGTCCGCGCATCTCGTAGCAAATCTAGTTTCTGGCATGCAAATAACACAAATGTCCACTGCCACTCATTAATAAGAATAAAACGGATGTGGTTTGTGTTAATAAAACCTTTGCACTTTTAATTTGAATCTTAATTATTCCTTGTTAAATTTTACAAAATATATTCAATAATCCCATGATTCAAATAAATATTGTATGCTAAACCAATGCATAAAATATTAAGCACTTGTCGATTTATATTATATCAGGAGATCTAAATGAGACCTAGCAGGTTTCGTCAGAGCAGTTGATTTTAACCATCAGGCAGATATTATGGCATCATCAAAATTTTAACCGGCGTTGTCGATTGTCCTGAACTTTTAGACAAAATTAATATTAAAATTCCAATTACGTCACTGAGGAATAACAAAATTTTTATGTTACCACCAGCTTGTACAAATTATAGACAAAATTCATTTTCATCTCATCTATTCGAAAAACGATGTTTTTATCCCAAATATTTGGGGCTAAAGTCACTGGTAATTCTCTAGACACTGAAAAGTAAAAAGTAAATTCCCTAGGCGTTAAAACGCATTTGAAAAAAGAACACGAATGTAGAATCAAAAATAATATTAGCAGTCATCAAAAAAAAAAGAATTTAGTTTTAATTGATTGCTACATTGATAGCAAATAATATTAATTTTTGTACGAGTTTACATTGTAAACAAGATTCTAGTTTTAAGACACCTACAGACTTACCAAATTTATGTAACGGTAATTCTGTATACTTGACGGCAGATTTAAACTGACCATTCAGACAACGGGAAGGCCTCATGAATTAAGAATACTTCATCAAAATTTAGAAGGTCTTTCCGGCAAATAATTATTAGTAGAATTCGTTTCAAAAGAAATGGATGTGGACATTTTATGTTTGACTGAACATTGGCTGCATGAGAGTCAGATGATGTTCAGCCTAAACAACTATAATATTGTTAGCTGCTTTAACAGAAACTCTACGAAGAAACGAAAGAAAAGAGGGGGTTGTATAATTTTTATAAAAGATTCTTTCCGTAGCAAAGAGCGGAAGGATATTGTCAGACTTTCTGTTGAGCGCTGTTGTGAGGTGGCCTGTGCCGAGCTTGATCATCATATAATTGTTTGTGTATACAGTCCACCAGATAGTCATTTCAAAAGTTTTTTAAAAGCAATGGACCAGGTTCTTACTCGAAGTCCTGTTCAACTAGTAAAAATAATTTAATTATTTGCGGTGATTTTAATGTTGATATTTTAGTACATAATCCAAAGAGCATACAATTCCTAAATCTTTTTAAGTGTTATGGATTAGAAAACTTATTTTTTGAGCCAACCAGAATTACAGCTACATCTGGCACATGTCTAGATAATTTCTTTAGTAATATTCAATATTGTGATAAATCTGTTCTTAATAAATTGCCTTCAGATCATTCTGGTGTATATTTATCTTTTGTCAAAGAGTCCACCAGTAATTTGAGAAAAGATAAGATCTTGTGTAGGCCGATTACTTCTAAAAACATAAAAAAAACTTAAAAATAATTTAGATAACAAATGATTATCAGTGGTATATACAGGAAATAATCCTGACGACCATTATAATAAACTATTTAGTACTGTTTCCTCTGAGTATTCTAAAACATTGAAACAAAAAAGAGTAGTAGTTCATAGTAAATCACAGTTTAGTGAATGGGCTACTACCGGCATCTACATAAGTAGAAACAGGTTATATGATCTATATGCCCAAAAACAATATAACTTTAATCCTTCTTTTATAGAATATGTTAGAAATTATTCTAAAATATTTAAAAAAGTTTGTAGACGAGCCAAGTCGAATAATATTAGCAAAAAAATAAATAATGCTCCTAATGAAATTAAAGAAACATGGAGTGTCATAAATAAGGAAACAGGTAAAAATAAAACCAAAGAAAATATTTGCCGAATCAAATGTAGTGGTAAAAATACTTCAAAAACTGAAGGAATAGTAAATATATTTGATGTTTATTTTACTAACATTCCTTTGGAACTCACTTCTAATGTGAGTTCTAGCGCCCAGCATGCTGACGCTTTGCTTAAGAGTAATGTTAGCCCTTGTGATTTTAAATTTAATTTTAAGCATGTTAGCCCTAGCGATATAATAGATGCTTTTAAACAGTTAAATTTAAAAAAATCAGAAGATCACTGGGGCATGTCAGTAGCCGTAGTAAGTCATATTATACACATAATTGCTGCCGATTTAGCTTTTATATTTAACGAATGTATTGATAAAGGCATATTTCCTAATTTAATGAAATGTAGTAAACTAATCCCCTTATTCAAAAAAGGAGAAAAAACAGACCCTGGCAACTACAGACCTATCTCTATTCTGCCAGTTTTGAGTAAGGTGTTCGAAAAGATAATGCTCAATCAAATGCTACCTCACTTTCAGACCAATAATCTTTTCCATAGCCAACAATACGGCTTTACTGCTAGAAAATCGACCACCGATGCAGGAGTAGCACTTATTACTAATATCTACGACGCGTGGGAAAAAAGAAATGATGCAATTGGATCATTTTGCGATCTTTCTAAAGCATTTGATTGCGTTGATCATCCAACACTTTTGCTCAAATTTCGTCAATACGGTTTTGATGATAAGTCAATTAAATTAATAGAATCTTACTTAACAGATAGGCTTCAAACTGTTGATATAAACGGCATAAAATCACACGGGTCTAATGTGAAAATGGGCGTACCCCAAGGTTCAATTCTAGGACCGTTCCTTTTCTTAGTTTATGTCAATGACTTGCCTTACATGGTTGAGAAAGAGGCTGACATGGTGCTGTTTGCTGATGACACCTCGCTAATATTTAAAATAGATCGACATAACAGTGATGCTAGCGCGGTGAACAGCACCTTATCTTAAATTTCTGATTGGTTTTCAGCCAATAACCTCAAGTTAAATGCGAACAAGACCCAATGCATTCGATTCTCTCTTCCTAATGTGAATCAAGCCTGCGTTGACATACTAATTAATGGTCAGAAACTCGATCTGGTTGAAAGACTACCTTTTTAGGAATCACAATTGATTCGAAACTTCAATGGGGCGCTCATATAACTAAACTTTCTAATAGGCTTAGCTCTGCGGCTTACGCTGTTAGGAGAATAAGACAATTGACAGATGTAGCAACTGCTAGACAAGTGTACTTTAGTTACTTTCACAGTCTAATGACTTACGGGATACTTCTATGGGGGAGTGCAGCCGACATTCAGACTATTTTTCTTTTACAAAAAAGAGCAATTCGTGCCATTTACGGTTTAGGATCGAGAGACTCACTGAGAGAATTATTCAAGGAAATAGGTATACTTACTTTTGCATCACAATTCATATTTGAAAATATAATGTATGTTAGGAAAAATATTTCCATGTTCAATAAAGTAAGTGATTTTACAGATAGAAATTTACGTAATAAGAATGACTTAGTTAGCCCGTATTACAGGCTGAATACAGTCAGTAAGTCTTTTATGGGGAAGTGTATACTTTTTTATAATAAACTAGCGGCTCGCCCGGCTTCGCAAGGGTATATAAACTCCGTAAGAACCATCCTCGTACTTCAAGGAGTATTCTAAAAAAATAATTAGCGAAATCGGTTCAGCTGCTCTCGAGATTTGCGCTTAGCAACTTTAGAGCATTATTTATTTATTTAAGTTTATTGCACACAATCTCATATTTGATTGATTACAATGGGTCAAACTTAACGCTATGCATTATCTACCAGTTTGCCTTTGGGACACATCGAGAAGTTGGTAGAAGGGGTGCAAGTTTTAGCACTATTACAATACAACATTATTACATAATATTACACAACAAATACATATACCTAATATAAATATTATTAATTTTAACATAATTAAACCAACTTGGTTGGTTTAATGCTCTAAGTTAGCAACACATTCAGCGATTCATTTTTATATTAAAGATTGCCAGAATCGGTCCTTGATATGCCAGACAGAAAATTCAAAGCTTATGTAAAGAAAGTACTTTGTGAGAAGGCTTATTATAGGACCGATGATTATCTTAAAGACAAAAAGGTCTGGCTTGAGCTTGGCGCGGGTCCCTCTTAAAGGTTTGTTGTTTAGAAATGTCATAATTTAGGTACATTGGTACATACTAAATTTACAAATTACATTATTTTTAATTTCTTAATTCTTATAATTCAATTTAATTATGACATAATCAACAATGTAATCTCAGTTCATCCATATAACTAATTTTAAGTTTTTATTTTGTTAGTTGACGTCTTTGGAGAAAACGTGCAGTGCAGTTTGTTGCCGCTTCTTCTGCACTTGCGCCTAGGAAGCGGCGTAAACTTAGCTGTAAGTAATGATTTGACGTCAACATTTGTGCAAAACAAAACAAAGTGACTATTACGAGGGCCACACCGAAAATATCGGGAATAGAAAAAATTACAAAGATAATATAATAATGTTTACTTTTATTGTTTTTCGAAGTATTCTCCGTGATAGTCAATGCACTTTTGCATTCGATCAAACCAATTATTGAAACAGAAATTCCAGTCTGAAGTGGATACAGTCAAAACAGCTGATTTGTAAGCATCGACCGCCTCTTCTGGGCCGTGAAGCCGTTGACCACGTAGCATACGAGTATCTTTAATTCTTGGGAGTGTAAAATAATCATTGGGGTTCAGGTCAGGGCGATACTGGAGGATGGTCCATCAACTCCACGTTTTCCAGATTTAAAAACGCGCTTGTTTTGCGTGCGGTATGTGAGCTCGCATTATTGTAGTGAAGTAATATATGACGATTCGGATTAATTTTACGAAGTTCTCTTATGACTTCCGGAAAACAAACTGTTGTGTACCAATCAGCAGTAACCGTCCTTCGTTCTTGTAAAGGAATCGTAGCCACATGACCAGTTTTCGATACAAACGAAGCGACCATTTTTTTCGACACGCTGCGTGAGCGAATAACTTTTGTTGGCTTGACCTCACCCTCGAAGACCCAAACTGCCGATTGATGTTTTCTTTCGGGCTCATATGAATAAATCCACGATTCATCCCCAGAGACAATATTGTGAACTGCATTTGAGCTCCCTCTATTGAACCGTTGCAGAGCAGACCAACACCAATTAACACGAGCCGACTTTTGTTCCTCGGTCAAATGGTGGGACACCCAGCGTGAAATTAACTTCTTGACACACAGTTCATCATGTAAAATGGTCTGAATGGCTGTCATACCAATGCTGAGAGAAACCCGAATCTGCTCGTATGTCACATGTCTATCTTCTTTTATTAATTGGCGTACAGCATCGATGTTATCTTGTGTTACCGCTGTTTTTGGCCGACCAGTAGAAGGGACTGTGGTAAGAGAGGAACGTCCACGACGAAACTCGGAATACCAACGATATATAGTCGTTTTACTAGGTGCTTCAAGTTCATAAATAGAAACAAGCTCGGCGAGACATTGTTCTTGAGATAAACCTCGACGAAAGTTTTTGCACGAAAATGTTTCCGCGTAAGCTCCATTTTTCTCACCGACTTGTCAAATTCAAATGGTCAATACTCTTTTCATTTTTACTTTATTTAAAATTCAAAAATGGAATTGTGTTTGAAATAATACTACATTTCAAACACCAAAAAGGTTTTACTCTAATTTATTCCTAAGTATTCTATTCCCGATCTTTTCGGTGTGGCCCTCGTATTAAGAGATATTATAAATATCCTATGATAATAAAGATATGTTGAATTTTTGAATTTTAAAATATAGGCAACGGCGTCGTAATTTTTTAAATTAAAATACAACACGTTTTACTTGGATGACTGTAGGTCAAAATTTTTTGGTTCTTTTGCTGCAAAGTAATATATTAATAAAAACAAATAAAAACGCGCAATTGTTGTCTTTGATTTAAATTAAATAGTAATTTTAGGAACTATTCGGTTATTTTTACTTATACTATTTTAAATGTGAGTAATTTTATAATGAGGCCGATAGTAAATAAGATTGAAGTTTACATATAATATACATATTTAAATATATAAAGAATTACACACAAAGAAAAAGTAATGAAACGATTCTAATTTTTAAGATGTGGTGGTCCTAGAAAATTATTTTCATAGTTCTTCTTCAGTGAAAACGCCACCAAATAAAGGTTAGTAACTGACTGTTCTCTGATTAGGTATATGTAGGTATTCTATTTTCGTTATAGGTATATATTTGCTTTTTCTCATAGATGGAGATGAAAAGAAGAATGTGCTACACGGTGTACGGTAATAGTTTTATCTCGGGCGATATACTTGAATTCCTCGCTTTACTCAGGATTCAACCGTAGAATCCCTCGCTACGCTCGTGATTCTACTGTGACATCCTTCGTTTCGCTCTGGATTCAAAGTAGCGCTCTCGCGTTAAAACTATTACCTTTACGCCTTGTAGCACAATCTACTATTTTTTATCGGACATTAAGATCATACAATCAATTTTGTTCAAAAAAGAGTGCGTAGATATATTCAATGCAAAACCTTTTCACATCAGGCGTGTAATTGAATAAAAGTTTTTTAATTCCCAACCCCCCTTCGTCATTTAATGTCATTGTAAGATTTTAAGTCTTAAGACTATAGGTCTTCTTATTTGTTTCTTTTTATCAACCTTGGTTTTTTCAAAACACCATATTGTAGTTTTGCCTTCATTTTCATTGAAGTATTGTGTCCTTAAACTTAAAATAGTGTCATCCAATTGGTTTAAGTACTTACTATATTTTTTCCATAAGTGGAAACTTATTATTGGCTAAGTTTTGTAACTATTTGCTGTTATGCTTACATAGATATGAAAATAGTTTTCCGAAATAAAATAAAATAAAATCTGTTTTGCGAAGTAGACCTTCAAATCATTCACAGGATTTTAGTGAAACCAGGTATTTAGAAAACTTCCTGCACAGGCAACTATAAAACTATCTACTCCTGGAGTTTTTAAATTCCACATCTTCACTTCAAAATGCACATGCGATGTTTAAGAGTGTCTAGGGAAATAACATGATATCGCCGTTAAACGCAGAAAATACCTATATAACATTCTCGTTTCTCTATTATATTCTAACAAGGGATATAGCATCACAGTAAAAGTTCACGGCAACATTGACATTTCACAGCGGAGGGTTGTGCCTTGCCTTGTGTAGAGTACACACGAGACGAATAAAAAGCGACCATTCCATCGCTTGGGAGGAGTGGAGCCTCGGTATGCGGCTATAAAAACAAGGAATAGCCTTTAAAGGCCAAATTAAATCAGTGGGCCAGCCAGGTTGTAAATTATGGATGGCGATGTAGACTTGGCCTAAATTTCTATGTGAGCTGCATTGTGTTGCGACTAAAATTGCAAAATAGTGCTAAAACTGTAATTTTAAGCAATACAATCTATTAACACGTAAGTTTTCTACGTACCTACGTTGATCGATGTGGGAGGCTTTTGTAATATTTGATAAGTATTTAGACTGTCATATGCCATGTTATTAAAAACGTGAGCATTTCAGCATTTCACGTGACGTACGTACGAGGCTATGTTGTCAACATTCTGACTCAAGTATCAACATTGCATCGTGTTCTTTCAATTTGGAGGAGTTGCTAACGCGCACATCTAAAGCTATTCAGAAATTCCTTTTCTTTGAGGTTATTTATTCGATCGCAGATGGTAGCAACGACCGGCGCGATTGTAATATAAAAGTTGCAGCCCGGCGGAAAAAGCGAGTACAAGTAACGCGAATAATGGCACATAAATCAGGCAAAGGGTTCAACAATTCGGTTTCACGAGCACAATGCGTTTCTGTAACTCTCGCTAAACCTACACAAAAGGCTTGCGTTGCATACATACACTGACATGGCTATGCACGCACATTGGATGAATAGTAGAAAGGTCGCTAATCATGTATGTTGCCTTTACGTTGAACGCTTTCCCCTTAGGCTTTCCTGTTTCACAAAATCTTGCAGTGTTCATTATCTTCAGTATTTCCCTGACTCCGTTTTACGAGTACCTACTTTGTACGAAATTGATTAATTGTGTATAAATTTTTAAAACCAAATTCCTAATAAAATCTAAGTGCCTCAATAGACTTTGGATACTATGTTGTGGACCAAGTGATTATAATAAATGCCCGCGCTGTTTTGAAAATGCCCAAAGCAGCATCAACGCCGAATGGTATACTACAAAATACCTGCCAGAAGTTTCTACCGTAATGAGCAACAAGCGACAAAACGGGCTCCGCAGGGTACTGCTTCATCATGACAACGCGTCCACGCATTCAGCAGCGCTCAAAACGAGGGCAATTCTGGACACCACACCGGTCAAAGTCTTGGGTCCTTTTAGTCCTGATCTGGCACTGTGTGACTTCTTTTTATTCCTTAAAAAAATTAACTGAAAGAGATACAGTTTTCATCGCGGGAAGACGTGCTACAGCGTTCGAGAAGGCTGGAGAAGAGGTGTCTGCGGCGGACTGGAAAAAGTGCTTCGAAAATTGGTTCAGACGCGGAAACATTTTATCCTTTTTGGATTGCCCGAAAACCACATGACAATAATCATAGTGCATTAACTTATATATTATCATTGTCATAATGTATCAATGTGATAAATATAGTTTAAATTGTAATTAAGTAATTACTATGCCCTAAGTAGTCATTATTTATAATGCCCGGGGAATTATGATAAATGCCCCAATTTATCACTTCGTCCATTACATCTACAATTCTACACCTCACACATGCGTACAGGTAGGTCCCTTTATCTGTGTAGGTAGGTATGTAACTAAATATGTACTGAAATAAGTAGGTACCTACTCTTTAAAAAAATCTCATGAATACAGGAAATGTTGAATGAACCCCGCGAAATTAATTTTTAGGGTTCCGTACCCAAAGGGTGCAAACGGGACCCTATTACTGAGACTACGCTGTCTGTCCGTCTGTCAGAGGGCTCTATCTCTTGAACCGTAATAGCTAGACACCGATTATGTATTACTGTGGCCGCTATAAGAACAAATACTAAAAATAAATATAAAAGTTTAAAATTAAAGGGGGTCGTCATACAAGAAACGTGTTTTTTTTACGGTTTTAACTCGATCTTTATAATAGCATTAACTACTACTTCAAATTTTTACCGATTATGTATTACTATAGCCGCTATAACAACAAATACTAAAAATAAGATAAGGTTAAAAATTAAAGGGGGTCGTCATACTAGAAACGTGTTTCTTTAGCGTTTTAAAACATTATACGGAGGTACGGAACCCTTCATGTACGAGTCCAATTCGCATTTCCCTGATTATTAAAACAGTTTCCATAAAACTGTGAAACGTTTCTACTCGTACCTTATTATACAAGGTGACTTTTTAAACACCAGCCAAATTTTTGGAGCAAGTTCAGTCCATGATACTAAACTACTTTCTATAAAAAAAGTTATCAAAAATCGATAATTTTGTTTTTTTTTAAATGGATGTGATCAATGTCAAGTAGCATTATTTCGTGACGTTTTATTCTATTACAAGACCAAATAATTTATTTTTAACCCACCAAAATACCCAAAGTACCTGCATAAACAAAAGAGTCGATTAATTTCTGTCTTCTCATTTCACTGCATCACCGGTGTAAGACAATAAAAGCGTTTGAGGAAAGAAAGCAACATAAATAGTGGGTGTTCCTTTTCACCCGCGGCGCATTCAAGTCCCTTTGTGCAGATATTTCAGGCTGCATGCTCAAAGGTGGGCTGGAGGCACTGTAATTACGAATATTCTATACGTGCGAGAATAGGACGAAGCGACGGGGACATGCGAAGTGTTCCCCGGGGACCCCTCGTAGGGCTGTTTGAGAACTGGCGCAAAACACCTCGAAAACAACTGGGAGTTCATGTCGGCTGTTTACTGTAGGAAAATATATAGGTAAGTAGGTACCTACCTAAGTCAATTAAAATTAAGTAGGCATATCAGTATAATAATATTTACTAAAATTTGCTGTGTATGTAAGTACATATGTACTTATCATATCACAACTAGTTGACATTTACATGACAAATAGTTATCGCCAAATCACACGTACGAATAATAAATGAGGCAGCCCCAAAGTAAGTTGTTACTGTTTTATAGGAACAGACTCCTACCTATGTATGACGGCGATATTACTGACAATCATACCCTGGCAAAGATTACACATTATCCTACTCGACCAGGTCCATAAATTTGTTTGTACATTGTATAAAAAAGACAAAGTTTAAAATAATACTAAAATAAAACAATTCCTAATTGCCAAAAAAAGGTTTGGGCTCGTCCGGGATTTGAACCCGGGACCTCTCGCACCCTAAGCGAAAATCATACCCCTAGACCAACGAGCCGGCTGATGATTAAGTCGAAATTATAGTATAAAAAATGATATTCAGCTTCTTACTGGTTTATTATTATATTTATTTTTCTTTTACATGATAATAAGATTAAAAGTTAAACCCAATAAATTAACCAACAACGTACCTATGTATCAAAAGTGTAATTGAAATATACAAAGACTGCGCTTGGAACACGCTTCGTACGACTGTACTGCGCTAGTCGCCATCTAGTGTGTAATAGCCGAACCTCGGGTGCCTCGGGTTCTTAGTAGCAATGTAACTTTCCGTGACACTCACAGCCTACAGGGCCGTGCCGTTCGGGTTCTGTGTTCACACATATCAGGGAAATCGGTGTTCGGTGTCGTATGTAACCGATTTTTCTTCGTCCCGGACGGGTACCTAAATAAAAAACGCGAAAAACCAAAAGCCAAAAGTGGCCGTTTTTCGCAAATGTGCGTAGTAAAGCTTAACGTTCTCACTTTAAACTGTAATCAGTAGTTCATAAAATACTTTGAAGGGTTATCTAGGACTTGGTAGTAGCAGAAATTTAAATGATGTCTCCGTTTTCTTTGAAATGATTCATTTTAAATGGGGGCAGCACTGGACCCCGGAAAATTTAGGTACGGCCTTAAGGCCGTTTTATCTGTCACTTTTTCCAAAATTTAAATTTAAAAAAATTTAAATTAAATATACACTGTCCTTGCCTTTTTTCGGAAAACTGATTTATTAAATCATTAATAGCTGATGTAATGAGGGAGGATATTAGTTTCTCTAAAGTTTCTGTCTCTATGGACAAGTGTCAGGTCTGATATCGTTCAGGCGATCATGTCCCATTGAAGTTCTTAGTAAGGTAATTTTTTATCAGTATAAATTTTGAAAAAATTTTTGCTTACGCACGTCGGGGCCCCCGTGGCCCCGTATAATTGATACGGCAGATACGGCGGTAGCTACGCCCCTGAGCTGAATATCCCGTAAGGTGTTATCATTTTAATAAGTTTTTTTTTGGACTTTTTTTTATAGAAAGTAGTTACTAAACTACTTTCTATAAAAAAAGTTATTAATAATCAATAAAAAATTTCAACATCGTTAAAAAGATATTAATTCAGCAAAGTGATATCAGATCCTAACTTGCTCTAAAAATTTTGCCGGTGGATAAAAAGTCAGCCTGTATAAGTTTTTAGTTCATTTAATGAACAATATAAAAAAATATTGTAATATTTTAGGTACTTATTTAAAATTAAGTTTGAAACTACCGCAACTTTTATACATTTTTTTTTTACATTTTGGAACAATGTCGTTTATGGATGTCAGATTTAAGAATATTTCTGTAGATCAAAAACCGACTTTATAAGTAGGTAGGTACATAAGTACAATAAATATGCGTAGGAATTTCTTAAATACACATTAAAGTTCATAATTTCAAATTTAGGTGGATTCACTCACATACATACGTCGTTTAACAAGGAGGCAAGGATAAATCATTTTTGGCGTAGACAAGACCGATCAAGGTCCCATACCTCGAATCCCAGAATAGATGAAATATACCACGACACGATCACGGACCAGGACGATTGCTTTCATCATGTCTAAATAGGTCTATCACGATGCAATATTTAAATCTCAAATGTATCATAAATGATGATATCACGAAGTGATTACGCAATAAAGGGGAATATGCAATGTACAGGCTGCCCTCGTATCGTAGCATGGCACCGTAGATTAAATTTATAATAACCGCGCATCAATACTAGTTAAATCTCTTTCGTTATTATAGTATGAAGAGCGAGATAGCTACAGTTTATAGCAATCGATAAACTTTGTTGCCGGTGTCATGCTAACAGGGCAGGGCTATCTGTGGGGGCTATTCTGCTTCACGTCTTGCCTTATAATCGAGTTGTCATCCCGTTGCGCTGTGTCAGTGGGTCGGTGCGTTGTGCGTACGTGCCGGGAACGCTAAACGTGATCCCGCGGGCCCGTGGGTGCCCGGGTACGCTAAGCGTCCATTGTTTCAAGCCTCACATTATTGCGAAACGGTGTTACGCGGAAAAGCCGTTAAAGATTTTGCAAGACTCTACGGCCAACTTGGGAGTAATTGCACGTTTGGAATATCCCTATAAAGAGAAGGTACTATATATATTCCGTGGAGAAGGCAATACAAAATAGATAAGTAAATTTTATTGTAAGTGTATAGTTAGTGGTACAATTCTTCAAAAGAACAAAAGACAGGGCTCGTCCGGGATTTGAACCCGGGACCTCTCGCACCCAAAGCGAGAATCATACCCCTAGACCAACGAGCCTTATTGATGAGCGCCGAATGTAGCGATCGCGCCAGCCAGACGCATTAATCCGCGAGTAGGTACGTCACTTGAACCAAAGCAACCAAAGCCTTGTTTGGTTGCAAAATTCACCAACTTAGAAAGGCATCATCAGCTCGCACAGACCGCTACACGCATTAAGTCCTACTACGAGTATGATTCGATACTATCTGTCTACATTTAAGAATCCTCATACCCTAGAGGCCTAGACTTTCCCATACAAACGTAGTCTACGTTTTATCTTGAAACGACATGTCAGATTTCGGTTAAAAAATTCTGCTATAAATAAATTGCATATATCTAGGGTTATAAATTGGTTTTCAAAGTCAAAATATGAACTTGAAAGAAAATATTATAAGAATGTAAAATGTTTTCATACTGATGGTCAAAAATGATATAATGTAAGTACATTATATCATTTTTGACCATCAGTCAGTTTCATCATCAGTTTTGACCTAATACACTATATTTGCTTTCAAGTAACATAAAGATAAACACAAATAAGTAACATAAAGATAAACACCCAAGACTCTTGGGTGTTTATCTAGATATATATCGTTGGCCGCAGATTCCATCGACCGCGGCCAAGTCCCTTTTTAGGGTTCCGTACCCAAAGTGTGCAAACGGGACCCTATTACTGAGACTCCGCTGTCTGTCCGTCTGTCACAGGGCTCTATCTTTTGAACTGTAATAGCCAGACACTTGAAATTTTCACCGATTATGTATTACTGTGGCCGCTATAACAACAAATACTAAAAATAAGATAAAATTAAAAATTAAAGGGGGTCGTCACACAAGAAACGTGTTGCTTCAGCGTTTTAAAACATTGTACGGTGGTACGGAACCCTTCATGTACGAGTCCGACTCGCACTTGCCCGTTTATTGATTTATATGAAGCGGCCCGAGCGTCTCCGCTCTCCACACGTCTTTGAGGTGAATAGACGTGACGATAAAATGAAAAAAAAAACGATACAGATATCATTGCTTTGTTTTTAATATTGAAAAGAAGAAAAAAGTAAAATATATACCTCTTAAAATAAAGAATATACCTCTTACGTTTAATTTGCTTTTCTTGTTCATTTAATGACGTCTAATTCGGTGTCATTGACGAAGCTATTTCGCTCCAGTCATTGGATTTTTTTACTCTATTTTTATAATGAGCACTTCTAATATCACAAATAAATGGCTTTTCCTCTATTTTTTGAATAAATAATTCTGTATCAAACATGGTCACTTTACAAAAGAGCACCCAGTCCGATTCAAATGCACCGATGCACGAGCGGCCGGGCCGCGCGACCGCGCCGCTCGGAGCCGCTATTTAAATAAATCGTTACCCACAATAGGGTATTTCATCAATGTTTGGAAAGTGTCTCAAATGGATTCTATAGTGCTAATAAACCACTAACAAAAATATAATTTTTTTAATCCATCGTTAAGTGCCATAAAAATGCATTTAAATTTATTTATTTTTAAATTTCGCGCGTATTTTGACGAAAACGCTAGACGTAGTCGACACTGTTATTATTTTGTGGTGATGACGTCATCTAGTGTGTAATCCTTTAGGCACAGAATACACAAGAGTCAAACAGAATGGTATCTCACAGCGTCTCCCGCAAATTGGCGTCCCCGCACCTCTCCCCCGCACTTTGTGAGCTTTGACGGCTCCAAACCAGGGTTTAATTACTAGCCGTACGCAATACGCGACATGTGTTGTCTTGAGAACTGTCAACCAATAGTAACCATCATGGTGAGAAGGTGCGCGTATAATAATTGTTTATCCACCCAATACTCTAAAGAACGTATATTTCATACATTTCCAAATGATGAAAACAGGTAAGCAAAGCAACAATATAATTTCACGTTATTACCCAGCAACCATCTTGATATATATACCCTTCTCGCTCTCTCGCATTGGCGGGAGATACACAAGAGCGAGATTGTAACATTACCGGATTGCTAATAAGCAATCCGGTAATGTTACATAGGCTCCTCGCTCACAGGTAATCACATACACGCAAATGCCAACTGGATTTCCGCGGGTTTTAGTGCTAAATGCCATTGTTGACAATGACAACTTGACATGCTAAGTGTAAGCGTGATAAACATTTGTTTATTTTTATTGAATTTATTCATATAATTACCGTATAGTTTTGCGCCGAATATGCAAATTACTATATTACAATAGTGAATTAGTGAAATTAGTGCGTTACAATATAAATAACTCAATAATAATCAGTAAAGTGAACTATAGGTGAAATGGACAATGGACACAATGAAAAATACTGGGTGGCGCAAAAGTACTGGCACTAAAGAAAATACTTTTATTTTTTTTATATGACATTTTCTGTCATTCTGTTGTTGAAAATTGTGTAGTGAACAAATGTAAAATACACTGAAAATAAACATGGACCGTTTTACTCCCCAAGAACGTGGAATAATTGTGTCAATGTTCTTACGGAATAATTCATCAGTGATAAGAACACAACGTGAATTTCGTCGACGATTTCACCACCGTCCGGCACCGATTGGTCGCACAATTCGACGCTTTGCCACACGCCTTGAAGCAACTGGCTCAACATTGGATAGACCTAAGTCTGGGAGACCAAGAACAGGCCGTTCAGCTGAAAATATCGATGCTGTGCGCGAAGATGTGGCAGAGTGTCCAGAAACATCAACGAGGCGACGTGCCACGCCATTGGGCATTTCCAGACGGACCCTGCAGCGTATTTTGGTGAAAGACTTAAAGATGTTCCCGTATAAAACTCAAATGACTCATCAGCTGCTGCCTGCTGACCACCGAGCTCGTCTAGATTACTGCCAGCGCGTCATAAACCTCAACCTTGAAGAGGATGATTTTCCTTCAAAATTGGTTATGAGTGACGAAGCGCATTTCCATCTCTCAGGGCATGTCAATAAGCAGAATACTCGGTTCTGGGGCACTGATAATCCGCGCATTATTCAAGAAACACCTCTACACCCACTAAAAGTTACTGTATGGTGTGGCATCTGTGTTGACAGAGTGATCGGACCCTATTTTTTCGAAGACGCTGGAGGCAATGCGATAACTGTCACTGGAGAACGCTACAGAACCATGTTACGAGAGTTTTTGATACCCAGTTTGGACGAATTGGGGCTGGAGCACATCTGGTTTCAACAAGACGGCGCTACGGCACACACAGCGCGCGACACTATGGACTTAGTGAGGGACGCTTTTCCAGGCCGAGTTATCTCTCGTTTTGGCGATTTGCCTTGGCCTGCAAGATCACCCGATCTGACCAGTCCAGACTTCTTTCTTTGGGGTTTTTTGAAATCTCGGGTGTATGTGAACAAGCCACAGACTCTCGCAGCTCTAAAAGAAAACATTCGTCAAGAAATAACGAACATATCGCAGGAAGTGTTACGGCAAGTTATGCAAAATGTCATAAATAGGGCTCAAATGTGTATCAACTCTGGAGGTCACCATTTAAAAGACATCATCTTTAAATCCTAATGGTACGAAATTTAATGGCACAAATATACATTTAAAAAAACCTAAATCTAGTTTTCTAATTTAGAAAAAATGTTATAGCTGAACCAAATAGGGTCTTTACTTTTGCGCCACCCAGTATTTGTAAAGTGATATTACGTAGCTGTTTCCGACTTTTCCGTAACATTTAATACATATAAAACAGAATATTTTTTACGTCATAGTGTGCGCAAATCTTCCGGTATGGAAAAATATAATCGTAAATATGTCGAACTCGTTAGTAGGTAAGTATTAAAATAATTCTGCGGTGCGACCCTAAGTATAAAACTCACACATCGACGTGTATACAGATAAATTGTTTCGTTTGTAGTAGTAGTAGGTATATTTGTTACTCTGAATCAATGGAGAGTCCTACCAGTGCTTTAGGTGTCAATGTCAATCTGTCAATGAATGCGCTCTCGCTGCTAACTTGATACGTGATAATTGTTTATAATTTTAAAATAAGTAATTATTATTATACTTATCGTTGATGTGCTGTTTCTAAATGCAAGAATATTGTGTAAGAACACGGTAAGCTAAACAAAACCTTTTAAAAACACTGGACATTTTGTAGAGTGCCAACTGATATACAAATGATATGAGAAATACTTGGTTCAAAGTTGAGGGAAGAGATCCTGAAAAATATCTGAAAAAACGACTTTGTACTTTTGTGAAGGTCATTTTAATGTAAGTACCAATATCCATTACCTATCTTAAATAATATCTACAATAAATACAATAAAATAACGTAGTAACTTACATGAATGCTTACAACTGAGGTTTACAAGTTTTTGTTTACATCCTTGGATGACGTAATAACATGGCGGCTACTATTTCATGTTGTTTATAAGCAGATTAAAAAAACTGAAAACTGAATTGAATTTTTAAATTTATTTTGTGACTATGAACTAAAACTAAAATTTTCCGATTGCTTTTTGTCTAAGCTATCTAAATAATATACTTTTAGATTGTATCTCTTATAGACTAAAATACCCTATTTCTTATGATTCCGTGGTGTAGCAGCCGGGCCGCTCGGTCGCGCGAACGCATATAATTCGAGCCTAGGCAGTTTGAAAAAGCTGACACCAAAGTTGGCCACTCATACTCACGAAAAACAAACAAACTTGACATCAGAGCAAAGCTACATATGTATATTGACACTAAGGACACTAGATTATAGAAAATATATTAAAGCATCTGAGTAATAGTGGGTCGAGGTGAGGCAGTCAGAAGCTTGGGAGCTGACATCAGCAATCGTGCAATGCAAGGACGCTATCATATTATTCAATGACAGCGACTTGTTACTGTTATTTATATTTATTTGGTGAAATATTCGGATGCTCAATTTGCAAGCTAAATTGCAAGGCCAAGTGGAGACTACATGCTGACGCAATAACGCGTTTGTGTTAGAAGATCACCTTGTCTATCTAGCGTTTGATAAATTATACAAATATCTTCTTGTTATCTATGCAACACAACAATGCTACCAGTAAAAACTGACACGGGACTGGGCATGGCGTGGCGACACGACCTGTGGCGTAGCTAGCATGGCACCAGATGTAGACTGTTTTTAGGAGGGGCTAAATCTAAATATTTCGCCCCATGTAGTTATATTACTGTGTCATATATCAATGAAAGGGCTCGTTATAAGAATCTCAAATATATTTTTGTTATAATTATAAAATAAATAGTTTTGATTTTATTCATGAAAGAAGACGAAAATTGACCATTCCGTTTGGCTGGTGGTTAGAAATTCAGCCTGTATTAAATATTAAAAAAGATTTTAAAAAGGCTTATAAACAGGCTTTTAAGACGCTTCTCAAAATATGATACAATTGGCCACTTATTTACACGAAAAACAAACAAAAATAGAATTCTCATATAGGTTATAGGTAACATTGTAACAGTCAAGTTATCGGAGTAGTTTTGATCCGGCATTAAAGCTCCAAGATGTTCCTGCATCAGTTTGAGCCCGAACCCCGAACAATGAGTGTCTCCGTTTTTTCTACTTCAGCTAGTGGTTATTATGGTCCGAGAGCTGGCACGAATTTTTGGGTAGGTATTTGAGGCAAGTTGAAAACTTGTCACATACTGAGGTATGTGACAAGTTTTCAACTTGCCTCAAATACCTAATAATAGGTGAGCCTATTATACCCAACACGAAACTGCAGACCTGGCTGGTGAGTAGCTTAAAATAAGCTTTTAAAAATTTATAGGTTGCCCCCAAAGCAACCTATTATTGTTTAATATAAATTTTTAAAAGCTTTTTATTCTTTTCAAAAAAGGTATTTGAGGCAATATGCATTTTTTATATGTTGTAGTTTAATGTTTAAAGAATAAAAAAACAATACGCCAGACGATTTAGTCGGGGCTTTGATATTGCCAGGCGCGTGCAAAAGAATTTTTCAAAAAAATATAAAATAGGTATTTGAGGCAACTTGAAATTTTAATAGGGTACCTATTACTTATAACTAAAAAATAAGATTCTCAAAAGACAGGTCATTGTGATGGGATTTTCTACCTGCCAGGTCAATCTAAATAAATTAAATTCGTGCCAGCTCTCGATCTAATTATTATGTTCATCAGATAGATACCTACCTACATATTTCATACTCGCAAATAAGTAGGTACGTTCAGAAGCAGCATCACCAGTGTTAACTTTATTTGCATTTTGTCTATCTAAATTAATTATTATTAGAAAATTAATAAAAATATTGAAAATTCCTCATAAACCTGAGAGCGAAAGCGCGGTGGCGGTTTCATCTGTTTTTTTTCATGCTCCATCTATTGGGTAATCAAGACACTAAACTATACATATAAAGTATGAAAGCACCAATATTTTGCTACTCGACAATAGATGGCGTTGTAAAAAATGTGTTACATAACTACCGTAACTGATACATATTATAATAACCGAACTACATATAAGAAGGTAACAGAATAGAAATAGTACTAAATTCTTAGACAAGGGAAATTAAATGGGTGTTATCTCCAGCAATACAGCAAATGTTGCTAGCCTTCCTCAAATTTCAGATTATCAACTGACATGAAAAATGTAGACTGACAACTCAGCTGACAAGTTATTTTCCAGCGTACACAATCATTTGTTTCACTACTCCCTACTAGATGGCACTCATAATTTTGTTACTATTGTTATTATGGAAAAAAATATGGTTATTATATATAACTACAATGTAGCACATGGGCTTATATTATCCATATTTTTAGATTTTGAAATCTCAAATTAAGTTGAAAATGTAAGTCCTAAATTCAAATTTTCTTGTTAGTCCACTTGGAAAAAATTTGATATCAATGTTTAATGTTAATAAACTCACCCATAACGCCAAGCTGCTGCGGCGACAGCGGCGCTGCGTCTCCAGCGCCTGAACCAATGGACCCGGAAGCCAGGGACAGCCTTTCACTAAATCCCAAGGGACTGCTCCGACCTCCACTGCTAGCAACGGATCCCATTCCTGCAAATATGGATAATTTTATTTTAAAGATATAGATACATTATCACGTCTTTATACTTAACGGGGTTGACTGAGCCCAAAGCCGTAAGACGCGAAGGCCACATTTAGCACGGTGGTGACAAAAAAAAGAGGAATCAAAATAGTGAAGGGTTGCTAGCCGTATCGCCTAAACATGATTCAGATTCTCGCCCATTCCCTTAATCAGTTTTTACGATCTGCACAGGAAGAGAAGCAGCTGGTACATTCTATGTTTTTTTCATTTCTCCCAGACCAGCATGGAAACCTATCAGTATTTTCATCTTCTTCCTTACCTAAGTATTTTTTCATGCCTATTTCGCGAGCGTCGTATACGTATATCTGACCAAAAACTATGCCTATTCACTATGTGTTGTGCTGGGAGCATGACAACTGATATAAAGTCTCGCTATGAAAGGGTTAATACTTAGATCCTATCTTTAACCTTTAATCTGAATCTTTAATCTGAGGGTTAATAAACCAAATTTTCTATGAAATTAATCATTGTAAGTTTTAAAACTGAACTAAATGATGTAGTCAACACAACAGCAACACCTCATACAAGGGATTATTTTATGATTGTTTAGTGTTATGGACGAACCAAAATGAAATGACTATACTCAAAAGATAGTTATTACTGCCGTTGCTTGACAACTGCCAGGCATATACAATAAAATTATTCAGATTATATGAATATATCAGTTACCTCCATTGGGACTCCTCATACGGGAAATTCTTTTATTGATAGCTCTTTGAATTCGAGGATTCAACATTGGCTTTGCTCGGCGTCTGGCTAAATATCTGGATAAGACTCCCACAACTACTGCACTGGTACCCATAACACCAATACTCCATAGCACCACCTGGGAAAAGAAATATATTTAATTAATATTCATATAATAATTTTATAAGTACATATGATATCACATACCTTTTGAGAAGTTGTCAATTGAACTTCATTGAAGGTTATAACTTGACGCCAGTGCTTTAGCTTATCTAACAAAGGGCTTGCTTGAATTAATAGCTGCATAATTGTATTCACTTATAAAAATCACGAAACGAGTTAATATTATTTACACTATTGATGTAATTCCTTTTTGTTAGGTTATCTGTCAATTGGACACTCGATTTTAAGTCACTAAATAAATAATAATTATATTACTGTTTTAATACTGAATCTATTTCTTTAAAAAATTATATGGTCTCCTTTAGAAAACAGTTCGATTTGGCAAAAAATAACATTCACCAAATGATAGTTGAAAATTCCCGGTCAAGTTCAATGCACTATAGACAAAAAACTTATGACATTTTGATTTTCATAGGGTTGTGTTGGACTTATCGTATAACTTACCTATATCGATTGTTTACCTTACCGATTGGGTTTATGGTAATACATTGTTTAAACCGGAAATTGGCTAATTTTAATGTATCCATGGCATGGATTCATGGCAATAAAACAATATACATCTCATGTCATCCCGCTCGAATGTCATTTAAAATGTCAATGTCAAATAGTTCACTGATTTCTGTTTTTGTGTATCAAACATCAATTTTTAATTTTCTTTCTTATTAATATGACAATGAAAGTGATAATTTTGTCTTCTTAAAATGACGAATTAAATTCACCATTACACGTACAATACAAATGCTATAGAAATATGGAAATTTTACATGAGCCCCTGCTCCGGCGAACCTTGCGGAACACTGTTGAGGATCTTCCTGATGAAGTGTTGGAGTTTATATTGGGGTTTTTGCCACCCTATATGGATCTTCAAAATTGCATGACCGTGTGTAGACGATGGTACAACTGTGCCCAAAGTATGTAACGATATTTGTTTCATTATCTAAACATGTAACACAAACACATCTCATTTGTCATCACACATCAAATCAACACTCAACACCATGTCTTTTCATAGGTAATGCCACATTTTTTTTATTACAGATGTCTTGCGAAAAACCTCAATGAAGTTAAATAAAGCTGTAGCAGGATTTAACATATTGTGGAAAAACATTGGTCCCACTGACATGATTCCTACAATTACAAAGAGATTTTCCCATGCAGCTTGTGTCTTGGAAAACAACATGTACATATTTGGTGGCTGCACTACAAATGCTACTGCATTCAATGATCTGTGGAGATTTGATTTATCTCGGCGTCAATGGATAAGGCCTCTGGCAACAGGAACATATCCAGTTCCCAAGGCTTACACATCAATGGTACACTATAAAGACTATCTCATAGTATTTGGTGGATGGACTTATCCTTCACCGTCACAGTACTATCAGAGTGTGTTCATGTTTAATGAAATTCACTTTTACTGCACTAACACTAATAGATGGATACTTATCAACTCAGTCAATAGCCCACCACCTATGGCAGGCCACTCTGCTTGTATGAAAGGGGATGAAATGATAGTGTTTGGTGGCCTGGTTGTGACTTCACCTCAGAATCATGAAATACAATGTTCCAATGATGTTTGGGTGTTAGACATGCCATCTTTAACTTGGAGGAAACAACCAACTACAAAACCCAGACCATCTCCACGGTATGCCCAATCACTTGTCCAATTGGATTCAGACAGAATATTGATATTAGGTGGAGTACAAACTATGCAAAATCGATTTGTGTACAGTGACTGCTGGGTATTGACTATGAAAGGTCCCACGTGGACTTGGAAAGAACTTGCAGTAAAAAACAAGGAGTGGGCTTCATCTAATATATGGTGTAATCCTGCATGTCGAGTTGGAGATAAAGTTGTCAGTTTGAGTAGAAGCAGAAATGGCTGGAACTGTGCTAAACCTTTAGTTACATCTGCTGTCCGCTTGTCAGCTCTAAGCCGACCTGAAGGGGCCCCTGTGGCAGTTAGAGTGGAGCAAAGCCTACAAAGACCATTAGATAGAGACCTAAATATAAATGGCAGGAGAGGTGTACTGCCTAGACAAGCTTCTTTAAATTCTGCAAGGCAAGCCCAAGGCAATGCCTCAAATGAGCCTATTGCAGGTCCTAGTAACGAACAAGCAAGAAGTGCAAATCTAGTCCCCAGTAATGAAAATGCTAGCCCTGACACCAGTCCAGCAGGCCCTAGTTCAGAAAATAAACAAGTAGGTTTGGATTTGGATAAAAATTCAACGAAGGATCCAGTTTTGAGGAGGAACAGGAATAAGGTTGGATTATTGTTAAAGATCTAATTGCATGTGCATATACAACGTGGAAGAGACATACCCATAATAAATCGTACCACAGGCTATATTAGATCACTAAACTATGATAAAATTAAAATAAGTAAAAAAAACAAAAAATTTCGACATGCCCATACAAATTGCCTGGGTGGCTGCACACTTTTGTATGGAAATGTGGAATGTTTTTTTTGTTTCTTGGCTATTATTTTGATTTTATTATAATACAATGATCTAGTATAGACCATGGTTCGATTTATTATGGGTATGTCCCTTCCATGTTGTATACATACATATAGAATTTACTAGCTGTGCCCGCGAATTCGTTCGCGTGGTTGTCGGAATGTTATATAGCCTTAAGCCTTCCTCTATAAATGGACTACCCAACAAAAAAATAATTTTTCAAATCGGACCATTAGTTCCTGAGATTAGCACGTTTAAACAAACAAACAAACAAACTCTTCCGCTTTATAATATTAGTATAGATAAATAGAATTTATATACCTATATTTATAAAATCTTAATATTAACCTCTCAGGTCCCATATGGCTTAAGGCTGTCATTAAATAATTTAATTGTTATTTCTGCTATTGACGGCTTTAGCAAGAATGAATTCTGGCCTATCTATGTATGATATGGTGGATCATGTACATATATCTAAAGCTTATTTTATTATTTTTATTTCAGAATAGAGGCATTAAAATAGTTCGACAGCTTCAAGAAGCAAGTAAATACAGAATGGCTGCATTTGCATGCGACTCCTCTTCAAATGTTACACCGCCTGAAAACGATCTCATTAATCAAAGACAAATTGCTTATCTAGAAAACAACAGAAGAGAGCCAGAGCCTCCACAGCCAAATCCTCAACAGAACAATGAAAGACAGCCTGCAGCTAAAAAAATAAAAAGAAACACTTTGACTATGCATGTAATGGATATTTCAAGTGTTATTGATGGAAACTCATACAATTATGTCACTTGGTTATGTCCTCGGCTAGGAGAAATGACAGGCGCACCTGAGGAAATAGTTATGTATTCTTTAGTGAAGGGAAATGGAGAACTAATAATGTTTGGTGGTGTTCGAAATGACATTACTCTGTCCAATCACAGGCAAAATCAGCAAGATATGTATTCTAATTCCATACATTTGATTATGCCTCCAAGAGATGTAATATGAGTAGTTCACACCAACAGTTTTGTTTGTTCCTTGAAAAGATCTATTTTTTGTTTTTGTATGTAAAGATAATAATTTTGTATTTCCTATTACTATTAGAAAACATATAGTTAACAGCATATTATAACGGTTTGTTCCCGTTGAGTCACACCAAGATTAGTAACACTGCTACTCATTGGGAAAAAAATTCTCAATGAGTAACAGTGATACACATTGCTGACATTTGCGGCTGAACTGTCATTTTTCCCAATAAGTCACACTTACTAATCGCCACTCTGTACTCCCGTTTTTAAGCATTTCTTAAGTTTATTTTGTCAATCACTATAAAAGAAAATAGTAATCTAAATTGAAAATATGTGATTTATTTGAATTTCGAATTTGGATAAGTTTCCGAGCATTGTAATGCTATTAAAAATAATATTTGAAAATAGTAATTTTAACAAATTAGGTATGATAATAAATAATATTAAAAACGATTTCTTTAATGCACACATGATAGTTATTTGTATTTTGCCTCGACTCCACTGCTGTGGATATAATACTCAAAGCCTAATACATATTACAAAACATTAATCTTTTCAATTGTTTTATTTAATAATAATAATAATATGTATTACTGTGACTCAACGGGAATACAGAGTGGCGATTAGTAACAGTGTGACTCATTGGGAAAAATGTTAGTGGCAATGTGTACAGGGCTTGAAATACCGTAAAAAATCTGGTAACGATAATTCTGTCAAATGGCGTTAACGTTTCAGCAAAGATAAGTTATGCTGGGTAACGGTATTTTTCCAACCATTTACCGATAAATCAGATAACGTTACCAATGATATTAACGGTAAATGGTATTGTTAACACTGTATTTCTTTGTTATTTGACAGAATAAATTGATGAGAGTTTGTCTTACTAGACAAACTCTCATCAATTTATTCTGTCAAGTCGGCTACTAGAGCTACACGGATGTCGTGATAGTCTGTGCTACCTTGGGTTCGATTCCTAGCGCGATGCAATACACTTGTATAATATTTATATAATATTTTACAAGTATTGAAAAAAGTATCGTTACTTATGTCGTTAATTGATAACGTTATTATAACGTTTTATAACTGTATTATCAATACCCCTTATAACGTTACCACTAATACATGTATGAAAATAACGTTATTTAACGTTGTTTTTAGTGTGAATTTAGTATCGTTAACAAGCCCTGAATGTGTATCACTGTTACTCATTCAGATTTTTTTCCCAATGAGTAGCAGTGTTACTAATCTTGGTGTGACTCAACGGGAGCAAACCGATATTTTGAGTCATCCTAATACAGCTTGCTATGAAAAACGCAATATGTCTGCAAAATTATAATCAAAAGCACAGTTTATTACCATTTAAGAACCTACTTTTAATAAGTATCAGTTACAATGTAATATTATGAAACAACACTGAGTTCTGTGATTTCTGTTGTAAATAAGAGTGGCTTGTGTATAGGAGTGTAACAGACTAAGCTTATAAAATAAAAGTTGATTTATTATTGAAAATTAATTTACAGACTCTTATTTAGTTTCTGGAATAAGACCCCCAAATACTGCAGCCGGAATTTCTTTTTTCTGAACTGGAGCTGCCACTTCATCATCTTCTTCACTATTTTCTGATTCTTCATCAATATCAATCTCATCAGGGTTGATAACTTTTTCTGAGCTTTCTTTAAGACCCTGTGTTTCACCTCGAACAAACATGATGTTGCCCTTATTTTGGACTGCCATTTCAGCAGCTTTTGCTTCTAACATTCTCATACCATCTTTCATTCCTGGAGCAAGATCAGAAACAGTACCAGCAGCTTGAGCAGCTGAGCTCAACATCTGGGCTGACATCATATTGACTTGAGTGTTGTATGTAGCTTGTACACTTCTCTTTATTCTAAGCATTTCACGCATTGTGTCTTCATTGCCATGTCTCACTTCAAATTCTTTCCAAGTATTCCAGAATTCTGCAGTAATTCTTGGATCACACATCTGACTACAGTGGGCATAGATAGCACGAGCGCGGTCAATTTCTCCTAATTTAGTTTCCATTTCAGAAAATCTTACACACATTTCTCTGGCCTTTTCCTCTGGCAATGTTTCAATTGCTTTCTCATAAATTTGGCGTGTTTTTGGAACACCATAAATTTCAGCAGCTTTCTTGATGTAGATATTGAACATTTCAAACATCTGATCTGGCAAAACGGCTGTCGTAGCACGCTCATACACAGACATAGCATGCCTTGCTAAGCCATGGTCTTCTTCCAATTTTGCATAAAGCAGAAATATTGACTTTGCAAATTCAGGTGGACAATGTTCAAGGCATTGCTCAAATAAGTCTCTTGCTCTTTCAAGTTTAGTGCCTCCATATCTTTTTAAAAATTTTGTAAGATAGGTATTCCATATATCATATACGTTTGGCCATTTGAACAGAGCAATCCCCTTCTCATACGCTCTAAAAGCTTCTTCAAAGTAATTATGTTCTTCTAAAAATAAACCATAATTTATTATAATTTGTGGAGTTGCTATTTTCAAATCAATAATGTGATCATAAACTGCTTTACAAGATTTGTAAGTGCCAAAACTTTCTTCTAAATCTGCATACATGGACCAAACTTTTAGTGACTTGTACAGTCGCATTTGAACTGTTTCCGTATCATCATGGTAGGCCACTTTTCGGCTGGGCAAAACTGTAGCCTTCTGCATTAACTTAAGGGCTTCTTCATAGTTTTCATGTCTGATTTCCATTTCAGCCCATTCACACCAAACAGAAGCCAAGTCATCAACTTTAGCATACATGACCTGAGTTGCCTTCTCAAAAATTACTCTAGCATCTTCTATTTGTTCATTCTTCTCATAAAATTTGGCAAAACCAACCCACAATGTATATAACTTTCCTACAGCAAGTTTAGGATCTACTGTTTGAACAGCCTCTGTGTAAGTATCAATTATTTCATGAGGTTTGCCTTCATACAATTTTACTCTCTTGTGCCATTCAGCAACATTGTGTGGATTCTGCCTTAATAAAACAGAGTTAAGAAGTAGAAGTCTTCTCTCCATAAGATATTCAAATCTAGCAAGCCGTAACTCTAAATCAATATCGTCATCTTCAGAGGGATTTGGTTTCTTAGCAACTTCCTCCATTTTCTTGCTTAAGCTAAGCTCTTCAAACTGTGCATATGCATCAAATACCTGAGTGAAATCTCTTACAGTGGTAACTGTTTGTATAGCTTCTTCATAAATATCTCTTGCTCTTTCAAAGAGACCACTTCTCACATAATAGTCTGCCAGAGAGTTCCATAAATGGCCCAGCTGATCAGTGTATCTTCTGAGACCACCTCTGATAATTGCATCGACATTGAGAGAGTGAATTTTATCTGGATTTTTAGATATTAATTCACACAGTTCATTCCACAGCTGATGGTTTGATTTTCCATGTTTAGATTGAAAGTTTTCATTATTTACAATTTGAGCCAACTTCAGTGCTGCTTCATCTAATTTGTTAATTGATATAAGATAGTCAATGTACTCTTCAGTGTCTTCTGGGCAGAGCTTCAAATATCTCCGAAAGACTCTAACCGCAGTTTCTGGGATGTCATGTTTCTTCAAAAAATGTAGATACAATGGCCATATTCTATGATGTTGAGTTATGGGTAATGCTCTCAAAGCACTATCAAATGCTTTTCTAGTCACTGTTATTCTGCACTGGTCAGTTAAAAAGGTGCAGTAATCCATCCATAATCTAGGCATTTTATGCATGAAAACAAGAGATCGTTCAAAACAATTGTTGACATCCTCATAACAAGGGTCAGTGATACATCGACCTCTTATTTGGCTCCTTCTCAGTTTCAAATAATTGTACCATAACTTAAATGATCCAGGCAACTCCTTTAGAGCTCTCTCATATATCATATTAATTTCATTTTTAGGCGCTCCTTTCTTATGCTCTATGTAGCGAAGCCAATGTTTAACAGAAAATGGATTCCTGAGAATTTCTTCTTCATATGGTAAGTCTTCTTCACTCTGAAACAAATATATTTCAATAAATTAGATGTTTAAAGTAAAATCAAGCATTGATTGGTACATGACCGAAATAGCGGAACATGTTATTTTGCCAAATCGTTATAAAATGGGAATAGGTTAAGGTTAGGCTTTGAATAAATAATAAATAGCCGTGTGGTTCCCAGCAGAGTAGAATAGGACCACTCCAAGTCTTCCTGTGGATGTTGTAGAAGGCGACTTAGGAAATACAAGCTAAACAAAGTTTATAAACATCAATGAGACCTCTCCTGACCACGTCTGGCCAGCGTGGAGAGTGTAGGTCAAACCCTCTGACTGTGCTGGCTAAGTATGGCTCTGGTGGTGCAGAGATGGTCGTGCTCCTGTAGTAGACTCGAAAAGACCTGATGATGATGATGATAAAGGCTTTGAATAGTACTTATAATACAAGCAGACGTAGAAGTTATTACTTACAAAAAATATGTCAATTTCCTTTCCATCTAAAAGAGGCATGTTTATTTCACAATTTTAGTAGGTAGTGACATATGTAATATAGAAAAAATACTATAAATGTGTTTCGCTTATTACAATACTTTTTTAACGCAGGTTTTGGTCAAACACAAATTAGGTAGGTATATAGATAGACCAAAATCTAATGAGATTGTACAATAAAATAAATCAATAATAATTATGACAACAATGACAGTGACAGCTTTGATTGTTTGACCCAGAGGTATTCTGAGGTTGACCATTTTAACACCGGACTTGGCAGTATGATAAATTCATCATGTGCTATGCTAACTTCACGTCACTCTAGAATAGCATCTACTGTCTATGGTAGTTCAGAAAACAAAGAAGTCTATAATCTGTGTGTGATACATTTCGTCATTTCATTCGTTCAATTCAATTCAATAAACATGGCGAATGTACCGCTGGTAGAAATATATATTTTCAATCGATTTTAATTTGTACGCGAAACAAATGTATTTCTATTATAATGTCAAAACAGGGAAAAAGAAAAATAACTGTTGAGCTCCCGAAAACGAAAGATCTAGCAAATAGACCTAGTGTTTTTGAGCGTCTCGGAACCAAGAAAAGTTCCTCCAGTGCCAAAAAAACAACTGAACATTGTAGACAGTGGGCTCAGCACGGCAGTTGTGTTTACGGTAAAAGTTGTAAATTTGCATCTACGCATACCCTGATTAGTCCGTCGAAGCAACGAGCAGCTAACAAGGACACTGAACAGAAGCGTTTGGTGAAAGATGATGGGAAAAATAGACTGCATTCGACTGTGGTTGTAAGATCTGGCCGTAGTCCCGATGGTGAAATTGATAACTGGGACCAAAATGACCTAGAGTATGTGGATACAGATGTGCTTGAGAAACGAAGGCAACAACTGCAGCGTGAGTTAGAGTTACAGCTGAAAATGGACTCTGGTAAAGACATGAGGAAAAATAAAAAGAAACCCGTGTCAAGTACGTCGTCGTCGAGGAGTTCCAGTTCTTCAAGTATTTCTTCGTCGTCTTCTGATGGTAGTTCATCCTCCTCATCTTCTGGAAGGTAGAGTTTCAATTTTGCTCACAGCTTTGCAATTTCTCCTTGATACATGTTTTATAACAACTTTTGAAGACTTCTGACTGTTGATTTTAGTAACCTCGATTTTTCTATTGCTGCAGTACAAATAATTAGAATCATTTATTTTTATTTAAACTTTATTGTACACACACAAATGTAATAAGTACAACAGGTGGACTTAATGCTAAAAGCATTCTCATACAAATGACATCATCTCTAATAAATAATAATAATAATAAATAAATATATAGGGACAAATCACACTGATTAGGCTAGCCCCAAAGTAAGTTCTAAACTTGTGTTATGGGATACTAACTTAACAATACTATATTTTATTATAAATACATATATAGATAAAGACCCAAGACCCAGGACAAATTAATACAAATTTCAAATCACTTAATTTTTTCAGAGATGCAAGAAGAAAAGCAAAGAAGGGTAAATTGAAGAGGAACTCTAGTTCATCCTCTGATGGTGATGTTCCAACTAAAAAGAAGTTTGTAAAAAGCAATTTACTAAAGAAAGGCGATGCTAAAAAAACGACTGTGAAGAAAGATGACAGATTACTCAAAAAACATGATGTAGGTAAGAAGAAACCCGCTACAAAAGCACCTATTGGAAAAAAATCTTTATCACCAGGCAAGAAATCAGGTGGAACTCCACCAATCACTTCAAAGAGTCTTTCTAAACCAGCAACAAAACATGGGAAGTCTCCACAACGCAGAAATAGAAGTGCTTCTCCACATTCAACCAGGGATAGGGATAAAGACCGGACAAAAGAAAAAGATAGAGACAGAGATAAGGACCGTGAAAAAGAGAGAGACCGAACCCGTGGCCGCAGCAGATCACTAAGAAAAGGTAGGTCTAGATCACCACGCAAAGACCAGAAAAAGAAAGAGAGTTCTGAAAGGAGTCGCCCTGTCTCCCCAAAAAAACAAGTAAGAAGAGATGGTAGTACTGAGAGACATCGAAAACGCTCATCTAGTAGAGATCGTGATAGAAGAGATCACAAAGACAGATCTCTAGAGAAGAGAAAAGATAAGCATGATGACAAAGATAGACATGATAGAAAGGATAGAAGAGATAGAAAAGATAACAAGAGGGAGGATAGCAAGCGACGAGGGCGTGATAGAGGCTTGGGCAATAGGGGAGGTGCAGATAAGGGGTTAGAGAAACCAAACAAACCAATGGAGAGATTGCTGCCTCGACCTGAAGAGCGCTTAGCAGCCCTTGCTGCAATCTCAAACAGAAATCTTGAAAGTGATAAAAATTCTACTACTTCTAAAGATAGACAAGACACACATTCAGAGAGGGGTGGTCGTAAACAAGATAGAGTAGAGAGGGACCGTTCCACTACTAAAAGAGATAGAATGGACAGCATTGAAAGGGAACAAGGTGATTATGAAATGGGTATAGACCGTCAGTATGACAATGATCATAATATGGAACATTATGACCGTGTAGATGATAGATATGATGGTGGTCCTAGGGATGATGACAGGTCACCAGGATATATGCAGGGCAGGGAAAGGCACTATGACTCTGGTTATGATATGGCAGGACCACCCAGGGGTTATCCTGAGGATGATGACAGGATGTACGGAGAACATATGGGTGATCATCGAGGTGATATGGGTAAGGATAACAACACAACAAAACATGTTCATGCTACACCTATCATCTCTTCTCTTCTCTATCTACTATCATACAACTGTAATGGGAATATGGCTATATTTACATTGACACATTGAATTAATCGCAATGACTGCATGTGATTAGCTTGAATAATTAGAAAAAGAGGAAGCACAAGAAAAATTGTGACTTATTTATTTGGAACTTTGAACTATAACCGAAAAGTTACCAACAATCTGAGAACCATGGACAAAATTTAGAAATATTTTATTAAATATTTTCAGGTTTTATTGCACAATAAAAGCATAATATTCTGGTTTTATTGCACAGTAAAAGCATGATATTCAGCAGAAAGAAAAAAACGATTGAGCCAGCTTGCATAATAGCTTGTGAAAAACCTGAGGATTTTATCTAACGACAGGCTAGATAACTAGGAACTTAACAATCACTATTTCTGATTCCTAAACCCAGCTTTTACATGTACATCAAAGTGCTATTTTTTGTGTCTTTTATATGGAATTGTTTATGTATAATTTCAGGTTATGATGACCGCCACCCACACCGTGACCGATCTTGGGAAGGAAGATCATCCATTGATCGGGAGCGTGGCTACATGCATCCACACAAAGACTGGGATAATGATGATTATCGTGCTGCTGGGGATTGGGGTAGAGATAGGCATTGGCCTATGCATGATCAGGTATAGTCAAATTTTCATGATGAAAAATTTGCATAATGTATCTGGTTGTCCAGAGTATCCCAAACATTGTATGTACTGCTATGACCCGGTAATTTTCATACTGTCCGTTCATGACCCAATCAATAGTTTTCATTACTTTTTAACCGACTTCAAAAAAGGAGGAGGTTATTAATTCGACTGTGTGTTCTTTATGTATGTTTGTTACGTGAACCGATTTTTATGATTCTTTTTTTATTTGAAAGCCTTTACGGTAGTAAAGTTGGTCCAAGTTGGTCCCATTTTAATTTGGTGAAGATATGATGAAGAACTTTGGAGATATGGAAGAAACTCCTAAAAAAAATTGAAGTCAGTTGTTTTTTTTTTGTTAAAAATGTAATTATTAAGACACTGTTTCCCTCAAGTTTCTTATTGTAGGTATTTTTTACCCTCTAAATCAAGTTGGGGGCGAAAACACATTGTTTGTATGTGTTTATGCATGTTTGTACCGCGATAACTGCCGAACCGATGGTTCGATTTTGATGAAATTTAGTAGGCATGTAGGAAATATCAATAGAATTTTTATTTTCATATGGGCATCAAAATCGGTACAGTAGTTTTTGAAATATCAATAAAAACGCGAATAATAATCGCGAGGTCTAAGTTTACGGCGAACTACTAGTTTTAAGGTAATCTAGTGTTGAAAAGACAGCTACAAATCTAGTTGTGACTAATTACAATAAAAAAATTATTGCTTAATAAGCAAATTTCGTCGACGAAGAGAGGCCTATGCTCAGCAGTGGGCGGAAGAAGGGCTGGGATGATGATGATGAAGCAAATTTTGTTTAGGGACTCTTGACGACAAGATAACCGAAAATAATATATTTCAGTGCTGCATTATAAGACAGCTCAATTTTAACGAGTCAACATCGGAATCTGGCAAATTATTTTCGGTGTTCATGTAAAAGGATATCTTATCTGTGCTTTGTTGTTGTTAATTGGAAGAAGATATTCTTGAAGATTAGCAGAAATGCTGAGACTGTATTTTGTTTTGATGGCCCGGTACCGGGTCGCGACCCACCAAATGGGAAACGCTGAGCTAGTCAACTAGGGGACAATGACGCGACGTGAACTTGTGACAATGACTATCATGAATTTGCTGCGTCATCTATGCTTCAGTATTCCATCCTATTTTTTTTTGTAGTGATTTAATGTGTGAAATTACTCTTGGATGGAGCACAATTAATATTGTGATTTGTGCTTTATTCAATAACTTTCTTGGAAACTAGATACCTATTCTGTCTTTAATGCACAAATTGTACTTAGGATGAACTGACTAATTTATTTTACTGCTTTTTAATTTGCTTTAGGTGAGTTTTTACTATCAAGCTCTCTACCAGCATGAACCAATTGATTACCGTAAAAGAAATTATAAAAATCCCTGTTTCATCCTATCCCACATTTTCCTTGGCTGTCCTTATCCTCACTTTGGTATGTGCTTTATTTATTTCTCTTATTCTTATAGGTACTTTTAAAAATGTTAGAAATATTTATGAATTATGATACATTTTCAGATGAACGAGTGGGGTGACAAAGATCCTGAAATGGAAGGCTGGCACCACCGTGGTCACCCAGGGCCACATAGGGGTCGCGGGCATGGTAATAGTAAGAACAAACACATTATTTTATTATTTCTGTATAAAAATTTGCCATTTTTTTTTAAGGTCTATCCTTTCTAGACAGATTCAATGCTAAGGTTGGAGTACCACACTTGCTTCGCATATTTCTATCCCTGCTTCTTGTATTGTAACTTATTTACACTTTTCGTTATTCTCAGATGACTACAATAGGATGAGAATGGACCTCGGTAGAGGTGATAGCAAAAGGCGAATGCCTCGAAACGAACCCGAAGTCACGGCTAAGAAAACGCCACCGCCGGCGCCCGCCGCGGCTGCTGCGCCGCCGAGGACTGAGACTGAAGTTGACGATAAACCCATTCCAGATGACCTCAGCGAAATCAGCGATGATCCCGATGACATCCTTGACAGAGATGATGTTAGTATTAACGTTTGCATACCTATACTTCCATTAGCATGCTCAGTGTATGTTTTGAATTTAGGGCCAGATTATCCAAAAAGCAGCGTAGGCAAGTACTTAGGTGCTCCTCAAGGTGGTTAATCCACCCTTGTTGGCGCTCTGTTCAAATCTCACATAATGCTACTCAAGACTTTAATTTTTTTCAGATGGGAGATCAAAACATGGATGAAGACAGTCAAACTGCCTTGCCAGCAGAGGAAGGCACTTCTAAGGTAGAAGGTTCTGAAAAGGAATCAACACAGGTAATAATGGATACATTATTAATTATACATGTATTATAACAAGACTTGCTTGCATAAGAAGTGATTAAGTGAATATATTACAATTATAATATAAATTTAAATTGTAAGATTATATTTTATAGGATACAAGTGGTGCTGGTGAAGAAAAGGAGGTCCAGGAAGTCAAAGATGAGGAAGACGTTACAAACTTAGATTTTGAAGAAATTTCTGATGGAGAACTTGAGGAAGAGAGGACAAGAGGTAAAATGACAGATTTTTAATACAATTTATACCAAAATTGGTAAAGCACTGAAATTTAGCTTCTACTAGATGGAACCTGCCCATGAGATAATATTAGATTGATAGGAAGCAGTGGATGATTCAGACTAAAATATATAGGGGACAAATCACACAGATTGGGTAAGTTTTTCAAAATTGTGTGGATACTAACTTAACAGTACTATTTTTATAACTACATATATAGATAAACAGAAAACAGCCAAGACCCAGGACAATTTGAAAAAGGCCAATTTCCGACTTGCCCTGGCTGGGGATCGAACCCGGATCCTCTGGAGTGGCAGACTAGCTGTTAACCATTACGCGACGTAGGGGTAGAGTATGTCACAAAGATAGAAAGGCCTATGATCAGCAAGGGGATCATATGGGTTGATTATGATGATTATAATAATAGCAACTCTATTTATGTTCCAGCTGGCTTAGGAGATGCTTTAGGTGTCGATTGGGCAAGTTTAGTAGCAGATGTGCACCGTCGTGAGCACACAGTTCCCACTGGCGGAGCTAGGGACCGTTGGAGACCAGAACGAGTCCTTTCAAGGCTTGGTTTGTCCCTTAATATGGCCGGTAAAGATGTTGTTGAAAAAATATTACATAAGAATGCAGAAACTCTGGACTCTGCAATAAAATCAGAAGAGCAAAAGAAGGAAACTGAAGAAAAACAGGTTGAGAATGGTGAACCTAAAGTAGAAAATAAAGCAGAGCCTCCACCAGATGTGAATTCCCTGCATCCGGTAGCTGCTATACAGGTATGACAAATCATTGAAAAAATTAAAATTAGGGTTTTACACTTATTCGGACCGGCATTGTCAGCAGTATTTGTCGAACAGCAAAGCCGACCCTGAGCAAATTTGCTTTTCTCCAAACTTTCATCTACATAATATATAGATGAATGTTCAGGGAAAAGGTATTCGATTTCACCGCCCGGCTGTGCCGATTAATCTCGGCCGGAAGAATTGTGTAGCAACCCGTCTTCGAATTTTTACATCACCATTGAATAATTCGGTTTCTATCCATGGATGTTTATTTAAAATGGTTCCACAAAGGGAAACTATACAGGCACAGATATCGTTCAATTTTGATCCAAGTCCGAAATGTACTAAAATGTAGGTATTTTTCAGTCAAAAAGATAATGATTTAGAAAGAATTCAGTAAAAGTTGTGATCAAGATTTCATATTTTAGGTTAACCAAGGTAAACTATTATTGTTACAGGTCGCGATTCAGAAAAGAAAGCGCCAACGCGCTTTATTGTTTGGTTCAGGCTGTGAAATTACTCGTGGTTTGAGCGCAAGGCGCGATTTAGCTCTGCGACGGTATCTTTGCAACTTGCCCCCAGCAGAGCGCACCGGACAGTCACGAGTCACACCACAACCGTCTCTCTTCCACGCCGCGCGAGCCCTTCTCATGCAAGCACCCGTCAGTGGCTGACGAAGATATTAAATCCAGAGTCACACTGGATACACATACTACAAAAATCAAGTGCAATATAGCATGAAACACTAGCTGTTCCTAAAAATGTGACAGGCATTGACTCTCCTTTCCAACATAAACAATATAATTGTAAGACAGTGAATTGTGGTGTTTACAAATTGACTAATGTGCCCGATTTTAGTGCCACTATAAACTGTATTATCTAAGTAATTTTCAATAGAATTAGTAATGTTGATTATGTTATACCTCTAATATGTGCTTTTTTCAAGTTTTTCACGTGATATATTGCAACATACAGTTTTAGCACCATACATTTTTTTATCTTCATTTCAAATAATAAAATGGTAAAAGTAATTTGTGTATATTTGAAAATATTTCATTGTGCACAATGTTTACATTGTATTGGTCATAATATAATATCACTTACATATTACAATAAAATATATTAAAATATATGAAATTGAAATATTGATTTGTTTTCATCATTTACCCAGTAGAAAAGATACATCTGCACCCACAGGATAATTAGTCTTCTTTTGGCCCCTGCAAAAAATAGTATTGTGATAAATCCTTTTATTATTGATTGCTTCCATGCTGGTCTGGAAGAAAAGAAAAAACTAGAATGTACCAGCTGCTTTTCTTCCTGCGCAGATCGTAGAAGCCGATCGAGAGAATAGGCGAAAATGGAAGTCATGTTAATAGGCGATCTACATAGCAATCCATCACTATTGATTTTTTCACCTCGCCTTTTTCACCGGCCTTTGGGTCTTGTGGCCCTGGGCTCTGTCCGCTTAGAGCTGCAAGACCCAAAATGCTTCCCAAGCATAAAGACAAGATTGTATGTATGTGTATATTAACAATAAATACAGAATATTAAGGTTAATACACTGAATGCCTATATAATGTCCAAACTGATGGCGGCGTCTTGGGTCGAGTCACTAGATTCCCTCTAATATGGTAGAGTTCAGCGATATGGCTGATCCACGCGCCAACTCTTAAAAGGTTGCCGATGCCTCCAGAACTGGTCAGCTCTGCTCCTTTTTTAAGACTACTCAGTATTAAGTACTCATATTTATTTAAATTAAAAAAATATATTTTTTTAAATTGATTTTGGCTCTTCAATTCAGAGTAATTGAGTAGCCATTTTTGCGTTTCTGTTACTTTTGATACATTTTACTACAAATTCCAGGATATTGCCTACAAAATGCTCTCGTCACCTACTAAATGGGTACAATATGAGGTGGCTTCTCAATTCATACGGACAGACATCTTCTGGCGCATAGGCTACCAATACTGTGTAAATAAGTTTCTTTCAGTGTTTCTTCTCAGTAGTGGTTGTTGCGAAAAATATAAATAATATAGGTACATAATGCTCTTGTCGCCTCCGTAAATAATAATATTGCCCGGCTGGTGTCGCCGGAGGCCGCTCGCTGCTGCGAGACCTTTTCGAGCTTTTTAAGCGATACTGGTCTTTTAAGTATATAGTATATACTATTCATTCTTAAATCATGGAGTCTTAAATAAAATGGATAATGCTTACAAAAATAGATAAGTATAAATTAAATTTGTAATATTTTACTTCTGGAACTTATATCTCAATATTCCTATACTTACTTCAGAAATAGTACAGCTCCAGCTACTCCTTTTATAGTGAGAGAGTCTCCATTCACATGTAATATTGATCCTTCTCTCAAACCAAGAACTGGAGAACAATGCTCCATCTCTAAATACTCTCCTATTCTCTGGTCTCTTGTTTCTCCTTTGTGAGTCTCACTTTCAGCTCTATCTATATAGTGGGGATTTATATTAAAAGGAACTATTTTAATACCATCAAATGAAGGAGGATAGATAATAGGCATGTCATTGGTTGTATGTATACTCTTGGTAGCTACATTGGTTCCGGCACTGCTTCCCATGTATGCCAAATTACCTTCATTTACTCTGTTTCGAATGAGATCAACCAACTTGTTGTCGTTCAGTCTTTTTAGAAGTAAAAATGTGTTGCCCCCTCCCACAAATATAGCTTTAGCCAAGTTCACAGCATTTGCTGGGTCTGGGTATGTGTGGATACTGGTTACAGTAAAGCCCCAAGGATCAATGACTTCTTTTATTTTGGCAGTATATCCGTGGAAGTCATTTTGAGCATATGGTATAAAAATTAATTCTCTCACATTATTTCTGAAAGGATAAATATACATAGATGTTATTGTTTTATGTAGCTGTGCCCGCCAGGCTTACAGTTCGAGACTTTCTGTGTGACGAATGAGTAACAAAGCTTGGGTGATAAAGGATGATTATCCTTGATGATTCCTTGAAAAATATATATTATGATGTATAACAAAAATAACTTACCTTTCAAGAAATGAGCATATTTCTTGTTTAGCAAATTCTAACATGGAAAAACCATGACAGTTCGAGGAGGAAAGTAATAAGGCTTGGCGGAGAGACGACATTTTAATTAGACTGATTACAAATGCACTTTCACGTTGAAAATGTTAACAATGATTAAATAGATTTGAGGTGATTCATGCACAAAACAATACAACAATTAAATCGGGGAATTGATAAATGTGATAACGTATCACCAATCAATACAATAGCAGTCTTATCTTATTTACCAGTTTAGTTCCTATGTTCCTAATAACACAAATTATATATTAGCCTAATATTGTGTACCCTATTCCTAGGCAATAAGGATCAATATTTAATTACAAAATTAAGATGCACTGACAGGTATGACTGACAGCGTTTCTTTTTGACATTATGTGTGACAATTGACAGTATGTTTTACTAACTATGCAAAAGAAGTTACTACAAGGGTCCTATAATTTTCACTGAAGATTGCATTTATAATAAATAAAAGTTTATAGCTTAGACATATTTTAGGCCTTTGGTTATTGGTTTGAAATTGAAGCTTCAGTAAAACCATTTCGAATCGACAAGAAGTAGAAGGTCTTTGGTATATATACATCAAAAATCAACAAGTTTTTTTGCTAGGCAAATTCAAAATACCCCCGACTGTCAAGAACGCCATCTAGTGATGAGTAGCGGAAATACCGATACGACTTGATTGATATCCATAGCGCCATTTATTTATTTGCTAGAGAAAGCCCTGACTTTCAAACGTTAACCCCTAATAACTTTTAGACGGTTAAACCGATTTTCATTAAACATAGCTAAGATTGCTAAGAACCAAACCACCGCCACCAAAAAAAACCGCATCGAAATCGGCCCACCTCTTCGAGCGCTACGATGCCACAGACAGACATTAGCGTCAAACTTATAACACCCCTCTTTTTATCGGGGGTTAAAAAGGGCAACACCGAATTTTTTTAAAGGGGATATTTTTATTAAATTTATTAAATACTAGCTTTTGCCCGCGGCTTCGCTCGCGTATCCCAAATCCCACGGGAACATTACTTTTTTCCGGGACGAAAGATACCCTATGTCCTTTTCAGTACTCCTAACTATGTGTATGCGAATTTTTAAGAAGATTGGTTCAGTAGATAAAGCGTGAAGAGGTAACAAACAAACAAATATACAATCTCACTTTCGCATTTATAATATTAGTTAGTATAGGATAGGAATAGGATTAGGATAGTTAGGATACTTTTTATTAAATATTAAAAACTCTTTATTTATTTTTATTTAATAAATTTTTATTTAATAAATAGGTAAAGGTTTTATCCTAATCCAACTTTCTGCAATATTCCGCAATCGCTATACACATTAGCAAAGAGCGCTTTGCGCTATACTTATATAGGTAGGGTGGATGCCCCGAATGTCAGCCTTATTACATAGGTTATTAAAAAACGTATAGGTTGAAATCAGTTGTTTTTGTTTTAACTTATGTTATTTATTAGAAAAATATCATTAAAATCTAAATTAACCATAAATCCAACAAATCTTTAACCCTCCCATTTGTGTCCATGAATAAGATGTGCAGTATCGTAGGCATACGAGTAAATGCGACAGTTAGGTAGTTTTAGTTTACAGTCATTACCTAGCGGTACGCCAATTAAATGATACTATCACCTCTTCACTCACAGTATCAATCCTAGTGACACAGCTACAGCACAGTGATCTGTGTTTGGTTGGAGAGATAATCTCGAAAGTCGAAACAGTTCAAGTGCAGTACAGAGTACCTTCTATTCATCATCTATTGCTTCTGAAGAACCATAATATGGTATTACACACACCCTTCTTCTTCCTCACCTTATCCCACTTTACGTGGGGTCGGGACAGCATGTGAGAGTTTTCCATTTTTCTTTGTCAAGGCACTTGTTACATTCTTTTTATCCATATCGTCCTTAACGCACTCCACCCACCTTTTCTTAGGCCTTCCTCTGCCCCTATTTCCCGTAACCTACAAATTTAGTACCTTTCTGGTAACGTGTCTCTCCTCCCTCCTCATTACATGCCCATACCATCTTAATCTATTGCTTCTCAACTTTTCCGTTATTGGGGCTACCTTTGTACTTCCTCTCTTACATACTCGTTTTTAATGCTATCCTTTCTTGTCACTCCAATCATCCATCTTAACCATATCTTAACATTCTTATCTCCGCTGCATGCAGTCGTCTTTCATCCGTCACCTTGGTAGCCTAACATTCTGAACCGTTAGAAAGTGGTCATACTACGCTTTTATAAATGTTTCCTTTAAGTTTAAGGGGCACTCGCGCGTCATGAGTAACCCCTATGTCACTTGCCTCCACTTTGCCCAACCTACGTTAATGCGTTTTTTTACGTCTCGGATACACACACTGCCAGTTAAAAATACTGTGTTATCGTCGCCCACAGTCAGAGTAACAGATCATTAGAAATTTGCAAATCTTGACTTCACCCATCTTTTAAAACATCCTACGATTCCCAAGCTCGGTCTTGAGATCCCGCAAGAAGATTGTTGCACGACCTATTATATTTGTTTTGTTACCTTATGTTACGTGAAAAAGACGCGATTTTTACCATAAGTGAAAATATCACCTTTGCAGAAAAACAGTACCTAATGTATTTTAAGTGCTTATGAAACCAGTTCTGCTGCACTGAACTACAAGGTGCTACTACTCGTATACGGCGTGTGGTGCGGTGCGAGGGATTTTTGGGCGATTATAGGATTAAAAAATCCCACGCACGTCTCATAATTATATATGTATATGTATTTATATATATTTGGTATATTATATACGTATTTATAAGGTATGTATGTAGATATAATAAAATATGTATGTATATTGATTGGGTAATATTGTATAGGAAAGTTTCTTTTTAGTAAAATAATACTGCTGCACTTGCACCCCTTCTACCAACTTCTCGACATGTCCCAAAGCAAACTGGTAGATAATGCATTAGCGTTAAGTTTGACCTATTGTAATCAATCAAATCTAAGATTGTGTGCAATAAACTTCAATAAATAAATAAAAAAATAATTTGATCTGGTAAAAAGCAAAAGATATGTACGCGAGTCAACCAGGACCATGATAAGACAAGATGAAATTAATTAAAATAACAATTTATTGAATGTAACCCATATAAAATACATGCATTCATATATATCCTCCATTCATTCTCAGTAGATACAGGATCTATTGAGATATTTTTTACCTATCTATCAAATTCAGATCAAAAGCACTTATAAAATATTCATCTTAAAAACATAGATCTTAGTACTAAGAGGCGAGGATGAAGAATCTTTCCTCGTGGGGTTTATCACAGCCGGGGCCGAGGTACCGGTAGCGGAGTTCGAGGTCTGGCGGCGCGGAGATGTCGTCTTGGAGAATCATGTACGCCTGTTCTATTGTACTCTCGATTTCCGATTTCAGCTCCTGAAATATGATGAAATTTGTGTTCGTTAAATGCATAATGGTTTCTTAATAGGTAGGTAGGTCGACAGCATAGTTTCTTTATTTGCAAACTAGTGACCCGCCCCGGTTTCGCACGGGTATGTATTATACTGCTGTGGTAGATACCTACCCTATTTACCTAATTTATCTAAGAATTATAATGATCTTAGACTTCCTTTGAACAAAGACGGAAGTTCTTAGTAATATTGTTACATGATAATCCTTTTCACTAAAATAATTTATGAGGGAAATCTTAAGAAAAATGGGGCATCAAAACAAAAACGAGGTCACGGCTGAGTTTAAATTAAATATGTACGAGCAATAATTTTGCAGAACGTTAGACATCATATCTTACTAATATTACTGGAAATTCCTCTTAGTTGGACATATTTATAATGCTAACAGCGGTTATTTATGGCAATATGGCGTATATACTTTTACGCACTTAACTATTTTGTTTATAAACCGAAGTTATTTTTGCCTCATGAAATCGTGACACAAAGAGAGGTGTTTACAGAAATGTGAGGCCGTAGAAATAAATTTTCCAGAATCTTTTCCAGAAATTATGGATGCCTGACATGCATGCAGCATGACCCCGATCATAAAAATTCGAGATCGGGTCTATTAGAATAATAAATTCGGTGGTAGTATACTGCCCACACTGGCAGCTGAATGTCAGCTAGGTAGATACCTCATAGAGATCTAGCGTTTATTTATTTATTTATTTAACTTTATTACAAACGTAATAGGCGGACTTAAAGCCATAGGCTTTAAGTCCGAGATCTAGCGTTCGGTGCGTTCTGTCAGTCAGAACAAAGTGCAGCCCGTGCCGGTGGTACTGCAGTAGCCCACGCCAGCGCGGCTGCAGGTGGTACAGTAGCAGACCTCGGAGGCGCGCATCGCTCACGCCCAACGAGCCCAACAATGACAACTCCCTATGATAGCTACCTACCTCATACAAGTCTGGAAAGCATCTGGCGCGTTCTGCCAGCGCAGCGTGCAGGTGGTACAGTAGCAAACCTCGCAGGCGTGCATCGATTACGCCCAGCGAGCCCAACAATGACAACACCTGTGATAGCTACCTACCTCATACAGGTCTGGAGAGCGTCTGGCGCGGTCTGCGGGCGCGGCGTGTAGGTAGTACAGTAGCAGACCTCGGAGGCGCGCATCGCTCACACCCAGCGAGCCCAACAATGACAACTCCCTATGGCCTATGATAGATACCTACCTCATACAGGTCTGGAGAGCGTCTGGCGCTTTCTGCCAGCGCGGCGTGCAGGTGGTACAGTAGCAGACCTCGGAGGCGCGCATCGCTCACGCCCAGCGAGCCCAACAATGACAACTCCCTATGATAGCTACCTACCTAATACAGGTCTGGAGAGCGTCTGGCGCGTTCTGCCAGCGCGGCGTGCAGGTGGTACAGTAGCAGACCCCGGAGGCGCGCATCGCTCACGCCCAGCGAGCCCAACAATGACAACTCCTATGATAGCTACTTACCTCATACAGGTCTGGAGAGCGTCTGGCGCGTTCTGCCAGCGCGGCGTGCAGGTGGTACAGTAGCAGACCTCAGAGGTGCGCATCGCTCACGCCCAGCGACCCCAACAATGACAACTCCCTATGATAGCTACCTACCTCATACAGGTCTGGAGAGCGTCTGGCGCGTTCTGCCAGCGCGGCGTGCAGGTGGTACAGTAGCAGACCTCAGAGGTGCGCATCGCTCATGCCCAGCGACCCCAACAATGACAACTCCCTATGATAGCTACCTACCTCATACAGGTCTGGAGAGCGTCTGGCGCGTTCTGCCAGCGCGGCGTGCAGGTGGTACAGTAGCAGACCTCGGAGGTGCGCGTCGCCCGCGCCCAGCGCCGCCACCGTGCGCAGCGTGCCTCGGCAGAGGTTCTCTTTCAGCGCCAGCCGAGACTGCGACAGCTCTGGAATTATAAATTAATTTGTAAATGTGTGAACGTATCAAAATTTTATATAAGTATTTACCCACTTCAAAACAAGATTGCAAAATGCTTAGTTTATAGAAGGATGTTCATATAACTATACCTAACACTTTAGTTCATTTTACCTATTTTTGATTGAGGTCTATACTCGTAGAATGCCTAGAATCTAGAGTCTTCAATAAAAAGTTGTATGATGAAAATATTTGAAACTTTATCTGTGGGATCTTCCATATTGTTGTTGTCCTTCCTTTTTGATCCTCTGTTTTAATTTGCACCTCTGTCGCAAATTAAAACAGTTGACTTTAAAATTCAGCTAAGTAGGTATACAAACTTGTACATCGCGCTTAGACAGTTGCTGTGGTTGTGTCAGCGACACGTATCTATCTACCTAATTATATCAACATACAACGTTTTATTACACGTTATTTAATTAGTTGCATAATAAAACACTTTCAATTATGATTGATTTCCGCTGGCTATACTTTTGGCTGTTGTTTAGAAATAGTTGGCAGCAATGAAACGCAGACCTTCATCGATCTTTGACGGCAAGAAGCCAAGTCGATCACAAGTATCAAAATACAAAACGTCGAGGGCACTCATGTTTACTAACTCATAATATAGTTGTTTAAGTAATTGTTTACTGTCACATCACTACATGCATCACCTTCTCTAAATAAATCACTGATAAATACTGCATCTGTGGATTTGTTTCATATCGAGTAATATCTGTTTATCGATAAGCGATTTTCAAATTTAGGGTACTAACGGAACTGGCAGGCAGATCCACCTGGTGACGACGTGCGGACGGGCGTTCCTCGCGGCGGCGCCCATGTCAATCGGCGTTCAATCGACCAACTGAACTGAACTGACCCTCGCGTTGTAAACGTCCCCGATTTTATTCACTTGTTGCGTAGTATCTACTCGTCGCCGGGACACGCTATTCTGAACGTACGTTGCAATAACTAACTGCAAAATTTAATATATGCCGCTTTGTTATATGCGTTCACAAGTTTATGGATTGACGCAGCTCATAATGCAACGGCGCAATTCGCAGTTGGTATGACTGGAAATATCACAAAGGGTACAAAATTGTTAATCGACGTACTTCTTTGTCCGTATGTGGTTTTAATATAAATACTTAGGTATCACGTAGCGGAATGGAAATGGCGCATTATAATTGAGTAATTACCTCTTCTGCATTATTGAGCTCTATACCTAAGTTGGATAACATTTGGAGTTTGAACTTTCTTCTAATCGCGTCATTGGAAAGCACATCTTTTAGGTTTTTTAGCTAGATAATTACTGGTTACTATCTCTAATAAAATAAGAATTATCAGGCAACCGGGAATGTGAAGAAGAAGATAGGTTCTTCTTCTTCACATTCACTTTATTTTGCCTATCAAGAAAAAAATTGTCGATTTGGCTATTGTTTTACGATCGGCCGCCTGCCTGACGTCAACCCTCATTGGGAATGCTATTGTAGCACGAGCTTTAAGTGCTATTTTTCCTTTAGTCGCCTTTTACGACATCCACAGGAAGAGATGGAGTGGTCCTATTCTGATCCGGAACCACACAGTGTAAATATATCAGGCTACAGAAAAAAAAACAACAAAAAAGAAAAAGGAAAAAAAAATATTGCAAAACAATAGAAGTGTAGTAAACGAATAGGTTCATTATAATGGTCGATGCACACGTGGGTGGGCTGCCTTGGAGGAGTGCTATCTCGTCCCAAATGAGCAACAGGCGTGTCAAGCAAATGCGGTGTTGCACGCAGTGTGCGTCTCCATTGCACAGGTAATTTCTACTTATTAACGACAATAGTACTACTGCCTCTTACTACTACTAAGTTTCAGCGAGATGTGTTGTCAGATTTGGCGCCCAGATCTTATCACATTTGTATAGGTACTTTATTGGAAGCAAAACTTAGCCCCGATTATAAGGCCCTATTATTACAGAGCTGTCTCTGACATTGTGTTAAATGACTCATTGTACAGGTGATAGACAAAATCTGCACGCGTATATTTATTTGGTAAATAGGTATACTTAGGCACTTGAAAAAAAAAACAAAATAAAAAAATCTTTATAAAGAAAATAGGTCATAGGCAATTTTTCACGTCAGTGTACATTATGTATTAAAGCTATACTTGAATTTACCGGGGTCCAGTGCTGCCCCCATTTGAAATAAATTATTTGAAGGGAAACGGAGATATCATTTAAAACTTTGTCTCCACCAAGCCCTAGATAAAAACAGAAAAGTAAAAAGAGATAATAGGAAGGGACAAAAACAGAAAAGTAAACATACAACGGCGGATTTATCCCGTATAGGGATCTCTTCCAGTCAACCGGCCAGTAATTGAGAGGAATGTTTAACTAATATGAGTTTGGGGCAGAAGTGGCTAGTACAATAATAGAGTATAAAAAAGATGAACAAAATATGAATATAAACCTACACATATACTAGTAAAATAAACTTACATATATATAAGTATACATAAACCTACATATAATATAAATTAAAAACATGAAAAAGAAATCAGGTAGCTCAAAGAAACTCACGAATCCTGAAAGGTATTCAAAATTTTATTTTTAAAGGAACCCAAGGCTGATGGAATTTTAGTATCCAAAAGGAGCGAATTCCATAGGTGTGCTGCCATCACAGAGAAGGATTTTGAATAAGAGTGCGAAGAATGAGGAGGTATATTAAGACGAAAACTGTTAGCGGAGCGGAGACGGCTGTTAATTTGCTGAAAGGAAAACTTTTCACGAGGTAATTGGGACAGGAAGAACTGAAGAGAACATTGAAAAGAAGAGAGAGAATGTAGTAGTTACGACGGCTTCTAATACGTTACCAGTTAAGTTTCCCACGATATTCCGATATATGGTCATATTTTCGAAGATCATAGAAGTATCTGATGTAGACGTTTTGCAGGAGTACTAGTTTATCTAACAGTTCCTCTGTAGGGTCCAAATACGCGATATCAGCATAATCTAAAAGAGGGATCAAAAGTGAACGGGCTAACATTGCTTTCGTATTTATAGGAAGAAAGTGTCGTAGTCTTCTCAGGGAGTGAAGTGCAATAAATAACTTCCTACTCACCTCGTTGCTTTGTGGACCCCAACAGAGGGTTTCGTCAAATATTATCCCCAGGTTTTTCACGGTTGATTCGAATGGTATGATGTTACCGTTAAGATGAATGTTGGGTAAGCTGGAGATGTGGACTTTGCTAATGAAATGAGGACTGCCGATAACAATCGCCTGGGATTTATTTGCGTTGACCGTAAGCCCGAAGCTATGTGACCAATTTGCTATAGCAGCAAGGTCAGAATTAATGACGCTGATAGCGTGATGAAGATTGACAAAAGGGGCGGTCGCATAGATTTGCAGATCATCTGCGAATAGATGACAGGAAGAAGTTAGTAAAGAAGTAATACTATCTATGAAAATAGAAAAAAGAAACTTTCCCCGGGAAAGTACTCCTCCCTGAGTAACGCCCGCTGCAAGTTCACACCAGACTTATGCTGATCGATCTTTACCAGCTGCTGGTTACCCCGTAAGTAGGAGAACCAAGCTAAAGAGGACTCAGAGAATTTTTGTGTTCTAATAATAGATGTCAAAGTCTACTGCATTAAAGTCACGTAACGACCACTGCAGAGAAGAAACGAAGGAAGAAACTTATATGTCGAAGTCCGAAAATAAACTTTTCCATATACTATCTACAACCTATGTACAACACAGAGTCTTAGACAAACTCCTCCTCATACGCTGATGATGATAAGAGGAGTTCCGAGAATTATCGGTTGCATCCTCACCAGTAACTCTTCAGAGCCGGGGGTCCGCTACCTAACCTAGGTGATTTGACGAGGTTACTGGTTTTTACACAGAGCGACGGCTGTCTGACCTCCGCAACCCAAAGGGTAGACCAACAAACGCTAGATGGCGTTCGGGATCCAAAGCTTTACGTGCCTTTCGAAGTACTGAATTCTCTTTCTTTTCAGATAATCAGCTGATTCAAGTCTGCAATATTCTAAACAGAAAACAACTTTTCAAAAAGTATGCTTGCCAGTGGGATTCGAACCCACGACCTCCGGATCACATGGCAAACGCCTTGATCACTGGACCACGGAAGCAGTCTTAGAAACACTACTTACGTAAAGGAATTCAAAAAGGTAGGAAGTTTGAATTGTAGATATCTATTGAAGAAACCGTACCGCAGTAAGGTACGTAAGTATTATGGAAACAAAATATCGTATGATGTAATGTGTTCGGATCGGTACATTGTTTTGATTATCACGTTAGTGATCTACTAAGCATCGATAGAAAAACATTTTTTTTGCTTCACAAAAGGTTGTATGTGCGTACGTAGGTACCTACAATACTTATAATTTATTATAGAACAAAACCGATATTGTCTCAAAGGTTTATTAGGTAGATATTCTGATATTTTGTTTACTAGGTAAGTAAGTACCTTCACAAAAGGTTGTATGTGCGTACGTAGGTACCTACCTACAATACTTTTTATAATAGAACAAAACCGATATTGTCTCAAAGGTTTATTAGGTAGATATTCTGATATTTTGTTTACTAGGTAAGTAAGTACCTAAATATCCTTCTAACAAACCTTGACATGATGGAGACCGCAATTTGTGCCAAAAATACAAAACCTGTCAAGTACGAGTAGGTAATTCGAACTAATTTATGATTAGACCGCGCTATCCTTATTAGATAATGCCGTCTTGAATACAATTGGGTAGATAAGGGGGCGACCATAAATAACGTGAGGTGATTTTTAAAATTTTCTGTCTGTCCCTCCCCCCCTGGTGAGATGTCGTGAGATTTTATTCAACCCCCTCCCCATCTCCCAATCCCACGTGAGATTTTTCTAAATGTGGGTTTCTTACGTAAACGCGTAGGATTGTTATTGTAAAAAGAAAAAAAAAAATGCTTCGTGCTTTTATTTACGACTAGTTAAGACTAGTAATCAATATTGCTGAGAGTTTAATTATAAGTGTAATAAAAATTTAACAATGGAATACTTAAATCGTAACTACTGTGATTAAAAAAAGAATACCTATCTACTCTAATTCAGTCGATGGAGAATTATGCGCTGTCTCAAGAGAGACTATTGGAACCAACATGTCCATATAATTATTATACTGACCACCCCGCACTACCTAATTTCCCATTTTTTTTTCTCTATATATACGAGGTTGCCTGGAAGAAATTGCTTAGCTATAAGGCCGCCTTTTGCGCATTTCCTAATTTTTAAGATAATTATGTTCTGTTTTTTACTTTTGTGCAATAAAGGGTATTGTATTGTATTGTATTGTATTGTATGATTTTCAGTAAAATCATCTGCTCAGATTCTCATTCAGATTAAATTGAGCTATTTGGTATAAAATAAATATGGTGGTTTGACAGTCAGTAGATGTATAACGTCGAAGTATGAATGAAATTATTTTCTTTCGAACGAATTATCGAATGATCTTAATCGTATTACGATTACGTTTAAGATTAAATCTTAAGCATGTACAATCCGAATTAAATGGACCAAAATAGTATAATTTTTTTTTGTTTCAATAAGAAAAAAAATTGCGTGATATTTGCCGAGACCCCCCCTCTCTCCAACGTAAGATTAGATGAGATTTGATTAGACCCCCTCCCCCCCTTAAACATCTCACGTAATTTATGGACGCCCCCTAACTGGGTAAAAATAAATTATTTGGTACTGTTACGAGACTAAAACGTCAAAAAAAAGGGTCACTTGTTATTAATACGAGTAATTTTCAACATGATATTTGATTTATTAATGCAGAAAAACTGATATTACGAGCGCTATTTGGCTCGAAAAAATTATGAGGTCATGGTTGTGATTTTCATACAAATCCCATAGAAAATATTTGTTTTGACGTTTAGAAAAAAGTGTCTGATTTGACTTGTCATCTAGTGAATTCGTAGAGTTTTGTACGGTTTTGAAAAAGTGGCAAGTTTTGGGAGACAGGCGAAGGTACATCCTTTCTTGCTCTTTGCAGGCAACAGTACTTGCGTCTGACTTTGTACCTTAAGTGATACGCATTTCCCATTGCTAAGCATAAATGCGACAAGGTCTAATAGAGCCATTAATCCATTATGTAGAGTATTTTTTTTCATTTGGGACATAAGATTCAAGGATTAATTTGGTAACTAATGGGTTCTAACTTCTATTTATTTATTAAATCTTTATTGACTACAATGGTACAAAAATAATGCATTCTCTACCAGTCAGTTTAGGAAAAACAGAAATTAATTAATAAGTACCTTCTACCATTTTAAACCTATTTTAACCGTATATATTTATATACAAAGTGGAAGGGACATACCCATAATAAATCGAACCACGGGTTATACTATATGACTTTAGTATAATCAAATTGAAATAACAGTCAAAAAACCAAAAAAAAATCGACATTCTCATACAAATCGCCCGGGCGGCCACATACTTTTGTATGGAAAACCGAAATTTATTTTGGTTTCTTGGCAGTTATTTTAATTTTATTATATTATAATGGTCTAGTATAGACCGCGGTTTGATTTATCACGGGTATGTCCCTTCCACGTTGTATATGCCTATATTTGAGGTTTACTATCTATGGAAGTACAATGTTGTAAATACCAAAATACCAAAACCAACACGGGGTATACTCGTACTTACCACACAATTAATTTAAGACATACACACGTAAAATACTCAGTCACAATATTATATTAAATAATTATGTATACTAATTTAGTAAATTTTTTTTTAAAGTTGGATAAAAAGAAAAAACATGGAAGCCTAAAAAACGCATCGTCAGTTTTAAACTCCGCGAAAAAATTATTTCGTTGACCCGAAATATAATTCGTGGCACTCGGATCGGAATTTCTAGAGGAAGCTATATGTCATCGCTCTATAGATTTGCTGATAGCACTACATTCGTGGACTACATTTTCGACACTAGTTGATTTTATCCGTCTTATTATAAAACCCAGACTAATTTTGTTACTAGGTTTAACCATTATCCGCCCAACTCAAGTTAACATCTTAGTAATATTACCCTATCACACTTGTCAATGTCAACTTGATTTGGGTGGATAATGGTATAAACCTAGTAACAAAACTAACAAAGTTAGTCCTGTTTTTAAAGATTTCAGTACCGTATAGTTTCAAGTATCTAAAGCATGTCTGTTTGGCAGTTGCGCGGTTGAAGTTCCGTGGCTTTCTTCGAGAAAAGCGCGACGTAAGTTCGGCATAGGTGTTGCTATACTAGTAATTCAAATAGTATTGCAGGCGTAATTTTGCCGAAGTTCGGTCGCGCAACTTGGATAGTGTATGTTTTAACATTAAAATCTTAGATTAAAACGATTAACTTTCAGTCATGTAGAGCCAATTTTAATATACTATTAAACAAACAAGTTGTGTTATGGATAAGTAAAATAAGTTAGATCAAAGCTAGTTTATGAATATAGAATTTATTAAATACTGGACAACATCAATGTTAGTTAAGTAATGAGCCAAAATATTACAAAAGCGTTTTAATTTTGACACAACATTAAAAATACCGTTCAGTTGCAATCCTTCAGTAAACCCAATTTTGAAAGTCAACCTTAGTCGTAAATCAACAAAAATGTGGTTTGAGTATGGTATGAACTGCGAGAGTCTTTCCAAAATCACCGTTTCTAGTCGGAATTGGTCATCTAGATCTAAAGTCCCTACCAGACTTCCTAACACACTTTGCACCATGCTTACTTGTAGAGAAGTCACTATATTGGTACAGTTATCACAACACCATGGGGTATTTGTATCTGTTGGCATTTTAGGTAGAAGAACTCCAACACATTCCCTATTAAAACACTTTAGTGCTGACAGTCTGGTGCCCATCTCGGTGATATCCTTACAGCGTTCACATTTACACCAAAATTGTTTAGTTTTATACAACTGACAGCGCCTTGCGGGCGTACACCACAAGATGCCAGTATAACAGGTCAAGATCTCTTCTCCAATTCCAATGTCTTTACTCGCATACACACACATTGTGTAATCACTTTTAAACACATTCCTGGTATTTGGAACGCAGTTATGATTGAGAAACGAAGATAAAGGGTATACTCCTCGCAATGGTGTCGTGTTTCCATTAGGATTCCAGGATATTCTGAACGAGTTTATTTTCAAAATAGAGCTGATTGTATCAATACTTTCAACGTGTTTCTGTGGGATTATGTACTCTGAACATAAAGCGTTAAAACCTTTGAAATTGGAACTGTTGCCCTTTTGCAGCAAAGACAGCAGCTGTTTTTGTTCCTCGTTCAGCAGTAATAGGCGAATATAAATAAGCATTTCAGCTTGCACTTTAGTGTTTATAGCACTATTACACTTCAGTTTCCAATTTTGCGCAATAAATGCGCATTCCTTTATATGCTCTTGGGAAGTTGCGCAGTTTTTAGAACAGACCAATAACACACAGTTTTCACAGGGAAAGCAAGAGCTGGTCATGATGTAGCAGATGGAGCAAAATATTTTGCCAGTGAAGTCCGCACGAGGTCCAACAGCAAGAGGTTTATTGGAGAATATGAGAGAATCCTTCTTTATTGGTTTGCTAGCGAATAGACCACGTCCTCCAAGCTGTGAAGATTTGATGACCCAATTCCGTGATGGTGTTTCTCCAGGTACATCTTCACAAATGTTAGATATGTCCATGTTTCTCGAGTTTTTCGGAGATTTTGAGTCCTCCTGGTGATGGTGTGTGACTGATCGCTTTGGGCTGGTAGGATTGGTAGCGCGCCGCGGCTGACTGAGGCTGCCAATCGTTTTACATGACCCGATATCAAAATAGCTCCTGGAATACTGAATTTCATCTGGTTTATGAATACAGCTTACGTGTCGAAGCTGACGTAACATTTCCGTTTTACGATTTACGTTTGTTTACTTACGTAAAATTACATCTTCGGAGCAGGGCTTGTTAACCGATACTAAATTCACACTAAAAGTAACGTTAAATAACGTTATTTGCATAAAGGTAAAAGTGATAACGTTATAAGGGGTATCGATAATACAGTTATAAAACGTTATAATAACGTTATCAATTAACGATATAAGTAACGATAGTTTTTTCAATAATTGAAAAATATTGAATCGAACCCAAGGTAGCACAGACTATCACGACATCCGTGTAGCTCTAGCATAACGTTATCTTTGCTGATAACGTTAAAGCCATTTGACAGAATTAACGTTATCAGATTTTTAACGATATTCCAAGCCCTGCGTCGGAGTCGTTCATTTAAAACTGTACCTACATCTACTTAGCTAATATATATTAGTTGATTGAAATTTGAATAGACAAAACAATACTACAAAGGATCATGGCATGTTGCCAATAAACTGCCTGGCAGTTTGCCAAAATAAATTATTCTGTAAAAGTTGATTTAAGTTTTGGAAATAAAGAAATTGAATAGGTATAATAATTCATTGAACGAAGCGAGTGAAGTTCTCTGAGTTTAGCACAGTTCAGAGTGTATGAATGAATTTTTGACGATAACTCAAGTACTGGAAGATAGGGATTTCATAAAAGTAGTCGAGTAAATTAAAAATCCCCCTACTTTCAAGCGTCCACTCGCAATAACTTTAGAACGGCTGAACCGATTTTCATCAAATATAGCCAAGAAACATATCGAAAGACAAGTCTTTCGATTAAATAAACCGGCCAAGTGCGAGTTAAACTCGCGTGGAGAGGGTTCCGTACAATTGATTGAATTCTTATATGTTTTCTACTGTGTAATCTACAAGCAATTAACTGTATGTTGTATTTTTTTCAAAATTTTAGGCTTGATAGTTTCGGAGATCAGGGGGGGGGGGGATGGTCAATTTTCGTCTTCTTTCATGAATAAAATCAAAACTATTCATTGTACAATAATAACAAAAATATATTTGAGATTCATAAGAAGCCCTTTCATTTGATGTATGTCACAGTAAGGTTTGTAAAACTTTTTTTTTAATTTCATAATTTGTCCCCCGAAAATTACCCTTATTTAAAAAAAATATTTATTTACTTTGCACATATGTGTTTGGGTCATAGGATTACAACATTCTACCAAATTTCACCTGATTCGGACCAGTAGATTCGGAGCAAATTGGCTGTGACAGACAGACGGACAGACAGACGCACGAGTGATCCTATAAGGGTTCAATTTTTTCAATTTTTGTACGGAATCCTAAAAATCTGCATCGGAATCGGTCTATTCGTTTAGGATCCACGATGCCACAGACAGACACACAAACATGTCAAACTTATAACACCCCTCTTTTTCATCGGGGGTTAAAAATTGTATCATCGATATTTTTATGTAAAAGTATGAAACTCATCAATAAATCGGTCGAGCAAGCGGTTGCCTCAATACTCGTATCTATACTAATATTATAAAGCTGAAGAGTTTGTTTGTTTGTTTGTTTGTTTGAACGCGCTAATCTCCGAAACTACTGTTCGAATTGAATAATTCTTTTTGTGTTGGATAGTCCAGTTATCGAGGAAGGCTATAGGCTATATAACATCACGCTACGACCAATAGGAGCAAAGATATAGTGGTAAATGTGTAAAAAACGGGAGAAATTATTTCATCTTTGAAGCCTTCCGTTGCGTGCGCCGTGAAAACGGTTCAAGATACACAAAAAATATGTATTAAAGAATAATAGCTCTTTTTATGATCTAAAAAACAGTCCGCGATAGTATATGTCTATCTTTTAAGATTAACTCACAAAAACCGTTTTTATGGTACCTAATTTGGTCGAAATAATTTGTTTAAGTTGTATCAACATAATAATATTAATCTTTATTCAAATAAATATGTTGTTGGTTAAGAGTACTTCATTGTGAATAAAATTGTCTTTGACATAACTTAATTTCAACAAAAAACTTTAAAGATTACAATGATAAATAACTCCGAAACAAATCCAACTCGCTCTCTGCGCTGGCCGGCGCGGCGGGAGAGAGGCGGTGCTTGCGGGCAAGCCGGGAGGGGGGTGTAGCTCAACGAGATACCATGCCGCGCGGCTCATTCGCGCGGTCGGCTCCCTACTGAACGGTTGAATGCAGCGCTAATTTGTTTATCTATACTAATATTATAAAGCGGAAGAGTTTGTTTGTTTAAACGCGCTAATCTCAGAAACTAATGGTCCGATTTGAAAAATTCTTTTTTTGTTGGGTTGTCCATTTATAGAGGAAGGCTTTAGGTTATATAACATTACGTTCCGACAACCACGCGAACGAAGTCGCGGGCACAGCTAGTGATATATAAACGGAGTCCCTAATTTATATTCAGGGTGAACTTGGTGCTAGTTTAGAACTTAATGTTTATTTTGTGTATGTAAGTGGCCAATACGAGTGTTAGATTTTTCAAGCTGCCTAAAGGCCGCTTGTACGTTTGCCGACCTACAATATAAAAAAATGGCATCTAAAATAGCTTGACTACTGCCATACAACGATGATAGTCGGGACCCACGACTTCGCTCAGTGTCACTAAGGGTCAGTTCACACCGCGACGCGACGCGACGAAGCGTGCACTTTGTAGAAATATAGAACTTGTTTACTAGACAAGTAGTAGTAGTACTTTGTCTAGTAAACAAGTTCTATATTTCTTCCAAAGATCGCGCTACGTCGCGTCGCGTCGCGTCTCCGAAGGTAACTTACGAAATTCAGCCCTTAGTGAGCCGCATATTTTTTGCGCCTTTTGCCATGCAGACCTTGGCCTTGGGGTGTGGATACGCGTCAATACGCTATTTTGGAACAAGTCAAATCAGATAATTTTTTCTAAATGTCAAAAACAAACATTTTCTGTGGGATTTGTATGAAATATTGATTTATGACGTCATAGTTCCTTGGAGTCAAATAGCGCTCTTAATATCCGTTTTTCTGCGTTAATAAATCTTAAATCACGTTCAAAGTGGATGTGATCAATGACAAGTGGCATTATTTTGTGACGTTTTATTCTATTAACAGTAACAAATAATTTATTTTTGACCCACCGTAATACACAATTGTACAAAGAAATCTCCACACGTCTAATCGATGTTTCTGCATGGGGACCTCTGGTTGCCTCTGGTGCGCATTTTGACCAAGATTAAGTCTGGCCATTCAACGTGGCAATGTCGCCAGTCTCTTAGGCACGTACCCTGCCCTGGGATTGTAGTGATCTCGGGTCTATTTTTAGGGTTCCGTAGCCAAATGGCATAAAACGGAACCCTTATGGATTCGTCATGTCTGTCTGTCTGTCCGTCCGTATGTCACAGCCACCTTTTTTCTGAAACTATAAGAACTATACTGTTGAAACTTGGTAAGTAAATGTATTCTGTGGACCGCATTAAGATTTTCACACAAAAATAGAAAAAAAAAATTACATTTAGACTGAAACTCAAAAATTTTTTTTCATCAATCCCATACGTGTGGGTATCTATGGATAGGTCTTCAAAATTGCTCATTTAATCATTTCAAAATCAATACAAAATTCACAACAGTTTCGTCAATAAGAAATAAATTAGTCAAAAATACCACCCCGAATTGTACCCGGCTCAAAGGTACCCATTATGCTTGCCGCATTTACTCTTTGAATTGCTATGGATAGCTTTTGGACCAGGTACCATCCGGAGTGGTGGTCATATCGACGCGACTTTAATCGCCGTCCTATCTCACCAACAAAGTGCTTCGCCTCGGAACACCATGGTCCAGCTGTCTCTATGGCAACCGGAACGAATTCACACTGGTTAGACAAAACCGTATAATTTAAATTTTTATGTTCGGCTGCCACCTCTGCAGCGGCACCGGGCGATCGCATAGTGTTAGTGAGGTAGGACGCCGCATACGTGCTGACACAAGTTGCGTCCCATAATAAATCAAAATTGATATTGAGGTTTCTAATATATATTTTTTCTAAACTGAATAGTTTGCGCGAGAGACACTTCCAAAGTGGTAAAATGTGTGTGTCCCCCCCTGTAACTTCTAACATAAGAGAATGATAAAACAAAATAAAATATATGATGTACATACAAACTTCCACAGAAAATTGGTTTGAACGAGATCTAGTAAGTTTTTTTTATATGTCATAAATTATAAGCGCAATTTACCTTTAGAACTTTTATATTATGTTACTTGCTGCTACGGAACCCTTCATGGGCGAGTCCGACTCGCACTTGGCCGCTTTTTAGGGTTCCATATTCAAAGAGTGCAAACGGGATCCTATTACTGAGACTCCGCTGTCTGTCCGTCTGTCTGTCTGTCCGTCTGTCTGTCACAGCCTAGGGCTCTATCTCTTGAACCGTAATAGCTAGACACTTGAAATTTTCACCGATTATGTATTACTGTAGCCGCTATAACACCAAATATTGAAAATAAAAAAAAGTTCAAAATTAAAGGGGGTTGCCATACAAAAAAACGTGTGTTTTCAGCGTTTTTAACTAGATCTTTATAATGGCATTAACTAGATACTTAAAATTTTCACAGATTATGTATTACTATGGCCGCTATAACAACAAATACTAAAAATAAAAAAAAAGTTAAAAATTAAAGGGGGTTGTCATACAAGAAACGTGTTTCTTCAGTGTTTAAAAACATTGTACGGTGGTACGGAACCCTTCATGTACGAGTCCGACTCGCACTTGCCCGTTTATTTATATAATATAACGTTTTAATTTTATTTAGTTATAATTTTATTCTATAGGTATTTTTCTATTTATTTAATTTTAGGATTTAGCACGTTTTAGTTTTATTTATTATGTAATAATTATTAAAATAAAAATGTTACTTGCGAAAGCGCTAGTAATGAGCACTCCCACCGGGCTACCGAGATCTTAATTTTAAGAACTTTTTAACAAATAACTTTTCAAACACCGTTCAACCAACATTTTAGAAAAAAAGTACTTTGCCGTCAGAGGAACACCTGATGATATGTCACTTTTTTTAACGCCTGCAACGCGCACTTTAACGATCTCATCTCACCTTACCTCATCCTTTGCCTCATCACAACCTGATGCTGTTGGATCGTGCGACAGATGCTTTATTGATATAACCACTTGCTAGCGACCTGAAGTCGCTTGGCTTTCGAAGAACCGAGAGGGAGAGAGTCGTTTTTACTATTCTGCTTGATAATTTTGACAATCTTAGCTTTATATCTTACGAAGATCAGCCTGAAAGCACCGTATCGTTCTAGCAAAAACTGGAACAACCATGGTCTTAGGCCTGATAGTCTTCCCAGATACCTAAACGTCACGATTCTTCTCCACTCTATCGATATAAGTAAGGAAGATCATTGCGATAATCAATTGATCCTACAAAGTATTTCGAGCGTTGATCTTTAAGCATTGATTACAAATATTGGTCGCGAAGATTGAAATGTCAACGAACCTGCCAATTGTCAACTTCCCAAAGTCTATTTCGGTTACACCATACTTAAATGCTACGCCTCACGATACTACTGTATGAGTTAGCAGTAGGTTAAGGTATATTATTATAGCTTTGGAGGAGATAGCCCAGCGGTATGCGCGCTTAAATGGCGTCATCAAAGCGCGTAAACCGCTGGGCCATCTCCTCCAATGCTACTATGGCAAGAGTTTTCAGGCGTAGCGTGAATCGGATTGATCTACAGTTGTGATAATTTATTATGTGTATGTCTCTTCTGGTTACGCTAGATGCCATTTGATCTTTGTCAGATTTATTTCGTTAGTTTGGAAATATTTGTAAGCGTCAACAGTTGAAACTTCGTGACGGGGAAATCGACGAAAATAATTACAAGTCGCTGTAAAAGTTAAATTGAAAATAATTATCTAGGTACCAATCATGCAATAACACGCGTGTCAAGATTTTTAAAAAGCGACTTAAAATAACGAGTAGCTTCGAATGTATATTTCTTTTTAGGGTTCCGTACAAAAAAATGAAAAAACGGAACCCTTATAGGATCACTCGTGCGTCTGTCTGTCCGTCCGTCTGTCACAGCCAATTTGCACCGAATCAGGTGAAATTTGGTAGAATGTTTTAATCCTATGACCCAAACACATATGTGCAAAGTAAATATTTTTTTTTTTTAAATAAGGTTAATTTTTGGAGGACAATTTAAGAAATTAAAAAAGAAGTTTCGCAAATTTTACTGTCTCATATATCAAATGAAAAGGCTCATTATGAGGATCTTAAATATATTTTTGTTATTATTGTAAAATGAATAGTTTTGATTTTATTCATAAAAGAAGACGAAAATTTACCATTCCCCCCCTGATCTCGAGAAGCTACTGAGCCTAAAATTTTGAACAAAATACAAAATATAGTTTATTCTTGTAGATTACAGGAAAACCTACAAGAATTCAATCAATTGTACGGAACCCTCTCCACGCGAGTTTAACTCGCACTTGGCCGGTTTATTTTTTATTTAGGTATGTTCCTCAATAACTTCTCCGTTTTTTAACCGATTTAGAAAATTACTTTTTTATTTGCAAAGGTATAACTGCAAGTTGGTCCCATCAACACTAGGAGTAGATTTAAAGATGGAATTCTTGAGAAATCGAGGGAACTCCTCAATATTCTAAGCACACATATAGTGATTTTGATGTTTTTGCCCAAAAATCAACCATATGCATTCAGAATGTGTTTGGTGAATTGGAACTGAAGAAGAAGACCAGAAATTGAAGTCACTTTTTAACTTATGTTATGTTTAACATATGTTTAACCTTTCAAAGTGTATTTTATAAACATTAGATAGATACATATTGTTTCGAAATGATAAAATATGCGATAGACTCGATATTTCAAAAAGTTGATAATGATATCAGATTAGGTATTTCGAAGCATGAATGAGATAAATCAGATTATATGCACAAGATGATGTACTTTTAAATATACTTAAATTATTTATTTATTCTGATAAGTATCTAAATCGAATAAATTTTTAAGCAACAGCTTTCATATTACACGAGGATAAAAATGTCAACAATCGGGTATAGAACGGGAAATTAATTTCATGTTACCTTGAAGCCTGTTAAATGAAGCTATTTTATTGTTAATTCATTACAATTGCACATATTGCAAAAAAAATGTGATATCTTACCATGCCAGCGTAGTCCTTCTGTCTCCCCTAACTCCCAAATCAATCGGCACTGCAGGTCCAAGATGATTTGATTTGTCTTTGGGATAAATTTTATAACTCGATGATTTAAGAAAAATTCCAATTCGTTGACGTTTTCGAAGTCCAATGTGCCCATCAAGCTACCTAAAGCACCTTGCACTGCACAAATGTTTTGGGAAGGAACACGTAGACCGCATTCCAGGCATTGCCACACCGATGTAGATTTCAGCGGTTCTAGCGGTAGTAAAGAGCCGGCACATTCCGTCACAAAGCACTTGAGAGCAGCTAAAAGGGTTCCACGTTCAGTAGGATCCGCACATCGCTGACATTTGCACCAAAAATGTTTAGTTTTAAAAAGATGAGCCCTCCGAGCTGGCGTTCCCCATAGCACGCCGGAATAACAGGAAAAAATTTCAGTGCCGGCTCGTATAGGTTTTACGACTTTAACTGTCATCTGACCATCACGATTAAATGTATACCTAGTGTTGGACACACAGCAGTGATTCATCAATGCCGAGACTGGGTACAGACCACGCGTGCTCGCCTCTTTTTTGCCAAATGGGGTAACTATTTGAAATGCATTAGCGTCAAGGGCGCGCGATGCATGCACCATTAATTCTTCCTCTTCTTCCGGAATATCAAAGAAATTCCTTAGGACTTTAATTTCGGTCCCATGTATCGGTTGTGTGTGGGCTTCGAGTAATGACATTAACTTTTTCTGATCTTCATTCAATAACAACGATCTCATCGCTGTTAGCGCCCGCGACAGAAGCTTATCGTCAACTTCATCAATCGGTACTTTAGTGGACCAACGGGAAATAATTGCACAATCGTTGTAATGAGTATTCGTATCTTGACACTCTTTTGAACACAGTAGTAATGCACAATTCGGGCACTTAAAAAATGTCTCTGCATCTAATCTATTACAAATTGTACATCCGCCCTGCAGCGTGTTGCCAGATCGGGGTCCACTGATGAGAGGATGATCCACAAACAGTACTTCTCCTGATATGAGGTCTTCAGTGGCGAACAGTCCTCGGCCACCTAAAGGAGACGCGGCGATGGTCCATTTACTGACGTGTTGAATGCCATCCGCGCGGCTGTAGAGCCCGAGGTGTTCCTTCACCATTTGTGTCAATTGCTCCAACGACAACATCCTGCCGTGACTCGCCCGGTGACGGCACTGCACTGAGCACTCGATGCGAATATAATACAAATCAGCGGGTTTGATAACACTGAATAGGCGGCGTTCGGCGTTTCAATGTTATACTAAACACATAGCCATATTCATCTGTTCGATTTTCTGCGGAAAATACTTCTCCCGATCGACGTTCGGCGGCCGTGTGCGGTAATTGGAGCGTACACCTGACGTAGGTATTTTTCCCGGGCGTTGCCAAACTAATATTTTAGGTTAGGCCTGCTCATCGTCAAGCGGCTTCCGTATGAAGATTTATGGGCAGCTCTTTGGATGTCTCGCGTATCAACGTTACCTGGCCGCGCGCGCGCAGTGTGAAAGACGAGCTGTGAGGTGACGTCTGGGAAAAAATTAAAACTCCGTTGTATAAGCTAGGAGATCGTTTATTTTTAAAACCCTGAAGTAAGAGTATTAATATATGAGCAGCTATTCTAATCTTGGCAAAATACACAAAAATGTCTTAGGAACTAGCCGACGTAACCCAGTTAACTTGATCAGGAGGCAGTTTCCATTTCATATGTTTAATTTTGAATTTTAAAATTGCTTATAAAATTGCAACGCAATGCTAGAATATTTGTAGATATTTTTTTACGTATTTTCTACGTTTTTCCTCCATGTACACATTACATGATTAGCGGCCACCCTATACGTGGAAGTATAGGTTGGTAATAATGTTTTGCTGGGTAAGAGTTTTATACATACGAGTAAAAATTTATAGCATAATTAAGTAATATTTACTCCTAATATATTCCCGCAGCTTTATCACATCACAAAATAGTGGGCTACGTAATGATAACTATATTAACCACTTCCTCATTTGTTTCCATAACTAATTTAGAAAACACCCACGCCAACTTAGTTTTATATTTATAACAACACTAGGTATTATTATAACGTATATTATTAACGTATTTTATGTATAGGATGTAAGTACTTATATCTTATTATTGTATCCAAGCCAAGTAACTACAACATGGTAAAAAGCGGCCAAGTGCAAGTCGGACTCGCCCATGAAGGGTTTCGTAGCAGCAAGTAACATAATATAAAAGTACTAAAGGTAAATGCTTTTTAATTACGATTTATGACGTATTAAAAAAACTATTTACTAGATCTCGTTCAAACCAATTTTCGGTGGAAGTTTGCATGGTAATGTACATCAATATGTTTTTTACTTTTATCATTCTCTTATTTTAGAAGTTACAGGGGGGGGGGGGGGGATCACACATTTTACCACTTTGGAAGTGTCTGTCGCGCAAACTATTCAGTTTAGAAAAAATTATATTAAAAACCTAAATATCATTATTGAAGACCTATCCATAGATTCAACACACGTATGGGTTTGATGAAAAAAAATTTTTGAGTTTCAGTTCTTAGTATGGGGAAACCCCAAAATGTATTGTTTTTTTTTCTATTTTTGTGTAAAAATCTTGATGCGGTTCACAGAATACATCTACTTACCAAGTTTCAACAGTATAGTTTTTATAGTTTCGGAAAAAAGTGGCTGTAACATACGACAGACAGACAGACATGACGAATCCATAAGGGTTCCGTTTTTTGCCATATGGCTACGAAACCCTAAAAAGATAATGTGTACGTACGCTTGCTCAGCCATGTTTTCATCGCGAGCTTCTTACGTTCTTATCCATAGGACCTTACACATTTTAAAACTTGCTTCCTTCCCTAAATTTATTTTATGATATAAGGTATCCCTTTTCAGTTAAGTAGTTAATTATAGTAGATTACTGCACCGAGCACAAAGCGAGTCATAGCCCGAGTGCTATGTTTTTGCCCGAGCGATAGCGAGGGCATTAAATTAGCACGAGTGCATTAATTACTTACTTCAGTAAGGTGCATAATCTACTTTTCTTTCAACTTATGTTCTTTGAGTATAAAATATATGTACGAAAAAAAATACAAATTATAAACAAAACTAACTTAACTTACTTATTTTACCCGGAACTTTTGCGGTTAAAGGTTATTAATAATATCATTTGCAGCTGTTTATATGCTCTCTATAGTTGAATTTGTCGTGCAAATCGAATTTATCACTTTCGCTGTCATTTTCCATTTTAAAATATTTTCTTTTGTAAAATAATTTGGCTTTAAAACTTTTACAATGGTACAGAATGCACGATTTTTGTTTTTTAACAAGGTCTTTTTTCGTCGGCCAATTTGTTTTTTCAGCCAGTATCTTTTTGATTAAATGCATACATTTTTATTAAAACTTAAACATCTGTGCCTGGCATCTATGGTAAATTAAAAAGTAAAACAGTGCAATAATGAAAAATTAAAAAGTAAAACAGTGCAATAATGAGAAATTAAAAAGTAAAACAGTGCAACAATGAGATTTCATACAACCATTATTGCACTGTTTTGGTTTGATGCAATAAGCACTCACTTTGTGATCGATTTTTTAGTGATTAATGATAACATTACTGCGTTGTTGGAAGAAAAAATCTTTTTTGCACCAAAACATAGTGATTCAGATTATTAAATTATAGAAAACTGATAACAAAAGGCGGCCTTATCGCAACTGCAATATCTTCCAGGCCAGTGCTATCAATGCAACCATTTCTACTTGGGTACATAGGACAAAGGGACTAGAACCAAAGATCTATGTAAATCTAAGTTTGTTTGTACTGATTACCTACCTCTCCTCTCCCTATCTATTATTTGACAGTATTAAAGCGCCACCAAGCGTCTTGCCACCTGGAAAGGAATTTTCCTGGCCTGCTTGGAAGTCATACTAGACTGCGAACTCAAGTAGGTCGTTGAGAGCTTTTGTCCTGGTGGAAAATGATTGATAGCTCACGGAACGTGTGCGAGTGTGGTTCCTCCCCACAGACTATGGCGCACCTGATTTCCTGCCCCGAGTGCCCTACCACCTGCACCCTGGAAGATCTACTTGCGGCTAATGATAACGCCGTCGAAGTGGCTCTCTACTGGACTAATAAATATATACGGACAAATCACACAGATTGAGATAAAATATAAAGAGACAAAACAAAATACTATCACTTACATATTAACTATATATTAATCTGTGATATTAACGACACGCACACAAGAAGACAGGTATTTTTACCACTCCTAATTTTATGTATTGTCAAATATCTAGGTAAGGCTAACACTGTTATGCTTATGCAAGTAATACACATGTAATTTACTTTCACAAGCATTGTATGCTGGAATCCATGACAATAAGATTGCTTGGTGGGCTATTGTTTTCAATTAAATCCGACACCTACCAACGGAAACCTATCTTTCTTAGTACTAAGTACATGTTCATATAACATGTGGCTATGTTGCTAAATACTAGAGATATATTAGTATGTACTAGTATCTTATTTGTAATTTCTATAGTATTTAAACACAACATAAATAAAACGTAAGCTCTTGCTGGTCTTGTAGAAAAGAAAAAAACATAGAATGTACCAGCTGCTTCGGCTTTTACGATCTGCGTGATAAGAATCCCACGCAAGAATGGTCTAAAATCATCGCCTAATGATATGATTCATATCAATAGGCGATGCGGTTAGCAACCCATCACTATTATAATTTTCTTGTTCCACCATCATTGCCCACTATCACGCTAAAGGTGGCCTAGGCCTTACCGCCCTAGGCTCTGTCTCGTTAGGGATAAAGACGTGATAATGTATGTATAAGTAAACTCTGCTTTTTATTATATATATTTATAGTGAAGTATTGATTTTCATATGTGTACCACTAACGCTGGACTTACTCTAGAGCATTTAAATTGTTTATGGTAGTGGCTATTTATGAAGTTTCCGGTTGGTTTTATTTTTGGGCACACATAGCACAAACAAGTAGGTACACTTCTTAAAACGTGTTTTTAACAATAAGAGCTGACATTGAAGTCTTACTTAGACCACCCAAATAATATAATGCTCATATAATTAATAAGAGGTTAGAAGATTGGGCTCAGACTCTTGCAAAGTCTTTATTCCTGACTGCTATGAAACATTGATAATTTATTAGCTAGTTTGTGGGCTGCATTGTTATGTATTATGTAATGTTAAAGACAGACAAACACAGTTCAGATAAGGCGTTAATAATATAGGCAGGATGCAAAATATCTCGAACACTATAATAATATTCATGAATTCAGACAACTGTAGTCCATTTGTTAGTACATACAAACTTATAACTAGGTTGTCGGAATGTGTTACAAGATAAATCAGTTCTCTTTTCACTAGGTACCAAAGAATATTTAACTAAATAACTACTGGGGCTTTTTATTCAGTGTCAGCTGCCTAGAGCGAAAGGAAATTTTGCCGCCCTTTTTTATTTCAAACAGTAATTCTAAACAACTTTGTTTATTATACTGGTTACAAATAAAAAGTCATTAATATGTTTTACCACAGACCAAGTAGAGATATACAGATCTGTGGTTCACGCCCTCAATGCTTCGGACAAAGTGGCATCAAGCTCGTAATCTGAAACCTTCCCATTGTCAGCCCAGCCTGGTCGACCACCCGTCCAGTTTCCCTAACATCTTGCCTGACGTGGACGTCACCTCCATGCGCAAACTCCGGTAGCAAGATAGATGCATGGCGATCAGCGACTGGACAGTGACCATGCAATCCTTGTACGACTACATGGAGGATGAGTGTCCGTGGTATTACTTCGACAGTTCATACAAAATTCTGCTAGGCGTCTGCCTCATTATCTTTGGTTAGTAGTTCTACTTCTTTGGTAGTGAAAAGTGATCGATGTAACTAGTGAAGTTTTATTTTTGTGTTTCTTGCATTGTAACTTATGTATAGTGTGAAACTTAGGCAACATGGCACTTTGAACACTTGAAACTTTGGCACTTTGTAGAGCATAAGTAGAGTGTATAGTTTTCAGATTTTACATCCATACTTGTTATAAAATAAAGACCCCCCAGCGCATAATGTAATTCAAAAAACATTGAATCTACTGGGCCGACTTTAATGGCGTTTTCATTCAATAACACGTAGAGAATTTTTACAGTAAGGTTTACATGTATGATATATAGATGCGCAGAGCCGGGGCGGGCTACCAGTTAACATTATTTTGAGAGATAACGACGCGCGACCGCATTGTACATTTTATTCTCAGGGATTCTCAGATTCATAAAGCAATTTGAATTGGTAAAAATTTTACAAAACCATCCCTTACTTCGGAGATTCTCGGTTCGATCCCCAGGTTCCGTAGTCCACAAGGAACCCTTATAGTTTCGTCATGTCCGTCCGTCCGTCTGTCTGACCGTCTGGGCTCGTACTCCGCCGCTTCTGCACCGATTGTCACGAAAATTAGTGGAGAGATAGATATTGAAGTTCCAAAAGTTGGTTTTTAAAATTATGAAAAAAATTTTTTTTTTCAACCGTAACGTTTCATACAACGAAAAGTAAACTTAAAAAATTAAATTGGACTAAAAATACTTTTAAACTATCGCGTTGCATTATTATTAAATTAATGCATACGGGAATTAACGCGAAACGTACCTTTTTTTTTAATTTTTAAACGTCAGCAAAATAAATAAAAAAAATAGGTACGTTTCGCGTTAATTCCCGTATGCATTAATTTAATAAATTGGACTAACTCCAACGTGTGCGGTATCGTTGGAAAGGTCTTTTAAAATGCAACAAAAACTGCTTTGAAACTATGTAGATCTAATCCTCCAGTCTTGAGATAATCTAATACAAAGTTAAAATTTGAGGTGTTCCCCCATCGTAATTTTTGAAATATTACTAAAATAATTCTAATTTTTTTTTTTAATTTTTTTTTAATTATTACTAAAACTATAGCGGTCTCGGTATCATAGATAGTTATTTTTTAATACGTCTTAAATCGTAAAATATTACTTGCTGCTACGGAACCCTTCATGGGCGAGTCCGACTTGCACTTGACCTCTTTTTATTTAATCAAAAATAAGTATGTTTTGTATCACTTACAAAATTTGCCATTGCCAGAACAAGACAAAACATATTTTAACTAAAATAGGTTTAGCAAACGTTCGTATTTTTTTTATAAATAAGGGGGTAAGTATATAATTTTAATTATGATAATTTCTAAGCAAAACTTATTGCACATATGATTGCAATAATAACTCGTAAAATATGAACTTAACGTCAACTTATAACACTCTTCTTTTTGTCGTTAGTTAAATATGTTGGGTACCCATACCAAATCATTTTTTCTTGTCTTAATACTCGTATCGCAAGACGTAGCGCTCATTTTTTAAGAGAAATTGATTTTCGATCGGTCGTTTTGCTTGGATTTTTATCAAATAATTTAGTATAAAATAGTACTTAGTGAATAAAACGATTTGATCTTATATAATAAATATCTATAACGATATTTCGAGAATCCGCGTTTACCTCTTTTAACCATTAGAGATTTTGATGCATTGATGTAGCAAACTATAGAGCGCATTGATTGTAGGTCTAATAGACAGTTCAGTAAAAGTTTTCGAGCAAATCACGTTTGATCAAACGGCATTAGATTTCAAATAAGGGAACCGGCTGGCTCAATGAGTATGATATTTTCTTATTTATTAAGCTAATTCAAGACAAAAAAACAGTATCTTCATAATGGTAAAATCTGGACCTGCCAAACTGATTAATAATTGTTAAAACTATTATCTGCATAAGAAGCCACGCTAACCTCGTAGGTATTATAGTAATAGTAAGTAAGTACCTAAGTAACACTTTCTTTATTGCACCAAATACATAAAAATAATATTCAAAAATATGTACAGTATAAGTATACAATAGACGGCCTTATCGCCTAGGCAATCTCTTACAGACTACCTTTGGGTGACATACGATTTGCAAAAATGAGCAGCATTTCTTTATGTTGAAACTTGTTCTATAAGTGGAAACTTATTATTGGCTAAGTTTTGTAACTATTTGCTGTTATGCTTACATAGATAAGAAAATAGCTGTAAGTTTTCCGAAATAAAATAAAATAAATTAAAAAAATAAATTCCACCCGAACAAAGCACTTTTAAGTCACGTCTGAAAAAGAAGTTTATCCAATTATCACGCAATAATATGAATCAATCTCTCAATATCTCGAGTAATGATCGGACTCTTTGATGTCTGGATGTTGACAGGTGTATTCGGGGTGCTGCTTAACGGCTGGCTTTTTGCCACGTTCATCCACAGTCACCTGCTCATTTTCAAGAGTCACATACTGGTTCTCAATCTTTGCTCCGCATCGCTTGGCAGGAATCTGCTGGGGTTCCCGTTTTCAGGAGCATCTGCTATAGCAAAGAGGTTACATTTTAAACTTTTTAATTAAATACAATAAAGGGGGGATAGGTTTAGTAAAATATCAGGAATTAAATATTTATTCAGTAATTAAGCCTTTGCAGGCACTTTTACGCGTCAAAAATTTTAGTGCACATAACGTGTAATGTTTATTATGTTTAAAACTGTCTAGGTCCTAGGCTTCCGATCTTGACTAAAGTGCATCTGTCTCGTACTCATACTTATGTTACTATATCTAAATAAGCAAATGTAATGCTTCCTTATTAAAAAAATGCAAATTTTACTTAATTTCAAGTTGCTAATTTACAATTTTGAATGCCTAGCTAGCTAGACTGGTCCATTAACCATGAACTTTATTACACCTATTGATAGAGCTGCTCTAATTTGCTGACAATTTTATTTTTACTTTTTGTTTTGTACATATGAAAAACAAGCGCCTACTTATTTTTATCTCTTCTAGATGGTTATTTGGAACTGCGTGCTGTCAACTCTTCGCTTTTCTCCATCAATTCTTTGGTGTCTTTCAAATGACTGCCATCCTAGCTATAGTTTTGGAAAGATATATTCAAGCGAGATTCTACAGACATGGTAAGATTTTAACTATTTGTGGTTATTACAAGCGAGTAATACCGGCGCCGCATGGATAAAAAAATCTTATTTCTCGTGTTTTTTAGCAAATAGCTATAACATTAATTCTCAATCGGCTATGAAAATCAGTGGACTCATATAGATTTGTCACCAGAAGCTCAATTAAAGCAATCGAAGGACCTACACCAACCTTTAATTGACTAGTTAGGAATAAAAAACGAAGGACTGAATAAAGACTCTTAAGGATTTGTATCCACGGCCGTAAAATAAGTCTTAAAAAAACTTTTTATTGTTACAGAAAAATACCTTTATATTCGGCTCTATTGGATTTTGATCGGAGTTTGTTGGTCAGTTTCGCTAATATTTGCGACTCCACCTCTGTTCGGATATGGGCTGTACTCTTGTGATGCCACAGGAACATCTTGTTCCCTCTTGTGGCCTTCATTCACTTCTGGACTGAAGCAAATAGGTTTCTGCATTCCTTATATAATTATCTGTGGAGCGATACCAGTTGTAGCCATGTAAGTTTATTACGTAGATTTGTGATATTTTGGAAAAAAAATTGGCAAAAGTTGAGGTTAAGTTTTTCTTAAATTACAGATTTTATTACATGGGCAAGGCTGTGAGATTAGAACAAATATTCTATCGAAACGATCTACAAAGGGAACAGAAACGACTTACAAGGGTAAGACTTAGGCTGAAATTTCGAGTCGATTGGCTATATTTGTTTTATATTATTTTTTTTTGTTTGGTTTTGGTGACCGATTTGCATTTACGTAAGTACTTATTTCACAACTTAACGTTATGTCTACATAACTAGTATTATCTTCTTCTTTCTCTTTTTGACGTGACAACGTCTTATAAATTGGTTAGCCGGGTGACACTTCAAGAAACTGCGTTACGCTCCGCTCACGTTATGCGCTCACAATGAGAGCGAGTGAGAGGCACGCGTGCCTTTCACTTTTTATGTCTGTCTCTCTCGCTCTTAGGCGGGCTAACCATGCCCGAGTGGAAGTCAAGTTTGGAGTGAAGTGGAGTGAAGTCGTTGTCACGTAAAACTTTCGCCCGTATACCGACTTTACAGGCAACCAATTTTTTTCTTCCTCTTCCTCATCTTACCCCACTTAACATGGGGTTGGGACAGCCTGTAAGTCTTTTCCATTATTAGTATTATCTTAAAGGCTGAAATTATTTTTTAGAGTGCCCACGCGTTGGCTGTGGCTACTTTGGCGTTTTGGATTCCGTCCGCGGTCCTCACTGGCTGGCAATGGGTGCCTCTTTTGATTTATGGTTATAGACCTCACGTCCCTCCGGTTCTAGCTCTGATTGCATCTATAGCTTCTGAGGTAAGTTTAGTCTTTTCTCTGAAAATTATTTCTATTTCCTGTAACCTTAATCTTATCATCAGCAATAAAAAGATCTAGCTTCTTGTCGATGGAGTGTTTTCCAGACCTTAGTCTAGGAATATATTTACTACTAGATACTGCACTGAATTTAAACCGAGGGCGAAATGGGCAGACGATTTGCGTGCATTTGATAAAGAATGGGAAGTGAAGACCAAAGATAGGAAATTGTGGAAGGAAAGATCCCCTTTTTTTCTTTGCTCAGCAGCAGCATGTCAAAGTAGCTGGTGATTTTTATTTCAGTTAAAAAAGTCAATAACATTAAGTTGGTGAAAATTTGAACCATGTTAATAGCCGATGCGGCTAGCAACCCATCACTATTTTTATTCCATTTCCATCTTCTTGCCCATCATAACGCTAAAAGTGGCCTTTGAATTTTGTTTCTCTGGGCTCTGTCTGCTTAGAGCCGCAAAATCTAAAATGCTCTCTCTGCCCCGTTAGAGATAAAGACTTGATAATTTATCTGTATCTGTATAAAATAAAGAGATATATTGTCAATATTCCTAATCGATGAATGCATGATGTACCCCATTTTTTTCAGGCTGCAACAAGCATTCCAGTTCTCTGTTTCCTGGTTTCCGATGAAAGACTCCGCGCTGCATTGCTTGGTCGAATGCGGAAACACTACGCGCTTCTACCCCCTGGAAGAGCAAAGCGGTATAACCGAGCCTAGTACCAAAAATATGTCTTGTGAGGACAATGCCATACTGAGTACTTACAGATAATACCTTTAGGCTGAAGTCTAGAAGGTAACCTAAAGGATTATCCTGCCCCAAGGTCCGCTGAGACGAAATTTCAAGTAAAGGTGTTTAGAGAAATGTACCCTGACCCTAAATTAAAAATAAATTTTAATCATACTTTCAATAGTTTTACTTCATGTGTACCTGTGAGTGAACCGGAATAAGTTAGAATTTATCAAAATGAACATAAGTACTTATATACCATTATACTCGTAGATGTAAAAGCTACTAACTAACACGTGTGAAAAAAATAATTGTCTATATTTCAATTCTTTTTTCTCATTTTGAAAAGTACCAGGTCTATGTGATGCAAAAAAAGTATCATCATCATCCGAGCGTATATTTTTTATTATTTAACTTTATTACAGATAATTGTAACAGGCGGACTTAAGGCCGTTGGCTTTTTCTACCAGTCAACCTACAGGTGGTGCTGAAATTAGATCATTTCGGAAATAGTGCAAAAACTGAAATGCTTGAAACTAAGAACACTTACTACAATATAAACCTACTAAAATCTGATAGAAATACACAAATACATCTAAAGTACTACAAAATTTTACAGATCCTAAAAAAATACAAAGAACGGATATATTAACGTGTAACAAAATATACTAAAACTATTTTAAGGGTGAATTCAGTCCATGATACTGAACAACTTTTTTCCCAAGGAACATATATCGAAATATGAGTAATAATTTTTTTGCTTTCCATCCAAACTCGGATCAGCTGTTCGGTCAACATGTATGGGAAACCAGAAATTATTTTTTATATTTCGGTTTATGTTCCTTTGAGAAAGTTGTTCAGTATCATGGACTAAATTCACCCTTAAAATAGTTTCAGTATTTTTTGTTAGACCCTGTATTTCATACATATAAATATATTCTATCCGTCTGACAGTTTGTGCAGATAATGATCATGCACGGCTTTCTTGAACGCAAGGCGAGTACGAGATTTGCGAATATCTACTGGGAGGACATTCCTAAGCTGCACAGCTGTGACAGTAAAATAATTTTGGAAAAACCAACTCCGATGACTTGGTATAGCGAGGAGATTATGGGACGAGCGAAGCTCTCTGACATGGGAGTTGCCCAGAAAAGTAACTTTAGATTTCAAATAAAATGGAGTTTTTGGGTTAAAGAGAATTGAGAAAAGGGTACAGAGAATGTGTAAGCTACGACGTTGGCGAATAGGTAGCCATTTAAGTTGTGCACGGTAAGGTGATATATGGTCGTACTTATGAAAGCCAAAGATGAAACGTAGACGGTTATTTTGAAGTCGGTCTAGTTTGTTCAGAAAGTTGCAGTTCAAGTCCGAGTAACATATATCAGCATAATCTATTATGGGGAGAATAATGTGTTCACTAGCAATATCTAGATATTGACCGGAAGAAAGTTTTTTAATTTATAAAGGAACAAAGAGCCCCTGTTACCTTCGTAGCAACCTGAGATACTTGTATGTGCCAACCAATGTTCATATCTACATGCACTTCTAAATCTTTTTCTCCAGTACTGAAGGGAATTTTAATATTTTCTAAACATACAGGTGTTAAGGTTTCTTTGTCTATACGTCCTACAAATTGTGAGCTACCAACTAGATTCACCTGGCATTTGCTTGGATTGACCGTAAGCCCAAAAATTCTCGACCAGTCACGTATTGCTCTCGAGTCCTCTATGTTGTCTACCTCCAGTCTGTGTATAACGTAAAGCTGCAAGTCATTGTCGTAAAGGTAATAGGGACACTGAAGTTCTTCATTAACGAAATGAATAAAAATAGTAAACGGGAGAGATTTCCGCCTTGTGGGACGCCAGAGTCTAGTTCACACCACACCAATCCAATGAACATTTACCAAGATGGACTGATTGCTGACGATCCCGAAGATAAAAAGAGAACCAGTCTACAGCCGATGAAGAAACCATATTCTCGGTTGCATCCTCAGCTGTAACGCTTCAGAGCTCGGGGCTTGCTACCTAACCTAGGTGATTTGACGAGGATACAGGTTTTTACACAGAGCGACTGTCGTTTGACCTCCGTGACCCAAAGGGTAGACCAGAACCAACCCTAGGATAGGTTTAAACAAAAGCTAGATGGCGTTCGGGACCTACAGCTTTACGTGCCTTCCGAGGTACGGAATCATCTTACTTTTCAGATAATCAGGTGATTCAAGCCTGCGATATCCTGCCTAACCAGATTGGAAACAACTTTTCACGAAGTATGCTTCCCAGTGGGATTTAAACCCACGACCTGAATTTATTTTAATACCTAATATTTATGAAATGATAAGTAATTTGTAAGTTGTAATAAGGATAATATAATTTGTAAAATTTCAAGTAAATTAAGAAGGTTTGATTAAGTCTTATAGTAGGTTTGCCAGTCAAGTCGGTAAAGAAGTCAATCGGATTCCTTTGTTCTGTCTTTTAACACATTGCTGGACACACTACGTCTATAGACGTACCTAGATTTGTTTTTTTTTTCTATTGTGTCTGGCTGAGTGTCCAGCAATGTGTTAATAGCCCTTAGTAACAGCCAGTTTTCACGAAGGGGTCTCTATAACTTTTCAATTATAACATATGCAATCGTCAAATGCGCAGCAGCAGTTACACCGATCGTTACTGCAGCCTAAAATATAACTGAGATATACTGCATCACCATGGTGATGCACACATTGAAAAAAATATTATTGTGAGTGTATACTGATAGCGTCGGAGCCTTAGCCCGGAAATCAGCTCAGAACTTATTGATCGACTCCACATCATCTATATAGAATTTGGAAAGTTTGTTCCAGTTTATTTATGACTCAAATGTGCATCAGTCCTTGGCGTCAAAGCCTTTGTGGCTATTGTTTTAGACTGGTTTGTTTTGTTTAGAATAATAGAGGAGTACTCAGAGCATGACGCAGATTGTGGGGTCTATTATTCAATATGCAATCTGAGATGTTTAAAGTAGGCAGAGCTGAGTGGTAAGGGCAAGTGCATCTAGTCCCTTGTACGCAGGCGCACTGCAGCTGCAGTCGGGACCTTTTTTATTGCCTCTGCCCTGCACTTCGCAGTCTCCGTCTAGACTTTACTCAGTAAACATGTCAGGGCTAATAATGCAGGTCCTAATGGGCCCTGATCAAGTTAATATTGGCCCCTGTGCTTGGATAAATACTTTTGACAACGACGAAAGAAACTCCTATCACCAAGGCTTGATCATTACTGGTAAGATTTATCTTAACTTTTATTAAACTTTTTCTATATCTAATTTTATAAGTCCAAATAATTAAATCTTATGCTTTCTAATTGAATGTTACATATTATTATAAGTAATTGAGTCTATTTAATTCAAACATAAACTTTCGATGGTAGAAAGATGTATGTAATTGTATACGGTTATATAGATGAAATCATTTTAAAAATGCCGAAGTATGGTTTGTCTTCAGGTTGTCCTACACAGTGGGTATAAGTATAACTACACCTATATCTACCTAAATGGGTGTGGATATAGGAATAGGGTGGCGTGGTAGGGTAGACGAATGTAGAGAGTGGGAGGCTGGGTAATCTCCCACACCTGCGCTGCTGCGCGCACCGTCTACCCATTAAAGGTCAAAGGTAAAGGTAAATTAGACATGAACATGACACAAGCAAATGAGACCGTGATTATATGGGTAAAAGTATTTTAAAATTTCAGGCGTAATATCCCAGATCTTCACTCTATGGCTGAACTTTTCTTTAATGCTGACGCGGCTGTGGAAGGATGAAAATTATCGCAGCTTGGCTCTTTTCACCATTGTCTCGTGCTTGCGCAAGATGGTCGCCGGGCTGACCAGCTTGCCTTCATTACGATTCATAGATACGTAGGTATTGTTTAGCATTTTAGAAGTGATTAGTTGTGGATGTGGATGTGGATGTGGATGTGGATGTGGATGTGGATGTGGATGTGGATGTGGATGTGGATGTGGATGTGGATGTGGATGTGGATGTGGATGTGGATGTGGATGTGGATGTGGATGTGGATGTGGATGTGGATGTGGATGTGGATGTGGATGTGGATGTGGATGTGGATGTGGATGTGGATGTGGATGTGGATGTGGATGTGGATGTGGATGTGGATGTGGATGTGGATGTGGATGTGGATGTGGATGTGGATTTGGATGTGGATGTGGATGTGGATGTGGATGTGGATGTGGATGTGGATGTGGATGTGGATGTGGATGTGGATGTGGATGTGGATGTGGATGTGGATGTGGATGTGGATGTGGATGTGGATGTGGATGTGGATGTGGATGTGGATGTGGATGTGGATGTGGATGTGGATGTGGATGTGGATGTGGATGTGGATGTGGATGTGGATGTGGATGTGGATGTGGATGTGGATGTGGATGTGGATGTGGATGTGGATGTGGATGTGGATGTGGATGTGGATGTGGATGTGGATGTGGATGTGGATGTGGATGTGGATGTGGATGTGGATGTGGATGTGGATGTGGATGTGGATGTGGATGTGGATGTGGATGTGGATGTGGATGTGGATGTGGATGTGGATGTGGATGTGGATGTGGATGTGGATGTGGATGTGGATGTGGATGTGGATGTGGATGTGGATGTGGATGTGGATGTGGATGTGGATGTGGATGTGGATGTGGATGTGGATGTGGATGTGGATGTGGATGTGGATGTGGATGTGGATGTGGATGTGGATGTGGATGTGGATGTGGATGTGGATGTGGATGTGGATGTGGATGTGGATGTGGATGTGGATGTGGATGTGGATGTGGATGTGGATGTGGATGTGGATGTGGATGTGGATGTGGATGTGGATGTGGATGTGGATGTGGATGTGGATGTGGATGTGGATGTGGATGTGGATGTGGATGTGGATGTGGATGTGGATGTGGATGTGGATGTGGATGTGGATGTGGATGTGGATGTGGATGTGGATGTGGATGTGGATGTGGATGAGGATGTGGGTGTGACTCATTAGCCAGTCTTATTAGTTTTATATCAGTGATATTTACAATTTGGGTTTTAGCTGGATGAAATCAAACTTGATGTCCTGCACGATGCTCGCGTACAACGATTCCTTATTCGGCGTCATGGAGATTGAAGCTCTAACTCACGTTTGCATTACAAGATTTGTGTTGGCCCGCTACGCAGCTAATGGTATTGTTACTGTATAAGACTTAACATAAGCGTTTAAGAGATCTTCGTTGATTGTGTTTTGAAAACGTAGCAATTGTGTTAACCTAGTAAACTGAATTTTCTGTCCGTCGAGATCTTTTAGAGGCATCTTTACTCATCCGAGCATGCGTATGATGTTCATCAATGTGTTTTTTCCAGGCTGGCCAATGGATAAACGATATTACTTCCTATTCACCTGTAGCACCGTGGCTTTCGCCGTCGTTTACACATATCTGCCGATGTTCGGCTATGGCGGATCCTTCTACTACGACTTTTCTTGCACCACTTGCACCTATGAAATGATACTGCCAGACAACCCTGAGCGATACATCATCTTGTTTTTATTCTTCCTGAGAAGTATCAAGCCTACATTGTTAATGTTAGTTGGTATTTTTTGCAATTAGCACGACTAATTGGATGTTGACTAAAATATTCTGTAACGTCTAGACCATAAAGTACTTAATAACTTGCCTGTTACAGGGTGATTCTAGTTGGCAGGGCTTATTACTTGGAGGGGAATGTTTGCAAAGATAAAGAAGCTGGTAAACGAAAGATATTTACACGGGTATGTATATCTTTAAGATGACAAGTTTATTTGCTAGGCAAATTAAAAAACCCCCGACTGTCAAAAATACCATCTATGAGTAGCGGAACTACCGACTTGATATCGGTAGTGCCATCTATAGTTTACTAGAGAAAGCAATGACTTTCAAGCGTTAACCCCTAATAACTTTTAAACGGCTAAACCGATTCCCATAAAACATAGCTAAAACCACTGCAAGAGAATTTGCTTTCACGGAGAAAAAACCGCATCGAAATCGGTTGATCCGTTCGAGCGCTACGATGCCACAGACAGACACAAACCGAGAGATATTAGCGTCAAACTTATAACACCCCTTTTTCTTGACGGGGGTTAAAAATGTTAATTCTATAAGCAAGATGAAACGAGAGAGGTATGTCAGGATAGTAGCAAGTGGAGTTCCATAGTCTCGGCCTATCCCTGTAGGAAACAGGCGTGATAATATGTTTATGTGAATTGAAAATTCTGGAATGGAGTATACTATTGTTTCATATTCTTTTGTCTTGCTTCTAGAACGTGATAGCAATTACATTTGTGACTCTGCTATGCTGGATGCCGCTGGCCGCTTTCAGGGGCTTTGTCGTTATCGGACAGATGATCTACAACACTGCTGACGTCATCAAGTATGTGACACCATATGGCACTTGCATCAAATGGGCGTTGCTGCTTTATTGGGTAAGAAACTGTAAGATTTATTCATAGATGTTGCCAGAAGTAGTCCGATAAATTCTATATTTTCCTGCTTCCTGAACAGCGTAAAAAAAGGAAGTCTTGTTAATTTTATTTTAATTTAGTTATATTGTCGAATTGACAATAAAGTAAAATGTGTGTTGATTACAGATAGCTCCGGCTTTTATGGTCATTGTGCTAATGCTGATGGACGACAATGTTCGCTACCATATGATCCACCTGCGTGCCTGCGCTAAAATGGCGGCAGAGCTTGCTGATAGAGAAGCTGACGAAAAGGAAAAAGCGGAGAAGCAACGAATAAACGAAATGGAGAAAGAGAAGGGAAAGAAAAAGCAGTAAATCCAAAGCCGAAACTACGACGTGTAAGTTAGGCTCAATATATTCTTGAAACCTCTGATACCAGTGTTAGCCACCGTGACATATGACAACGATATCGACTCAGCTATTTAGCACGTTCTCTTTGTACCTACCTAGCCCTATTTCAAATGAGTTTTAAAAATCCGTGGGCCTGTGATGCGGCAGAGTAGAATAAAATTTGTCTACATAACTCTTTCCTCTTCCGTGGGTGTTGTTAGAGGCAAATAACCCTTAATTGGCTCTAAAAACACCATAGGTTACAAGAAACGGGCAGCAGCGTCCTTTGAGCTGCGATCCACAACGTGTTCAGCAGTTCAGCGTGGTGATTTATAGGCAAATCCTCTTTTTATTGGGAGAGTCCAGCTGTAAAGTGCCTGTCAAGAGCAATCAATCGAGCAGGGTTTCCACAGCCTTCCGGTTCCACTATCACACAAAATTTCAGCTCACTTGAAAACCGAAAAGTGGGATGGATTGCTTGCAAGATTTGATCACAGACTTACAAATTCCGGAACGGGTGAAACTAAACAAAAGCTTGGAATAATAAAATATACTATGTCTCGTGTGGTTTCCGGTCTACTCGTAGAGTAGAACCACTCCACTCTTCGTGTGGATGTCGTAAAAGGAGACTAATGGAATAAGTACAAACAGTTGTGCAACAAACGTATTCCCAAGGTGGGTTGAAGTCGGGCGGCAGCCGGATGTAAAACGTTTTTGTTGTAAAAAATAATGTAAAAAATCCATGTGCCGTGTGGTGACGGCGGAGGAGAATACGATTTGTCACCACCCCATTCCTCTCCCACGGGTGTCGTAAGAGGCGACTAAGGGAGGTAAGTAGCAGAGAACGGGCAGAAGCGTCCTCTGTGCAGACTTTATACCATCTACTGCGATCACCAACCCGACTGCAGAGCAAGGTGCTTATGCGCAAAATTTGCTCAAAAAGAAGATTTGATCCTCTTTTTATTGGAAGACACCTTTAATCAAGCTGTAAAGTACTTGTCGAAACAAATCAAACGGGCAGGGTTCCCACGACCTTCCCGTTAAACCATCATACAAAATTTCAGCTCACTCGGAAAGCGGAAAATGGGACAAATTGCTTGCACAATTTGATTACAGACAGACACACAAACACCGGGACAGCTGAAACTTAAAAAAGCTTGGAATAATAAAATATACTATGTGCCGTGTGGTTTCCGGCCTAGAGTAGGACCACACCATTTCTTCGTGTGGATGTCGTAAAAGGCGACTAAAGGAATAAGTACAAACACTTGTGCAACAAACGTATTCCCAAGGTGGGTTGAAGTCGGGCGGCAGCCGGATGTAAAACGTTTTTTGTTGTAAAAAATAATGTCAAAAATCCATGTGCCGAGTGGTGACGGCAGAGGAGAATACGATTTGTCACCACCCCGTTCCACTCCCACGGGTGTCGTAAGAGGCGACTTAGGGAGATAAGTAGCAGAGAACGGGCAGCAGCGTCCTCTGTGCAGACTTTATACCATCTACTGCGATCACCAACCCTACTGCAGAGCAAGGTGATCATGCGCAAAATTTTCTTAAAAAGAGGATTTAATCCTCATTTTATTGGAAGACACCTTTAGTCAAGCTGTAAAGTACTTGTCGAGACCAATCAAACGTGCAGGGTTCCCACGACCTTCCCGCTAAACGATCATACAAAATTTCAGCTCACTCTGCAAATTTCTTGCACAATTTGATTACAGACAGACACACAAACACCGGGACAGCTGAAACTTAAAAAAAGCTTGAAATAATAAAATATACAATGTGCCGTGTGGTTTCCGGCCTAGAATAGGACCACTCCATCTCTTCCTGTGGATGTCGTAAGAGGCGACTAAAGGAATAAGCACAAACAACTTGTGCAACAAATGCATTCCCAAGGAGGGTTGATGTCAGGCGGCAGCCGGTCGTAAAATCATAGCCAAAGCTTCCTCTTTCCACTCCGAACCTTTGGTGAAGGAATAGAGTAGAGGACTCTTTCTTTTATACTTACTACACAGTTTGATTTTGCACCTCTATTATATTAAAATCTTCGATTCAGAATTGCTGTGTGCGCTCAACTTAGTTACAAAAGAACAAACTTATGTATACTACGTGCGCAGACAATTTTTTATTTTCATTCTAGCCGAATATGCGAGAGTGTAGCCGTAAGTAAGAAGACTTAAATTTAATTTTGCTGTGTGGGATGACAGACTGCGCTGCAAATTAAATTTATGTAACACTTATTTGATATCCTTACCGCCGCGTGGGTTGGAATCGAAAAAAAATCTTGAACATTTTAAATTAATAGTCTAGTGATATTTGTATTCCAATTTGTCGATGCCTTAAAAAGACTGTCTCAAAAATGTTTACAGAATTCTTCTCGAATTCGCCCGCGTCGCTCACTTCCTGTCTTGGATATGGGATTCGGAAATCAAGTAAATGTTACTTATGACGAGATTATGACAACTTCATACATTTTCTTGAGGTTCTTCTCATTTCGTCTAATTACTACAGTAGGCTCAATACACACACTATTAATATTTCCGCAGAGTAAATATTTTTATTGTGAAAATAAAGCATTCATTATGTGACGGGGGTACAAAGGAAATTCATTTTTTTTTTGGATTTAGATTATCAGCTGGCATAACTTAACTTCGAGGTACTTGCCGTGTGGTGACGGCAGAGTAGAATACAATTGTCACCACCCCATTCCTCTCCCACGGGTGTCGTAAGAAGCGACTAAGGGAGTTATAGGTAACAGAGAACGGGCAGCAGCGTCCTCTGGACAACGACTTTTGACCGAGACTCCATTAAAAATGAGCGAAAATGTGCTGCAATAACCAATGACATAGAGACAAACAAGCGTATTTTTTTGAGTTGTGTGTCTGATACACACACCTCAAAAAAATACGCTTGTTATAAAATAGCTGCGAAATTACTATTCTATAGAAATTTACAACTCATTTTACGTCGCTGTGTGGCACAAACAGGACTTTCGTGTGAAAGGGCGCGTCCATTATCATCACGTGATATTTAGCAACTTTTTAATCCCCCGTCTCCCCTGGTGATACGTGGTTATGTTTTCAATTACCCCTAGGCTAGATCACGTGTTTACTTTCTGTACAAAAAATTTCCAGGATAAAATCTTTGTTTTTTTATTCTAATTTAATTAAATCAATGTGCCGAACCCCATCTTCCCTTGGGACCTCTTATGATTTTAATGGACGATTCCAAACGGAATGTAGCGAAAATTACGCAACTAATTTTCTGCGACTCACGACTCAATACATTACGTTTGATTTTACCGTTAGGGATAGTTTGCTCATCTTGAATGGAGTCTCAGCCTTATACTCGAACCATCTACTGCGATTACCAACCCGCCAATTGCCAATGTGCCCAGTGCCCTACTGGCGCACTACTTTAACTTTTTTGGGACTAAAGGCTAGTCAAAACTGAAGCGATACTAAAACAATGTTGCCTTTATTAATTTAAACAATATACATTTTCTGACCCAGCTTCAAAGACACTAAACAGCCGATTTTGAAGCTTCATTTTATTTTTTATTCAGTTTAGAATAATGAAGTTAACAATTGTAAGCTAAGCCTAGAAGTGGGAATGCCAAAAAATAATCTAAAAGAAATGAATGTCCCGCCTCCCTATCCCACCCAACCTAAAAATATTTAGCAGCGCGTAAATATTTATTTAAATGTGTATTGAGACTATAAAGTGATTCTGAACTCTTAGTGTGTTTGGAGCTGTCCAAAATATGCGAGACTAACCAAATCCACGCAATGAAATCTTATTTTGCTCATTTGACGAAGGTAAATCACGTTACCCATATCCGCAAGCTAAAATATTCGGTATCAGTCATAAGTACCGTTCGGATTTAGTCTACGTTAGTTTTACACATCTTTTTAATATTGTTCCGAACATTTTAATACTGTTATACGTCAATAATTAGGTAGGTTAGTTTTTTTAAGGCGTCTTGTTTAATTTGTTTGTCTGATGAGTATCAGCTGCTTCATTCTCGATTTAGATAGCTCTCAGCATTAATGGAAACTTGCATATTATTAGCAATGCTGCGTAATTGATGGTAAAGGGCTCAGCCGATCAGACTACGCAATAGTGCTTATATATGTATACCTACATCATCTAGAAGTTCAAAATCACTACTAAAGCTGACACGGTAATAACACCGTGAATATTATTGACGGTCTCGTTATTGTGTCTTACGTACATTATGTAACATACCTGGATACATATGTACCTACCTACATACCTACTAATTCATAATGGATTGGACAGAGCCTAGGACCATGGGGGGGTAATGTTGTATTATAATTAGCATAATATGTAACTTATTCTATTCATTATAATACAAGAAAATCTTTGTATACAGGGTATGATATACATATTGTGAATTAGGTTACATAAACAATCGGTGTATTGATCAGTCATAGAAATAAATAGTTGTAAGGATTGATGATAGACCTTGGGTAAGGCAACGGAATTGTCAGTCAAATATACCTATAATAATTAAAATTACCTGTGTTTTATTGAACCCCACAAAATGTTTATGTAATGATAATTGGTAAATTCATTTAATGGATCTGAATATTAATTAATAATAAGATGTAGTTTAATAAATTTAAAGCCGACTATAGAAACTGTGTTATGACTTTCGAGTAAGGGTCAGTTCACACCGAGACGCGACGCGACGCGACGTAGCGCGCTCGTGAAAGAAATATAGAACTTGTTTACTAGACAAAAAAGTGAGAGCCCGCTGCGCCTCGCTATGCATCGCTACGCAGCGCGGCAAAGCGGGTTGTCGCTGAAATTAGTATCTCTTTGCAAGTAAGTGATAGTAAACAAGTTCTATATTTCTTCCAAAGTGCGCGCTACGTCGCGTCGCGTCGCGTCTCGTTGTGAAGTGACCCTAATGCAAGCTCAGAAGAGATTTGAATTAATTGGCATCCTTTTAAATATTTACTATACCCTTGACACAAAGTAATGTAAGACTTCTTCGTCTGGGAATCAAAAGACTTAATTCCCAAATTTTCGAAAATCTTTATCACAGAGTAATATCAATTATACTACGTACTTATACACTATTACTGCAATTTTTAATAAAAAACCTATCATCAAGAAACTCATGAAAAAGAAATTATAATAGTATCAATTTTCGTCGTGTCATCATAGATTCCGTAGGTAGATACCTAAATTTTTGCAAACCTTCGGTGCTAGTTCAAATGAAAATTGGAATAGTATAGTAGAATATTACAGCAATATTCTGCCGCCAGAGTGCAGCATTAGCGCAGACCGTTAACAAATGTTGGACAATGAAATGACAAACGTACATCAAAGTCGCAATAAATTTGTAATAGTAAAAAACTACGATTACAAATTTATTGCGACTTTGATGTACGTTTGTCATTTCATTGTCCACACACGAGTGTCATAATACCGAGTTATGTGCAGTATCACACACTACTTTATAGATCTATATTATTATTTTTCTACTTAATACTCATAAAGTAGATTTTTTTTTATTTATTTATTTAACTTTATTACAAACGTAATAGGCGGACTTAAAGCCATAGGCTTTATCTACCAGTCAACCCACTGGTGATGCCGAGAAAAGTAAAATTTTAGCCTTCTAAAATTGGTGTAAGTTATGTAGATATTGTCACATTCAAGCTATTTAATTAAGAGATCAAAGTTGAAAGAGGAAGAAGTTGTTAGTTCTTTTGTTATAATCATTATTTTAAATATTTGGACACATTGACTTTTTTTTCGCAATCTTAGACAATCCAGCTGAACGATTTTCAGTTGTTTACAAAACCGAGCTGTAATGCCAAACAGCTAGAGGTTTTATCAATTACCGGATTATACTATCCAACTGCGATATATACACTTCATGCATTCTTTAACATTTAGTTTTAAGACCATAATGAGGAACATTTGAACTTCTCAGACAACTCCTAAAAAATAGACATTTTTCATAACAAGTCCTGATAGCATTTAGGTATCATATAGGTAGTTTTCTCGACTTTGCTGGTAATAGATTGTTAGTGATTTCCATCGCTGCATAATCTGGGGCGGAGTCCTATTTTCTTCATATTCATTACTATCAGACATTTTTACAAACGAAACAAACGTATGCAAAGAGAAGGAAAAAATATTTATTACTTGAAAACGCATGAATGAGGCGCCATACTAAATTATAAGGAAACATATAATTAATTCTTTCTTTTTGTATGGACCTGGATACGAATTCTTTCGAGCCATCATACAGCAATCAATACTTGTTTATAACGCACTAAAAATATTTTTTATTTTTATTTTTTATTTTTTATTAGAAATTTGAGTGCGTTTGACCTCTATCTAGCCTGATGGGAAGCTAAGATGAGGTCTAAGGTGTATCACGCAGACTCAAAAAATGCCTGTTCACTCTTGCCTTGAAAATCCCTAAATTATATGTATGGGGAAACATCGACGCAGGGAGGGAATTCCACACCTTAGCGGTTCTCACAATGAAGGAGGAGGCGAATCGAGAGGTACGATGAGGAGGAATATCGACCACAAATGGGTGGAATCCCTGTCCACGTCGTGTTGTCCGATGGTGGAATGGTGCAGGGGGAATTAAATTATGTAATTCCTGCGCACACTCCCCGAAGTGCAACCTGTAGAAGACACACAGACTTGCTACCAGTCGGCGATGTTCGAGGCTGTGGAGCCGTCCTGCCGTAAGCAACTCATCACCAACGAGTCTTCTGGCACGTCTGTCGATAGCTTCCAGGGCTTCGAGCTGATAGCGGGCAGATCCATCCCATAGGTGGAGCAATACTCCATACATGAGCGGACTTGAGCTGTGTAAAGGTTCAACAGTTGGTCAGGGGTAAAATACCGTTGGACCTTGGAGAGGATGCCCAGTTTTTTAGAAGCCGTCTTAGCCCTGGACTCAATATAGCTACCGAAGTTAAGATTGATCCCCAAGGAGACCACCGTCAATTACAAGGATTCAGAACGCATCACTATTTTTATGAGGCTCAAATTATGTGTATTCGGAGCCGTAACAAAAATTTTCCTGTATCTTAAGGGTTAAAAAACTCCGTGTAATATATTTTGTTCGGGTCGGGAAGAAGAGTTGTAATAGTGATTCTATTTTTAAATTAAAATATTGTGTTTATAAAGTACATAAATATAAAATCGTTCTAAAGTTTATAATTTGAATTTTACGACATGAGATTAGATAAAATTGTATAAGGTATTTAAATAACCGTAGGAAGCATGTAGGAAGCCATAACACCACAGCACAGACTTTGAATGAGTGAATAATAATAATACTATTAAAATTATGACACCTTTACGACTCGGGACCTCTTCGTTTAGGTGTCGCCAATCATATTCGCCCTGAGGAAGGCCTCCGGAATTCTGGATGAGGTCGAAACATGTCAGTATGTCGGCCAGTACCTGTCACTTAAAAACTCAAGTTACCCGTTTTTTGCATATACAGGGTGACTTTTTAAACACTGTCCAAATTTTTGTATGGGAGGACGTAAATATTTTATCGATTTTTAATAACTTTTTTTATAGAAAGTAGTTCAGTATTATGGACTGAATTTGCTCCAAAAATTTGGACAGTGTTTAAAAAGTCAGCCTGTATAAATCGCTCTTCAATGAGTTTGGGTTATGCGAGGAATGTAATGTTACTGATACCAAGGTACCTACCTATATGGTATGGTGCTATATCTTCTTATTATATATTTTTAATAACCTATTTTGTCTCTGTTGAGCAATGGGCTCCCTCCCCATCTCTTTGCAAGACTCCACTTAATGTCAGTTCCATCCACTGTTTCTCGTATTTTTGCACGTCGTCACTCAATCTTGTAATCTTGTCTTTGGTTTGCCTTGTTTTGCGTCAACCGCCATTTGGGTAGTCACTTCGTGGCTGTATGAGCCCTACGTTCTGGGTGCATTCGGAAGAAGTGGCCCGCCCAGTCCCACTTAAGCTTTGTGGCTTTTCACCCCACATCTATATTTTGACTGACTTTCTTTTGGTTTGGTTGACTGGAAGAGATCGCATTCAGCGATAAGTCCGCCTTTGTATATTTTCGTTATTATAGTGCAATAAAGTGAATTTTTATAGTATTGTATCTACGATTCCAATATTGGAGCGAAGTGTAGTGGTTCGGATTTTACCTATCCTTCTCACACCTAGTACACTTCGCTCCATTGCTGGCAAATCTTGAGCTTGGACTACAAACCCTCGGTTAGTGACTATGTTTGGGCACTATAGGTTAGGACGGGCAGGATACACATGTCGTTAATTTCAGTTACGAGTATATAGGCAGCTTGCATTTTCAGCTTTGCTACGGTTTATTCTAAAACTATTTCGAGATGTCCCGTAAATAATAAGTAAAAATAGAAATAACAACTCTAAGTAGGTCCGACGAAACACGAAGCTTTCCGAGAGACATTAAGAAAATAGAAGCACTGTAAATACATAAATGCAGCGAAACACATTACCCTACTTTTAGGCTTTCCCTTAGTAGAGTAAAAAGTATGAATAGATGTGAAAGGCCCTATTTTTGAAACGCGGAGTTGTATGATTTTTGCGGGCACATCAAATGTCACTTCAAAAATGCTCTCTAAGGCCGCGTCCACGGCCACGTGTCGCACGCCACGCCGCGTGTCCGTGGACACGGCCTTACACGAAGGATTTGCAACGAGTGGTGGCGAGAAAGAAAGGATAAGAAAGAAATTCGACCACTCGTTGCGTTGCGTTTGCTTTTTGCTTCAAATAATTGCTTGAATTGCTTAGGGACTTTGTACGAATTCTTAATAAGTTAAACATAAAAATGGTATTTTCAATTCCAATATGTTTAATATTTAGGTATACGCGTAATAACATCAATGTACAGACCGCATTACATGCGCAAGAATTCAATAGTATATTAAAGAGACGTAGATTTGTACGAAGATATAGCGATTCAGCACAGTCAGTGTTTATATGATATAGTACAATGTTTATCTACATCAGTCCAAGTACTTACATATAACGTGTAATAAAATATACTTAAACTATTTCATGAATGAATTTAGTCCAAAAACTTCTCAAGCAACATACTTATGAGAAACCTGGATCAACTTAAAGATCAAGCCGTTTGTATGAAAGGCTAACATTTTTTCTATATGTCCCTCGTATGATGGACTGAATTTGCCCTTATAATAGATTTAGTATAATTTGTTATGTCTTATATCATTACTAACGCAATCCCAGCAAATGAAAATACATATATCACTACTGAACACAACGTGGAATATTACATCTATTTAACAGCAAAAATAAAGTACGAGTAATTACCTATTATAAAATTAAAACAATCGATGTACTATATATACTTCTACTAAATCACATAGCATTAGATTATGCTTCAGATAGGTACGTTTGGACCTCAAATACTCTACCTTCGATTGGTCCACGATAAGGCCATTTATAGAAAACCACTTTCACACTTTTCAGCTGGAAATTCATTTGCTAAAATTCAGATGTTGATTTTATACAGATATCTGGTTTTGTATTAATACAATTTTGTCCGAGCGTTGTAAAACAGGCAATGTATATAAAATCAGCATCTTAAATTCAGCATAGTGTATTTCCAGCCATTATCTATCACCCTCAAGTACCCATAACGGATAATTCATTAACTGGATACACGAAACAGGATACAGTTACTGAAACTTAATTAAGTGCATTTTACTAAAATCAACTGGTTATTATATTTTTATCAATTAACTCAGTTAATACTAGATATTTTCTTACATCTATTATGACAATATAATATACTGTTAAAAATGTGGTTGTGATACTATCTCTTAAACATGCGTGAAAAAAGGAAGCAACATTTATTTTAAGTTTTACCAACTGGCCATATGTATGTGTGTGTATCCAGTTTCGTGTGACCAGTTACTGTATAATCCACCCAATTTATAACTAGGAAGAGTTTACACATGATTATTTGTCGCAGTCGCAAATATGCTATGGCACTTCATGAAAATATTGTATTACAAAACTAGATCAATGCGGCATTTGTAGGTCACACAAATTGAGCATACAGCTCTGTTTTAATAAATCAACTATCACCTTATTTATTATTATCACCTAATGATTAAAAGTATATATTATGTACAGAAATAACTTAAAGATAAAGAGAAATTTAATGTTCACGAAGTGCGGCAATAATATGAAGTAGGTACGATATTAATATTAATTACAGTAAACTTTAGGTAGAATATTGTATAGATAAATATAAATAAGTATATACTTAACTACAACATAACTTATTTCTTATTTGATAATTTGTTGCAGTTCTTTGGGTAAAGTAGGACATCGGCACTTTCCGTTAAAACTAGCAAAATAATAGCCAATTGCACCATTTATCATATCACTAACAATTGCATCTATACGCAACCTCACTTTCTTTGGAATGAGTTTGTTGGATTTCATCACAGAGTTCGCATTCACACTCTTCATGATTATTTACAAGATCGTATTTATCTTCATTGATATAAAAAGTATCCTCATCTATTATTGTAATATTTTTTACCCTGTTGCTAAAAGTGTCCGACTCTGAGGAGGGACATGGAGACGTCGAGGGACTGTTGAGTATAATAACCGGGTACACTCTCGTCCCTCGGAAATCTTTCTGCTAAATTTGCTCCAATGCCGTGTCTTCAGCCCATCTGCTATTATTCTGCCGCTCTATTAAGGGGACTAGGAAGAGGATAAGGCCACTCAAAGCTATTGTGCCTCCAGCCAGGAAGAATCCTGGAGCGTAAGATTGCATAGTATCGTATAGCCAACCTGGAATTTAAAAAAATAATCAATGTCAAAATTTATTTCTTTTTGGAAAGGTAAGTTAAAAAACTTTGATAGTTATGTTACCTGCAAGAGGGGGACCAATTAGTGATGCTAGACCCTGAAAGAGTAACAGCAGGCCGAAGGCGTTCGTGAGCTTCTCCAGACCCAATAGATCTACGAGTACCACAGAGGTGAGACCAACATAAGCGCCAATAGTGAATCCGAACACAGTTGAGTATATTGCTAAGCCCCAGAATTCCCAACACACCATCGACAAGGCAGTACCTAAAATAAAGATTAGAATTAGATCAATTTAAATGATTGCATAGTATGCATTTACATCATAGAAAATAACAAGATGTTACTCACTTACGCCAGCAATGGTTAGACACACATTATATGCTGTTAATCTATTGACCCAAGGTTCATCGCTAATAAAACCTAGGAAAATCCTTCCAATTAAGTTTGCAGCTCCAATAATTGCAATCAAATAAGCAGAATTGGTCACACCAAGTTTCTCACTCATAGGCGCTATGTAGACGTATGGAATATAAAAACCTAAGCTGGTAAGGAAATTTGAAAATGAAAATAGAATAAAAATTGGATCTACGAGTAAGGAGAAGTCGAGCATTTTAGATAGTGCTTGTTTAAACTCATTGGAACATGGTAACCATCCACATGTATTTGGTGTCTCTGTATGTATATTTAGCAATGTCGGTATCCTTTCAGGAGATGCTGCTCTATGTTTCGATAAACTGCTCATGCTTCCTTGGTATAACACATCGGGTCTCTCCATGATGCCACTCCCGTGTCTCGAGCGTCTGTGCTCCTGTGGTTTATTTAAAGCTGGCTGTGAAAGGGTTAGCCTTGCGACATCGTTGTCTTCGCTTTTACCATTGCTTTTTCTTAAAACATTTTCAGAACTTTGTGATCTTATCAAGGGTATGTTATTTGATTTAGGAAGCATAGGCTCGGAGACTGGTGTTTGACGTCTTTCAGGGACAGGTCTAAACATGATTCCAAGTGGTACGCAGTTGAGGATGAAGGCACCTATGATAGCCATCGCTCCACGCCATCCATACGAACTAATAAGAGCTTCGGTGATTGGAGCGAAGAGGAAGGTTCCTAGTCCAGATCCACACACTGCTATACCTGAAAGCAGTGAAGTCAAATATAAGGGAATAGCATAAAAGTGTGTACCCAACTACGAGTATAAACCTGCAGTTCAATCACTGAAATTCATTCATAAATAAAAGTGAGATACCTTTCCGATAGTAAATCTATTAGATATCGTCTAGTTTAATGGAAGCTAGGTAGGTACATGATATACTATCACGTTTTCATTCCTTACTTAGAAAGAACCTAGGGCTCCAAGACGTAGCCGGCACATTCAGTGTATCGTGAATCAAACAAGATGTTCTTAGCTTCAAAAACTGAAACTCGACTAGGTACGGAAAAATTCATTCTGAAAATTACATTTATACAGTTATTGCAAGCACAGCAGGAAGCAACGGCTTTGAAATGTGTTTTTAAGGCCTTTCATTTGATACCTCAAACGGTATGATTCGATTTATTTTGCGCCACAATAGATTTACTGTGACGTCACATAGCTTATGACAGCCAATACGATTCCAACGATACCTAATTTGTCAAGGTAACTATCATGAATATCTTGGAAGATAAGGCGGAACAGATGAACATACAATACATAAATAGCGGCGAAAAGATAACCCTCCTTTTGGCTTCGCCGTAGTTAGGTAAATAAGAATAAGAATAATTTATTTGCTCAAATACAGTACATAAGATGTGAATTGCATAATTAGTATCATGCATCCAACCTAAACTAAGGCATGCAAAATTTTATATAGGTAGTCAAATTAATAATCTATTAAAATATTATTTACATGGGTACAATTGAAAACACAAGGTGAAGGTATAGGCAAATGGCCTTGAAGTGGCGCCCTCATTTGAAATAAATTGTTAACTCGTAAATATGGAGATAATTCCCATATTGCTCTTCGTCATGCACTAGATAGCCCTTTAAATTATTTTATGAACCACCGTTAAGTGTTTACATTAGTCCGTCTAGCTTTAAAACTTGCCTCCGCCAAAAGTAGCCACGGCAAGTTTTAAAGCTAGACGGATCACCAATAATAGTTTCAACGGCAGTTCATAAAATAATTTAAAGGGCTATCTAGTGCATGACGAAGAGCAATATGGAAATTATCACCATATTTACGAGTTAACAATTTATTTCACACTTCAAGGCCATTTGCCTATATCTTCACCAAGTTCCAATATTATTTTTACCGCTTACTGAAGTCTATATACAGTAAAAGCAATGCTCTAGTAACCATTTTGTCAGTCCTTTTTTAAACGCTCTTCTTTTTAATGATTTAATGTTCGCTGGTAAGTAATTGAATTAGTAAATACACATGTTAAAAATATTTTTTTATACATATCCTTGTGGCATCTAGGCTGATATAATCTATTCATGGTATTAGGTCGAGTTACCCTCAAAATTACTTCGCTTCTTTTTTGCCAAAATACCGGATGCGATTATACAAATACGCAGATATCTCGAATGTAAAGGCATGGCAATGGTAATATGTTTAGTCTTTTGAACAATGGTATGCAACTATCATCAACCCATGCATTGCAAATAACACAAATACATTTCTTTTGTACCATAAAGGCTTGTTCCATGTGTACCGAATTGCCCGGAATAGTGCCGGGTGCTAGCCGAATCGCCTTATAACATGATTCAGATTTTTTCCCTGGATCGGCTTTCGTGATCTGCGCGGGAAGAGAAGCAATAGGTACTACATTTTTCTTTTCTCCCAGACTAAGCATGCCCAAGGCAAGGCAAGTTAGTGCATCTCAATATTATTTATTTATTTTGCTCTTTATTGCACACAATTACACAAATGATAGTAAACAAAAGGCGGCCTTATCGCATAGCAATCCCTTCCAGACAACCTTAGGGTAGTTATGGTCACAAAAGAAATTTAGTTATGTTACCGGTAAGGTGCAATATTTCAAGGGAGATATAGAACAAATAAAATACTTTTCGTACTTTTAAGATCTATCGTTTTTACAAAACTTATAGATATATACAAATAATACATACGAATATAAAATGAATACATACATATATAAATAAGGTTGTGTCAACGAAAGAAACTAAGAACCTAAAGAAGATGCGAAAGGAATAGAGTGACTTACTAAGAAGAAAGAAAGTGTGATTTGATTTGTGATTTAAAGCTGGCTAGCGTTCGAGCCTGTCGGATGGACAGTGGCAGTGCGTTCCGAAGCCGAACATATAACTTAAATAAATACATTGAACTTACCGGTAGCAAGACTCCTTCTCTTTTCGAACCAGACTGTAACACTAACGATGGCTGGCAGATAGATGAGCCCAAAGCCAAATCCGGTGAACACCCCTATGGTGACGATTAGTGTAAATACGTTGGTCGCGAATGCTGAGACTACAACGAATATAGCTGCCAGGATGGCTCCAGCAACTGTCACGGTCCGGCAACCCCATCGGTTTACAAAGGAACTTGAGATAGGTCCTGAAAATTTAAAAATAAACATAGTTAAGTGTATGCTCTAAGTATTTCGATGACAATATTTGAGGAGAGACTTTCCAAAAATAAAATTTGAAGTGAAGATAATCAGGGGGATAAGGAATCAAAAGGGCGTTGAAGAGGAGGCAGAGAATGTGAATATTGCGTCGTATTCGAACAGGTAATCAATTTAGCTTCTTGCGAAACTCCGAAATGTGGTAAGATTGTCGTAGGTTGAAGACATATATTTTGGGAGCGCTCTATTTTATCTAGAAGTTCCTCTGTGAGATCTAAATATGCCACGTCAGCATATCAAGAGTAGGAATAAATAAAGAACGCGTCAACAGTACTTTCAAGCTTGTTGGGAGTATACTGCAATCGCCTCAGCGAATGCATGCCCACAAACATTTTGCGTCTCACCTCACCTCATTAATTTGGGCAGACCATGACAAAGTTTCATCAAAAATTATACCCAAGTTTTTAACTGTTAAAGTACACCAATTTCACACTATAAAGTCCACTAAATTCAATTTGCAAAATAATTTAAAGCAAACCCCAACTGAACCCCTTGACATTCCGCCAAAAATTCTACCGTTCCGTTTTTAATGGTGTGTCACCACCACGCTTAGTAAGCTTAAATTTATATGACACTGATATTGCCACGTACGAAGGAATCACATAAAAATTTAATCTTTACTTTTCCTACTACTATTACTATTTTCCACATAGGTGTATAATATGTAAATTGTAGGTGTTGAATTTACTCTTTCAAGCTATTTATACAAACAAACATACATACAAAGGTATATAATATCTTGTATGTGTAAACATATTATATCTTTATTTTACATGGTATTATCTATGAGGTATATTTTATTTATTTGTGATTTTTTTATGATAATTATTTATGAGATATATTCATGGTATTTATTTTTGAGAATTTAAAAGTATACTTACTCATTATATCTGAATATTGTATCTTTTATCTGGTTTTTAGACACCAATATTCTTATCTGTTTTTCTTCTCCTGAAGGTTGACAGGGAGATAATGCTTTAGCATAAAGTCTACCTATTGTAGCTTTGGCTCAATAAAAGTTAAAATAAAAAAAAAAGATCCATCACTATCAAACGAGTAAACAAAGTTTTTATCCTCCTTATTCATGTATGTATAGGTTCTTACATAAATTCATGAGCCATTGAAATGATGACATTGTTCCCAGTGAAATAAAATTTAATGGCATGCCATTAAACATTCACTGGGAACAATTTTCAAAGTACAATTACCATCTATGCTCCTATACAAATTAGGCAATCACGTTACCAAGTTTTCATGGAAAGTAAACAAAAATAACAAAAAGTTTTAGAAAGGAAATATAACTATACAGGGTCTAACAAAATATACTGAAACTATTTTAACAGTGTACTCAGCCCATGATACTGAACAACTTTCCCCAAGGAACATATATCGAAATATGAAAAATAATTTTTGGCCTCCCATAGAAGATGACCGATCAGCTAAAATATTTTTCATATTTCGATATATGTTCCTTGGGGAAAGTTGTTCAGTATCATGGGCTGAATACGCTGTTAAAATAGTTTCAGTATATTTTGTTAGACGTTATATAGGTTGACAAACCAATGTTCATAGAAGTCTTGGAAAAACTATATATTGACGTTAATTTTTCTCAGAATTTTAGGCCCTGTTTCACACGGACCGAAGCAATCAGAAAAAAACCTTACAGAAATGTTATTTCTTGTTTGAAACACGAATAATTTGGATCTCAGTAAACATCGGAAATTGCTCAATTGGATAGAATAACCTATTTTACCGAGGAGACCCCGGCAACAATTTTATTTTGTAGAGACCTAAATGTTTTTGAGAGTTTTGTTCTAATAATGGTCTCTCTTTTCTCTGTCTCTCTCTCACCAGTTGCATCATTAGCTGTGGCGCTTCGGAACCCTAAGTCCCGCGTCGCACGACGCCGCGACGCGCCGCGTGTTCATGGACGTAGTCCGCTTCTCGAGTTTTCTTCTCCACTTCGCACGGTCTTTAGCATCCTTGCTTGTGAAACTATTGGCACGCATATCATATCTTTATCAAAGAAGAAAAAAACTTCTTTTTTATTAGAACAATTATCTAACCTTCAAGTAAACTTCCCTCATTTTACGATCTCATTACTTTAAATGAAGATAAAATAAGTATCATTTATCAACCTAAATAACATATCGAATACTCACTCAATTAAGTAGGTAGGTGTAATTAAGTAATACACACTAAGGTATGTCAAATTCGTTCACAACTATATTGGTAAGTACATTGTACGTAACGTATCAACCCGTAAGCAACTCGCTGAACGATAACTTTCAGTGGCGAATTCAGAATTTTAGTTTGGGAGGGGCTCGAATCCAATTAGGGAAGGTTTTATAAAGATGACATAAACACCTAAAAAACCGATCAAGTGCGAGTCGGACATGACATGAAGGGTTCCGTACCTCCGTACCTACAATGTTTTAAAACGCTGAAAAACAGGTTTTTTGTATGACGATCCCTTTAATTTTTAACTTTATCTTACTCTTAGTATTTGTTGTTCTAGCGGCTACAGTAATACATACTCGTAATCAGTATACATTTCAAGTGGCTAGCTATTACAGTTCAAGAGATAGAGCTCTGTGACAGAGCGGATGGACAGACGGGCTAAGGGCTTGTTCATTCATATAGTTATCAAACCCCGCTTGAGCCCCTTAACCCCCTAAAATCCGCTAATGATAACTTTATAGGTATGTGTTACGGTTAAAGATGAGTGTGAACATAAAACTAGGATTAGCCGGGTAAACTTAGGTTAGGTTAAACCTAAGTTTAGCCGTCTAATCTTAATTTTATGTTCACACTCATCTTTAGCCATAACATATGCAACATTAATGCTGACTTGTTTGTTAAAACATGTTAAAATTAACATATCAAAGTGGTATGAAATTACCTGAGCAGAGAGTCACCCCCACGAGGACTGACACGATCCAGGCGGTTTTGCCCTTTCCCTCATCGAAGTAAACCAGGAACTCCTTGTAGAATACACCGAATGAATAGGTCATGCCATCCGCTGGAAAGAACAACAACAATACTGTTAATATTCTGATTGAAAGTACATGTTTCATTTAACTAGGTAATGTAAGTCGGCGCTGGATAGGGAATCAATAAGAGGAGAGAGAATTGCGAAAATAATTTTTTTACAAGCAGTTGGGTTTTCAATATTATAAGTATGGATACTCATAACTTTATTTTTTAGGTCTTTCAGAGTTATATCAGTGTGATCTGTCCCGATATATATTTATATTTATATATCTTTTTCTCTATCGTATCTTTTTTTGTAGAGCGAGGCCTTTGCCCAGCAGTGGGACACGTGATGGCTCGTATTATTATTACTTTTATCTTTTACTAAAGTTTTTCAGATTAATGAGCATTTTCTACTAACCAAATTTTACCAATTTATGAATGGAAAGAAATACCCATCTCGAAACCGAATTTGAACAAAAGGAAAACAAATACTTTCACCTTGGGTATCTTACTGGTCGAGATATCGATATATCGACTGAAACGATCTTATCTCAGAGCCGGTATATTTCCGCATTTTATCACTAACAGTCGATAAAAATCTAATATTGTTCGAACATCAGACTAAGTATTAGTATTATGATGATAAATATTCTAATCAGAAAATCTTTATAAACAGTAGCCTACCAATAATTCATGATAAATATATAGGTATTCTAGAAAAATCATATGAATTACATATTGTAGTGAATGTACTTAAACCTGTCAGTTAAAGGGTATATCTTCCATCGGTATAATCAGGAATGGGTTTATGAGGAAGTATCACTACATCAACATGCCAAAATGGCCTCTACATGTTGTATCCCTACCCTACGTAAGCCTTCCGAAGACTGGGGTAAAAAGACGCCTTATCCTTTAGGATATAACTACTAAGATTATAAATTTTAGGTATAAGAGTGATGATGATGATCAAGAGTACAGTGTTAGAGTACAAAGTAAACCTTGTGTAGTCTTTATGGAAATCTAGGACAAGACTGTATACCGCATCGCAGACAAGAAAGTTTAGAAACAAATCCGCGCGTACGTAACAAATGTACGTACACACATTTTGTTTTTATTACAGATAAAATGCTTTCCATATCCTTCCACTTTTACTAAAGTAGGTTACGCTGATAAGCGCTCTTTATTCAGGTGACAATCGGAGTGTGGGAATATGTAGTAGGAGTGTAGGAACAAAGGCTGTCGCCGACAATAGCGTCACATCAAAGATGCTTCCTATGCCATTCAGCGAAGAATGTCGGTGTTGTTCCAATCACACATCTCTTGCAAAGTTACTTTTAATGTCATTCGGTTCTTTCAGAAATTGACAAGCACTAAATATATAGAGAAGATCAGAAACTCGGACCAGCTGATCTGTAAACTTGATTGGTATTAAGATTTTTTTTCTTATTTCGTTAATTTTTTATGATTGTTGGGTATCAAGGACCAGATAGGTCTATTAATAAAATACTCGTAGTTTTAGCATACTTATATTGAAAGAAAGTGTTCATAATATTTTTTATAAAAGATTAACATTATATAAGAGGCGGACTTAAAGCCATAGGCTTTATCTACTAGTCATCTCCGCTGGTGATTTCGAAAAAAATCTTTAGGAGATGCAAATTTTATGAATCATTTCCTTAAGAAATATATTTAGCAAAATATATATAAATAAAAATACATTCAAAATATACATGGATATAAGATATAATAAAATGTACGTATACTACATACGAGTATATATATATATTATCTATTATCTATTATCTATTATCTATATTTATATCTGACAGTTTCCGAAAATAATGTGCAAAGCTGCATGAGTGCGAGCCTTTCGGATATTAATAGTATAACAAGATTGCTGTACTAATTGTAGTTCTATGTACATACCGTTTTTATCTATCTCATAGATACGTAGCAAGATATGACCTGGTTCAAATAATAACGATTTCTAACAATGCCCAAGCCTTCAATAAAATCCATTTCAATCTTTCAATATGAAACGAGCGAATACTCGTAAATGCAATATAAGTTTCTATTTTTGATTTCTCTGTAGGGATTAAAAGATGACTCTACTATTTGACTATACATAGATAGAGTAGAGATGTATGCGGCCGGCTCCTTAAAGAAGCGTAAAGTAGGTAAGTACTCTAAGATTTGTCTTGTTGACAAACATTGGTAAGCCAATCATGCATGTATTGGCTTCCAAATCAACATTTTTGTATAATAAAATAATAATTAAAAAAACATATTTCAGAAACAAATTTAAGGAGAAGAAAAAAAAACTTAAAGCTAGAAAACTAGTAGTGTTCTCTAAAAGGTCCCAACTCAGCATATTAATTGTGTATGACTGCCAGCGCTGGTTTTAGTTAGTACATAGGCCACGTAGCGTATGTATTGGTTTACTATACCTCCGCACATCTATGTCCTGAGGTTCTGGGTTCGATTTAGTTCGGTTGGTCTTCCATGTAGCTGTTCTAATGCTTAGGAGAATCAATAAAGGTTCTGTCTGACTAAGTGTTGCTACACACTTATTCGGGCCGGCATTAATCAGCACATCCGGGAGGTAAAATTGAACATTTGTATCTACATAACAAAGCCGACCCATTCATTTGAATGTTTGGGGAAAAGGCCGATATAATTGGTTCGGGTCGGCTTTGTTGTTCGACAAATACTGCTGAACCCACAATGCCAACTAGAATAAATGTGTAGCAACCCTAAATTACTCTTACATATATTGAAATCAAAGTTAACAGGAGCATTGTTTTCATTTGAATTTTCTCATATAATAATATAATTCCAGGGGACTAAACTGATTTGCTATTTAGAGATCGGTTTCCACAAAGTCAATCAGATAAAAGTTTCAATCCTTTCGAGCGGTTCAGATACAAAAAGATTTAGGGATTGTTCTTTGACGGCCCTATCCTAGTTTGTTACGAAGAAAAAAGTCGGTTTATATCTCTTTTTGTAAGGCTACACGAGTTTATTTCCTTTTTCAGGGATCTGTAGTAAAAAAGGAACTCTTATAGTTTCGCCATGTCTGTCCACGGTTTTACTCAGATACTATTATTATTAGAAAGCTATAATTTGGTATGGATATGTATATTAATCACGCCAAAAAAGTGGTAAAATAAAATCTTGAAATAATTTTTTTCGTGTCGCTCCCATACATTTATATACAAGTGGGGATTGTTTTTCGACTAACCTATGTTGGGGGGTGTCGTTCAATAGGTATTTTAAAAATATTGTGACTTTGTTTACACCATTTTTAGATTTAGGTATATGTTTGTAAAATATTTGGTTTTAAAGTGTGCAAATTTTTGGTAGAGTCAAGTGTCAGGCCCCTCTGTCAGCTAAACGGTATGGACTCGTGAAAAAAATCATGCCAGTAGTATATACGAGTATAATGAAGTTACAAGAAAAACTATCAGAGCTAAGTAGGGTTTACAAATTAAAGAATTATTAGTAGACCAACTTAATAGCTCGACAAGCTCTTGATTTATTTGGCTCATGTTTAAATACAAATTAAATTAAGTAGGTAAGATGAGGCTGAAGAATATGTTGTGATTGTGAAATAGCCAAAAGATAAAATCAATTTAAAAATAGTGGACTTGCTCGTGGATAAATAAATTAAGATGGTATTTGCTCTAGACTTGAATTTTAGCTCAAAATTAATATTAGTAAAGTAAATAGTGTTTACAGTAAAGCAGCACGTGTGACATTCACGAGACGTCACCGTGATCATTGTAACACTAATGTAAACGATTCGGATAATTATAGAAAGCGCCGAGCACGTGACTCGATTTAAAATATAGTTACATTGCACTCGCATTACATGGACGTCACGTGTTGTTTGCTGGATTTAATTTTAGGTACTATGTTAACTTTGTGCTCTACCAATCGAAAATCGAAACAATAAACTAGTATTGTGATATTTTGGGCAACAATTTTATAAGCTTCTTTCTCGGCTTTGTCTTAGGTATAATCTGCATCAAATTACTTAGAAATTACTAAATGATGCTGAGTCATCAGCAGAGTACGATCATACATTATATTTCTTTACAAGATGAATACGTAATCCTAAGTTATTGATGCATAAGCCTTATTATTGCCTATCTCCAAAATCAGGTAAATTAAATTTTCCCAACGAACATAAAGGAGCTTAACTTTGTTATAACTTATGATTGTGGAAGTTTAGCTGATAATCTGGCTCCAAAAGTTACAATCTATCCACCTGAATCTCACAACATGTAATCCTCTCGAGACACTAGTCCAAACCAGGAATGGCTTGCGTCTAGGATTGAAATAACGTAATAGATCAAAAGATACGAAGTAGGTATTTATAGAGATTCTAAAGAGTCCTCACTCTCTCTGAGCTTTATCTGTATAAATACTTGATGAAGGAAAAGCAATGTTTGATCTGTAAAAATAACATCTACGCTATTCCACCTATCAATATTTTGCAACCCGTAAAATTCATGAAATATTCTTTGATTTCTGATTTATTTATTGTCACAAAATCCACAGCTCTGTGAAGTGTGATTGTATTCTAATCGCAGTTGTGTCTTTCGCAGTCATGTATGACACTCTCCACGGATAGCATATAAAGGTTCAGTAGCTACTAGAAACGGGCTGTTTATCCAACTGTGTCACTGTTTTCCATAATTTTTAACGTTAAGGATAGTCCGTCATGGACTAAGATTTTCGTTTGCGGTGCGGCCCGGTCTGTGCCCTAACGTGAGCCGCCAAAGTTTGCTCGTTTCTATACTTTACCGGTCGCTATGCGCCGCCCAGTTTTTTTCGAGTAACAAAATGTAAGATTTTTTGTTTTGCCAAAACGATTTCTTAGCCTACTAAACTTCTGTCGTGTTCGTGAAAGATGGATCGTGTTGCAAGTCAAATAATAACGATGTATGCCGGGAATGCCTTCACTGCAGCGCGGTAATAAATCTTTGTGACAGATTGATAGATAGGGACCATCCATTTCGCACTTGCAACGTAGCAAATATTAATTTATGAACCAAGATACCTAAATACTACTTAGCTAAATTAAATAGACAAATAACATTAGTTGGGTTGGGAAGATACCAATCCGGATGCAGATATTGATTGCAGCCATCTGTATCCCACAGCTGGAAATAAATAAACCTATCTCAGGTAGATCTCAAAATAATGTTATCCACCACGCTCAGATTACTAGGCGGTGAGTTTATCATTATTTGTGGGCGTCCAAGCAAAACGGCCCTGTTATGTGTGAATTAAGCATTGACTTACATATTACTAGGAATTAAGACTATTTTTAATTACACTTTTTTATTAGCCATTTCAAGTTGAAACTCTGAGAAAGATTAATTCTAAAAAAAGCATTTTCAAAGTTTAAAGCTATATTAAAATTAAATTAATTTAAAATTGAGAGTACTTAGAAACATCATATAGTTATTTACATACACATACATAACATTTAAATGCATATATTTTACATGTCATAATTAATAATCAATTAAAATCGCGCCACGCAAGTTTTTCACCCAACTTTACAAAACTGGGTATACAGGCTGACTTTTTAACCACCTGCCAAATTTTTGGAGCAAGTTCAGTCCATGATACTGAAGTACTTTCGATAAAAACAATTAACGAAAATGTGGTGGGGTATGACATACCCCAAACACTGTTTACACGCGTATATCTTTTTATTTTTTTTAAGCTAGATTTAAGCGATTTCGTATAGCTGGAGGTAAGGGTTTGCAGGAGGGGAAAGTGGCTTGATCGCAGTATCGCGGCAGCCTGTACTCGAGTTATATGCAGTCAAACTGCGTTTGGGCACAGAATACAGTAAGAGTAAATAGAAGGGACTCTTCTAAGGTACGCGCAATATACGTCCCCGTTCCCCGCACCCGCACCTCTCCCCCGGTTCTTGACGGCCAACGTGAGAATCGAGGCGAAAACGGGGGAGAGGTGCGGGGACGGGGAACGGGGACGCCTGGGTGACGCATATTGCGCGTACCTTAGGAGTTTCCGGCCTGTGGTTTGGGTATGGTATCGTCGCAAAATGTCCCTTACGCAAAATGTCGCCTAGTCGCAAAATGTCGCTTTCGCAAAATGTCCCTTTCGCAAAATGTCTCTTTCGAAAAAATGTCCCTTGCGCAAAACGTCCCTTTGCAAAATGTCCCCTGGTAGCAAAATGTCCCTTTTCCAAAATTTGATTATTTTTATAAAATTACTCTAAAGTGGGTTTGTTTGTTGTTTATTTGTTTGTTACGCCTCCACGCCGTAACTACTGAACCAATGATCATGAAACAAGCTTTTGCGGCTCCGCTTGCGTTAATATCGATCCCTAAACAGTAACTTTTTCAGGATAACAAGTAACATATGTGTTAAACTGGGTGATAAACTATCTGTGTGCAAAATTTCATCTAAATCCCTTAAGCTGTTTAGGCGTGATGGAGTAACAAACATCCAAAGTGGATTCGAGAATGGTTTATATTTATTACGGGTATGACCCTTCCACATTGTATAAAAAACATGAAATTTTGCGAGGGATATTTTTTTGCCACCAGGAGACATTTTGCTACCAGGGGACATATTGCGAAAGGGACGTTTTGCGCAAGGGACATTTTGTGAAAAGGACGTTTTGTGAAAGGGACATTTTGCGAAAGGGACATATTGCGAAAGGGACATTTTGCGACTAGGGGACATTTTGTGTACGGGAAATTTTGCGACGATACGACTAACATTGCATTGATTAATGTATATAGCTACTGTTAAATAAAAAAATATTTATAGTGAAGAGGAGTGCGGAGGCCCGGTTGGAGTACGCATTGCTAGCGCTTTCGCAAGTTAAGCAACCCCAGACGTGGTCCGTAGTTGGATTGGTGACCACAAGTGTTATTTTTTTAGTCTGTTAGTAAATTATTTAATGTTCTATCATATCTCAAAGTTTTTTTTTGATAAAACTTATTTTCTTTAGTTCATTTGTAGTTTTTTCGAAAGGGTGAAATTTTTCGCTGAAAATTCATAGTGACTTGTTTCCAGTTAAGTACCTTATATAAATTGTTCAAAATAGCACAGATTTTTTATTTCCAATGCGTTATATATACTAATTATAATAAAAAATAATTAATCGATTGCTTTCTTTTAAGAATCTAGTTTTACAGCCAATTTTATGAAGGGGTATGTCACACCCCGCCACATACTCCTTGTTACATTTTTTCACCACACTCTCGCCGGGTTAATAACTTCTTTTTTATAAAGTAGTTCAGTATCTTGGACTGAACTTGCTCCAAAAATTTGGCAGGTGGTTAAAAAGTCAGCCTGTATATCTCGGAAACTAAATGCCTACAACGGGACCCTTTTTGCTTTCGCCCACATTTCAGCCGCATGCATGACGTCCACTGATATGTATGTATTTATAACCTCGCCAGTTCTATACTTTTGAGGGCGCCTGATGCCGGTTTACACGTTTCTGGTTTTTGAGGTTTTTTTCGTTTTAAAAAGAATATAAAAAAAATTATATATTCTTTTTCGCAATTTTTTTCTACAGAGAAAATTTTAAGCAATCGCGTGTTTTGTAACATATAATGTTTAGAGTTAGTCTTGAACTTTGCTGTGTTTTTATTTCAAAGTGAGTATTTCGTTAATATTGATAATATTTAAGATCGCTGTAAGTGCTATCAGGTCATACGGGCACTTCAACAATTTTATACACGTGGACTGTATTTGCAACATCTGCACCAGCGACTGCACCGAGAGGTTTATTTATTCTTGTCGACACTGAATGTTACACAGACAAGAGTTGTTCATATTTAAATTGGCGTTGACTTACTTTACAATCTGAACAAAATTTATTTGCAATGATCTCCAAATAAATCATATCAAACTGTCATCATCATCATCAGGTCTTATTTAGTCTCCACTGCAGGAGCACGACCCTCTCAGGGCAGTCAGAGGATTTAGCCTACACTCTCCACTCTGGCCAGACCGGTTTTATAATGTGTATATATTTTAACAGACTTCAAAAAAGGAGGAGGTTATCAATTCAACTGTATGTTTTTTTATTTTAATTTTTTTTTATGTATGTTTGTTACGCGATATCTTTGCCAATTGTGAACCGATTTTGATGATTCTTTTTTTATTTTAAAGCCTCTACTACCAAGTTGGTTCCATTTTAATTTGGTGAAGGTATGATAAAGAACTTTAGAGATATAAAAGAAACTCCTTAAAAAAAATTAAGATGGTTGTTTTTTTTGTTAAAAATGGAATTATGTACTTACTATGTTTTTTATATTTTACTTTTTAAAGACATATTATAAAACCTAATCTAAGAATAATAGTAAATAAAGAGAATAATACTCACATACCTAAATGCAGAATATGCCTCATTGATCGATGTGATACTGTCGTGAGATGACGAACGAGTGTCAATTATTTTAAACAAAGCCTATTTGCGTCTTTATTCAGTCTCCGTGCTCATGAAAGTCATTTTCTTTCAAACGATCAAAAGCATTTTATGTGCGCTATACGATTTAAGTTACCATCTTCATTAGAACTAAACGCTGTTGTATATTTATATGAATTGTTTACTAATCATATTTTGAAAAGTATATATTTTCAAAATATGATCAGTATGCGCTGATCACCAACCAGCCCCAGAGTTGTGATTATGAGCTTTTCATTCCCTTTAATGTAAGACGCTTTTAGACAATCAGTGAAGTGATAGAGGCTGCGAAAGAAAGAAAGAAGATAAGTAAGACGAATTGACGACCTCCGTGACGTAGATAGTGGTTAACACGTCAGTCAGCCACTCCAGAGGTTCTGGGTTCGATCCCCAGCCGGCTCAAGTTGGAAAATGGCTCTTTTCAAATCGTCCCAGCCTGGATCTAGAATGTTTTATATATTTATTTATTACAAAATATAGTATCGTTGAGTAAGTATCCCATAATACAAGTTCAGGATTAAAAAAAAAATTGTCATTTTTAGCGATAACGTTAAGTAAATTGGATAGCTACTAACTCGTACATAAACAAATTAATTTGCGATAGCAGGTACGTATATGCGCTTCGTCCGTGAGTCCGATCGCTATATTTCGGGACGTAAAGTCATTTATCACGCAAGGGTTCAGCCGTACGCACCCGACCGCCCCCGGCTGTAATACCTATATAATTGTACGCCGCCGCCGCGCTGAGCGGTTTTAACGGTCTCATTAGTGTTGATGAATTTAGGCATATGTTTTCCCGGATTTGCCATATCACTAAATGTCGACAGCACATCACTATTATTCAGTGGTGTCGTTTCACTTTAAAAAACTCTGTACCACAAGGGTTTTGCCAGGGTTACGGTGAGTCTAAAATAAAACAATTAATATACATATAGGTACTATAAAAACAAAGATAGATAATTCATTTATTGCATCTGTAACACACAGTGCATAGAAAATGCCAAAAAAAACAACCTAGGTAAAATAAATCAAAGACATGTGTGTGCTACATTATTACAAAAGGCTGTAGCTCAGTGTGGGGAATTGCCCAGTGAGCAAAACACTGATTTACAGCTACCGCCAGAACGGATGTGCTTGCGCAGCCGATGTTAATTTAAGTACTTTTTATAAATAAAAAGAAGATATATTATAAATGTTTATATAACATATATGTATTACCAAAGAGAAAAGACAGTGAGGAAAAAAAGAAAGCAATAAGGAGTTGCAAAGAGTTACAAAGTCGTGCAAAGACTATAAGAAAAAGTGCGCTTCCTGAGAGCACGCTACCTAAGCGACAAAAACTGGAGTGGTATAGGATTTTTTTGACAATTTAGTAAATAACGAGAAAAGCGAACTCGACTGTCTTAAAGGAGGCGGTAAATTATTCCAGCATTTTGTCGCCTGATAACGGAAGCTCCCCTCGAACGCTACGGTTTTATGTGTGTGGTAGGATAACTGAGACCGAACATCTCTGGTACCATATTTACTATAACGGCGATAGAATTTTATCTTTTCATATAGATAGATATTCAGGAGCTTTATGTTGAAGGACATTAAACATTAAACTTGCCAGGTGCAATTTTCTACGTGAGTCCATATTCAACCTGAGGCATTATTTATATATGGTGACACTCACGTTCGAGGAGGTATATTAAAGCTTAGATCTTTTGAACTATGCAACGGTTGGAGTGTTTCAAGAGAAAGTCTTACATGTGTAATACATACCCGTGCGAAGCCAGGGCGGGCAGCAAGTCTTTGAATAAGGCAAGTAGGGCATTGAAATTAGTACCACTTCAAGAACATTGTCACAATCATAAAACGGCTTCTTTCAGGGGCAGCTTCCGGTAGGTATCAGGCGACGAAATGTCGAAACAACATATCTCCTCCTATTAGACTCCACACATCAGTTTCATCTCTTAAAAAAAGATTTCAAACCCTGTAGCTGTAGCTGTCGCTGACGGTTCTCCCTAAGCTAATGTATTTATTGTCCTCACATACACTGTCATGCATTCGATTCGTCTTAACATACATATTAGTTTGATAAATCGTAGCTGCCATATAATGACAATATTTACACAATTAGCAGCGCAATATATATATTTAAACTTGTTTGAATTCAATTGTTAATAAATTACGAAAATGTTGCCATCATCTATTAGTTTATTATGATCTTTGCCTTTTTTTATTTGCAAGTGAAACCTTAAAGCCATGACAGTGGTTAGCGGTAGTCAGTATGCGTACAAAGGTACGTATGCTATAACACAAAGGGTGAATAAATGTAGAACATCTGAAAGTTAGAGCTATGACTAGGGAACTGTTAAGTAATTTACTAGGTCATACAAATTATTACTATAAAACTATACAAGTTCACGAGGACAATAAAATCTTATATGCCTTGTGTACTTATCAATGTGTGTTATTTACAAGGACCTACCTATTAGATACCAATACCAGATTATTTCACCGAAATATCTATTCATAAGTACCTATGTACAGTAAAAGTTAGATAAACCTTCAATCACGGCATACGATATCATTATCTATTTTATCATTGATAAGTTCCCGGAACAAATAGGCAATACTTATCATGAGATATATCGGAGCACGAAATCTGTGATTTAATAACTGAGACTTGAAATCTTGGTTGTGATATACAGATAGTACGAGTATACAGTTAGGCAATTTTCTAATACCAGGTTGATATTGTATGTTTTTTTTTTCATTGGATACCGATAATATAATATTTAGTTGTACTTTTGTTTGTGCCGTGTGGGGTCCGGCCTAGAATAGGACCTTTTTGAGGATGTCGTAAGAGGCGACTAAGCAAATTCTCTAAAATCTCGTGCTACAAATGCATTCTGAAAGAGGGTTGACGTCAGGTAGGCGGCCGGGCAGCCGGTCGTAAAACTATAGCCAAATCATTTAAACTGTTTCGACTATTTCATCTCCACTTCGCACTTTTCACCTCGGTGATCATTGAAATGCATATTATATTTGGAGAAGAAAAAGCGGGAAAGCGCACCCTGGGCTCCAAGCCAGCAAAACTGAGGACGCAACCACGTGCTAAGATGAAGAAGATTTAGTTATAGGTACTTTAAAAACTACCTTTCTATCAGTAGGTATCTCTGTTACATGTGAACATTATTAGGATACAGTCACTTCTATGTAATCTGGTTTACCACAGTAAAACTTACAAACAACCGGACAACTACTTAACTAGGTATCTGCAATGCAGTGCAGCTTAGTCGGAGCTACTTTGTTACCGACAGATCAAAGCGTTATGCGGTTGAGCGCTGTGTTAACAACATAACAATCAAACTCTACTAACAGTCCTGATTTACCATTGTTATATTTAGTATTATATGTATATATATATATATATATAATAATTTTAAATATAACATATATATATATATATATATATATATATATATATATATATATATATATATATATATATATATGTGTAGTATTATAGTACTTCTTACAAATACATATTATAAAAGTGAAAGTTAAATGTTTGGTTATTTTTTAATTAACCATGTTCGTCCTTCCATACAAAATCCGTTTGGCTGAGCGCTGATTTGTATGGAAGGACGAAAAATGACTTTCTACACATCAAAAGAATTTATAATTTATGCTATTACACCTAATAATGCTATAAATCATTCAATCTAAATATTCAAATTGCGAGAACTCATTTTTTGGAAGAAGCTTTCCGTACAAATAGATCGATCAATCACACGAGGGGTGGTAGATGTTTGCGGTTATTATTTTAATATTCATTTATTCAGATTTGACCTTATGACATAGAAATAAATGATGTAAAAAACTTCAGTCTGGATTGGAGACAATATCCTAGCAGTGCTGATAAGTGGGTACTAAATACCACAAAACGCACTTCTTATAGTCTTACGAATGGATAATTTCCTCAACGAATGTTTCCACATCACGCGAACGCAGCCTCAATCATTTCTGCGGAATTGTGTCAATTCCTGTCGTAATGACTACTCGTGGAGGAAGCAATTAAGCAGCAGCATACCGTTAAACATTCTGCGACATTACATCACATAATATCGCAAAACTATTATGAATGTGACATCTAGCCAGTTTGATTTCATCCCCTTTCATTAGCTAGGTATAATCACAAACCTTTCGTTTGTCGTACATAGCTTGATTGTTTAGGAAGAAATAAGTATATAAAAGTAAGTGTTAACGTTAATTATTATCTGATTCGATCACGTAGAGAAACACCATAGCCCACTCCATAGTGAATCGAGCGACATTGAGCTTTCTTATGAGACCCATAGTAAGGGACTACGTTTCAAAGCCATAAGTCATCACTGGTAACACTACAGAATTATATTTAGATATAATTCTGTGGGTAACACACATTTATTATATCGGGTAAGAAAGCCGGTTAGCGACCAGTTACTCACTTTAGATAAGTAAAATGACGACCTCCGTGGCGTAATGGTTAACACCCTAGACCGCTAATCCGGAGGTTCTGGGTTCGATCCCCAGCCAGGGCAAGTTGGAAAATGGCCTTTTTCAAATTGTCCTGGGTCTTGGGTGTTTATCTATATATGTATTTATCATAAAATATAGTATCGTTGAGTTAGTATTCCATAACACAAGTTTAAAAACACTTACTTTGGGGCTAACTTAATCAGTGTAATTTGTCAAAAAAAAAAAAAAGTGTTACCTACATGCGACATTTATTATGTTGGTGTTAATTAGTCCCAAGTATAGTCTAGTTTAGATATAAAACATAAAATACTATAGTTTTACCCATTAAATATTATAAAAAGCTGAAAAAGTAAAAAAATAGCCATTTCGCCGGTCGGCGACCACTTTTTTCAGTTTATGACCACCAGTAAGCTGGTTTGCGACCACTATTTTAATATTTAAAATATGCTAATAAAACATTTATAACTAATTTAAAACATATGTTTTATTTTGCCTTTAAATAAAGAATATTTTTTTACATACCTAGGTATATTGAGTCCAGGGCTAAGACGGCTTCTAAAAAACTGGGCATCCTCTCCAAGGTCCAACGATATTTTACCCCTGACCAACTGTTGAGCCTTTACACAGCTCAAGTCCGCTCATGTATGGAGTATTGCTCCCACCTATGGGATGGATCTGCCCGCTATCAGCTCGAAGCCCTGGAAGCTATCGACAGACGTGCCAGAAGACTCGTTGGTGATTAGTTGCTTACGGCAGGACGGCTCCACAGCCTCGAACATCGCCGACTGGTAGCAAGTCTGTGTGTCTTCTACAGGTTGCACTTCGGGGAGTGTGCGCAGGAATTACATAATTTAATTCCCCCTGCACCATTCCACCATCGGACAACACGACGTGGACAGGGATTCCACCCATTTGTGGTCGATATTCCTCCTCATCGTACCTCTCGATTCGCCTCCTCCTTCATTGTGCGAACCGCTAAGGTGTGGAATTCCCTCCCTGCGTCGATGTTTCCCCATACATATAATTTAGGGATTTTCAAGGCAAGAGTGAACAGGCATTTTTTGAGTCTGCGTGATACACCTTAGACCTCATCTTAGCTTCCCATCAGGCTAGATAGAGATCAAACGCACTCAAATTTCTAATAAAAAAAAAAAAAAATGTAGTTTAAAAAGAAATATTGTCTTTTTTTATAAATTTTTACATGTAAAGGTAATCACACGTGGTCGCATAACCAATTTGCGACCATGAGAAACAACTCATACTAAATTACGGTGGCCGTAAACCAACGTGTTTATTTCAATTGTGTTTTATTTTATCGGCCGCCTATTTAGCGTCAATGTTTGTAGGTAAATTAAACAAAGTTCCTTCAAAACTGGTGATCGCTTACTAAAGAATTGCATCTTTACAGTATAACAATGCTACTTCCTATATGAACCATTAGGATCAGAATAAGCAAAACAAAATAATGTCTTATTCGTCGGATTGCGACCATGTGGCCGCATTCCAACATTTTTGCAAATATGCACTTCGGTTTTCCGACCACAGGATTTTATTTTAATATTAAGTATAAAAATAGCGAAATACTATTAAATTATAAATATGAAAACTTAACGATTGTTCTAAAAAAAATCTTAATTGTGTATATAACATGAAATAACTAAAGAAATTACCACTAAGCGCCGAGCGCCGTGCTATTTTTTTTTTACTTTCTGCTCAAAAACACACCGCTGAATCATCACGTGAATTGAGTAATTTTTCTTTGGTGCTAGGGTAAACCATTTCTTTCAAAGTATGTAAATTCATATTAAATAATCATTTGAGAAACGCGTAAGATTTGTTTTTTATTTGTGTTATCTCTAGAAATAGTATGATCTTGATTTTATCAGTCCGTCAAGTGGTCGCCAATCGAAGGGTGGTCGCTAAACGGCTAAGCGACTTACTTTCGTCTTAAGGCACTGAGGTATTTTGGACGTTAATTATACGGTATACAAATGCATAATGCAACCGGAACTGGCGGAGGAGTATGAATTGTACATTACGACCTTAAGACATTATTACAAGCACTTGTAGATGATACTAAAAGTTGGAAGCACACAGATTTTACTCCAAAAAATAAACAACACGACTGTCGACCGACAGTACTGCTGCAGCGCCAAACCAAACCTTAATGTTGCTTCGCAGACACGTACCTATTGAATGCATGCATCATTTTAGCACCATTTTAATAAATAACAATTTTAGTAAAACCCCAGGATTAAAAAATCAAGTTAAATAAAAGCGTCGATCTGCGTAATGGTACATACATATTATGTACTTAGGTATATCTAAAGGTAATACAATAATGATCGACTTTTAGTGAAACTTCTATTTCAAGATCATCACTTGATTTATTTATAATAAGTACTGATATGCTGAGGTTCATGGGTCAATGTCTCAAGTTCATACAGATAAGAGTAATGATGAACAAATAGGTAGAGTTATATGCATTATGCTTGTAATTTATATCAGTAGAAACGAACACGCAAAAGAAATAAATATACTGGGTGGGCAACATTGGAGGTACATATACAACTTTTTTTGCCGCCATTTTGTTTTGGCAGCAATTATGACAGTTGTTTCATTAATTTTTTTATAGATACGACTAATTTGTTATATAACTGAATACATTTGAGCAGCACATGGCATTGTAGGGACTATCTAAAGGGACGTGTCTATGCTAATAGGCCAAATTAAAACAAAATATCCGAGACACAGTCACTAAAATAACGCAGGAAACGTGTGAAATGTAATGAACAACGCAATGAAAAGGGTTTACATCTGCCATGCTGCTAGAGGTGAATATTTTCTGACATTATTTTCCATAATTGCCAGTTCTAAATACATACCTACTATATTAAAAAAACTCTTAATCATTTTCATATTTTATACAATAAAATTTAAAAAGAAAGTGTAAATATACCTTTTATTTGCCCTTCCTGAACCTACTTTAACAAGAATTTTACAAAATATATCTAGGCATTCAAATTAGAAATAAATGGGCAAGTGCGAGTCGGACTCGTAAATGAAGGGTTCCGTACCTCCGTACAATGTTTTAAAACGCTGAAGAAACGCATTTCTTGTATGAGGACCCCCTTTAATTTTTAACTTAATCTTATTTTTTGTATTTGTTGTTATCTGTGGTTGTTATGGTGGTCATAGTAATACATAAATCGGTGAAAATTTCAAATTAATGCTATTATAAAGATCGAGTTAATAAAAAAGCGGCCAAGTGCGAGTCGGACTCGGCCATAAAGGGTTCCGTCGCAGCACGTAACATAATATAAAAGTTCAAAAGGTAAATTGCGGTTTACGATTTATGACGTATTAAGAAATAACTATCTATGATACCGAGACCGCTATAATCTTAATTGAAAGTTTGTACTTTGAGGTATATACCACATTTTTTTCAGAATTATTTTAGTAATATTTCAAAAGTTACGGTGGGGGGACGCCTCAAATTTACTTTGTATTAGATTATCTCAAGACTGGGGGGTTAGATCTACAGAGTTTCAAAGCAGTTTTTGTTGCATTTTAAAAGACCTTTTCAACGATACCCCACACGTTGGGGTTAGTCCAATTTAATTTTTTAAATTCACTTTTCGTTGTATGGGTCTGAAAAAAAAACATTTTTTCATAATTTTAAAAACCAACTTTTGAAACTTCAATATCTATCTTTCCACCAATTTTCGTGACAATCGGTGCAGTAGCGGCGGAGTACGAGCCCGGACGGACATACAGACGGACGGACATGACGAAACTATAAGGGTTCCTTGTGGACTACGGAACCCTAAAAACGCTGAACAAAACACGTTTCTTGTATGACGACCCCCTTAAATTTTGAACTTTATCTTATTTTTGGTATTTGTTATTATAGCGGCTATAGTAATACATAATCTCTGAAAATTTCAAGTATCTCTTTAATGCCATTATAAAGATCTAGTTAAAAACGCTGAAAAAGCACGTTTTTTGTATGACGCTATAAATTAAAGGGGGACCTTTAATTTTTAACTTTTTTATTTTCAGTATTTTTTGTTATAGCGGCTACAGTAATACATAATCTGTGAAAATTTTAAGTGTCTTGCTATTACGGTTCAAGAGATAGAGCCCTATGACAGACGGACAGACAGCAGAGTCTCAGTAATAGGGTGCCGTTTGCACTCTTTGGGTACGGAATCCTAAAAACAAAATGTCCTCAAACTAGGTAATGAATTCGAAAACGTTTTTTTATAAATTGTGACATTTTCCGGGCCTCCGAAGTCTCAAAGTGAGTCACTCGTGTGACTTAGATCCTTTCGGGCTGATGCGCTAATATTCTCCCAGGTGCCACGGGGCGGCCACCGTGTTTGGAAAGGACCAAATTAGGGAAATATTTGTCTCATTGAGAATAATTTGGCTACAATTTTTAAGGTATTTAAATAGGTATGCTATGGTTTTTTAGGCGGTTCAAAACAAAATAAAACCCTGCCCAAACCATACAGCACCTAAGTATTAAGAGATTAGAGGAGATAATGCGATAACAAGTTTGTATCCCGAGTTAGGTTAAATCACTATATTGAGTAGGAGTTTAGGAGAAGTGGAATGTAGTTTATGTAGCTCAAGAGATTATGATGTATTAAAATACGCACGAGGTCGGAGTTAGTACAAAATAGAGTTGCCGGTTTTAAATCTTGCTAGAAAGTTAAAAAAGAATAGTTTAGTAAGAGTTACTTTGTAAGCATAAACTTTACGTTAAATAAAAGTTTAGCTGAAAAGAACGATGGTAAACTGTTAAATCACTGAATATAGTCGAGAAGGTCATAGAAATTATATTATGGCATCGACGACGTCCCGCACCACAAGGCAACGTTGAAGGTTGTAGGGCATATCGAGTATACCTATATGTGCAATAGCTTTAATTTCGTTTCACGGTTTCTTTCGCTTTAAAGAGCAGTTCACTCCTAGATGATATCTAGGGCCTAATGAAAATACTTACCTATTAAAAAGTTACAAATAAAGTCTAGTAACTTGTATCTGCCGTGTAGGTACTCACCTCTATACTTAGTACTTATATGTATATTCTAAGTTCAGCATATATTTTTAAAGCATTAAGTAGAATATAAATAAGCTTCGTGTAGATAATAAAAAGACTAGCCTTTTAGATAAAGTGCCTATTTGTGTAGGTAATAAATATTTACTCCAAGACAGGCGTGTACGAGTGCCTCGCTCGAGGTTTTATCTCCTGCATTAAAAATTGAAAATGATAAAATGCCACTGGTCCTAGCTTCTGGGTCAGGTCAGTCCCAAGGTAGGTATTACGAGTATTTGTTTCAAGGATATTACGAGTGCGGCACGGTTATTGTACGGTGTCTATCGTCTGAGTTTTAATGCTGTAGAATTTCATTACAGTTTAGCACACACTTATACTTAACCATTTTCCAAAATGTACATTTTGGAATACTTTTACAGCTAATACTAACAACTGATTCCCTCTCTTCGCAGAAAGTGAAAACCGATGGAAAGGATAGGCAAAAATGATTCATGTCATGTCAGTAGGCGATGCGGCAAGCAACCTTCCTATCGCTATTATGATATTCTTTTCCAACTAGATACCCACCATAGCTTTATAAGGAATAAAGACTGATAGTAGATATGTATAAATTATAAATTTTAATTAATAAATAAAACATTTTTTATTAGGAATGAAACCGTAAATTTTCACAAAAACTCTACCCAAGCGTGTCAAGGGCAAGAGAAAATTGGCAAACAAAGTGGGCAGCCTGAAACCATTTAACATGATTTCAGAGTGAGGGAAATTACATTTTCAATATTGACACAATTAAGAGTAACTATAATGCACGCAAATTTTAAGGATTTATAATTACTCCATTTGATTTGTCAGTTCCTGCGTATCTGGCGTTTTAGTATTTGGGAGGTTGATGTAGCTGAATATTAAAGGAGACAGTGCCCGATTGTTTATTTAAACTTTATTGCACAGTTTATAAGGTATATGTCGCAGTTGGATAGTATAATCCGCTAATTGATAAAACCTCTAGCTGTTTGGCATTACAGCTCGGTTTTGCTAAACAGCGAACCCTCATACGCGGAATAGAATGAACGACTGGATGAATATATCATCCATGTGGAGCCGTCAAACGGCGTCTAAAGAAATTATATGCAATTTAGAATGCCTACGAAGTGGCAATGTGGCGAGCAAGCGAAACGAGCGTGCCGCGGCAGCGGCCGGCAAGTGTTAGTAAAGTTCTATCCATTTTACTAGGTTAGGGCAAACCTATAGCAATATAAATAGTGGAATACATTTCTGGGAAATGAAATTCGACGTCAAAAAGATCTGTATTTACACACCCAGTTATATTTCATTATGGTAACCCTATACCAAATCCTTATCATGTATGTGTCACAGTTGGATTGTTTAATGGTTTCTTCAAACAGCTGATTACCGCTACTGTTTGACAAAATCGCTAACTGTTTGAAAACGTGGTTAGCGGTTTTAATGAACGTGACACGTTGCGCAATCTAAGACAATCCAGTTGAACGATTTTCAGTTTAACAAAACCGAGCTGTAATGCCAAACAGCTAGAGGTTTGATCAATTAGCGGATTATACTAACCAACTGCGACATACCCTTTTCCTTCCACCTCCGTGGTCCAGTGGTCCAGGCGTCTGCCTTGTGATCCGGAGGTCGTGGGTTCAAATCCCACTAGGAAGCATACTTTGTAAAAAGTTGTTTCCAGTCTGGTTAGAACATTGCAGGCTTGAATTACCTGATTATCCGAAAAGAAAGATGATTCCGTGCTTCAGAAGGCACGTAAAGCTGTTGGTCCTGAACGCCATCTAACGTTTGTACCTATCCTAGGGTTGGTTCTTGTCTACCCTTTGGGTTGCGGAGGTCAGACGGCAGTCGCTCTGTGTAAAAACCAGTAACCTCGTCGAATCACCTAGGGTTAGGTAGCGGACCCCGGGCTCTGAAGCGTAACCGCTGACGATGCTCCCGGGAATACGCTTGATGATGGATGATACATTCCTTTCCGGTCAACTAATATACCACGAAGAAAATATGTGTGTCTGACGTGATACAATTTGTAATTAAGTAAACTAAATATAAGTAAAAATCTATCTATAACATATGCCAGTTTACTTGCTAGTCATCATTCCATCACAGAATAATCCATTCATTCAGCAATTTAGTGCGGTAACGCAGATAGAATATTGGGCACCGGCACAGAAATGTCAACGGGCGGGTTAGAAATAGAGTGTAGATTGTATTTTTAATTGTATTTTTTTATTATTATAATATAAAGTTAAAATTTATATTAAGTTTGTTGAGAATTGTAATTATTTCGTTTCAATTATATTGTATTGTATTTAAATAAATAAACATTGCAAGTCTTGTAAGTTCTAGACACAGTTATCAAACCGAGCAAAAGTGTACCTAATAGGTGTAAAATGATACGCCACGCCGGCGATGGTTTAATGAACCAATAAGCTGGATTCGCTCGCGTAAAAGAATTATCGCTGTTTATGACACGTTTCATGATAGATGTTATGCGACGAAGTAATGTGAGATTAACGTAATGTAGTAATTATAACGCGTAAATAAGATATAAAGCTCATTATATCTTTCTTTTTTTTTGGGAGACCTTTTTCAAGATTTTTTATGCTGTCTATATATAATTGCTTGCATCTGACATAGCTTAAATGTGCTTTCTGAAGCAGGATATGACCTTGCTTCAGAAGGTATGTTACTCAGAGCTAGATATATTTGCCACTTATCCATAGTACGGACGAGGCGAAAGTTTAATGAAGCAGCTAGATTCAAGACCGTCAATGAGTTAATCATTATCATCATCCAAACGTATTCGCGGCTACATCGTCAGCGGTTATGCTTCAGAGCCCGGGGTCCGCTACCTCACCTAGGTGATTTGACGAGGTTACTGGTTTTTACACATAGCGACTGCCGTCTGACCTCCGCGACCTAAAGGGTAGACCAGCACCAATCCTAGGATAAATACAAACGCTAGATGGCGTTCGGGACTAATAGCTTTGCGTGCCTTCCGAAGTACGGAATCATCTTTCTTTTCGGATAATCAGGTGATTCAAGCCTGCAATATCCTAACCAGACTGGAAACAACTTTTCACAAAATATGCTTCCGAGTGGGATTTACACCCACAGCCTCCGGATCACAAGGCAAACGCCTTGATTACTGGACCACGGAGGTAGTCACCGTCAATGAGTTATCGCTATGTATGACACGATTAATCCTCCTCATTTTACCACTTTCCTGGACGCATAAGGATGTGACCAGTAAAACGAGCAGGCTGCTTTCGAACCCGGTGTACTGGATTTTTCTTCTCCAAAGATAACATGCGTGTCTAGTCTATGGTCATCCATCGATGTCAAATGGCAAAGAGCTTGGACCTTCTCAAATGGTCACCCATGAATGTAATATACCATCGGAATGAAAAAATAAACACCGGCAAGGATGTAATGAAGCGATAATACTGTATTCAACTGCACAATGACTTATCACTGCTTATGACATGTTTCATGATGTATATATTATTATGTCAGATTTATTACGCGTAATAATTAAATTCCATCTTTTCTTGAGGAATTTGTAAGATTTTTCAAGATGTCTAAATACCTCTTTATGAGCACCCATCCAGGTTCACCTCATGCCTATTACATCATGCCACTATTATATCATGATTGTTCTCTTATAATTTTAAGTACCTATGTAGGTATATCCATCGAACTAATGAAGAAATACTTATTAGTCAAATTTCATGAAATCTTTCACATTTCATAGAAAAAGCGAACTACACCAACTACAGTGCACTGGTCAATGATTATGTCTCCTGATGAGACCAAATGTACTTACTCGGTCAGCTCAAGGTAAAGGCAACTTAACTCATTCAAAGGGACAAGCATTATGTTTGTTCGAACTATCATCATCATCATCTAAGGCTCTACAGCCGCGGGTGGGCCTGGGCCTAGTGGTTAAGTAAATTGTTCCAGATAGTCCGGTTTTTGGCTTTCTGTCTCCAGCCTTTGACGCCTACGTTATTAAGGTCTTGTTCGACGCCATCCAGCCATCTGAGCTTGGGTCTACCTCGGTTTCTGCGACCCTCGGGTCGACTCTCCAATATACGTTTTTGTACTCTGGCCTCGTCCATTCTTGCTACGTGCCCTGCCCATCGTAGGCGTCCAACTTAATAGTTTTTATGACGTTCGGCTCATTGTACAACTGATACAGCTCGTGGTTATAGCGCGAACGCCATCGCTCTTGCTCACAGGCAGCTCCGTAGATGCGCCGAAGCAATTTTCGCTCGAATACCAACAGGCGGTCCTCATCCTTCTTACTCAAAACCCAACATTCAGAACCGTAGGTCAATATGGGCCTCAGTCGTTCGAACTAGCGTGAAATTTAATTAAGTCCCATTTCAATAAAACTTATCTACAAAAGGAGAATATCATGTTACGCTTCGTTGGCGTGAATGCCAGTTCCTTGTAAAACGAATCTAAAACAATCTAAAGAGACGTCACAGTTAAGACGTCCCAAACAGGAAAATTTATGATGGCTTTATTGAATAAGGAGTACTTACATAAATAAAGATTCTCTTTTTTGTTTTAATACAATTTCTTTATTTTCTTATGTAAATTTTTGTTACCTGATAGCATGAAAAAAAACGGGGACTAATATTTAAAGTTAGTATTGATACTTACCTATTTTAATAGAATTTAGTTAGGCAAGCCGAGCTGTTTGAATCGTTTCAATCAGTTAGTTATTTACTATGCATATTTCAATTAATTACTATGCATAAAATGGAAAATGATACTCATGTAAAAATATTTTTTTAATTCTGTAGGTTATTTAATATGTAAACATTCTTTGTGTCATTTCATCCATGTGTTCTCATTTTGGGATAAACGTACCAGTTCGAATACTTGGTTTCCTTCCTTCTGAAAAATGATGAGATTTACAAACCTGCTTAGATATTTTTTTCTCTAGTCAGGCTAACCTACTCGTACGTACGTACTACGTACGAAACGTATTTTAAATGCTTGGATCGGCTTAAATCAAAATTAGATTAGATTGTAAGCGCCCAATAAATCAGAAATCGCATTCGCGCTCGAGCGCGAGTCGCTTTAGGCGTAACAAAGATCCCTTCAAAAACATTTTCATGTAAAGTAATGCCAAGACGAGTACATATTGCTAGCACTGTAAAAAAATACCAGATCTCATGGAGTGCAAGCTTCTAATTCTTAGATCTTAGTCAAAATGTGTGGTCTGGCCGTTTCGTAAGAGACACGGACACTCTTATGGGCTTATGAATAGATAGTAATTAATTTAGGCGTAATATTTGCCAATAGGCCCTCAAGTAAAGTAACTGCCAAACCACAACTTTTAACTAAGGTTTAGGGTTTTTAGAGAACTTAAGACTTGAATTCACGCAGAACTCTATACGCTACGATGAGAGTTAGTGAGAGTCAGGTTATGGCGTGTAGAGTTAGGAGCTTGGCACTCAATAAGATCTGATAACTTTTTTACAGAACAAGCAATATGTATCACTTGTCTTGGCATTAGGTATAGGTAATTAACATGACAAACGTTTTTGGAGGGATATAATTTCTTTTTGTAAGTTAAATTGGCCATTTTAGCCTATACAAACTTTCTACCGTTCATATGTATAATTTAAATTTAAAATTAAGGGGTTATTTTTTAAATTTGTCGAAGTACATTTTATTATTTGTAACCAATATTCTGAATACCAATTTTTATCCTACTTGCTTGAAAATTGACGAAAGTTCCATACAAACTTTTACTCCCCCTATTTTAAGGGATGAGGGGCAAAATGTAAAATGTACACATTTCTTAATTTTTATGTTGCCTGTGTGCAAGTCTTAGCTTTCACACGAAAATTTAGCTTTCTATGACTTCAGGAAGTACCCCTAACAATTTGGCTGATCATCAGTCAGTGGATATGAGAATCAGTGAGTGACGAAATCTGGGTTTTTTAGATATTAATCAAATTTAAAAGTATAAAGCTATACATTTGAAACTTGGCATGTTTAATCAATACTCTAAGGACATTATATCCTGAGAATTTGGATTTTATATCAGTATCTAGACTGAATCTATAAGGGTACAAAAATACGACGTAACGCTTCGAGAAAAGGTAGGTAGTGCGTCTCGTCTTGGCGGGGGCACTCCCGTGCTCCCAGATAAGCGATGAACGTATCATACGGAATCCCTTTATACTACTGGCAGCTGTCCAGCAAACTGGCAGGACAGTTTATTTACGCTTGCCACAGCGGTGTTAAATACACTACATTTAATGACACTGCGTTTATAAATTGCTGGCTTTACTCTATAATACACTTATAGATACAGCTATATTTCCTACAGCTCTTTGTCTTCCAGGCAGAAATAGATTCTAGGATTGAAGAATCTTGCATGATCATTGTCATTTGGGGCAAGAAATTTTTATTAGGTGAGTCATTGATTGAACCGCGCCGCTTTTTTATGGAGGTACCTAAGTATTACCGACTCTTGTCAAACGAATTAACATTACAAAACACATAATGATTCCACAGGACCTGAGTCCTGTGTACAGGACGGAGGGAACCAAAGGCAAGGTTTTGGTGTGCCGACAACTAGCTAACAGATAGCCTAGGCTTTTTATAAAAAAAAAAGAACGATTGCAAAGAGGTACAAAATAAGAGCCTGGAGACTGCTTCAGACTCTGCTTTCTACATTTTCATTTGATTCTAAGGTAAATAAATAAATAGATAAGGACAAATCACACTAATTGAGATACTATTTTTTATAAACCTCTTCACGCTTTATCTACTGAACCAATCTTTTTGAAATTTCGCATAAGTACAGATAGTTAAGAGTCCTGAGAAGGACATAGGGTACCTTTCATCCTGGAAAAATGTACTGTTCCCGTAGGAACTGGGATACGCGAGCAAAGCCGCGGGTAAAAGCTAGTAAATACATATATAGATAAACACCTAAGACCTTGCCCTGGATAGAAATTGAACCCAGAACCTCCAGATTGGCGGACAAGCGTCTTGACCATAACACGACGGAGGTTGTAAGGTAGTAGATAATAAAATGTGTGATTTGTCCTTATATATTTATTTATTTTATTTATTTATTTATTTAACTTTATTACAAACAATGTAACAGGCGGACTTAAGGCCTAGGGCCTTTTCTACCAGTCAACCTACAGGTGGTGCGGATAAAAGTTAATATTATATTATATTAAAAAAAATGTATAATGTATGGCCGCTGAAGATATACCAGTGTCTGCTGCTGTGGTTTATCTATTTTTGTGTCAAGGTTATGTAATTTCTCCTAAGAACGATAATATAGAAAGGTAACATAATTTAAAATAAATAAAGAGTAATCTCGTAAAACTGGTCTTACCTAAACTAAATGTTTATTGTAAGGGTTGCTACACGCTTATTCGGGCTGACATTAATCGGCACAGCCGGGCGGTAAAATCGAATATATGTAGAATGTACGGGGAAAAAGGCGATATAATAAGTGTATAGCAACCCTAACGTATTGTTGATTGCATATAACCTTCACGTTAATTAGTCGATAACGACAAAAAAATGATAACTTGTTTAAGAATCGTGCAAATATCGGTCAGTCAGATTGAGATGAGTATTCACCGTTGAAAATTGTGGATGAGATATCTGGAAGTAATCGCAGTTATTTATACAGGTCATTATATGATTGATGACTGCCTTTATGCATTAATCAATAATTTTATAGCTACATATGATTATATGCTGTGGCCATGGGCAAACCGTTTCTGTGATCGATCATTTGTACCAAGCTGTCCCTCGGGAAAGTGTGGTATTTCCTGTGTAAAATATAAGCTAAGTCTTTTCTCCGTGAATGAGTAAGTGTCTTGTAAAAATCACGTCAATCTGTTGTGCATTATTATTTACAATATAATATAAGGTACATACACTTGAAGTTAGTTAGTCGCATAATAGACGTTTTAAAGTACACGTTTCTCATACGCACGATGTAAGAAGCTGGAATCTCCTGAGGAAATTGGTTAAATCTCTCACAGAAAGTCGTAAAGTAGCTTCACCGCTTCTATGCTTCGTTCGGTGAGTGAGAGAGCCGGAGCCCCCCCTCTCCATCCCCCCTCTGGGGAGGGCTTTGAAAGGTCGGTAACGCTCTTTTTATACCCCTGGTGTTGCATTTGTCCATGGGCAGTGGTGATCACTTACCATCAGGTGACCCGCTTGTTCGTTTGCCGTCCTATGACATAAAAAAAATTATGAACAGAATTTTCTGGATAAAGTTGGTAACGAAATTACGACATTGACCTTACCTGATGTCACGCAAAATGTGTCAATGGTATCAGACAAAGCCAGGACAAAGCGTCACGGCACGTCACGCTGCGGGTTCGTGGGCCAAATTAATGACATTATGCTATTCGTTACGGAAACGGGACGATACCGAGTGGTACGATTAAGATTAGCGTTGTTTTGCAAATACCTCTTGTTTACGACGTTTAAATTTGTGTATGATATTGTGCCAATTTTACTGCGAACATTTGTATGAAAAATGTGTAGGTGTAAAAACACAACGATTACTTTGCAAATGTTATAATTTTTGGATCATCATCATCAGGTCTTTTTTAGTCTCCACTGCAGGAGCACGACCCTCTCTGTACTATCAGACTAGAGCTATACTTAGCCAGAGTAGCCAGAGGATTTGACTTACACTCTCCACGCTAGCCAGACGGGTTGGAGAGGTCTCATCACCATCCAAGCGTATATTCCCGGTTGCATCGTCAGCAGTTACGCTTCTGGTTTTTACACAGAGCGACTGCCGTCTGACCTCCGCAACCCAAAGGGTAGACCAAAACCAATCCTAGGGAGACGGTTTGAGAGGTCTCATTGATGTTTATAAGCTTTGTTTAGCTAGAAGGCGACTTAGGAAACACCCTTAGTCGCCTTCTACGGCATCTGGCGGCACTTGGAGTGCTCGTATTCTACTCTGCCGGGAACCACACAGCAAGAAATTTTTGGATCGGTAAGTATTCTTTAAATAATTCTAAAAATGCTTATTAGACGTTTTGACACGGAAGTAAAAAATAGTTCATCTAGAATACTATTCTTTGGAATAGAAAACTCTGATAATAATAGCCACGATGTAGCTAGCATAATTTATGAACACATTTATCAGTAGAAGACCCTCGTATCTGGATCCGGTTTTTAGTTACCTATCTCCCCAGATGATAAGTATAGTGCTTATCATCTGAATGGGCACGTTATTGACGTAACGTAGAGGACTCATTCTTCGAAGCACGCGACTACTGGGGTCTAGGTAATAACAATCGTCACGCTAAAGGATGCAGGCGACAAATTTCATAAACATGTTTACCAGATAGTACGCTCCATAATTATATTTTGATTAGGATTGTTTTTTATCATTTCCTTATTGGCCTTTGGATCTTACAACTTAGGCTCTGTCTACCCCTTTAGTGTATCAATTCCTTATTTAGAAAAAAATATGCACCTATTTTACAATTCCACGGGAACCTGACCTGAATTCTGAATGAAAACCGTCACGCTAAAGGATTTTTAATTTGCAGGGATGGTACAGCTTGATACGACGCAAAACAAATGGCAGTATTTAAATATATCGATTTCTTATAAGTATTCTTGATAACAACGATGAATAAGAGCTAAGTCAAACAAGTAAAAGAGTTGAATTTTTCGTAGAAAATTGGCAGAGTTTTATTTCTTTTTCAACTCATAAAATACGCTTGTTTGGCTTGGTCCTAAGGATGTAAAACTGCTGACTTAGCTATTCTAAGGTTAGCATGTAGCAAAATAGACGAGTAAGTAGCTGATGGACATGATTTAAGTCTATAAACGGGACTTGTTACGTTGGGTCTAACGTTATGTAGTAGATTAAGTAGCTGATACACGGATAAGTACCTAACTGATTGATATTTAAAAAGCTAATTAAGTAATACAAATAAAAATATAGAATAATACATTAAATTACTACATGTCACCACTAAAAGCCATATTGCAATAAAATTCGTGGTTAAAAAAATACGTTGAAGAAAGTAAATTCACCAAATTGTGAAGTAGGTATGTGGCGTGATCGATGATGTGTTTTCACCTATTGATGGAATATGTGACCGGAACCGACCTCAGAGAGATATATATAAGTAAATTTAATATGGGTATGTTCAGAGTATACCTACCCTATCTCTAATGCTGCCCGGAACTTGAGTGGTTTAGTGGAGTGCCGCCAGTAAAGTACACAGGTACAAGAATTTCCATTTTTATAAGTGTAAGGTGTATGCAAATTTAAGTTTTGTCTCGATGGAGGTGACATCTCTTAAGATAAAAGCCTCTAAATAAATAAAGACAAACAAAAACGTGGCTCTGTACATACATATATACTCGTATCAGGACGGTTAGCTAGTGAAACGGTGAGACGGTGTCTGAGTGACTGGGCCAATGAATGACTCATTCTAAATCTACCACGGAAATGTTACTATGTGAGATATAAAACGCTTTTTAGATAGAAAGACTATTTCTACAAATAAAGAGTGGGTGATCAATGAGGTATGGCAATACATGGATGAATAACAGTATATATTACTATTACAGAATTTATACTTATTAATACATATACTTTAATGATAAAATATTCTCAAGTTTAAAGATGTCCCTAAAGAATAATCAGAATTTCGGGCTATTTAAACAAATCTCTAATGGTGAATGAACATATACTTAAAGATATTAATATTATTGTATTCGAAATCAAGTAAGTATACTCAGAAATTAATTTAAAATTCTTTCTGACATTTCAAACACCATTCTATAAAAAATATCAAACGAAGAAATGATTTTAAATAATGTAATAAAAAGTAAAACTTTATTCATAAAGAAAAAAAAACGCTTTATCTAAATAGGCACTTGCGTGACGGAGAGGAGATATATGAGTCAAAATAAAGATAATAGAAAAAGAAAACGATGCAATCCACAACATTTTAACATGTCCCCGACTGACGAATGGAAACAATATTTCTCTCCACAAATAATTCTTATCTCCCCGAGTTTACGGGTGGAATGGAAGATTTCTGCGTCTGGCAGTTAAAGGTCATTATTTATATCTAAGAAACGTAGGTTGGGGGTCTCTTCTGAACATATTTGAATTTAAAGCTTTCAAAATCTGATTAACAATTTCCTAGATCACGGGAATTTTCAGTCTACTGTAAATTATCTACTTCACACAAAAAAGTTTTACTCTAATATTTTACTCCGCCAACTCTACCATATCACGAGACCGTACCGTGCGTCGAATTGATTTGGATACGCATTAGATTTGCATACTGGAAGTTTTTTTAATAACTATTTGAAATGTGCTCTTTAGATTCCAGAGCATTGAGTATACCTACATGGAACCTAACTCTACCTGCTGGCTTTTATCTGAAACATGTCTCAATTATACGCCGAGATCTGAGATAGACCCTTTTCACATGTGACATGACATGCCGTAACAAAATCGTTAGATTCGGTTGCCTTCGAAATCCTACCAAAATATGTAAATATGCTACTGAATATGAAAAGCATGTTTAACTAGCATTGTTATCTGTACTTACGAGACATGGTAAATTGGGCGCGTGAATTTTGTAAATACAAGGAGTTGTTTGATAGTTTGCTCGTCAAATAGCGATAACGTGTAAACACGAAACCGTGTTGATTTTAATGCAGTGTAAAGTTTAATTACACCAACTATAAATATAACTGGTAACTACTAAGTAATTATAAATGTTTTGATTGAGCATCTGGAGGCACGGGAGTACCTCCGCCAAGACGAGACAACAGCAGCGCAAGGCACCTTTTCTCAAAAAGTTTTGTCGTATTTTTGTAACCTTATAGATTTGGTCTAGATAATGCTAGAAAGTCTTAATTCTCAGGATACAATATCATTAGAGTACTTATTTAACATGGCAAGTTTCAAGTGCATACTTTTATTTTTAGCGTGTAGTGTCCCTGTGTAGTTATTGTGCTTTTTATTTTATTAATATCTAAAATACCCACTTATTTACTGACGAATGTTCGGCAATAATATTAGGGTACTTCCTGAAGTTATACTGGGCTAAAATTTTGTGTGAAAGCTAAAATTTGAACGCAGACTATTCTATCTAGTATCCTAGTCTTAAGTTCTCTACAAAACCTACACCTTAGTCAAAATGAGTAAATGAATTACTTTTTGTTCATAAGTCCGTAGGAGATTCTACATCACTCTTACGAAACGAGGAGACCACACATTTTGACTAAGATAAAGTTTGTAGGAAACTTAAGACTAGGATTCACGCAGAACTCTATATGCGCTGTGATGAGAGTGTTGGGTTAGGATGTATAGAGTTTGGAGCTTGGCAGTTCATGAGATCTGAACCTTTTTACAGTGCAAGCAATATGTACCTAGTCGTCTTGGCATTACTTTACATGAAAATGTTAGTGTTGTACCTACATACACGTAATTTCATCACTCTATGTCATATTATATAAATTCAGTAAGTAGCTTTTAGTAAACAACGATTGTGGGTTGATAACAAATTATTTTTCTTTAAGAGGGCGCCTGATGTCAGTAATATAAATTTTGCTCCTGCTTCCACGCACACAAATTTACTCTAGCCGAAGCGAGACAGCGAGCCATGCGGGGCGTCGGGAATCGCGGTGGGTCAATGAGGCTAGTTCTAGTTTTGAGCTTTTTTCGTTTTACAAAGAATATTTAAGAGTTATTTAAAAAGTAAGATATATGGTGACTGCCTTATGTTTAATACAATTATAATCCAAAGTTACAAGTGTTACATTATTGTATTTCTTGAATACATTCTGTTTTAGTATAATTCTGAGGTGATTTGGAGGCAACTTCGCAATGTTTTTCTATCGAGAAAATTTTAAGCAATCGTGTTTCCGAAACTTATTATGTTTAGAGTTAGTCCTGAAATTTGCTGTGTTTTTATTTCAAAGTGAGTATTTCGTTAATATTGATAAATATTTAAGATCGCTCTAAGAACTTAAGGGTAGTATGGGCTCTTAATAACTTTTTCAACTATTGATTTATACAGCATTACAATGCTTGGAACAATATCTAAATTAAAAATATCTGATGAAAAATTTCGCTACGAGTGCGTTACGAACTCACGCCCCTCACATTTGTACTGTTCATGTACTTGCAATTGTGCTACCGTGACTAAGAATCACCCCAACGAATTTCCTCATCACATACTTATTAATTTACGCATTTAAAGCATGCGTATTTCTTCATAACTACCCACTATTTAGACAATTAAACTTAATTCATATTAGATGATTTTGAAGTCAATTAAAGTGAACAAGGCTTTATTTAAATTATTGATTTATTTGACAGCATTACAATGCTCGGAACAATAGCTAAATTGAAAATATGTAATGAAAAATTTCGCCGCGAGTGAGATATCTCACTCGTGGTAAAAAGTTTTTCATCACATATTTAATTTAAACTTTTTTTTAAAACGTTTATTTTTTTAACCACGCACTTAATTTGCTTTGACTGTTGGAGATTTGAAAATGTTAACTGTGTCTCTTATATTAAGTTCAGTTTAGGGAAGTAAACTATAACACATTTGCCATGACGGGAGTAATTTCTAAACTTGAAATTCTATAGTCCGTGATATAACGACGAGAATAGACTAAGCACATAAAACAGAGGGTCGCTCCCAATGATGTTATGGTTTGGATAGATAGTTCATAAGATCGAGTTCACATTCAAAGCCAACCATATTTCACACTCTCGTAGCGGTAATGGTTAATGGTTAGAAAACAACGCAGTACCGATAGGCTCTGTTACGTAACCCGCCTGGAAAGACTATCTACTCCTAAGTGTTTAATTAAACTTAACTGTATCTCATTTACTTAAAGCCATTTTCAGCATCTTGAAGCTAGTTCCGGTGAAAGCATTAACTTGAAAAACTCGTAATTCCGTAGGCGCTAAGGGAAGGCGTTACTGACGCTGCCCGTTTTATTTCTAGATGGCATTTACTAAGCGGTGTAAAAATGTAATTCTAGTGTAGAGCAGCGTAAAATATGTAGTTCTACATGTATGTATGTTCTACATGTAAAAGAAAAATATGTTCTTCTCGAGTCAAACATGGTTAAGATATTCGAACTACACTTCATTACATCAGAAATTAGCCACAGTGGAAAAATCTACAGTTGTATTAATCAATGGTGCTTAGGCTGGCGCGCCGCTCCCATTCCGCAATATGGGCGAATCGCACACTTTGCACAGTCATTGTCGAGGTTTGACGTCGGTAAATATGCCTTCTGTGGCGCATAAAGCTTTATTTGTCAAGCATTTTAACTACTTGGTGGAGTCATTTTACTGCAGACTTGCTGCTGTCTAAAGAGATCCGCGATACACATTTTCCTTTTCAAAGATTTTTATGTAATTAAATTATCTCTATAATTATTTAGGTACATAGTAAGAAGTTTAGTTATGATGTACCTATACAGTGGTAAGTTTGACGTCGGTAAATATGCCTTCTGTGGCGCATTAAGCTTTATTTGTCAAGCATTTGATAACTAGTTGGTGGAGTCATTTTACTGCATACATGCTGCTGTCTAAAGAGATTTCGAGTAACACATTTTCCTTTTCAAAGATTATAATGTAATGAAATGATCTCTATAATTACTTAAGTACATAAATAGTAAGAAGTTTAGTTATGATGTACCTATAGAATGGTAAGTTTGACGTCGGTAAATATGCCTTCTGTGGCGCATTAAGCTTTATTAGTCAAGCATTTGATAAATTCTTGGTGGAGTTATTTACTGCAGTCTTGCTTATGTGTAAAAAAATTTTAAGAAACACAATTTCCTTTTTATAGTATTTTATGTAATGCAATTATCTTTACTTCATCTCTATAATTACTTAGGAACATCAATAGTAAGTAGTTGAGATAAGTTTACGAGTACAGTGGTTAAGTTTGGTTTTGTTTGTAGAAAAAAATGCATTCCAAAAAAGGTTCCTTCTTATATAAGTAGAGATAATCTGGTTAAAACCCATCTTGTGTCTCTTTTCCTTTTATCGGCATTTATTTGATAGAATGTGACTTCGCTCAACGCCAAAAGTAAATTTAGCCTGTTTTCTGCTCTTGACAAGATGTAAATGGCAATGTCTAATTACATTGACTTGTGTTTAGGGGAATTTTCTATTCAGAGCGTCCTGGCATACCGCGTCAAAAAATACGCCACTACGTTTTAAAACAGGTTGCACTTTGGCACTTCATCGCGGAATCTAATACCTCCAATATATCTGGTTGTATTCTTCTTAAGAAAAAATGTATTTGAAGTAGCTACAATCGATAGTATCTATGTGAAACGATCTTAGGCTGATCTGATGTCAATTATTCTGGTTATTTAAATCTTATCAAAAATAAACAATTAAATTAACTTATCATAAAATTGCACCGTAATTATATTGATATTGTCCTGATTTATATAACACGATAAAATGCTGATAACGAGTGTGTGATTACAGTAATCAGCTAAAAATCACGTAACATTCGCTAACATATCAGATATCGATTACAAACACACACCAGAATTTTAATTTTAATTTCACATTGCATATAAAATGGTTTTTTTTTCAGCTATTTATTTATTTAATAATTACATTGCATTGCACATGAATAATTCAATACAAAATATAGTTACATATTTAGTGAAACATTACATTACATAGTTAGGGAAAATAACGCTAAAATAAGAATGTCATACTAGTTTTATTTTAAATTATGTAGAAATAGAATTTTTAGTCCACATCCGTGTTATATAATTAATATAACACAGATGTGGACTAAAAAAAATATTGACTCAAGTGGTACAAAGTTGTTGTTCATTTTAATGGGCTGAGGCACCATCTGAAAGGTTTCGCGTTAGTTCATTAACAAGTTGTATAATTAGTATGCGGGAGCTACAACACTATCAAAGTAAGTTACGGTTCAAACCTCACATCAACATGGCCTAGTTCGATACTCAATAATTTAGTATGCCACTGAAGCACCCCTTGGCACAAATTCAAATCTAATTGGAGAGCTCGCCAATTTACACTGAGGGGTTGATTTCGTGTAAGTAAATAAATTACACGCGACCAAAAACAAATATAATAAAGGAAGAGTTGTTCAAAGTTTTGACTAAATATATGCACGTGTTTATTGAATTGAAATACATTATCTATTTTATTAAATGTTTTGTTTCCTGTATTCAGGTCATTAGATACTAAACTTAGAAACAGAACAAAGCATGTATATATTCAGTACACCCTAAACTAATTAGCTGAACTGAATTTTTACGAAAGTTCCGTCGGGTCTACTATCTAACCACTAAGTAATACTTTGTATGAACAACTAACAATGACTTAATTATCTAATTATTCGTTGTTGATATTAGCCATTATCATACTCGTAACTGTTTAAATTATTTTTAATAAACTAGCACACCTACAAAAGCAAAGGTTTTTTTACTGCGTTAAATCTGTAATTGCATTATGTGCAACAATCAATTATATAAGTATGTTACTATGCTTGAATGAATAAAGCACGTTTAAAAAAAACAAAGAATGTTATTAAAAATACAAGTTGCAAATCTACGGGTACAGGTACAGCTTATTTAATTCTAGAACTACTTTGACCCACAGACAACTCATTGAGTTGTCTGTGCTTTGACCTGAGAAAATGTGACTGACTATGTTTTTTTTAATAATAATAATATGATGAATGATGGTTTAATTTGTCGCTGAGAGCTCCATATCATTTAGATACATGTTGCAAGTGTGGGTATTCCAAAGTTCAATTCAACTCAATTAAGTGGGAGGAACTGTTACTCATACATGGCAGAGATACAAGTTTTGATACATACATAAATATTTTTATTTCAATTGCTACTAATTTATTATCTTACTTAAATTATATAAGATGACTTAAGTATAGTTTATATATAGGATGACTTTTTATCCACCAGCCAATTTTTTGGAGCAAATTCAGTCCATGATACTGACCTACTTTCTATAATATTTTTTATTGAAAATAGATAAAAATTTTTCGTCCTCCCATACAAAATCAGTTGGCCTGAGCGCCAATCTGTATGGGAAGGCGAAATTTTTTTATCGTTTTACGTAAATTGTTTTTATGGAAAGTAGTTCAGTATCATGGACTGAACTTGCTCCAAAACTTTGGCTGGTGGTTAAAAAGTCAGCCTGTATAAATACACATATATAATAATGTATTAATATATGTTTAAAACAATAATAATATGGGCAACGTTGTCATAAGAAGTTTCTTTATCTAACGTTAATGTACTATGAAGTCATATTTATAAATGGCGCGCTGTTGTTGTTGTTATCATCTACAAACTTGTTATTTTTAATATTTATTTTTCACACCAAAAATATATTTTTCAGCACTGACTTATTTTTAGTGGCTATTTATCGACATGAGCTATAGATTAAAAAATACCCATAAAAAATTATGCATACGCTATATTGAGTTTTGTTGAAAAACCTTTCAATATGCATATATTTGGGGAAGGTACATTCTTTCTTGCTCTTAGGTGTCTTAGGCTAAGATGGTATATAAGATGGCATCCTTTACATAGACACCATATTCAAACTCTTTTTAAAAATTGTGTACATGGTATTATTGATTTGTTTTAAAGGTTTTTCATAGTAACCGCGTGCAAGGCAAAGAAAATACAGTAGAAAATAGAAATAATCAATTTTGTGATGTAAGAGTTTTCGTTGCGAGGTCTTTTAGACCCGAAGCTAGTGGTATTAACCACTCCGCATTTGTAGTGGTATTAATCGTCAGTTTCAATCAATATGACATTCCGTTCCGTTTTCGACGGTGTGTGTGTCACCACGCTAAGCGAAATAAGCGCATACTCTACCAACTAGATCGAAAAAAAAAAACAATAATTTTAAACAAATTCCTAAATCAACTTCAATTTCTGTTTTTTTTCATCAGTCCACTTAACCAAAACAGACTTTCTGAATGTAAATGCTTGATTTATTGACAACAACATCAAAATGCACTGTATGTGTGTAATATAATATTTGAGGAGTTCCCGCGATTTCTCAAAGATACCATCATCAGATCTTCACCTAGTCACAATGGAAAAAACGGAGAAGATATTGAGGAAAATCTATAAAAAAATCTTCCATGCTGGTCTGGGAGAAAAGAAAAATCATAGAATGTACCAGCTGCTTCTCTTTCCGCACAGATCGTAAAGGCCGATCGAGGGAATGGGAAATAATCTGAATGAGAGCTGGGCCTTGCCGCCCTAGGCTCTGTCTGCCCCATTAGGGATTGAGACGTGACAGTGTATCTGTATCCATAAGAAAAAAGTAGACATTCGAATCCTCCTTCTTTTTTGAATTCGCTTAAAATGTTTGTCAAAAAGGCTAACATATTTTACAGGTAGAATAAATAAATAAATGGAGTAAGTACTTACTGATGATGTGGACCATGAAGGAAGCGAAGACGACCATCCACCCCCAGCCCCCGTCCGGCGGCGGCGCGGGCGACTCTGAGCGCGGCGATTCCTGCGCCGTGGTCCCATTCCCGTTCTTAGAACTCTTCCCAACCACTCCGTGAGACATCTTCAATATTTTCACTTTTTGGCACTACGTTATAAATTTGTCACTTTTTAAGGCAATGCTGATGATATGGCTTCAGAAGCTTTACTATACTAAATATATTATCTCGGCACTACTTTGTACAAATTCCTGTTTAATATTGTCGATATGGCGACGTTATTGCAGCTTAAGTAATTATTGTAAATACATTTGTTATAATTGCACTAATGGTATTGCTATGGAAGTAAGCGGAAGAGCAACAGAATTTAAGGAGAGGTAAGAACGGCTATTCGTTTAAAGGTCCAGCCATTTCTATCTAGTAATGTAGACCATTTCTTCACACCTGTCTGCGGTTCAGTACTACTTTTGATCTCGTAATGATGCTTTTAGAGATAATCGCAGACCGTTTTCTGTTCCCAGGGATCAGTCCTGAAATAAACAAAATAAAACGACATTAAATATAATACGAGTATAGAGTGTATGAAGTACTTAGTATTTTTGATGTAAGTATATTTAATTTTATAGCTTTTGCGACGGTGGAGGCATTTTTTTTTATTTTGATGAACGAACGAATCGCGACTAATTTACTTGTTTACAAAAACTCAACGACGCACGAAACGCGCCTAGACCGCCGCTCAATTTTCTCTGCTTATCCCTATGGTTGATTGGGAGAAATATCTCTTAGCATTAAGTCCGCCATTTGTTAAAAGTATATTTTTACTCTGGAACAATAAAGTTTGATAAATAAATAAAGACTCGTATCTAAAAACTTCTTGTAGTGGCGAATCGCAATGGGATTGCTACACACTTATTCGGGCCAGCATTGCCGGTTCGGCAGTATTCGTCCAACAAAAAAGCCCAAGCAATTATATCGGCTTTTTCTCCGAACCTTCATCTATATATATTCGATTTTATCGACCGGCTGTGCTGATTAATGTCGGCCCGATTATGTGAGTGGCAACTCTAACCGACTGGTACGAGATCGAACACAGCTAATGATGTGATGTGGTCAATGGTCATTAACAAACTTGAAGAAAGCGTCTTAAGATGAATATAGAAGCAAAAGATAATTTCCATATTGCTAATCGTCAGGCACTAGATAGCCCTTTAAATTATTTTATGAACTGCCGTTGAAACTATTATTGGTGATTCGTCTAGGTTTAAAACTTGCGGAGGCAAGTTTTTAAGCTAAACGGATTAATGTAAATACTATCAACGGTGGTTCATAAAACAATTTAAAGCGCTATCTAGTGTCTGACGATTAGCAATATGGAAATTATCTCCATGTTTACGAGTTAACAATTTATTTCAAATGAGGGCGTCACTTCAAGGCCATTTGCGTCTATATTCAACTTAAACAAACTTGAAACCAAGTTTACTAAAACAGAGATGATAATATTAAGAAAATCAATCCCTCAAAACTAAAAAAAAATATTTTGAAAAATTATCGCACGTGACCTTAAACGACGAGGAAAAAGAACTGGGTAAAAAAGGAGGGAAACAAATGATGGTCCATTTATAGTAGTAACCACGCTAAAATAAAGAGACAGGTATGTAAAGGGTAGTAGAAAGCCTTCAACGTTTAGGCACAAAAGGAAAGGTTACATTATGAGTTATAAACGACCACGTACTTTTGTTTGATTTCTGCGTGGGTTTTTGATGACATAAAGTACCTAAGTTCAATGTTTGTAAGTAAGGATTCGAAGTTATTATTAAATGATCGATGAAAATCGTAATTTCGTACGATACATAACTAAATAACGAAACGTATTTTCTAGGAACAGTGTTGAGTGTCGCCTGTACGTATTCCAGTAGGTACCTATCGGAAAAAGATGCCACTTATGATGATTCTGCAGAATCAACCGATGCTTTGGATATCTCGAAACATGATAAGCTTCTGACACACTCCACAAACAATAAAGAAGATAATCTAGGTAGTATGAACGATATGTTGTTGAATTAAATTTTTAAATATCCGGTATATTAGGGGCACAATTGAAAAACTGTGTAAATAAAAAAGAAAATTAATAAGAGTAAAGTCTTGGTAGGCTTAAAATTTATGTATATAGTTATGTAGATAGAAAGCAAAAAATTACAAACCATACGTACCTACCCTGACTTAGCCGAGTGGTCATATAAATCTACATCAAGGTCATCAAGCCCTTTTAGATTGGCATGTCTCACACATACCTCTGATAAATTGGTTACGTTTACCTAGGTGTTTTGGCACATATACTTTAATACTAGCCATACCTCTGGACAACATGAGTAGTAACCGTTTTCAAGTGGCAGTCCTTGTGGTCGTGAAACACACGTGTTTTGATTCCCAAATATTGATGAGCCGCTATCTGGCAAGCCAAACAGAATATGACGGATCGATGATATCGAAACATGTCAATAATTCAGATAAGCTTTTACACATAGAGACAAGTGATTTTACGATAAGCCGATATATGATTTTTGGGTTATCACTATCAGATATGTCGTTATTAATATACCACAAGTACTACTTTGCGACCATCTACAGCAGGTTGACTTAAAATGGCAGAAATGTGACAGTAGCTCGTGACAGATAGCTAGCTAGCTTTTTCTGTGGTCATGAAAATAAGCACAGGGAAATTCTTAGTACCTATACAAAAGAATTAAATGGTAAAAAGATTTATCAAGAACAAATACGTATATTTTTCAACTGTTTTGATGTTGTTTAATTTTCATTGGCTAAAAGAAACTTTCTATCGCAACTAAACCCTAAAGTTCTCAGAGCTCGAAATCACATCAGAATTATACTAAAACGGAAAGTATTTAAAAAATTCAATAAATTAGCCCTTGTGACTTTGGATTATAATTGTATTAAACATAAGGCAGCTATAATATGTCTTACTTTTTAAATAACTCTTAAATATTCTTTGTAAAACGAAAAAAAACCTCAAAACCAAAACCAGCCTCATTGACCTACCATGATCTTTTCACCCCGCATAGCCTCGCCGTCTTGCTTCGGCTAGAGTAAGGTGTGCGTGGAAGCGGGAGCAAAACTTAGATTATCCACATCAGGCTCCCTCTTAACGAAATATGTATAAGTAGGTACCTACCTACTGAAAGAAAGTATTTCGAGTCCATGTTACTGATCAACTTTTCCGAAAATCTCTTTCTCTTTTTAGCACGTTATCCTTTTCATCTTGTGCTGTATCGTTAACATTTTTGGTCTAAATTACAATAAAAACACCTATTTTCTCATAATTTGCATGGTGACCAATTTTTAATAAAACTTAACCCCTAGTATAAAGGATTTATGTAAGTTTGGGTTAATTATTTCAATTTCTTCCCTTTAGGGCTACCACTAGTGTCCTAGCTATTGCATTTGTACTCAGCTCCTTGATCTTTACAATAATATCGTGTCCTGGCATTATTACATGAAAATAAATACCTTTTATCTGATAAATTGCAAATACTTATTTAAAGCATTGTTTTGAGCGGCGATGTCACGACCACTCGTCTTTGCATGACTGTCCTTATCGCAGTGGCTGAATATCATAGAAATGAGGAGAAAATTTAAACATAAATTTATGTGATCGCAAGTAAATCACATTTTTGTAAGTAAGTTTACTTACTTACATTAAGAAATATCGGAATGATGGAATGTGCGTCATTATTATATCAGCCCATTATCAGCAATAGGAAGTCCACGGCTTGACATAGCCGCCCCGGGCAGCACTTTTGAGGAGCGGCAAATTTTAACAATTTTAATAATAATATTATATCTTGTAAATATTGAATATGCTTTAGACATTGATAGAACAATACGAGACGCCGTTCTTAAGAAAGTAGATGAAAAGAGTTTTAGTTAAAGAAAAAAAGAGGCACTTTTGAGGGTCGGTAAAAAAGCGGTTATTAATATAAGTATTTTTTTCTTACGGTTTTGTGTGCTTCCGATTTCGATTTAAAATTTTTAATATAGCTAAGGTGCCGTAAAATCAATCTGTTTATGACTTTTTTATTTGTAACCTATAGGTAAAGTCTACACAATATTTATGACTGTTCTTGTTGAATGTTCTTTATAATTACTGTTTATTGTATCTCTTAAATTAAAATACCTATATAAGAGGGTGGGAAATTTTTCTCTAGCCCCGGATGGCTGACAGCCACTCTATGCCACACTGATTATAGATGTCAATTTCCACTTAAGATGATACATGGAGAGTTCAGTGCTGCCCCCATTTGAAATGAATTATTTGAAAGGAAACGGAGATATCATTTAAAATTTTGTCCTAGTAAGCCCTAGATAACCCTTCAAACTATTTTCTGAACTACTGTTTACAGTTTAAAGTGAGAACGTTAAGCTTTAGTTTGCATTTTTGCCAAAACTTTGGCTAAAATTAACAAAATTTTAAATGTTATCTCCGTTTCCTTTTAAATAATTTATTTCAAATGGGGGCAGCACTGGACTCCATGTATCATCTTAAGGCAATAATACAAGGGTCAAAGTATGATTAGCGTTTTTTAAATAAAATATTAATAAAAAGGGACCTGATAGTGATAGTATATTATATTATAATACATATCTCCTACTTCCTCTGATCAACAGCGTTCGGCCAAGACGTTTGGTCATAATAAGAAGTAAGTAGTTAGTGTGTGTTACATCATAATAAAATTCCTATCATATAGTGTAGGTCACTCCGCAATTGATCAGCGGACGCCGGTCATGTGGCGTCATGAAAATATGTTTATATTACGCTATCTCATTCGTTCGCAAGTATATCAATAGAACGTGCGTGCGTGGTGTGGTCAGCACTGGCGTAGCTAGCATGGGTGGCACCCGGTGCGGTGGAACAATATCCGCAACGGGTGTCACGGCCGTAGTGTTGTGTTGTGAGAAATGAGCCTCGAGTCGGCGCTCGAGCTCTAAGTCCAAAGCTCATGAGCCTCCTCGCGAACTTTGAAGGCTCGAGCTCTTAGATTTGGTGCAAAGCGCGGATCACAATTGGCGAAGATATCATTTATCATACATCCAAAAAAAAAATCATACGAATTGAATTGATAACCTCCTCTTTCTTTGAAGTCGGTTAGCAGGACAATTTTTGATGTGGGTTTCACTCACTATTGATTTAATATTACTGATAGAGACCTTTTTTTTTAAGAAGGATTTTGAGTCGGGACACGAACATAAATCCGATAATTATAAACCAAATAATGTACCTAATTACAACGTCTGTTATTATTGTAATATGCATGAATCAAATGTCAGACAAAACTGTTATCGAATGTTCTACTAGCAGGCGCTGGGGATTTAGTAGCTTTTAAAAATGATTGTGTTAAAAGAAAATAAATAAAAAAAAACTTACAAATAAACTAATCGGAAAATAAACTTGCATTATACCTATGCAATGAAATAGGTTACAAAATTATGCTCGCCGGGCATTCTATGCAAAGAAACACGCGCTTCTCAGAACAATGTGGACGTAAGTAACAATGGAAGCATTGTATCTAATTATCACGCCAAAGTAGGTAAATAAGCAATTAAGTACATAGAGTATTTAGATTCTCAATTACGTTGTTAATAAAATTCATTATAATTTGGGTAAAAAGTAATGTTTAGTACCTACATAATAAAGTAATAAAAAGTCAGAAGTACATACATAGAAACGATGCTATCGTAAATAGATACTTATAATTTATTCGTTCATTGTAAAAGAATTGAAGACACTATTAGCACGGCACGGCTATTAGTTCATAAACACAAAGGTTGACAGTCGAAACAACTAGAACAATATCTGATGATTACAATAGCAAAGTCATTCCATATTTTGTATAAAGAACGTAATATGCCTACTCAAAAAAAGTTTGGTGTACGCAAAAAAATGTTTTTACAATTGAATAAGAAGTTTCCTCGGATCCCAAATGCTTTTACTGAATAGTAGGTACCTACTTACTTGTTATAAGTAATATTATTTCCGATCACAAAGTTCACAAAACGCTTCTTTGTTTTAAAAATGCATGTCAAAGATCTCGCGCCAAAAATAAGTTTCCGTGACTCGGAACATAGAGTGAGTAGTACGTAAAACTGAGCAAAAATGATCTTTTTTTATAATTAATACCTTCATTTCATGTTTTAATATTATGATATCAACTTGGCGTCATATAATTAATAAGATTATTAGCATTTTATTCAAAACTTACTAACCTTTAAAATTTTGATAAGTATTTTAATTGTTCATTGTAACAGTACTCACAGTGTTCGTTGTAATAATATAGTAAAATTTACCTTAAATTTGTATGGAAGGCGGATTAACGAGTCCAACAACTATTTTCTTTCACGAACAGATGTAGGAAAACGCGAGAAAATGGCAAGCGTCGACGGGCGTCCGACCGCGCGCATTGTCGCCCCGTTACTAACGAAAATAGCTGATATCGGAAACTGGCGTGGCGATACCAATATCCAGCTCCGAGAGTGTAATGTGGCACATATCATCATTCTGACGAGATGATGAGATAATCTTGACAGTCTGAGTCAAGATTTGGAAAATAGAGATGTGGCCCGCCAAAGGTGCCTACTTCATATATAGTTAATGCATTCAGGATACTCTTACTGTATTCTGTGATTCAGGTATTACTTCGCTGAAGTCAAAGTTACACGTTTATTGATCTAAACTTTTAGCTGTTCTTTCCTTTGTCTCTTTATTCAGCCAGTTTTTTATTCAGATTGAAATTATTTTTTTTTTAACGAAACAGGGAAATAAACTACAACAAAGGAAATATTCCGCTGCGTCGAACATTTTTGTATTCATAACTCAAAACAAAAGTTTGTAGCATCCTATGTTTTGTTTTCTTATGTCAGTAAAATATGTTTCTGAAGTAAGTTGTACAATTTATTGTGGAGAACAAACCATTTTTTAAAACCCTTGTCCATATCCGACATAGTAAGTATTGTTTAAGTGGACCACATGTGGACCATCATTATGATTTTCACGATTAGAAATTTAAAATGAGTAGATGGTAAATATATAAGAAATGAAAGATTAAGTTCTCATTCGTTACTGGTATTTTTTTCAAAACATGTGACCTCAGAAGTTAAAGAAAAGCATAAAAGGTTTGCTTTTCGTGGTTGTCAAATTACAACATACTTACTCGCCGAAAGCATCTACTAACTTTGCAAGTTTGTTTCATGTGGTCCCAGTACTAAGTACCTAACTACCTACTTGTCTACAGTTCTAGACATAACCACTGAATAAGTACCAGAGATACTATAAGTAGGTAAAGTGAAAGTTTTTTTAATTAGTTGTCTTTATCCCTTTGCAAAAGTTACGGTAAAATCTTTCTGCCACGCTTCCTGTTCACCAACTAAATATAAAGCCAGGCAAAATTAAGGCAACGCTAACAAAAAGCTCTACATGTACAACAAACATTAACCCTTAACTTTTGTAACGAGGATGTTATCCTTTCCTCCAACTAAACATTATACGCTCGAGAAACAAAGTTTAAAACACATATGGTATAATATCACGTAGCTCACTATAATTTCAAGCAGAATCAGCTTGAGCCAGCCATTGTAGAGCTTAGTAGATAATGTATTCCGTTAAGAACACGTAAAGCCATTAGATCGCTAATTATTTATTTACTTCCCTACTCGTATTTGTCAGCGCATGTTAGGAAAGTTTTAAGAAATCCTAGTAGATATTGTATATTAGTACAGTGAAATAAAGAATGTATCTCAGATCCTTAGAATCTGCCCAAACCGAATGGTATTTATTGTATTTGCTTTTCGTGTGTGTAAGTGGCCACCACTGATGATACATTTTTATCAAGATGCCTAAAGGCATCTGACTTAGTTTAACGACTACCATCTAATGATGACAGCCGGGACCAACGGCTTAACGTGCCTTTCAAAGCACGGAGGTGCTCAAGAAAATTTGTATGCCATTTGTGGTCACCCATCCAAGTGCGGACCACGCCCCCGCGATGTCGCTTAACTTGCGCAAGCGCTAGTAATGCGTAAATGTCAATATGTGGTTTAGGATGGGTTTACGCATCATTTATAAATACTCGAGATGTGAACAAAATTTTAAGAATTCTCCGTACCAAGAATCTTATAAAGCGGTTGTAAGATATTAGTTACCATAAATAGTCTAGATGTTTGTAATCCTATGCACGATCCCAGTGGTGTCACAGATGCGTTACCAAATCTGGAGAAAATTCACGTCCTTTAAAAGAGCCTTGTGTTGTTTGTGTCTCGAAAAATCTCTTTGCCTCGTATGTAGCTATAAGTAATTTTGGTGTGATTTCAGGCTGTCTTGAGATAGATCTGATAGGCATTACATCATGTATACTTACATATTCTGACAACCTTCGTGGCGTAATGGTTAACACGTTTAGACCGCTAATCCGGAGGTTCTGGGTTCGATCCCCAGCCAGGGCAAGTTGGATAATGGCCTTTTTCAAATTGTCCTGGGTCTTGGATATTTATTTAAACTTTTTTGCACATAAAAATAGTGTATAAATGGCAGAATTAACGCCTTATGGCGTTCTCTGCCAGTCAACCATTGGACCAAGTAGAGAAATAATTAAGTTTATCTATATATGTATTTATCATAAAATATAGTATCGTTGAGTTAGTATCCCATAACACAAGTTTAAAAACTTACTTTGGGGCTAGCTTAATCAGTGAGATTTGTCCCTATATATTATAAAAAAAAATAATGTTTTATGGATAGCTCACGTGTAAGGTCAGTCTGGGTTGTAAACATAACAATCCTACGCCAATGGTCGTACATCTGCCAATCGAATCATCCGTCAAGTTGGACATGTGTCCCGCAGCGATAAGTGGATTAAAGTTCTCTCCAATCCAAGTAATTCACGTGACGTAGGTATGACTTGAGGTTAATTGCAATAATATTGTGATTGACCAATATGTTGTGTTTTAAGTCTATATCTGAGTTACTAGTTTTTATTTTGTGGTATTAGTCTGTCTGTAATAAATAAGTGGGCTATATAAATAGGACGAAGTTTTATTTGAGGCTAGATTTAGCGTCAGTGGTTCATCAGAGCTTATGAAATTCGCAAGGAAATAAAATATGAAAACTTGTATATTTGCAGTTTTGCACAGACCATATATCATAATCATAAGCGAAGAAATTCCGTAATCAATACTAAAATTGGGTCGAAGTTAAACAGGTCATCGTTGTCGGCAATGTTATCAAAATGATAATTGTTTTCATTTTAGCAATGCTATTCAAAAATGAGGCGTTCTTACGCAAAAAAAAAAACCTATAAGATAAGAGAATAATAATACCTAGGTGTACAACATTTATTTGGTAAGACAAATCCAAATAGACAAAGACAAACGTTCTGAAAAACTTTGGATTTTATAGTTAAAAGTTTCAAAACGATGGCCATCACTCAAGAAACTACCTAGATAGATAACTCTTTAAGGCGAGGCGGGTTCAAATTTGCAATACTGTGCGTGTTTTTAAAATAAGTTTTAGTTTTTCTGTTTATATAAAATAAAAAATATAACAATCTTAAGGATTTTCTACAGACACCCTCAATAGCCAAAACACGATTTTTGGCTCGATAGAAAAAAACCACAAACATACCTCTAAATTTGCCTAAAGGTACTGGTATGACTCTCTATTGATTCAGAGTAACATATATACCTACTACTACTACAAACGAAACAATTTATCTGTACACACGTCGATGTGTGAGTTTTATACTTAGGGTCGCACCGGAGAATTATTTTAATACTTACCTACTAACGAGTTCGATATATTTACGATTATATTTTTCCATACCGAAAGATTTACGAACACTATGACGTAAAAAATATTCTGTTTTATACGTATTAAATGTAACAGAAAAGTCGGAAGCAGCTACGTAATATCACTTCACAAATATTTTTCAATATGTCCATTGTCCATTTCACCTATAGTTCACTTTACTGATTATTATTGAGTCATTTATAATGTAACGCACTAATTTCACTAATTCACTATTGTAATATAGTAATTTGCATATTCGGCGCAAAACTATACGGTAATTATATGAATAAATTCAATAAAAATAAACAAATGTTTATCACGCTTACACACAGCATGTCAAGTTGTCATTGTCAACAATGGCATTTAGCACTATAACCCGCGGAAATCTAGTTGGCATCTGCGTGTATGTGATAACCTGTGAGCGAGGAGCCTATATAATATTACCGGATTGCTTATTAGCAATCCGGTAATGTTACAATCTCACTCTTTTGTATCTCCCGCCAATGCGAGAGAGCGAGAAGGGTATATATATCAAGATGGTTGCTGGTTAATAATGTGAAATTATATTGTTGCTTTGCTTACCTGTTTTCATCATTTGGAAATGTATGAAATATACGTTCTTTAAAGTATTGGGTGGATAAACAATTATTATACGCGCACCTTCTCACCATGATGGTTACTATTGGTTGACAGTTCTCAAGACAACACACGTCGCGTATTGCGTGCGGCTAGTAATTAAACCCTGGTTTGGAGCCGTCAAAGCTCACAAAGTGCGGGGGAGAGGTGCGGGGACGCCAATTTGCGGTAGACGCTGTGAGATACCATTCTGTTTGACTCTTATGTATTCTGTGCTAAAAGTGCCTTTCTAATACATATTACTATTTTCTACAATCACCTTTTTATATGAAAATTATACCAAAAAATGTATTATCTAAATATCTATCCGTTTTGGCTACAAAAAAATTATAAATATTATACAAAAAAATAATAATTAAAACACAGTGAAATATTCGTCGAGAGCGAAGAAAGGTCCGGAGCCGTGCTCGACGATATTTCGAGGACAGAATAAACTATATTAGTTTAATTACAGTGTTTTTTTTAAAACACTTACAATTTTCTTGGCTCTGAACTGGCGGTGCCTTAATGTTCCTAACCTACACCAGATAGAACTCTTTATACCTATGATACTAAGGCGGTGATCCTACTGCTCCGCGCACCGACGCGGAGCGCGGTGCGGCAGATTTTAACATTGTATGCAAGTATTTCAATTTGTATAGAAAAGACGCGTGGTCCAACACACTAAAACCGCGCCGACGCGCGGGAGCGTGTCCCGCGCGCTGATTCCGCCAGTCCGCGCGGGGGCGCGGTGCTACTGCTAGCCGCACGGTAACACATTGCTCCGCAGTACCGCCCGCGTTTTTATGTATAAAGGGCAAAGATACAAGAACTCTACGGCACTCATTTAAGATGCTTTCTTGAATGAGTTCGGTATCCATTCTCCACGACGATCGACTGTAGTGAATATTTGGCGCGGGTCCGTCGAGGCAGATCTGCCTGCCGCGGAATCTGCCGGTCCGCGCACCGCGGCGGGGCGCGTTTCCAGTGGAACCGCCTAAACTATCATATATAACGTCTAACAAAAAATACTGAAACTAATTTAAGGCTGAATTCAGTCCATGATACTGAACAACTTTCCTCAAGGAACATATATCAAAATATGTAAAATAATTTTTGGCCTCCCATACAAGTGGCCGGTCAGCTGATCCGACTTTGTATGGAAAGCTAAAAATAATTTTCATATTTCGATATATGTTTCTTGGGAACAGTTGTACAGTATCATGGATTGAATGCGCCCTTAAAATAGTTTCAGTATATTTTGTTCGACGTTATATAAATAAGGCGGAATTAAGTACACTTAAAGAGAGTAAGTATCTATAAAACAAATTGAAGCTAGTAGTACTTAATAAAAATAAATCAAAACAGTCATTAGAATCACAAACCACCAAAACAGATGTTTGAATTTTATTGGTTTGTCTAGAATAAATATTTTATAGTCGTCGCACCTGTTCACACGTGCTCGTAAACTTTGAGTGGATTGCTTCTTTCTTTGATTTCAGTTAGGTAGGGATGTATTTAGGAGTCTAATTCAACCCCTCTAAACTTGAAACTATGAATTATTGTTGACGAGTTACGGCCCTGGTAGACTGAATGAGGTAAAGCTTTGAACACAACTCAACAACTGGTTTTTTTTAGTCTCTACTGCAGGAGCACGACCCTCTCTATACTACCAGAGTCATACTTGGCCAGAGCCGCAGGCGGATTTGGCCTACACTCTCCACGCTAGCCAGCTGGGTTGGAGATGTCTTATTGATGTTTTAAGCTTTGTGTAGCTTGTATTTTCTGAGTCGCCTTCTACGACTTTCACGGGAAGAATTGGAGTGGTCCTATTCTAATCTGCCGGAAACCACACGGTTCAGTTTGGCTTTTTAACGCAGGAATGCAGCCAGCCTCTTGGGTACCCTATCCGACAAGCGCATTAATTTGGGGTCTATTTTTTTCATTATTTGATGTAAGTAATATTTCCTTTTATCCTCTTTTAATTTAAGTAAGCCGTGTGGTTCCCGACAGACTAGAGTAGGACCACTCCAGTAGTTCTTCCCGTGGATATCGTAGAAGGCTACTTAGGCATCAAGGAGACCTCTCCAATCCGTCTGGCCAGCGTAAAGAGTGTAGGTCAGATCCTCAGGCCTTACAAATTATTAAAAATAAATATAAATATATAGGGAAAATATATAGATAAACACCCAAGAAAATTTGAAAAAAGCCATTTTCTAACTTGCCCTGGCTGGGGATCGAACCCAGAACCTCCGGATTAGCACTCTAGCGTGTCAACCATTACGCCACGGAGGTCGTCTAATAATTATAATATTTACTTACTTAATTTTTTTTCTGTAATAACAAGACAAAACACAAAAGTTTTCTTTCGGAAGGTATTCACATGTAGGTACACTTAATTATTTTTGGTTTACAAACTACTCAATATTGGATAGATTTGCTCCAACTTCTACACAAAAAAATGTTTTTTGTTCCGTCCATTGAATGCATATTTCTTACTAAGAAACGGATAAACAGATATCTTTATGTTTATTAAAGATCCAGTGTAACTGGTGTCAGAACCTTGACCTCCAGATGCTCTGTGGCATCTTTGTGAAGGGACCAATCTTACTTTACTTGGCTACTTTACTGTCGGCTAAATAACCAGGCTTTGGCAAATACGCACTCGGCCAATATTGTACTTACACGTGTTATATACCTTTATGCTACTACGGTAACGGTAAACCTTACTTTTATAAATATTTTTGGGGAAAATCTGAATATAATTATTCGTTTTCAAAAGAGAACTTTTTAATAACGTTAGTAGGTTTACCGTGTTCTTTGCTCTTTGATATTGAATCATTTGTACTTGTTTTATACTAGAAGTTAAAATTTAACTACAAACTAAACGTTAAAATAAAACCTAGTCTAAATTATTGTTTGTTAGTAACTAAATTGTATCAAGTAAGAATACACAGGCGGACTTATCCCATGTAAAGATCTCGTTCAGTCAATGTAGATTGAAAAGATTACATAGGATCGAAGAAAAATTATTAATTTAGAAATCTTAAAGATTTTGTCCGTACGGCATAGTGCCAAGAACGCTGTCTGCGTTTGTTTTCTGAATTGCAAAGAAGCAACAAGCCCTCTTGTCACTAGCGGTGGCAATTTGGCTCGGGGTTTATTCGGGTTATCTCTTCAAGGGTAAGGCCTTCGCGCTAAGGCCCCATAGTCCAAACGTTTCACACTGATGCATATTTAATTTGTTTGAAGGTCATTTTTTTTATTTGCAGTGAATTTCCAATTACATACCATCAGCATAGGCACCCAGTGCCGCAGATCGTTGACCCCTCGGCTGACGTCATCATAAGCTGGCACACTGTTTTACATGGTAACAATTCGGAGGCGATACTAAACAAATTTCGCAAATCTTGAAAATACTTTTGTTCACGAAAAGATCAACCCTATTGGGATTGTGCTTTGATCAAGATCGGCTCTACCAAACACGACTACAGTAGTTTTTAGGGTTCCGTACCCAAAGGGTGCAAACGGGACCTTATTACTGAGACTCCGCTGTCTGTCCGTCTGTCCGTCTGTCTGTCCGTCTGTCCGTCTGTCTGTCCGTCTGTCTGTCTGTCCATCAGTCACAGGGCTCTATCTCTTGAACCATAATAGCTAGACACTTGAAATTTTCACCGATTATGTATTACTGTGGCGGATATAACAACAAATACTAAAAATAAAAAATAGTTAAAAATTAAAGGGGGTCGTCATACAAGAAACGTGTTTTTTTCAGCGTTTTTAACTTGATCTTCATAATGGCATAATGAATTTTTCACCAATTATGTATTACTATGACCACAATAACAACAAATACTAAAAATAAAATAAAGTTAAAAATTAAAGGGGGTCGTCATACAAGAAACGTGTTTCTTTAGCGTTTTAAAACATTGTACGGAACCCTTCAGGTACGAGTCCGACTCGCACTTGCCCGTTTATTTTTTCTGCGGAATCATTTATTAATAGTACTAAGTAGGCAAACAGACATACGACCTACCTAATGGAAAGTAGTTATTGTAGCTTATGTAACGGATGCATAAAAGAACGTCAAGGCGCGCCCCCTTAATAAATCTTTCACGCCCTTTTTGAAAAACCCAATCACTCATCGTTCGGGAAAAAAATAAAAAATAAAATACAAAAAGAATAGTCTCTTCGCTAACAAGAAGGTCAAGATTGCGAAATATCTTTAAAATTGGCGATCGCTCGACTGATAAGAGGGGGCAGATTAAACACAGATTAAGTCAAGATTGATTTTAATAAAAGGAAATGGAATTGCTCGCCAACTTCAGAATAGAGACAAGAGAGAGAAATATACAATTAAAATTTCCGGATTCTGCGGAATCCATTTTATGGAAGTGAAAATAAACAAGAGAATATAATCACAAAGTTAAATAATTTCTGAATACTTTAAAGGCTTTGCGTGGGTTTTGGTTTATTGGACGCATTCCTCCCGAAGAGGAATATACCAGGACAAAAGATATGCCCGCACATTGACATAGAGTATATATAGACCAGCTATCCCAAATATTGGCTCCTGTTTAACTTTTGAATAGGTACATGGCGGCGTGCATTTTATCATACGTGTTTAATTTACAGACAATGAAATCTGGTTACTTACCGATGGAAAGTTATTTATTTAAACTTTGCCGTGTTTATTGAATAATTGTTACTGTAATGTAACACACACCAAGGCATTTTTCATTATGTTTACCAAGTTTTCGTATGGTTTTTGCTTATAAACCGTCGAAAGTACTAGTCATCTAAGAGCAAGCAAGCGACTAAGGGAAGTTTATGGATATAGCTATACGGTAGATATTGTGAATGTGGTGTCTTCACTAACACATTAAGGTAAGTATACAATATTGGGTGGTTAACACATAAATTGGAATTAAGTTCATACTGTATTGCAAGTGCGATTGGGTCTTATCTTTTTTTGCTTTCACACTTGTTACTGAAATCCGAAAGCCGAGCCTATAAATTCTAAAACCGACTCGTTACGAATATTGTAAGAAATGTAATCCGTATTGTTACAAAAGCAATTCAAGTGCACGACCTTCACCTTGAATCATTTGGAATCATTGGAAGCGTTTCCCACTCGAACGACGACGACGAATGCATAAAATCTGGAATGGCACCAAATGCACTCGTAAAAGAAATTGCAGATGTTTCGGAGACGCGTATAAAGCAGGATTAAATTTTGTGGCAGGTGATTTAGGGACTGAAAATAGTATCTATTTACTTTATGATACAATGTTAATAACATGCTTTATCTTTCGAATGTCCTAGATAGTACCAGGTGTAAATGTACCGCCGACATATACTTGAAGAGGTGATTCAGCCCGTCAATATGAACAACTTTGCCTATTATATAGAGCCAAAAAATTACAACTTCTTTCGGAAAGCTCAACACGTATGAAAATTCTGAATTTTCTTACGAGTTCCTAACATTAATTTGAATATTAATCTTACAATTTTTTTTTATAATCTTTATTATCATAGGATATTTATATGTACAAGACTAATAATAAATAATAACTAAACTAAACTAAAACTAAGTAACTAAAAAAAAACTTAAATACTAAAAATAAATTACTTATAAATATAAACTATTATAAATAAAAAATATCCCGCAAATTCTGCCCCTGCGGAAGAAGGCGGGCAGTATTGCTACGTTGGATGGCAATGCTTATTCTTTGTGCTAAGAAATTGCCAGCCCTCTGGTCACCTGATACCTCGACCAGCCTTTTACCTATAAAATTGAATATACTATGTGCAGAGGGCCCCCACGGTCCCAACGTTTCAACCCCAAACGGCTCAAATCATTTTTTTAAATTAAATTCAATATTTTTAACTCACTGTTTTATCGTATCTCTTTAAAATTTCCACCTGGTTTTCTCAATATTTAGGAAATAACTTATGAATTTTAATTGAGTATCGTTAGGTTACAAAACACTCGGCTGCCTTGATCGGTGTTTACCGGCCAGTCGACCTAGGCCCGTGCCTGGCCGCTCGCTGATCGACCAAGCGGCATTGGAATGGGTGCATAATTTAAGCCATATTCACATAAAGGAGACAAAAATACAAAGATTTTGTTTGTTAAAATAAGTACGAGTATAATATACTTATCTGTATTAGAGTAGACATCTGTTTAGGCAACTAACCTATTTATTAAATTGTCTAAATACCACACACGGATCAAAAAAAATCAATCACCGAACCTTTGTTTTTTCCGTATTCCGTACCCAAATTTCTAAGACTTCGCCACTGGTATGACACTTATACTCTTGTAATATTTAGGTAGAGTGGTAATTGCGGTAATGATTTAGGTATAGCGAGCGAGAAGGGTATATACAACGTGGAAGGGATATACCCGTAATAAATCAAACCACGGTGTATACTAGACCATTATAGTATAATAAAATTAAAATAACAGCCAAAAAACAAAAATAATTTTCGATATTTCCATACAAAAGTGTGCGGCCGCCCGGGCGATTTGTATGGGAATGTCAATTTTGTTTTTTTGACTGTTATTTTAATTTTATTATACTTAAGTCATCTAGTATAGCCTATGTCCCTTCCACTTTGTATATCAATCGGTGTTCAAGATGGTTGCTAAGTAATAACGTGAAATTATATTGTAGCTTTGCTTACCTGTTTTCATCACTCGGAAATCTATGAAATATATGTTGTTTATTGTATTCGGTGGATACTCGTAAACAATTATTATATGCGCATCTTCTCACCATGATGGTTACTATTGGTTGACAGTTCTCAAGACAAGACCCACGACACAAAGTGCGGGGAGAGGTGCGGGGACGCCAATTTGCGGGAGACGCTGTGAGATTCCATTCTGTTTGTACTCTTATGTATTCTGTGACTTCGCTGTCGGTCCGCTGTCCGTCTGTCTGTCACCAGGCTCTCATGAACTGTGATAGCTGGACAGTTGAAAATTACAGATGATGTATTTCTGTTGCCGCTATAACAACAAATACGACGAGTACGACCGAACTATGGAAACAACTTCCTGCAGCGGTGTTCCCGAACCGATATGACATTGAAACCTTCAAAAAACGAGTCTATAATTTCCTGAAAGGCCGGTAACGCTTTGCTACACCCTTGGTGTTGCAGTTGTCCATGGGCAGTGGTGGTCACTTACCATCAGGTGACCCGCTTGTTCGTTTGCCGCCCTATAACATAAAAAAAAATACAAAAACATAATAAAATAAATATAAGGGGGGCTCACATACAACAAACGTGATTTATTTTGCCGTTTTTTTCTCGGCAACAGGTAGACGCTTGAAATATTCACAGAATATTTTAGTTGTATGTTTTCTTAAAAAAGCAATAATTTAATTCCCATAAATATTTAAGGGGGGCTCCCATACAACAAGCGTGATATTTTTGCCGTTTTTTGCTCGATATTAAATAAAATGCGTAATGTTGTATAATGGTACGTCATCCTTTATGCGCGAGTCCGACTCGCACTTGGCCGGTTTTTTTATTTATTTACCTTGGACTGAGTTTATACTTACCTACATCACATACATGTTTATGTACGAGCGAATATGATACAAACAGTAGGTATAGGACGACATGCCAGGCACATGTATTTTACACCTAGGCGCATACATTAGGAGATTCCGTTCTGTTTACTCTTACTGTATTCTGTGGCCTAGGTAAGTATTTTCAAAATGTATCGCTTACGTCGGTAAATAAATTTTGCTGTCGTAAGACGCACTGCATCACGAAGTACCTACATATTTACCATTCTCGAATGAAACCCAATTTGCAGTATTTAATAATTAAATTTACCAAATGTAAATTTAATTAAACAGCCATGATACACATTGGCTTAAATACTACTCGTAAAGTTTACCAGTTGTGTGTGTAAATTGAAATGATGTACACAACAAGTCATATGTGAATAATCACGTGAGGGTTTTGTTAAGAAATTTACGTACCTATTTTGTAGATACGTTTATGAGGATTATAGGAGTTTGGGATACACAAAACAATTACATATTCCTGGTTGCATCGTCAGCGGTTACGCTTCAGAGCCCGGGGTCCGCTACCTTACCTAGGTGATTTGACGAGGTTTCTGGTTTTTACACAAAGCGTTTTCTGAAAAGAACGTACCTATATACGCTTAATAATCATAGTACTACTGTGTAAGAGTTGAATAGTTATTAGTTATTGACCGAGCTAGCGAAGCGAGCGAAGGCTATAATTTAAGTTGAGGCGAAAACTAGCCGATAGAAAAATAGCCGGAACAGTTTAAATGATTTGGCTATAGTTTTACGATCGGCCACCTACCTGACGTCAACCCTCTTTGGGAATGTATTTTTGCAAAGAGTTTTACAAACGGCCGCCGCCCGACGTTAACCCTCATTGGGAATGCAAATGTAGCACAAGATGTTTGTGCTTAGTCCTTTAGTCGCCTCTTACGACATCCACAGGAATAGATGGAGTGGTCCTATTCTAACCCGGAACGGTAGTAGTAGTAGAACTTGTTCTAGCACAATTTAATTCTCCAATGTATTTGATATCAGCAATGTGAGTCCAGATTTTGTATCCATGTAATTTGCAATCCATTAAGGTTTCAAAAGTACTTGATTTGTTTTCTTTTTGTGCCAAAAAAGAAATGAGGGTAAATTACTCTTAGTCTCAATTTACACAATTGTGGATAGGTAGGTAAAGGTAAAATTGGGACTCATTGACGTCAAATGATAACTTAATAAAAACAGGGATAGTACATAAACGAATTCTCACACAATAAAAGCTTAAAAAATGTAATTAAAGAAAATTGTTTGTAGTACGTAAAAATAAATAGGTAAATAAATAAATATACTTCAACTGGTGTTATTCGTGGTACAATCCCAACTAATATTATAAATGCGAAAGTGAGTTTGTATATTTGTTTGTTTGTTTGTTACCTCTTCACGCTTTATCTACTGATCCAATCTTCTTGAAAATTCGCATAAACATAGTTAGGACTACTGAGAAGGGTACCTTTCATTCCGGAAAAAAGTAATGTTTCCGTGGGATACGCGAGCGAAGCCGCGGGCAAAAGCTAGTAAATAATAATCTAGAAAAGGCCCCTGGCCTTAAGTCCGCTATTTAAATTTATTGTAATGAAGTTAAATAAATAAAAAGAATTCAATAAATAAATAAAACATTCGCGTTGGTTGTCTAAAAGCTAGCTATGTTCTGAATCATTTTGTCGACGCAAGTGGAGTTTGACTCTAAAGTTCAGATAGTGTCTCACCAGCTCACCAGTCAATTATCTGTACTGTGTTGTTATTAAAACATTTGGACGTACTTTTAAATTACATAAACGTGGTCCTTTTTAGGGTTCCGTACCCGAAGAGTGCTAACGGGACCCTATTACTGAGACTCCGCTGTCTGTCCGTCTGTCACAAGTCTCTATCTCTTGAACCGTAATAGCTAGACACCTGAAATTTTCACAGATTATGTATTACTGTGGCCGCTATAATAAAAAATACTAAAAATAAAAAAAGTTGAAAATTAAAGGGGGTCGTCATAAAAAAAACGTGTCTTTTTCTGCGTTTTTTAACTCGATCTGCCATAGGGCTCTATCTCTAGAACCGTAATAGCTAATACCTGAAATTTTCACCGATTATGTATAATTATGACCACTATAACGAAAAATACTAAAAATAAGATAAAGTTAATAATTAAAGGGGGTCGTCATACAAGAAACGTGTTTCTTCAGCGTTTTAAAACATTGTACGGTGGTACGGAACCCTTCATGTACGAGTCCGACTCGCACTTGCCCGTTTATTTTATTAATTATACTTCACTTAAGATTTCATGGTACAATAGTACTCTCGTTGGTTATCAGTATCAAAACCAGCTGCGTTCTGAATTAAGTATTTAGTCATCGACGACGTGGACTTTGTCTCTAAAGTTTAGGATAGTGTCACACCAGTCCATGATCTGTGCTGTTATGGACGTACTTTTAAAATAATAAACAGGCTCCTTTTTTATTAAGTACACTCAATGACCTTCCATACACAAGTACACTAGGTATATATTTTAGGGGTAGTTCAGTTTATCATTTTGATTACCTTTTTGTAATCAATAATTACTAAAATACGACTATTATTAAATTGAACATTATGAAAAAACAATAAGAAAACGAAACCAATACATTAAAAAGTAAACTATAAAATCAATTAATGAATATTTATTTTATTTCAATACTAATTATGTTTATTGGAGAAAGTTGATCAGTATCATTAACTAAACTTGTACTTAAAATATTTTCACTTAATTAAAAAAGTATCCAATGTAATAATGTCACAATTACTTTATCAATTCTGAACTTTAACCTTTTTTAATGTAAAATATGTCTAAAGTGTACGAATGCGTGGAGGTGCTGTTTTCATTTTATTTTTTATGTCGTTAATAAACAACTAAGTCTAATAATGGATACCACAGTAACTGTATTTGTGTGTGTATAAACAAAGCAATTGATTTGTGCCTTAAATAAAACAGAAAGCCCGATGTTCATCCGACCAATTTTCAACCAATTGAGCGCAACAAAACGCATTTCATTTTATGCTGGTGACAAGCATTTTTATATAATAGGGTTACTACAAAAGAATTTTATGTTCAGAGTCTAGAAAGCAAAACTTTTCCTGAATTCATATGATGATATCTCATTATACATATTAGAAGAAATGAATAAAATTTTATAGTTACGCACTTTTCACTTTAGCTATGTTTGATGAAAATCTGAACTTATTAGGGGTGAACGCTTGAAAGTCGGGGTTTTTGATTGTTTGGCAAATAAACTTGTTTAGTAATGATCAGTTTATTGATAAGTAGACCGCCAAATGGCCTTAAACTCGTAAGACACTCGTGACAATGATTTGTATGACGCACACTGGTTGCCACAGCCCTGCCACAACTGTCTGTAAACTTGTTTACGGGTTATTTTATGTGAGCTTCGTGCCACAGAACTGCCATAAACTTATTGTATTGTCTACGTCTCAATATCCTGAAATCTCCCTTTTTATGATTGCACGTGTCTTGTAACGCGAATGTCATGTGTCCTCGTAAATTTTATTAAAGGGTTAAGTGGTATGTACATTAATTAAAGGTTAGTCAGTAATTTTGAATGACATGATAGTTTAAGGCGAGATAGATGAGTTCACAGCTCGAAATACTGTGCGTGTTTTTAAAAAGTCACTGTATAAAGCTTTTTTGCAGACACCCACAATATCCAAAACACGATTGAGCATTTTTGTCTCGCTCGATACAGAAAAATCACAAACATACCTCTAAATTTGTCTAAATTACCTTTAAAATACTTACGTATAATTATTTAAAGGTAAATTTAGGCAAATTCCTTTATTTGATACCCCAGTCGATAGGTATTGAATAAATAAAAATTGAAGACATGTGATACGGATGTAGACTGAAAAAATATTTTAACTCATCAGGTAGATTATAAAAAATATACGTATTTTTTCTTTTTTCTGATTAGTATATAATTACAAAGATACAGCGCATTAAAATATCGCATGACGTCATGATCAAGTACGATTTTCACTTAACGGTGACGTCAATCACCCCTACTTCGAAACTTTGACATGCGGATTTTTGTGAATTTTTACTACTTTGATAAACCGAAAATATGGGTTACATTATTTTTGGATAATCTAACTGACGGACTAAATAAAATACAACTTTTGGGACCCAGTCCGCATCCCTATTGGGCGCCAAAAATCAGTAATTTTGGTATATTTAATTTTTGACATATCCAGTGTCACTCTCAGAATTAAGACAAGTGGACATGGAGTTCTATTTAATTTTTGTACTGAATTAGAAGAAGAAATAAATTAACGAGTCTATATCTTCCTGAAAGGCCGGTAACGCTCTGACCACTCCAAGTCTTTCTGTGGATGTCGTAGAAGGCGACTTAGGAAACACAAGCTAAACAAAGCTTATAAACACCAATGAGACCTCTCCAACCCGTCTGGCCAGCGTGGAGAGTGTAGGCCAAATCCTCTGTCTGACTACTCTGGCTAATATATGGTTCTGGCAGTAAAGAGAGGGTCGTGCTCCTGCAGTGGAGACTAAAAAAGACCTGATCATGATGATGATGATGATATGTTTATATTAAGGGGTAGTTCAGTCCATTATTGTAAACAACTTTCTTTTCTAACAATATTCTTTATTGTTAGAAAAGAAAGTTGTTTACAAATTCATATGACGCTATAGAGGAGATGTTCAGTGGTAATGTTTCAATTCTAGCCGAATATCACCCATGTTCATCCCTAACGTGTGAAAAGGCGGATTGGCATGAAATAGGATTATCGGCGGTTGGCTGGTCGCATTCTCTCTTATCATAGCATGTTCAATCAGTTTGCTTGAAATTGTGCTACAGAGTACTCAAATAAATATAAAACAACTAATTGTATAATGTTAACGTTTATTTAGACAGTATATTCACTACCTATATATGGAATTCCTATGTTACGATTCCTAAACGATTTCGTTTGAAGTTCGAAAAACAGAAAATTGAGAATTTGTCAATATGTGTATTCAAATTAAATTAATTTAAAAATGTCTGACTGACTGAAGGCTATTTTTATTTGTATTTTGTTTTGTAAGTAGCCTAATAAATCTGATTACGTTCAACTAATTAGAGTTCTGAAGTCCCTAGTTTCGGTATGACCGTCTATCCGTCCCTGGCTTAGGTCAGAGACTGGGTACTAGAACGTTGTAATTTTGTATGGGTATATTAGGTATGCCGAGTAAGTAGTAAAATAAAATGTATATGTAAAGTGGGGATGACTTCTAGCGTGTAGGGTTCACGCCAGAAAATCATCCCCATAGTGAGGGGTATCGTTAGATAGATCTTTTAAACCATTCAGGGTTTGCAAAGGCAACTTTTAGATTTTTTCGAATATAAAACTAATTCTTGTTCGAGTTAGCTGAGTAAAATCTAAAAAAAGTGAAAGTATATGTATTTAGCTATGTTAACTTCGGAACTCTACTCTGAGGGTGTCCGACACGCACTTGGCCAATTTAGTATAATAATTCATGTGAAAAGATTCTACTTATTAGATTTGCTCTTGGAAAAAGAAACAAATTTTCAGACATAAAGTTTGGAGAGCAGTGGGACGATAAAGGTTAAGTAAAAAAAAAAGTTTTACCATGGGTTTGGTTTTTTTGGTTCCGTACCCTAAGAGGATAAATACATGATAGTTTTTATGTTATTCTATAATCAAATAGATAGAACTCAAGTAATTGTATAAAAAGGAGACAGGACTCTCTAATTTAATAAGAGAAGTCAGGACAAAAAGAATAATAACAAATAAAGGTAAAAGTTCGAAGCCGACTGCAGACTTCTATCTATGTATTTCTCTTCCTATGTATTTCTATGAAATAGTTTTCGCAACGAGCGATAGGTCCCGACTACATGTCGCTCGACCGCAGACGACGTGTCGTCCGGCCACCCATCAGGCATCGTCATCTGCTGCTGCTGCCTGCAGTCGGCTCTAAACTTGTGTTTGTATAGCATTGTAACGCGAACGGTAAGTAGATGTTTTCTAATCAGCGAACGTTAATATTGTATTGTGTCACGGCACCCTGCTCTACAATTTAATAAATCTACCTGATTTCTGCAGTCGCTACTTTCAGCAACCAAAATAAATACTTCCTTCATAGCAGGTGTTGCGTCACAATAGAATATTAACTTCGCTAATTGTAAAGGGTTTCCTAACATATCTTTTTGCGGTTGAAATAAAAGACTCCTAATACAAGCACAGATATACCACAACAAAAAAATGTAAGCCAGGGCTCTCTTAATAAATAAGGGAAGTCGGAACAAGAAGATAAAATAAAACCGCGCTGTAAAGTTATGTGGATGTTTTCCAATTAGCGACCATCGATATTGCATTGTGACGCAGCACCTGCTTCACAAAAGAAAGGAAGCTGTACAAGTCATGCATAATATTGTTCTTGAGCGCATGTCGGTGTTTACATGACGCAGTGCGCACGTGGACTGCAGGTTTTTTTTACCGCAAAACAAAGCAATTACTAAATTTTCTTTTTGGGTACTAGAACAATTTCGTAGTGTTTGAAAGATGACGTTATTACAAGTTTTTATTTAGCTTCACATGTCCCGTTGTCTGTGTGTCCGTAATCAAATCTAGCAGGCTGAATTAGACCCACTTCCCGTTATTCTACGAGTATTGAGCTGAAACTTAAGGCCATACACGCAGTTTTGCCAAAAGAGGCCCTTTTCCGCAAAAATGCGTAGATAAGCTTAAGGTTCTCACTTTAAACTGCAAACAGTAGTTCATAAAATTGACCTTATGACATAATAAATAAGGATGATAATTACGTTCTGCACTTTATAGCATTGCTAAGTGCAGTAAGATATTTTTTTACTGCAGTATTCCATATTAAAATTTATTAGATATGAGGCTTTACTGCGCCAAAAATAGAGCCATACTTAGTTCTCATTATGTGGCAATACTTTATATTACATACGTATACCTATGTACGCTAATGATTATGATGTGAAAGTGAAAGGTGGAAATGTATTGCTAGTAGTATAGAAAACATAGAAAAATAGCTTTACCACTTATTTTATAGGTTAAAAGCTATTTAGACCTGACAATAAAAAAAAAAACACTAAAATAGGATCAAACCCACTAAAATAGCCGACGAAGGCAACTAGTGGGATAAAAATAAAATGACGGTCCGCGTCATGTACGATCCGTGATTTTTTGTTGCACCGTCATTATAAACACAACTTTTAAACATGTACAAACCTATTACGAAGCTTTCCGACTAGTGTTCAGTACAAAGGCTCCCCTCTTCCATCCCAGACAGGAACATATCCTTTGAAAGCCGGGGAGATGCAGAAATAAATTATGTCTAGACAGTTTAACTAAGATTCTTCCTGTACTTGCACTTGCAAATGATATCAAGAGATTCTCATTAAATTTGACATAAACTTTTTATTAGTTTATTAATTTGTATCAAGTAATAAATTAATTTTTCTTGCATTCCTCTAACTGAAGTTTTATAATCTTTATGGTTAAAACGAAAAACATTTTTAGAAAGTTCAATATAACTATTATTGATTTTTAACTCATCATCAAATAATGCAGGAGTCCGAAAAGACAGTCAACGATACACCCAAAAAATAATGTACAAGCGAGCGAAGCTAGATAGATCAAGATAGATAGTCTACGGATTTGGACAGTCCATCGTTTTGTATGTTCTTGTTGTTCACTAGCTTTTATCGAAGCTCCTTGAAATTTGTTTGTTGGCTAGGTATAACATGAAATAAATAGTATTTTTTTTCATACCTGAGCCAAATAAGTCGTGGGGTTGCTGAGATTTGGGTTTGTAAGAAGGGCCACCAATTCACGGTTATTTATTTAAGCTGAACTTGGACTTACTCGTACTACCAATATACTATAGTACGTGTAGTCATATGTTCCGTTCCAAGGGTTATAGGAAAAAAAAGTTAAGGCAGGAAATATATAAGTACCTACATAAATGTATATAAACCGATGTAATTATACTGACATTTATTTACCAATTATAAATAGTAGGTTGGTAGGTATGTATGTTTTCCTGATATAGTAGCATAGCTATGTTACGAAACAAGTATTAAATTGAGACATTTTTCATAATGACCGGGCATTCTGGATAATGAGAAACTACTTCGGGCAAAGCAATTAATTATAATATATACATACATTATTATCACGCATCCAGAAAGGAGTGCTCCGGAGAACTGTAATACAGGCGCTGAACAGTCTCCAGTCTCCCCAATCTAACCGGTAACATGTAACACACTTATGAATGTGTTATATACTGCTTATTTATCGATGTACTTTATCTATTGTCTGTTTGTATGGAGAGCAATAAATACATTTGTATCTTTTATCTTACCTATCATAATTAATTTAATACCTAGTTACTTATCATAATAATTGAACGTCCTTATTTATCAAATTGCCTAGACACTATAATTATTGTCATGTGGTTTTCGGGCAATCTCATAATACCTACACAGGTACATTGCCCGGGGTGCGGAGAGGAGAACAAAAGATTTTCTACGCCAATTGACGTAATGGACGATTCACCTAAAGTTGATTTATCTGGGGTCTATCGACCAAGTGAAGAAAGCGACTAATTTTGCTACCCCGAATTATGTACAGGTCATGTAGTATAGGTTATGGTGCGGCGGTGGTAGCCCTTAGGCTACCCCTAGCCTCCAACAGTGTTCTTGCAGAGTCATATAGACTACCGGTAGAATTTTGAAACTGCCTAGTCATAATTTATTTCTACATCAATCCGACTTCGAAAGGATTGTTCCTGCCTGGAGTGATGTGCCGTTCCCAGGAACGTTCCCCAATTCCCCGGGAACGGAATGTTACGGAATATTGGATATATGTTTTTGTATTATAATCATATCAAGTGATGCATTTACGTTAGTAAAATATATTTACAGAGACGCAAATATGCGGCTTTGGGAGAGCCGTACGTACATATTTGCGCCTTTTGCCGTGGAGGCCTTGGGGCCTTGGGGTGCAGAAGCCCGTCAGCTTTACAAGGAGATTTCTGCACGCCTAATCGACGACGCCTCAGGGGATTTAAGGGCTGGCGCGCATTTTGGCCAAAGATTAAGCCTGCCCATTCAATGCGGCAATGCCGCCAGCCTCTTGGGCACCCTACCCTGCAAGCGTAGCGATTTGGGGTCCATCTTTTACATAATTTAATGTCTACTATTATTACTTATTATATTTATTTTAGTTATTAGATTTAATTTAGTTAGATGAATTTTATCATTATTATATTGTTTACATTTTATTATTAGTCATTGAAATAAATGATTTACAGTGATAAAAATATGTCTGATAAATAAAATTACAACTTTCCCTGACATTTCCATTTTTTGGGAACCCCGGAACGTTCCCGAAAATCTGGGGAACGGGAACGGCACATCACTATCTAGGATGGGGTGGCCAAGGGGCCACCCCGCCGCGTCATATCATAATCTATATTACATGACCTGGGTGGTCTACATGACTCTGCAAGCACGAGTCTGCTGTTTTCGGCTATTCTGCCCCATAGGTGATAAACATTATAAATAACGAACGGTTTTATTATTTTAATAGTTGTTATCACACTGCCCTCCAATTTTAGGCATTTTTCAAACTGCGTGGGCATTAAATATAATGTCTACTTAATATTTTGGTCCATAACAGATATAATAGGTAAGTACTTAGGTAGGCATGCAGCGAGAATATATTCCAGACATTCCGCATAATGTATAACGACTTCCGACATCCTATTCCGTGTCATATGTTTTAGCTCTTTTTGTGCTAGTTTCAGAAATACTCTGAATTTGTACACAACAAAAGGAACAAAGCATTCATATTATTGACAAAGAACATTCCCTATTTTGTGGAAAATTCTATTTTCCGTCCCCTTTCCTTAGCCGCTTTTGGCATAAATAATACAATGCGCGATGACAAAACATTTTCTAAATTTCCTCTCTGAAAAACTTCCGGAGAAACTTTATTAATTCTGTAGTATAATTGATCTATTTTTGCAGCTAATCTGTTTTGTTTGTACATTTCTTTGCCAGTGGGCCAAGGCGCGGCTAAAATTAAAGAGCGCCGCCAGCTTCCAACCATGAGTGTTTATATTTATTTTCCGGCTTCTTTCCAATTTAGATTAATTCGAAGTTCTTTTGTAATCTGAAGCATTGGTCGTGTTTTTATAGTGATGGGTTGGGTATTATTTTTGTTTTATTTATCATTTCTATTTGAAACTGTGGTGGCTTCTTCTATGTGTTAACGTAATATAGGTACACATAGTGTTTTCTATGTGTTGTGTTTTTCTGGAAATAAATCTGTTTATCTATTAAAACATTCGTCCACAGTAGAATTTGTAGCTGGTATTCTTTTTGCTTTATTGAAAACACCCAATCTAGGTCTAAATTGGTCATATGTCGTCGAAATAAAAAGACCTAGGAAGTTGAACACAATTTAGACCCTGTTATTATATTTGAGGTAGAGTAATTCAAGATGTAGATTTTATGATTAAGCGAACTAAATCTTGATTGGTGCATTGCTTAACCCTTTATAAGGCAGTGGCAAATATATTGCCACCTAAAATTGAACCTTATGCCTTGGTAATAAGGTCCAAAAACATATTTTTTTAAATATACCTACTGCCTTATAAAGGGATAAATAGGTGTCTTTTAAACTTAGCGTAGCGCAGTTTTCTGCCTAGGAACAATACTTCAGGGTATATTTTGATTTATGGTCTATTACTTACCCTGTATTGGTGTTACATTAAAATTCATGAAGTCAACAGAATCCTTGATTGCTTTTAAACAGCCCCAACACAATCAATAGACACCTTTGTTTTAGTAACAAGTTGATTTCCAAAATTCTCACGTCATGGCTTATAACTTCACTGTGTAATCACGGCATGAATGGAAGGGTTTGATGATTGTTGAAATTTAGATCACGGGGTCAGGAAGGGGTTATTTTGTTTAGGTTCTGGAATGAGGCGATAAAGGTTATGTTTAGTTGCGCGTGGTGGCCGCGCGCGGCGCTTCCTCCGGCCGGCAGTGGGTGACTGAATGCGTGAAACTCCGTGCAAGCGACTTTCAGCCCATTCAAAAGTGTACCCTAGCGACATTCCCAAATTTACCTTTTCTCCCTCGCATGAAGAAATCTTTAAGAGTAAACGAGACAGAAAACACGATGTCGATTCAGCCAGAAACGGAGTTTCCACAGGTCAGATTCTGATTTCACATTTGTTATTTCTTTACGAGTAAAATTAAATGCTACTTAAATAAAGATACCCTAGGTTTTGCAGCTTTATATATATTACCTAGTTTGCATGACTTAAAACATAAGACTAGTTTACGATGATTAATTCTATTGTACCCTCTGATTTTCATAGTCCAAGAAAAGTTACACCCCAATTTTTCCTAGTTCGGACGTTTTATCACTCATAAATATGTAGTAAACCTCAGCATTATACTAATCAAAACCCATCAATTAATGTTTTGAGAATTTTCAAGCCATATTAATTCATAATTAAAAGCACGACTAATCAACAGTTTCAACTCAATTGGAGATTTATTCCTTTAGTCCAATGATCGTTATTTTTGTTCTGGTGTTTTTGAAATTTGAACTCGGGCATCTTCATTTAATTGATTTGGGAGAAGTGTCATCGTCCTCGCTTGGCGACCTGGATATAGTTTCTGTAGTAGCCGGTGGCGACCGCTCTTCGTTGAGGGAACACCCGTATAATGTGAAGTTATTGATATGTGGCGGTGATAGCTGCGAGTTGTGTGGAGGTATCATACTCACCGCAAAGCATGTACTCACTGCAGCTCATTGCTTCGGTACACACAAGGATGTCAAGCATATGAAAGTGATTGCAAGTACGTGTAGAGCTAGAAAAGTAAAACAAATATATTGGTTTTACTTTTCTAGCTCTACAATTCAATTTCCACTTCTTATTTTAACAATGCGGATTCGCGATGGAAATGAAGTTTGCCCAAATTTTTTGGAAAAATATTTTATTGTTAATCACAGCTACATACTTGATTTTCACTCCTTATTGATATTATAATTGTCTTAGGTAAGTTTATTATAGTTTTTGATTACCCATATCCATGGTGGAAACTGGAGAATCCTAATCATCAAATATCGAAAAATTTGGTGTTAACAATTTTCTTAAGCGAAGATACATCCATCGTGGGTCAAACAAAAGGGCACTATGGAAGTGATAGGTATATATTTAAAAAGAAGTATTTTTATTTCAGATTCTGAAAGTACTTTTAGCCCTGATGCAATGTACCATAATGTTTGGAAATACAAGATTCACGAAAACTATAGCGTTGGAGTACAATACGCGAATGACATCGCTGTTATTATCATACATGATCAATTCAAGTTCGGCGATAAAGTCAAAAGAGCCATATTGGTGAATCACGGCAAGTGGATGTCGGAAGACGAGAAAAATTTTACTGTCTCTGGGTGGGGTGACACTGAGGTGGAAGTTTAATTTAATTTTATTAAAATTAGCCTTTTTCTTTGGAATGGTGGTATAAAATTCGCCCATAAAAATAGTAGTAAGTGGCAGCGATTATTTGTTACGATGCCATTCAATCAATGTCCGTGATCGGACTTGTCAATTTTTTTTATTTTCATAGCAACAGCGGTGACGACAGGATCAGAAAAGAGTTAATCTAATAAGTCTGTCTTTTAGATTATCCAAAAATAATGGACCTGTATTTTTCAGTTTATCAAAAAAGTAAAATTTTACAAAGATACGGAGCATCAACGTTCCAGAGTGGGGGTTTGTGACATCACCGCTATGTAAAAATTGTACTTAGCTTATGTTTCTCAGAGAAAAGAAAAATACGTGAAGTACAATATTTTTTAATAATTTAAACGATGGGCCAAAAGTGGAGGCCCATAGTCTCTGCCTACCCCTGTGGGAAACAGGCGTGATAGTATGTATGTATGTTTGTATGGGCCAAAAATGTTTTTACAGTCGTCATGCCTATTCATGTTTTACAGAACCTCGGCGAAAGCAATTACCAGATCTTGCGTGAAGCTAGTCTGCGATACATATCTCAAGAAAACTGTTCAAGAATGGGTCAATTGAGGCTGACTCCTGACATGTTCTGCTTGTTTGGCGATGGGAAGACGGACTCGGGCCGGGGTGACTCCGGAGGAGGCGTGCTATGGAATGAGTACAATAAATACCTCAAACTAAATAATGAAATGAAATGGCGAAAAAATACCACGTGAGCAGGACATCACGTAAGCGTAACAGAGCAGCAGTATTTTTTCACCATTTCTTATCTCATTATTTAATTTGAGTACTTTAGTACGGCATCTCGAATGCTTAAAAACCCTATAAAAATAAGATAAATACCTTATTATAATAATACTGGAATTTAATATAATACTTTTTGAAAATCTGATACTGGTCGCACTAAATGTGTAGATACTAAATAGTAGCAATCTACACTGAAAAATGAAAAGTAGGTAAGTATTCACAACAAGTGATCGTGTAAAAAAAATTATCACTTGTAGTCAAGTTTACTCTTATAGGAACGAATTGACCTCTCTTTGGTAGAGCATCCTTGAGCTTATATATTATAAATTGTTTATATATATGTGTATGTATATATATATATATATATATATATATATATATATATATATATATATATATATATAAATTGTTATATATATATAACTACTAATGGTACTATTGTAACTACTATACATATATCTTTAGTGATTAAAAATTTAAAATTAGTATACAGCAGTGGATGCAGTTCATACAGTTACATGTATAAATAAAAAAGTTAAGATTTAATATTATTACGACCTCCGTGGTGTAATTATTATTTTAGCTATATTTTTATTTTTTATTTTGATCTTTACTTGCCTAATGTGTAACATAACATACTCTTGTTTAATGCATTTCAGTCAAATTGTTGGAATTATTTCCCATGGACAAAACATACAAAAGCCAGGGGCGTACGCTAACGTATTTTACTTATTGCCTTGGATAAGGAAAACGACAGTCGCCTTGCTAAGGAAATTCTGTGATTATCACATGACTTCAAATTATCATTATGGAAAAAAAGCGCGCGTTGTAAAAAAACATAAGTCTCGCATTTGATACATGTCTTGTAAGATTTGTCAAGTCGTTTCCAAATAAATATATGCTACTGCTGTAAAATTTCAGTTTGTTTTTGTTTCATAACTTTTTTTTATTCAGACATGTCTTTATATCAAACAAAAAAAAAATTACAATATTAAAATACAGAGTTATAAACTTAACTCATCAAGGCAACGTACTGCAGTGGAAAAAAAAATTGGATCACCAAAACAAATTAGTTAAGAGAACAAAGAGAGTTTAAGAGAAATATATGTCGCATCCGGTTATGAGTACGGACACAAAACGGAACGCAAGCGCGCCCCTAGCGGCGAAATCGCCGCAACTAAGTTTCCGGTGCGCTTCGACGGAGTCGTGATGTTTCGTTCGAGCTCGGTGTGACGCAGTTTCGATCGAGCCTCCGACAAGTGAAGACGTTGTCACGGAACTGTCCCACGTTTCGTTATTGTGAATTCAGTGTTGATTTGTGGTTACTAATCAAGAATAAATCAAGTGATTATTTTGTTCGTACTCCTCTTATTGCGCGATACCTACGTCAGCCCACATTATGTCGGAGGAAACCGGCCGAAATCCTTTCTGCTGCGACATCAGAATTGGGATAAAAGACCTGGAGCTCACATCAGAGTTAAGATTATGACCTGTAGCTCCTCAAGTGAGGTTTAGACCTGGAGCTTATATTGATAGTAAGATCGAGTAAGTGCCTTATGCAGGTGGAACAAAAAAAATGTTTAGCAGTGGTGTGACTGACCTTTACGCGACTTTGCCGCGTGTTCAGAGTTTAAGCTGTTTTAATCAAGAGATATCAAAGACATCGTTGGTGATTTTTGAGTGCAAATGGTTCAAAGGAGTGAAGCAAACCTTTAGCTAGGGTCCCTAGTAATTATTTTGATGCCCGCCATATGGAGCTGGCTACGCGTTGCCGCGAGATGGGAGCTAGCAGCAGTACGCAGCTGGCGCTGGAAATTTCTGGTGAAGTGAAGTGCGAGATCTACCTGCATCTCGTGTGTGAGTTTCTGTGCCGAAACGTTGTCTTCGATCCGGTGAGCAATTTTCATTTTGTTATAATTATGGTGTCGAGTGCAAGACCAAGTAGACCACCACTCTTAAATTACGGGGGAAACGGCTTTGTTTGTTACTACTTGACGACGTAAAGTAAAAAAAATAAAATAAGAAACACACTATTAACGTTGCGTATGATGACTACATAACTTTTATTTTATTTGAGTTACGAGTATGTTGTGTTAAGTAAGGTCAGGATTGACCGAGCGTAATTAAAATACTTTCAAAGGCAAGGGAGATCATTGAGGAAATTGATAGCAATAGATCAAGGCTCATTGCACAATGTGAATTTGTGGAATTGCGTTGTTTGTGTAGTTGTGACGGAAACTGGAGTTGTAGCTCTAGCTAAGTTTGGGTTTCTGGAGGAAACCGCAGTGAAGCGAAGTCGGCGATCACAGGTTGGTGATGCGCGTGCCTAATGATAGGTTTCAGGAGGAAACTGAGTCAGATGGACGTGGCAGCCATGGCCTGGTGATGCGCCTATGGTGTACATTGAAATAACGCAATTCTGAATAAAACCTAAGTAGATTTAACGTTTTGATATTTGAACAGTTCAATGATCTCTTACGTCTCAAGTTACTGTCCTATTTTACTATCTACTTAGTGAATTCATGACAAAACGGTTGACTAAACAAAATTTTATTTCTTTAGTTTCTTAATTGAGTAAAGACATTAGAATACGGATGAGAGAAGTGTAGAATTAGATTTGGCTAGTATAGCAAATAATTTCAGAATGATCCGTAACTGTTGGTAAGTGATTCTATGTTCTTACTAGTTTTTTTTGCAAAACGAGACTGTGCTTGTTGAAAACCAATAAAATGTGAAGCAAGAGTAAAGCTGGACAAAAAGACAGTGTCGTACCGGGTCATACCTGTGTGGTTGATTCTAAGGACACACTCGTCTGGTCTAGGCTCTTTAACGAGTTCATTTTAATCTGAACACAGTATCGTACCGGGCCATACTTGTGTGGTTGGTTGAGAGGACATACTTGTTCTGTGCAGATTGACAGTGTGGGTGTTAGAAAAGTTGGTAAAAACGTGTCGTACCGGGCTAAACCTGAATGGTTAGTTGGAAGGACACACGTATGTTTAGCAGGGTTTATTTTTGGACTATAGCTTTGGTACTGATTGTTCACTGGCCTGAGTGGCACTAGTCGAGTCGAAGTAAAAGCTTAAGTGAAACCTGTGTGATAATCTGATGATTTTGTTTTAACTAATAGAGTTTAGAGATATGACAGTTAAGATTTTGTTTATGAGATAGTGTTAACTGTGACAATATACGGTCAGGTGGAGCGGATAATGAGTACCCTCAAGTCAATGTTGACAGCGGTAGAGACGTGTGACGATAAATCGTGGCAGGATTCGCTAGATGATGTGCAACTCGCTTTAAACTGTACTATTAATCGTGTCACAAAAGCTAGTCCGTTAGAGCTATTAATAGGGAAGGTAGCTCGTCCGCTGGAATTGATGGCCATTGATAACGATGACGTCATAGACCTTAGTAAAATTAGGCAATCTGCGTCTGAGGACATACAGGCATCCGCGAGTTATAACAAGGCACGTTTTGACAGCAATAAAGCGGCAGTGAATAGGTTCTCGGTGGGCGAGTACGTTTTAATAGAGAATGAAGAACGTAACCAAACCAAATTAGATGTAAAGTTTCGAGGTCCGTTCCAAATTACAGAAGTTCTTGATGGAGACCGATATGTTTTGAGGTCATTGGTTAACAAGCGTACCTATAAGTACGCTCATGATCGTATTAGGAAGATGCCTGAGGGCCAAGTACCTATTGATATTGTAGAGGAAGATGATATTGATGACGCGGAAACATCTGATTGAATTACTAGATCTGGTTATCGATTCGGGGGCCGGAGACTGTACCAGTATATCGTAGCCGTAGCCTGATAGAAATCGGTGTCATCTCCTTGAGAAGTCCGTGGGTAGGCGGTAGGCGGTAGTACTGGGTAGTACAGTCGGATCTTGCCTAGTAGCATAGATCATAGAGTCACAGTCTGACTCGGAATTCCCGAGGGGAAGTCCACAAAATAAAAGGTTTTGGAGCTAGCATGATAGTTAGAGGGCCACGGATGCGATACCAGGTGTGCGCCTGTAGTAAATTCAAATCGATTAAAATTATTCCCTTTTGAGAGTATTTGTAGTAGCTTAATGGTACATGGTCTCAGTAATCTTCGGTATTTATTAGATTTAAAAAATGTTTGATTACCTATGCTGTGAGATAACTAGTATTGAATTACGGAGTAATGAGGAATGTTTGATTTCATTTCGTGTCTGCTTTAGATTGATTTAGAATGTATAGTGATAGTAAATATTGTCCCCTAATAGTTGATAATGATTAATAAACCATCTAAAGTAGATCACGACTCTTTATTTTTTTTAGTAGAACGAAACTTTACGAAATAGGATGGCCGAACAGAAACTGTGGTGTTCTTTCCTCTTTCAGATTAACACCCGAGGACGTGTGTCACGCAGGATGGCAGTGTCGCATCCGGTTATGAGTACGGACACAAAACGGAACGCAAGCGCGCCCCTAGCGGCGAAATCGCCGCAACTAAGTTTCCGGTGCGCTTCGACGGAGTCGTGATGTTTCGTTCGAGCTCGGTGTGACGCAGTTTCGATCGAGCCTCCGACAAGTGAAGACGTTGTCACGGAACTGTCCCACGTTTCGTTATTGTGAATTCAGTGTTGATTTGTGGTTACTAATCAATAATAAATCAAGTGATTATTTTGTTCGTACTCCTCTTATTGCGCGATACCTACGTCAGCCCACATTATGTCGGAGGAAACCGGCCGAAATCCTTTCTGCTGCGACATATAATTAAAAATTTAAATAGACTGATTTCAGGGGTTAACGAAATATGTAAAAAAAATATAAAATTATGGGCCGAAAAGTAAACCAAAAGAAATTACCGAAGAGTACGGTGTTTTTGAATTTTGAAAAATTATAAAAGAACAGATAGATTCGTTTTCCACGAACACACAGAAAGGTAAAAAAAAAGTATGAAGATATATCTAAGTGCGCACTTAATATCTAATACCTACGTACTTATAGGTGTGACTGGGGAACAACGTTACAAATATTTAAAAAAAGAAAAGCAAAAAAAAGGAAAATAAGTCCCACGTTGTTCTCGTCTCCTGTAGATGCTACTTCCCATAACCCATCACCAGGCGAATAGTAGGTTTGGTAATACATCGAACAAAGCTGACATTGCTGAGTTTCTGAGCTACATCATCGTCATCAAACTCCAGCTCGACTGGTTGCGAGGCGAACGCGCTCGCCGACATTGAGACTCCTAGTAACGCCACTAGTAATGTTCGGAGCTTCATGCGAACGCCCTCAGAGTTGTCGATCATGCTGTTTATAGCATTTATCTGATTTTCATGTTTAAAACGGAGCCGGTCGAGGTAATTGACGCTTTCCGTTTCCATCTTTCAGTACAAATGTCAGAATATAATCATGGTTCAATAATTTCACTTGCATTTGGCTTTGCTAGATGATTGTCGCAATTATTATCTCATTATTGCATTAATAAATATTTAAATCTTATTCGATTTAGTTGACACTACATGGCAGACATATCTCAAAAACGTATCTCTCAAGAATGACATCCTTTCTCAAGCAAATTCAAAACTAAGAACTCTAAAATTCAAATTTTACAAAGGCAATCTAAAGAGAAAGAAAAACATAAAAAAGAGGTTGAATGATCAATAAAAATGTAGCGGACACGCTACAGTACCCAATATGCTGGCAGCATTTTCTCGCTGCATAGCGAGACTTACGAGTATTGGCTGAGCAAAAAAGCAGTCAGTTCTAGGGTCACCGGTTGCCTTGATGAGACGCGTTCATATATACTTAATACGTGCCTAGCGGGATGTTTGACCCATCCGATTGGTCTGGGTGTTTGTAAAAGATATCGAAATAGGTGTCTGAGTATCATTATATAAAAATCAAGACTGAGAATATAAAAAAAGTTGGTACCGTGTGAACCTACCTTTGGTACTAGTAAAATGTTTTTAAACCAGCGAGTATGTGATAACTGAAAGTACATAATCTGTAGTACACCTACACCACAGATCTGTAGTCCTACACAAATGATTAGAACAAAAATAAGTAAGGTTTCTTCTCGCCTTCTCGCCCACCAAGACGCTAAAAGTGGCCTTAGAGTCTTGCAGCCCTGGGCTCTGTCTGCTCAGAACCGCTGACGGAAAGGGGCACGCATTCCACGGACCGGCAAACTTAACGCTAACGAGATGTAGATGTATGTATTATATTAGTCTCTGTGTATGTATTGGAATGTATCATTCCAATCCATGTATGTAGGAGATACTATTATTAATTTCTTAGTTTTATTGTCTTTGCTACTATAGATTTTAGTTAGCACTGGTTATTTAGAATTTTATCACGACTTATTTTTCCTGTGATCGTCGTTAAAGAAATACTAATACGGAAACGAGCAAAATAAATTAGTTGATTGATTACAAGTAGGTACTCAAATCGCACTAAAAACAACCTTAACGAGACTTGTAAGCCGTCAGCTTATCGCTCTGCAATGGGTTTAATTAATCCATCAGATATTTTAGCTTTTAGTTACTATTATGAAATTCAGTATAATATTTTGCGTACTTGTTTACTTTATAAAAGATGCTAGATTCTTTGTGAATCAAAACGCAATTATTCCCAAGGTAGTGGGCGGAAAGCCGGTGGATTTAAAAAAATATCCTCATGTAGCCAGGTTTTATAATGACGACTCTATGTGTGCGGGTGTTATCTTGAACAGTTGTAGTGTGCTGACTTCTGCTCACTGTATGGATTTCAATAATAATGTTGAGAAAATGGCAGTGGTGGTCGGTAAGTATTTTAGGAATAAGGTAATTTTATCAATCGCACTTTATAAACTGAGTAGGTTTATTGAGTTCTGACCAACACTATAATAAATGATTCCGCATCAAAAGAAAACTTCGGAAGGCACGTAAAGCCGTTGATCCCGGCTGTCATAATTGTATGGCAGTCGTCAAGCCATGTCAGATGCCTTTCGGCAGTTTAAAAAATCTGACACCAGTGTTGGTCACTTACACATATGAAAAAGAAACCAACATCAGAAGGACAATCTAGCAAATGGCAATTTGGGATAAAATCTGACAGATAACTTCTGAAATTAATTAATATACGTCATACAAAGAAAAAAATAATCAAAGTGAAAGGCGTCAAGTAGTGGAAAAAGGTCTGACTAACTGTACCTACTCATATTCTCGCAGTTGTTCTTTACAGTGTATGTAGAAAGAATGTTTTAAAAACACCTCGACCACTATAACTATAAGGTACTTACCTACTTAATTTAAAAATCTTTTTTACTTTTGAAGATCTTTTATATTCTAATATTAGTTTTGATTGCTCTTGGACTGAGCCAATGTTTTCGTAAAGTAACGGTGATCATCGTACATTTGCAATAATTTCCAATTTTAAGTACGAGTAGATATTCTAACTTAAATAGAAAAAAAAATACTATGGCATGACCGCCAGGCAGTCTATATAGACAATAAATTCCGTATACGGCCCCATTATTATATTTCATTGCTTCTACACCCCAATATTCTTTCCTCTACCTAATAGCCTGACCTACTTCCATACTAATTATGCTTCTGCAGGTTCCCAGACTCTAGTAGATAACAAAGGTCAATGGTTCAGTCTCGTGAATTATATTATCCACGAGAAGTACAACACGACTGTGCAGTTTGAGTGTGACGTTGCCATTTTGTTCCTGGACCGAAAGATATTGTTCGGGAAGACAGTCCAGAAGGCGATTTTAGTACATCATAGTGATTGGATGAGTACTGAGGAAAAGAACTTTCATGTTTCGGGGTGGGGATTTACGGAGGTAAGTACACAGTAGTACAGCTTTTATTTCTCTTCAACCCCCGAAAAAGAGGGGTGTTATAAGTTTGACTCTAATGTCGGTCGGTCAGTCTGTCTGTCTGTCTGTGGCATCGTAGCACTCGAATGGATGGACTGATTTCGATGCGGTTTTTTTACGTGATAGCAAGTTTCCTTGCGGCAGTTCTTAGCTATGTTTGATGAAAATCGGCCGTTTAAAAGTTATTGAGGATAAAGGCTTAAAAATCAGGGCTTTCTCTAGCAAAAATATAGATGGCGCTATCCGTAGCGCGCATGCAGCGCAACTCGATGTCCGTATCAAGTCGTATCAATAGTTCACATCACTAGATAGCGTTCTTGGCAGTCGGGGGTTTTTTAATTTGCCTAGTAAATAAAATTTTTATCTGATTCTTTAAAAGCGGTGGGGACAAGTGGTTAAGGCACTGGCTGTGCGTCTGTGAGGCACGAATTCAATCCTCACTAGGCGTGACTTGTACCTCTGAGTTTGTACTCTTGTACGCTAATTTCCCCTGCTTCTGGTGAAGGAAAACATCGTGAGGAATCCTGCACACTAGTGACTATTTAGTTTACTAGTGTGTTAAATGGAGAAGGCGATCCCGAAAAAATACGTAAACACCGATTGATATACCCTTCTCGCTCTTGTGTATTCTCCCGCCAATGCGAGAGAGCGAGAAGGGTATATCAATGGTGTTCAAGTTGTTTGCCGGGATGGATACCACTCCATTATCTTTGCCAAAAATAGTCATTGTGTGCGTGTCTTTCCATACAGTGACAACGACAAGAGCCTGGCTCTTAAATGCAGACAGACTAGGTATACCTAATTATTTCTAGGAAATGAAACTGCTTTTGTGTTATTTAAAGATGTTTGCAAATCATTATAGTAACACGTTGCTTTCAAGGCATCGTCTACATCTGCTCACTATCTCGTTAGTAGATGTAAACATATTTTAAGAACCGAGTCCATCCTTCCAACCACTTTTCTTTATGCACGTACTGTAAAGCGCTAATATTTTTTGACTTGTTTTTTGAGGTGAAATTTTGGTTTTTTTACTTTGATATATCTAAGTGAGTAATGCTTACTATCATTTATTGAATTTTCTTTAAAATATTACAATTATTCATTTAATTATTTTCAGTATAAAGGCACCGTATCTCTGCAACTACTCATGGCTCAACTAGAATTTGTTGATAAAAGCGTTTGCGAGGAAATGCATGGAATAACGTTAAGTGAGGACTTCTTCTGTTTGTATGGTCACGGGAAGAAAGATGCGTGCAGCGGGGACTCTGGAGGCGGTGTCATGTGGAACGGGTAAGGTTTTACATCCTACAACAAGAGTAAATGTAAACTGATGTACTTAGATTCAAGGATATTATTGAGTATCCATTTAACCGACAGTCCGATGTTATATGTGTCTGATCGAATTATAAGTACTTATAACCAATTCGACTCGATAGAAGAAGTCAGATCGATACGTCACTTTTATGTAGTCCAGGCTCTCTAAGTATACCAAAAATATAATTACAACTATCATATGATGGTGTCTTAAACAAAATCTGAGAATAGGTCAAGTCAACCCAGACCACTGAAAACCAACCTACTAGTACCTACGAGTAGGTATCAAAGAACGAAAATCTATCACCTTGTTTCTTGTAAAGCCAAAAAATTGAGATAGACACATTTAAACAAGGCTTTATTCAAGCCTTCTCCTTCTCTAAAGTTTCCGTGTCTTGGCACCTGTTCCTACTCCAACTTTTATCTATTTTAATTCTCTTTTATTTTTATTTTAACTTTTATATATTTTAATATCATTTATTTTGACCTTTCACTTTAATTTTTTACAAATTTAAATAAAATTACAAAGAAAAAAGACTCCAACGCATCGCGGCGAGGTAGGGTACCCAGAAGGCTGGCAGCATTACCCCTCTGCACCGCGATAGAAATTCTTTGTGCAAACTACCTAACTGCCCGCCCTTGGATCGCCCATAATATCGCGGAGACCGGAGACGCGTTGAAATCTCAGTCACAAAAGATTTTGTTTGCTTTTGGGCCCCTTGGACCCATCGTCTACAGCGATATAAAATGTTTCTTTTTATGTTTAGAAAAAAGTGTATGATTTTACTTTTTGTCATCTAGCGGATTGTAATTATAATATTGTTTAAGGATGGTTGTCGGCCTCACGTCTCATGGCAAGGGCGGGTGTGCAAAAGTCAACGGGCCCACCATGTTTGCCAATGTGTGGTACTTCCGAGACTGGATCCAAAACCAAGTGGAAAGGTTCATCAATGAGTGCGATGATGAAAAATTCTGCCAATCTAGGTTAATAAAGTAAATATTTTACTCTTTGTGTTTACTTTTTATCTAGTGATGATGCAGTAAATACGAGTACAGTCATTATATTGTTATGTATTCTTGATTCTAGATGACTTTTTAAACACCAGCCAAATTTTTGTAGCAAGTTCAGTTCACATAAACTATTAACGAAAGACAAAAACAAATTAGGTCTTCCCAAAGTAATCTGCGATAATCAGGGTCAGCTCAGCCAAACGGATTTTGTACAAGAGGGAGATTTTTCTTATCGATTTTAGATTTTTTTAAAAAAGAAAATAGTTTAGTATCGTACAACAGAACTTTCTCCAAAAAATGGTCACCTTGTATTGTATTGTATATTTCTTCCCTTCCCATTCGCTGATAAATTACAACTGTGTTTTCTAATCTCCAGTCTAAGTCTGACAGAGTTTGGATTGGTATTGAACGTACCTCTATATTCAATAAAGAACCATTTAAGAAAAGAAGGCAACGTTTTACGATGTAAAATAAAACAAATAAAGAGAATTTAAATAGGTCACAATATTAAAAAGAAGTAATTTATTTTCCGCTCGACAATTTTTTAATCATAATAATAAATGGATTATCCTTTACACATCTTCGTCGTTATAGTCAGTTTCCTCAGTTTCTTCGATGCAGTGTTTTAACAGAAGGCGTTTACTGTTGAGGATGATCCATCTTGAAAAAATAACAATGTTTATCAAAATCTTGTATCTCTTTCTTAGAGAATCCAAAATATCGAGAACAAAAACAAAGGCTGAGTAGGCAGAGATAAGCATGACACAAAGAGGGTTGACGTCAGGCAGACAGCCGGTCGTAAAACTATAGTTTTCCTACTACCAAATCATTTTAACTGTTTCGGCTATTTCTTCTCCACTTTGCAAAGTCTTTAACATCCTTGGTGAGCATTGACGTGCATATTTATATTTGAAGAAGAAAAAGCGGTTAAGTGCATCCCTGGCTCCGAAGCAGCATAGCTGAGGATGCAACCGGAAACGCGTTATGATGAAGAGCAGTCAGTGTCCACTGTCCAAAATAATTTAGAGATGTTTGTTTAGTTTATCGTGCATAGAAAATTAGTCTTTACCTGTTGAAATACGAGACATTGGTTAGTAGGGCTACACAATCCTCTTCATCAGTGTTGGTAGCTCCATATGAAAGAACACCCACCAACACTCCTCTGTATATTGCTGAACCACCATTGTCGCTAAGGCGACGCACCTGAAAATTGAGGAGGATGTTTTTCAGTGCAAACATTTTTATGTACAAACTTTTTACAACTGGCTTCAAGATGGGAAAGCACATTTCCCATTTCGTAGCTAGCTACCAAATTTGGCTACGAGATGGGACTAAAGGGACAAGCTTTTATTTAGCTCAGTTTGTTATTAGTTGTTTTTTGAGTCAAATCTTCCAAGTTACATTTGTGCCACATCCCGGATAAAATTTTTTATGTACTTAAATCAGATGACAATGCAATATTATTACAGCAAGAAGCTGATCTGATGATGGAGCTGGAAGGTGGCTATCCTCTTTAACTTAAGAGCTTGCTCTTGTCGGTGGAGTTAAGTAGAGATGCCTCCATTCCTCTCTTCTTTCTGCCATCTTTTTAATGTCTTGGTAGGACCTTACTCCTAACCCTTCCTTAATTTGTTGAAAAAACTTATCCTTGGTCTTCCCCTAAAAGGGAGACGAGGTGGCTATAGGAACCCAGTATAAAACGAAGCAGCCCCGTAATTTGGGCTTATTATATTTGTCTTGATAAGTATTTAGGCTTCAATAAAAGCTTGTATTTTACGTGTACTAGGATTTTTTTTCGAAAAACTTCATAGTACATGAAACTGATTCCCCACAACCAAGGTAGAAAATACCTAGATAGAAATTGTAAAATACTACCTACTACTTTATAATAACGTCTTCAGGATGATGATGGGGTTGCCTCGCTTATGTAGCGCATTGGCGATGTTTGCGGAGTACCAAATTGATGCCTTTGCAGAGCCATTCTCATGTAGCGCATCGGCGATGTTTGCGGAGTACCAAATTGATGCCTTTGCAGAGCCATTCTTATGTAGCGCATCGGCGATGTTTGCAGAGTACCAAATTGATGCCATTGCAGAGCCATTCTCATGTAGCGCATTGGCGATGTTTGCGGAGTACCAAATTGATGCCTTTGCAGAGCCATTCTCATGTAGCGCATCGGCGATGTTTGCGGAGTACCAAATTGATGCCATTGCAGAGCCATTCTCATGTAGCGCATTGGCGATGTTTGCGGAGTACCAAATTGATGCCTTTGCAGAGCCATTCTTATGTAGCGCATCGGCGATGTTTGCGGAGTACCAAATTGATGCCATTGCAGAGCCATTCTCATGTAGCGCATTGGCGATGTTTGCGGAGTACCAAATTGATGCCTTTGCAGAGTCATCCTTCGCAAAAAAACCATTTCGCTTATAAACAGAGTGCGAACCAGCCCCAATAGCATCCTGATGGCATTATCAAATCGTTAAATTTTTTTTTGTGTGTGCTTATTTTGTAAGGAGGGTGATATTTAAAACCCACTCTAAGTTAACAGTGTAAATGTACTTATTTAATAAATGATTTACTAACATAGGCTAAGTATTACTAACAGAAATATGGATCCTGGTCATCTGAAATAAAAGATTTTTATTTATTTATTTTATTATGGCCGTGTGGCTTTCGGCGTAGAATAGACTACTATATCTCTTTCCGTGGATGTCGTAAGAGGCGACTAGGACTAAGCACAAACATCTCGTTCTACAACTGCATTCCCAAGGAGTGTTGACGGCGGGCGGCGCTTTGCTTATGCATTTGTGCGTAAAGTTTTACAAACTTCAAACAAATGCAAAAAAAAAGTTGATGTCAGGCAGGCGGCCGGTCGTAAAACTATAGCTAATTCGTTTAAATTGTTCTGGTCATCGGCATCCATAGGTGATAATTGACATATATACGAGATACGAAAGCGCACCCCTGGCTCCGAAGCAGCACAGGTGAGGATGCAACCGGAAAAGCACTAAGATGATGGCGAGGAATTGCAAAATACGAAAACAAAAACCTATTTTAGTATGTAGCCAAATATTTAATAGCCAAATTAGTACTTTATAATATATTATTACCTTATAATAGCTGTCGCTGTCCGCTCAGCATTGACATCGTCGGGTCGCCGCTGACACTCGCCCTGAAGATGATCGTCTAAATCGATCGAAACCTGGTCGGCCTTTTCCGACTATACCACGTGAGTCAACAGTTTTAAATTAATCAATTATGGATTTATATCACGTTAGTTTTAATAAATAAATTATTAAAAAAATGTATTTAATAAAATAAATTTTAAATAAAAATGTTTGACACCGTCGACATAATATATTATAAACTACTAACTAATATACATATTAATTATAAGGTAATAATATATTATAAAGGCCTTTTCCGACTATATCACGTGAGTCAATCGCTTTAAATTAATCAATTATTTATAACATATTCGTACAAGTCACTACTTTGTCTACTCACTGGTTGGTACTTGGCACAATATTTGGAGAGTGTTAATATTCCCCCATATATCAGCCGGCATTCCTCGGTAGAAATTATTTTCATTTCAGATAGCAATAGATGATTAGAATATTTCTGACCCAAATTCTGAAAAAGTAAAAAGGAATTGATCATTAGATGTTTTACTTCGACCAAATTTTTATACCGACAGTCTTATCTGTAATTTTGCTTTGGAGAAATATAAAATAGTTTGTTCATGGTTTTCCTAAATAGTACTCTACGCTTTTCCGTAAAGCGCCACCTACTGAACTAAGGGATAGCTAATTTCAGCTGATGGTTTCTACTCAGAATAAAACTGTATTTCAGCTTTTCACGTACAACTTACTTTATGTAGCTTTCAGCAGATGGCTCTAGTCGTTTGCTCTGAGGGTTAAAAATATGATTTAGTGATATTGTTGGTAATGGTTTTATTAGGAATTATGGTAGTACCTGTATGGTATATGAAGTCAGGAGTCGGTGCAAGGAAAACTATCAGGACTATAGTATCTCTTATAGTTTTAGAGTTATAGTCGCAAAATTATTAAATATACATACTTGGAAAATTTTATATAAAATATAATAATCCATAGAAAACAATTTTACTAGTATGACTATGAGGCAGTGTTACTTTATTTAAATAAAACCGGCCAAGTGCGAGTTAAACTCGCGTGGAGAGGGTTCCGTACAATTGATTGAATTCTTATAGGTTTTCCTGTAATCTACAAGCAATGAAATATATTTCGTAATTTTTTCAAAATTTTAGGCTCAGTAGTTTCGGAGATCAGGGGGGAATAGTTAATTTTCTAATTCTAATTAATTTTTTAATTTTTAAATAATAACAAAAATATATTTGGGATCCTCATAACGAGCCCTTTCATTTGATATATGACACAGTAAGGTTTGCAAAATTTTTTTTTTATAAATTTCTTAATTTAGCCCCGAAAATGACCCTTATTTAAAAAAAAAAAAAATTATTTACTTTGCATATATGTGTTTGGGTCATAGGATTACACCATCTTACCAAATTTCACCTGATTCGGTTCAGTAGATTCGGAGCAAATTGGCTGTGACAGACGGACGGACAGACAGACGCAGGAGTGATCCTTAAAGGGTTCCGTTTTTTAATTTTTTGTACGGAACCCTAAAAAGGTAGTAAACATGTAAAATTATGGAAAATAAAGTTGTAAATCATGTTAATAGGCGATGCGGCTAGCAACCCATCACTATTTTGATTCCTTTTACCATCTTCTCTCGCAGTTAAATCACTAAAGGTAGCCTTTGGATCTTGTGGCTCTGGACTCTGTCTATTTAGATTTTAGAGCCGCAAGACTCAAAATGCTCTGTCTGCCCCATTAGGGATAAAAACGTGATAGTGAGTCACCATGTTGTAACGTGTAACTTCGGAACTCTACTCTGATCGTGGCCAGGACACGCACTTGGCCATTTATTATATAATTACAATGATATACTCGTAGATAGTAAGTGCAATCCAATTCCATTATTTCCAATCCACTTATACCCCCATATAGCCTTAGTTACTCTCTAGATTACGATAATGCGTTCCTCGTATGGTAATATCTATAAGATCTTATGCCACAATACCCAGAATTATGTGGGAGCGAGGTTACTTACATTACTTCCCCAACCAGCAACCTCAAGAGTAACGCCATCTCGAAGGGCAGTATCCGGTCCTAACAAAACAGCTTTCTTCACCGCTATTCCGAAAGTCACGCTACGCTGAAAATATTTTACAATCTCTTTGTTTTTGACTCGACTGCTCTGAAGTTCGGTAATGTGTTTTGGAGTACTCGTAGGTGTGTGGATGTTTGATGACAGTATATATTCAAACATTAGCAATCATCAATGTAAATATGGACTATGTATACGAGAATAAGTTTCTTACCTCCAACATTAATAAGGCAATATCATTGTTATGCGGAACCTTATGATTGTAATATTCGTGAATTTTCTTTTCAATTACTGCAAAGATTAGTCTGCAAAAAATGATAGGGTGATAAGTCGGAAACTCTACCTACATTATTGAAAATGTTTTCATGTACGTAAATGCAATCACTATTGCACATTCTGTGTTTCAATTCTCTACAATAGTAGTCATAGCAATGACTACGAGTTACCGGAATGTTGGAACGTGTGGGTGCTACCTTATATAAACTTTTGAAGGGCACGTAAATAGCAGAAATATGGTAAAAAATTAATTAGTACCAGCTGCTTACAGAGATCGCAGCACACTAATTACAAGAAAACCTGCGAAAGGTAGGTAATATAGGTGCAAATACTAGGTAAATAAATATTCAAATTTTTGAAGTGAAAACTTCTTTAGCCGCGTTGGGATTTTTTGAGATGGTAAAAACCATTGAACTCGCGATGTTGTTACCGTGACCGACACCACCTTATGCAAGTTTTCTCTTCTGTCGGCGCTCTCGGAGTGCCAATGTTTTTGTTTTGCTCATTCTTTGGTCTTACTTGTCTCTGCACCACCTTTGGGTTGACCGTTTACAATTTTTGTAATAAAGTTGAATAAATAAAATAAGTAAAAAACGCCATCTAGTGACCTATTTAAAAACCTCTTTTATTTAAATATATATAAATAAATAAATATATAAAGACAAATCACACTGATTAGGTAGCCACAAAGTAAGTTTTAAACTTGTGTTATGGGATACTAACTCAATGATACTATATTTTATGATAAATACATATATAGATAAATACCCAAGAAGAATACCCAGGACAATTTGAAAAGGCCATTTTCCAACTTGCCCTGGCTGGGAATCGAACCCAGAACCTCCGGATTAGCGGTCTAGCGTGTTAACCATTACGCCACGGAGGTCGTTATTTAAACATTAGAGATTGTATGACGTTACGGGTATCTGTTACGTTAGTTATTATCTTTACCTAAACTAACTTAAATCGTTGCGAGTGCTACGTGGCCTTTGCTTCAGAAGGCAGGTTGTGCCATTGGTTCCATCCAATTGTACATTAGCAAGAAAAAGTATATTTACCCCATACCAGTGATAGTATTGGAGCCCACTTTTACAGAACATTTTTCACTCTTTGGACGAACGAAACAACTGGCTACAGTCAGGACTATCCTGCTGAAGATGAGGCTTCCAGAGCAGTATGACTTATTGTAGACCACCAGTACGTGATGTGGAATGTCTGATCCCTTGACGACGGGGCTGTGTCGTGAGGACGTAAAAGAAAACCGATCTTGGCCTTCGGGGAAATATTTGTAGCAGGACGATGATGTTATACAGAAGAGAACAAGTGGACTGTGAACAAAGAACACCTAGAAGTCAACGGCTGGTAGCATTGACCTTCAAATTTAAACACCTATGAAAACCCTTGTTTGCAATATATCGCTGATCGGATGCATTCGATGCATTGGCGTATATTCGGTTATATGTATTTCAAAATATTAGTATGATTAATTATATCATTTTTAATTTGTTGTAATATTTTTGAAATTGGGCGCAAAAATCTTACTTTTATGCCGATTCTTATGTAAAGATGATCTTATGAAGAGTATGAAGTGCCGATCATAACAGCCTCGGAGCTTTAACTGTTTTGGCCTATAACTCTGGAACCTATGAATGCATGGAGTCCAGTGCTGCCACAGAATATAATAATAATACTAACGTACAGAAGTCTCACTCAGCAAAAAAAATTCAAAGAAATATCTACTCAATGTGGCTAGCGATATAGTTTAATTTAGCTCACGTCAGAACTCAGCACCTTTTCGTATAAATATCTAGACATCCATTGCAAGCCAATTTCATTCTTATTACTCTGGGCAAACGATTCGTATAACTGAATTTACCCGCCTGCGCGCATACTAATAATGTAGGTACATTTTCGATACCTAAACAGGGAGTGACACAGGCCTAGTGCTGCCCCCATTTGAAATACATTATTTGAAAGGAAACGGAGATATCATTTAAAATGATGATGATCTACTCAAACCTAGATAACCCTTCAAACTATTTTATGAACCACTGTTTACAATTAAAAGTGAGAACGTTAAGCTTTAGTTTGCATTTTTGCCAAAAGTGGCCGTTTTCCGCAAGCTTCCTCTCTTCCTGCAACGTAAAATTTATTACAAAAAGAAAATTGACAGAAAAATAGGGTGAAGTACGCTTTTCTCAAAAAAATACAAAGTGCGACTTCGTTGCTGTCCAGTCAATCCATCTATTGTCCTACCCCCAATGTCGCACACCATGCACAATGCAGGGTGTAGGACAATTGGGGCAGGACAATCTTAACGAGGCAAATGAAAGGACAGTCACCGAAGCCAAGCACTGGTCAAACCTATTATAAAATAAACGGGCAAGTGCGAGTCGGATTCGTACATGAAGGGTTCCGTACCTCCGTAAAATGTTTTAAAAAGCTCAAAAACACGTTTTTTGTATGACGACCCCCTTTAATTTTTAACTTTTTTTATTTTTAATATTTTTTGTTATAGCTGCCATAGTAAAACATAATCTGTGAAAATTTCAAGTATCTAGTTGATGCCATTATAAAGATATAGTTAAAAACGCTGAAAAAACACGTTTTTTGTATGACGACCCCCTTTAATTTTTTATTTTTAGTATTTATTGTTATGGCGGCCACAGTAATATACTCGTAAGGTTGGGGAAAAAGTCTTTTCGCATTTTATATAAAAATTCAAAACATTTTTTAATATAGTTTATTTACATTTACCTAAAGTATGTAGGTACCATTTTGTTCGATAACTTTTTGTTATCTTATAGGTACGTAAATGATCCCATTGCTATAGAAATTTTGGGGCTTCTGATCAAAAAAACTGCGTCAAGTAGTTTTGGCAGTCCTCTCGTGATGTTAACCTGAGACTGCCTAAATAATTCTGAAAAGACCGAAACAGGTGGAAATCTGAAGGTGCCAGGTCAGGACTATACGGCGGATGCATTAACACCTCCCAGCCAAACTCTCTTAATTTTTGCTGAGTGGTTAAAGATGTGTGAGGTCTAGCGTTATCATGATGAAAAACCACACCCCTTCTGTCGATTAATTCCGGCCGCTTTCTCTCAACTTCTTGCTTTAATCTTATCAGTTGTTCGCAGTAGAGTTCTGAATCGATGGTCCTGCCTGGTGGTAACAGCTCATAATGAATAATGCCCTTCCAATCCCACCACACACACAGCATCACCTTGTTGCGAGTTAACCCGGGTTCGCCACAGTCTGTGAAGCCTGACCGGCCTTTGACCATGACCTTTTTCGCACGTTCTTGTCGTACGTGATCCACTTTTCATCACCAGTTATCAATTTCTTCAAAAATGGTTCGGTCTCATTACGTCGTAATAAAGAATCACAAATGAGTACACGATTCACTAGGTTTCTTTCAGAGAGCTCGTGAGGTACCCAAATACCGAGCTTTTTTGTGTACCCATTTTTTTTCAAATGCGCCAAAACTGTATTGTGGTCAATTCCCAGTTCTTCAGCTACGTCGTAACTACTGATATGCCGATCTTACTCCACTTTTTCAAAAATAGCATCCATTTTATCCGTAAAAGGGCGACCAGAGCGACGTGCATCTTTGACATCAAAATTTCCGGATTAAAAACGCTTAAACCAAATTTGTGCTACTCTCACAGACACTGCACTAAGTCCATAAACATCGCAAATTTTTGTTAGCAGCTTGCATTGCATTTTTACCTTTTTGGTAGTAAAATTTTAAAATGTATCTAATTTCTTCATTATATTTACTCATCTTGACGGTAGAAAAACAAATGAAAATCACGCATTTTCCTAATTTGAATTTGGAACTAACTTCTTTAAAATTTAAACTTTTAAATGATACCAAAACCATCCAGGTACAAATAGTATAGCCAAAGTGGTTTTATTACAAGTTCATACATACTATATGCGAAAAGACTTTTTCCCCAACCTAGTACATAAACGGTGAAAATTCCAAGTGTCTAACTATTACGGTTCAAGAGATAGAGCACTGTGACAGACGGACAGACAGACAGACAGACGGACAGACAGACAGACAGCGGAGTCTCAGTAATAGGGTCCCGTTTGCACCATTTTTATATTGCCAATCGAATCGAAAGAAGAAGAAGATAAAAACTACAATCAGTATGTTATACAATATGTCGGATCTCAATTTCTGATTTTCACCTTCCAAGTGTAAGTGTAGCAATTGGATCTTCCTAGTTATTCTTGGCACTGTTTCCACGTGACTTCATGGAGTATTGTACACCTGCACGTAAAATAATCTTCTCTGCTTATAAATAAACGCCCGGTTACTTACACAAACATCTTCAATATGAATTTTGATGTAAAGTATATTCAAGCTGCTGCATCAGAAATGTTACAAGAGCGTCGCTTGTTAGTCGAGAGCTGGTGTAGCCCAGGAATAGACAAGTTTTTTAACTTAAATGAAAAAACATGTTTTGGAGCATATTTATTAATTCATTTAGGCGGTGACGAATGCTTTTAGAAATTGTATTTTTCTAAATCGAAAACTAAAAAATATAAGTATTACCAGGCCTGTGTCACTCCCCGTTTAGGTATCGAAAATATACCTACATTATTACTAAAAGCTCGGCGGCCCCTCCAAGTGGTAAATTAAGTTATACCACAGAATAAATAATACTAACGTACAGAAGTCTCACTCAGCAAAGAAATTCTTATATTTATAAGTTCCGTAAACTTTGTAATTTTTTATTGTTTTTATTTGGTGCAATAAAGATTTTTGTATTGTATTGTAAATTCAAAGAAATATTTACTCAAGGTGGCTAGCGATATGGTTTAATTCAGCTCACGTCAGAACTGGGCACCTATTCGTAAAGATACCTAGACATCCATTGCAAGCCAATTTTATTCTTATTACTCTAATGTTTATGATATAAGTACACATAATACTAATTTTAAATAATTGATTAATTAGTTCTATAATTTGATTTACAACTTTGATTTTTCAATCTTGAAACTGCAGTGGCACTTAAAAAAGTTTCTGTATTTACAATTGTACATGTTGGACCTTTAGATATTTCGTTTTTTAAAGTGATATTTTGATTTCGACAGATTTTTTAAACGACAACTTATTATATAACTTATATTCCTTGGGGAAAGTTGTTCAGTATCATGGACTGAATCTACCCTTAAAATAGTTTCAGTATATTTTGTTAGTCCCTGTATAAGCTTGGATGAAGTAGAAGAATAATACTCTAAATCTGGTGCTCCCTGTGACTGCCTCCGTGGTCCAATCGTCAAGGCGTTCGCCTTGTGATCCGGAGGTCGTGGGTTCAAATCCCACTGGGAAGCTATAAAATACTTTGTGTTAGCATTGTAGTGATATCTTTAATATCCATTCCTCAATAACAAGCAAGTTAAGAATTAAAATCGATGTTACCAACGATTTTAATATTAATTAACGTATATTTTTATAGTAAAAAGTAGTAACTTCCCTGGGCTATCGAGATTGCGGCGAAGCAATAAAGTCAAGCACGATAAACAAAGAGTCCGTCAAAGCGATAAAGGGATCGTACCTATTTGTGAGTACACTCACAATCGCTCTCTGGCAACCCGGCTGCGTCGTCATACGAATTATTAACATTTTCCAAGAGAAATCTTTATTGCGGATCCTACATTTTTGAATACTGAAACATGGCCCTTTACTTTTTTTTGTAACCTAAGTTCTTCTTTTAGTATTTTAGGTAAGAGGTAAGTAACATCCGTAAATCGTGTGATTTTTGGCTAAAACAACATTGACTTATATATAACTCAAGCACTAGGCTGATTTGACTGCCTGTACGAATACGCCATGTAAGTAAGAAAAAACTAGTTTGGAAAATCCAAAAGTGCACGCCTCATAATCTAATTTTTCACAATTAAATTGATTTTGATTGTTTTATTGCTAACTTAAAACGAAAAAAGTATGTGTCGGCTTTAACGCACGACTGGAGATTATTTCTGGAGATTATTTTTAACTTTTATTTTTAACTTCCCGCTGAGAAAATTAAAAATTTTCAAAATTCGGGACGACTTTACTATCACAAGCACACTTTGCGGTGAAAAAAACAGAAACTACTTTTTATTTTCGTTGAAGAATACTTGGCAATACATTGTAAATAAAAAAAATATATATATATAGTGGCGCCATAACACTAAGGTGAGGAAAAAATATACTATAAAATAAAAATAAAAAATATATATATAGATATACAGTATACAGTATACAGTGGTATATTAGTTTTTTATAAATTATAATTAAACGACAGTACTTAGAACGCTAATATCAACTAGGAATCAGCACAGTGCAATACTTTATATATTAAAAACAAAAGTATTCCGGTAAGATGAATTTTTCGACCAATTTCTCTGCCACATACATGGTCACATAAACACAGACTCACGGACGTCCAAGAATGATTAGTTTTAATGTTATTATATTAAACAAATTAATTGTTTATAAAATGTACCATATGTGCTAGACAGATTATTTAACTTCATATTAGTGCACTCATATTATCCTGTAAGTGTTATATTAAAAAAAAAAAGTCATTTAAGTTTCGAAAGACTGGGTTTTTTGACATGTCGAGAGTAGAGCACTACCTCAACGCTCCGCTTATGAGGCGTGCAAAATCTAATAAAAACAGCATAATTAAAAACGAGTTTATGTGCCGCATTGCATTAAAAGATTTGGACAGTAAAATAGGCACTAACCTGACAATTTTTAAAATTTGTCTTACAATGTGCTCCAAATCCTTGGATTTGGAGCACATCTCACATCTTCCTGTGTATGTCATAGAAGGCGACTTAGAAAACACAAGCTAAACAAAGCTTAATATCAATGAGACCTCGTTATAACATAAAAAAACCTCTCCAACCCGTCTGGCCAACGTGGAGATAGTAGGCTGCTCTGGTTAAGTATGGCTTTGGTAGTACAGAGTGGATCGTGCTCCTGCAGTGGAGACTAGAAAAGACCTGTTGATGATGATGATAAAACAATGTGCGCAATAAAACTGAATTTCACGCTTACGAAGTCGCGGGTGCCAGCCTGTAAAAATATTTTATTAATAGTGACAGTTTTACAAGTAAATAATGAAAGTACCTTGTTACGTGCCGTGTCTAGAGCGCAAGTTCGGAGGAAGCGACAGCAAACTGCACTTCAGCATTTTCTGCATCGGCGTAAACTTTAATAACCAACAGATTCATCTGCAATATCAACAGCTTAAGGCCGTACCTAAATTTTCCGGGGTCCAGTGCTGCCCCTATTTAAAATAAATAATTTTAAAGAAAACGGAGACGTCGAGCTTTCTCACCTTAAACTATAAACAGTAGTTCATACTTTGAAGGGTTATCTAGGACTTGATAGTAGCAAAATTTTAAATGAAGTCTCCGTTTTCTTTAAAATGATTTATTTTAAATGGGGGCAGCACTGGACCCCCGAAAATTCAGGCACGGCCTTAATGTGCTTTCCAAAGTACAGATTTTCTCAGAATGTTTTTCTTTAGCGCAAGCAAAATGTGATCAAAGAACATTAGGTACCTATATGAAATATTGCGCTACAAGTACATGTGCGTACCAATACGTCATATTTTCACATATGCTGCATGCAAGTGAACCTGACTTCATGTGTCCTGCCTCCCTTGTCATGCGCCGATTTATTATAGTATTTATAGTTTATTGACCGAGTGAGCGAATCGCGATTTTTGATTGGGGGAAATACGGAAAGGGGAACTTTTCTGTAGCGTTATTTATTGACGGATTTCAATCTAATTTGAGAGGCATACTAAGGACTTCATTCTACACAAGATGTCGCAAAACAAATTTCCTAAAGGGGAGAGTGGATGGGGAAAGGGGGAAGTTTGCTGTAGTGCTAATATATGGACCGATTTCATTGAAATGTCTTTGCTACGTCAGGGGAAAGGGAAAAGTGTCGTTAATTGCATTGTTATAAGAGCTCGTGAGGTCTACAGTTCTCACGAAACCACTAGTTTAGAATTCTAGACTGTGGGTGGGTACAGTAAATAACCTTTAATAGTATCTCAACAAATATCTTCTTGATTATTATGACGAATCGTGAGCGTGAAGAACGCGTGCCACGTATTTCGACCCATTTATCACGCGCTGTTTGCACGAGAGTACATATTTTCTGCACTGCTGAATTTTTCTAAAGCATTATATTTTTGTCTGTTCCTCTAGTATGTACCTACGAGTACTTTATGATAACCTCTACGAAACTCCCCTAGGTTATAACAATAAGTATGACAAAGTAGCGAACTAATCTAAACGCCATCACGTTGAACGGAACGCGTGTCACGTATTCCGCCCCACTTGTCACGCGCCGGTCGCACGTGGAGTACATACTTACTGCACTGCTGGATGTTCCATTAGCAAGTTTTTATAATGAGCCACGAGAGTGGGGGACCGAATAAACCTGACTTTATTTTCCATTTTTAAGGTTCCGTACCTCAAAAGGTAAAAATGAAACCCTTATAGGATCACTAATTTGTCTGTCTGTCCGACTCTCACAGCTAATTTGCTACGAAACTACTAGACTGATTGTTTTGGATAAAAGTACTTATTGTTAGGAGACTAGCGCCATCTGCGTGTGATCTCCACAAACACGGGCAAGATTATCGATTTAGCGATATTCCGGCTGTAGAGCGTGGATTGTCTTTGCCCAGTCTCGACCGACGCCATTAATGACAGGTTCGCTGGTCCCGTCGCGGAAAAGGCCGATGCCGGCATTTTGTACTTGATATATTGCGAATATTTCGTGAAGAATTGTCGCTAATTGTTGTTTGTTTGTGTGTGCCCAATTTGTTTCAAACGGCGTGGAGCCGGGAATAGTTCGTAGTACGGATAAGAACAGTGATTTGTGTCGGGTGTGAAACGCGTGCCATTGCGTCATTGTAAATTGTTAGTTTTTTGCCTATTGCCCGTGTGGAACGGAAGTATTTGTAAACTGACTATAAAGGAAACTAACTTTGGTGGCGTGGATGCCCATAAATGTATGAACAGTGATAAATGTTTGAATCGGAGCGAGGGACACCGCATGTTGCGGTCCGCTGTTATGTTGTGTACCTAATCTTGAAGTGTCAAGAAGAAGATGAAATTTGTTGTGCTGTGGTGAAGTGGTGCTATAAATACGACGTATTCGTTTGGGGCGACATACATGAGCTCATGGGTAGGTTCGCTTAGGGACCCCATTTTCTTCACCACTGACTTGGTACCCGTGGTGGGACCTAAGGCCGTCGCCAGCCCTGAGGAGGACTTCGAGCTCGACGCGAAGGCCAGGCGAGGCTGCCTGAAGACGGCATGGATGCTGTAAGTTTTATCTTAAATTGTTTCCCATTTGTAATTAGTTTAATTACTTTTAATTAGATTTAAGTTTAAGGTATAATTAGGTTAGGAGGTTCCCTGGACCTTATCTAGGGTGGTAGCAGACTGCGTAGGTTTGTTTGTGTGTTTGTTTGTTTCCGGTGGGATTGCCGGACTCGTACCAATAGCGTAGTTAATAACATTTTTAGTAGCAGAGTATAGTTAGTAACACTGATAGAGTTGAAGTTTGGTACACAAAATATCATTGACTTACATGATCCAAAGGCGGATGTATAACGTAAATACAGGAAAACCTTTAAGAAGTCTATCCTATCATTTGAAATGAGGAATTTACTATACTTATCGATATAAAAAAAGATCTGCAAACTATGTCGTGTGAATTTCAAATTCCCTTTTTCCCTTTTTTTAATAATTTTATGATAAATAATTTTTAAGTTATTTAAGAAAATAGGCGAAATTTTACCACTTATTATCTCTGGAACTATTAGGCCTAAAATTTAAGATCCATACGTATACACCACAGGAAAACCTATAAGAAGTACGGAGCCCTCTTCACGCGAGATAAACTTGCTTTTGACCGATTTATTTCTTAATTACATTAGCATAAAACTTAATTAATAAATTGACGCTGGTTCAAAACCTATGTATACATACTTGCGGGTTTTTTTTATTCAATCTTGAGAGTTTTAGTACTTCCCTAATGGTTGTCCATTACTTAAATTTAAAATATTAACTAAAATTAAAAATTCAATTTAGCTTGTGAACTCGAAGAAACTTTTGAGGGATCGTCTTTTCCGATCCTTTGTGCTGAATTGCTAAGTGGGAACTAGAGTGAATTCATTTTTATCTCAAAGCCTTTGAGCCCTGCACAAGATATATTTTTTTCTTTTTTAATTTCTTTATATTTTTAAACTTTTATAGCTCAGAGAATGAATCTATGGTATCTTTTCTTTATGGTATGGTATCACACTCACACATCCATACTTTAGATATAAATAAGTATTACTGAGATATTATTTTTATATAATAGATACCAATAAAAAAATACTTAGAAATATATATATTATATATATGTGAAATATATATATGTATCTACTCATCCTCCTTTAAATTTATATAATTAAATACATTAGTAAGCTTATTTATGTATTTTGTAATCTCACTTGTATCCAGTAGTGAGAGCTCTGGAGATCTGTATCACAGGCCCAGCCTCTTGCAGACTCCAGTCTCCACCAATCGGTGATAATACCATAACCCGTATTGTAACCTAGAACCTTGTAATTTAGATTTTTGGAGAAAAATAAATATAAATATATATTTTTTTACGTGGCATGTACCTATAATCCTATTGTAGAACTTTACTTAGTATTTTACTAAGTTTACTAAGTACCTATACATATAATTTTTTTCATGTGGTGTAAGTGGAACCGAGCTACCGATGCGAATGCAAACATTTGTTTTATTGCAGTTGACAGCTAAATACGTTTTATTTATGTACCAATTCACATCAAAATGTACTACTTCGTATATGTACACTGCATTCTAAGTATTGTTTATCATTCAGGACGCAAGGATTGTCAGCAAATACTTTAATTCATTATGTTAGATCCTTCCTTTTTCAACAATTGACGTGCCTAAATTCCTACCCAAAGCGCACCCAGGGAACTCAGAATATAACAGGGAAGTAACTTATACGTAATCTGTGGCCCAGGCTCCAAAGCAATACGGCTAAGGATGTGACCGGGAACCCGCTAGGGAGAGGAGGACGTACTTTAGAAGTTATATTACTTATATTATTATACGGGTAGAATCAATTTTAATTCAACAATAATAATAAATAATAACTAAACTAAACTAAAACTAAGTAACTAAAAAAAGAAAAAACTTAATACCACTTAAATGAAGAAGTGTGTGCCCCCACGGTCCCAACGTTTCAACCCCAAACGGCTCAAATGTGTATGCCTCTCCTAGGCATGCATACTTGCTCCGTTTGAGGGATTCAGCGGTAGCTGCAGCCGTGCCAGCCTTCCTACTTGTGCCATAAAGATGGGAAGACGCCAGAGTGTCGACACATGTAGCGTCCCACACTAGTGGTCTTCCCAACCTCCAGGGCACAAGGGTCATTCCGTCCGGCCTCTTGCCATCATCCTGTGCCAGTCCGATTGTTTTCAGACTGCTGGCATCTGAACGGTGACAAGAGCCCGGTGGATAATATTGTTAAGGCTGGCAAAAGCGCCATGCGGCCCGCGCTCCTGCAACAAGAAAGTCCGTGGTGGCCCTGCCGCTCGACGGTATCGCCGCAGAGGCAGCGATGCGGGGCGTTGGTAATAGCGCCGAGGCGAGGCAAGACGCTATGCGGAAGGTACTGTTGTCGAGAAATATTCCTAAATTAAAAGATGGTAGTGTATATACTACATAGTCAAAATGTCTTTATCTTATATAGCATGGTTGATGATATTTAGGCACCTTTAAAAATCTTTCAAATTTGTCACCAAGTGACAGTGACACGTTACGAAAATTAAAACCAGTGGAATCGTATAGATTTTTCGCCAGAAGCTCCCTTGAAGCAATCAAACACCTACACAAACCTTTGATTTTAATGTAACTTGTTAGGAATAAAGAAGCAACAAAACTTAAGTCAACTTCTAAAGGACTTGTAACCAGGGCCGTAAAGTAATTCTCCAAAAAAAAAAAGAATTCAAATTGAACACTAACCGCTGGAATTGCGGAGCTAGCTAAGCCAGCCAATCAGTTTATCTCGCGTCATCCACAGTTACATTTGTCAGCAAATCCCCGCAAACGAGACCCTTCCTTTTTTCAACGATGCGATGAATAGTCAATATTCACACCAAACGGACTAAAGCTGAGTAGCTTTGCATTTGAAAAATAATATTATTTACTCAAAAACAAAATAACATTGTCAGATTTTATTTCAAAACTGTACTATCCTAACATGAATCATCCGGTGATTGGAAAACATAATTATGAAGATACCTATTTACTATTCCAAGCAGGTTTGGAATCTAAGGAAAAACGAAGAATGTTTGCTTTTCCTCGTGTGTAGGTCTCCGTAAAGTCAAACACGGGCATAATCCAAAATCATTATCAGCGTGCCGCTGTAATTTCTAATTCCTTTTATCCATCTCTATGACGAACAAAACATAACATTGTATATCTTTAATATCAGACCATGCAGGGCTTAGGTACATATGCATTTATACTTACCTACTACATGTAATAACTACTACTTATTGCCCTGCCGTCATACAGTGCAATCTAGTACGGAGGGTAGAAACAATTAATTGTTTTGATCAATTCTAACTTGTGGATATGAGTACAGTGCTATTTTGAACTTAACGTACTTTTGAATTATAAGTAGGCGAAGTTTTTGTTGTTGCCATGAAAACATCGATATACGAGGGCAGTTTGATAAATCAGTGACTTTTTGAATTTCCCGTGCAGTAACTTTAAATTCATCACTGCTACCCTCAATTGCCATCTTTTAATAGGCTACTGAAAAGTTTTGAGCAAGCTGTGTCATTTAGTTTGTGTTTGACAATCCTTTAAAGCAGACAACCTCGTGTGAAGAACCTCTCAAAAGTGAACTTTGTGTGTTGATTAAGCATAATTTTTTGCGTAAAAAAACCATTATCGATACCAAGCAAAGGCTTGATAAAAACTATGGGATCTCTGCATCATCAATTTCAATGGTTAACAAGTGGTTCTCTGAGTTCCATTATGGTCGTATCAGCACAAGTAACGCCGAACGTCCAGGTCGCCTAAAAGTGGTCGTCAAGCCAGATATTGTCGACAAAATTCATGGAATGGTATTGGACGATTGAAGAGTGAAAGTGCGTGAGGTAACTGAGGCTGTAGGCACCTTAATGGAGCAGAAACATCATATTTTACATGACTATTTGGATATGAAAAAGCATTCCGCGCAATGGGTGCCGCGATTGCTTACATTTGACCTTAAGCGTAACCGGGTGACCACTTCAAAATAATTGTAATTGTTTGGCGATGTTCAGCTGTAATCCGAACAAGTGTTCCATCCAGCATATTTTTCAGAATGAGCCCCTTGTGACTATTTCCTATTTCCAAACCTGAAGAAATGGCTGGGTATATAGAGGTTTGGGTAGAATGAAGAAGTCTTCACTGAAAAAAAACGCCTATTTTGAGAGCATTAAGAAAACCTATTATTTGAAAGAAATAAAAAAAAAATAAAAATTCTGGACTAAATGTATCGAGTAAACAGGAGATTAAGATGCGGATAAAACCTTTTTTTTTTGCAAAAAAAAATATTTTAATTAAAAAGTCGCTGATTTATCAAACCAACCTCGTATGATACATTGACCAAAGTATTGTATGCGTAAGTAAAAATTTTACACCTACCTAAAAGTTAAATTAAAAAAGTCATGGTTTTTAGAAAATAATAACGTTTATTATTATAAATAAACGTTAGTAAGTATTTAAGTACGTTTAATGTTAGTAGTAGTAAGTACCTACTTTGGTTATCTCTTTTTGTAGAAACATTGTTAATTTCTGTGTCTAACTTATAGGTGTAAAAATAAAAACTAAATAGATTACATTGTCAATTACCTTAATGTTAAAGCCTACAGTATTATCTTTGTATTCATGTTCATAGCGAATAAATTTATTATTTATTTATTATTATTATAAATGTTCTGTTGACAGGATGGCGACTGGCGAGGTCGTCTGTGTCGCGATGGCAAGCAATTTGTTCCTGTCCGACCGGGGGACATCGTCGTTATAGGACGGTCAACACTAGTATTCGCTAGTATTGCATATATTTTTCGTTTTATTGCATTGCAGCTACTGGAATATATTTTATTTGTTTTATTCTTTATTTGCACAATAATAGATCTTAAGAGTCTCCTTAACCTAAACGTAGTCTACGTTTTTTTTGAAACGACATGTCAGATTTCGGTAAAAATTTGTAACATTTAAGAAATCGCATATACCTAGGGTTATAATTGGTTTTTTACAGTCAAAATATGAACCTGAAAGAGAATATAGTGTATTATATCATTTTTGACCATTAGTATGGAAACCTTTTACACCCTTATATTTTCTTTCAAGTTTAAATTTTGACCTTGAAAACCAGTTATAACCCTAGACATATGCAATTTCTTTAAAGTAACAAAGTTTTTACCAATATCTGACATGTCGTTTTAAAATAAAACGTAGACTACGTTTGTATGGGAAAGTCTAGGGTAAGGGGATTCTTAAGCAGTATTTTACTAAAAAGATTCACATCTATTCATTTATACGACCGCCTAATTGAATTCAGCGTGTTCTCCTGAATATTGTGGTTATACTGGTCTTACATTCAAATTAAAATATTTTCTAAAAATCAAGAGCTAGGCAATAGGGTATATTCATGTTATTTTTTTATTTTTTTAAACGATTCTATAAGTTATTATATAACCGGAAAAAAATATAACACTTACAGAATATTATTAAATAAGCTTAAAAAAATAATTAAAATTACTATTATTTTTGGACGACTATAAACGCGGTGCCATTTTGCGCTTTTTTCTGTGACGTCACCGTGCATTGTCAATATCATAGATACACTTATATGTCAGTGTCAGTCAAGTGCAAATTACAAATTCAAAATATTATCAACAAAACAACGAAGATTTGGATTCACAGTTTTATTTTATAAGTAATACTATCTAATTTGTGATTATAAGTTAGTGATTAAAGCTTTTAATATCAATTCATTACAAATGGAAGGGCGCACAAAATCTTATTATAAATATTGTATGGTTCCTATGTGCAAAAATAACATCGTAACTGCACCTGACAAAATATATTTTCATATGCCCAAATATGCAAATGTAAGGAATCATTCCGCGTATTAGGGTTCGCTGTTTTACAAAACCGAGCTGTAATGCCAAACAGCTAGAGGTTTAGTAAATTAGCGGATTATACCATTCAACTGCAACTGTACATACCTATTATGAACAAAAAATACATATTGTGAGCAAAATGAGTAGTGTCATCCTTTGCAAAACTACACAGTAGTATTGTAAGTACCTACTTCAATTATTTATAATTTAATAGGTAGTAGACTAGCTGCCTGCTACTATAAGCTATAAGATAATGTACTACCTACCGTAATTAATCAAACAAATTTATATTATTTAAGAAAAAAAATACCCAAAATTCTCCAAAAGATTTATTTTTTTTCTCTAAAATTTCCCATTTTTACCCAGAATTGCGAAAAAAATACCCAATCTGGTAACACTGCAAATTACAAATGACTTATTGACAGTGACAGATAGTCTTCTTCTTTTTAATTTGTGATTGACAGCACAGACTATTTAGAAAATTAAGTTTGACAGTGTTTCGTGACGTCACGTGGCGTTTCGGAAATTTGCGAGGGAATTTTAAAAATACAGCTTTTAAATAATTAATTTCTCAATGGAAACACGTTAAATTGAAAAGATATATATATGGGTATTTTTCTTTAGCAATGAAGTATACACATCATTTTTTTTGTTCGTTTCTGAATCACATGCATATTGTCTATTATTTAATTACTATTCTTTGGCTGATGATCTAGCCTATCTACATAGTTTGAAGCACTTTGAAGAAACTCTAACTATGCAGTCAAGGTTTTAACTTGGAAGAGAAGCTTATTCATAGTGAAATCTAAAATGTGAAGAATACTTTTTCAAGTAGTCCCGCAAAAATAAATCGACCATTGCTAACGCGCAGACAAAGCAACTGAATATTTATCGAACTGGCTGTTAATACAAAAAGCATACTGCTCTGTGCAAGTAAATAATAAAATAACAGAGAAACAAAAATACATTTTGTTCTTGTTTGTTTTCAAGTGCTGCTCTGCACGCTCCTGCAAATATATTGAAACAAAATGGTGGTTTTCGTAAAAGAAAAGTACTACCGTTTAGAAGCACAGGGTTTTGTTAAATTAAAAACTAGGACATTTAACTTAAACAATACGTATGTATACTTATATAGCCGAACCTATGTTGGTCCTATGACCAATGGGGTGTAAACAAGTCATCTGTAACTTTCCATAGTAAATACATAAATATTTATTAGACTTTTCACACCCGATTTAGCATTCAGTCAGTTGCTGAGCATTAAGAAGTGCCGAGGGTATCCCATTGCATGGTAAACAAATGTCGGCGTAGCCGCGATAAACTTCGCGGATCGAGCGCCATTCCACACGGAACTCTACATATTATCGTTTTTTATGGGGAACGTATTTTTTATTTACTTAATTTCAAGACCTACAACAAAAGCTACAATGTATTGGAAAACAGCAGAAAATTTACAAAATTTAAAAGTTTGCCCATCACAATGACAGGATATTCTTTACAATCGACTCGAAAATTATTTTTTATGCGAGTATGTAGCAGTCTCTACTTAAAATTTTAAAGAAAAACTAAAATGATATAGAAAAACCGGCCAAGTGTGAGTTAAACTCGCGTGGAGAGGGTTTCGTACAATTGATTGAATTCTTTTAGGTTTTCCATTAATCTACAAGCAATAAACTATATTTTGTATTTTTTTTCAAAATTTTAGGCTCAGTAATTTCGGAGATCAGGGTTGGGGAAATGGTCAATTTTCGTCTTCTTTCATAAATAAAAGCAAAACTTTTTATTTTACAATAATAACAAAACTATATTTGAGATTCTCATAATGAGCCCTTTCATTTGATATATGGCATAGTAAGGCTTGCAAAACTTTTTTTTTAAATTTCCTAATTAGTCCTTCGAAAATGATCCTTATTTAAAAAAAAAATTATTTACCTTGCACATTTGTATTTGGGTCATAGGATCACACCATCTTACCAAATTTTATCTGATTCAATCCAGTAGATTTGGAGCAAATTTGCTGTGACAGACGGACGGACAGACAGACAGACAGGCGAGTGATCCCATTAGAGTTCCGTTTTTTAATTTTTTGTACGGAACCCTAAAAAGTAGAGAAATATATAAAGATAGCATACAATTGCATTTCCAAGGAGGGGTAACGTCGGGCGACGGCCGGTTGCAAAACTTTTCGCCCAAACACATTCCCAAAGAGGGTTGACGTCAGGCAGGCGGCCCGTCGTAAAGCTATAGCCAAATGTTTAAACTCTTCCGGATTTTTCTTATCTAACAAAAGATCTTTGGCATCCTTGGGTGACCATTGACATACATGTAATATTTGGAGAAGAGAAAGCGGGAAAGCGCACCCCGGGCTCCGAAGCAGCACAGCTAAGGATGCAACCGGGAACGCGCTGAATGAAGATGAAGGTGGGCCAGGATGGCCACTAAAAGGATCCCAGGTGGTCACCGAAAGTGAAGCAGATGTCGAAGAAGATGGCGGCGTGATGACTTAGGAGAGTGGCAAACTGTTGTCGACAGAACTGATCGGAAGCAGAAAGGGGAGGCCTTTGACACAGACTAGTAAAAAATTGTTTGGAAGGAATGGAATAAAATAAAATGAAATGAAATGGAATGAAATGGAATGAAATGGAATGAAATGGAATGAAATGGAATAAAATGGAATGAAATGAAATGAAAGGAAAGGAAATTGAATGAAATATTAGGTCCTTACATATGAAATTGCCGATTTTCAATACTGGCAACTTTAAAATCAAATATCTTGCGTTTCATTAGGAATTCCAAATTCAAATTTATTTCGAAATAAAGCCAGAAAATTATTGTTTTAAAATTCGTATTTCATTTGTTTTAACATCATTTGTTTGAGTTTCAACATTGCTATAACAACAACTATGGACAAATTGAAAATTCGCGGTATTTACGAATACGAGTTCCACCGTGGCACCAGTGCTGCAGAAACGACTCGAAGAATTAACGACGTGTATGGACCAGGCACCGCTAACGAACGAACGGTGCGTTTTTGGTTTCAACGTTTCCGTTCTGGAAATTTCGATTTAAACAATGAGCCTCGTGGACGACCTGAAACTAAAGTGAATAACGAAGAATTGAAGGCGATAGTGGAAGCGGATCCATCTTAAACCACTTCTGAATTAGCAGCAGCCTTCGGCGTAAGTGACAAAACGATACTTATCCACTTGCGCCAAATCGGAAAAATTAAAAAACTCGAAGAGTGGGTACCGCACGAATTGACTGAAGCAAACCAACAAACACGCGTTGCTTGCTGCGTTTCTTTGCTTAATCGCCACAATAATGAGGGGATTTTGAACCGTATCGTGACTTGTGATGAGAAATGGATCCTGTACGACAATCGGAAGCGATCATCACAATGGCTTGACCCTGGAGAATCGGCAAAACCTTGCCCTAAGCGAAAACTGACCAAAAAGAAGATTCTGGTTAGTGTTTGGTGGACCAGTGCTGGTGTTATCCACTACAGCTTCTCGAGATCAGGCCAGACGATTACTGCAGACTTGTATTGCCAACAATTGCAAACAATGATGGAAAAGCTCGCCATTAAACAACCGAGACTGATGAATTGCTCTAGCCCACTGCTCCTTCAGGATAACGCTAGACCACACACTGCACATCAAACGATCGCCAAGTTAGAGGAGCTGCGACTGGAACCTCTGCGTCACCCACCATACTCTCCAGATCTTGCCCCAACCGATTACCACTTTTTTCAAAATTTGGATAACTTTTTACAAGGAAAAAATTTCAAATCTGATGAGGCAGTCAAATCCGCCTTCAAACAGTTCATAGACTCTCGCTCCCAGGATTTTTTTTCCAAAGGTATCAATGTTCTGCCTATAAAATGGCGGAAGTGTATCGATAACAACGGCGCATACTTCGATTGATTAAATAATAACTTCATTAAAAAAAACTTGTTTCACTTTTTTGATACTGAACGGCAATTTCATATGTAAGGACCTAATATAATAGCCTTTATTGCTGTTCAGTTTTTACAATTCTAACGTTTCGTCAATTCATAAAGATTTTTTCCTTTCAACAGCTTGTCCTTCGACATAGGCCTCCTCCAATGATTTCCAAACCCCTCTGTCTTTCGCCAATCTGCTCTAGGCTGGACCCGCGACTTTTTTGATGTCATCCTCCCAGCGTGTTGTTTGTCGCCCTTGACTTCTTTTTCCGTCTCTTGGGTACCATTCCGATATTGTTTTCGTCCATTTTTCTCTTCAGCTTACATAATTCAGTTCAAATATTTGCTTACAAACATTTTCACATAGTAAATATATCGCAAGGAGCAAAATCCTTAAGTCCTACTTTACCTTCTAAAAATATACTTATGAGTATGCAATGTACGTAACTCGGGTCTTTATCGCGAGAAAACGCTGCATAACGAGCTTGATGAAAATCACGTCTGAAGGCTTTTAGGTCTTGAAATTAATCTCTAAGGGTCTTTACTAAAATATCCACGTGTAACTTTCTATCAATGATTAGTATTTTAATGATATACTTTAATATGCTGTCTTTTGCCAGCAATTTCAATAGTGATGTGGACAAAAATTTCTTTTTGGCTCATTAGGTAGATTATTAAAAAATATTTTATGCGTATTTTTTCTTTTCTGTGTTAACCAAATAATAACTAAGATACAGCGCATTTAAATTTTGTATTACGTCACGACCAAGTACGATTTTTGCTATACGGTGACTTAAATCGCTCCCACTCCGAAAGTTCGATTCACTGTATCTTTGTGAATTTTTACTACTTTGCTAAAATAAAAATATATATAATTGACCGACTAAAAAGTAATATTTTTTAAAACCAGTACACATTCCAATTGCGTGCATTCCTCAAGAATCTCTTATCATCATCATCATTTCAGCTGCATAACATCCACTGCTGCACATATGCCTCTTCCAAGGATTTCCAAAATAACCGATCTAGGGCGGCTTGCATCCAGCGCGTTCCAGTGATTTTGCTCCTGACCTGGTCTTGTCTGACCTCCTTGTGGGTGGGTGTCCTACGCTTCACTTGCCATATAAATAATATTATCTTATAATAGCTTTATCTTATGAGATTCACTTTATAATATATAAGATAAACCTGATATAGTAAGCTTTATTTGTAGATAATTTAAGTATATTTCTGTCAGATATATTTGATTATCCTTAAAAAAAAATTGATATAATGTTCAATTGTGCAATTATAAAAGTTATAATATATAATACGCAGATATTAATTAGCCCCATAAGCAACATAACTACGATACTAAGGCCTAATTTAAGTTTAAGAGCGTTAATTAAAACCTTAGCGGCGTTTCTGTTTGATCAGCCGTCTAACTGGCCGGGTTCGAGAAATTAGAAAGTAGTGTTTTTGACCCCCTTTGATCTCCTGCCTTTAATCAAGGAACATTTACGTGTGAAATCCTGCCCGGGATATCGTTTTACCCAGAAATTGGATTTTGATAAACATTTTGTCCGCATATTCTGTGTATCTAGATTTTTGTCTGCCGGATTCAAGAATAGAGGTAAAATAAATAATAGAGGTTTTTAAATATTTAAAAATATTTGCTCTCCTTAAATCAGTTATGTAGTACAATGCTACTGACATAAAGAGCACTGATGTTGTGTGTCAATTTCATTCAGTCTGAACTTTTTAAACTAATTAGCCTATCCTAGTTTTGTAGTCTAGTTAGTCTAGTCATAACTATAATTGTGCCAATCTAGTTTCCTCCAGAATAGACGCTGAGTTTTTGAGTTCTATTTATTGAATTAATAAAGAGTTACTGAAAGGCAAAGTCATTAGATAAATAGTCCTGGATAAGAACTTACAAGGGAAAAATCGATTTACGATTTTTTTTTAGTTTTAATAGAATCTTTATCCGCTTTCGATAAAGAATGAAGGGAATCAGCCGAGGATAGAAGTAATTGGAAACGGGCTGGGATGTGTGTGTGTCGTTGCGTTTGTGGGAAGATGGTGGAGGCCGACGGACATCACGCTCTCGGGTGTGTGAGGTGTGCGGGCCGTTTGTCTCGACATCATTCTTTAAATGACATTATTCGTAGGGCACTGATTTCGGCGAACATACTCGTACCTTGTCAATTAGAACCTCCTGGTCTCTCGCGTACAGACGGCAAACGTCCAGACGGACTAACTTTAATACCGTGGCAGAGGGGACGGTGTTTATTGTGGGACGCAACTTGTGTTAGCACATTTGCGGCGTCCTACCTCACTAATAGTATGCGGTCAGCTGGTGCGGCTGCAAAAGCGGCAGCTGGACTTAAAATTGCCAAATATTCTGTTTTGTCCAACTCGTACGAATTTGTTCCGGTTGCCGTAGAAACAGCAGGACCATGGTGTTCAGAAGCGAAACACTTTATTAGTGAGATAGGGCGCCGTTTAAGGTGCCGCGGATATGACTACCGCTCGGGATGGTACTTAGTTCAAAGGCTATCCATAGCCATTCAAAGAGGAAACGCAGCAAGCTTAATGGGTACTTTTGAACCGGGTACAGTCCGGGGTGGCATTTTTGATTGATTTAATTTTAAGATTTTATTTTATTAACATTATTGTCGAGTTATATTGTAAATAATGTATGTATTATTGAATAAATAAAGTATCGTTGAGTTAATATAGTATCCCATTGGAAACGAAAAGGGGAGGCTTTTGCCCAACTATGGGACATAAATGGCTATTAAAAAAAAAAATAGAATCTTGATCAGCTGATTGTTCAGTTTATATCAAAAATAATTTTACATCTAGATTTTACTTCTAGAAGTTAACACGGACTAGACTGACTTTAGTAAGGGACACCCTGGCACGTAATCGCGCCATAATCTCGGCTTCTCTAGAAAGGACTTCGACCGAAATTCTTGCAAGACTTGCAAGAATTTCTTCTACTATATATTAGTGTCATGTAGATGTACCTATATCTACGGGTCGGATTGAAGGAAGTAGTACTTTTGTCTCGCCTTTGATCCGCCGCCCTTTAATCAAGGGACAGCTACGTGTGAATTCACGCCACGGATCATTGTATGTCCGGATTGCGTTTTGACCCACTTAAATTGCTGTTTAATGTTTTTCCTCCATCTATTCGTAAAACTATGTTTTTATCCTAAAATATTTGTAAGTCACTAGTCATACACGCGAGACTGAAAAGTGAAAAACAAAATGTCATGGAATAAAAAATATTTGTTAACTGTGTAACCAATGTATTTGTTAACCAATGTAATAATCTATATACTCGTAGATTGAATGAATGTAATCTATATAGATGTGGGCACGCCACAATCCAAAATATTGTCGGCAGTCCAGAGAAGAAAAAAAAAAGAAGAATTTACATTTAAAACAAGAAAACAAGGGAACACGCGTCTTCCGTTAAACTCTGATTAGGTATATGTAGGTGTTTCGCTTTTTTTTATAGGTGTACATTTTTTTCTCATAGATGGAGATGAAATGTAGAATGTGCTATTCGGTGTATGGAAATATTTTTACCTCAGGCGATATACATGAATCCCTCGCTTCACTTTTCGTTCTTCGTTTGCTTCGCTCTGGGTTCAAAGTAGCGCCCTGGCCTTAAAAATATTTCCTTTACGCATTATAGCACAATCTACTATTTTTGCAAGGGTATTAGGTATAGCTCTGAGGTAACACGAGAAAATAGTAAGGATGACCATCTTGTGTATAAAAAACAAATGGGTCAGTTCAAACGCGTTAATTCACATCGGCTACAGAGGCACTACAGCAGCATGGGTAAAATTTAACGGAATCGCCATAAATAGAGTTTTATGGATTTTCACTTTACGCTCACGTGGACCACTTTTTTAGCACAAATGTTCCCTATAAATGTTCTGCACGAGCGAGCGAAGCGTTAATCAAATGAGAGCGCTACTGGATCATGTTTTTTTTTTTGCTTAAAAAGATCATGAAATCACAGTTCGGGGCAAACTACTAGTTTTTTAACAGCATGTCGAGGAAATCATTATGATGCAGGTTATGTGTTCATAAATGAGTCGAATATTCATGAAGCTCGTTATTAAGTCATTTGTTCTACACAGTGACATTCGAATCCCGGTCGCCAAAAGTTTCGGCCGTTTTCAATTCGCAAATAAATTATTACGGCGCGGCTTAATAGCCAAAGTGATATATGTGGTATAAAGCCGCTATCGTTGTTTCTAGCTATTTTCGTGACTAGTAGAAATTCACTAAGACGAATTTATTAGCTAAAAAAAAGCGTAATACATTGTTACTTGAAATCGCATTAAAATATCCTTATATTTCCGCAGTTACGACTACGGATAACCATTAAAACTAGTCTAGTCTGCGACTCTACATAGCTACGAATACCAGCTACTTGCAAAGTTTCGAATTTGGCTATTCCCAGATAGACAATTGACCCTCGTAAAAGTCGGTCAGCTGAGTACCGTTAAAAGCTCTTTAGCGAAGTTTCGTCTTGACAGAATGAACTATTAATTTCTGGCTAGCCCGAGTGATTAATAAATAATTCAAAAAGACAATTAAGAGTAGGCGACGTCGTAAATTCGCCTTGACCTCTAATAAAGAAACAAAAAGGTCGATCGTTACTTCCATGTTATTGTCAAATACTTTGTTTACATAATGTACAGCGGGGGTCCAAGCGTCAGGGACGGAGGTGATGGCGCGCGGCACGCGACGGCTCGCGCGGCAGTCACGCTACCGCGGCAGGAAAGTGCAGCCGCTACGCAGTGACGCTCGCGCTACGACCGTCGTAGCTTCTACGACATCGTAATGTGGCACATACTCGCGCTTTTCGCACTGTTCGCCTCGGCCCAAGGACGAGCGGTAAGAATGACTTTTGGTTTTCACCTTCTATTTCGAGCTTACTGTGGTGACATCATAACTTACTTGTAAAGTTTGTAACATGGAGTGCCGCATGCAGTATTTATATCATTACTGTCTTCGGTAAAACTTTCTCGGAAGTCACATCCTGTTCGATATTTTAAGTGGAAAACTTGGGATATGTTTTGAAACTTTTTATTATTTTGTTAACGGCTGTTTTATATAACTACGCATTGAAATAATATCCTTAAGAAAAACTGTAGGTGTTATGTTTATGCAGTGTTTGTTTCTAATAAATATAACGAGTGACATTTTCCTAAATCCTTCTTATAAAATCACAAAAATTTAATTTAAAATGAAATTCGTAAGTAAATAATAGTTTTTGTTGGTCCATCCACCCATCGCTATTATGATATCCCTTTTCCACCTTCATGCCCTCCATCACTTTAAAAGTGGGCCTTACCGCCCTAGTCTTTGTCTGCCCCGTTAGGGATACAGACGTGATACTGTATTTAAAAGTACATATATAAATATAAAATTAAACCATTAGGGTTTCTATAAGTGAACAATATTGCGTAAATCGAAAATAGGAGATAAAACATCGAGAAAATTAAACGTTAATTATTTGTTAATATAAAAGTAATTCAACTATTAGTATAGTATAGGTACAGTACAGTGTAAAATTAATAAACTTAGAACTTGCATATTCAAGCAGAGGAGTTGGGTATCGTCCTAAACTAAATTTACCCGTTTGTCGGTATAGTCTTTGAAGATTCGAAACATTTACATATGCTAATGTTTAAATGTTCATATATTAAGATTCGTATTCAACCACGTTTCAAATATTAAACGTTTGCTAAGTGGTGCGTTATATTCGAGGGCTTAACATTTAGTTAATTTCGCACATATACACCTACCTACTATGAAACTACTTTATATGAACTACACATAACATATATTTTTTTGTGTAAGTATAATCTTCAATTTTTATTTTATTTATTATAGTTACCTAGTTTTTTTTTTAGTTTTTAGTTAGATATAATTATTTTTATTAAGTTATCAATGAAATGTAAATATTAAAAATTATAATTAGTACATGTCCTACCTACACCTACTGTATTATAAATATTTGTTATTTACAATTCGTACAAGTATTAAATGTCCCATTTGAAAATATTTGTATCTATTTTTTTTTAAACTTGCTCGTAAAGTGGATATAATTTTATCGGTTTTAGATATATCAAGGTGGTCATAAAAAACACGTGTGTCTTAAATGCAAACAGTAAAGTAATATTCAATAACAGCACTATTTGCTATTAAAAGCTTTAAAAAGTAAAACGGCGGGAAAGCAACAGTGTGCATTAAAGTTTTATGGTTGAGTTTATTTAAAATAAAAAAATGAGTTTATTAGGTATTTTTCCTCGCAAGTGGGTTTAAAAATGTCGTACGATATACGTGCGTATTTTGGCTAAACACACTCGGCTCTATTACGCCCTCGCTTTCGGCTCGGGCTGAAATTCCTCTTCGTATGTTATAACCACCATAACGCACTTATATCGTAATGTACAACTATACTATTATTTGATTGATAAAATGTTATCATGATATTATTACAACAAAAATAAATAAATGTAAAATATGTATTTAGCGGTTAAAATTTCACGTACTTACGTAATTTTATAATTATTCTTTGAAAAAATAGTATTATAAGATAATTTGTATTTATTTATATTGTTACAAAGAACTATGAAGAGTTTCTTTTACATAAAAAATTTATTATCTACAGATAGGTACGATACATTTTAGTTGCTATCTCCGGGAGTCTAATTTATCTAAAAGTTAGAAATTCACTAATTTTATGACAACACAGTACCTACAATAATAGTGTTAAAGTAAAAGTTATATTTCTCTTCCACTAAACGAAACTATCTCTGCGTTACTTGATCTCCGGTATCAGATCACAAACGGTTAATTAAATTGGGTAATAAACACCTGAGAGCCTCCTAACTATGCATGAATTTTACTCAAAGTAAGTAATATCAATTACAGTCGGGTTCACATTTATTTTGGGGTTTAATAATATTACCTGCGTTAAAGTTACGTGCGAGTGTCTAGTAATATTTTAGTTCTGCTTCTTTACGATGATTTATTTGTGATAGAAGTATTTAAAGAACGAAAAAATAAAGGTTTTGGCAAAAACAGCTATAAAGAAAAGATTTCCCATCACTACCACCTGTGTTGTAAGCGGCGACTAAAGAGGCAACAGCGAATGACATTTTACCATCTAATTACTGTGACTACTAGCTGGCTTGCCATGGTTCGTGATTATGGGCAAATTGGGAAAGGACATTGGCACAGAAAACAATAAGGGCCAACCCTTATTGTTTATGCTGATAGATCTGTCAGCAGGGAACAGCACTTTTCTATGCTGCTATCATTTTCTATCGCTCCGCTCAGGCACGGCATTTGCTAGAGCGAGAGAGAAAGAGAATGACTGTTTTGAGCGACAGAAAAGGATAGCAGCATAGTAAAGTGCTGTTCCGTGCCCCAACCCTAAGAGTATTTCATACCATTGGTACAACGAATAAACCAATATAGGGTGATTTTGGACCTCGTTGCTATATTCAAGGAAAGTACTATAAAATTACATATTCTGTCATATGTATGTTGTTTTATTTTATAATAAAACCACAAACCAAAGATATCAGCCGACAAATGCATGCCAGATGCTTCTTATCCCGCGCAGATTGTAAAAGCCGATTTTAATATACCTAGCTATTGGGTTGCAAAATCAACCTGTATAGGCAAAGTCAAAGTCAAAGGCAACAATTTTTGACGAAATTATCTCTTACTTAAGGTATTTTTTTATTTCATTTTTAGTACAATCGCTCCAAACTACTAGCGTTTCTACTAAAAAAAAAAACCTATACCATAGTGGGTGGTATACAGGGACATACTTGCTAATTGCGTCCTCCCGGGACAGCTTGTTCTTGCTACTTTGCGATCCCGCCGATACCCTACTTGAATACTAATTCACAGAAATAGGCACATATACCAAGTACCTATACCAAGTACCTATACCAAGTATAGGTACTTGGTATGCAGCAATTTATAATAAACTAAAATTTAAAAAAAATAGCTGATACGCAGTCGGTATTTCTAAATCACTGTCAAAGAAATACGACCGACGTTGCAGAGATAATAAACGTTTACCATATCTACTCGTTCTAACGCAGTATTAAAAATATATAAGTATTTATAGTATTTACAAAAGTTCAACAAGAAGATTTATGTTTTTTGAAAATTCTCACTCTCTGATAATGTTTTAAGCATTGCGTGGAAAGAATCATGATAATGATTTACAAAGGGAAATAGACAAACGGGGCGATTGATGAACCAGGAAATTCACAAATTGTGAACGAACAGAAACCGATTAGAGGAACAGGAAATTAGACGAACTGAGCAAAATTGATCACAATCTTCAGCATTGAGTAGTCAACGTTCGACTAGGAAAAACTATCATAAAGGAAAAACACTGTTAGAATAGTGGGAAAAATCTAATAAATAATCAAAATAAAAAAGGTAAAATCTTTAGGTGCCTCTCTAAATATTTGATGATTTGGCGGATTCGAGGTTGCCGATCAGCTTGGTGCAGACTTATTTTTTCTTTCAGCTCGACAAAACAGCTCCGCTGCGCTCGCTATGCCAATGCACTCTTGAATTTTTAGGAACCCTGATTTCTTTCTTCTTTGCCCATCATTATAAGCTTTAGGAAATCATGTCACTGAAATCTTAGAACATAATCCATGTTTACTGAATACAGATAATTATACTTTAAATAGCAATGAAATAAAAGCAAAGCTAGGGTAAAATAAAACAGGGTGATTAAGATTGCATCTCTTGGGAAGTGGGATTGATTTCATTGTTTACTCCAGCCGTGATAGGGTTCCTTTGTTTTTGTAAGATTCTCGTTAACTTGAAGCTACAATGAATAATATAACGATTTCATTCTATTTTTACTCTTTAACAGTAAGATGTGTTTATGTAATGTTTTACAGCAAATGCAGTTTAGTATAAATCAAAATATAAACCATAACTATTAATATAGTTAGTTTTTTTGTAGTTTTTTAAGTTCAAGTTTTTAGTTAGTATAATTATTTTTATTTAGTTATAATGAAATGTAAATATTTGTTTGTTTGTAATAACTTTATTGTACCAAAAATTTAAGTATAAAAGACAACATAATACGAAAGAGCAAATATACAAGGCGGACTTATCCCATGTAGGGATCTCTTCCAGTCAACCTGCGATAGATTGAGAGGATATTTATATATCCTATATATTTATATTTATGTTGTAAAAAGAAAGAAAACACAAAAAAGGCTTCCTATACTGAAGCTCTGATGACTGATGATCAGTATTTAGTAATTTGGTATGAGAAATCGATACTCTTATTTTTATTTCATTCTTCATTGTGTGCTTGCTAGATTAAGTTTAAAAAAAAATAAGCGCTGGAAAATCAGTAAAAAAAATTAGGTCGCTAGGAAAAAATCTTTAAAATGTATATCCCACTTCTTCTTCGTCGTCTAAGCGCATTCCCGGTTGCATCCTCAGCTGTGCTGCTTCGGAGCCCGGGTTGCGCTTTCCCGCTTTTTCCTTTCCAAATATAACGTCTAACAAAATATACTGAAACTATTCCAAGGGTGAATTCAGTCCGTGATAGTGAACAATTTTCCCCAAGGAACATATGTCGAAATGTGAAAAATAATTTTTGGCTTTCCATACAACCTCGGATCAGCTAATCGGTCAATTAGTATGGGAGGCCAAAAATTGTTTTTCATATTTCGACATATGTTCCTTGGGGAAAGTTGTTCAATATCATGGACTGAATCCACCCTTAAATTAGTTTCAGTATATTTTGTTAGACCCTATATAATATGCATATCAATGGTCACCCAAGGATGCCAAAGACCTTGCAAAATGGAGAAGAAATAGCCGGAACACTTTAAATGATTTGGCTATAGTTTTACAACCGGCCGCCTGCCTGACGTCAACCCTCTTTGCAAATGTATTTGAGCGAAAAGTTTTACAACCGGCCGCCACCCGACGTTAACCCTCGTTGGGAATGCAATTGTAGCACGAGATGTTTGTGCTTAATCCTTTAGTCGCCTCTTACGACATCCACAGGAAGAGATAGAGTGGTCCTATTCTAACCCGGAATAACACGGGTAAAATGTATATATCCCGCATACATTTGAAAAGCTTTAAAAGGATAAAGGATAATGTAAATAAATAAATAAATAGATAGGGACAAATCACACTGATTAAACTACCACTAAGAAAGTTTTAAATTTGTGTAAAGGAATACTCTATAATTCAAGGATAACTCAACGATACTATACTATTTAATAAATAAAGACTAAATATATATACTTATATATAAATAAACTAACTTGCTATGGCTGGTGATCGAACCCAGTAAAAAGTAAACATCAAATTACTCATGCCAAAATAAGAAGATACTGATTTTTACTTGTTATACAAACAAGTTAAAATCAGTATCTACTTATTTTCATAAAATGTTGTCTATACGATGAATAAATTGATATAACTAGGTAAGTACGCAACTACGAGAAACTAAATCATAACGTATTTATAACATAAATTTAATACAATGTGTAATAGCAATATTTTCTACACAAGCCAGCAAATTAATTCAAACAGGTTTCAACGACAAATGAAATAATATTCCTAATATAAATTAAGGTATCTAATAAAATGTCTCTTTAGAATATTATTAGTGCTCGGGTCGTAAACATGATTTTTTCTTGGAAACCTACCAATGGTTGTCAACGTAATATGAAAAGCATCAAAATTCGTAGAATTTTATAATTTTCTTTAGACAATGCTCTCTACTACCAAAGATAATATAATTACTAACGTAACTACTACCAGGGCTGTGTCACTCCTCGTTTAGGTATGAAATTTAAATGCGTTGTATCTTCGTCAATGTTTGTTAGTCAGAGAAAAGAAAAAAATGGTGTACAGTATTTTTTAATAAGATTATTAAAAAATATTGTACACCAATTTTTTTGCAGATGCCTGATGAACTTAAAACCCTATTTATGTTCACATGCGTTCATCTTGATGACGTTTCCGTTTTAAAAATAATTTACACTCGGTATTGCATTACACATTTAGGGCATAGGTACAAATAATGAGCTGTAACACTAACCATAACTTCTATTAATTATTTACCTGAAGTGGCCATAAGCGCCCAAGTGTATATTAAAATCTGACACCAGTGGTGGCTACTAACAAATCCAAAAGAAAATTAACGTGATGTTAAAGATACCGATCCAATAACCCGAGCCTATGTGCTCATAGCCTAAAGCGGAACGGAATCAGCGATCTCAATCGAACGGACCGGGAAGTTACCAGCTGGGAAGAGGAAATTAGTTTTAACCCTATAACTGCGAATGGAGATTGAGCCTAAAATTTTATTTTTCATTAAGGAAATTTAAAATTTATTTTTTTTGCCCTTTTTATAGTTCCAAAGTCTCTGGGCGAAACTCTTAGTTTCGCTATGTCCGTCTGTACGTCCGCGGCTTAGCTCAGAGACTGTACGCACTAGAAAGCTGTAATTTTGCATGGATATATTACGTATGCTGACAAAGTGTTAAGGTAAAATATTAAAAATCTCTATCTCTATCTCCTCTTTTCCTCTAAAAACTAAACTGTTAGCTTTTACATTTTTTAGTTTTATGCACTATAAAAACTTGTTATTCTAGGGTTTTTAAAAATATTTTAAAAATAAAACCTGAAACTGTCGTATCAAGTAATGGTTCGATTTAATATTTATTCCCTTTTATTTTATTCGATCTTTTTGATTTCATTGATTGATATATAAATAAACGTTTAGACTTATTAATTTACCGTGTTACATTTAAACTTTTTCCCAAACCAGTTGATTCACGCTCTAGTGCCATAAATCCATTCATAAAATTAAATAACCAAGTTGGATGATACTGTGCCTTAAGTCTTTCGAATTTATGCATGCAATTTCAGATAGGAATGGTGAAGGGCGCGCGTCGACTTTTAAAAGTCTTTGTGGAGTTAGCTCTGAGTGGCTGACGTCTTGCTAATGATAAACAAAGCAAAGCGCCGTCAAAGGAACTTTGTTTTGTATGGATTTATTGTTTGCTTTTGAAGTGCTGTGGAAAAATCCAGAATTATGTCAAACCTTATTCAGCTACCCTTATAATTTTAAACAAAAAAAAAGCGCTCTTTACCAAAACTCGTTTTTTGAATGCTAGTGCTTGATTTCTTTGCAAAAACGACAAAATCACTATATGTGTGCATAAAACATTAGAGAAGTTTCCCCGATCTCTCAAAGATCCCATCATCAGATATTTACTTGGTAACAATGGGACTAACTTGCTCAATACCCTTTCAATTAAAAAAAGAATTTTACATATCGGTTCAAAAACGGCGAAGTTATGGAGAAACATACATAAATATAAACATATACCTACATTCGAATTAAGAAGCGTACCTCTTTTTTTTGAAATTGCTTAAAAATTAAGTAAATAAATAAATCTATAGACACTAAGTAGCTCAATAGTCCAGCGGTGGCAGCTTAGATATTCTCCTTATAAGGATTATAATCGAACAAGATATCTTATTTCGCTGTAGAATCCATGCGTCAGCTCGTAAACGGGTGCCGCCAGTAGGGACTAGTCAGTTCAGTGATCTCTGACTAAAAGCCAAAGTGATGTTAAGCCGCTGTAATGCTCCCGAAATAAGGCTTAATAAACAAGTTGATTAATAGTACCTATTATATAGATACTCAAGTTGCAATTATGTCGACTTTTAAAAGTCTTTGTGCAGTTAGCTCGGTGAGTACCTGCCTGTTAATCATAGACAAAAAGACAGTTGTATCCAGAGATATTGGAAGTATATAGATTCCGCGATGAAGTGTCAAAAGTGTAACCTGTTTTGAAACGTACCTAGTGGCGTATTTTTTAACGCGATAAGCCAGGACGTATATGACGCTACTAAATAGAGAAGTCAGCTAAACAGAAGTCAATGTCATTAGACAAAGTCATTTAAATTTTGTCGTATTAAGCAAAAAACAGGCTAAATTTTAACTTTTCACGTTCAGTGAAGGCTCATTCTAGCAACAGCAAATGCCGATAAGAGGGAAAGAGCCAAAGAATGGGTTTTTAAACAAGATTATCTCTATAAGAAGGTACCTTTTTGCTCTTTGGTTGTTTCTAACTTGAAATTTGTCATAAAGCCTAAGTCATGTTCATGCGCTCCCAAGAGATGGCTTTAAACAAGTTGATCAATAGGTACCTATTACATAAATATTCAACCATGTTGGATATTTAGATGTTGTTAAGGGTGTCCCGTCGACTTTTAATTGTCTTTGTGGAGTAAGCTGTTCGAGTGTCTGACATCTTGCTAATGAGGAACAAAGACGAGACGCCCTGAAAGGCAAGAGAGTACTTTGTTTTATTGTTTTGTATAGATTGTTTACGATAAAGTAAAAATGTTTAAATTGGTATGCCTCATTTCAGCGATTTATAATATTTGAAAAACCTTAAAAACATACACTTTGTTTATTATATTCTTCTTCTTCTTCGTCTAAGCGCATTTCCGGTTGCATCCTCAGCTGTACTGCTTCGGAGCCCGGGGTGCGCTTTCCCGCTTTTTCCTTTCCAAATATAGTTTATATGCACGTCAATGGTCACCCAAGCATGCCATAGACTAAGGCCTATGGCATGCTTGGGTGACCAGCCGAATCATTTTAACTGTTCCAGCAATTTTTTTCTCCACTTTGTAAGCAAAGTGGAGAAAAAAATTGCTGGAACAGTTAAAATGATTCGGCTGTAATTTTACGACCGGCCGCCTGCCTGACGTCATCCCCCTTTGGGAATGTAATTTCGCAAAAAGTTTAACAACCGGCCGCCGCCGCCCGACGTTAATCCTCCTTGGGAATGCAATTGTAGCTCAAGATTTAGTCGCCTCTTAAGACATCCACAAGAAGAGATGGAGTATTCCTATTCTGACCCGGAACCGCACGGGGGAATTTGTTTATTATTTATCTTCTATTATCTTACAAATAAATAAATAAATAATCCCTTAAAAACTATAAATCTAACCAAATTTGTTATAAGGTAGTTTAGCTTCACGCTTGGCTAGATCATCAATATAGAACGAGGATTCATCAACGGAGCATTGGTTGAATTCTCCATTGTTTGCTTACATACAATGCTTAACATATGATATAAATAAATAAATATATAGGGACAAATCACACTGATTGAGCTAGCCCCAAAGTAAGTTTTAAACTTGTGTTATGGGATACTAACTCAACGATACTATATTTTATAGTAAATAAATATATAGATAAACACCCAAGACCCAGGACAATTTGAAAAAGGCCATTTTCCATCTTGCCCTAGCTGGGGATCGAACCCAGAACCTCCAGATTGGCGGACTAGCGTGTTGACCATTACACCACGGAGGTCGTTAATATACTTAACATATTAATGATGAATAAGCCGAAGAATTCAAGCGAGAAATGATGTTTAACAGGGGGTTCGCCAATATTATTCTAACGGTCATTGTTTGTCAACAGGTGAACATCAGCAACACTTGGGTGCTGCCTGAGGAAGGGTTCCCGGTGTTCTACCGCTACTTCAGGGACCGCATCTCGTGGTACGAGGCCGATGCTGTTTGCCAGTTCCACCATGCTAACCTAGTTACTGGTGAGTAAATAATTACAACAGATTTTAACGTGGAGTAAAGATGTTGGTACTTGAGGAAGGATTCCCGATGTGCCGTACATATTTGGATAGATTCTACCAGGGATCGGACTATTATTCATCGATAGTCAATTATCAACGGATTTAAAAATTTTATTTGAACGAATTATATTCAGAGGTGGTCCCATATAAATACGTAGAAAATATTCCAACCCTAAAAGGTAAAAATTAAGGGCGTTCTAGAGTTTTTTTAAACGTTTAGGTATTTTAAGTGGTAATAGTAGTAGGCAACAGTTGTGAATATTGGTAAATGACCTTGTAGATTTTAAAGAATTAATCGATAAAGGTTTAGCGAAATCAATTTTGTATGGCAAGTTAGGACGGAAGCCATATCAATGCACTAATTTATTTTCATTCTTCTTCTTGTCGAGTCGAAACGGTTTTACCGTAGCTTCAATTTCAAATTATCTTTGACCAGTATGTGGCCACGGCGATCCCTCTGTCATTATTGTTATTTTCATTACAAACCAGTTTCTCTAAGATATATAAAAAGAGAGATATATAAAATGTACTGAGATACGAGTGTATACAGAGCTTGTAATTTAAATACCCACTGCAAACTTTACAAGGGTAATCCGGTTCATTGTCTGGAATTAGGCGAGTCTCTTAGCAGTAACTTTTTACTTAAAAGTTTATTTATCATTATAAACAATTCTGTAACGCCGCCTTGGACTGAGATTACAGGAAGTTTAAATGGCTTTTTCAACTTAGTTATCTAAACAAGGCTTATTATTTTTCGCCTATTCAAAATATTTAGAAGAGTAAAGTAATGAACACGATGACGCCACTTTGTTCGCACGGAACAAGGATATGATTTTGAATAAAAAAGTAGGCAATTTTACAATTATATTGAAAAATAAGTTATGTACAATGTAGTGGCCGTGAGCACAGAATAAATACCAGCCGTGAGTAAGGACAGTGCAGATGGAAGTACGTGAAATTTCGTTTTCCTAAATATTTTATCTCATTCCATGACTTGAAAATATTAGTAATATTAAAAAATTATTAAATTTGTAAATGATTAAAAACAGAAAGTAAAATGTGTATTTACCGTATTTGTAGGCGTTGTAATTTTTAGTTATTAACTGTCTTCAACTAAGTATAATATAGGTAGCTCTTTTTCCGCATTGCGTAAAATCTAGACTTGTCAGTTCATTGTTTCAAAAGCTGTATAAGGTGAGTAAAATTATCCAAGAAGTGGCGAGGTTGCTATGGAAGGAATTTATATTAAGGTGGAGTTCATAGAAGCACTCTTCATATTGAGGATATCACTTTGAGTATATCTCGCATTCCGCTGTATTGTTAAAGGAAGAATCTCGGGAGAAAAACGATTCAATATCATTTTTGAGAAAGTGAATGTGTATAAATAATATACCTTTTATCTTAATTTTAAACTGTTTTCATATGTTTTGGGATTATTTTTTATTGTTTAAAAATACTCCCTTCACTTAGTACGAGAGTCAAGTACAAACTAAAGATTAAGACCATACATGAATACAGACAGACCATACAGGAAACGGTTTCCTTTGAAATTATTTATTTCAAATGGTTATATGTATGGCCTTAACTAAATAAACAAACAACAAATACATACAATATCAACAGTTTTCTTAAAATTATTGTAGAAAATGTCTATTGGCATCCGAGCAATCAAGGCGTTGAGCAATGTAACGGCTTGGCTAGTGGGTGCATACTTGGCGGTGTCAGAACTTACCGCGGCCGGCAGCGATTAGTTTTATATTGTTGAGTAAAATGATGCACGTAAGACATTATCAAGGATCTTCAAAGGCCAAAACTGTTTGTATGCATCGATATACCGATATAGATATATACGTGCGAATACAAAACACAGAACAAGTTTGATGTTGTATTACGAGTAAGTACCTATGTATTTTTTATATCAGCATGACAAAAAATATCTTCGCCTGTAAAAGGTAAAAAGCCAATTTACGAAATGGATTTCAGGAACACTTTGTATTCAGTAGTAAACAAAAACCAGAAAAAATGTAACAAAAATGGAGAATTGTTATTTTTTCTTTTATTTTCCGCCAATTTCCCAAACGAGTAAGCGCAGTGTAGCGAAAAATTAAGGCAGGGTCGCATCAGAAAGTTTGTGGAAGTGGACGGATATGAAGAGATCTCGTAGGTACCTACATGCCATTGTTTGGCCGAAAGTCAGCTTGACTTAGATTACAGAAGGAGGCAATGCGTATTCTCGCATAAATGCATATATGAAAATAATATAGGCAATATCATTTGCTTATATTACGCTTCTTTTTGAAATAAAGCTTATTTTGCAAACGCGCTTAGTAGGATATTTCAGTAGTTAGTTGCTTGCAAAAGTGGACGGAGAGGTATATCTCGTAGATAAGTTTAGGTACTTATTTGACATTGTTCAAAAGTCAATTGTAGAGGTAATGTCGCATCGCGAATAAAAGACCTAGGACTTGTTTTATTTTATAAAAGCTACGTTTAGAGACATAATCTAGGAATACCTACTGCTTTTTTGGTGTATGGTGATTTTAAAGCGTAAAGTCAAATTTTACTTACCCAATTTCATTCTTTTTAGGGTTCCGTACCCAAAGGGTGCAAACGGGACCCTATTACTGAGACTCCACTGTCTGTCCGTCTTTCCGTCTGTCCGTCTGTCACAGGGCTCTATCTCTTAAACCGTAATAGCTACACTTAAAATTCACATTCACCGATTATGTATTACTGTAGCCGCTATAACAAAAATTAAAAAAAATGTTTAGAATTCAAGGGGGTCGTCATACAAAAAACGTGCTTTTTCAGCGTTTTAACTACATCTTTCTAATGGAATTAACTAGATACTAAAAATTTTCACAGATTATGTATAAGGTACTATGGCCGCTATAACAACAAATAGTAAAAATAAAAAAGGTTATAAATTAAAGGGGGTCGTCATACAAGAAACTTGTTTCTTCAACGATTTAAAACATTGTACGGAGATACGGAACCCTTCATGTACGAGTCCTACTCGCACTTGCCCGTTTATTTGTGTTTACGTGTCTGCGTCGGCGAAGAAGATGATTCTCTTCATTTAATTTTTCTTTATGATCGTATCTATGTATGTTTATAAGGTATTTTATACATTATCGTATCTCCTTTGGTCTGTGTTCTAAGGCGTGGGCGCATTTCAATATTCCTCGGGGCCGTTAGGTCTAATCGACAGCAATCCCAGCAAGACCCCCATTACTGCTGATAGCTCCGGCCCGCGCCGCCAGATAGCGCTATCACGAATAAAACGTACCTGCTGATAAGAAAACCTAAGTACCGTTGGAACACTCGTAACGACCAAAAGATATACAAACGCATTTTCGATTGCAAGGCTTTTTACATCTGAACAAACAAGTGTGAGAGAAACAAGTTAGTTTATTAGGAAAAAATATGCTAAGTTTTTTTAGAACTTTTTTCGATATAAGAATAGGAGGATTTAGGTACTCAGTACATTACCAGTGCCCCCTTGAATTACAATATTCGGCTTACAAAATGTGTATAGGTAATAGAATCAACCACCCTAAGCATACAGAAAAGAACTGGACTCAAATCATTGACAAGAGCAGATAAGCTATTTCGGCTTAAGTTACCAGGGATACATACTCGTATAGAGATTCAATGAACATTATTTTGGGTATAATAGGATCATTTATCTCACCAATATTGCATCATGAAACTGTGCCTGGGAGCGTTTCATTCGTCATTATGTTCTCATAAGCAAGGGCTCCATTTCGCCATAACCGTAACGACGGGTTGGTATCGGCCGCGCCTGATTCCTACATCGATTATACTCAGACCCTTTAACACAACCTAAAAACGGCACAGAAAAAATAATTGGATTAATTTCTAACCTGCTTCGACGTAAGGCTAGCGGACTATTGTTATTTTTGTATAAAGATATCGAGGTGGCTGACCCTCGAACAACTATGCAACTATGGAGTTTGCGAGTGTATTTTGGCCTCCACACAAACTATGGCGCACCTTCTCTCTTGTCCTGGGTACTGTAGCACTTACACCCTTGATGACTCATGTGCAGCTACTGAGGAAGCTGTCTGAGTAGCTCAACATCGGGCTGAAAGAAATAAAAAAAAAACAATAATCAGAGAAGAAGAAGCAAGCTCAATTTTTCAGCTCGAATAATGAAAGATTTTACTGGCCATTTCGTGATATCCGCGGTAGCTATAAATATTGTATCCTCGATACAATTCCAAGCGTTTTTGATAAGAAACAAGAAATTAATATTAAAATAAGGTGAAATGTAAAATTAAAGTAGTAAAGAAACTTTAAAAATAAATTCAAGTAACCAATGTATGGAGATTGATTTATGTGCGCACTGTATTTTATGCCTTCAGTCTGCGGCGGGTGATTAATCTAACAAAACGAATTAATGTGAAAATGAATATCGAAACTTTATATTATTAAACCACCAAAATGCGAAACGAATTCAATTTAAATGTTGACCGAATATTTCATACCACGTTTATTTATTATATAGAATAAATTGTAATACATTGAATCGAGTTGCATTGCAATAGAATTTCAGTATAAAAAGGTCAGTAAAATTTTAAAAAGTCAATAAACTTATTATTTTTATACGTCAATTCTTTGTGAAATTGAAATATATTTAGTGATGAAACCATTCTTCCATATTGGTCTGCGAAAAAAGAAATAAACCGCTAAGTGCAAGTTAAACTCGCGTGGAGAGGGTTCCGTACAATTGATTGAATTCTTATAGGTTTTCCTGTAATCTACAAGCAATGAACTATATTTTCTATTTTTTTTTAAATTTTACGCTTAGTAGTTTCGGACATCAGGGGGGGGGGAATGGTCAATTTTCGTCTTCTTTCATGAATATAATCAAAACTATTCATTTTACAATAAAAACAAAAATATATTTAAGATCCTCATAATGCACTCTTTCCTTTGATATATGACACAGTAAGGTTTGCAAAACTTTTTTTTTAATTTCCTTATTTGTCCCCCGAAAATGACCCCTTATTTTGAAAAAATATTTATTTACTTTGCACATATGTGTTTGGGTCATAAGATTACAACATTCTACCAAATTTCACCTGATTCGGTCCAGTAGATTCGGAGCAAATTGGATGTGACCGACGGACGGACAGACAGACGCACGAGTAATCCTATAAGGGCTCCATTTTTTAATTTTTTGTACGGAACTCTAAAAACTTAGAATATACCAGCTGCTTGTTTTCCCGCGCAGATCGTAAAAGCCAATCGAGGAAATACACGAGAATCGGAATCATTTTAATAGGCGATGTGGCTAGGAACTAATCACTATTTTGATTCCGTTTTTCCGTCCACTATCACGCTGAAAGTCATGTTCTGTATCTTCAAGAATGTATGCAGCCTTGGGCTCTGTCTAACCCGCTAGAGATAAAGTCGTGATAATGTATCTGTACCTATCTGTATGAAACATTATTAGTAAAGTTTTTTTTAATATCTCTGAACTCTATTGCTTATTACTATAAAATTTATTCATTTAGAAAACACAATCGAATAAAATATTCTTCTTCTTCTTATATTATACTGCCGAAAAGAAAAGAAAAGCTAATTAAACACTACATAATTTTTTACGGAGCGGAAGCCTCCATTTGAGTTGTATCTCAAATTCATCTCTTCATGCCGCCTCGCTGACACTGTTGGAAACAAAACAATACATACCTAAGACAAAACAAGTAAATAGCTACTTATTTTGTGTTGTCTCAGTACAACACTGAGCCTCGTTCCTCGAATTGTCGAACAAACCCTTTGTAACATAAGGCGCCTTTATCCTGTTAATGAAAACCTAAATTAGTTGGAAACGCTCAAAGAATCCGACACCGTTGGAATTTTCGTCTCAGATTCAGGTTTATTGGAAATTTTTAGAAAAGGGTGAACAATGCCATTGTCCTAAATATTCGTTCTTACAATTGAAATAAAAAAATACTTAAATGTAGAAAACAAAATTTAATGTAGCTTATTTCGAACTTTAACAAAGTTAAATGAAATCGCATTAAGCACTCATTGTAAATTGATACGATTAACCAAAAAAATATAAATTAGATGAATACTTTATCTTTTAAATAAGTCTCTATTTTTATTTCTAGTACCTACGTTTAAATAAGTCTTGCTATTTTTGTCAAATTTTTGCTTAGAATAGCAAAAATTGATGGATAGCTGACGAGCATGTCTACTGTACCGCTATAAACTGAAGTCCAAAGTCAGCTCCAGGAACAATATTCTACGCCGTCTCACTTCTACCCGTTGGGGTGCATCACCTCATGTTCTGCGAACGAGTGGCCTGGCCTTGTGCTACTCGGCAGGCGAATATGCAAGCCCTGTTTGGGCTCGCTCTGCACACGCAAAAGAGGTAGACATAGCTCTTAACGACTCATGCCGAATCATCACAGGCACTCTAAAGCCAACACTTCGGTCCCACCTGTATACCTTATCCGGCATTGTTCCGCCAAGTGTCAGACGTGATGTGGCAAGTGCAGTGGAAAAATCTAAGCAGGTAAATGACAAAAGACACCTACTCTACGGACAGACCCCGCCACTAGCACGTCTCAAGAGTCGTAACAGCTTTCTCAGGCAGCCAAGCATACCAGCAATAGAGGCTTCTAATGCAAAAGTTGTGAGGTGGATAAATAAGTATCCACCTTACGAGTCAAATATCCCTCCTGCTGAAAAACTCCCACCGGGTAGAGACCTCCCCTGGTCAGTCTGGAAGTCTCTCAATAGACTCCGGGCTGGTGTTGGGAGGTGTCGGGAAAACCGAGTTAGGTGGCGTCACGCTGATAAAAACCTTTGCGACTGCGGTGCCATTCAGTCGATGGACCACCTTTTGTCATGTCCGGGCTGCCCTACATCATGTACCATAGAGGACCTTAATAAAGCTAACGACAGAGGGATCGCCGTGGCCACATACTGGTCACAGGTGATTTGAAATTGAAGCTACAGTGTAACCATTTCGACTCGATAAGAAAAAGAACTGTACCGCACAGGTGCATTTGAAAATTCATCAGTAAATGTGTTTATGTGATTGACTAAAATATAAAAATAAAATATATCATAAATACTTACCTCCATTTTTATCTAACTTTATATTGATGTCAGTAATAGGCACATATTTTATTTTTCACACAAAGATGATGAGAAATATATATCAGTAAAAACAGTAAACATTTCTTTTGTAAGCAGTGATTGGTAAATTTGCCAAAAGCTTTGTTATCAACATTAATTAGAAAAGTTTGAAAATGTATTTGCTTGCTCAACCACCCATTTAGTTGTAAAATGATTTTATTGCCGGCTGTTTACATTAGAAGTACGTAGATACGATTTTATTTAAGGTTTTTTTTCTTTGCTCTTGCATACTAGCAAAGATAAGAAAAATAGATGTAGATGTCTGTAATAAGCTTATTTTAGAAAAAGTATTCTCTTCCCGCGATGGCCCAAGACCGCGTCACAAATGTCACGATAAGTGTTACCACTGATTGGTCTTTTTAGTAAGTTCAAGGACTTTTTCAATTGGTATAATGAATATAAATACTGATTTAACTATTTCGTTTATCGTAATTCATTTGTTTAATTTTTAATAAATTGATATATTAACTTATTAGATTTATAATTGGTTTGTTAAGTTAAAAAATGCACTTTGGTCGGGTAATTACACTAACACTCCCAACTGATGACGTATTCTTGGGCCAATACCAGCTGTCACGGGAAGAGAATACCTTGTTGTATTATACCATGGTATGTACATACTTGAATGAAGAGAAAGACAACATAGACACTAGAAAAACAAAAATGTAATAAAACATTTACAAATAGAAAGAGCTTTACAACATTAGAGTTGTATGTATGTAAAAATAAACATGAAAACAAAAACTACGCAGAACAAAGAACAAAAAATGTGATTCTGAGCAAAATTCCGCATTGAAACAATATCCCCGGCTCGCGTCGACTCGATTATCATAAAATACAGCATTGCTACAAAAAAGGCACGGGAAATGTACTAACAAGTCACGATTTTTGTAATTTCACTGCAGGAGTACGAACGCCGACTTTCACAAAAGAATAATGCCCAGCGTAGTACCTAAACTTGAAGCTCGTCCTACTGTAATTTCTAGAAACTATATTTTATTTTGCGATTGCTACTTTTGATTTACGAGTATATGTTTAGATATAGAGTTTACCAATGTAAAGATGTGATCAGTCAATATCCTCTTTTTTAGTAGATTAATAAATGATTGTATTATAACACAATTGTACATTTTTCTACTTAAATATAACCATATCCTTATTAGGCATTGAATACTATATAATAGAAGTTATTTACTACTACTAGAATCTTAGAAAAAAAATTAACAATTTTGAATTCCTAACAAATTATTTAAAAAATCTAGTATTAAAAATATAACGATACAAACTATCTTCTAGTCTATATTTTTCTTTATTTATAGCTAATGAGAACCGAGAGAGCTCAAGAATAAGATCAATGAAATGGCAGAATGAATAATAATTCCTTCGATAGGTACGTTCAAAGTCTTTGAAACTTTTTTCAAAGGCATTCTGCTTACATAATTCAGCAAAGGCCGTTGCCAGCAGCACCAGAGCCCCTGGGTAAGAATAATGTCACTGAGTTCAGAAAAATATTTTTGTTAGTAAAAAATCACTATATTTTATTGTATATTGTGTAATAACAACTTATATGTATTCTCTAACAGTGTGTATTATTTGTATGTAGTTTATGGTTGATTATTACATATTTATGGTTTATTATTATATATTTAAGTATACCTGGTTCATTTTTCATCATTTCTTTTTGAGTTTTTGCACTACCCGTGTCTTTGTTTGGTTGGTTGACTGGTAGATAAGGCCTTAGGCTTTAAGTCCGCCATTACACTTGTATTTGTGCATAAAGTTAAATAAATAAATAAACAGTAAGCCTTTTTGTCTTGATTTGAGAGATCAGCAGCAGGTTTTAAAAAAATCACTAATCTATTGTTTCACGAATAAAACGCGTGTCTTGTTGGCTTGCGCCTTATTTCTGGTGACCCTAGGCATTCGCCAAACCACGTCGTACCCTAACGCCGCCCCTGTTATTCAGGCATCTACTTAACAGTTCGGTCTCAGATGGAATTCTTGTGTAAATTGCCACTCCAACTCGGAATATTAACTTTAAAAATCAACTTGACGATGAGGTTCCTCAAACTTTTGCTGAATTCTTTTGGTTGCGGAAACCTTTTATAGAGCTATAGAACTTTAAAGTTGGAAACTTGATATTCGGAGAATTTATCTTTTGATTCAATTGAAATAGTTATGAAATGAACATGACTGACTTAAATTATAGCAGTGTAGTTTTTGTTTAGCTTTTTTGGTGTAGGTAAGTATAGAAAGAAATTCTGAAAATACGTCTTCGTTTAGCGTACGAATAGGTTACTACTACTTATACTTGGTTCCTTGTTATGCAGTTAATTTGTAGTAAGCAATACGAACTCAAAGCGTTTATGCTCAACTAGTGCCAGTAGTGGTAGTAACGTTACACTTTTCTTTTTAATCTTCTTATCAACTTATATTATAACTAAGTATATCTTCTAGTTTAATAAAATATTGAATCCCACTAATAGCTATATTTGAACGAAGCCATACATTTTTTATCTAAAACACAGCACTTTCTAGACTGGAACCACTATATTATTCTCCTGCAATCTCTTAACGATGTTACACCCTATTTCATTCTCTAACTATAACTACATTAGCGTGTTATAACGGTTCATTGCTGACCAAGGGTCTCTCTTTGATGTTCAACAAAGTATATTTAGGCTTGATATCCGAGTTTGTAATCCGCTCTACATCATGCTAATAATACTCAAAGGTGAAATTTCTAGTTTAGTTCGTTTCGTATCAAAATCTAAAGCCATAAGTATTGTACAGTGGTGCGTGAGTGCGTAACAGACATCAAAGAAACAATTAAAATTACGGCACGAATTGTTTATGAACAAATTAATATTCAACATATAGTATCTTAGAAATAAATAACTACATTATTTGCAAAATTATCGGGTATGGTAAGAGTCCCCCCCCCCCTACCCTAGACTTTTCTATACAAATGTAGTCTAGCTTTTATTTTAAATTAACATGTCAGATTTCAGCAGTATTTTGTGATTTCAGAGAAATTGCATATAATTATCTAGGAATATAACTAGTTTTCGACACTCAAAATAAGAACTTAAGGCCGTATCTGAATTTTCCGGGGTCCAGTGCTGCCCCATTGAAAATAAATAATTTTAAAGAAAACGGAAACATTATTTAAAATTTTGCAACTACCAAGTCCTAGATAACCCTTCAAAGTATTCTATGAACTACTGTTTACAATTTAAAGTGAGAACGTTAAGCTTTACTACGCACAATTGTGAAAAACGGCCACTTTTGGCTAATGTGCGTAGTAAAGCTTAACGTTCTCATTATTAACTGTAAACAGTAGTTCATAAAATACTTTAAAGGGTTATCTAGGACTTGGTTGTTGCAAAATTTTAAATAATGTCTTCGTTTCCTTTGAAATGATTTATTTTAAATGGGGGCAGCACTGGACCCCGGAAAATTCAAGTACGGCCTTAAGTTCTTATTTTGAGTGTCGAAAACTAACTAGTTTTCGTTGTAATTATCCTTTAATATTTTATAATTATCTAGGAATATAACTATATTCCTAGATAATTATAAAATATTAAAGGATAATTACATTTTTAACAAAAAAAACAACCGACTTCAAATATTTTAAGGAGTTTCTTACATATCTCCAAAGTTCTTCATCATATCTTCACAAAATTTATATAATGGGACCAACTTGGTAGTAAAGGCTTTTAAATAAAAAAAGAATCATCAAAATCGGTTCACAATTGGCGAAGATATCGCTTAACAAACCTCCTCCTTTTTTGAAGTCGGTTAAAAATATAAGGGTGTAGAAGTTTTCCATACTGATGGTCATACACGATATGATATGATACACTATATTCACTTTATTCCCAAGGAGGGTTGACGTCAGGCAGGCGGCAGGTCGTAAAACTATAGCCAAATCGTTTAAAACGTTCCGGCTATTTCTTCTCCAATTCGCTAGATTTTTGGCATGCTTGGGTGACCATTTATATGCATATTGTATTTGGAAAAGAAAAAGCGGGAAAGCGCACCCCGGGCTCCGCAGCATAGCTGAGGATACAACCGGGAACGCGTTCAGATGAAGAAGACACTATATTCACTTTAAATTTCATATTTTGACTGTGAAAACTAGTAATATATATACAATTTCTTTGAAATGACAAAATTTTGACAAAATCTGGCATGACGGTTTAAAATAAAAGCTAATACAAAAAAAGAGCTATACTACTACATTTGTATGGAAAAGTCTGATTCAGTGTAGAGTAAGGGGACTCTTATGGACGAAGCTTGCATATCGTATTCGTAGCAATCGTACTACGATTAGTGCTACGAGCTACGGCACATTGCTACGAGATGTTATTTCAAATTCGTATGTACCTACTTAAAGTGGAACTGGGCAGGACACCTGGCCCGACGGAGTGATGGCAGGTGGAGCAAGGCCTGACCGAATGGTGGCCCAGAACGGGTGAGAGAAGCGTCGGGCGTCCGCCTATGCGATGGGTTGACGATATAACCAAAGTCGCGGGTCGCACCTGGATAAGAGCAGCACAGGACCGAGATGGGTGGCGTCGTCGAAAAGAGGCCTATGCTCAGCAGTGGGCGGAAGAAGGGCTGGGATGATGATGATGATGATGATGTACCTACTTGTGAAAGTTAAAATTGAACGTATGTTAATGTACGATGAATATGAAAAACTTTTACTATGTTTTAAAAAGCTCGCAAAAGTATCGAACAATAATCAGTTTATAATTTATTTTTAAGGCAGTAAGGTTTTTTTACGAAATAGCCTTTTAATTTTTTTGGACATTAAAAGGGTAGATTCTATATAAATGTGTTTGTTTTGATAAATACTCTATCCCTCTTTCGGCTTCACGTAAGTACTTAGTATCAAATAAAGAATATTAGGTACATATTTCACAAAAAATGGAGGGCTAAATTCTTTTTGGTGCGGTATCATTTTACACCAGGACAAGTGACAGCTGACCCAACCATATATCACTGAATATCGGGTTGCCCAGATTCCGCCCCTTGACGCTCCTTCGTTTTTCTAATACCGACGTGCTATGAAAGGCTATCGAGAGGTTCAAGCCCACCCAATAAAAAACTGTAAGGAAGTAAAAAAATAATGATAGGCTACCTTTTTGTTACGAATAATAAAACAGTTATATTAATTTCGTAAAAACTAAATAAAACTATGTTATCACGACCGAATAAAATTATTATCACGTGCATTGCTAAATTCATAAAAAATCTTCTTTGATGGTCTGAGAGAAAATAAAAAACTTAAAATACACCAGCTGCTTCTCTTCCTGCGCAGATCGTAAAAGCCGATGGAGGGAATGGACGAAAATTAAAATCATGTTAATAGGCGATGCGGCTAGCAACCCATCACTATTTTGAGACCTTTTCCCCCTTTAACTGGCTGTCACGCTAAAAGTGCCCGTTTGGTCTTGCGGCCCTGGGCTGTTTGCCCCATTAGGTGAAAGTGGATAAATAAAGATTTTGTAAATTTAATTTGCCCTAATAACTGATTTAAAATTATATTACCTTAATTTAATATTCTAACCAAGAGATAAACTCTCTTTTAAAATTTTAAAATAATTTTCAATTAGTCGTAAACATTCGATACTACAAGTATAAAAAAATGTTAATGCGCGCTCCGACGCTGTTTTCTAAACAAAATTTAACATAAAAGTTTAACTCGTCCGGTCGCGTGTAAAAATATGTATAAATTCATGAACCTTAATGCTGTTGAAATTGGTTTAGATGAGCAGCAAAATTTTGCAAATAGTTTTATACGTAATGGCAGATGTTAGAAAATTATTCGGTGGGCGTCACGTGCGCTGCGACCGTCTTGGGCTTAGATCATGTTTGAGTAGGAATAATTGCCGACTACTGCAGAGTCCCTTTGTTACAGTAAGTATGTGACACGAATAAAAGACTTCATGGAATCACAAACTGCATACTTCAGCCCCTATTTTCCACAAAAATACGCGCATCCGACTTGCTAAATGCGCGCGATCTCAAATGGTGCTAAATTGTCAAATGGCGTTAATTTTGTAATACTTGTTATCTATTTACTCTAAAAAAATAAAATAAAATCATCATTTTATTCATATTTATGCTTCTTTTTCTTCTTTCGAGTCGATTGGCTATAATATATATATACAAATTAGCATATATTTTTTTTATAGAAGGTTTCACCAGTGCTTGGCTACAGTGACCGCCTGATCATTTGCCTCGTTAGGGTTCTGCATTAAGCAGGGTGTAGGGCATTTGGGGCAGGACAATAGATAGGTCATTGACTGGGCAGCACCGCAGTCGCACTGGTCATTTTTTTGAGAAACGCCACCTAACCCCGTTTTCTCGACATCTTCCGACACCAGTCCGGAGTCTGTTTAAAGGCTAAATGGTATGGCTGATTATTGGTATATATATTGAACAGGATTGGTGCAAGGACACTACCCTGTGGAAGGTCGTTTTTTTGGGTTCGCCATCTACTCTTTTGGGACTGCAACAGTACTTGCAGGAAGCGGCGGTTACGCATCATTTCTCCTAGGATGTTGACAAAGCACCTATCTTTGGTGAGGGATGCGACTTTTGCCAGTAGCCGTTTAATGTTCACCGTGTCATAAGCTGCAAAAACTGCTCCTGTGATGAGGCCATGCTCAAAACCATTTTCAATATACTGCGTTAGATTTAGAATCTGTCCGCAACAGGACTTACCCGGACGGAACCCAGCCTGCTCGGGGATTAATTAGGGTTCTAATGTCTTTGTCAGTCTGTATTTATGCTAAATCATAATCAATAAATGAAACATTCACGAAAATTATAGTTATTGTTTTGCGCGATTCCGTCACTCTACGTTCCATTTAAAGTATTACCTACCTAAGTTGGTTTAATGCCAGCATAACTTGTGAACATACACAAACATACATACTATTACGCCTGTTTCCTACAGGGGTAGGCAGAGACTATGGACCTCCTTCTTTTGTGAACTTGTGAAATAATAAATTCATCCAACAAGAAAAAACGAAATTACGTTTTCTTCGAACAATTTCCAATTCTAATCGCTGCCAAAATAAATGTAAGCCGCTCGTTTCGATTCCGATTCGTAATACCTATCTCCGCAAGTCCGCCAAACTGTTATTATATTTTTATCATTTTTATCAGATCTCCTGTGACGTAGATTGACGTCAACTTATTATCGGATTTTTCCTGAAAAGTCTGTTGGAGCTTTAAGATATAATTCCCTTTCGAAGATCCATTTTAGTAATATGGTCCCAAAATAAAGCAACGTATATAAAATAATTTTATTTTTAATTCCATTGACAAAACTCACCTTAAATGTTTAAATGAAAATTTGTCCTTGATGTAAGTATTATATTCTATTAAAAAGCCCGCAAACTTTTAGCCAGAGATTACATTGGTGCCTTTCTATAAGATAAAGCTGTATTGTCGAAGCTTGAAGAAAAAATATGATTAATGGAGAGAGATTTCAAACAGCGCGTAGCATGACTATGTACTTTGCGGTATAATACCTTCGTTATTTTTCAAAACGGCATCGGAATAAAGATGTTTGCTTAAAAAAAATATTGGTTCCACATTTTGGTTTATAAAGATTTTTGTTGTACTTGTAATTATGTTTTCATACGTAGATACCTACATTTTAATAAGCACGGCACTCTCTATTGCTCCCAACCTCCTTATTACGCCTCGCTTTGCAGTTTTTGTAAATCTTGTCTCATTCAAATTTTTGACAAATCGAAAAGACTTTTTACAAGCTTTTATTTAGCTTGCCTGGATTGTTCTTTATTTATTTGAGTCAAATCTTGCAAGTTTTTGAGCCACTTCCCGGTTTCTGATTAAGAATAAATTTTGTATATGCTAACGTAAACCATGATGACAATGACTGATTATTAATAACAAGAAGCTGATCCGATTATGGAGCCCTCACAGTAAAAGCTTGTACGAAAACATGTTTTTTTTTTAACTTAACTAAACTTATATGAGACGTTTTACTACGGCCTGCGGGAATGAAAAACAATACATTTTAATATGGTAGTGTCAACTAGTACTTTGAATGTGAGTCAAGGGTTTATATACAACTGGCAGTTAGGTACTTTTTTAGTTAGTATAATTAATTAAGAATAAATGTATACATAAATATTGTACAAAAATAAAGTAGTGATTTTCTCTTGAAAGAAATTCTTTAAGATTGCTCTCACATCTCAAGCAGATTCCTTCAGGTAATTTCTCCCGAGGATTCGTATTCTACATTATTTCCTAAGTTTGGCCAGTTCGAAATAATAAAGCTTATTAGCTGCCAATCTCCTTAAGTTCGCCAACAAGTAACTTGATGAATTGAGTTCGTTTGTTTCAATTAAGTCAATCTTCACAATATTGTTACCACTCGAGCAAACAAACAGATAATTAGGAATCGGAGTTATATTCTGCTCCACTTGAACTTGTTTTACGAATATAACTGAACAAATGGCAAACACGTGCATGTTGTTACTCGTAATTTGTTTTTGGATCAGGTTTTATTTTGATTTAAAAGCCGAATATATAGCAGGGAAACTCTAAAAGGTTATTAGGTAATTTAAAGTTTAAAGCTGTTACATACTGTTGTTTATTTAACATATTTTTTTTAGTTTTTACCTTCTTTTGTTTCTTCCTTCTTTTTCGTTATTCTCACTACTAGCATGCAACTTACTTCGCTATATATTTCTTTATTTACTATGAATTCTTATCACGAACTACAAATTTTTATAAATCTGTGGAATTTCTGTACTTATTTCATATCCCCCAGGTAGAAAACAGTGGATTTTGATATGCTAAGTTAATGTGACAGTTTATAACATTAAGGTGAATTCAATAATTGAATGCCTGAATAAATGAATGATATTGAATGGGTAAACATTGTATATTCAGAAAAACCAGCCAATTCAAAAAATATAGTATCGTTGAGTTAGTATCCCATAACACAAGTTTAAAAAACTTACTTTGCTTTAGATTAATCGTGTGATTTGTCCCTATATATTTATTTATTTAATTCCTAGTTCCCTAATTTAATTTACCACTCAGACATATCCATCCAGCATCTATTTACTCGTTATTTGCTGGCTGTATCTGATAGGGGTCATAGTCTATTAATCTCGGCGCAAGCAAGTCGGATGTTAATAAATGGTGTCCCTGGTGCTTTGTGTAAACTTCTGAACTCTCAGCAAGTTCGGATCGCGTCCATCTATTATTTAAATCTGGCCGGACTTAGAAGTCGGATCCGTTTATGTAAATTGATGCTAATACGCTCTGTAGTGGTGGATTCTACCCCACTTCGGCTTTGAGAGCTGTTGCAGATTATAATTTAAGCTACAGGCGAGAAGCCGTGGCATAACTTAGTTTATATTATTATGTAAGAGGGAGGATCAATGGAGAATAGACGAAAATGCGAATCATGTTATTAGGCGATGCGGCTAGCATCCCATCACTATTTTGATTCCTTTTTCCATCTTCTTGTCCACCAATATGTTCAAAGTGGCCTTTGGCCTTGGCAAGATACATTTGCTCTGTCTGCCCCATGGTATAAAGACGTCAGTGTGTAGGTATTTATTTAGAATTCATCGATGAGATTCAAAATAAGAACATTATATTATTTTCGCAGATCGAGAAATTAAAGCTATTAATAGAACTTATTTCTTTTGTAACTCAAGAGAAAACAGTAATTTTAAGGACAATTATGATAATAAATTACCCACTCAATTTTATAATTCATCATCAAATCTGTATTTTGCCTGCAGATAAGCTATTTTGCATTAAGTCTAAACACGGTTAGCAGTTTCGTAAAATGGTACACATGTTCAGCTGTCTTACAAAACCGAGCTGTATTGGTATTGTATTATGCAATCCAATTATACATTATGCATTTTTTCAACATTGGCTGAAGTTGCTTGCCATGTGAGAAAACTCATATATCCGACGTTGTAACTCATGGTTATACATAGGTATACAAACTAACAGTCTTTGCGACTTTTCGAACAAACGCTTGTGTTTCCAAAATAGGCCACGAGAAATGCCCTTGTTGTAGCATTAGGAGAAAAGTGGGTCGTGCTATATCTCTACCGTGACTGTTGCTTGAATTTGTGTTTTTCTTTGCAAGCTGATCAAGTGTTTTTTTTTATTCAATAGTTTTACAACATTTAGTAACATAAATCTAAGCTTTTGTTTTTATAACAGGATGGATAGTCGGAATTATACGCACGCCTCATATTCATATAAAGTATACCACTTTATATGAATATGAGGCGTGCGTATAATTCCGACTATTATATATTATATATACTTTAATTTTTTTTTATACAATTGACAGAAGAAACGATGCTTATTAAATCAATATAGTTATAATATACAACGTGGAAAGGACATATCCGTAATAAATCAAACCACGGGCTATACTAGATCATTATAGCATAATGTAATTAAAATAACAGCCAAAGAACAAAAAAAAAATTCAGCATTTCCATACAAAAGTGCGCAGCCGCTCGGGCAATTTGTATGGGAATGTCAATTTTTTTCTTGGTTTTTCGACTGTAATTTTAATTTCATTATACTATAATAATCTAGTATAGCCCGTGATTTGATTAATTACGGGTCCCTTCCACTTTGTATTATATAATTGATTAAAGGAGTGCAGATTCTTTTTTCAGGAATATAGCCTAAAATCAGGATGGCAGGATTTTCAGCGACATTTAAAATTTAAAATACTCGTCCACCGTGACTGGGGATTTGTCATTCTCATAACGCTACATTAACGACTATTAACTACAAAATTGGCATAGGAAAATTATATAGCCTATCTAATATGTGTCTGACAGACCATGTTTGGCTCATGACCAAAGTGTACCAAACTGCCTAGTATAATAATCATAATATTATGTTCATAATTGTTATTTTGGCACATAATTCCAGATTATTCGGCATTAAATGTGAAAAGTCAAGGTTTGGCCTTGTATGGAAAAGCTGCAATGTTGCAGAAATGCATGTGGTGCGATAGATATAGCTGTTTTCAAGTACAAATTAAGCTTTCTCGTTTCACATTCCAATTGAAATGTAAGTACGGAGAACGTTGGATCAATTGATATATTTTATCCGGCCTAGTCACTTCCCCATACATTACGTATTTTATGTGAGTTTTGGCACCGATAGAATTTTTCTTGGTCTTGACAAACCTAAAGTAGGGGTCTCGAGCGTCGTGGGGACCTATTGGATTTTGAAGATTAGATGATAAAAATAATAAAAGGTAATGTGTTCGTGGGGGACGCGCCTATAGGTTTTAAAAATGTACTTGAGTATTTTCATGTACCTTCATAGGTACATGAAAATACTCAAGCGTTAATTTCAGCAGAACATTATACAGACAGACGGTCAGTTTTATGTCCTAGTCGTGTTTATCCAAAATCTGACTACTATTCGGAGGGGTATTCTTATTCTGACGGTATGAATTTAAAAAAAATCAAATTGTCAGATTAAAAAAATAATTAATTTTTAGAAAAAGGAAAACACGTTTATCATTACTACCTCTATATGTTACACGGGTCACACACGTAAAAAATCAGCTACTACTGTGTAACATATAGTAATGTCTGTGTCTCACGTTAGTTTTAACCAAAAAAAACCACTAATCGTTACTTAAAAATACTAGTCAAGATGTCATATGCTCAAACATGATAGGTTATTGTTGTTTCAATAATAAGTTCCTATAGCTACCTCCCGACTCCATCATCAGATTAACTTTATGATATCGTCATATTGTGCTGTCATCCTGACATGTCATGACTGCATGTTTATCTGACGCGCTTAAGTAAATCCTAAAATCCTTTTTTGGGCTCCCCAACTACTACCTTTTTTACAATTTGTTTTTATAGTGGATGGTGTTATGTAAGAAACAAAGGACAAGTTATATCATTTTCAACATTTCCAACAATGGACCAAAAGCAAACAAAATTTCATTCCATATATACCTAAATACTTTTTAGGTTTGGTACAAACAGTTAATACCTAATTACTTAATTTACGAGTATTACTGTCTATTAGAGTATTTAGAGGCTGATATGTAAGTAAAAAATGGGGAATCTCAATAAATACATCTTCAATTAAGTATGTGTAATGTTTTAATGTAATTCTTGCTCTCTTGCCTTTCTTCTCTATTTTATGGTGATACGCATTTTTGCTGGGTGTACTAAGAGTGTTAAAGTAACCCTATTTAGGGTTTACTGTCAGTCTTTTTACACCTGTAGCCTGTGCGTCGGATATTCTAAAAAGGCTCTCAGCGATCTACGTGTCCAGTATAATGATGCTTTTAGAGCGCTGATGGAACTTCCACGATTCTGCAGAGCCTCAGGGATGTTCGCGGAAGCGCGTATTGACGATTTCTACGCTGTAAAGCACTGGATTCCTTCTCATGTGCTGCCATCAATCGTCACTGCAAAAGCTTGATGGTGTGTCTTTAATAAATGATGTCCTACTAAATGTCCTACTAACATAGTCTTACGGTTCCCAATGTTACTAACAAAATATGGAGACATCTGAAATAAAACTATATGATTATTATTACATATATTATATTATTCCTTCAGTTTTGGTGCGAGTATCAACATATTTTCATTTGTCTCGACATTCAGTTGGTTTTATTTTGGGATAGCGTTATGCGTAAATTAACCATCGAACCAAAAACAAGGTCGGGAGCACTTAGCAAATTCGGAAGTTCGGGTGAACGGGTCTTGACGATCTCATAAAAAGAATGTTTGCTTACTTTTGGTCGTCAACAAATTTTACTTACCTTTGAATATTTGAAAAGGGTGTATTACATGTAGCGTAGATAAGTTAGACGTTCTTTTTTATCAAGTACTTTTTTTTTTTAATTTTAATTTTCATTTTTAAACTTTCAATTTTATTTAATTGAAAATCCTCGTTTTTTCAAAGATGTGTTGTTACCTAAGCTTCTTACGAAGCGGCATAATTCGTAGAGGCCCGTAGCTGTGAGGCTATTTTAAGCTCACTGAAGAGGTCCTTCTCTACGTTTTGCGAAGGTTATTATTCGAACGCAACGTTTTTGGAGGATAAATACTGCCTGGACGTCAGTTGAGTTTCCCCAAAGGACCAACCTATATCTTATCCAGGCTGCTGCGTGGCTGTGATAAGCGGTAAGCGAAAATTCCTTGTTTGTATTTTTTCGGAATTCCTGCAATGCGTAGGTGAATTTACTTAGTTCGCCAACTACTGAATCCAGCTATCACTACATAATAATTTGCGTAACATTTATATTCGATGTTTTTAGTTATAGTAGACGAGCAATTCTAATTAAATTTAATTATAATAGCGCAAGTCGTTTATTGAATCTGTGGCTATTCTGGCTGAGGAGTAATGACGGAGGAATATAAAAACTCAAATGTCTTTATAAGTATATGTAGGTAAGAAATTTAAAATAAATTTTTCGAAAAAAAAAACATTGTTTCGTACAAGCTTTATCGTGAGGTCTAAGACAAATGTAATAAGCCCAAACTCGTTGGGGTTGCGTTGTTTTATTACAGGGTTCCTACAGCCACCTTCCGGCTCCATAATAATTAATAATATTGCATTGTCATTTTATTTACATTAGCATACAAAATCTCATTTCAATCGAAAACCGTGAATTGGCTCAAATTGAACTTGCAAGATTTGACTCAAACAAACAACAACAAACAGGGCAAGCTAAATAAAAGCTTGTAAAAACGGCACAAGAAATAACAAAAAAGAAAATCTAAAACTATCAAACACGTTTTTAATTCGCTCAATCGCCGAGCCGGAAGTATACGTGATAGAATATTTGCACAGGTTGCAAAATCAATTGGAATGATGACTGAAAAATTATTTTTGACCTATCGGTTACATAATTAAAAAATATTGTACACATATTTTTTTCCCTGAGAAACAATAAATGACGAAAATATAGCGCATTGAAATTTCGCATTACGTCACGCTTTCGTACGATTTTTACACATCGGTGACGTCACAAGCTCTGAAACTAAAATACTCTGTATCTTTGTGAATTTATACTTTTTAGGGTTCCGTACCTCAAAAGGAAAAAACGGAAACCTTATAGGATCACTTTGTTGTCCGTCTGTCCGTCCGTCCGTCCGTCTGTCAAGACCCTTTTTCTCAGGAACGCGTGGAGGTATGAAGCTGAAATTTATATCAATTACTCAGGTCTACTGTCCCTTGAAGCTGTGAAAAAATCAAACTTCTAAGCTAACGCAATCAAAAGATACAGCCGTTTATGCCGCAAATTTTCGACACTTGCAAGGGAATCAAAACCTACAGGGTGCTTCCCGTGAACTCAGAATCTTGAAATTTGGTACGAAGCAACGTCTTATAGCATAGATAAAGGAAAAATTACGAAAACCATAAATTTTTAGTTACATCACATAATATATTTTTTTTTAATAATTTTAAACTTACTTGTCGTAATGAACGAACTTTGTAAACCTTGCAGGTTTGTACGGAACCCTCGGTGCGCGAGTCCGACTCGCACTTGGCCGGTTTTTTTATTAAATTAATGCATACGGGAATTAACGCGAAACGTACCTTTTTTTATTTATTTTGCTGACGTTTCGTTCGGGTTTCACCGAACGTGGTCCCAGCTTGACTGAAACAGCGATGACGCCTAGACCGGGCAGGAGGAGGCGTAGGCGTCATCGCTGTTTCAGTCAAGCTGGGACCACGTTCGGTGAAACCCGAACGAAACGTCAGTAAAATAAATAAAAAAAGGTACGTTTCGCGTTAATTTCCATATGCATTAATTTAATAATAATGCAACGCGATAGTTTAAAAGTATTTATTTTACTTTTTTGTTCTACAGAAAAATATGGGTACATTACTTTTTGATAATTTAACTAGCGGACTAATTAGAATATGTAATACTTTTCTGCCCCAGTCATCATCCCTATTCATTGATCTGAGTCGATACCAAAATACGTACTGTGTGGTACAGTGTAGGCCTCGATGGGCTTTCAAAGGCTTTTTCAATTTAGTCGGTGGCGCTCTGATGTTTTGACAGATTCCGGGCCGCGACTATTGACAATAGAACTTTTTAATAGGGCCGTTACGTAAAAGGAATTACTGCTATTATGCCCCCTGAAGGGTTTGATGAAAGATAAATTGAGGCAGATGCGAATTATCAGTAAAAGCGCTAATGATTAGAACTTTCAATATGAAGTCAATTTGAGATGTGTTTTGCGTTGATTATGATGAATTCTGCATTCATTATTTAAAAAAAAACCGTTAGTAGTTTGATTTTTTTCACAGCTCCAAGGGACAGTAGACTTGAGTATTTGATATGAATTTCAGCTTGATACCTCCACGCGTTCCTGAGAAAAAGGATCTTGACTGAGAGAGAGACGGATAACGAAGTGATCCTATAAGGGTTCCGTTTTTTCCTTTTGAGGTACAGACGGAACCCTAAAAACAATTACTAAGATAAAGTTGATACTTGTTTAAAATAGGTAGTAATCTTGGAAAATTATGAAAAATAAAGACTCAAGTTGTAACGTGTAAATTCGGAACTCTACTCTGAGCGTAGCCAGGACATGTATTTGGCCATTTTTTTTTTTGTAATAGTTAACCTAATTTTAAATTGTTTGTATTATGGAATCCCGACTCACTGTTTTTCCCTAGTTCACGTAAATAAGTTACAAAGTGGTGGTTGTATCGACGCGCATTAAAACTATCCAAGATCGTGTAAAATTTGTAAACTTTTCTTGGCAGAGTTGTATGACGCCAAATATTAATGATTGTTTGTTGTTTGAAATAGTACAATATAAGATTACCAGAATCAATGATTATAGTTGAATAAAGCAACTTTATTTTTGTGTAACGAGATATCGGGTTTTATCGGCGCGCAGTAAAACTATCCGACCATCCTAAATCGTTAAACTTTTCTTGGCTGAGTTTTATGATATCTATACCGAATGTCCTTGCAAAGTCAATCTTAACAATAGGTTATAAATTACGAACTGCATGACTACTATCTTAAAATAAAAGTGTAATATTAAAATTTATAAAATACATGGCGACTTGACCACACACACAGCCAAATATTTTGAGAAATTTCAATCCATGATACTGAACTAATTTCTATATAAAAAAATATTTATATGTAATGTAGTTCAGTATCATGGACTAAACTTGCTCCAATAAATTTACGGGTGGTTAAAAAGTTATCTTGTACAACTATTTACCTTTAAAATAAATTTATATGTAGGTGTAAAACTGCAGAGAATTTTTCATAAATATTAAACATAGTGTATTTTTTATTAAAAAATATTTGACATTGTCTCGTAAACATCATATATTAAGAAATTCAAATAAAGGAGAGATTTAAGAGTGTAACATTATCTTAATCTTAATTATATGTTTATAGACAACATTGTCTATTTCTAGAAAGTACGAGTACAAAAAGTTGCTTACTGACTTCTTCATTCGTCTTTTTGTAACACAATTACCAAATATCGGTACCTAACTAGTTTACTTTGAGAAATTGGCTAAATACGAAAATAACAGAGAAGCTTTCATTATTAAAAAAACTGATTTATCATAAGTCTTTAGTAGCTACATTACACAGTACGAAATAGAATTTCGTGCTGTGTTTAGCATTGACTGTTGTGGGTACCTACTTGTTTCCCACCCACAACAGACTGGCCTATTACATTTGGTTTATTGGCCGACAATAATGTAGTTTATCACATTTTTACCAGTCGAAGGAATTAATAAGGTTTGGTATTGTTTAGTGTTAAGTACTGACGTCAGAAACTTCTATGTGGGTTGCTTCTTGAATATTTTGGTACAAATTGCGACTTTTCACTGTCAATTAAAAATAAAAATAAATTGCGTTTCAAATAAAGGTTTCTGTCAAAGTCAAAAACAAGGAATTGATTGAATTTCAGCTACTCGTATTTCTTTGTTTGTGATGAATAAATTTAGAGTTATTTAAATCAAACCTCATTACAGATTGCCATACAAAGGTTGTCTAAACCTATCTAAACAGCCCTACCTCAGCACATACACGTCATTTGGTGTTGGAAACACAGTATATTTACAGTCGTGTTTAGTATTAGCTAGCTGCTTCCGTTTGGTCATTCGGCTGGTCATAATGTAGTTTATTATGCCCGAGGTGCGGCTTTATTAGTGTTATGTACTCTGAAGGTGTGGTGTATCGATCCCGTCTATTTTGGTTCGCTTCTTTCCTTCGTTTTACATTATCAAGTTGATAAAAAGAGTAGGGTAATGTAGCCGGTTAGCGACCAGTTAGCTGAGTTACTCACCTAAGATGAGTAAAAGAAAATGTTACCTACACGCGACATATACTTAATATCTTAGTGTTATTTAGACCTAAGTATAGTTCTAGTTTAGATATAAAACATAAAATACAATACCCAAATACCCATAAAATTTAATAAAAAGTTGAAAAAGTAAAAAAATTGCCATTTCGCCGGTTGGCGACCATTTTTTCAGTTTACGACCACCAGTGAGCTCGTTTGCGACCACTATTTTAATAAAAAATATGCAAATAAAACCTTTATAATTAATTTAAAATAATAAGTTTAATTTTTGCTTTTAAATAAAAAATATTTTTAAATACCTAGTAATTGTTAAACAAAATATTGTCTATTTTTGGCTTTGCTAAGCCAGGGGAAAGGAGAAAAACTCGGTGTTTGCATGGTTATAAAAGCTCGTGAGGTCTAATGTTCTCACTTACATAAAAACCACTAGTTATTGCAGAAATTACTCCATCGTCGGTTTCTGCTAGATTACTAGGTTACTTCATAGGGCTCATTCTTTTTTCTAACCAGCCAGCTAGTAAAAATTCTGCTAGCGATATTTAAACCCCGTTTGATCGAAATTGCCTCCAGTAATATGATCGTTAAAAGAGCCGGGAGTCTTCTCGAACCATGCTCCTGAATTAATGAGGTGTAATAAGCCTTATGGCGAGGTGGCGCCGAAACTGTGTTCTGACTAACGCATCCATTACGGTAAGAAACGGCCTGAGAGCTGGAAATGAAGTAGCGGCCGAGGATGGATTATCACCTATGAAGAAATCTTAGTTACAGATTATACCGAAATTACTTGATTCAATACAACGTTCTTTTTTACACTATAAGATAAATTAGTTATGAGGATTGTCTTTTGTACAATTTAAGTTGTTCTTGTCATCAGAACAATATGACGACCTCTGTTGCCTAGTGGTCTGGTCACCATGCCAGGCTGTCACAACGGAGTTCCTGGGTTCAATCCGCGATCAGGTCGAAATGGAATTGACCTGGGTATCTATATATGTATTTGTTATAAAATATAGTATCGTTGAGGTAGTATCCCATAACACAAGTCTCGAAATAACTTTGGGGCTAGCTCAATCTGTGTGATTTGTGCGTATATATTTATTTGGCTTTTTAATCTAGTATTGACGGAACAAAGAAAAGAACGCTTATCTACACTAAACATTCGGCAGAAGTGGCGCAACCCTAATTATTTTAAGCATTGCCCTCTCTCTGCTTTACATATTAATGTAAATATCAGTATATCTGTTATTATAGTATTAGGCGGCTCCCCCTGGAAGTTAAACAGGAGTTTGATAGGGTTCATCGCGACTTGGCCTTTGGAACTTAGTTTAATTGTCGGAACACGTTGCTGAGCTTGTATAGGCCTGATTTTGTTAGTTACTTTGTTATAATTATATACTATAAAAATATATACTGATATAAGTATTTTAATTTTCAATATGTGATACGACAGCTTAATGGAAGACATCGTAGAACGTCAGGTATGCATTTTTCTGGCAGAAAAAAAAAATTACCGTATTTGATAGTCTTTTTAAAAAATTACTGATTATAGAAGATAAGACTGTAAAATCCTGTAAATGTCCATCAAAGTGCAAAATTTATCCCTCCTCCTAGTTTTTGAGTTATTGGCTAACAACCATACTTGAACGATAGCTAATAAAGTCCAGACGAACATACTCGGTACTTTTCTGCCAGCGGAACGCATACGAAGAAAAGAACGAGGCTAGGATAAGGAAAGGAAGACCAAGAAAGGCGTTCATGGATGAAGTGAAGGAAAAGAAAGGCAAAAGTCGTTTTACTTATATAGGGAATTCAAATATTTGGCGGAAGATCGGGAGAAATGGAAGATACTCCACCGACAAGAACACAGTTCTTAAGTTAAGTAATTGATTGATAACGTATTTTTAATTAATCAGTTGTGGGACCTCGACCTGTCCCGGCGCTCTAGGCGAGTTCCCACATAGAAGATATTAGACGAGGTAGAGAATACAAACTCGATAACTATGGATTATATTAAATTTATGATACTAAATCTGACAACTGTTACATATAAAAGAATAATATTTAATTTATTAAGGTACAACAGATAGAGAGAAGCAAGTGATCAGCGTCAGAGGTAATGGTAGAATGAGTGAAAAGGGATCAGTCAATGATTTGAAAATGACATGAAAGGGAATTTGAAATAAAAAGAAAATTAAAAACGGACAGAATGAGATGAAGAAAGGAGGTTTGATTGAACATGATGCATGCAGCATCATTACAATACATATTTTTTTTATACTCAGAAATTTGTTACTGAACAACTTTCACCTTAGAAATCTATATTTCAACAGAATCTTGCATCAGCTGACTTTAACTTGATGGGTAATATAATGTTTCAAGTTGTTTAGTTATTTACTGAATCTATATTTTCGCTCATTTTACAAATTATGTTCAAGTGGATATTTTATGTGCAGTGGTCGGATAATCGGATGCATATTTACCTAAAGTTAAGTGCACTTTTGTATCTGTAAAATCCCGGGATTCCGGAATCGACAAAATTTTGTGTTTTAATTATAGAATCAAATAGGGTAGGGTGTATATTTACTTACGTTCAAGTGTTGGCTAATATAGAATGCACTTTTGTATCGATTTAATCTCGCGATTCCGTTCAAATTTAATGCTTTTTAACTATGGATTCGGATGCCGCCTAATTTCGTAAAGCAGGTTACCAAACTAGTATAGATGTCATGTCACGATGAGTAATTTTCTTTCTTCTCTCCACATAGCGACAAACAACTTGGTGTCTTGAGATTCGTTAAAACATGTTTATGTGTAGTACTGCGAAACTAATAAGCATTTCGTAATGAGTGCGATCGAGACGGTAAATTATATACCTGCTTGTGTGCAGGTGCAGTGACCTGAAAGTATTATTGTTTTGTATTTTTTTAATAATACCTACACGAATAATTATGTAATCCCTTATAAGAGTTCCGTTTTTTCTATTTTTGTACGGAACCCTAAAAATATGTTTTAAGAAGCCGCTTCCATAATTTCCTAGCCAAAAATGTACTTTAGGTAAATATGCATCCGATTATCCGACCACTGTAAACACAAAAAAGACTGTAAAATAGAGTACGAGTAATTTACCATTTTCGGTATCTTTCGTAATGTGATATTGTCTAGGTCAGCGGGGGTACTAGGTCGCTAGGGCGTTAACCTTGTAGACGAAACCTTCTCGTGTTCTATAAATTAATAAAACATAAGTAGAAAAATGATTCGTGAAACTCGTATAACTTTGCGAGTTGTAAATGATTTTAACATTTCACTGCTCTCGTAGATACGAACGTTTTCTAAGCGAAATAGATGTTCTTACTCGTAGTTCTAAATTACATTACGAATTGAAAATGAGAGTTCGTCTTTGAATACAAAATGTTAATTTCGTGCGATTCCCTGGAGATCTCGCCAACGAATTATTATTAGACAGGCATCGATATATAATTCTCTAGATACCTAACGCTCCTACATTCACCGCTTCGATTCTGATTCCATTTACGCAAACAAACGAACAGTAATTACAACGAAACATTCGAACGCACACATAGACAAAGATGCATGCGATTGGTCGCGACAATTTCACGTACGCGTCATGTCGGTCAAGCAGCTAGCTCCCCGAAGCTGCTCAATAGACACGGCCACGGTCAACGCCACGAGCGGTGAGGTACAATATTAAAATGTTTATTTACTTACATATGAAAGATGAGTCCTGTGTTTTTAATGTCTGTATAGCTTTAACACCACTTCACGGCACATGACGGCATTTTTATCGAAAACACATAGCAATATTCTCAAAGGAAACTTCTTGCGACGCATCCCCACGACTCAAGTGTCACGGCGAACGGTCGCGCCGCGCTGTTCATATTTTAAGCCCCGCCCGCCGCGGTACATATCGCGTGGAATGATTTTTCGGGATTATTCACGATTCTAGAGAATTATTGTTCGTAGTAGACAGGAAAATAAAATTAAAACCTTATTTTTTAATTTTGAATTTTGTCTTATATTGTGTCTGTCCGTGTTTATTTAAGATTTATTAAATGTTACTGTCTCTATAAGGGTAGATCGAATTAGGTTCTATTTTTTTTAAGTTTTTAGGGTTCCGTACCCAAAGGGTTGCCAATGCCAAACGGGAACCTATTACTGAGACTCCGCTGTTTGGCCGTCTGTCCGTCCGTCTGTCACAGGGCCCTATCTCTTGAACCGTATTAGCTAAAGATACTTGAAATTTTCACCGATAATGAGTAATGTAAACAATTAAAGGGGTTCGTCATACAAATAACGTGTTTCTTTCAGCGTTTTTAACTCAATCTTTATAATGGCATTACCTAGCCTACATCAACTAGATACCTGATACTTTTCACCGATTATGTATTACAGTGGCCGCTATATATAAATAGGGATAAGGCGTGATAGTGTATCTGTATGTGGCCGCTAGTTATAATAACCAATACTAAAAATAAGATAAAGTTAAAAATTAAATTGGTTCCTCATACAAGAAACGTATTTTTTTCGCATTTGAGCATTAATCGGTTTCATTGTCTTTTGCGCTCTTGTAATCTTTTCTAAACGACTAATTACATATGGGATAAAGGAAGTTTAAATTTACTACAAAAAAAGTAACAAAATTTTACAATGGACTTGTGCCTAAGTATTTTTTCTTTGTATCTACTTAAATAAATAACAGTGAAAATCTCTTTACATAATATTATACATTATAAACATCACAATAACCCAAACCTAAACAATGCCTCTGTTTTATGACACCATTGATTCTATACTTACCATGTTTATCACATTTTCGTACGGCCACGAGATTTTTATTAGCCCATAATCCATCACGAACCGCATCTAGCGGTGTTAGGGTTCTCTTTATAGATAATACGAGCCACAACAGTATAAACACACCCATCAATCATAGGAAAATACGTTCGGGCCATATAAAAAGCCGCCTGTTTGGAAAGGCAACGTCTTTTTGATTAATATGAATTGCTCTTTCTCAGAACATGGTGTATGAAGTATTAAAATATGTAGCAAGAAATTTTTTTTGTTTGTTGAATTGATGATGGATATATAGTATAATTATTATGTGTCAAATAAAATTAATATAACTAAAGGGTCATATTCGCTTTTAATGATATTTGGCGAAACTGAGGTTAAGTGAACCGGAGAAAAGTTCCCATAGCTGATTTATTTGTACTAAATGGTCGTTTAGAAGAAATATGATGTAACTCGCTGATATAAATTAGAAGTTTTCTCTGCGGGTGGCACCGATCAGTGATAAGTCTATATACCTAAACGTCCTGTGATCTCTACCACTTCACTACACGCTGTAGATATATGTTTTGCCGTTCTTCATCTAAGCGCGTTTTTGGTTAAAACTTTAACTGAGCTATTTCAGATATTTTATTATAGGATAATGAGGTAGTATAAGATGTTAGTGCTTTGCTTTAGTGGCCTCTTACGAAATCCATAGGAATGGATAGTCTTCCTATTTTAGGCCGGATATCGACAAAAGAGGTATATCGTTATATTTACTTATTTAGTACGAGTAAAAGCATAAATGCATTAAATAAAAAAAGGCTGTGTTCATAATTGCTCGCCGACCTGTGACGCGGCAAGCGTGAAATGAGGCGCAAAGCGCAATCTCGATGCATGTCCAGCCGACTGCGAAGCGAGTACATCCATCCAATAAATCTGTTGATCGACCTACCTATAAATAAATCTTCAATACTAAATTCTCTATTAATTCCCTACAATATTGCTGTTCCTACATTAAGACGTAACTACCTATATTTACTTATTCCTAATTATTCAAAGTCATTTTTGAAATAAGTGTAAAAATTAAAAAGAAAAAACTACTTCGACTTTTTTGCTCCGAATTTACACCGGATGTTACCAGGAACTCATATTTCAACCTTCGCTAAACGAGCCCTTTGGTTGCTATGTTTATTTCGATGTTCATGTGTGTAAGTCAAGCTATAGCTATGCTATATCTGATGCCTTTATATATAAAGGCATCAGATATAGCATTATTATAATAGCATGAGGAGCTAGAGATATCTCAAGTCATCAATCCAAGTACAGACTAGGTCCGGAGTTGCTTAACATGCGTAAAGGCTGTAGAATAAAAATGTTATATAATATTCTAAATTATAACGCCATTAGGTGGTATGCAATGCTTCTTACAAATACAGCAAACAAGCTTGCATGAAATAATGAACAAAGAATATACATAACAAACAAAATTGTAATATTTTCACTCGTACTATAAAAACACGAGGGCTCTCACAACGTCCAATTCCAACGTTCAATATTTTCGTGTGTCTGATTCATTTATTTTTTAAAATGTCGTTAGGGATTCGCAATAAGCCAGGCCATGCTGCGACATGCCCCGGTTATGTCACAAAATAAAAGGTGAACAGAATTACATCCAACATGTATATTTGTACACAGTTTTTAAAACCTACCTATATACATAAGTGTAAGCGCATATAAGCAAGCGTGTTCTGCTCTAAATAGTGTTTATTTAATCAGCAGGGTGAGGTTAGTCGACAACATTTAACAATTCTCCTCAGATTCTTTTTGTCTAGGTGATATATTTTATGAGACAAAAATATTTGAGCATTTATCAGAGATTCGGCCAAAGCCTCATAGTTTGCAATTTATTGCGTTTATTAGACTTATTCTCTAGGGATAAAACTAATTATAACGGAAACTTACTTGCTTTATACTTTTTCTTCGCTGCGTGTACGAGAAGGAAAGGAATCTTTATGACCTGTCGATAAAATGTTTAATATATACTTGTGTGCAAAGCTACGGGGTGCACATTGTATGACGTTTAACATCCGTATTTCTATAATTTATGTCCCGATTATGTCAAGCCAGTCCGGCTGCCTGACACTTGACTCTGAATGCCGGATGGAAACAACACGGCCCTTTAATTGCTGTCAACTGTACACAAGCTGATACTGATCCTCGTTAACTTAACACGTAGCGTTTAAAACTTCAGCCATATTTTGGGATCAAACTCAGAAGCTACATGTTCAACAGTGCCTTAAAAATAAGAGTATAAAACGAAATACAATAAAAATATTGCGTTCGCATAGAAAATCTGATTAGCTCATTGCTCATTTGTATAAATCTTTTTTGCTATATTTCTTCTATGCTAGTCTGGGGTAAAGAAACAAAAGTAAAAAGATAACTTTCAGCCAACCTTGCAGAAACTTTTCACGCCCTTTTTAAAGAGGTAGAATCCCAGGATTCAGGATTTCTAACAAAATATTTATCTGTACCCTTTTTAAAGGTACTTTATCATATCTATGAACTCTTTTAAAATAATAAGTTATTTTTCTTAATTGTTTTTTGTCGTTTCATTAAGAATTTTGTTTGTTTAGTTACACTTTGAAATCAGAAATCAAATGAAATTCAATTCCGAATGTCCAAAGACGAATTTTCTCCGACAACTCTAGCAAATATCAAAACAAATGATTTATTCTGCTCTGCGGCCTCAAAGAGAGGGATCAAAGAACATCTCTACGTTTTATATCTCTGAATCGAACGCGAGAACTTTATCTCTGATCAAATATCTATTTAAAACGTGGGCTTGTACGCGTAAGGAGAAACTCTTTCAAGGTATCGCCTCCAGGTGATCTTAGCTGTAATGTAAGGCGACGCGATAAAGGTAATCCGGCCAATTTACATAATGCCTCACAAATGGGGTCGGCCTAGTCCGCTTCATGCGGGGTTAGCCTACAGTACATAAGATAACGGGGGATTGTTATTTACTCTTTATCAAAATTCAAACATTGTTTGTTATGTTATTAACTTAGTGCGGTTTCCTGATATTGTGCTATTTATATCATCATTTTATTTATTTATTTTAGGATAGCGACAAGTTTCGAGGATTATTATGATTCAAGATACGAGTTTTATCGTAAGGCATAATAACCTTAGTAAAATTATCTCTAAATAAAAATATCTTATATATAAAATTCTCGTGTCACAATGTTCGTTCCCGTACTCCTCCGAAACGGCTTGACCGATTCTCATGAAATTTTGTGAGCATATTGAGTAGGTCTAAGAATCGGCCAACATCTATTTTTCATACCCCGAATCTACGCGGGCGAAGCCGCGGGCAAAAGCTAGTGTGTATAATAAAATAAGGTAACGTTAGCGTGGAATCATAAAAGCAACACATGGTTTTCATCTATAAATAACACTTCATTACGGTTATTAGAATAAACTGAAAGCACTACTTGCGCCATTTCAGTTTTGAAATCGTAGGTACTCGTAAAATTTTGCTACAGTCCAAAATGTATTGTGACGATTGCTAAATTTCCCAAGTCTCAACTAATATTGACTCAATCCATAGTCTTTTGAGCGCGGTCGTGTGACGTTTTCTCACCACTGTTTACTTTCAATCTTGCCGACTGCGAATCGACAGTATAATTATATAGAGGTATAGGTAAGTATGAAGACTAAGCTGAAATTGTTTTAGAGTATTGGTAATTATGGTTCAAAATCGTACGAATGTAATAATAATAATAATAACTTTATTTCAGACATAGGTCCATATAAGGTACATGTAATGTCAGTGACAATTTTTTCAAGATAAATTGTAATATACATTTTAGTACATACGAATTTCGAGTACTTATCCAAAAGTAAAAGTAAATGTCAGTATTTGAATATTGATGTATACAGCATTACAACTTGTGTATAAGTAAACAACTAAGCTAGTGGGCCTGGGCTGAGCTGAGGGCGCTTAAATCCGTTTTATATAGCAATACTGTTGACGTAACCATATGGTGCGTCTTCAGTGTATTGGCCTGCATAGATATATATTTTTTTAAAACCGGTTTAAAAAAAATCAAACTGACTTTTACAAGATCTGTGGCATGTACATTTAATGCCAAACTATTGATTATAACATCACTATCCATAGTACCAATATATCACAATATGTACATATATATACAATGCACTTACTCTAAGTATAGTATTAAAGCTTTATAGTCACTATATCTATCGATACTTTTGAATTATATTTCTTCTTAAATAATCTATCAGTACTATTTTAAGGCTTTGGAAAATTTATAACTTTAGAGGAAAACATTGATACTCACTATGTACTATCAATGCCGTTATTTTGAAATGTTTATTTCAAAATAACGGCATTGATAGTACATAACATTACACATTTTGATAGATTCGTAGTTCACAATAGTTTTATTGTGGACTACGAATCTATCAAAATGTGGACATTTGAATACCATGGTATACTTCTTTCATGTACTCGTACTTACTTATTTTATATACCTAATCAAAATAGGAATCTAAAAATTGAGCTGACATATGATCAGAAACGTTTTATGGTACGTGAGAGATAGAATAATTGTCAATTGTATAGACGTTCCAGAGTTTATATAAATACTTCCTTCCTATCCTTCCTTTTTAAATTTACAACAGCACAAAGCTTATAAACATCAGTGAGATCTCTCCAACCCGTCAGGCCAGCGTGAAAAGTGTAGGCCATATCCTCTGACTGCTCTGGCAATATATGGGCTCTGGTAGTACAGAGAGGGTCGTGCTCCTGCAGTGGAGACTAAAAAAAGACCTGATGATAATGAGACCGGAATATCCCCAAAAAAACATATTATTAGTGTAAAAATAACCTTTAACCCGCGAAACTTTTTGTATATAACGTGTAACAAAATATACTGAAACTATTTTAAGGGTGGATTCAGTCAGTGATACTGAACAACTTTCCCCAAGGAACATATGTCAGAATATGAAAAATAATTTTTAGCTTTCCCTACAAACTCGGATCAGCTAATCGGTCAACTTGTATGGGAGGTCAAAAATTATTTTTCACATTTCGGTGTATGTTCCTTGGGGAAAGTTGTTCAATATCATGGACTGAATCCACAATTATAATAGTTTCAGTATATTTTGTTAGACCCTGTATATAAATATACATATAAAAAGGATATATATATATATATTTCCTTTTTTAAATAGATTATAAATTTAGATAATTCATATGTTATACTGACAGAATGGTGCGACTAATGCAGTTTCCATTTTCGTATAGAATATTTATTAGGTTTGCTACGAGTATCTGGTTCATAAATTTTGAGCGCAGCAGTGACCACATATTTCATGAAGTATTATTAAACTCTAAATTTTCAATATCGAAACCGCATACTACTGATATTCGATATTGCAGGAAAGTTATATTGTTTGTCGAAATTCATGGAAGCAATATTTTATTTTGGATATACATATAATTTCTCTATTATTAAAGTGATAATTTTATAACTATTTTTAAAACTAAATCTTTTTTAAATGCAAATAAATACAAATTAAAATATTTTATCTTCTGAAACGCTAAGCGGTTGCATGCTATTTGGCGCACGGGTTTGACTTAAAAATATAATTGATTTTCGTTTCCGATGAAGAAAACAAATCGCAGTAAAGTAAGGAATCGTGGGCAAAGCTGCATAATATATATGCATTATATTTTTTACGAGAAAAAATTATTTTGAAATAAACACCTTCATGGATTTATGAAATACTTAAATTGCAAGATATTCCTAGTTAGTTACTACTTTTGTTGTATGTTTTATTTGCTTAATCCTTGTTTTACTTCTTGTTTAACCACAAACCCTATTGTTTGTTTTGTTACAAACATTCAAAATACCTTTTAAATCTTACCTGATAAAATTAACTTGATTAATCTGTAGGAGAGTTTTCAATGCATAATAATTTGCAAGTATCGTGCAGCTAATAAACTGGCACTAAATTGGAAGCTTTGTGGAGATTCACTCTGTGATAGATCGGCTATGTCGCCGCAAGGCAAGTAATTGGAGTTGAGATTGAGTTTTGATATTTAATCCATGATATTGATCGTTACTTTAATCTATATGGCTGTGCAGGCACAGCTATTTGAAGTAGATTTAATTACAGATTTAAAAGTCGTTCTTTGTCGTCATCTTCTTCGTTATCTTTCCTCTTAGCAGTGCATCTATCTATATTTACATTTAAATAACTTTTCTATAGTTTGCTTTTGGGTACTGAGGTATAATTTAGAGCATATTGTTTATTTTATATTTATGGTAAATACAAAGTAACCGACACTATACATTACTATAATAATTTTAAACAAAAAAAACACTTCCTGACAAAAACATCAAAATCACTATATGTGTGCATAGTTATTAGAGGAGTTCCCTCGATTTTTCTAAGATCCCATCATCAGATCTTAACCTGGTGACAATGGGACCAACTTGCATATATACCCTATGAAACATACATAAAATATATATATATATATATATATATATATATTTTTTATTTTTATTTTGAAATAAACATTTCAAAATAACGGCATTGATAGTACATAGTGAGTATCAATGTTTTCCTCTAAAGTTATAAATTTTCCAAAGCCTTAAAATAGTACTGATAGATTATTTAAGAAGAAATATAATTCAAAAGTATCGATAGATATAGTGACTATAAAGCTTTAATACTATACTTAGAGTAAGTGCATTGTATATATATGTACATATTGTGATATATTGGTACTATGGATAGTGATGTTATAATCAATAGTTTGGCATTAAATGTACATGCCACAGATCTTGTAAAAGTCAGTTTGATTTTTTTTAAACCGGTTTTAAAAAAATATATATCTATGCAGGCCAATACACTGAAGACGCACCATATGGTTACGTCAACAGTATTGCTATATAAAACGGATTTAAGCGCCCTCAGCTCAGCCCAGGCCCACTAGCTTAGTTGTTTACTTATACACAAGTTGTAATGCTGTATACATCAATATTCAAATACTGACATTTACTTTTACTTTTGGATAAGTACTCGAAATTCGTATGTACTAAAATGTATATTACAATTTATCTTGAAAAAATTGTCACTGACATTACATGGACCTTATATGGACCTATGTCTGAAATAAAGTTATTATTATTATTATTACATTCGTACGATTTTGAACCATAATTACCAATACTCTAAAACAATTTCAGCTTAGTCTTCATACTTACCTATACCTCTATATAATTATACTGTCGATTCGCAGTCGGCAAGATTGAAAGTAAACAGTGGTGAGAAAACGTCACACGACCGCGCTCAAAAGACTATGGATTGAGTCAATATTAGTTGAGACTTGGGAAATTTAGTAATCGTCACAATACATTTTGGACTGTAGCAAAATTTTACGAGTACCTACGATTTCAAAACTGAAATGGCGCAAGTAGTGCTTTCAGTTTATTCTAATAACCGTAATGAAGTGTTATTTATAGATGAAAACCATGTGTTGCTTTTATGATTCCACGCTAACGTTACCTTATTTTATTATACATACTAGCTTTTGCACGCGGCTTCGCCCGCGTAGATTCGGGGTATGAAAAATAGATGTTGGCCGATTCTTAGACCTACTCAATATGCTCACAAAATTTCATGAGAATCGGTCAAGCCGTTTCGGAGGAGTACGGGAACGAACATTGTGTATATATATATATATATATATATATATATATACTTATATTCGAATTGAGAAGCTTCTCCTTTTTTGAAGTCGCTTAAAAATGAGATAAAATATCAAATCTTCTCAACCCAAAGGTCATCTATCAATTTAACAAAATTGTGTGGCTATATTTATCTTTTTAAAAATGACTATTATAATCTGTTTTAAAGCTCGTCTACACAAAATGAAGATAAATCTTCCACTACATTAAGTGTAATTCTTCGAAATTAAAGAGAGTTAACATATCTAAAGGCTGTATAAAAAATAAATGGGGCAATCAAGGGATTAACAGGCGTCGGGAATAAAAAACGATCCAGCGAATTTTGTAAGGAAAGTTTAATTCGGCTTTCCTTTTACCTTCACGTCAGTGACAAACCAATATGGAGTTTATTATTCTGAAGTTACTGAGCAAAATGGATTGAAGTTATTACTACAACAACGCACATATTTTTTTGCTATGGTTTATTATGGTACATTCATGATCATAACTTTTTTCAATATCGTCAAGGCTTCCGGACTTAAATATGATTGGGTGGGAAATGAGTGCCGCATGCATAGAGTTGAAAATGACCAAAGTGACAGATATTGACTGACTGTGATTTACGGTCAGTTTGGTCAAAAACGGTCATCAAATGTAAAAATCGGTAATTTTTAGTAATTTTCATTTTGGTGGTGGGTGACCTTTGCCCAGCAGTGGAGCACAATATCTAGCTAATTAAAAAAAACTTGTACTTATATCTGTTAGTTCGACCGATATCTCAATGCTAAATAACTATGCTTATAACTTGAGGCGAAAATTTTTAGGTATGTAAAATAATTTGTGCTTCGTTGGTTCCGGCTGTCATAATTAGGTCCCTCGCCCACGGCGACATTTTGTAGCGATTATGTCGTTCGTTCTCATCGATACAGTCGCGATGCGGTCGCTGTGTACCCTCACCCATGTAAACGCGATTCAGTAATTCGGTTCTCCTCACCTCAAGCGCCACCCTCCCTCGGTTCTCTCCCCGATGGCGTCCGACACGGTCGCGCGTTTGCATCGTTACAGTCGCGATGCTGTGGCGCGTTGCAAATGCGACTGACGCGCGTTAGTAGCGATACTGTCGCGCGTTCACGAAACGCGCGTCAAAAAATCATCGTGGATGAGAGGTCTTAGAAATAGAAAAATGCTGGCAATTACGCCACCGCACCGCAGTAGCGGTTTTGTAAGGGTCAGTACAGAAATACTAATAAAATACAATCGCGCGGCACGGCAGCGGCCGAAACCATTGCTGCGGCGGCGTTATGTGTAAAAGCACTTACGGTCGAGTGGTAGAGAATGCCATACAAGTTTTTTTTTAAGGGAAAACTTCTTTAGTCTCTTTGGGCATTTTTTAAATGGAAAAAAAAAACATTGAACTCGCGACACTGTTACCGACACCACCTTGTGAATTAAGTTTTCACTTCTGGCGGCACTCCCGGAATGCCACAATTTTTTTTATCTGCATGGGTGGGAACATAATACGTATTTATACAAATACAAGTAAAAGAGATTGTTTAATTTCACAGATGGGTGATTTTCAACAAGAGATTTCTGTGTCATTTCGGTGGGTTTTTTTATAACAATGCTATCTATATATATTTAGTAACAAATAAAACTTTAGCCCTATATGTAACATGTGCGGGAGTGGACATCAAATATCATCTAAACTTACTTAAATATTTAAGGATGTATTTTTGTGAATCCACTGAAATGAAAAGTGTCCGCCGAAATGATAAAAATGTCCACGGAAATGATAGACTGTGCAACGGAATTAAATTAGTCCACCGAAATGATACAGCTAAGAACAATCGTCTGCGTAGTTAAAATCGAACCTTAAAAGTAAGGAACCCACTATTAAGGTTCGATTACCAGATTCCTTGTAAATATTCTTGTTTATTATTTTATAATACTTACTAATTTGTTAAATAGATTATCGGTCCGCTATTCAGGAGGTCCCGGGTTCAATTACCTGTCAGGACTTACATAGTTTCTCTAAAATACTACACCTTTAGTATATCCACGAGCACAGACACACTAGCTCTCTCGCGTGTACGGAAACACACACCCTCGACGCATTTACTCATCACATATTTTTTATGAGGCCGTATACGAAATTTCATGATTTTGATGGTTTACGTGTTTTGAAATAGTATTTTTTAATATCTATTGAACATTATTAAAATTAAGTATTTTAACTGTAAAATCAAGTATATAAAAACACGTGAAATCAGAAAAATCATCAAAATTTCTTATCCGGCCTCACAACAACCATACGCACACGCACATAAAAGATGTGCCTAAAAAATTAATATAAAGTATACAACGTGGAAGGGACCCGTAATAAATCGAACCATGGTCTATACTAGATGATTTTAATACTCGTATAATGTTATTAAAATAACAGCCAAAAAATAAAAAGAAATTTCGGCATTTCCATACAAAAGTATGCATGTATATTTTAATTTCATTATACTTTAGTGAACTAGTATAGCCCATGGTTCGATTTATTGTAGGGTATATCCCTTCCACGTTGTATAAAGAATGAAATGATTCAATATTTGACACAAGGATCTCTTGAACTTTTATGGATTTATCATTTCGGTGGTACATTTCATTCCCGTGGACTATTATCGGTATTACAGTCCACCGAATTCACTGATAACACCGAGATGATAAAAAAGGTTAGTTTTACATTTAACTCCGAATTAAAATCATTATTAAAATCTCAACACTACTCAAACAAAACAGTACTTACGGCGAATTTATAACACAATTTTGAAATAAATTATATGAATCTAGCACGAGTTATAAAGGCCACCGTAATGAAACCATTTTTGTCTCCATATCACTGAAATGATAAACTAACTTTTTGGCTGGAATCCACAATGACGTTGTGACCGGTGCGTGCACGTCGCGAGCTTGAGGCGGACTGATTTGAAGTGAGGAAAGGCAAGGGGGGCGCGACAACGCAATGTTGACAGGATTATTCTACTAAAACTTACTGTCCTCTGAAATGATAACTTTTTTCCGGACAAAAGTTGATTGCTTGTCAAATGTATTAGAAAGAAGATAAACAAACAATAATAGTTTATGTGAATAGGCTATATTATAATTTAATAATACTAAAATCGATTTTAATCCAAATAATGAATGTATTTGCAGGGGAAGATATTTTGTGAGCGGAGTTAGGTTCAGGACAGGTCACCGTGATAATAAAGTGACATTTTGAATATTTTTTTAAAATGAAATAGAGGCATTTTCTCAATGTTTTTTTTTTGCCAAGGTAGAGAAGTACTTACCTTACTAAGAAAAAAAATGCAGAACCATAAACTAGCACATTGCACTACCTTTCTCAGAATTGCCGTGTATTTTTTTTGCTTGGGCAATTCACCCAGATGGTCTATTACGTTAATAAGGCATGTTAAAAGCATGTATAATAGTCAATTTCACCCGCACGTTGCCTCCGTGACTTACAAGCTTGCTTCCTTTGCCTGCTTCTGGGTGGATTGTATAATTAGCCACCTTTGTGATGCGTTTGAACCAAACTATCTACGAGTATTTACTTGGTTACGATGTTTTAATTTAATTGATTTTGTACCCTTTCAGATGTTACATAAAAAATCTAAATATTAAGCTATACATTTTTAATGAATTACTGCAGCACTAGAACTTCTGCAAATTGGAATTAATTTTGTAAATAGTAGTTAAGTTAACAGGCCAGTCCGGACCGCCATTCCGGAGGTTCTGTGTTCTATATACAGCCAGGGTAAGTTGAAAAATGGCCTTTTTCAAGTTGTCCTAGGTCTTGGGTGTTTATATCTATTTATGTACATATTTATTATAAAATATAGTTTCGTTGAGTTAGTATCACAAGTTGAAACTTACTTTGAGGCTAGCTCAATCAGTGTGTTTGTCCCTATATAATTTTTATTTTATTTATTTTATAGGCATTTTTTGAGTCTGCGTGATACACCTTAGACCTCATCTTAGCTTCCCATCAGGCTAGATAGAGGTCAAACGCACTCAAAACGCTAATAAAAAAAATATAGTTATTTTATTTTGGAAAACTTACAGCATTTTCTTTTCTTAAACAATAACAAATAGTTACAAAACTTAGCCAATAATAATAATAATAATTTATTATACACCTCTCTCTCTCTCATCTCAGCGTATTCAAGTTGAATTCTCAGCTGAAATGCTGTGCAGCCTAGGGTCTGCTTATATACTCTACCTATATTATACAAAATTGTATTTATACAATATTATGCTTGAATTTTAAATTTTATGAAATAAGTTAATTTTTCAACTTAAAATATCTTACACTAAACGCTATCAATATTTCAATGTCAGAAACTTTTAAAAGTAAAATTGTTGGATCAACTTTAACGAGAAGCTACTGAAAAGCAACTTTCAAAGACATGTCACGAAGCTATTAGCTAACAAGTTAAAAGCAATTTTGCAGCAATCACTTGGCTCCAGACTTAACTCATAAGTGCACTAATAAACTTAATGACGGCGCTACAATCTTGCAGATGAAAGGCTGACGCGACGCGCCTTAAGAAAGCAAATGTTGATATACTAGACCTAATTTTCAGGTCACTCCGTGCTTTTATGAACAAAGAACATTTTTCCCTAAAACGGTATCGTGACAAGTCATAAAATATCCAATCAACGTACGCTGCGACGTGACGTTCTAACAAAACCACTTGACGATTCTGCTGTAGAAATTTGGTCTCTACGACGTTTATGAAAAGGGTTTTTTGTTTAGCTGGGAAAGCAATGCGGTTGATCTTGGGATTCTCTCGCGCGATGCATCGATTTACTTCGAGCTACGTGTCTCGATGGCTGCTGAGATTCTGCAAGTGGTACTAGAGTATTGATCCATATTAGCAATAGTCGGCATTGTGGTTTAGTTCAGATAGCATTTGTTATTCTTATTTCTCAAAAAAAAATGTGACCAAACTGATAGATATTGATTGGACGAGTACCTACTGATTTGGCTGAAGTAGCAATGGCTTTAATAATAATAATAACATTTATTGACAGTTAATACATGTGCATTTTACATGAAGTCTCTGGTTTCCGAGTTAGTTCGCACTGTGTTTCGGAAACCAGCGTCTTCTCCCATTGGTGTGAACTTATGCCAATACTAACAATGTTTTTATCGGATTATAACAGTTATTTTTCCAATTAGAATTTGCCAGCAACAAACGTGTGTATGTGTGTGTGTGTGTGTGTGTGTGTGTGTGTGTGTGTGTGTGTGTGTGTGTGTGTGTGTGTGTATGTGTGTGTGTATGTGTATGTATTTGTGTGTGTGTGTGTGTGTGTGTGTGAAGGTGTGTATGTGTGAGTATGAGTGTGTGTGTGTTGTTGGAATATTTAATATAAACGAGCTAGTCTGAGTGTCCAATACTTTTTCTAGAGAATCGTAGTCAAGTTTTTTAAGCCATGAAATTAGAATATTTTTAAAATTGAATTTAGTTATAATATTAATATTAATTTTTAACTCTTTTTTATTTTATTATAAAGTCGGGGGGCAACACAATCAAAGCGTTTGTACGCAATTTGACAACAAGTGAAGGTTACAGGGCACGGGTTCAATCTTTTGGTAGTATGAGGTAAGGTTGGCACTACTCTTGAATGATATCTTGTAAGAATTTGATATATGTAGAGTTTTCTTACAGAGAGTACTTCAGTTTTCTCGTAGACACTTGTAGTTGGATGCCTATATGGCAGATAAAGTAGCACTTTCAGTATTGCTCTTTGTGCACGTTCAACATCAATGATATGTGTTTTGGCAGCGTGTCCCCATGCGCTAATGCAGTAGCGGATGATGCTTTCACACAACGCTCGATATGTCTGTATTAGCAACTTAAAGTTAGCGACTGTGCGAAGATTTTTGAACACGTATATAAGTTTTCGAACTCGTGTTGATAACTTATTTATGTGGCAGACACAGTTTAAGTTTGAATCGATCATTAAACCCAAATATTTAATTTCATTAACACGAGTCAGTTATTCGCATATGCACTGATGGGCATGTGAACGTTCAGACGGTTACAGGGGTATGTATGAATCGCTAGTTGAAACCCTGTAGGAGGACAGCTAGCAGCAGTTTTGTGAAAACAGATATATTTGGTTTTGCTGGTATTAAGAGATAAAATATTATCCTCTAGCCAGGAAGTAACTTTAGCTAGTGTCACTACTGAGTTCCATGTTTTGTCATGGAAAAGAAGAACCGTGTCATCGGCGAACATCAAGAGGTCCATTCCAGGGAGGGTCATTTCACAGAGATTATTTATATATATAAGAAATAAGGAAGGACCTAAAGTGCTGCCTTGTGGGACACCAAAAACGCTAAAACCGACATCACTTTCTACATCACCGACTTTAAACCCTTTAATGCGTGTATTGATAGATTCTAAGATGCCTTTAGTGCTAATAGTAAGATCAAAAACATTTGCCTTATATCCTATCCTATTAATATTATAAATGTGATAGTTTGATAGATAGATCTATTAATGTTTGTTCCATTTTCACGCCCTAACGGCTAAACGGATTGGAATGAACTTTGGAATTGGACCTTAATTTATATTTCTAACAAATCCTAAAATTGGAGGAAATTACATATGTTTGAACAACAAATAGGAATATTCTGTTCTAAACGTATTTTATTTATTAATTAAATCTTTACTGAACACAAAGGTACAAATGGTGGACTTAACGCTAATGCATTCTCTACCAGTCAACCTTTATTTATATACCTATATTTATTTTGTGAATATAATATAATCATCATATTTATTATTATTCAAGAATGAACCTGAAAACTGAAAACATATATAATATTTGCAAACGAATAATTCAATGGCCAAATACTGGTCAAATTTGATTTAATTAAAATAATGAATAGCCTTTCGACTCGAGAAGAAGTGGCCCCAATACGTTTAATATTTGCAATACTCGTAACATTACAAGGGACGTTACCAATAAAGCCATACCTGTTATTGCAGGTAGTGTAATATAGCCCGATTGCCGGCAAGTGTCGGTTTAGCTACTCGTACAAATGACACAAAATGTAGTTAGGCTCCGGGGGCAAATTGCGGCAGCCTCGGCCGATCCACAGCGATCTCATATGAGCTTCCTGATTCCATATTTACCGCAATCTAGAACGTGGCGGCGGAATTGGGCACTATTAACGGATTTAAATAAGATTAAAATGTACCTACGTTGAAATTTCTAGTTTTAGGGTTACCTATATAAATTATAAGCAAATATTGATTTTCGCTATGTTGTTCCATCGGTACATTATGATCCGCTGGAGTATAGAACCGCGGTGGTATTTGTATGATACTTTTTCTGTTTATAGCTAAAGTAATCCTAACTTTACAACTCTGTATGTATTGTACACACTTTCTACTTTGTAAGAACAAATCTCGGTTGCATCTGCGTTACTACGAAGACCTGGATCAGTTTTCCTGCTTTTTCTTAGGTTTTCAACATCCTTGGTTATAAGACACGCATATTTTCCGTGACACTGTCAAACCAGCGGTTCGTGGCTCTACTTTTCTGCCGAAGCACGTAAGAGAACATTAGAACAATAAAAGTATACTTACTTATTCTACACTTCTTTACTTTAACGTACCTAGAAAAAATTGTTACAGAAAAAATAATAACCAATCAATAAACGTACAGCTGAACTACAGCTATACATATTTATTCAGATAACCAAACGCGCCATGCCTCATATAAAGGTAAATAAGGGAATTCATAATCCACATTTAGCCTCGAGGGTCCCCACATAACTACGATTCGTGCCGCTGTGGGCCCGTCATTCGTCTTGCTGTATATTATACTTGGGTACATCTGCTGACTGTATTTCTAAGTCAGCGTTAAATATTTTCGGTGGATATCTGATTCTTTACCAAATAGTACTTACTGCCTTGTGCAGTTGTTTTTTTAACGGAAAAAATATATGATTATTTTTAAATTTAGTAAATTACTCATATATTTGTAGTAATTTTTAATCAGCATGATGATTCGTGTAGCTCATTAAAATTTATAAGCCAATAGTGTTTTAATATTATTATCATCAACAACTCTTATTATATTAAAATTAAAAGTCTTAATTTGATCTTCTAAATTTATTTTTGTCGCTCACGGTACTAAAATAAAAATGGAATTCGAATAATAGGGATTCTTTTCCTTTATACTGATACTGATACACTATCACGTCTTTATCCCTAACGGGGCAGACAGAGCCTAGGGCGGCAAGGCCCAGGCCACTTTTAGCGTGATGGTGGGCATGAAGGTAGAAAAAGGAAATCATAATAGTGATGGGTTGCTAACCGCATCGCCTATTGATATGATTCAGATTCTCGCCCATTCCCTCGATCGGCTTTTACGATTTGCGCGGGAAGAGAAGCAGCTGGTACATTCTATGTTTTTTCTTTTCTCCCAGACCAGCATGGAAGATTTTCCTTTGTATTTCCGTAGAAAAGGATTTGTTACTCAATTTGTGGTTTTTTTAATTTTTTTATTATTCTTATCAACACATTTCAAATAGTCAAAATCAATCTTGTTTCATTACATGAATCTTGTTGTTTGCATACCATGTTATGAAAATCCGGGCAATCACAAGTGACCCTTGGGAAACACACGGATCACATAACCAGAGTAATAATTAACGGTTTGCTGCAATGTTTCCTGTTATATTTACTGGGAGTTTGCATGCAAAATTAAATACTCTATTAAATGGACATGATCTATTTTTTTTATTAATGTACATACATAAGACATTGCGTTATGAGTACTATAGCCAAATACAAACCGTTAGTTTCAAGACTGTAAACCAATCTGTTGTTTATTGAGAGAATCCGGACAAATGCAGGTGTTCCTGGCAACAAAGAGCACAACGCGGGAACATTATAACTGCCGATATTCTATCTGATAAATGGTTTTATGAAAATAAAATAAATATATAAAGGAAGTATATCAAATATAGTAGTTATAGATACTGCATAAATCAGTTGTGTAACTATGTCAAATAGTGTTAAACGCAATAACTCTGTACACGAATTTGCGCAATTACAGTCTTTCAGGAGAACGACACTGGTTAAGAGTCTGCCTTCTAAAAAATTTCTTATATCTTTACCTGGAAAATATATAAAATATTACAAAATTTATGTGACTCGCGACGCTTACGCCCCGAGCTGAACTGAACGTGAGTTACGCGTTTATCGTATATTAATAATGTTATGAAATATTTCAATATTTATTAAACAACAATAAGTTAAAAAGAATAATTAAGGTGTACATCTGGAGCATTGTTCTAGAGGTATACGGCTATGAGACGTGGACACTAATGAAGAAGGGAACTAAAAGGTTGGAAGCATTTGAGATGTGCTGCTGGAGGTTATAAAGGATTAGTTGGAAGAACAAAGTAACAAACGTAGAGGTCTTAAATAGAGTAGGTGAAAAGAGACAAATACTCGAGGTAATCGGAAATAGGCGAGGCAATAATGTTGGGGACACTTGATACGGCATGATAATTTTATGCGAATTATAATAGAAGGCAAAATAGAAGGAAGGAGGGGAAAAGGCAAGCCTAGGCACAGCTATATGAAGCAAGTCAAGGAAGAGGTAACAGCAGTGTCGTATCAAGATGTCAAGAGGTTGGCGGAAGATAGAAAAGAATGGAAGAAACTCCACCGACAAGAGCGCTGCTCTTAAATTTTGATGATGATGATTAAACAACACGGCCAGAAATATAAATAAGTCATGTATAATTATACAAGGCATCAGTACAAAGTCCTGTTTTAGTGTAAATATATCCTGTTGTTCGCACCATCTCATTACGGGAATCCGGGCAATTACAGGCTCCCTGGGGAACGACACGCGGCCGGGCAATTACTATGTAATTAACGATCTCCTGTCAGATTTTCTGGATGTCTGCCTGAAAGTTAAATAAAAGTAAATGAGGGAGTGGTTTAAAAAGTATAACTTTAAAATTCAGAGTAAAAACGTCACGCTAAAGGTGGCCTTTGGGTCTGGCGGTCGGCTCTGTCTGTCCCATTAGGGATAAAGACGTAATAGTGAGCTGTGTAATTTTTTTAAATATATTTTTTTTAAATGGGAAAATGCTCGATGAAAGCTTATTTATGCAAATTCTTTTCTGTAAGCTACCTTTGTACGAGATTTTAATTATCTACTGTTTGACAAATAGTTTTTAGTTCTTGCATCTTTCGCAGGCAAAGAGAAAATATTTCTTCAGAGTTTTTTTACAAACGGAATGCTCTATAAAGTTTCAGTATTTTCAGTACTTTCAGTTTTTCTCTTATTGAATACTTAACAGGTAAAAGCTCTATAATACTTTTTTGCACGATTGCAGTGTTTGCACGAACATTTTACTTATTTTTTGGGCCTTCGATTTTTCAATATCGATTCGGATCGATTTTCGATTTTTTATGCATTCTCCGTTGTCAGCTGGAACCAACTCAACACTAGCACCGGAGTCATCTTAGGTATACCGTGTGTTTCGTGAATCATGTAGGTATTTTTACTGGGTAGCGACTTTTACATATTATAATATAACAATAGCCGTATTTGCGTCAGTGTTAGACAAAGACGCTGTCTCTTTATTTAAAGACGCTCTTGTGCGAGGGTACGCACTGTTTCAACAAAAGTGTCGAGGCCTTAACTCAATATATAACATCATCATCATCAACATCCGAGCGTATTCCCGGTTGCGTCGTCAGCGGTTACGCTTCAGAGCCCGGGGTCCGCTACCTAACCTGGGCGATTTGACGAGGTTACTGGTTTTTACACAGAGAGACTGCCGTCTGACCTCCGCAATCCAAAGGGTAGACCAGAACCAATCCTAGGACAGGTACAAACGCTAGATGGCGTTAGGGACCAACGGCTTTACGTGCCTTCCGAACCACGGAATCATCTTTCTTTTCGAATAATCAGGTGATTCAAGCCTGCAATATCCTAAACAGACTGGAAACAACTTTTCACAAAGTATGCTTCCCAGTGGGATTTGAACCCATGACCTTGACCACTGGACCGCGGAGGCAGTCACTCAATATATAACGTCTAACAAAATATACTGAAACTATTTTAAGGGTGAATTCCATGATACTGAACAACTTTCCCCAAGAAACATATAGGTAACGAAATATGAAAAATAATTTTTTGCTCTCCATACAAACTCGGATCAGCTGATCGGTCAACTTGTATGAGATACCAAAAATTTCGGTGTATTCCTTGGAGAAAGTTGTTCAGTATCCTGGACTGAATTCACCCTTAAAATAGTTTCAGTATATTTTGTTAGACCCTGTATACATGTGCATTGTGCATATTTTTTCTTCTATGGTCTGGAAGAAAATAATGTACCAGAAAATAATTCTCTTCCTGCGCAGATCATAAAAGCCGATCGAGGGAATGGGCGAAAATGTGAATCATGTTAAAAGAGGCCTTTGAGTCTTGCGGCTCTGGGCTTTGTCTGCTTAGAGCTGCAAATCCTAAAATACTCTGTCTGCCCCAATAGAGATAAAGACGTGATTAAAGAAGAAAAAGTATAGAGGTATATGTATATTTATTTAACTTTGCCGTTACTTGATGTCGAGACGAGACTGGAATCGCGAGAGGTCGACATGGATCTTATTGAATTTTCCTAATTGAATCATCTCCAGCGAAGGTAACCGCGCAATATTCGGGCACCTATAAGTCAAGTGAGATAAGCAAGCAATAAAATATAGCGCGGGAGGGTGGTACAGTTAAATGGCATCGCAAATATTGACTTGGCGGTTCTCTAGAGTTTTCCCAGGCCTCGTGCGGGTGGGTTTGGCTCGCAGCCAACGCCGCCGGCTATATCGGAGATGAAATATTTTTATAATTTTCAGCTAGAACTTGCCAAGTGAGCTGTTAACACAAAGCGCGTTGTTTTCAAGTTTAGGAACTTCAGACTCGTCGTTCTGGATGTGTAGCAACTTTGTTGATGGCCTGTGTTGTCTTACTATGCGCACTGGATAATAAACATTTGCTGATACTTTTTGTATTGTTTGTTTCATTTTTGTCACTTCATTTTTAATTTTGATTTCATTAAGATGATTGCTTTAGCATTTAGATGTCAACATTCGTTCTAAAAGTTAGAGACTAAAAAAGGTACTTGTTTATTTTATTTTTATTAAATTTTCAGATGCGTTTAATTCTTATCAATCGTAATCGTAATTTCAATTACCAATAAAATTTGAAATGATATATATTTTTATTTATTTATGAGCTTGCTCTTGTCAGTGGAGTTAGTGGAGATGCCTCCATTTCTCTCTTCTCTTTGCCATCTTTTTAATGTCTTAGTAGGACCTTGCTCTAAACTCTTAACATAATATTACGAACCACCAATAAAAAATACCAGAATCAGTTCATCCGTTTGGTACCTACAATACCACAGACATTATCTAATAGACAGATACAACGACAAACACAACAGACCCCTATTTCCCATAGCGGTGTATCGTGTAAGCACTTCATTAAAAGTTCATTTCAGTCGACAAAGTGACTCTAAAAGGATATTCTCGGCTAATACCACATTGTGTTATTACAGCCTCGGTTAAGCCGTCTTTGTTATGAGTTCCGAAAGGATTTGTGCCTTTCTTTCACTTGGTCTCACTAAAACAATTAATACGCTACTGGGTGTAATCTTACTGGGTTACTTACTTAATGAAATTGCACTTAATCACTTCAAAAGCACCTCGGATGCGGGAACTTCTGAGAAAATTACAATAGCATTAATTATAATTAACTTAAACGATCAACTTCTATTATCAAGATTTATTTATTTTCCTTGTAATAGAATATATCTCGTTTGATCATTTTTTTTTAAATATTGTACGTCGAAACTCTTTTGATGCATCAAAAGAGTTTTGTCGTACAATATTTTTCAATCTAAAATAGACATTGTCTTCTTTTTTTGTGGTCCGTTTTAAAAGCAAAACATTGTTTACCCAATGTAATTTATACCGATAGTACCGATACAGATACATTATCACGGGGTAGGAAAGGCCACTTTTATCGTGATGGTGGGTTTTAAAATGGAAAAACGGAATCAAAATAGTGATGGCTTGCTAGCTTATTAACATGACAGATTCTTGCCCATTACCTCGATCGGTTTTTACGATCTGCGCAGGAAGAGAAGTAGCTGTTATTCTAAGTTTTTTTTTTCTAGCAGACCAGTATGAAAAAAAGAAATGTAATATAAGTGTGTAAAGATTACAATGCAAAATTACGGTAACATCGAGCTAATAAAAAGATGAAGCTGGTAGGGCTGTAGTTCGAACTCTTCGAAGGTAGTTTGAAGAACAGTAGAATTCGGGGTAGTCAAATAAAAGCTAGTACAAAAACTTTTTTTTTATTTACTTGATTTATATCTACGAATAGGCTTGTCTGCTATCGGTACATGTTGAGTATATGACTGGGCAGTGATTAAGTAAGATTGACATCGACGTAAGACATACCAGAAGAAAATAATTATTTTACAATGGCAGCGTGTTGGTATAATAATCAGTAATTAAAATCAGCAAGCTTTAGCCTCAGGGGCGACACTTGAAGACTTCTGGGTTCCGTGTGCCTGGAGGTAAATACCTACTCATTTCTGAGGGCGTTCTCGCGGCGTGCGCCAGACTTAATGACGTCAATTTAAATACGACCGACTTGTCGGTTTCTCGCCTCTCTGCGGTAACGCAAATTTCCCTCTTGTGCCAACCCTGAAAGCGTAGTTCCTGGTGTTATTTGACACCTGAAATGGGCTGTCAATCAGCCGCGATTGTAGCATGCCGGTTTGAATAGAAATTCAGCAAGCAAGCGTCGAGCGGTGGCGGTAATAATGAATATGTACATACTGCACTTAGTACTTCGGTGAGTTAAGTGACGGTGATTATATCAATTCAATGAGGTAGGTTTCTTTGATAAATGTAATTTGTTGAATAAATATTCTGTTATATCGTACAACTAGCAGTCCACCCCGGCTTTGCCCGTGGTACACACATAGCCTATGTCACTCGGAAATAGTGTAGCTTTACAACGGTGAAAGAATTTTTCAAATCTGTTCAGTAGTTTCGGAGCCTATTCAATGCAAACAAACAAACAATCAAATCAATCAATCAACAAAGCAGATAGAGCCATAGCCACAAGACCAAAGGCCACTTTTAGCGTGATAGTGGGCGAGAAAATGGCAAAATAATCAAAATAATTTTGGGTTGCTAGCCGTATTGCCTATTCACGTGATACGCATTTTCGCCCATTCCCTTGATCGGCTTTTACGACCTGCGCGAGAAGAGAAGCAGCTATTACATTCTAAGTTTTTTTTCCCAGACCATTGGAACCATGCAATTCATTAAATAATTGTTGACAAAATAACGAGCTAAAGAAAGAAAATTATAAAATCCAAGTAGGCATGTTCCAGTTTTATACAACCACATTGAACTAAATATAGTTGGACTGTGTATACGGATAGAAAAAAGTATCAATGAACACGGATGGTTGAAGCCAGGTGGAAGTGTGGAAGGAACTGACAAACGAGTTTTGTGTTGATCCCAAATAGTCTTGCTTTTACTTTAAGCCGGAAAAAGTTATTCTTTTAATTAATTTTACATGTCTTCCTATATTTGGCATAGTCAAAGCTTATAACACCTATAATTCGTGAAACTTATACATAATTTAAAGACTATAATGTATTATATAACGATATCAATGAATAGATAAGTGAATCGCTAAGAAAATACTTAGCCAACAGAAACTAAGATAATAAATGGCTTCCACCCACCGAGCCCGCAAATGTAATCTGTCATGAGCAAGCATATCCCCCCCCCACTCCCATCATAAGCCAAATGACGTCAACAGAAAAAAAAATATCGGACCACAACGGGAAGTCTTTAAAGAATAATCGAATGAAACCTGCTACTCTACGTGAGCATTCGCCGGACGTGAATTGCGATTTTCCATTTACTCTATTTATTTCGAAGCTGTATCGAGGAAACGCAAGGAATTTTTCCTCGATTCGTTATGGTCGATACCACAGATCTGTATATACTACTAGATAAAGAAAGTCCTTCAATTTGTATCAAAATGGCAGATTTTGGTATTTTACTAAGTGAATGCAGACAAAAATTAGAGAGCTCAATGTCCGATGTAATGATAAAAGTGACGATCCTAAATGAAGGCAATTTGACGTCAGATCGACACGAAAACTCATACAGAGGCTGTGTCTATCTTGATCCATGGTCTGTGGTCGATACGATATAAATCTGTTGAGATACACTTTATTTGCCGCTTGAACGTTAAAAAATGTATTTTTGCAAACTTAAACGTGAATCACGTTTCTAATACTTTTCTCGGGAACCTGTACCTTCAATTTCACTGCGACCTATTAATTTTCCAGTCAAGGATATTTGTCTCATTTTAATAAACCAGGTCACAATTTCAGCTCTTTCATTACAGACGCTTTTGTCTTTGGTTCCCAACTGGGATAAATAAATTTTGTGTAGTAGACAGGGCCAAAATACTCAAATACGATTTTGGAAAAGACGGTAGAATACCTCCCGCATCTGCCAACCCTTTTTAAACACGAGTCAGCACTTTTTGCTATAAGTTTCATGACGGTTTTATTCGGAACAGATACACTCACTACTGCAAAAATAAAATAACAGTTTCTAATTTTTGTCTGTATTAAATTTATGTTTAAACTTAATAAAGCCTATCAAAATAATTAATAAAATATAAACATAATGGATATAATTTTACTCCGACCGAGCCCAAAACGGCGAGAGCTTCCTACCTGTTAATTTTTTAATGACCTCTTCTTTTCATAATTAATACTACCTATTCGCCGCGCTTTGGATAGTGGTTTGAAATAGCGATTAAATTAACAAGCGTTTTACGTAATAATATATTTATTTATTTATTAAAATCTTTATTGACCAAAATGGTACAAAAGGTGAACTTAACGCTAATGCATTCTCTACCAGTCAATAGTGGTTTACAACATTGTGTCCCGGGATTGGCGAGATTATTTCGCTACACTAACTTGCCGAAATGGGTACACAATCGGTACAACTGCATGCAACAATGCTCACGTTTGTAATCTAATTTTATTAGAGCAATGTCTATACTCGCCGATGCATAACTAAAATGGCTTGGGCGTCTGTGTCTCAGGATTTGAGAGTCCACTTCGCCACACAAACTAGCCGAAATGTGTAGTGTACACGTTCGGTACAACAGACATTACTGTATTTGACATTTGTTATGTAATCTTATTAGAGCTATGTTTATACTAGCCGATGCATAACTAAAGTGGTTTGAGGCTCTGCGACCCTGGATTTTGGGAGATCACTTTGCCATACCAACTTGCCCCGGTGTACACAGTCAGCATAAGTATAAGAACGTTGTGTCAGTTCAAAAATTTTACACTTCTTTCATGTATACTCGTACGCATTTATTATTTCTCTCAAAGCCTAGTTTAGTTAGACTTTATTATCATACCTGTGGGTAACATAGGTTAGGTACTGTATTATTAAAATCTTATTAAAATAATATGGTTCTTCCATTACCGGGTTATCTAGGACCAGGGGTTTCAAACCTAGAAGCGTAATTAAATAATACTTATTTGATAAAGCTAAACTCGGATGTTTGTGTTAATAAATCTGTTTGTAAATAACTTTAGGTATAGAAAAGGCTTTGTAGGTTTTGTGATAAGATATGTGCGTAAAAATAAGCTTCTTACTTGAAAATTACTTCTACTAGGATTGAGCTTTTGTCTTCCAAAATTGTGGACAATGTTAATCGTGATACTGTTAACCCTATATTGTGTTCCAAACCACTACTAACTACGGTAATTGTGTAATATGAACCCTCTCATTAAGCATTAACCCGTTTGTTTCAGTGGACACAACGGCCCAGTACGACGCAGTACGGGCATACCTCAAGGAATTGGATATCTCAAGTGCGGTGTGGGTCGGCCTCATCCGTAGTAATCCCGACGGGGACTTTACTTGGACGTACGTACAGCCTGTTTAATTCATGAGCTTCAAGAACACTATACAACGTGTATATTACATGCAGAGTGGTGTTAACGCTATTGCGGTCTTGTATTTCGTGATGCAATGCTGGAGAATATGTTAATCCTGTAATGACAGTATTCGGTATGCAGACTTGATATATTGAGCATGATATGAATTAAATGGACTTTCTCTAAGATATCAGTAATATATATTATCTTGTATAATATTTATCAGTAATTTGATACATTTCTGTCTATTTATTTTAACAGGAAACAATATCTTAGTACACTACGATAATTTACTTTAAATTATCGAAGTGTACTAAAATATTTTTAAATTTAGTTGTAGGTAACTTTAAAACTTTAAAATAACATTTTGTTTAAAGTGTGCAAAGGGCACAGTTCGCCAAAGGGTGAAATAAGAACACAGTGAAATTAAGAGATTTTTATGAAATTACTTTCTATCAGGGACTACCGTGGCCTGAGCGGCGATGGATACTGGAGCTCTGCCCCTGACGCGCGAGCCGCTCCCCTGTGTGCCGCAGCAGACCCTGCAGCTGACTACCGCTGGGAAGCTAGGGCCTGCGGAGGGCCTACTGTCGCATCGTTTATCTGTGAACTACCAGGTAAAGATTTCTTTAAATTCTGGTCCCGTGATTGGCCACGATGTACCATGATCGTGCTCGCTTATTTATATAGGTATATTCGCTCAAATAAAATTGCTACTATAGCATCTAAATTTAAGACTAGTTCAGGAATTATAAAAAGTACCTACCTTGATCTATGTTCCACCCAGATGTATTAGTATTAAAACAGTCATATATTTTTACTTCATATTTTATGTAAAGTTTTATTAAAAGATATATTTTTGCAGTTCCTCAATGGGCACTGGGTAATGAAGGTTGCATGGTTCGAGCACTGCCAGCCCTCACTGTCCTGTACCTGCCTGAAAGCGCCGCGGTGCAGCTCACTGCAGACTGTGGCTTAGCTGGCGTTAAACGGGTGCAATGCACTGGCAATGTGGTATGATATAAATCTAAATACTGCTACCTATATAGTCTACTATTTTGCACCTTCTTTGTTTTATTTTAATATTTACAATGTTTCGTTACAGAAACGTGAAAATCTGTTAAAAGAACTATCATGTACTGAAGAATCCGAAGAGCCTTCGAGTACCCTCAATGTTATTTCTACAAGCGTAACATATTCAGTAGCAACTACCGATGTGGTATTTTCAGAACAAGAAACTATGAGTGATCTTACTACTGATGAAAATGTTACTACTGAACATGAAGATGATATTAATCAAAACAACTTCATCAAATCGACACCTGCACCACCGGCTGTTCAAAATCTTTTAAAAACATTAACCGAAGGAGATAATTCACTTGTACGACCAAGATACAATACTCAAAATAAGGTTATATTGAATAAAAATATTAATTTAAATGTAATTCATAACAATAACTTACAGAGTAATGAAATACCTAAAATTGCAAACACTGAAAATTACATAACTAATGAACATTTGGAAAAGTTGGAAGATGAAAAAAATATGCAACACAAAATGTTACATGACGAACTAGCAAGGCTGGGTAACTTTGAAACTATATTTACTCAACCCACTGATCACTTTGTACCTCCTCTAGTAATGGCTAGGTCAAAACTAAGTGACGACATGACTGTATTATCGTTACAAGAAAAACACGCACAGCAGTTAGCTGAACAAGAAAAACATAAATCACATCATGGTGATAACCCAAGTACTTATGTAACGCTTAACAGTAATATCAAAACTACAATAGACGATTTAGGATCTTCTGTATCTACTACTGGCAAACCAGTACAAGTTACAATGCAACCTTTAGAAAACAAAGTAATTCTAAAGAAAGATAAACCTAAATCTAGCGTTCCTAAAAAATATAATGATAAACAATTTGATACAAAGAACAAGGTTTTGAAGTCTGATATCAAACAGATCAGAAATGATAAGTCTACAGAAAATTATGCTGCACATACTGAACATACGGTCACTGAAACTGGAACTACTACAGAGACTACTGTGAAAAATACACCTTATTTTGAGATTGATTCAAATAAATCCGAAGAAGAACCGTCAATTGATTTAACAGTTATAATTAGGAACTCGGATTCCAACAAAAATGAGAATACTTTCAAAGGAGATGTACCGAAAATTGAAGTCATAGAGAATGATACTACTATAACAGATCCTGAAATAAAACTTGTTAATATTAATAATAATACTGGGGATTCTCAACAAGAAATATCGGTTAAAGTACCAACACAAATACAAAATTTTACATTAACTCATGAAGTAATTAAAATAACGATAATTAACGAAGAAAGCTCAAGTGCTACTCCATCAATTTTTGAGGTCACTACCAAAATGCCAGTTTTTGATTCTGATTCCAACAGAGATCAGTCTACTACACAGCAAAGTTTTACAGCTGATACGAGTAAACAACCCAGTATTATAAGTACATCACAAAATATTTTTACAACTACTACGGAACCAAATGCAAATGCAACTGAAAAAATGCATTATCTTACATCAACAGCTATGTCTATGACTAAAAAAATAAACTTTATTAACAAAACCACAGCGTCATCAACAGAAAAAGAAATAACAACAACAGAATCACAAACTGTAGTGTTATCACTGCACGAAAATATAACAAATACCGATGATAAAAATACAACAACTGTTTTTAATTCGACTTCAAAGCTAATAACTGATTACACTTTAATGGAAAATGAAGATTTTGACAAAAATAGTACAGAAACGTCGGAAAATATTGATGATTTGAATTCGCCCCTTTTATCTGGCGCTAACGAACCAATACATCGACCGAACCGGTCTAGAAGGCCACAGCAGCCACCAAATAGATTAAATAAATTTAATCCATTCCGTATTTTAGGTTAACTACTTGTCAATCCACACATTTCATGACGACTGTCATAAGATACATTCAACTTGAATGACTGAAATTCTACAACATCAAAGGTTCTTTTATATTTAAATAAATCAAAAAAGCAAAAACCACTACTAAACGACTGAGTTGTTATTTTATATTATAAAAGGACCTGAATTGAATAAGAATAAAAATATATTATCACAATGTTGATAACAATTGTGATGGCACGGTGCACTTAGCTGTTCCCAAAATTTTGTTGTTAGGTTTATTATGCGTAATACATATATGCATTCTTAAATTTTTATTGCAAGGAAATAATTATGATATCATTAATGTTTGATTGCGTGTTCCAAACACATAATATGTCACAAATAAACTTACTACACAGATGTTGATTTAAATTAATAAGAATTTTATGTGCTTATAAAATACTTAGAATTAAAAAAGAGAATAGAAAACATAGTTCGAAGTAACTTAGTCAATTCAAACATTTGGATAATAGCTTAGCTATACTTTGTTTAATTTTTAGATCTTATCGAAATTATGTATATTGAAAGTATATACAGATTTTAACAATACTTGCCAAATACATTTTATCGGGTATTAGATTATACATAACTGTTAGGTAATTCAGTACATGTATACACCATTATACTCGTAGTTCGTAATCAATAGAATAAATGTAGTAGGGAAACATCTCACCAACCATATCATTCTAAAATAAGACTTAGTGTAATGAAGTTTATTTTTATGTGATTTTAAAATAAATGCTATCAATTACATGCACAAGTGAATTCCATATAAGTACTTATCACAAAGTCTAAGAGAGGAACATCAATATAGACTTAAGTAACTTGTAGATGTTATTTGTATTGGTATTTTAATGATTTGTCATTAATGTAGTATTAGATAATAAGGATTTTATAAAATAAAAATCACTAAATATAATCGCATTTTATTTTCATTCGATCCAGTGTCTTTTTAAATTTCTCTTGCCTGACTATTGGAGCGGAAAAGCAGATTTAGTACTTAATTTGTTTGTCCCTTGAAATCTTCGTGGGGAAGGGAAGCAATTAAATCGACCAACTGATATTGATTGAATTGATATTATTTTAACAGGTACATAGAAAATATTATTAAATTAAAATCAAACTCATGTAGTTAATACAGAGGAAAACAATTTTCTAACCGAATATCACAAAATTACTGCAGGTCTCCAAGAGTGAAGCGGGGTATTGCGGTTTAAAAAATGTATTTATTCTTATTTTTTATTTATTAAGGAACAACAAACAGTTACATTAATAAAGTCTTAAATAACTAAATATACATATATAAAGTGATAATAATTAAGTAACCCACTACGTTATTCACAGGTTGAATCCATGCTTATTAAGTTAAAAAGTAGCTATTGATTACAAATAGGTATTATAGATTATAAATATACATATGTGTTTACTAGAAATAAAAAAGTGAAGAGAATTAAAAAAGAAATACCAAAACAGAATAATTGCTAATTTTAAACCTAAAAGGATTTAATATCATGCTCAGTCAATGGAGCGTTAAGCAATTTTTTTATATTTTTCGAGCTTAGTCAGAATAATATTAATTAACATCAAAGTATGTAAATCGGTTTGAAACTACTAAACAGAAACACGAAATTTCACGATAAAATATGACGAATAGCTTGAGTGATGCAAATTGTGAGGTTGTAAGACATCATTCACTTATGAACATAAAGTACCTACGGGAGCCAACATTCGCGAAGATTGCTTAATTCCCTGGAATACGAGTATATTAAACTGCGCGGTGGGACTGTGTGCTGTTACTATACGCTACAGTCAAAGAAATTGAATATTGTTCTCAACAGAAATAGTGTCATAAAGTATTAATTATATTAATAACTAGCTGTGCCCGCGACTTCGTTCGCGTGGTTGTCGGAACGTAATGTTATATAGCCTAAAGCCTTCCTATATAAATGGACTAACCAACAAAAAAAGAATTTTTCAAACGGACCATTAGTTCCTGAGATTAGCGCGTTTAAATAAACAAACAAACTCTTCCGCTTTATAATATTAGTATAGATTATACATATTTTTTTTTTCGAAGTAAATTAAACAATTTATTTAACTAAAACTAAACTAAAATCTAAATTAAAAAACTAAATTAAAACCTAAATTAAAAAATAAAACTGTGTTTAAAATTCTAAATGTTGATCATGTGGCATGGTGCCAAGAACACTGGCTGCATTCCCGCGCTGAATGGCTACTGCAAATGTCTGCGCGAGATATAAGCCAGCCCTCTTGTCACCAGCGGCGTCGACGAGCCTAGGTGTAATTTTTTTAATAAATTGTTTTGTGCTTGGAGCCCACGGACCAAAAGTTTCGACGCCAAGCGGAACAAAAATATATTCATTAGATAAGGATGAATATTTGCGCCGCTTGGCGTCTTCTGCGGCCGCTGCCGCGGCTCCAGCCCTTAATACTGTGGCTCCGAGGCGAGAAGGGGCGACCGTGTCGTCGCATGTCGCGTCCAATTGTCGCAAAGTGTTCCGAAGTTGGCGGAGGGGAGTGCGTGTAACCATTGACCAGATTCGTGTTCTGAGACGGCAAGAAGCCTCGCGCGGTCGAGATCACTGACAGAATTATAATTATATTAATCTCATTTATCACTCTGTCAAGATAACTACAATGAAAACATATCTTCTTTTTGTGATCTACAATTTTAACGTTAACTATGCAATTATTTAGCTCATTATACCCAAAATAGATATACATACCTGAACAAACTCAATTCAAGTTTACGAATAACTTTTAATTCCTATCTTACAGAACAAGACATACTTATACCTTATTTCAAAACATTGTTCAATCTTACTTTGGGGCTAGCTCCACCAGTGTGGTTTGTCCATATCTATTTATTTATTTATTGCTCTTTAGAAACCTAGGGTTTAAAACAAAGTGACAAGTAAGAAAAAAAATACAGAAATTAGCAAGTTATATGTACTTACAACTAGATAGATACAAATATTAGCAATGATTTAGTTCCGAATGCAGACTCTATCATATACTTAATTTTCTTGAATTTTCTTGGCTACAATATATTACGAGTTGTACGTGAAATTGCATTGGACGAAACACGGTTTAGAGCCGCGATTCAACGCTTTCGCTTAATTAAATTATCTACTGTTTTATCAACATCCACGACTTATTTCACGGTTCACGTACATTGCAACACTGTATGATTGCTTTGCTGGATTGCATAATATACTCGTACAATGTAATTATACAATGTCCCGTACATTATATATCAAGAGAAGGATATGTGGAGCAATTTAATTTGATTGATTTTGAGAGTTCCGAAGTCCCAAGATGGAGTTCTTATAGTTCCGGTATGTCCGTTAAGCGAAGCGTAGGTCACCCAACTACAAGTATCAAACGACCAGACTAAGGTCGCACAAACCACTCTAGATCGGTCGTTTTGGAAATCCTTGAGAGAGGTCTATGTTCAGCAGGGAACGTTATGCGGCTGAAATGATGATGAATATTGATAGGGATATGACATAATATGCTGACAAATGGGTAAAATAAAATTTGGAAAAAAAAACAGTGGCACTTCAGGAGGGCCAACAGAAGTGAAAACTTGAACAAGGTGGTGTCGGTTACACGGTAACAGTGTCGCAAGTTTAGCGGTTTTTCCCATCTCAAAAAATGTCCAACGCGCCTAAAGAGGTTTTCACTTCAAAACACTTTAGAGTAGTTGCAAATGATGTGTCTTTAATGACATTTCACCTTAGTAAACGGCCAAGTGCGAGTCGGACTCGCCCATGAAGGGTTCCGTAGCAGCAAGTAACATAATATAAAAGTTCTAAAGGTAAATTGTGGTTTACGATTTATGACGTATTAAAAAAAAACTACTTACTAGATCTCGTTTGAACCAATTTTCGGTGGAAGTTTGCATAGTAATGTACATCATATATTTTTTTTAGTTTTATCATTCTTTTATTTTAGAAGTTACAGGGGGGGGACACACATTTTACCACTTTGGAAGTGTCTCTCACGCAAACTATTCAGTTTAGAAAAAAAAAAAATTATAAACCTCAATATCATTTTTGAAGACCTATCAATAGATACCCCACACGAATTGGATTAATGAAAAAAAAATTTGAGTTTCAGTTCCAAGTTTGGCCAAAATTTATTGTTTTTTCTTTCTATTTTTGTGTGAAAATCAGTTTACAAAATACATCTACTTACCAAGTTTCAACAGTATAGTTCTTATAGTTACGGAAAAAAGTAGCTGTCACATACGGACGGACAGACAGACAGACATGACGAATCCATAAGGGTTCCGTTTTTGCCATCATTAATCAAATCAAATAGCGCGTGCTTTACCGGCTTCATTTTACACACTTCTATAGCATTCACTTCTACAGATTGCAGGAAAACGAGAGGAAACCAGTGTTACACATTAAACATTATAGGTACCCTACCTACCCTAGGTAAGCTCTCCTATACGTAAATGGGGATGATAATTATTTTTTGCGTCTACTCCATAGTGAGTGGTATCGTTAGATAGATATTTTAAAACTATTGATAGTTTCCAAACACAACTTTTTGATTTAATGGCCCATTTGCAAAATAATTAACTATTTCTTTTTCGAGTATAGCATCTACCTAAAAGCTTAACTGTTAGCTTGAAAAATCTGAAAGAAATCTTGAATAGTATACTTACTATTCAAGATTTCTTTCAGAGATTCGATACAGTGCAATTCATCGTGAATACAGTAGTATTCACGAATACAGTAGTAGTATTTACTATTACCAATTATTAGATAAATTTGGCAAATTTTCAGGATCAGCTAAACATCAGATCAAGTTACAACTCAAGTTTTTCAACTCACATTCGAGGGTGTTCATTTTGGGGTGGAACAGGAAGTTGATACAAGTAATATTAGTAAGCACTCTCCAGAAATAAATTAAGTTGAAGTTGGGGTCGGGGCAACTTGGGAGTGCTGAGAAGAGCTTCACAAATATTGACTGCGGTTAAGTGTCTTTAAACTTGCGAGTTTTCTCTACACTGAGATCGATACAAACACCGCCAACTTGTAGACTACAAAGTATTTACTTTGTAGCCTACAAGTTAGCGGTGTTTACTCCCTTATTATTTAATAAGGGAGTAATCCTGAATTTTCCATACAGCTACTAGATTTGCAGTATTAAGTTCACGCTCAAGTGGTAGATGACAAAAAAAATCGAATACAAAAAAGATATTCCATATTTGTCTAGATCAGAAAGAAAACATAGAATGCTACATAAATGACTAGCTGCTTCCTGAGTTTGTTCTGAATAGACAACAACCTGCCACTACCACTGATCCTCGTTCCTATCGCCATTCGCCCAGCTTCTTACTTTTTCCAAATAATAGATACATTTGGCAATGAGTAAATATTCAGAAACAGCCATATAACATATATCACCACAACTAAAGATTCCTCAAGTCATATATATAAGGATGTGTTGAATTTATGATGTTACGGGAAATTGATATAAGAAACATTGGTAAGTACTCTTAAAAATAAATTAAATTTAAGTCGGGGCAACTTAAGTGGCTGAGAAGAGCGCTACAAATATTGACTGCGGCTGAAGAGTCTTAAACTTGCGGGTTCTCCCCACACCGAGATCTTCAACAACTTTTATGAATTCGAAAGAAAAATTGATAAATATCAAGTGGTAATTTATATCCAAAGATATAAATTTTGACTTTGATACAAACACCGTTAATTTGTAGGAAAGATACAAAGTAAAAAAATAAGCACTAGAAAATTCGTATGCAGGATCGACAGCGTGCTCTTGTGCATCAGCACAATATGGCTTCCAGGCCAATAGGTGCTTACTTTTGGTCGCTTAGCTAGGATAGTAAGTAAAGTAAATTACGACATGAAAGGATTCAAATTTCTACCAATAGTAAACGAGAATTTCCCGTCCACCCACTTCGAAAAAAAAATGGCAATTATAGCGGCCGGGACGAAGTGGTAGATAGAGCAGACGTATACATTACCCTCAAGAGTGGCAGAGGTTGTTGGGTTTACAGATAGATAGCAGCCCAAAAATTCGTTGGTGGATAATTAAAATTAAAGAGCGCATTTTGAGGAGGTACTCGTAGAAGAAAACTCAATTATAAAAAAGTCTAAGACCCTTCTTGAATGCTACGTAGATGACTAGCTGCTTCTCCAATACTGAAAGTAGAAGATCTTGCGTAACTTTAAGATCCTTTTTAAATAGCATCCGTGGTGGATGGTAATAGTCAACGCGCTAGTCCGCCAATCCGTAGCTTCTGGGATCGATCCCCAGCCAGAGCAAGTTGGAAAATGGCTTTTAAAATTATCCTATGTCTATTTATAAATTTATTTATTATAAAATATAGTATCTTTGAATTAGTATCCTATTATACAAGTTTAAACTTACTTTGGGGCTAACTCAATCAGCGTGATTTGTCCTTAAATATTTAAAAAAAAGCAAGCAAGTGCAGCAAGCAAGAAGAGCTAAGATATAGACTACTTATTACGTAAATGATAAATACCTGCACCACAGACCTGTACATACCTTTATCGGTTACTAAAACCACAGAGTAATAATATACTACGGCGTGTTGAAACAAAACCGTGGAGTTCATAATGATAATAGTCATAACACTCCTAACATCATTATCGGTTTATTCCAACACGACCGCAACCAACCACAACACGGTACTATCGCTACGACAATATCACAATTATACTTGCAATATGGAAATCGATATTAAACAATTTAGCTTGAAAGGGGATAAAACTGAGAGGGGTTGCATAACTAAGCTTACTACTGTTAATTTTCTATATAATCTGTGATAATGTGATTATCTCTATATTTCCTGTTTTATCAAAGCACTTTTGGTCTTCTAAGTCAGACTCCGTCAACAGTCAGCTTTATATTTTGCTGATTTACAAATCATACAGCGTGTCCAAGAATGATGGAAGAATCAAATCTTCCTTCGTTGACTTCGTAAACGATTACATTTTCAGAGATTCTTGCTCTACGTCAAAATCGATTCCCCAGTGAGATTCGATTCAATTTTTGCCTTGCAAAACCCGCCGGTTTGACGACGTACTACCTGCCTTCTGACGCAATTTTGTTAACGTTTGAAAATCTCGTACTCTTGTTTACTGTAAAAAAAATTAGGCTTCTAGCTTCCTCCACAAGTTAGATACTTACAGGGGTGTATGGAAAATGCATCAAATGGCTTTGAAAAACCTTAAATATGATACGGCTGTGCCTTGATTTTCTTGACGTGTCGGGAGAACTGCTGGTCCCCCAGATTGCTCGGCTTACCTACTCAAGTCAAATGAATGGAGTTTAATATTTCTGGTTTTATAATATTCCATCGCTTATAACTTTTTACATAAGAATAAGAGTTAGAGAATGAAAATGAGGCAGAAATTGGGAGTAATTATATCTTCTTCATTTTTCTCATAGAACATTTTGTCACACAATCAATAGCTGAGACGTTATTTTTAAAAAATCGCATTTGAGTTCTTTTAATTCTAATAATTCTAGGAGCTAATGTTATATGCTTAAATGGCGACTAGTACATGCATCTCCCAAGGTCGAAATCCTTCATACCTTACCAACGTTACGTCAAAATCGCTTATACACTTTAAGCAAGGCAAAAGCTGTATCATTTTTCTATTGGTTGGACTACTTATTCTTTTGTATGGAATTGTTACAAATCGTATAGCTGTCCTGACTGGCCGGATATTGGTGTACAGTTTACCTGTGCGCTCATAAAATGTCACGGATTGAAATATACGATACATGGCGAGCTCGTAAAAATAAATGGCATGGCCGGCGATCCGCCTTCAGGAAATTCATCCGGCCGGGCAATGAACCAAACAAAAACGTGATCTGACCGAATCCCAATTCTATTAATTTGTAAGTCGTTTAAGTAAAGGTGAATTATATACTAATATATACCCTACTTAGTCTTACTAAAAATCCTATAATTTTGACCAATTCACTCTTTAAACTTGTATTTTTACCTTAATTTTAATTGTTGGAGTGGCCTTTAGGCTTTGTATGTGGTCCAGGACTCTGTCGTCTTTATAAGAGATAAAGTTGGGAAACTTGTTTCTTTTTTTGTAAGGTAACAAATATCTGAACATGAATGTAACTTTTTAACCACCAGGCAAATATTTTGAAGCAAGTTCAGTTCAAGATGATCAACTACTATCCGTGAAAATAATAAACAAAAATAAAGAAATGTCTCCTTAGAAAATTCATTCGGTCGGCTCCCATTTCTTGAGTAAGGACCCAATTTTTTTATATTCACAAGTACTTGTATAATGGACCTTACTTGCTCCAAAAGTACTTAAACAGGAATGGGAATTATAAAATTTAAAAAAAATTTGTACGAATCTGTTCTAGTTTTCCTGAAGGTACTCCGTCGGGTCGTAAATCCTTTTAGGAGAATCTCCGCGTTTCGCCATATTTTATTTTTTATCCGCTTATCCTAGAATTTGCGTCAACAACCTTAGGGACTGTGGGATTCCAAGAAATATTACAGTAAATAGGTTTTGTTGTACCTTCGCTAGAACATTCCTTAGAGCTTATAGCAGATAAATGATGTAATAATACCAACCTATAATATTATTTTTCTACACCCACGCTACAAATCCTCTATAAAAGTTTCTGAAACAGCTTATTGCCAACAAAAACAGCTAGTTTCATAGTTACCATAATATCATCCAAACGAATGTTTAATGTTGTTGGTAAGTACAAAATTTCATCATGCAACTCAAATTAAAAGAGAACATTGTCATGCACGCACGTTTCACTACAACAGCTCCGCAAAAAAAAAATGGTATAGTATAGATTATTCGATTTCACGTCGTATCCCGCCTTTTTTGTTGATATTAGTATTGAAAAAAATATTAATTTGTTGTTTATTACAATAAATAATTCTATTATTACCTTTATATAGTTTGTTTGTATAAGATATAGCCGTGTGGTTCCGGGTTAAAATAGGACCGGAATAGTCCTATTCTATATCTCTTCCTGTGGATGTCGTAAGAGGCGACTATAGGACTAAGCACCACAAGGCTTCGCTTCGTGTGATAAACCCACATAGATTTAGATAAAATACAATGTATTTCGAAATAAGTCAACAGTGTTTTTAAGGAATGTTTATAAATACAGTTAATCAATTTGTAAAGTGCTCACATTCATTACTCTGAAGAAAAGCCATAAAGTCGTAGAAGACCACTTCAGTAAATTACATTACAATTCTAGGAATTTTCTCACCGCAAATAAATGGTGTGAATAATGAACATAAAATAACGCAACGTCAGTCCATTGTCGTAAAAGCAACAAAATAGAAAGATGGAATGAAGGACACCGTTAATTTCCTATCACTAAGGCTTCGTTCAGATATAAAGGCTATAATTTTTTTGTCGTCTTTAAAAGAGAGAGAGAGAGATTTGAACGAACGAACTATACCAAATATTATTTTCGGCGATTTTCACACAATAACACCAACAAGATCCTGGCTCCTAAATATGAGAGTTAACGTGAATGACCACACACACACACACTATCACGTCTTTATCCGTAATGGGGCCCGAGCATTTTGGGTTTTGAGGCTCTAGGCAGACAAAGGCCACTTTTAGCGTGATGAGCAAGAAGGTGGAATAAGGAAACAAAATAGTGATGGGTTATTTATTTATTTATTAAATCTTTATTGACCACAATGGTACAAAAGGTGGACTTAATGCTAATGCATTCTTAACCAGTCAGCCTTTAGGAATAACAGAAAAATTTAAATTAGCGATAGGCGCTTAAAGATAAGTATGTATTTCTACACACAATATACACATATCTACATATACAATACATACATACATACTTACTAGTCGGATCACCTATTGACATGATTCGCATTTTCGGCCATTCTCTCAATCGGGTTTTACGATCTGCGCGGGAAGAGAAACAGGTACATTATGTAGGTTTTTGTGAAGTTTTTTCTTTTCTCCCAGACCAGCATGGAATATTTTTTTTTGTGGTAATTAGACAAAGAAAATCATTAACCACTTGAAAAATACTTTAGAAACGCATCGACAGTTAATATCAAACAAGTCTGAATAGGCCTTTGGAGTGTGGGAAGTACACAACGATGGATTAACGATAACGAATCGTGGACACTGGACGAGTTCCTATATTGAAGCAATTAACAATAATTGCTAATTCATTCATTTTCTGGATTCCAATTACTCTCGGAAATATAATCATCGTTTTTGTATTCCCGGAATTCCTTTTGTCGTCTCTCAATCACTTGTTTATGATTGCAGCTTCTCTTACAAAATGTTTTGTTATTGAGTTGATTTCTGAAAATAATTTTCATAATGAACTTAATACTTTTATTATTTGAACGTTATTGTGATGGTTTTACCAATGGTTTTACTTGTATTTTAAAGTACCTACAATCTAAAAGGGACAAAAAATATAGGTAAGTATTTGATAAGTTTGGTCACAGAACACATGAGAGTACATATAGCATATACATGAGAGTAATATAGTACATATAGAAGAGAGTTTGGTACTAAATAGAACTCGTCTGATTGACTGTGTCGTGTGGCTTCCGGCCTGGAATAGGACCACTCCATCTCTTCCTGTGGATGTCGTAAGAGGCGACTAAAGGAATACAAACAACTCAAACTACAACTGTATTCTCAAGGAGGGTTAATGTCGGGCGGCGGCCGGTTGTAAAATTTTTCGCTCAAATGCATTTCCAAAGAGGGTTGACGTCATTCAGACAACCGGTCTTAAGGTCTTAGTTTCGGCTATTTCTTTTCTACTTCGCACGGTCTTTGACATTCTTTGATGACTATTGAAATGCATATTATATTTGGAGAAGATAAAGCGGGAAAGCGCACCTCAGCTTTTGAATCAGCACAACTGAGAAATAAATTGGGAATGAGCTAAGACGAAGAAGAAGAACTCGCCTGATTGCCACCGATTTTGTCTAAAGTGTATACTGATACACTATCACGTATTATCCTTATCTAGGCAGATAGGATAGGACCCATATAATTATTGAAATATACAATAGGTATATTTAAATGGAATATCTTTTAAGTGTTAAATGAACGAATATATATTTACCTATTTGATATAGGTACATACAAACATAAGTATTCATGGAAAATAAATACGTAATACTAATTCTAGGATAGGTTGTAGCTTCACAGATCTATTACAGATAATATGTATTTATAATCTGTGGTCACAGCATCTTCTTAATATTAAACAATAACTGTACATTTCACACTATCGAAGTAGTCAACCTTGTGTATTGTGTGCCTTACACAAAGCCTTATCAGGTTAACACATACATGCTACCTTGACCCAGTACTAAAATGACCACGGAAAGAGGCGGGGCTGGGTGACTTCGGCCATCTCATCTATTATTCAAAATTTTTGGCCGACGAGCCCGTTGTCCTCCTCAATTTCGTCGTGAGAAAAGGCCGTAACTAACATTGACGTCAATTTTGTACGTAAAAGTTATTCGAAGACAAAATAAAGTCTTGTTGCTTGTTTATTTTTTCATAAAGTTGGGTTCGCATAACCGTACTTACTTATAAGTAAGTCCGAGTTTGTGATTATATTTATGGTTGTACTTACGTAATGTAGTTGCAAAATGCCGTTTTTTTAACTAGGTAATCTCACTGGATTACGCATAATAAAAAAAACCTTTTGCATATCGTGGGAGAAGAATCTACTCGTATATTTGTACGTACCCTGGCGTATAAGAACACCTGAACCTTTTTTTGAGAGAAATTACCCTATGCCACACTTTATTGAAACTATGGCGGACGATGTGCCTAAAATAATAAATAAATAAAAATAGATAAGAATAAATCACACTGATTGAACTAGCCCCAAACTAAGTTTAAACTTGTACTATGTGATACTAACTCAACAATACTATATTTTATAATAAATACATATATTGATAAACACCCAAGACAATTTGAAAAAGGCCATATTCCAACTTGCCCTGGCTATTAGGGATTGAACTCAGAACCACCAGGGTGGCGGACTGGAACAAATCACTACGCCACGGCGGTCGTCAAAAAAATAATGTAAAAAGATAAAGAAAATAATAAAAAGATAACGATATATCATGGAAATGGCCTGAAAGTAAATCAGATTAATTACATCGGCAAAACTATAAATTATATTCAAAGTTCACAAACAAGCGTCCTCAGTTGGCGCTCCTTGTAAACTCCCGAAACACGGCAACTCGCGAACGGTAACTTTCCATTAAGTGCCTATTAGCGGGATCACCGCACCCCTAGCCATCCATCCTAATATTCAAACAGATAGTTACGATCGTTATAGCTAACTAGGCTAAGGGAATTAAGTCACACAATATTCGTTACCTACAATTTCTGTTTTTACTCGTATGTAGGTATTTATTCTGGCCATGCCACGATTGAGCGAGCAGTGATGTAGTAAGCTCAAACTATGCGGTTGACCGATGGGCGTATACATAAAGCTTCATTAGGTTATAACATATGTATTAAATTATCTTTTATTTATTTTATTTTATTTATTTAACTTTATTACAAAAAATGTAACAGGCGGACTTAAGGCCTTTTCTACCAGACAACCTACAGGTGGTGCTGATAAAAGCAAATTTTGGACGTTTTTATGTGTTTTAATATGTTTTGGTATACTGACTGTAAATGTGTGTGTAATATAAATAAATAAACAAGATTCTTTCTAATTTCTTTTCTGATTTTTTTCTTTTCCACCTACACGCCCACCAAATTAACGCTTAACGTGGCTATCGGGGCTTATGAGACTAGACTATGTTTACCCCGTAAGGGATACCTAAAGATGTGATTGTATGTAGGAATTATATGTATTTGTAGAGCGTATATGTTGGTAACAACAACTCACTTGGATACGGTAACTTTTCATTAACTTCCTGTAACACGATCACTGAACCTCGCCATCAAAATATTCAATCATACTTGTTGAAAAAACCAGTACAAAATGAAAAGCCAGTAGAACAAAAAAAATCGGTATTTACTCAATGTCTAGAACATGAGACATTTGGTTTGGATCATGCATGTTTAGCGTCGGATGTAATCCTGAACAGCGCGCGGTAATCCCTGAGCTAACGCACGTGATTTACGGAACAGGCGGTGGCTCGGCAGGTAATGGCGGCCATTTACATAATGCGCTGCTGTGGACACCGCGACCTATCTTACAATCACAAGCTATTGTCTTTTTGACTTAGTCGCTTTCCACTGTGAACATATTCATTTGCAACGAACGTAAATAATAACAAGCGTGTAGCGCGAACGAAGCGTCTCCGTTTTAGCTTCAGTCTCAGCCACCAGAACGGAATCTCCTGAGGTCCCGCGCAATATGCGTCCCCGTTCCCCGTCCCTGCACCTGTCCCCCTTTCTCGCCTTGGCGAGAGCAGGCGGACACACACCCATTGACGTGTGCATGGCAGCACAAGAACGGGGGAGAGGTGCGGGAACGGGTAACGGGGACGCATATTGCGCGTACCTTAGGAGATTCCGTTCTGTATGTAATACTCTTCTGTCTTCTGTGCTTCAGCTTCGGTAAAAATGCTTTTGTGTGTATGTCCGGCTCTCCAGCTGTTCTCCTCTACAGATTCAACATTTCTCAGCCTATCCTTGTGAAATTTGGTGTTTGATAATATGTATGTATATGTACATAATAAATATGGACTTTTTTGTGAATTCAGGTTTTGGAAATATTTAAAATGACGAAGCTATGGGCACTTATGTATTATGTGCTATAGGGGTTAAATTTAGAGAGCGCGGTGAACATTAATTCAGTTTTAAGCAAAGACATGCCCTTTAAAAAAAACCGGCCAAGTGCGAGTTAAACTCGCGTGGAGAGGGTTCTGTACAATTAATTGAATTCTTATAGGTTTTCCTGTAATCTACAAGCAATGAACTATATTTTGTATTTTTTTCAAAATTTTAGGTTTAGTCGTTTCGGAGATCAGGGGGGGGATGGTCAATTTTCATCTTCTTTCATGAATAAAATCAAAACTATTTATTTTACAATAATAACAAAAATATATTTGGGATCCTCATATTCTTCTATATCCTTTCATTTGATATATGACACAGTAAGGTTTGCAATACTTTTTTTTTTAATTTCCTAATTGGTCCTTAAAAATGACCTTATTTAAAAAAAAATATAGTTAATTTGCACATATGTGTTTGGGTCATAGGATTAAAACATTCTACTAAATTTCACCTGATTTGGTCTAGTAGATTCGGAGCAAATTAGCTGTGACAGACGGACGGACAGACAGACGCACGAGTGATCCTATAAGGGTTCCGTTTTTTCATTTTTTGTACGGAACCCTAAAAAAATGATTTCGGTTTCGGATTAAGTTAATTTTTGATAGGTATAAATAAATTTAAAAAATATATTTTATAAACTTGCAGGAATTCTTTTCCTGCTTTCGTTACGAAGATTCGTTTTAAACGATTTTCTATTGTCTAATGTTGGATTACAGACGTATTATCAACACTACATTTGAAACTAGATAAATATTATATTTATTAAAAATGGACCAGTGGGGTCCTGATGCTAAACTATTTCTTAAAGACATTACAACGGGCTTCATCGAGGCAACTGGTGATCGTAGAGCTGGCAGCTATTTCGCTCAGCGTGTCAGTATAGCGATTCAGCGAGGAAACGTTGCCAGTATTTTGGGTACGTTGCCTCAATGCGGTGCGTGGGAAGAAGTATTCTATTTGTATTTATTTTAAAAAAAAATCTTATTGAATGTATTAATGATATGCATTGTTTAAATAAATAGAACTATAAAAGATACCTACATATTACAAAAATCGTTACCATAAAATATTCATTATCCTTCTCGCTGTAAAGTATCAGATACGAATATTTTAACATATTTTATTCAATACTCTACACAATAGGAAAACTAGGGCAGCCTCTGTTTAAGCGCATAATAACATTTCCTCTTTAAAATGTGATGCATAGCTTTTATTTCAGCCTTCGGAGCTTAAAATTTATAGACTTCGTGTGAATGCTGACGTTTTGATAGAATGGCAGCGTGAATGGTTATTATAAATATAAATAAAAAAATTGAGCTGTAGAGGCGTGCAGCATTGCAGTCAGTTTGGTTGATGTTATGAGTTTAAAATATTTAACTTCTACGATTTGCAAACAACGAAGTTGATAGTGCATTCTTATCTACCACTTTGTGTTCTGATTAGAAATCTAAATAGAATCATAATCTAAAAGTCATAAAAACGCAACAGTTACTCGCCTTCCGCTCAGCCCCACTTACTATCATCGGTACAGGCCTTAATAAACATTATATGAACAAGACGCCTCGCGCACACAACTTTTAAAAATCTACAATACGTGTGACGGTTTCGCTCGCCGTCACATCATATGAACTGTAATATGTTATATGTTTATCTGTAAGTGAATGTTATATTCTTTTGAGAAATAAAGAATTGTTAACCATATTAAAGCTTTATTTATTTTAAAGCTTTAGTTTTTAAAATATAAATAATACCTCATCATCATCGTCATATCAGCTGATATTTATGGTTAGGATTAGATATTCCGAGAGCTGGTAGACATTTTTGGGTAGGTTAGTTATAATATATATATATATATATTATAACTAACCTACCCATATATATATATGTCGGAAATGGATCAGGATAGGCGAATTCTTCGGAGTCTGACATCTTAGGTGAAGTAGTAGTAGGTAGCGAAGACAGTTCCTGAGGACGTCTAGTCACGAGCGTAGTCGGTGAGTAACTGACTGACTTCGGTCCCGCAGGCTCCGTCCTAGCGTGCAAAGTGAAGTTAGCTACACACTGACGTTAGTCACTGATCGCAGCCAATCAAACACTCGCACACTGCGCTACAATTTAGCGTCCGTACTATTGACCATAATCGTCTCCGACACGGCCATCCTGCGCAAACACACGTCATCGTGTGTCTAATCTGAAACAAGGAAATTAAGCCAAGTATACCTTTCGGTCACTCCTGATATTTCAAAATCTGGGCTTTGAGATCATTTTCTAAATTAAACTAGTTTTTTTTTCAAGTTTCCTTTTTAATGATGATTAAAACTTTACACAACACTAACATTAAATTCAACGAAATCAAAATAGTTTATTGTAAGCTTAATAAAGATAGAATAATCCATGTACAAGGAACCACGCAGCCAAGCAGCATTATCATTACCCGTTAGCGGGCACCAAATCTCTATTCAATTAACCGATCAGACAAGTAGGCACCGCACGTCCGTGGCCTAGGGCTATCAACAAAGCCTCCCCCACATGCGCATCCCCATGGGATCGCAGAGCCAAATACATGACTCGGTCTCAACAAGACCAGACCTCAGCTAGAGCCTGCCGCGCACCGCGCATCCACGGACTACTCGGAGAGTAGATGCCGACTTCTACCGGACTACGGCTACAGCAGACTTCTAGCACGGTCGACCATCCGAACTCAGTACCTCACTCACTCTGTCTCACTACTCTGACTATCTACCTCTAATGCTACTTGGCTTCCTGGCATCTTCCTTAATCTATGAGCGTACTTATAGGTCCGCTTCGAGTTAAGGGATCTTAAAGTGTATCGGTCCCCATCTAATACCTCTACAATTTTGAACGGGCCTCTAAACTTAGCGTCTAATTTAGTCTGGTTGCGTTTCTCGTTCTCTAATAAAACATACTCTCCAACCGAAAACTTCCTCAACTTCGCTTTGTTTTTATCAAAGCGGGCTTTGTCGTAAAGAGAAGACTTTTCAATCTGTTGCGCTGCATGTTCTCTAACCTCAGAAATGTTGACCTCAGTGACATCATCATCATCCGCTGCCACTAGATCTAACGGACGCGCGACCTTCCCAATCATTAGTTCAAGCGGACTTGCCTGGGTTACCCTACTAACGGTGCAGTTTAGAGCAAGTTGCACATCATCATGGCGGCAACACGCAGCCAGCTGCTAAATATACTGTGGTTCACGTATTAGCACTGTTAGTTTACCTCGAGAAGTAACGACGGTATTGGCGTTCTGACGCTCTGTACATGAAACGAATCATGTCGTCCATCATTTGTCTCATGAGTATTTTCCATCCTGCCGTATGATGGGCATCAAAATAGTGACTTAGGAACCTAGCTAAAGGTCTGCTTTACTCCTCTGATGTGAGCTCCAGGTCTTTTATCCCAATTCTGATGTCGGAAATGGATCAGGATAGGCGAATTCTTCGGAGTCTGACATCTTAGGTGAAGTAGTAGTAGGTAGCGAAGACAGTTCCTGAGGACGTCTAGTCACGAGCGTAGTCGGTGAGTAACTGACTGACTTCGGTCCCGCAGGCTCCGTCCTAGCGTGCAAAGTGAAGTTAGCTACACACTGACGTTAGTCACTGATCGCAGCCAATCAAACACTCGCACACTGCGCTACAATTAAGCGTCCGTACTATTGACCATAATCGTCTCCGACATATATATATATAAACAGGTCTGCAGATAAGTTAGGATATTTAAGGAGAAGTATAATACTTCAAAAATGTCTCCAGCTCCAACTCTAAAAAGAAATGTTAAGAAAAATCAAAGCTTTCAAATAAGTAAAGATTCAAACAGAATACGAGTACAAAGTGTAGAATGCACTTTTTAGGAAAACCTACGTACATACTGAGAGATACTGAAGCAAAGCCGCTGTATATATACTACTTAAGGCGAGGTGGATTCACAGCTTGCAATACTGTGCGTGTTTTAGAAAAATTACTGTAATTAAACTGCTGCAGTTTATTTCTCAAAAATTGTTAGTAAACCCTAGATTACCCTTCAAACTATTTTATGAACTACTGTTTACAGTTTAAAGTGAGAAAGTGAAGCTTTTCTTCGCACATTTGCGAAAACGGCCACTTTTGGCAGTGGTTCAAAAAGTAGTTTGAAGGGTTATTTGCTAGGGTTTACTAATACGAAATTTTAAATGATAACTAAAAAAGTTTTCTTTCAAATGAGGGCAGCACTGGATCACCTTCATACTAGACGTTTGTAGTGACTAAGTATAATGGTTCATTTTTAGTGGTCGTTAACTCAGAACTCAGTCGGTTTACAGCATACGAAGACTCACAGTATGCGGGCTAACGACCAATGAAATTCTCAAGTTTAAACAGAACGACCAATGAAAATAAGCCACAGGGTTCTCGTATTCCGTCAACAACAAAAAATTGACTTTTCGTCATTTGTTACTTGCCTCACATGGAAAAATAATTGTATACAATATATAATTTGATAATTACGAGTATTTTTGCTAAATTTTAAACCTAAATTTTAAATGGATTACCTAAATATCCACAACAAATTTATCGAAACAGATGATGTAAATTCAATCAAGTAAGTATATACTTGCTTGATTGAATTTACATCATCTGTTTCGATTTATATAGTATTTATATAAATAAAACTATCATCAAACGCAATCTCGGATTAATTTAGCATGCATACCACATCTCCGAAACTCGATCAAGTATTGGAATGCATCGTGAGTGGGCAATAATTGGGTCTGTCGACTTCGTTCTCGCGCACTAGAGATATGATATTTGGCCTTTAGTGGTGCACTGATTGGATTTCATCTATTTTCTTAAGGTGAAATGGTAGCATAAGTGGCGCCCTCTTTTGAAATAAATTGTTTCAAACTAAATAAGGTGATATTCAAAAAATTGATTTGTATCAATGTCTAAAAAGACCTTCAAACTATTTTATGAATAACCTTTGAAATTATTACTAATAGTCCGTCTAGTTTTAAAACGGGTTTTTGTCTAGTTTTAAAACCCTTTTTAAAACTAGACGGACTACCAATATTACTTTTAAAGGTTATTCATTAAATAGTTTTAAGGTCTTAAGACATTGATACAAATCAAATTTTTAAATATCACCATATTTAGTATTAAACAATTTATTTCAAATGAGGGCGCCACTTATGCTACCACTTCACCTTAACTCAAAGCTAGACATTCTTTAAAATATGTGTTGCTAATCATATAATTATGTTTTAAACCAACTTCAAAAAAGAAGCTACTCAATTCGAATGTTTAATGTGTTTATAGTACAATAGGTTATGGCCTTTTTATAGTTGGACAGTTCTATAGTTGGGCAATTTTTAAGCTGTTGGACATTTTTCTTTTTGGACATTACTCGTGCAAATCATATTTTTTTTATGTATGATCCTCAATAACTTCACCCTTTATTAACTAATTTTAAAAAAAACTTATTTTACTTGATGTTTTTTGTCAAAAATCAAGCATTTGCATTCAGAAAGTGCATTTTGGTGAAGTGGAGCTGATGAAGATCAGAAGTTGAAGTCGTTTCTTTTGTTTTAACTTATTAAATGTATGGTTACAAATCGTGCAAATAAATAAAAGCTACCAGTTTATCTTTACCTTTTAACTGTAAAATATTTACTATAAATACTGTTAATAATGTTTAGAACTGAGACTAAACTAACCATTCAAAGTATTTATTCGTGGTTTTCTTTTACAAACCATGTAGATATTTCTTGGCACATAAAAAGAAGTAGGTAGTGACTTTTCAACTATTTTAAAAAGGAGGAGGTAATCAATTCGGCTATATTTTTTTAATGTAAATTCTCCGTCTTTTATAGACCGATTTGAAAAATTCTTTTTTGTTCGAAAGGTAGACTTCCAAATTGGTCACATAGAAGTTTTATTAAAATCGTTTTAGTAGGTAGTTTGTTATTTGAACCTAAATAACTAGGAAAACATCTATTCTAAGTAAACAATCGTTGTGAACTGTGACCTACATAATGTGACAGTGATGAGCGCTATACCGCTAATGCTATTTTTATAATTGCACAGTAGAACAATACGCAGGTAATTGCACAAGTTCGCTCATTACCGGCCTCTTAAGCTGAGAACAACTTGACAGGTAGGTGTCAGCATAAACGCAAATGACCGCAGATTTTATAAACTATATTTACTGTGATCCACATATTGTAACACTGCAGCGTTGGGTGTTATAATGCTATTGCAATAATTGCGTAGTAGAACAATACGTGGGTAATCGCACAAATTCGCTCATTACCGCTCTATCCCTAAACTTGATCGTACCTGGTAGCAATTTTATAACACAAAAGTTTTTATAAAGCTTATTAACTGTGACCTACATATTGTTAAACTGGCAGAGGAGGGCGCTGTACCGCTAATGCTATTGCAATAATTGCGAAGTAGAACAATACGCGGGTAATCGCACAAGTTCGCTCATTACCGCCCCTCCTTTCAACTTGATAAATAGCAGCCGTTTGCAATACCGCCTAACTTGTACGAATATAACTGATATACTTACTGCTTGTTTACGACTTTCATACAAGTTCTAATCGTACTAAATTGTGACAAATGGCCTGGTAGGTTTAAGTTATTTGATCACAAATATGTTTAAATATTAAAGGGCATATACCTTCGTCACTTAGCTTTATATTAAATTAAGGAGCTCGGTGGAAGTCCGCATTGCTAGCGCTTTCACAAGTTAAGGATCCCTCGGGCGTGGTCCGCACTTGGATGCATGGGCATACATTTCTAGAGCTCCTCCATACTTCGGAAGGCATGTAAAGCCGTTGGTCCCGGCTGTCGTTATTGTATCGCAGTCGTCAAGCTATGTCAGATGTCTTGAGGAAGCTTAAAAAATCTGAGACCAGTAGTGTTGAAAACATAGTAACTACATTTTTAAACAAAATATACGTGTTGGATGTCAACTTATTCTACTCGATTTATACAACGAACATATTTTTGCACAACATGGTTTTCCTCTTATTGGCTGTCCTTATCCAAGTTTATTTAGGGTGGGTCTCTTTTTGTGTAACGTCCACAATTTTCTATGTTGTACTCTACTAAGCCTACGCATACGAAAGTATTTCAATGCATTGAACACATATGAAATACAAATAATTACTATTGTAGTAATATTGTAGCTTATGGACTGAAACATCAGGACAGACACGTGCATTATTAAATATAATTACTTATCCTTACAAGTAACTTTTGAAATAAATAACCCAAGTGTTCTTAATCCAAAGTATAAATTACACCAAAGAACGTATTTTAAATTTAAATTTTCCGCTCTGAATGGAATAAAGTGCAGTTTCCTGTAATCATCCAGGCTCGACAAGCCGCACTTTAAAAAGACGAACATTTCACTCTGCCCGTCTTCTTTGAATAAGATATGAGAAATTCCTTGTTATCATTAAAAACGGTTCGCAAATAAAATAGAAATACAATGCGAGGGTGCATGAAAAGAAAACTTATTTCATAAAAATTCTATATGACTTTTTCCCGCTTTGTACATGGATTTCGTGCGGTGTACTGACGTATTTTATTTCAACATACAAAACTCGAAATTGAATGATGCTGGTAGTGACAGCGGTTCAATTGGAGCTACAGAATAATTTGGATCCTCAAATAGTTTTACTAGCTTTCCGAACTGTTCTGTCTGAAACATATATACTCCTTTTAAACTATTGCGCTTTGAACAAATGATTTATATATATATATATTGTATATAACGGGACTTAGCACGAACCTTTTTTATTGTTTTGTCTAACGTTTCGAAAAAGAGTTACATCTTTCGTGGTCGCAGACTGACCATATTATATATATATAAATCATATAATACTCTTGCAAACTACATTTATTCGTTAATTAATTTCTAACCCGTTTAGTAGTTTGTGCTTAACAAATATTTAATCAAATAGATTCGAGATAATTTAATGAATTTAAATGTTTTTGTTATTGTTGTTGTTTGTGTTAGCTTTAGCTGTAAATGTATAGATATCAATACCTTACGTGATGCAGACGCCTACTGGGATCTTTGTAGCACATTGGACATTGTAAGAGACTCGACATTTTCAGCCGTAACCGTAACGCTAAGACGTTTCTTAGTCGAATTAAATATTAATACTATTATTGTATTATTGTTTTTTATGTCGCAGTTGAATGGTATAATGCGCTAATTCACTAAACCTCTAGCTGTTTGGCATTACAGCTCAGGTTCGTAAAACAGCGTTATATAAGTGACACCTCATACGCAGAATGGCATAAACGATTTTTATTCATCAATGCCGCGGCGCAAGACGTAAGATTGTAGATTTAGTTCGGAATTCTTCACAGTGTTCCAAGAGTAAGTTGTTTTCATCGAGAGATATCGGAGACATCGTTTATGATTTTGGATTGCAAATGGTTAGGAAAAATTAAGCAGATCTTCAGCTTGGTTCCCATATATTTATTTCGACGCCCGACTTTCGCAGAATTTACGTGAATCAAATGAAGGCCGAGAGAAACTGCTACGTCATTGAGATTATGTCGCGTAAACAAACTTTTCTGAATCCACTTGTATCGAACTTTGTATCATTCCTTATTGGTGTTCTATGATGTTGGAGACTGGACTACATCGTAAGAAGTTGAATTGAGGTTTTATTTGAATGCCCCGTCATAAATTTTTTTGTTAATGACATGTTCTGCGGTCTAAACGTGGTTAACTGGTTTGATAAACGTGACACATTGACAATCCAGCTGAACGATATTCAGCTGTTTAACAAAACCGAGCTGTAATGCCAAACACTTAGAGGTTTAGTGAATCAGCGGTTTATACTATCCAACTGCGACATATATATACGTAATACAAACAGTTGCCAGCTACGCCGTAGACATATCGCAACCACAGAATTTTACAGTATACAGCTACGCCGTAGACATCTCGTAGTCAATTCTATGTTGCAGGGTCAGCTGCATCTACCAACTGCGCCATAGACATAATCACAACTACTTCTACGGTATAAAACCAGATGCTGGCTACGCCGTAGTCATTTTGTAATCAATTCTATGGCGGTGATCCCGCGGCGGCGAACTACAGGTGGTGTTGATAAATTTAAATTGGACGCTATGGCACATTCCAATTACATCCATACACATTTACTTTTATATATGTCGCAGTTGAATGGTATCCGCTAATTCACTATACCTCTAGCTGTTTGGCTTTACAGCTCGGTTTTGTAAAACAGCGAACCCTAATACGCGGGATGGAATGAACGACTTGTATTCATCCATGCGGCTAGAGAAGTAGTTTTTCTATCTAGAGAAATTATATACAATGTAGAATGCCTACGAAGTGGTAGTGGCGAGCGAGCGTGCGTGGGAAATGAAATTCGATGTCGAAAAAAATCTGTATTCTAATAGACACCGAATCTAATAGACATGAAATATAACTGATATTTCATTACTGTAACCCTAAACCAAATCCTTATCATGCATATGTCGCAGTTGGATGGTTTAACGGTGTCGTCAAACAGCGGATTACCGTTACTGTTTCACAAAACCGCTAGCAGTTTGGAAACGTGGTTAGCGGTTTAAATGAACGTAACCCGTTGCGCAATCTTAGACAATTCAGCTGAACGATATTCGGCTGTTTAACAAAACCGAGCTGTAATGCCAAACAACTAGAGGTTTCGTCAATTAGCGGTTTATACCATCCAACTACGACATATACATACATTCATAGACCTACACACAAATATATAAATGTAACGTTTCACCGGTAAAGGTACCTTATGGACGCTGGCACTTACGACATTGTGTTTATATTTAGTGTTATATATTTGTTTTTCTAAACGTCTTAAGTATAAGCATCCACAAGGTACCTTTACCCGTGGAACGTCACAAATATTTAATAAATTCATAAACACTACATAGCCTACATAAATCGGGCGTGAAGATAATGAGCGCGCACAGCATCTTAAACGCATGGCAACTAGGGGCTTTGCGGATATTAATATACCAACGAAGTCTGTAGCGAAAGGTTTTTAATTAGGTCCAATGTAATCAGCGAAACCATCTAAGCCTATGAAATTAAACCAGGAAATTTTTCATATGATGTCATTTTATCATGTCAACATTATGCATCTGTTCGTGATGGGAAAAGTCATTCAAAATTAATTGGATCGTAAAATCAACGGTTTATAATACCAAAATGAAATATTCTATGGCACTCATTAGATTTTATTTACTTGTGAATATCAATCTTAAAGGAATTGCATATGGGAATTCATTACGAAGTAAGTAGACCTATGTGTGTATATTTTTCTTTTTATATACACATACAACGGTACACTAAAGTCTTTTTCTACCTATTTATCAAAGTATAAAGAAAGATGTGTACTTGTTACCCGTGTGGTTCCGGGTTAGAATAGGACCACTCCATCTCTTTCTGTGGATGTCGTAAGAGGCGACGAAAGGACTAAGCACAAACATCTTTTGCTCCTACAATTGCATTCCCAAGGAGGGTTCACGTTAGGCAGGCGGTCGGTCGTAAAACTATAGCCAAATCATTCAAACTGTTCCGGAAATTTTTTCTCCATTTTGCAAGGTCTTTGGCATCCTTGGGTGACCACTGACATGCATGTTATATTTGGAGAAGAAAAAGCGGGAAAGTGCACCCTGAGCTTCGAAGCAGCACTGGTATGACTCTCCATAGATTCAGAGTAACATATATACCTACTACTACAAACGAAACAATTTATCTGTACACACGTCGATGTGTGAGTTTTATACTTAGGGTCACACCGCAGAATTGATTTAATACTTACCTAATAACGAGTTCGACATATTTACGATTATATCTTTCAATACCGGGAGATTTGCGATCACTAAGACGTACAAAATATTCTGTTTCATATGTATTAAATGTTACAGAAAAGTCGGAAACAGCTACATAATATCACTTCACAAATATTTTTTATTATGTCCATTGTCCACTTCACCATTAGTTCACTTTACTGATTATTATTGAGTCATTTATAATGTAACGCACTAAATTCACTAATTCACTATTGTAATATAGTAATTTGCATATTCGGCGCAATACTATACGGTAATTATTTAAATAAATTCAATAAAAATAAACAAATTTTTATCTTATCACGCTTCTACCCACGGCTTGTCAAGTTGTCATTGTCAACAATGGCATTATAGCACTACACTATAACCCACGGAAATCTACTTGGCATCTGCGTGTATGTGATTAACTGTGAGCGAGGAGCCGTATTTTTACCCGTTTATACTGCTGTCGATTGATAATCCCTCTCGCTCTTGTGTATTTCCCGCCAATGCGACAGAACGAGAAGGGTATATATATCAAGATGGTTGCTGGGTAATAACGTGAAATTATATTATTGCTTTGCTACCTGTTTTTATCATTTGGAAATCTATGAAATATGTGTTCTTTGTTGTAATCGGTGGATAAACAATTATTATATGCGCATCTTCTCACCATGATGGTTACTATTGATTGACAGTTCACAAGACAAGATACGTCGTATTTTGCGTGCGGCTAGTAACTAAACCCTAGTTTAGAGCACAGAAAGGTACAGAAAGTGCGGGGGAAAAGTGCGGGGACGCCAATTTGCGGGAGACGCTGTGAGATTCCATTCTGTTTGACTCTCATGTATTCTGTGGAAGCAGCATAGCTGAGGATGCAACCGCGAACGCGCTTAGACGAAGAAGAAGAGAAAGATGTGTACTTAACACAAAAGAGATCCTTTTATAGCATACGTACATTAACTTCTGATAAATAATCCAAAGCTTTTTTCTTGCAAAAGAACCTTTGCTTTTCAAAGCCTCTGAACGGACTAAAATGAAATAGCATTAGAAAAATATCTCAACTGTGTCCTTTTTTTAGGAACGCTGGTCGGACATGTTGTGGGGGGTGTGGACGTACCCATCGAAATGTTTCCATACGTAGTCTCAATCACGAAAGATATGCTCATGCACTGCGGTGGTGCCATCATAAGCGACCGAGTGGTAGTCACTTCCGCTCATTGTACCTATGACTATTTTTACTTGGAATTCTTGGATCCTGCTGTTCTTACTGTTTTCGCTGGTAAGTATCTTTTGTATTACTTTTTATTAGTTAACTTCTGTATTGTTGCGCATGTTGTACAATCCCAGACGCAATTTTATTACCGCAATTGGATTGGTGACCACAATATGGATGTGGACTGGGTCCGAAAAGTAATATTTTATTTAATCAATGCGTCAGTTAAATTTTCCAAAAAATAAAAGACCCATATTTCTTGTTTTATCAAAGAAGTAAAAATTTATAAAATACAGCGCATCGAATTTTCGACTAGATTGTAGCCTTGCGTAAAATAAATGCACTGTATCTTCGGCATTATTAGCTAATCAGAGAAAAGAAAAATACTTATACAATCTTTTTTAACAATCTACCCGATGAGCTAAAAATATTGGTCCACATCCGTATTGCCATAAAAATATGTTCATCTCCTTTCTACATCGGAAATCACGTTATGCCGTTTTAGATTATCAAAAAAATAAACGGGCAAGTGCGAGTCGGACTCCTACATGAAGGATTCCGTACAATGTTTTAAAACGCTGAAGAAACACGTTTCTTGTATGATGACCCCTTTAATTTTTAACATTATCTAATTTTATTGACATGAATATATAGACTCGGCGTCTCCAAACACGGTCATGTCCTTTTTGGTAATATAGACTAAACACGAGAGTAGTACAGAAAGGTCAATATATTTTTACATACCTACGAGTACGTGGTTCAAATTAAATCCTACATAAATTTTAATAAATGCGAATGTTGGTAAGTATGGCTGGATGTACGGATGGGTGTATGGATGGTTATATAGATTTTTAGATTGTAAACTCACGACTATCATATTTATAAAGGTAAAAGTTTAACTGCACATATCTGTTTCTTTGGTAACCTTTTACTATTCTTACTTAATTTCTTTACATAATGTTTTGCACTAGAAGAAAGTGATTTGTACTTGTAAACCTTTTTGTTTTTTTTTTTCTTTGTTAGCTATCTCTGTATTTAATGTATTATATAATCATATACGTAGGTATTGGGTCTAAGTTACATATGTTTATTTATTTTTTTACGATTTAGCCGCGTAGTAGTTACGAGAAAACAGAATTATAGGGACAAACATAATAAAACATCAAAAATGTGTAAGCGGCCATCTTGGATCCAAAATCTGATAGCAGTTTCAAGTTACGCGGGGCACTTGTAGGGGTACAGCGCCCACATACAAAATTTTTGAGCCCTCGGAGGTCCTAGTGAGACGTTACGAGATATGACTTAATTTTATAAAGGATTTATAGGATTGTAGGAAACTTTTGTAAAGCATTTATAGCATATGTAGATAAACATTATAAAGTTTAAACATTTTTAAACGTTTTACAAACATTAATAACTGAGTAGCAAACAAATAGTTTTTCGATGCTTCCATGAAGAAAGTGAAATGTAGGCATATTTATGATGTCTACATTTCACTTCTGTTTTGTTAGTCTATGACGAATCATTCCATCGGTTGACAGGTCATTCACTCATTTAATTCATTATGGCAGCCGAAATTTTGCAATCCGTATTTAATTTTCAATCAATGAAATCTAGTAACTTACCGATGGAAAGTAATTCCTTCATATTTAAATCAATTTCTTCTACATAAACTCGACAAACTAGCTAACAACTGCATCAGGTTTATCTTCGGACTTCGTAAATATGACCATATCTCCTCCTTTCGGTCACAGTTGGCCTGGCTCCCTATCCCCCAGCGTCGAAACGTTAGAATCCTATGCATGCTATATGCTATCCTCAATAATCCTTACTCCCCTGCTTATCTCAAATCTCAATTTTCTCTTCTCAGCTCTACGCATTCGCGAAATCTTCGCTCTTCTAATCTTCTAACATTATCCATCCCTCATCATCGCACTGAATTTATGAATAAATCTTTTCAAATTCAAGCCATCCTTCTCTGGAATTCTCTTACTGATTCTATTAGACGAGCGCCTAGTCGTCACGCTTTTAAACGGGCGGTTCAAAAACGGTTTCTCCAAGAAGTCTCTTCTTTTCGTCGTGTCCCTGCGCGGTAATTAGTAGTCATCCATATATGTATTTATCTATCCGCATACATATATAATTAGTTCTTTATGTATTATATTTACATAATTATATATTTTGTATATTTATTTTATCTATAGTTATTGTATTGGTATATATTTCTTTAAAATTAATATTTATGTATATTCTTGTAGGTATTTATAGATACTTTAAAATTTTGTTTACACACTCTGTCGCACCACCCAAATTATTTGTCTACTTGGTCTAATGGTTGACTGGCAGAGAACGCCATAGGGCGTAAGTCCGCCATTTGTACACTTTTTTTATGTGCAATAAAGTTTAAATAAATAAATAAATAAATAAATATTTTGCTTTGTTCTTTGAATTACTAGTGCAGTATCTCAACATAAACCAAGGCATTTTTGACAAAGTTGACAGTGTTTTCTTTAATGAATTGTGGAGTGTTTTATGCGCGTATTGCTAGCGAGTGACTAATGTGAGGTTAACAGTGATAGCATATGATGAACAGAACACAACTGTGGTATGTGGCGTCTTCTCTAGTACGTAAGTACATAGATCTCGTTGTCAAATTTTTAGTATTTTTTATCATAGCGGCCATAGTAATACATAATCTGTGAACATTTTAAGTATCTAGTTAATGCCATTATAAAGATCGAGTTAAAAACGCGTTTTTGTATGACGACCCCCTTTAATTTTTATTTTTTTCTTGTTTTTTATTTGTTGTTATAGCGGCCACAGTAAAACATAATCAGTGAAAATTTCAAGTGTCTAGCTATTACAGTTTAAGAGATGAAGCTCTGTGACAGGCGGACGGACTGACAGACAGACAGACAGACAGACGGACAGACAGACGGACAGACAGACGTACAGACAGTGGAGTCTCAGTAATAGGGTCCCGTTTGTACGCTTTGGGTATGGAACCCTAAAAACAAACATCTACTTAATTAGATAGATAGATAGATAAAACATTTATTTTGTACAGCTGTCACACACATTATACATTACAAAAGAAGTAACAATTAACATTAAATACATTCTTAGCCTAACTACAAGCAAATGTATGCCACAGCAGCACAAATAGGCTACAGCTCAGCACAACGTTGCTTACAGGGAGCAACCGCTGATTTTCAGCTGTCACCTATTGTGAGATGACCCGAATAAGTGCAATAAAAAAATTTGATTATTAACAATAACATAATGAGCAAAAAAATACACACATGAAATGAATTCGAAACAACGCAGCTTCTATGAAATCTAAGAACTGAAACAATTGGTAGGTACTCAAAAAATGTATAAACAAAAACAAAGCACGACCGAACCAATGATCATCCAAAAAAAGTAAAAGCATTATATTTAAAATTACAATCTGAGCAGCTAGTTACCTGTGTTATAGTCTGGATGGTGATTTACGTACACGGCAAGCAAAGTGATCGGAAAAATCTAATTTTTGTTTTTTTAGCAAATGCGCTTTTAATCTAATCTTAAATGTAAATTTAGAATTTGTACTTCTCAAAGGCGGGGGTATATTGTTCCAACACTTTGTTGCCGCATACGTAAAGCTTCCCTTAAAAGCCTCTGTCCTATGTCTCGGAATGCATAGAATAGGACGAGCTAATCTGGCATGACGCTGAGACATAAAAAGTAACTTACTAAACAAATACTCAGGATTTTTAAACTTAATTAATCCGAACAATAAGCTTGCGAAATGTAATTTCCTACGAGCCTCCATATTAAGTGCCGATGCTTTGTTTAAAAATGGTGTAACGTGGCTCCGAGGAGGGATATTGTAGCAAAAACGCAGACACGCATTCTGTACTCTTTGTACCAGACGTTGTGTCTTACACAAAAGACGCGGCCCATAAATAAGGTCACCGTAGTTAAGCTTGGATAGAACCAGAGATTCACAAATTATCTGTCGCGACGTTACAGTAAGCTGATCACGAATTTTGTAAAGAAGGCTAAGGCGATAGAAGCAGTTCTTCACTAGGCTTAACAGATGAGTCTCAAACCTAAGCTAACCATCAATAACCAAACCCAAGTTTCTGGCCTCTTCAATCCTTGCAAGAGCTTGGCCATTGATAGCAGTATTCGGATTCGCGTTCACTATTTGAGTAATTTGCCATTTACTGCCAAGTACCAAATATTTCGACTTCTCCGGATTCAAAGCTAGCGCATTGCGCTGAGACCAGTCGGAAATACTAGATAGATCTTCATTCACTTGCTGGACAGCTTGTGAAATGTTATTATGCTCTGTACTGATATATAATTGCACATCGTCAGCGTAGCAATGGAACTTACTATTTTTTATAACTGAGGGTAAATCTGCGCAATAAATAATAAAGAGCAGAGGCCCCAGTATTGAACCTTGCGGCACCCCACGTTCTATTGGTTTCGGGTCTGAGGCTATGAAACTGCCATCACTTTTTTGAAGTTGCACAGATTGTGAGCGACCGGTAAGGTAGCTTTCAAACCAAGCAATCAAATCTGAATCTAATCTATAGTAGGCTAGTTTGGCAAGCAAAAGAGGGATACTCAAACAATCAAATGCACGCGAGTAATCTAAAAGTGAAAGAATCGTACCGTTACCCCTGTCCTGCTCCGCCAACACGTTGTCAACCACATCAATCAGAGCTGTTATAGTCCCCGATCCCTTTCTAAAGCCAGACTGCTGAGTAGGAAGAATATTCTGATCCTCTACAAATTTAGAAAGCTGGGATGAAACTGCTTTCTCTAGTATTTTAGAAAGGAACAGTAGTATGCTTATTGGTCTAAGGTCCTTATAATCAGAGGGATTATTAACTTTTGGTAATGGATTCACAATGGCGTCTTTCCAGCATCTTGGCACAGTGCCTGTAGTAATAGATTTGTTGATAATTGCCGTTATAACATCCAACGTACAAGGCAGAGTCAAAATGATCATATCTTTGCTAATATTATCACTACCAGTTGAGTTCAATTTTAGGGATAGAATATATTTTGCAATATCCGCGCTACTCACGGGTCTTAGTGTGAATGTCGCAGGAGAGAACCTTTCGTTCTTGAAAGCAGAAATTTCTGCCAAAGTGTTACCATTGCCGCCGGGAAACTGAAGAAAGTATTCATTAATTTTATTTGCATCATTCAAATGATCGGGTAACAATCGATCTTTGTTAACATTGGGGAGAACTTTACTTTTAAGGTTTTTCCAAAATTTCTTATTATTATTGACCTGTGAATTAATTAATCTATCAATATAAGCACGTTTTTCTCCAGCTATTCCTATCTCCACCATTCTTTTTAAGTCCTTATAATATTGCCTATCATTTTCCGATTTATTTCTACGATACCTTTCATGAGCCTTGTTACGTTCACCAATCATACCCTTGCAAATATCCGTAATCCAAGGTAAAGTACCTTCCCTGTTGGAGACTCTCTTTACTGGAGCATGTTTATTAAATAGTGTCTGTATGATGTCATTAAATTTATCTACCATCTGATCTACCGTGGGTAATTCAGTAACAACTTTCCAGTCAATTGAATCCAGGTCGTAATTAAATTCATCCATATTTATTTTATTCAATGGCCTGTAATAAAAGTGCCTTGGCAATGCTTTATTCTTTTTTAATGACAAAGTAACATTAATCATTGCATGCCCATAGCGTCCACTGATATTTTTAACTATAACGTCGCGAAAAGGTGCGTTAGTGCAAATCACATCAATAAGTTTGGCCGAATGTGAGGTAAAATGTGTAGGTTCAGTGACTACCTGTTGGAGACTCATATATTCAAGGAACTCTTTAAATTTAGCAGTGCTACTATCAGAAGTTTCTAGCAAGTCTATGTTAATGTCACCTAAAAGTATAACGAAGTCGCAACAAGAAAAGGAGTTAATTGAGTCAGTAAGAGCATCTATAAATAAATCTTCGTTTACCCACTGAGGTCTATAGGCTGTTCCAACAGCCAGCTTGAAATCATTCACACGTGTCGAGAGCCATAGCTGTTCAATGTGGTCATTAGGTCGCGGTAAATATCGCACGTGAACGTCTCTTTTAATGTAGAAGCCGAGCCCACCTCCGCGCCCCCCACGCATATGCGATGGCCGTGGGGCGGCGTGAAACCTGTAGCCAGGCACAACGGGCGCGCGTTCTAACTGCTGATCATTGAGCCAAGTCTCGTTAATAGCTACAATGTTGGCGCTATAGCGGTCCATAGCGACGAGAAAATCGTCTTTACCAGTATTCAGTGAACCCGAATTAAATAGACCTAATTTGAAAAACTTTGACTTTCTAACCATTACAAAAAAGATATACAAAATTAGAAGTATGATAAACAGATAAATTAGAATTAGGGGAACACTGCTTCTTAAGCTCCATCAAATATGTGAAACTGCACCATTTCTCGCTCTCTATATGCAAAGTAAATAAACAAGGGAATATACTATTATTTAAAATTAAAACAACAAAATTATCATATTCTAAAACATCATGAAGAAAGCAAACAAAGTAACAGCTAATTGTTGTCATTTGAACACTAAGAACTAACGTCAGCAAGCCCAAAAATTCTAACTAAATCGCGTTCACCACGGATGCGATGTCGCGGTGAGTCCGATCCCGGATGCTGTCGCACAAATATTTTGCCGTCCTTTGTCCAGACTGTACAGACCAGACAACAGTCAGTTGTGAGATTTACCCAATTCTCGGGCTCGTTTGAACAGCAACCGATTGATTTTGGTCAAACTCTCATTAATGTAAAACCGGCGGTACGGTGCAGGGAGGCCTATGCCCTCTGTAGCGGCACCACGACGAACTCGCGCTGAGTGCAGGAGCTGGTCTCGAAGCGCGCGCCGGACGACGCGTACAACAATGGGTCGCGACCGCGGCGCAGCGCTTTCACCCTCAGAAGAACGGCCAACCCGCGTGGCACATACTATGTCTTGATCCACTAAGTCAACAGACAATTTGTCCGCGATTGTAGTAATAATGTGCACCAGATTTTCTCCTTTTTCTTCAGGTATATTTGAAATTTCTATATCATTACCCAGAAGATCTTGGTCGCGGTCATTTAGATCCGCCTGAAGCTGCTCAATGGTCTGTTGCAATGTTGTATCACTATTAGCCTTTAACTCTGCCACTTGACTCTCCAGGCTGTCGACCCGCCCTTGCAATTGGTTCCGCTTCTGTTCACTTTCTTCAAGCTTTTCTGAAAGTTTTGTGACCACTGCGTTGAAGATTTGAAGTTGCACACGCGTAGCTTTCATTTCCTCCCGCCATTGTCGCGCTTCAATCATGAAGGACTGCATGTCATTCATCTCCACAGTGTCGTTCAGCACGGTACTATCATCCATATGTTGAGTGAGATCGCACGTTGCTGCACCCCTATTGCGATTGACTCCATCAGAAGCGTCCCGGACCGGCGTGTTGGTATTGTCTGTGTAAGACGCGTCAGCTGTGGGACTCGAACTTGCGACGCACAGATGACAGTGAGCTCTCAACACAGCGCGCCACCTCTACGGTTACGTATCACGCGAAACTATGAAATCCTTGTCAGGCGGAAAGCTTTACTGCACGGAGTATCGAGCGGTCGATGACTCATAACATGTACGTGCACCAACACAGGACACAATAATTACGAAGCAGTTTTGAACTGAATTTACAATTGAGTTTTCTAGTCAAATTCTGAGTTGATCACAATCTACAAATACACCAATCGAAAGAGTGTTTTTCAAGGAATGTTTTGATATACAGTTTGTATTTATATGAACATTTTTAAGCACCAAACGATTTAATTAAACGCAGTAACTATATAAGCGTATTGACGGTATCACGGTCGTCGCGTCACTCTAATTATTAAAAATCACAAAGATACAGAGCGTCTTAAGTTCCGGAGTGGGGGCTTGACCTGACCCCAGTGTTGGCCACTTACATACACGAAATACGTTAGTCCCTCTTTGTACCAAGCCGCCATTTATTAAATGTTCATTTTCAGGTTCATCAATAGCATTCAAGGGCCGTAAATACGATGTATGTGAAATATTACGACATCCCAAATTCAGCGGTATTGAATATACATATGATATTGCATTATTATTGTTATCAAGAAATGTCAAATTTACTTCAGTTGTAGAGAAAGCACATATTACTGAATCTGATGAATTTAGAAATCCAGAATATATGATTACTGTAATTGGGTATGGAATGATGGTATGTATAAATTTCTTGCTAGAAACTAAGTGTTAGCCTATGTTAGGTAATATTATAATAGTCCATTCATTATGTATTACTATTACCGTACACCGTGTAGCACATTCTTCTTTTCATCTCCATCTATGAGAAAAAGCTATTATAAGTATATACCTATAACGAAAGTGGAATACCTACATATACCTAATCAGAGTTTACAGTCAGTTACTAACCTTTATTTAGTGGCGTTTTCACTGAAGAAGAACTATGAAAATATTTTTCTAGGATCACCACACCTTATAAATTAGAATCGTTCCATTACTTTTTCTTTGTATGTAATTCTTTATATATTTAAATATGTACCTATATTATACGTAAACTTCATACTTATTTACTATCGGCCTCATTAAAAAATTACTCACATTTAAAATAGTTTAAGTAAAAATAACCGAATAGTTCCTAAAATTACTATTTAATTTAAATCAAACACAACAATTGCGCGTTTTTCTTTGTTTTTAATATCTTACTTTGAAGCAAGAGAACCAAAAAATTTTGACCTATAGTCATCCAAGTAAAACGTGTTGTATTCCAATTTTAAAAAATTACGACGCCGTTGCCTATATTTTATAATTTTATAAAACTAAATTCTTTTTTTTTTTTTGCTGACTGCCAATATTATTTTTTATACATATTCGTGTTAGGTTTTCAAATGTGTTTTAACGCCTAGGGAATTTACTTTTTACTTTTCTGAATTACCAGTGACTTTAGCCCCAAATATTTGGGATAAAAACATCGTTTTTCGAATAGATGAGATGAAAATAATATTACTATTTATCTACGAGTAGAGAATGGACTATATAAAGAACGAGTTGATGTTCGTGATACAAAGTGTTATTGATATTTACTACGCTGCACTAGAGACAGCTTTAATACGCTATCGACTTATATATGGGTCCGCTTTTTATAGCTATCTTTTGGGAGATCCCAAAGCTTTGGAGAAATCAAACAAGAAAAACATCACCCATCAAGGGGACTCAAAAGTTCGGTTAAAAAATACCTTAGGCCTCATTTTTCTTTCAGTTAAACGGCACAGTGTCAGGGAAGTTAAAAATGTCACAAATGAAATATGTACCGTCGGATCAATGCGAAAGGTCTCAATTTATATCAAGCAGGGGGAGCATGCCTGTGACGAAACAAATGTTCTGTTTGATCGGGCTGGCATGGACGAGTGACTGTTATGGCGATTCGGGCTCTCCTGTCGTTTGGAACAAGTAAGACCTCTTTTCGGCACCAAAATATACTCGTATACTCCAACTGGCGTCAACTTGAGCACAGACAAAGATCATGATTTTAAACCAACGACGTAATTACTTCGGATGTGAGATCTAAGACCCCTCGCCCACGACGACTTTTTGACGCGCTTTTCGTAAACGTGCGACAGCATCGCTACTAACGCGCGTTAGTCGCATTTGCAACGCGCTACGGCATCGCGACTGTAGCGATGTAAACGCGCGACTGTGTCAGACGAAGTCTGAGAGAGAACGGAGGGAGGGTGGTGTATGAGGAGACCGAAGTTACTGAATCGCGTTTGCATCGCGGAGTCGCGACAGTATCGCGTTTGCATCGCGACTGAATCGTGTTTACGTGGGCGAGGGTACACAGCACACAGCTGTTAGGCGAATAAGACAATTGACAGATGTAGCAACTGCTAGACAAGTGTAATGTCTTACGGGATACTTCTATGGGGGAGTGCAGCCGACATTCAGACTATTTTTCTTTTACAAAAAAGAGCAATTCGTGCCATTTACGGTTTAGGATCGAGAGACACACTGAGAGAATTATTCAAGGAAATAGGTATACTTACTTTTGCATCACAATTCATATTTGAAAATATAATGTATGTAAGGAAAAATATTTCCATGTTCAATAAAGTAAGTGATTTTACAGATACAAATTTACGTAATAAGAATGACTTAGTTAGCCCGTATTACAGGCTGAATACAGTCAGTAAGTCTTTTATGGGGAAGTGTATACCTTTTTATAATAAATTGCCAGAATCGGTCCTTGATTTGCCAGACAGAAAATTCAAAGCTTAAGTAAAGAAAGTACTTTTTGAGAAGGCTTATTATAGGACCGATGACTATCTTAAAGACAAAAAGTCTGGCTTGAGCTTGGCGCGGGTCCCTCTTAAAGGTTTGTATACTTAGACATGTCATAATTTAGGTACATTGGTATGTACCAACTAAATTTACAAATTGACATTATTTTAAATTTCGTAATTCTTTCTGCAATTCTATTTAATTATGACATAACCAACAATGTAATCTCAGTCCATCCATATAAGTAATTTTAAGTTTTAAGTTTGTTAGTTGACGTCTTTGGAGAAAACGTGCAGTGCAGTTTGTTGCCGCTTCTTCTGCACTTGCGCCTAGGAAGCGGCGTAAACTTAGCTGTAAGTAACGATTTGACGTCAATATTTGTGCAAAACAAAACAAAGTGACTATTATTAAGAGATATTATAAATATCCTATGATAATAAAGATATTTTGAATTGAATCGAATTGAATTGACAGCTTGCGACCGTATCACGACTGTATCGATGCGAACGCGCGACAGAATCGCTACAAAAATTCGCCGTGGGCGAGGCCTAAAAGAAATTAGATTTGAAGCCCACGACATTAAATAATGGGTTGGTCAACTTTGGACCTTGAACCCTGTAACTGAAAAGCGTTGTTATAATTCCTTCTATACAATATTAATCAGTCTTTGGAAGGATAATTTGTTTTTACGAACGTTACGAATACCACATAGTTTTATCATCTACACAAGATAGATGGTTAGATGTTAACAAAATCAGGTTTAACTTTTACTATTTTTCAGCCAAATAATCGGACTTGTTACTATCGGCAGAATTTATTATTGTGGTTCCACCGTGATTCCGTCTATGTATATCGACCTTCTTTACTTCAAGCCATGGATCCAGGAAAATGTCAAGAAACTTGAGTCCGCCTACACGTCTAAATGCAAAAGGCAAAAAATGCGTTATTGGACATAGACTTATTCTGGTGATTAGTGTACATTCAGAAAGTCTGCGAAGCTGAATAAAATAGTGAGAACCTTCTTTTACTTTAAAAATAAGTAAATTCTCATTTTATAAAACCACAAAGATTTTTTTTTCTACACTTTAGTAGTATGAACATTTATTTTATGCAGTGATCTTTAGCTCACCTTTTCTTGCACCTTTACATTACTCGTATAGGTACAAGTAAGGCCTTAAGTATATAGATCAAGTGAAAAGGTGCGGTCGTCGGTGCCTTATAAGGGAAGGGGGGGGGGGGGAGATCTGCATAATAATTGGGTAGGCTGATATAAGTAATTAATATTTAATATATTTTTGTTTTAGAACAGAATAGACAGCAAACTTTAAAGGAATTATCCTCTTTACTTTACTTAACTTTAAAGAAATAAATACGTATTTCCTTACTTACCTACTTAAATTACCTACTTAAATGATAGGTTATTAAATTTTACTGATCCTCTTAACAAAAGACAAAAGGTTAGACACTTAATTATAACCATAAACGAATGTTTTCTTCAAGTTGTTTGACTGAGATACAAAATTGGAATTGTAATAAATTGCGGACTTAGCCGGGCGGAAATTGAAAACAAAGAAAACTAGAACGTTTAATTAGACCAGCGATCAACAGTAAGATTCCGTTTTACCAGGCCTGTGTCACTCCCCGGGTATCGAAAATGTACCTACATTATTACTATGCGCGCTGCCGGCCTCTCGAGGTGGTAAATTCAGTTATATGAATCGTATGTCATGTAAACAATTTATTTCAAATGAGGGCAGCACTGAACCCCGAAAATTAAGAGCCTGTACTACCCTAAAGTTCTTAGAGCGATCTTAAATATTATCAATATTAACGATATACTCACTTTGAAATAAAAACACAGCAAATTTCAGGACTAACTCTAAACATAATATGATTCGAAAACACGATTGCTTAAAATTTTCTTGATATAAAAAACTGCGAAGTTGCCTCTAAATCACCTCAAAATTATACTAAAACGGAAAGTATTTAAGAAATACAATAAATTAGCCCTTGTTACTTTGGATTATTATTGTATTAATCATAAGGCAGTCATAATATGTCTTACTTTTTAAATAACTCCTTAATATTTCTTGTAAAACGAAAAAAAACCTAAAACTAAAACCAGCCTCATTGACCTACCATGATCTTTTCACCCCGCATGGTCTCGCTGTCTCGCTTCGGCTAGAGTAATTTGTGTGCGTGGAAGCGGGCACAAAATTTAGATTATTCGCATCAGGCCCAAGGGAAGGCTAAAGCCGTATGGTACAAAATTTTAAATAATATCTCCGTTTCCTTTCAAATAATTTATTTAAACTAGCTGTTAGCCTGCGGCTTCGCTCGCGTGAATTTCGGTTTTACTAAATCCTATTTCAATAACCAAGTAAAAGGAAACCGATAACCTTCCTCTATTTATAGTTTTTTAATTCTCTCAATCCAGCTGGAAACGTTTATGTAAAGGTTATTGTGGAAAAAAAAATATACCTATGTACATTTTTAAATTAATTTTCTACTTCCGAAGAATCTCTTTATAAACAATATTCACGGTAGTAGCATTGGGAGAAAGGATTATTAGACTATTAGCAGAACTCACTCTGGAAAATGCCTCATAGATTGTCCGTGTGAGAAACAGTCAGATCTTAAATCTATCCCAGCGACTTTCAATGACTGCCTACTAATGCAACATACTTTAAGGGGAAACTGCAATCTCTTGAACTCAAATGGATACTCTGAGGGTATCAATGGTATCAGAGGAATGAAAACAGTTTCGCCTTGACCACATCCAGTGAGCACAGTAGCCGCGACAATATTCCCATGGAAACTTTTATTTGTAGCCTTGTTGCATTGCATAATTTCGGAGGTTTAAGGTTTCTTAGCATCATCACTGGTGTTTTGGATAAAAATACTTATTGTTAAGAGACTAGCGCCATCTGCGTGTGATCTCCACAATCACGGGCAAGATTATCGATTGAGCGATATTCCGGCTGTCGAGCGCGGATTGTATTTGCCCGGCCAGGAAATAATCTTTATCTATGGGTCGCGCCCAGTCTCGACTGACGCCATTGTTAATGAGAGGTTCGCCGTCCCGTCGCGAAAGAGCCGGAGGCCGGCATTTTGTATTTGATATATTGCGAATATTTCGTGAAGAATTGTCGCTAATTGTTGTTCGTTTGTGTGCCCAATTTGTTTGGAACGGCGTGGAGCCGGAAATTGTTTGTAGTACGGATAAGAACAGTGATGTGTCAAATGTGAACGCGTGCCATCGCGTCATTGTAAATTGTTGGTTTTTTGACTATTGCCCGTGTGAAACGGAAGTATTTGTAAATTGACTATAACAGGAACTAATTTTGGTGGCGTGAATGCCCATAAATATATAAACAGTGATAAGTGTTTGAGTCGGAGCGAGAGACACCGCATGTTACGGTCCGCTGTTAGGTTATACCAACAATAGGTACTCAATCTTGAAGTGTCAAGAAAAAGAAGAAACTTGTTGTGCTGTGGTGAAGTGGTGTTATAAATACGACGTATTCGTTTAAGGGCGACATACATGAGCTCATGGGTAGGTTCGCTTAGGGACCCCATTTTCTTCACCACTGACTTGGGACCCGTGCTGGGACCTGAGGCCGTCGCCAGCCCTGATTAGGACTTCGGGCTCGACGCGAAGGCCAGGCGAGGCTGCCTGAAGACTGCTTGGATGCGGTAAGTTTTGTAATTAGTTTAATTACTTTTAATTAGATTTAAATTTAACTTATAATTAGGTTAGGAGGTTCCCTGGACCTTATCTAGGGTGGTAGCAGACTGCGTAGGTTTGTTTGTGTGTATGTTTTTTGCCGGTGGGATTGCCGGACTCGTACCAAGAGCGTAGTTAGTAACATTTCTTGGTAGCAGAACGTAATCTTAGCTATCTGCGCCAACAACTGGTACGCCAATTTTAAGTACCATATTATGTGGAGGGAGACCAGCTGGATTTAAAGAATTAAAAAATTCAACCAGGTAATTTACTGCGTCATCTGTTTGCAATACAGTATCTACTGATTTACTGCACTTCAGTCAATTCGAATGACTTCAACAATGTATCATTTATAACAGCAGCTGTATCATTATTGTATTCCCTCATAGAGGTGGATTTTTAAACAATGCTGAAACACGTTTTAATTATTTTTGTTAAGATACATTTATGGCAAGTTTCAAGTACTTAAATCAGTAAAGATTTTAATTTTTTTTTTCATACAAATTTTGCCCCCAGTTTTTACCTCTCGAATTTTGAAAAACCCTTTCTTATCTGAGCTCTATGTTATAACATAAAATACTGTCCAAACGCGTTTATAGCCTTTATGGTTTAGGCTGGGCGTTGATGAATCATTCACCCTTGTTCTTTTATATACATATATAGATGGGGGCAGCACACGTAAACTAAAAATGATTGTTACCTAAAGCATGCGGGGTCTACCTTTAGGTAATTGGTTAAAAAAAAAAGCTTTAAGTTTTATTTATAAATTATTTGTCAAGTGTTGTTGTATTAACTGTTGGTAAACTAATAAACAAATACAAATACATCTTGAAAAAATATTTGTCAGCAACATGCACCAAACGAAAACAAATACCTAAATCTTGTTATCCAGCCAAAATGGAACAAATACCGAAAAATTGTTTACATAATGTAATTGAACAAAGTACCTACTTTGTTTATAATTGTATCGGGGGCGACGCCGTAGAAAATCCAATAAGTAGGAATTCGTGTTACAACAATACAAGATGGGAAACTGAAAAGAGACAAATTGAACGATTGTAAATGAAGCGTGGCAATAAATATTTGAAACGCTTTACAAATTTCCTTCGTCATTCTTTCGCTTTAAATGTAAATGTTTTCGTTTTTTCTTCCCTCAGTTAAGTCTTTGTACTAAATGCCTCTGTTATTGCATTCCATTTGTTTGTGCCATTTAGACATTCTTGAGACACGCAAATGACGAGTTTGCCTTTTCTGTTATTATATTTTTCAGTGAACAGTTTTATGAAAGAGTACATACAGGTGCTTTTTATTGCTTACTTTTTAGGGTTCCGTACCCATTGTGTCAACCCAGTGTGTCCGTGTGCCAACGGCCCCTTTTACTAAGACTCCGCTTCCTGTCCGTCTGTCCGTCCGTCTGCCTCAGGGCTCTAATCTCTTGAACCGTAATAGCGAGACACTTGAATTTTTTACCGATTATGTATTACTGTGGCCTCTATAAAAAATTCTAAAAATATGATAAAGTTAAGTCACGTCATACAAGAAACGTGTTTTTTTTCAGAGATTTTAACTCGATCTTTATAATGGCACACTTGAAATTTACACCGATTATGTATACTACCGACTAAGTTATACTTAAGTGGTTATTATAACGTAGAGATATGTCACTCGTCATCTTATTGACTATGACCTAAGGTAAAATAGTTTTGATCTCTACTTGAACCTTCACATGACAAAAAATCAAATCAGACACTTTTTTCAAAACGTCAAAACAAACATTTTCTATGGAATCTGTATGAAAAACAAAACAGTGACGTCATCTTTTTTCGAGTCAAATAGCGCTCTTAATATCAGTTTTCCTACATCAATAAATCTAAAATTACGTTGAAAATGGATATGATCAATGACAAGTGACACTATTTTATGACGTATCTTGGCAGCGGCAAATAATTTATTGTCATCTATCTAATAGGAATATCTCTTTCTGTATTATAGACGTCGTAAAAGGCGACTAAAGAACTAACTACACTTATGTGCAGATCTTATACAAAACTGCTTTTTTAAGGATGGTTGACGTCTAGTGGCTGCCGGTTGTAAGAAGGATTAATTCCCGACACCCACAAATAAATCGTTTATTAGTTCTGGCTTTTTCTTAGCCAGCACCACGTTCGTTTTTCTTTTAGCAGTATTCTGTGCCATATAGGAATTCTGTGAAGGTACACGAATGTATACGCACTTTCAAATCAAATGGAAACTGGCAGTCTTAAGTATATAGTGCACCAATTTAGGTAATTAGCTCCCCGAGGAAATATTATACGCGTAATAAAAACAAAAACAGATAAAAAGAGAAACAGAAACGATAAATATGTAATAACAACAACGAAGCAGAAAAAAATGGGTACCTATATTTCAGGTAGGCTCCTCAGTAAGAAAATGTCCATCTTATTTTTTACTGCTGCCTACTACAATGCCCTTCAAGTATCAATCCTATTATACTCGTATTAAACGTATAAGCAACATCTGCTTACGAATGAAATCTCTTAGTTGATCCCGTAAAGTCTAATTTCGTTTGCGTAATTACATTTTAGATCCGGCTCAAGAGGACCCTTGTCAAGATCTTGGTGTCGGCCCAGAGCCGTGGTCTTTGAGATGCTGCCTCTAGGTAATTATTTATGGAGCCGGTTAAGCAACGCAGGTTGGAACGACCACTGAATAATAATAGACTTTCATAAATCATATTACAGCTGTCTTAGATAAGTATGCTGATCCGGGATAATGCTGTCGGTATTCAATCTTGTAATTTAATGTTCATCTAAAGGGGTGGTAAAATATGAATAGGAAGGAAACTATCTGATATTCAACATTTTCAGGTTTGAGTATAAAAATTTGCATAATGAATACAACTAGGTAGTATAGCTTTTGTGTCATACGTTAGTCTGTAAATGCAGCGTCAATGCCTTCACAAAATCGCTATCCACGACTACTAAAAATAGGTACAATGTGTGCCCGGGCACATCAAATAAAACTTATTCAATATTATAATTAATGATTTAGGCTATTAAAAAAAGAAGACATTTTTCACTTTATGTGTCCCAGTAACTAAGCAACGCTTCAACTGATATTCCTATTTCTCCACTTGTCATAGTGTAGTAATTTTATAAAATACAAAGCAATTAAAATAAAGCGGAGCTAATTGCCTACACCATTTAAAACTAAACTTACACTCCAGATGTAGTACCTTCTTCCAAAAAAAACTAAGTAAAAATTGTTTGTAACATCCTAAATAAGCTGCTCATTAAAAGTTGCTGAAAAACGATCACTCGACGAAGAATTAATTCAATGTGTAGACATTTCGAGGTACTAGGTCACTTTTTCAAAGACAGGGCGATTAGAACTTTAAGATTGATGAATCTCCTACTTTAATGTATTTTTCCAACGTTTTTCAGGCAAAAGAGGAAAGTTTTTAAAATTAAGTAAGTCGAGGTTCATTTAGAAGTTTGTTTTGCTTACAAAACTGTTTTATCGTTAATTTCTCGTTTTAATTACACACTGACTGCCCAATTATTTCTCGAGATTGAGATCTCGTTAGTATTCAATTTGATTTAAATATAAAATGTTCTTTTTATTCATTTTGATTTTTAAGGAGTGTGGATGGGATTTTTATTTAAGTACTAGCTGTGCCCGCGACTTCGTTCGCGTGATTGTCGGAACGTAATGTTATATAGCCTAAAGCCTTCCTCTATAAATGGACTACCCAACAAAAAAAGATTTTTTCAAATCGGACCATTAGTTCCTGAGATTAGCGCGTTTAAACAAACAAACAAACAAACTCTTACGCTTTATAATATTAGTATAGATAAAGGCTTTCTTTAGGCACTTAACTGGTACAAAATTTCAAAATTTTTAATTGAAAAGACGTGTAGTGTAATGTTTAATTAATGGCTGTGTAGGCTGACAGTTCCGATAAATTCGTGGTTTGTACAAAGTAACACATAGGTACACTTAAATTGAATTATTATAATATGCATTCTGCACTCCACTTCCGATAAATGTTATGCAATTGTATTTGCAACCTTAATTAGCGTATCACCACAAAATTGTGTCATGCACTCATGCCTTTAATGCTATGCAAATGTTTTTACAGTATCAGCGGCGATGTAATAGGATCTCACAAGCAGACTGAACTAATGTCTTATAATATATACCAACTCTATTTTATAATTATTTTGTATTGTGTGGTTAATGAAGATTAAAGTTAGTTAATAAAGAAGATGGGTTAACTAAACAGTTACAGAGCAAATTCTATGAAATAAAAAGTAAACTAGCAATGAACATCAAAGGGTTCTTCGCATGGTTTTTGTATAAAAATATTTGACACAATCTATATAAAACTTAATTCAGCTACTTGCAAAATTGAAGGCCATGCAAGTGCCATCACAATGGACATACCAATTACAATTAAACCACACACGATACGAGAGTAATTTCATGAAATTGTAATAGCAACAGTAATTAGCAATGTCACCGCAGTGTCATGTAATACTATGCAAATGTGATTACAGTGCCTGTGGCCATGCAATACAACCCCACGAGCTGTTACCCTGTACTAATATGAATTTACTGCACATCAGATCGTTGGTTTATTTCACACTATGGTAATTGGAAAATGAGAATAGTAATACATCGAAATTTTCACGTATTTTTGAATGAAAAGGAAAAAAAGGCTTAAAGGAATGTCACATGTATACTTAAACGTTTATTTACAGCCTATATTAGTGCACTGTTGTACTAAAGGCCTCTCCTTCTAAAGGAAAGATTTGTACATAAAGAAATAATTGATAAATTATTTATTTTTCTCTTGCATATGTAACAAATACAAAGAATTGTTTTTAATACCCTATAAAAAATACTGTGAGTTTAAATACCTAATGTGAGTTAGAAAACCTATAATTTGTATATGTAACAAATACATAGAATTATTTTTAATATCCTATGAAAAAAAACTGTGAGTTTAAATACCTAATGTGAGTTAAAAAACCTATAATCACCACGTTGGTTGGTGATCGCAGAAGATGGCATAAAGTCTTTCCACGGAGGAGGCTGCCGCCTGTTCTCTGTTACCTATACCTCCCTTAATCGCGTCTTACGACACCAGTGCGAGAAGATAGGTTGGTGGTAAATCGTATTCTAGTGTGCTGTCACCACACAGCCAAGCTTATATAAACGTATAAACTTAATTTAAAAATATTGCATGCCATTTACGATGTTCTGTTGAACAAAAATAAAAGTCGAAAAGCGAGACTACGCGGAAAATTAGAATAGCCTGCCTATTGTTAGTCCAAATAAAAGAGAACTGAGATTTATGATTCAGACTACATATTTCATGATATTACCCACTGACGGAGATTTATTTGTTTTGTTGAGCTTATTCATTGAAATTTTGCGTGTTTTATATTCGTAGTCAAAATTTATCTGGCTTAGGGTTGGATCTCATCTATCAGCACGGAACAGCACTTTCTCTCGCTCTATCAAATTACTGTTCTGAGCGACAGAAAAGCATAGCACCATAGGAAAGTGCTGTCCCGTGCTGATAAATGAGATCCAACCCTTATAGGTTGCTATACCCTATGCTATTGCTGTGTGGTTCCCGGTAAAGTAAAATAGAATCACTTCAAGTCATCCCGTGGATGTCGTAGAAGGCGACTTAGAAAACACAAGCTTAACAAAGCTTGGACATCAGTGAGACCTCTCCCACCCGTCTGGCAAGCGTGGAGAGTGTAGGCAAAATCCTCTGGCTGCCCTGGCCAAATATGGCTCTAGCAGTACAGATAAGGTCGTGCTCCTGCAGTGAAGACTAAAAAGTCCTGATGATGATAGGATGCTACATTTTCTACACTCAGGTAAATAGTTTTTTTAATCTAAATAATCTTAAATTAAAATATCTTGAGGTGTGCAGGTTAAACGCGATCTGTAGTCAATTGTTTAATGTGTGAAGTAAAGGCAATTGCCATTCCATTGCCACGTCATGCTGTGAAGAAAAACATTGTAATGCTGTTACGACCAAAGAACAACTCACTCCTCAAACCTCCGGGCCATCGTTGGCGCGCCGTGTTTATCAATGTGTTACGACCCTCGAGAATTGAGGATTACAATTAAGAAGGGACGAAATAAGTAACAATAGTTTTATTTCGAAGTAAATACTATCGTAAAGCAGCGGAATTAGCTAGAACCACAATATGAAACGACAATACAACGGCATATAAACCACACAATATCTTGAAACATTTTATTGAGGCAATACTACAATCCCCGGAGAAAAGGCCTTCCGTAACGGTTATAGTATTTTTATGGGACACAATGAGCAGGCAGAAATATAGCTACCCATGTTAAATGATCCTTGGCTAACGCGGTGTATCGGCACGTAATGTTTTATTACGGGATACAATGTAATAGGAGACTATTTTGTTATAAATCTCTCATTCCAGTAGGTAAAAATAATACCTGTAGTCGTAGGTAGACGATATCTCACAAACTAAAGCCATGGCAGTTAGTTATTGTTTCATGTTGTTTCAAGATTTTAGCTTACTTTTTTATTTATTTAACTTTATTAACAAAAATGTAACAGGCGGTCTTAAGGCTCAGGGCCTTTTCTACCAGTCAACCTAAAGGTGGAGCTTATCACAATTCATAGTTTTTTTAGAAGATACATCTGATACCTCGGCAGCGCCAGTTCTTTCGCTCTCTTTCGATATTTTATGCTCTAGTGAACTTTGTAACATAAATATTCTTTACTTATACCGCTTGCATTTGTATATGTGATAAAATGATAGGTAATGTAGGCTGTATTAATTATAGATGAATTATGGAAAAGAATAAGAAAATAAAACAAATCAGTCGAATGATGTATCTATCGCAAAACAATGTATCTTTAACCGCCGACGAAAAAGAGTGGTGTTTTAAATGACGTGTCTGTGTATCTGTCTGCAGTTTCTTACCTCCTAAACGAATAGACCGATTTTGATGCGGTTTTTAATCGAAAGCCTCGTCTGTCGAGATGGTTCTTACTCTTAGCTACGTTTTATGAAAATCGGTTCAGCCGTTCAAAAGTTATTGGTGGTGAACGCTTGGAAGTTGGGTTTTTATTTGACTGGCAAATAAACTTGAACTCTTTCCTTGACTCTTTCAATAAGAATGTGATGCGACATAAAGTATATAAAAAATAAATAAGTATAAAAAAAAGAGTTTGCAACATCCTACATTAATATTGTTACCACAAAGGGGAAGTAATTGACTCTATAATTCCATTCCACTACAGTACAGGGTTACCGGGTAGTCGGGTTTCACGTAGGTAATTGTCCAATATGTTGGCTCGTTGATTTTGCAGTATTTGATAAACTTATTATTTTATTCATTGATTATGTTATGATTAACTGTCAATTAGGGAAACATATAATGCTAGCTAAAATTAAATAACTAACTTAACTTAAAATTAAAACCTGCTTTAAATATAAATTTAGAAATCTAAAAACTAACGTGAGGCGTTTTTCTCGAATAACTCCATTCTACAAATTTCTATTAATGAAATACTTGGTAAATTTCAAAATATAAGTAAATTTTAAACTAAAATAAATAGTAAATTTCTTTTAGGTATCAGCACTCAGCATTAAACGATGGGCATTCAATGCCCATCGTTTAATTCCAAATCACCAGTTGTGGAGAATAGAAATATTGATATCCCGAAAATTATATTTGTAAATAAAGTGAAAGTTAAAACATACTATTGCCATAGTAATTTTTAAAATGTTTGCTACGAGTATAACCCCAAGGAGTAACACTGCAGCAGCTGCAACTCAATAAAATAACTACACAAAGAACGGTTGGGACCTACCTATGTTATGTAAGTAAATAAAGACTACTTCGATACAGTTTTATGTTCAATGGTAAAAATAAAACCTTCACAATGTGACGCGTGCCAAAACACTGTATTCTATCTAGGTTCCTTGTTTCTTTTTCATCTCTTGACTATCCCTATCCGTAAGTAGTAAGTAAAAAAAATATTTCCGATTCGTGATAATTTCTTTGTATCTGAACGAATACAAACAACCCACATACAATTTTGATATTTTATTCACAATAAATAAGATGTGTATGGTCCTAAGTAGGCCAGTAACTTAGAACCAATACAAATCTAAATTTACTTTTATTTCGTATTTGGCTGTGGTTGTTTTTTTCGCTCAGTTATTTTTACCATATACGCTCTCAAACATAAATAAATATAGCTTTTATTTATAATTGCATCCAAGTACGTTGGTTTACAAATTTTATAATACTGCATATTGCAACTTTATCGAAGTACTAGCTGTGCCCGCGACTTCGTTCGCGTGGTTGTCAGAACGTAATGTTATATAGCCTAAAGCCTTCCTCTATAAATGGGCTACCCAACAAAAAAAGAATTTTTCAAATCAGACCATTAGTTCCTGAGATTAGCGCGTTTAAACAAACAAACAAACAAACAAACAAACTCTTCCGCTTTATAATATTAGTATAGATTTATCTATATAGCTAGACGTCAAGTTGTTGCAAGAGTAGTAACTTAACTTTATGACCGTTATCTAAGCAAGTATGAGCCGGTGTAATAACCCCATCACAGTTTTGAATTTGTGAAAGCCATATACATATTTACATCAAAGAAAAACAGAAGGCAGTTACTTATTCGTCAGTTTGTATTCAATATAAACATGTTTTATAATATTTTATTCATTCTTCTATAAATAATTCTTTTCTTGATATTGTAAACACTTAAATACCTACCAAAAACATTTAAATAAATCTAAACAACGTATGTCAGATCTTATTGAAGATAAACTACAACATTCAAGTATTTATATAGGTACATTGTGTGCATTTCCTTAGTGGCTTCACTGTAACCTATCAGTCTAAGTCAAGCAATTAGCGAAACACCTCACCTCTCAATTGAATTAGCCGGGTAATTAATTTATCCTGAGTGCTTAGTGCTATCTATTGTAAGGTAAGTATCCTTTAATTGATACTGGCACTTTGATACGTGATCGCGTAAAATTTAGATTGATGCGATAATTTAGTCTAGCAATTTAAAATTTATTCCTTTAGAAAACTAAATAGTGCTGTCGTTTTAAATGACGATGAATTTCTTATGAAAGTACCTATCACTTTGAATATAAAATATTAAAAAAAAAAATCTTTTTTTTCATAGGATAATAACATCTCTTAATGATAGTCACTTTGTTTTGTTTTGCACAAACGTTGACGTCAAGTCGTTACTTATAGCTAAGCTTAGAGCCGCTTTCTAGGCGCTACCGCAGAAGAAGCAGCAAATTAATTTTTCTGATTGATTTTAGCCTATATTAAAAAGTTAAGAGAGTCGTGCGTGTTGAACATCAATGCACTTAGGAAATGACTTTACTCGCATGTAGCTGTCACTTTGACTTGAGCAATTAAGATAGCCTTACCCTCTCCGTTGAGTTAGTCCGGTACTTAATTTAGCCTGAGTGCTTAGCGCTATATATTGTTAGGTTACTATCCTTTGATACTTACTGGCATCTTGATACGTGACCGTGTTAAAGATTGATGCAATGATTTAGTCTTTCAATTTACAATTTATCTACGTAGAAAACTAAATAGTGTTTTCGTTTTAGATGGCGATGAATTTTAACAATTATTTATTTATTTAATCTTTATTGTCCATCAAATACAAATTGTACAGAACAATAGGCGAACTTAACGCTAAAAGCGTTGTTTACCAGTCAACCTTTGGGTTATACAGAAAGTCTAAATGTGGGTTGCAAGATAAAGTGTAGTATACATAAAATACACAATGTACATTGTTACATAAATAAATAAATATATATATATATATATATATATATATATATACCTGCTATACATATACCTACATACATATATATACGCTACATATACTATACATATATATATAAGTAGATAAATGCAGCAATTCTTAACGTCGGGGTTAAATCAACTTTTATAACTTGGCCAAGAAGTGTTTAAATACCTGTGTCTTAAAGCTAGCGCGACTAGGAGCAGTTCGAATAGATTCAGGAAGCGCGTTCCAGAGTCTTCTCTTTGCCGTAATGGCGAAAGAGTTAGAAAGAAAACCAGTACGGTAAGAAGGAATAGAAAGGGTCAAAGTATGAGAAGAACGCAGGATTCTTTCATGAGTGGAAGATAAAAGTTGAAAACTTGATTTGAGGTATTTAGGTGCAAGGGGATTATTAAGTATATTATAAAGTTGACATAAAATATAAAGATTCCTGCGTTGGCAGATGGGGAGCCATTTAAGCTCATCATTAATATCACACCTGAGATATATTACAACAACACCCGACCCCGCCCCAATACGATCATTACGTATCAGAACGAAGCCAGGAAGCGCATAACTAGTTGAGGGTAAACTCGGCTTAAAAAATTATTCAGACACGAGTACCGCGCTCGCATATTGCGACGAAAATGCCTCTAAAAGATCTGTATAATGACTAGGAATACTCTGCGCGTTTATATGGCATACGTTAAAGTTTTGAGGAAATTTACCAAAAGTATTTCCAATAAATGACCCCAAAGAATCTGAGGACTCACCGCAAGAAATGAAACTAGAATCAAGTGACTCTCTAGCAGAACAGTAAGAATTATTACTTTCATTTCCGTCAGTTAAAATTTGCTGCATAATAAATATTTAATATAATATGTACCTATTTATACAAATAAATATGAAATATGTACCTAAATTAAAAAAAAGAAAGTACCTACTTAATATATAATAAATAAACTATAAATTGTAATTTGTTTGACTTTTGCCACTGGTAGGACTCTCCATTGATTCAGAGTAACATATATACCTACTACTACTACAAACGAAACAATTTATCTGTACACACGTCGATGTGTGAGTTTTATACTTAGGGTCGCACCGCAGAATTATTTTAATACTTACCTACTAACGAGTTCGACATATTTACGATTATATTTTTCCATACCGGAAGATTTGCGAACACTATGACGTAAAAAATATTCTGTTTTATATGTATTAAATGTTACAGGAAAGTCGGAAACAGCTACATAATATCACTTCACAAATATTTTTCATTATGTCCATTGTCCATTTCACCATTAGTTCACTTTACTGATTATTATTGAGTCATTTATAATGTAACGCACTAATTTCACTAATTCACTATTGTAATATAGTAATTTGCATATTCGGCGCAAAACTATACGGTAATTATATGAATAAATTCAATTAAAATAAACAAATGTTTATCACGCTTGATGATGATGACAAATTGACACGCACAGCATGTCAAGTTGTCATTGTCAACAATGGCATTTAGCACTATAACCCGCGGAAATCTATTTGGCATTTGCGTGTATGTGATTACCTGTGAGCGAGGAGCCAATGTAACATTACCGGATTGCTAATACCCCTCTCGCTCTTGTGTATCTCCCGCCAATGCGAGAGAGCGAGAAGGGTATATATATCAAAATGGTTGCTGGGTAATAACGTGAAATTATATTGTTGCTTTGCTTACCTGTTTTCATCATTTGGAAATGTATGAAATATACGTTCTTTAGAGTATTGGGTGGATAAACAATTATTATACGCGCACTTTCTCACCATGATAGTTACTATTGGTTGACAGTTCTCAAGACAACACACGTCGCGTATTGCGTACGGCTAGTAATTAAACCCTGGTTTGGAGCCGTCAAAGCTCACAAAGTGCGGGGGAGAGGTGCGGGGACGCCAATTTGCGGGAGACGCTGTGAGAGACCATTCTGTTTGACTCTTATGTATTCTGTGCTTTTGCTTAACCTGCCGGTTACCTTTCACATTGATTTTAACCTAAATTGAAAAAGTTGTGTTGAACAGTAAGCTTCATTTACGTGTAGGTACCTGTATCTTTGACTTTAGCAATTAGCGTATATCACCCTCTCTATATATTGAATTATCGGCTTAATTTATTTATAGGTACTAAGTGCTTAGTTTTACTTGTTGTTGTTAGTTGTTACTTAATAGGTATGCTTTGTAAACAAGCTGCCATAATTGATTTTAGCACCTTGATACGTAATCGCAATATTTCAAATTAATTTCAGTAAGAATAATTATAACAGACGCAGTTAAAATAATTTGTACTAAATTTAAAAATAAGACTTTAATTATACTTTATGTGATAAACTGAAATAAAGGGGCCCCAGGCAATTAGGTTGTACCTATGTGATTTTATATCTGTGCCAACTGCGGGCCCTGTAGTGACATTGACAGATTGCCTTTGGTTTACAAAAAAATATTATTTTCGTTTTGGGTTATGTTTGTTTTATCGAATGTATTAAAATAAACAACAGTTACTTAATTGCTATTTTATTCTAAAATATAATACTTAGTTATCTTTGAAAATATATTATTAAATATAATAAATATAATTTTGTACCCATTTTAAGTTTTTTAACAACCCAAAGTTTGGCTGTCAGATAATGCTTATAGCATTAAGTCCGCCTATTGTGCTATACAAATTGTATTTTGTACAATAAGTTTAAATAAATAAATAAATAATAAAAAAAAAATTTAGCATGTATTTTTTCCAAGAACAAAAACCGGCCAAGTGCGAGTTAAACTCGCGTTAAGAGGGTTCCGTACAATTGATTGAATTCTTACAGGTTTCCTGTAATCTAAAAGCAATGAACAATATTTTATATTTTTTTCAAAATTTTAGGCTCAGTAGTTTTGGAGATCAGGGGGAAATGGTCAATTTTCGTCTTCTTTCATGAATAAAATCAAAACTATTCATATTACAATAATAACAAAAATATATTTGATATATTCACAACGAGCCCTTTCATTTGATATATGATACAGTAAGGTTTGTAAAACTTTTTTTTTTAATTTCCTAATTTGTCCCCCGTAAATGACCCTTATTTTAAAAAAAATATTTATTTACTTTGCACATATGTGTTGGGGTCATAGCATTACACCATCCTAGCAAATTTCACCTGATTCGGTCCAGTAGATTCGGAGAAAATTGGCTGTGACAGACGGACGGACAGACAGACGCACGAGTGATCCTATAAGGGTTCCGTTTTTTAATTTTTTGTACGCAACCCTAATAACTGTTACAATAAATTTCCTGTTTAAATTAAGACTAGTAGTATATTTTTACATACGTGCTTTGGAAGGCACGTGAAGCTGTGGGTCCCGAAAGCCATCTAGCTTTTGTTTAAACCTATCTTAAGATTGATTCTGCTCTACCCTTTGGGTTTCGGAGGTCAGACGGCAGTCGCTCTGTGTAAAAACCAGTAACCTTGTCAAATTACCTAGGTAAGGTAGCGGACTCCGGTTCCTGAAGCGTTACCGCGCTAAGGATGTAACCGGGAATACGCTCGGATGATGATGACTATATTTTAACATAATAATGCACCTAGGAAATGACTTTCCTCGCGGCAAGCAAGTAGCGTTGTAGCCCCACACTTGCGATTGAATTAGCTACGTAATTAATTTAGCCTGAGATCTTAGCTACCTACTGGTAGATATGCCGTTTAATCTGCCGTAAATTTACTCTAACACCGTAATATGTTATCCAGATGTGTTGGCATGATTTGAAAGAGTTTTAGCGACTTTCTAAGTTCGATATGGCCCTAAATTAAACCTATTTCTTTAATAATTTACTAACGTATTAATTAATAAAATCTTTTACCATTACAGTTTTATTTTAAACTTGAGTATTTAATAGTTGGAAATGTATTTTTATCCACTTTGAATATTGTAACAAATTTTTCTGAATGTTTATTCTGATTCGTATTTAATGCCAATTGCCAGGAGAGACACGAGCGATGCCGAACTTTTATGCACCCTTCTTTTAGATCTTCACGCTGTTATCTCTTGCGAAAACCATTAGGTGCTCATTTCACAATTTATTATTTATTACTGAATAATTATATATAAATAACAATACAAGCCACTTTTCAGAATCAAATATTCTCCACGTATCTTCAAGAACAAATTATAAATAAGTTTTATCTGTTACTTAGCCCAAAACTTTATAATATCTTCGCTAGTTCACAGTAGCTTCGAGTCGAGTGAATATATACTTGTAGTGTAGGTAGGTAGGTACCTACTACTTGCAGACGTTAAATTGTCGCAAGCGATTTTGCGAAGTACTTAGCTCCAACTCCGGATCATCACGTCCGTAACATGTTTACCTGACGTGTTCTCTATGGAGTGTGTGTTACCCAATTCACTCAATATTGTATGATTACCTACAATTTTCAATACGCTATTGAGTGTAAGTGTACCTATATCTGTATAGGTACACTTCACAGGTTCGGTATGCTCGATTCTTAAAAATGTACCGCGCTCTTTTCATCAACCGACCGTGCATCACCCGAGATACAGACCAACGTCTAGTTCGGGGATGGACTTCCGGACGGGGGGGTATGGACTGGGCGCCTTTAGTACCTACCTACTAGTTACAATATTTATTTTTGTAACCTTCATAAAATATGTAGGTACGAGTTAGTTATTTTTTGTTGATCCTACCTTTTTCAAATAAAGATTATTTATATTATTATCTGTGATAGAAATGTTTGTTTCTTAAAAAGTATTGCAAAAATAAAGAAAATTTTTTGTTATCGATTTATGCGACGGGCACTAGTACAATTTCAAAATTTTCACAAAATCTTTTCATCGCCATTTTTAACAAAGGAACAATACGTAGGTAAATAAAATAATTATCAAATTGTGTATTTAATTAGAAACACAAATTATGTTCAGATAAACTCAAACACTAATCTTATTACTTTAAAATTGTAGGTTTTTGAGAAATCGGATAGATAACCCTTGATAACTTCTGCATAGACTTTAGGTTAGGCAACATTTAATTAATCTTAAGTGAAGGTAAACTGTCTTCGAGGCGACGTCTTAACCTTAACAATTTAGCAAGCACTTAGCTCTCTCACGTCACGGCACGTTAGTTGATGTGCTTTCTACCGTGAATATGGAATGTGTAGTCGAAATACTACAATATAAGTAGAGAAGTCTTGAAAATATAGGTTTACGAGATAGCTTACTAGTAGAATAATACTTTATTGGCTGCATCGTCGGCATAAGACGTTTTTATTGACGACACAATAAATTAACCAAGTAAACTGTTTTCGAGGTGAGGTGTACGTATTGTGACGAACAATTTAGTAAGCAAGCTCTCTCACGTCTAGTGATGTGCCGTTTCCGGGGAATTTGGGAACGTTCCAGTATTTCTAGGGAATGTTACGGAATATTGTATGTATGTATTTGTATTATAACCATGTCAAGTGATGCATTTACGTTATTAAAATATAGTTACAGTGATAAAAAATATGTCTGATAAATAAAAACTCCCTGACATTATTTATTGGGAACGTTCCCGGGAACGATCCTGGGAATCTGGGGAACGGCAACGGCACATCACTACTCACGTCACGGCAAGTCAGCCGATATACCTTCTACTGTGAATATTATTATCAAGTACCGTACACACTACACGAATAATTTCGTTAGGTAGTGAAGGTAAACTATCTTCGAGGCGACGTCTATCGACGACGTCTCAACGTGAACAATTCAGCAAGCACTAAGCTTCCTCACGTCACGGTACGTTATACCGATGTGCCTTCTACCGTGAATATAAATGAATATAGTGCAGTAGACACACTAACTACAAGCACTATCTACACTACAAGGCCGTGTTGGCAAAAAAGTTTTAGGACAACTTTTGTAAACTTTTTCCTTGTACAGTACAGTAAATCAATCATATAATACGTATAGAGATACTATCCCATCCCTTTACCTTTTGGGGTAGGTAGAGCTAATAGGTGTAAAATACCACATTCTCTCTCTTCTTTTCAATGTTCTCTTCAATTCTTCCTGTCCTAATTACCATAGTGAAAAGTTTTCCTTTCAGCAAATTCACAGCCATCTCCGGTCCGCTGTCAGTCTTCGTCTTAATATACCTCCTCATTCTTCGCAGTCTTATTCAAAATCCTTCTCTCAGATGGCAACACACCTAAGGAATTCGCTCCCTTCGGATACTAAAATGGAATCACACTTGGGTTCCTTTAAAACAAAATTGAATTCCTCTCAGAATTCGTGAGTTTCTCTGAGCTACCTAAATTACCTAATTTCTTTTTTATGTTTTTAGATTATATTATATGTAGGTTACTACTGTACTACTTACATGTAAGTTTATTTTTACGAGTACATGTGTAGGTTTCTATTTTTATATGTATATTGTTCATCTTTTCTGTACTAAGCACTTCTGCTCCAAACTCATATTGGATAAACATTCCTCTCAATTACTGGCCGGTTGACTGGAAGAGATCCCTATAAGTACGGGATAAGTTCGCCGTTGTATGTTTACTTTTCTGTTTTTGTATCTGTTTCTCTTTTGTGTAAATATATATACAATAAAGCTTAATAAACAAACAAACAAACCTTGAGAAAAAACGGTGGAAATATATTTTTTATCTTATCTATTCGAAACACAATGTTTTCATCTCAAAATTTTTAGGACTAGAGTCACTGGTAATTCTCGCGGGACTGAAAATTTAAAAATAAATCTTACGGGATTAAAACAAATTTGAAAACTGAATACGAATGTGAAATCAAAAATAATATTGGCAGTCAAGCAAAAAAAAAGAATAATTTACTTATAAAACAATAAAATAGTATTTTGCTCGGAAATTGCTCGGAAATTTATCCAAATTGAAAATAAGTGATGAAAAATCCGCCACGAGTATTTTACGAATATTTTTATATTATTAATATTTTTACGAATATTTTCAATTTAGACGTTATTATCAAGAAATATTTACACATTTAAAAAATAATGTAATATTTTTTAAATGTGTAAATATTTCTTGATAAGTTGACCGATAGTAAATAGGTTTAAAGTTAACGTATTATAAAGATTACACACGTTATATTTTTATCTCGGGCGATTTATATGATTCCATTTCGCTCTGGATTCAAAGTAGCGCACTCGCCTTAAAAAAATTACCTTTAGGTATGCCTTGTACCACAGTCTACTATAAATGGTTATGCACAACCATAATGCAAAAAATATTCGGTATTGGATATATACAATACCTATACAATATATTGTCTTATGCCAACGATGCAGCTAATAAAGAAGGTATTATTCTACTGCTAATCTTGCTTTGCTTAACTTGCATGTTGCATCATTTTGTGTCAAATTTTAAAATAAACGCAACTTTGGGGAAAGGGCACACATCAATTTAGCGAGCACTTAGCTCACCCTCATCAGGCACAACACGTTGATGCGCACTCTACTTATCTTGTGTATGAACAATCATAAACAGACCACATGTGTTCTGAAAATAATATAGCTTTCATATAAAACATCTAGTAAAGGCATCTAGCCTCTGCTAGATGATAATGAAAATAATTATATATAGCTAACCATCACATTCGTAGCACACAAACTACCTAAATGTGCATGAGTTGGAATCGAATAATAAACAGGACTTTAGATAGATATAGGAGATGGGGGAGACATTTTCCCAGTTGTGGGGCAGTATAGGTTAAATAAGAAAATCCAAATATTTTTTTTCCTGTGAGCGTTAATATAGTTTTCATTCATAGTACCTAGGTACATACCACGGCTACACTCGCGTAATAGAGTCCTACTATTCAATTTAGGATTAGTACATAAGCGAGTCATAAATAACTGATGTACGAGTAAGTAATAGCATCTGCGATATTTTTTACAGTCAGGTCAGTTCATGAAATAACATTCCCCTAGAAATGTGTAACAAAATCCAAAAAAAAACCGGCCAAGTGCGAGTCGGACTCGCGCACCGAGGGTTCCGTAAAATATATTATGTGATGTAACTAAAAATTTATGGTTTTCGTAATTTTTCCTTTATCTATGCTATAAGACGTTGCTTCGTACCAAATTTCAAGATTCTGAGTTCACGGGAAGCACCCTGTAGGTTTTGATTCCCTTGCAAGTGTCGAAAATTTGCGGCACAAACGGCTGTATCTTTTGATTGCGTTGGCTTAGAAGTTTGATTTTTTCACAGCTTCAAGGGACAGTAGACCTGAGTAATTGATATAAATTTCAGCTTCATACCTCGTTCCTGAGAAAAAGGGTCTTGACAGACGGACGGACGGACGGACAGACGGACAACAAAGTGATCCTATAAGGGTTCCGTTTTTTCCTTTTGAGGTACGGAACCCTAAAAAGGACTTATCCATAAAAATGCGGCGAAATTCCTTTTACAACACTCCAAATCTATGATTTTGAATTTTTTTTGGCCCTTTAACTGTACATTTACAGCCAGTAGTTATTAAAGAAATGTCTCAGCCCCGTCAGGTCGTTAGGTACCTAATTGTGTCCGGAAGCCGGTGTTTGCCAGGTCCGCCTGTTTGCTGTTTGGCCGGTTGCAAATATTGACACTGCGACTTGCGTCGGTGTAATAGGCAGGTACTACCAATGTGACGTCTTAAGGTACTCGTAGCTATTGGAGAAATTCTAAAGTCTTGACCTACATTTCTGAAATAGCCTGCAGTAGCCATGTTGTCTGAATTATATTAATACTATACGTGTTATGCCGTTCTTGAATACGGGATGGATTTCTGGTACAGTTGACTGGTACGGGTGGAGAAGCTTTGAGGAATTATTTGATAATATTTTAAACGGCGTTTGTGTCTTAGTAGAACCTAAAATGTTTTGAAACTATAGAAACATTTGACTCAGTGACCTCTATCGGTCTGATTTATTCTTATATGATTGGAAACATTCCGTTGGAAACGGAAAAAAAGCGGTTGACTCTATCTACCCCACAGAAGGAAGTATATATATATATATATATATATATATATATATATATATATATATATATATATATATATATATATATATATATATATATATATATATATATATATATATATATTCTAAGATCTACCCTTGAACGGATGAAGACGTGCCATAGTTCTATTTAACAAATGTACCATGCCTATTTTAACAGGAAGACCCAAAATGCTCTGTCTGCCCCTCTATGCTATAAACGTGATAGTGTGTGTATTTTAGTATAAGTACAGCATAAACTAAAATACCATCAGTATAAAGTGCAAGATAACTCTAGATATCAGGTATAAGACGAAATTTCATCTCCACTAAGTTATAATGGATATTAAGTTTGCAAAGTGCCCGACCGGGGATTTATAGTTATAAAAACCTAGCCGAGTCTAGAAACTAAAGATATTTTGAGAGTATTAAACTTTTTATGGATTTTAGCCCCGCTTATAGTGCTATTACTGTTAAGCGTGGAGTTAAGACTAGTGTAGCGACTACAGCATGCATCGCGAAGCTGAAAATACATCACCGTAGGAAATGTATCGGGACACGGAAGCAGTGACTCCTAATAACGAAAACAAAACCAAACCAACGAGGCAAAATGAACAAGCAAGACAATTAAAATGAAATCGATGTTGTCATATTCGTACTTACATGATATGCTCGAAGAGTGCAATTTTTATAATGTGCATAGTAGCAATTGGCTGTATAAGTTACATAGATGAATTAACATGTTGAGCAGCGGCCAGGAATGAATTTTCATACTTACTTTCCTGGCCTAGGCCGTTAAAGTGAGCCAAGTATTACAAACTTCGTGTCTTCTTTTTACTACAATAATGCCTACATTTCTGAGCATGTTTGAAAAAACGTTTTTATCTATTTATCTAGCTATCTATCTGTTCAAATATATTCCTCCAGTTTAAGGGCGTGCCGCCCTTGCCATGTAGTTCTCGGCAGAGCATAAAAGGGCCACTCCAAGTCTTGGATGTCGTAGAAGGCGACTTAGAAACACAAGCTAAGCAAAGCTTACAAACATCAATGAGTCATCAATCAAACCTAACGTAAACCTAAACGTAGAGATTTGATTGATGACTTATTGATGTTTATAAGCTTTACTTAGCTTGTGTTTCATAAGCCGCCTTCTACGACATCCACGGGCTACGTCTGACCAGCATGGAGAGTGTAGGCCAAATCCTTTGACTGCTCTGACTGTTATATGGCTCTGGTAGTACAGCGAGAGGGTCGTGCTCCTGCATTGAAGCCTGAAAAGACCTGATGATGATGAAGGACGTGCGCTGCGTCAAGCGAGACCATGCGACGTGTGAATACGTCGCATGTCTCTTTCACACGTAGAGTTTGTGACAGAGCTAGACTGAAAACGTTGCTTAACACAACATATTAATACACTTTATTGCACTAAAACACTAGAATAAAAATTCTATACAAAAAAGAAATCAACGGTGTACAATAGGCGGCCTTATCGCCAAGGCAACATACGCCCTTAAGTTTCTGATTATATTTTATTGAGATTGTCTTTAAAACTTTTTCAAGTTGCCAATGAACTTTGAATGAATTTGAAACAATGAATTGAATTGAACGAACAACTATAGATATAATAAACTTTAAGGTAATCTCTTCTTAAGAGTCGACCGGGATTTATACCAAACTTTACTTCAGGTGTTCAAGATTAAACAGTGGCTCGTGTCGGAACATAACTCAAGATCTACACGACTGTGACTAATGGTAGAGCACAAACTGAACTGGAGCAAATCTAACAAAAAATACGTTCGGTAAAATACAGGAACCAAGATATTTTTTCATTCAGTCGACATTCATTAGGCAGTATTCGAATATTAGCCCACTGTTAGAATGAAAAGAGAATTTGTGTAAAAATACTACGCTGGGACGGCAGCATGTTGGTTGCAGTAGATGCTGAAAAGTCGTTGCACGGAACAGCTAGTTCTCTGTTACCTACTCGTAAGTATATAGGTAATTATAGTCGCCTTATGACATCCGTAAGAGGAAAGTGGTAATGACAAATTGTTCTCTTCTACGCCGTTACCACGCGGCGGCATATACAAAGTGAAAGGGAAATACCCGTAATAAATCAAACCACGGGCTATACTAGATCACTATAGTATAATTAAATTAAAATAACAGCCGAAAAACAAAAAAAAAATTTTTGGCATTTCCATAGAAAAGTGTGCGGCCGGCCGGACGATTTGTATGGAAACGCCAATTTTTAGCCCGTGGTTCGATTTATTACGGGTATGTCCCTTCCACGTTGTATAGACAAATAGGTATGATAGTGTCTTACGTTCGAACTAAAGTTTTTAAGTTATTACTCTCAGCTTCAATATGTGTAGGCAATTGGCATATTTATATAAAATAGCTATAATTTTAGCCTTTCTTTCATTTTAATTCTCTTCGGTGAGCGAAGTGCCAGCAGTAAACGTATAGGCGGAGAAAAAATTTTGTCTCTTCACGCGACATGCATCTTATTTTCTCAGCTGTGAAACAATTGAAAGTGTTTTTTTATTTATTCTCTATAAAAACGTTATTGAAAACACACACATACATTCTGTGTACTAAGTATCGGGAATTTGTCAATAAAACAAAAAATACAAATTATTCATCTAAATTTATTTTATCGCCTTCAAAGTAGGCCCCATCGCTTGCAATACAACATCTCCAACGCTTCACCCAGTCTTCCATACATTTTTCATAGGCTATTTGCGGTATGGCCTTTAGCTCATTCAGCGAATTTTCTTTTATGGCTTCTATCGACTCAAAACGTTTTCCTCGAAGTGGTAATTTTAACTTGGGAAATAAAAAAAAGTCAGACGGAGCCATATCAGGTGAATACGATGCTTGGTCGAGAACTTTTGTTGAATTTTTTGCTAAAAACTCTTTCACTATAATGGCTGTGTGTGATGGTGCATTATCATGGTGCAGCATCCATGAGTTGTGTTGCCACAAATCTGGACGTTTTCGGCGGATACTCTCACGCAAACGCTTCATGACGCCTAAATAATATTCTTTATTCACTGTTTATCCCTCAGGAAGGAATTCGGAGTGAACCACACCACGGTAGTCAAAAAAAACTGTCAGCATCACCTTGATTTTGGAGCGACTTTGCCGCGGTTTTTTGGGTTTTGGCTCGTTTTCGAGACGCCATTCTGAAGACTGTTGGCTTGTTTGCATGTCGTACTCATAAACCCATGTCTCGTCGCAAGTTATTATACGTTTCATAAAGGTCGGATCCGTAGAAGCTTGGGAAACCATGTCTTCAGCGACATGCTTTCGCTGCGCTTTTTGAACGAAATTGAGCTCTTTCGGAACTAGTCGAGCGGTGACGCGTTTCATGCCTAAAATGTCAATGAGAATGTTGTGGACGGACTTAAAAGATATGTTTACCTCACTAGCCAACTCTCTCAGACTCATACGTCGATTTTCGAGCACTAGCTTCTTGATTCTGTCGATGTTTTCTTTGGTCATAGCGGTTGAAGGTCTACCAGAACGAGGCAAGTCTACTACTACTTCTCGGCCTTCTTTAAAAGCCTTATACCATTCATAATGCACTTGTTTTCGATATACACGATTCGCCGTAGGTATTTCGCAACATTTTTAGTGATTCACCACATGAAATATCATTCGAAACACAAAATTTAAGGCACACTCTTTGTTCAACAATATTTTCCATTGTAAAAATCGCCGAGAACTCAAAACTATGACCAACAAAAAGTGTAGTTTAAAACAAATTAAATGACAGATCCCGCTCAAATTTTGCGCGCTAAATCAGTACAGTGCTACCAACATGCAGTAAAAAAATTAGAACGACCTCTTTTACGCAGGTCTTTTTATTGACATATTCCCGATACTTTTTACACATAGTATAAGTGTGTGTTTTCAATACACTCAAGATAGCTTTTCACTTAAGATAGCTTAAGTGCGTAGTAAGTAATAATATTTGCGTTAACTATTAAGTTTTGTATCTTTAAAAATAGTTTAGAGAGCATATTACGGAGAAAAACAACGGACTCTTTTTATTTCCGCACGTCTCATCTCGGTCCTTACTACGAGTAAGTATAACTAAAATGTTTTGATACGATAAAACTATTAACTATATATATAAGTCAATTATGAAATATTCCTTTAATTACATAGAAGCATCAAATTTCTCTCTGTTTTTAGTTACATAACATGGTGCAAAAGCAGTGAGCGTCAAGTCGGAAAAATTCCGTCTCCACTCGCTATGAATGCATCCTATTTTCTCGGCGGAAAACGAATGAAACTGTTTTTCTTACATTTTCGCTTGCATTATACGAAACAAATACAGGAAAATGACGTTTTTGTGCGGAGTAAGTTATCATTTTTTTATAGAAAAATATAAGATCACATAATGAGTTATGTGTTTTTAACAAGTTTATTTGCCACAAATTTAAAAAGCCCCGATTTTTAAGCGTTCACCCCCAATAACTTTTGAACGGCTAAACTGATTTTCATTAAATGGTTAGAGCATGGCTAAGAGCTATCTCGACAGACAAGGCTTTCAATAAAAAAAACCCGCATCGAATTCGGTCTATTCGTTTAGGAGCTACGGTGCCACAGACAAACACACAGACACAGCCACACGTCTGTGTGTCTGTGAGGGGTGTTATAAGATTGACGTATATGTGTGTCTGTATGTCTAAACACACACAGACAACTCAATCTTATAACGCCTAACCTTTTTTGTCGGGGGCTAAAAATATTTAGACAACATAATTATAGCCACAAGAAACGGTGTCTTAATGTCCGCCACTATTGATCTTAATTCTTACTACGAGTATAACTAAAACATAAATACAATAAAACTAAGTACTAAGTATACCTATATATATAATTTCTATGATTTAATTTACAAAATGTTCGTTTAGTTAGAAAAAGCTTTAACTTTGGCTCTCTTTTTTATTTCGGGAAACACGATGCAAAAGCAGTGAGCGTCAAGACGGAAAAATTCCGTCTCTCCACGCGCCCTGAATGCATCCTATTTTCTCAGCTGTAATACGAATGAAACTGTTTTTCTTCCATTTTTGCTTGCATTTTAGTAAACAAACGAATAAAATGTTAATCTGTTTAAACGTGTCATAGCTTCGTATTGAGTTTTGTTCACAAAAATGGTTTGAAACATTTTCAAAATGAAAAAAGCATATTTTTAGGACAGTATAATGTACTCCTCCCGTATTGCAGAACAAAAACTGAAAACCTCTATGAATACAAATAGGTAAAACTAAAATATTTGTATTTTAATACGAACTGATGACTATTCTTATTAAAGGTAAATCTCTTTCCCTTGTTTCCACTTAGACATCTTGTCCTGTTACATTTTCATTGTGTAAGTTGTATGCATATAAGTATGATGTAGAAGTATGTTTATAATACATATTGTATATAAGTATGTTTATTATATTGACTACCCCGCACTACCTACTTTCCCATCACATTTTCTATTGGAGCAAGGTTGCCTGGAAAAAAATTCTTAGCGCGCTTATAAGGCCGCCTTTAGTGCATTTCCTAGTTTTTAATAAAATTATGTCCTGTATTTTTCTTTTGTGCAATAAGGAATTGCATTGTATTGTATAATTCATATAATTAAGTAGTTAAACAGATACCTATTCAATGCACTTTACAAATTACAACCTGCATAAATCAGGTTGGCACCTGCGAAGAATGTTTTTCCATCAGAGCGATTGCCGCGTTAACTTCTGGGGGTTGTAGATACTGGTATAAAATCCTCGCACAGAGGACGCTGGTAACAGCATCCTCTGTGCGAGGACGCTGTTACCAGCGTCCTCTGTGCGAAAGTGTATGTACAGAGAAAGGGTAACCTTTCTCTGTTACATACACTTCCCTTAGTAGACACCTATGGGAGAGCAAATGGGTGGTGACAATCGTAATTTCTGCCGTCACCATACGGCCATTCGAATAAACTAGGTATTTTTTTTTTATAATTAAAAATAAAAACTATTGCTTTAAACTATAACAAAGGAGAAAAAAAAACAAATTTAACAAAATTAAAAATATTGCGTGTTGCATTTTTTTAAAATAAAACCTTATCTTATCGGCCGGGGAAGTGTTCTGATGAGAAATTCTCAAGTTCCCATTATCGCCTTAATGAGATTTAAATTTGATTACACGGCTTACGAAATTATATTCGCCGTCCTACGTACCTTCGGAAAATCGCCGCCCGGCACGACGCAAATATTCCACAAGATTTTATTAACTACCTCTAAGGCTTGAGGAAATTTTTTTGACGGTGGTATTTTTAGCTGAGATACCTACATAAAACAAAAAACAGGTATTTTTTTACCTAATCAAAAATCTTTCATATTGAAGAGTAGTTTATATCTAATACTTCTTGGCTGGACTACAATTCAAAAGGAAGACTAAATGCCTAAGTAAGTAATCGTGTTCCGAAAAAGAAGTGAGGTTCAAGTAACATTGTCTCTGGAACGGTTAAATCAGCAATTAGAGGAATAAGTATTCTGCAACTCGTGTTGTCTCAGTTCTGCAGATATTATCGGGTACATCTGACAACGATAGTCTTAGAAAGTTTGGCTCTAGTTTGGAGACTTACATAAGCTCTAGGGGATTCTCAACCTGGAACCAAACTAATATTTTAACAATATTATGGATTCGGCTATGTCTGACAATCTCATATCAATACGTTTATATTTCATTCATTATACATGTGGTACATTGAGCTAGGTATATGTACTGACCATTTAGTATACATATAGCTTAATGGTGTGGTATTAGTATGTATAAAAACACGATAAATATCTCATTTTAAATCATATTAACTAATGTATAAAAAATATAAGATGGGAGCCAAAATATTTACCTGAGTAAAAAATTGTCTTTATTTTTTTATCTATGCTAGAGATAATAATTATAAGTAAGCAAAATATGATCTTAATACTTCGGATGTTGAAAAAGGTAATTAGGTACATATTATATACATACCATGGTAAAGTATCTAGCATAGCCGTCAAAAATCAACGAAGTAATTTTAGAATATCAATATTCCGTACAGAACCTAGCATATAGAATAATGATAAAAACCTGCAGGCTTCCATTGAGACAATACTATACGAATAACGTTTGATTGTTCTGTATCTACAATAAATGAATCAGAATTACTGTTGCTAATGAGCGTCATTGTACCCGGACAATGTGCCACGTGAATAGCTCGAGAAAAGCTTATATGAATAGCATTAATATTCGCCTTGGTGAGAGCTTTCGGATTTACCCGCTTGGAATTTGAATTATATCCCCTGGGGAATCCATTTCAATTGTTGAAGAAATTGACATTAAATTGGTGGGGTGGGTAAAGAGAGAGTGAAGATTTGTGAGATAAATAACTTTTATTGCGCAAGTCAAACACCAGTGTTGGCCGCTTACACATACGAAAAACAAAAATAACGATAGATGATGTAGAAACGACTGGGCAAGACGTGAGAGGTTTCAGTGACCTTCTTCTTCTTCTATTTAAGACGAAATAGAGGGGCCGTTTTTCCATACAAACGTAGTCCCCTGTTTCCTCCCTGGATAATGTCGGTAGAGTTATTTTTTTTCCTGTATATCTGTATAGCCACTGTTAGCATGTCCTTATGTTTTCTTTTTTTCATAAATTATTTATTAAAAGTGATATGAACGTTCAAAAACCTAAAAAATGGCCAGATTTTTCGCTGTGTTCAAACATCCAGAAAACAAATTTGAGTAGATTATATACAAAAATTAAAACATAGGAACACTGATCAAGTTTTTGTTAATTCGTAATAAAAAAGTACTTATATTGGTTAAGTTTTGGAGAAGAAATCAGGGGACTACGAATCGTTGATTTTCTGTTCTTTTAATAGGTATTTTAAGTCCAAGCTGCAGTATGTCTCTATCGCACTTGCTCGGTTGTAGTTCGGGCACAGCGCGACCGCAATAGATTTTAAAAATACCTATTTTTCATTTGTCTAGCCCTTGAGGTTTCCTCTTAAGAGTAATGGCCATGTCTTTCTTTCCTCCACTATTTCTTTTTCCACCTTCTCGCCCACCATCACGCTAAAAGTGGTATTTGGGTCTTGCAGCCCTGGTCTATGTCTGCTTAAAGCCGCAAGATCCAAAATGATTTGTCTGTCGAGCGAAGAATCTCAGTTTTGAGATTGGCCAAAAATACTTTGGTCCCTCTATCTGTTCTCGTGGTAGCTAGCAAGAAGTTTGCTGTAGCGTTATATATGGATTTAACTGCATAGTTATAAGAGCTCGCGAAGTCTACTTTTCTCACAGAACCACTAATACCTAAATAGGAGATTCGAAATCAAGTCGTTTTGTTATTTCATAAGTTGGATATCTCGCTCCCAGAGCATTATGTAACTCTCCAAACTAAAGCCAAAGTTTCTGATACTGTTAGTGTCAGATGTACCCAATGCCCCAAATTGGATCTGAGACAAACCAAGTTGAGGCATACTTACTCGTACCTACAACTCAAATTGCTGCAACCACTTTCAAGTTGGTAGACGCTACTTAAAGATACTTACAAGTTGATTTTGCACCCTTTAGCTACTTAGAGCACAAAACCATAAAAAAGACAAATTTCCAACAAATGCTAACCTACTAAACTTACCATACGCGCGACCGTTGACGTCCCGGTTCGCCGACCGCCGCCCGCCACGAGCCCGCAAGCAAGTGATGATATTCAAATGGAAGATTTTTGGTATGCATTTGTCGGCTGATATCTTTGGTTTTTATTAAAAAATAAGATACATATGACAGAATACTTCGTAGGCTATTTCTTCTCCACTTCGCAAGGCCTTTGGCATCCTTGGGTGACATTATATTTGGAGAAGAAAAAACGGGAAAGCGCATCCCGGGCTCCCAAGCAGTGCAGCTGAGGATGCAACCGATGCAACCAATGCAATATTTAATTTAGTTTTATATACGTTTGTTGTTATAGATTAATTTTAGTTTAATGTTGTTATTTTTAGTTATCTTATAAGCAAAATGAAGAAAGACTGTTTTTTTTGTAAATAAATAAAACTACTCGTATTACCACGGTGATTTGAACTATATTTTCTTGCCAGTCAAGTTCAAGTGGTGGTTATATGATGAACTGTCTTTAACCTAATATTTTTAGAATTTGAACTTCGTTCATAACGTCTGGTAGGAACATTGAAGGGGTCTGAAATTTTGTATTATGGGGTAAAGCACCCTGCAAAACTCGAAACTGGAATCCGATTCAGCCATTTTCTAAACTAGACATGAAATTTAGTCAACTTCAACAGCTGCACTGAAATCCCCATGCTTCTTGCAGACCGCGCTCGAAAAGCTAGTTTATATTACACACAGAGTTTTTTTATATAATTCTGTATTTTTATGTGATTTATTTTATTAAGTTTTTTTTTAGGTTAATGGATTGTAAGCTATTCTATTAAAGAAAAATATTATTAGCAAAAAGAAATAAAAAAGCAGTTGAAATCTCATTTAACATGATCGTTAAATGTATACTTACAATATTATTTTATTATATTAACTCCTACCCTCCATTGAAACATTGAAGGCGAAATCAAGCGAAAAGCATAACCACGTATCCATTAAACATTTGAGTGCTCAGACAACTGAAAAGATGCGTACAAATGGATGCTGACAATTTTATTTCGTAAATAGATTACGACGTTTTTGGAGATGGTTTTAACTTTGTTTATGTGGCTCTTAAGATGGAAATACGTTACATCATTTCAAAAGAGTCAATTTAATTCACATAATAACATTTACATTTTTGCCATTCCAATATTATATTATTTTTTTTAAAAAGGAGATAAGTCCGATATAAATGATTATAGGCCGATAAGTTTAACATCCCATATTTATAAATTGTTAACAAAGGTACTACAAAATCGCATAGCCCCATAGCTCAACCTACATCAGCCACCCGAGCAAGCCGGTTTCCGCCCCAACTATTCCACAACTGATCACCTTCATACTCTTAATCAATTAATTGAAAAACTTTTCAATTCAATTCAATTCAAAATATCTTTATTATCATAGGATATTTATAATATCTCTTAATAATAGTCACTTTGTTTTGTTTTGCACAAATGTTGACGTCAAATCGTTACTTAAAGCTAGTTTACGCCGCTTCCTAGGCGCAAGTGCAGAAGAAGCGGCAACAAACTGCACTGCACGTTTTCTCCAAAGACGTCAACTAACAAACTAAAAACTTAAAATTAGTTATATAGATGGACAGAGATTACATTGTTTATTATGTCATAATTAAATTGAATTGAAAAAAAGAATTACGAAATTTAAAATAATGTCAATTTGTAAATTTAGTATGTACCAATGTACCTAAATTATGACATGTCTAAGTATACAAACCTTTAAGAGGGACCCGCGCCAAGCTCAAGCCAGACCTTTTTGTCTTTAAGATAGTCATCGGTCCTATAATAAGCCTTCTCACAAAGTACTTTCTTTACATAAGCTTTGAATTTTCTGTCTGGCATATCAAGGACCGATTCTGACAATTTATTATAAAAAAGTATACACTTCCCCATAAAAGACTTACTGACTGTATTCAGCCTGTAAAACGGGCTAACTAAGTCATTCTTATTCCGTAAATTTCTATCTGTAAAATCACTTACTTTATTGAACATGGAAATATTTTTCCTTACATACATTATATTTTCAAATATGAATTGTGATGCAAAAGTAAGTATACCTATTTCCTTGAATAATTCCCTCAGTGAGTCTCTCGATCCTAAACCGTAAATAGCACGAATTGCTCTTTTTTGTAAAAGAAAAATAGTCTGAATGTCGGCTGCACTCCCCCATAGAAGTATCCCGTAAGACATTAGACTGTGAAAGTAACTAAAGTACACTTGTCTAGCAGTTGCTACATCTGTCAATTGTCTTATTCTCCTAACAGCGTAAGCCGCAGAGCTAAGCCTATTAGAAAGTTTAGTTATATGAGCGCCCCATTGAAGTTTCGAATCAATTGTGATTCCTAAAAAGGTAGTACTTTCAACCAGATCGAGTTTCTGACCATTAATTAGTATGTCAACGCAGGCTTGATTCACATTAGGAAGAGAGAATCGAATGCATTGGGTCTTGTTAGCAATTAACATGAGGTTATTGGCCGAAAACCAATCAGAATCTGATAAGGTGCTGTTCACCGCGCTAGCATCACTGTTATGTCGATCTATTTTAAATATTAGCGAGGTGTCATCAGCAAACAGAACCATGTCAGCCTCTTTCTCAACCATGTAAGGCAAGTCATTGACATAAACTAGGAAAAGGAACGGTCCTAGAATTGAACCTTGGGGTACGCCCATTTTCACATTAGACCCGTGTGATTTTACGCCGTTTATATCAACAGTTTGAAGCCTATCTGATAAGTAAGATTCTATTAATTTAATTGACTTATCAACAAAACCGTATTGACGAAATTTGAGCAAAAGTGTTGGATGATCAACGCAATCAAATGCTTTAGAAAGATCGCAAAATGATCCAATTGCATCATTTCTGTTTTCCCACGCGTCGTAGATATTAGTAATAAGTGCTACTCCTGCATCGGTGGTCGATTTTCCAGCAGTAAAGCCGTATTGTTGGCTATGGAAAAGATTATTGGTCTTAAAGTGAAGTAGCATTTGATTGAGCATTATCTTTTCGAACACCTTACTCAAAACTGGTAGAATAGAGATAGGTCTGTAGTTGCCAGGGTCTGTTTTTTCTCCTTTGACATATACATAATGAATACAAGAAGCCCCTGTATATGGTATTTGTCGATTATTCTAAAGCTTTTGATAGTCTGAAACACACATCCCTATTTGAATCCCTCGAAAACCAAAATATAGACAAAACATATATACAACTTCTAAGAAATATTTATTATAATAGCACTGCCTCCGTCAAAATACATACCCAGGAACTGTGTTTGGTGTGGAAAAAGGCATGAAGCAGGGGGACCCGCTGTCTCCTCAGCTCTTCACAAGCTATCTGGAGGTGGTGTTCCGCAAGCTGGCGCCACAGTGGGAGACACTGGGCATTGACATCGGCGGCAAAAGGTTAACCAACTTTCGTTATGCTGATGACATTGTCCTTTTCTCCCATTTAGCATCAGAGCTACAAAAAATGCTTAAAGACCTAAGCGCAGCAAGCCTTGAGGTTGGACTTAAGATGAATCATCTTAAGACCAAGGTAATGACTAACAGTACCAAGCGCAAGATTGAGGTAGATGGGCAGATTATAGACTATGTCGAGGAGTATCTATACCTGGGCCAGATAGCATCCTTCGAAAACAGGCAGGATAGAGAAATCGATCGTCGTATCGATAACGCCTGGAAGACCTTCTGGTCCATGAAGAACTTGATGAAGGGCCACCTTCCTATTAACCTAAAACCAAAACTTCTCGATATGTGTCTTCTGCCCATACTTACTTACGGTGCACATACCTGGTCACTTACCGAAGATTAAAAGTCCAAGCTTAAGGTTTGCCAACGAGCGATGGAGCGTAGCATCCTCGGCGTACGCCGCATAGACCGCATTCGGAACACCATGCTGCGCTCCAAAACTCAAATAAAGGATGTAGGTGTTAAGTCAGCTAAAGTGGGACTGGGCGGGGCACGTCTGCCGTATGCAAGAAGATAGGTGGGCTAGGATGGCTACAAGTGGATCCCAACTGGTCGCCGAAAGCGAGGCAGACCTCGAAAAAGATGGCGTGATGACTTGGACAAGTACATGGGCGAGTGGCAAACTACTGCCCTCGACAGAAATGATTGGAAACAGAAAGGGGAGGCCTTTGCCCAGCAGTGGGACACGGAAATAGGCTAGTAAAAAAAAAACATTTAAAAGCATTGAATATTTAAAGCAAAGATAACATTTGTGCCATGTGGCTTCCGGCCTAGAATAAGATCACTCCACTTACTCCTGTGGATGTCGTAAGAGGCGACTAAGCACAAACATCTAGTGCAACAACTGCATTCCTAAGGATGGTTAATGCCCTCATTAAACCTGGTTGTAAAACTTTTCGCACAAATGCATTCCCAAAGAGGGTGGACGTCCGGCAGGCGACCGGTCGTAAAATTATAGCCAAATCATTTAAATTGCCGGGAAAGCGCACCCCGGGCTCTGAAGCAGCACAGCTGAGGATGCAACTAGTAACGCGGCTAGATGAAAAAAATATATAAATATATACTATTATGTTTTATAGCCTGGTGTTTTGTATTTTGACTTATAAGAGAACATGTTTTACTACAATATTATTCCCAAATACCTATGGTAGGCACTTACTTGAATACATCCACAAGAATTGAGATTGGCGCAGGTCCCTCTTAAAAATTTGTACACTTACAGATCTCTTATTTTGACATCATTTTTTATTTGCATACGGTACTATGGGTTAACATCATATTATTTTAATTTATAATTTTGACATGGCAATGCTGTATTCTCAGTCCACATGTCTAGTTTTAATATCACTTTAATTGTAAGTTGCCGTGTTTGGAAAAAATGCTGCAGTGTAGTTTGTTGCCGCTTCTTCTGCACTTGCGCTTAGGAAGCGGCACTAAACTTAGCTGAAGTAAATGAGCTCAGAAGCTTTTGTGAAATAGAAAGAAAATATTGATAATTATCAAGTCATACAAACATCTAAAGATAAATAAATGATTTTGACTTTTACTTTGAACCCAAATCTCAAGTGGGTTCTTTTCTAAAGTGGATCATCTGCTAAGGTGATTTAATGTAGTTATCAAAGGTTTTATATGGGTAGTACGAGTATTTAAACTAAAATCAAGATTACTGATTGCACAGCAAAATATTCAACTGAAAATATTACTAAACAATCTGCAATTTATATTTGTGGCGTAGTAAAATGGATAGAACTTTCCTAGCACTCGCCGGCTGCTGCCGCGGCACGCTTTCTTCGCTCGCTCGGCTCGTGCGTGTGTTGGTCGAAGGTCGAACATAACCTAACTAAACTAGTAAATTGGATGTGCAGTCAGTATTTATTTGCTGTGCAGTCAGTATTTATGATGAGATTGTTGATTTATTTGATGTAAAAAGTATATAAATGATGAGATTAAATTGATGGGTGATAATTTATTTGATGTGCAATTAATAATATCCCGTTTGATATTATTATTTTATATAATTACAATTATTTTATAGACTTTAACATTAACAGAAACGTTCTAGTTCCTACTTTATGCAGCAAGTGAAGCAGTCAGCCGTAAATAGCCAGCACTCGGCCACGTTGCTAACGACTCCGTTGTCCCTCATACTCGTATGTCACTTTACTGCTCTGTGTAATCACCTATTTTACTTTGCTACGGCACCAACCTAAGAGCATTACGTCCGCAGTGGACTGAATTACTACAAATGGACTCTATAAAGAACCACAATGCTTCTGGACATCTCGCTGCGGTAAATTGGAGAAGTCCCATTTATATCAACTTTGAATGATTTAATGCTTGTGCTGAAAGTAAGTACTTCAAGTTTGCAACGTTAACTACGAGCACAGAATACAGTAAGAGTAAACAGAACGGAATCTCCTAAGGTACGCGCAATATGCGTCCCCGTTCCCCGCATCCGCACCTCTCCCCCGGTTCTTGTGGGCCAACTTGTGTCATCAAGGCAAAACCGGAGGAGAGGTGCGGGGGACGGGGAACGGGGACGCATATTGCGCGTACCTTAGGAGATTCCGTTCTGTTTACTCTTACTGTATTCTGTCCTCGTAGTTAACATTGCAAACTTGAAGTACTTACTTTTAGTACGTACCAGTGTCTGTCTATATCATACTAGTGGTTCTGTGAGAACAGTAGAACTCGCGAGCTCTTATAACCATTCAATAACCGACACTTCCTCTTTTCCCTTTTTTCTGCTTCTCTTTCTTTTTTTTCGGCTTAGCAAAGCCATTTTAGTGAAATCCGACCATATATAACGCTACAGCAAACTTCCCTGCATTTCCCTTTTCCACTCCCCCTTTTTGGAATTTTATTTCAACATCTTGTGTTTCTACACATGTCCTTAGTCCTTAGTGTGCCTCTCAGATTGAAATCCGTCAATAAATAACGCTAGAGCAAAGTCCTTACTCATTTCACTGAATCGGAAAGCTGTCTTGGCAAACCTTCAATGTTAAAAATATATGTACCTCTATGGGGACCACCCATTGTTTTTCCTGATTACAGCCGGACGGACGGACATAATCACAGAACAAGTGCGAGTCGGACTCGCGCACGAAGGGTTACGTACCATTATCTATACAAAATTTGTCACTTTATTTAATATCGAGCAAAAAACGGCAAAAAAATTACGTTTGTTGTATGGGAGCCCCCTTAAATATTTATTTTATTCTGTTTTCAGTATTTGTTGCTATAGCGGCAACAAAAATAGGTACATCATTTGTAAAAATTCCAACTGTCTAGCTAGCTACCACGGTTCATGAGAGACAGCCTGGTGACAGACAGACGGACAGACGGACAGTGAAGTCTTAGTAATAGGGTCCCGTTTTTACCCTTTGGGTACAGAACCCTAAAAAGCAATGACTACTCAAATGTCAGTACAATTGATTTTTGAAGTGACTTCAACATATTTGTTTTTTTTTACCAACTCTGCGAGTAAAATAGGAGCACCAATATGTAGGTGGTATTAAACACACCTGAACAGCCACGTATTTTAACGGAATAATATAATAAATATCTTAAGGCGAAGATATAGGCAAATGGCCTTGAAGTGTGAAATAAATTGTTAACTCGTAAATATGGTAATAATTTCCATATTGCTCTTCGTCATGCACTAGATAGCCCTTTAAATTATTTTATGAACTGCCGTTGAAACTATTATTAGTGATCCGTCTAGCTTTAAAACTTGCCGTGGCCACTTTTGGCGGAAGCAAGTTTTAAAGCTAGACGGACTAATGTAAATACTTTCAACGGTAGTTCATAAAATAATTTAAAGGGCTATCTAGTGCATGACGAAGAGCAATATGGAAATTATCTCCATATTTACGAGTTAATAATTTATTTCAAGTGAGGGCGCCACTTCAAGGTCATTTGCCTATACCTCCACCTTAAAAAGCTCTAAAAAATATGTATGTCTTATTTAGTGAAGTGTGCGGTAAGTTTATCTCCCTTACCCGTATTATCGACGTATGGCCTACGCGGCCTACTATTGGTAATGGACAGCTGTCATTGGCATCAAGTTTTCGACGACGTAACTTTTGCTCACAGGATTAGCCGACAAATGGATTGAACGCTGTAACTTTCTAGCAAAAGTGGCCTGATCCTTTACGTGTGTTCGATTTTTCTACTAAGGCATTTTTGGTGTTTTAAACGCCCGTACTACACTAAAGTTCTAAAAGCGAATATAGCCTTTCAATTATTTAATGAACAACCGTAAAAATGTATTACTTGTAGTCCGCCAAAAGTGACAATGAATTTGAAATATTGATGGTTGTTAAAATCGTATAAAATAAATATAGCTAACTTTATATTCATAGTTAATTCCTGTTGATTTTCAAATAGGAGCTTTCAAAAAATATATTTATACTAAGTACCTTCTAATACATCAAAGCAATAATAAAACGCATTTATCAGCGCGAATTGAGGCGCAAACAACAATTTATTTACCTTTCGTATCTTTATGGCTCACACGACAAGTTAATTAATGTAACACCTCTATAATGTATTTTAACATTTTCTCTTTTAAAAGAGCTTTTTATTTTGGCTGCTCTTGCCTCGCCCTGAATTCGATGATTAATCTCTGCGGTCCCTTTTTCTACTTCGCAGCTCGACGTAAATCCAGAGGAGAAAATGTAGGTGGTGTACAAACATAATCCTAACTTTAAAAACCTGTACCTACAGGTTTTTAAACAACCTGACCTACATTTTTATAGAAACACTTTGATGCTAGTCTGGAAGACAAGGAAAATAACGTAAAATGCACTAGCTGCTTCTCTTCCCGCGCAGATTGTAACAGAGCCGGTCGAGGGAATAGGAGAGAATCTAAATCATGCTAATGGGCGATGCGGCTAGCAACCCATTACTAGTTTATTCCCTCTTTCCATCTTCACGCCCACCATCAGGCTAAACGTGACCCTTGGGTCTAACGGGCCCTAGCCTCTGTCTATCCCATTAGGGATTTAATGTCTAATTTTATTTTCGGTATAATTTTATGATTCGCCAACTTTATTATTCTCCTAACTCAGTAGCGGAGCTATCGTCAATGGCAACAGTACCAGATGTCGACTTTTTTAGGAGCGGCAAAGTCTAAATATGCCGCCATATGTACAGTTATTACTAGCCCCGAGTTACGCCACTTGTAAAAATATTTGTGGTAGGTACTTGTGCATATTAAAATCAGTGTCGAAATAGATTGAGAGTGTGAACAGAACTGCGTCGCAAGTTACTCCCTGTATCTAAACTGCAGTAGGTACTTATATTAATTCTGAGTGACACAGGCTTTGAGAACGATACGAGCACGACACACACAGCTTCTCTCATTGTGTCTCAGTTAGGTCAGGTAGGTTCCATCCATTGGGTATTATGGTGGGTCAAATATAAATTAGTTGGTAGGTACTGTTAAAAGAATATAACGTCACAAAATAATGCCACTTGTCATTGATCACATCCACTTTGAACGTGATTTTAGATTTATTAATGCAGAAAAACGGATATTAAGAGCGCTATTTTACTCCAAGGAACTATGACGTCATAAATCGATATTTCATACAAATCCCATAGAAAATGTTTGTTTTTGGTTTTTGTCGTTAAGAAAAAAGTATCTAATTTGACTTGTTTCAAAATAGCGTACCTATTGTGAAGGAAACAACGACGTCAACCATGCAATGTTCTATAGCTGTATTTTGGAAATGATGAGTCTACTAACTAAAACTATGTTTTCCTTTACAAAACTTTCAATAATAGATTTCAGAGATTTTGGAATTTCATCACAAAACTGCCAAAATATAATCAAAGACAGAAAAGCAATATTTGATTCGAAATCTGACCGAAATACAAAATAATCATTTTTTAGCATCTTCTTTGATATAAAGCTCGGTATTGGCAATCCAGCGTTGGCACCCTACACGTGCGACCTACGTGACGTGAATGGCCAGCTTTTTGTCCGCTGTAGTAAAAAAGGGCATAAATGTGACCTGTGTCCGCTAGTCACAGAATATATGTGACCCGCAACAGCTAGAGTAGGTTAATGATGCGTATTCACAAAGCTTTCATAACTTTCTCGTCATTTTGCATAAATAAAACGTAGTTTATTTAAGTCAGAACGCTTTTGCCTGACCTGGGTGTTTGATCTGTTCCTTTTAAAGCAATTTTAATAAAACCCTTTTATAATTTGTGAAACTTTTTATTGGTCCTTCGCTTCGTTATGATATGACTGAAGCTAGATAAGATGAAGACAAGGTATGATATGACTAAAGCAAAAAAGAGTATGATATTTGCTTACATAGGTACATACTTTCTCTTCACATATGCACATATTTTCACATCTTTTTCCTTACTAATTCAACCCCCGCTCGAAATATAGGTACGAGTAGTATGCCTAAGAATGGAAACGGACAGCATAGACGCCGAGAGGTTGCTATAGCCTAAATTGAAAGACTCCAAAATGAAGATTTGTCTATGTTCATCAGTGGACACCTTGCGCCTGTAAAGATCGTAAGAAAAAATTGCAGGGTTTACGCTTCACGCAACTATCAGAGTACATTGAAAATGAAATAAAGAAATAACACAATTCTAATTGCCAACGTTACGGAGAGCGTATGGTTATATAGACTGCCTCAACGCGACCGAACTACAAACCACTCCCATCTTTGGGAACCTCCGCCCACATCAGTTATCCGATCATTCCGATCCGCTTATTTTTGAGCCCAATTCAATTTTCAGATACCTACTTCCGAATTTTGATTAAGGCCCCCGAAAAAAATAATTCTAATTTTAGTTCGGCAACTCGGAATTTTTTTTATAACATTTTTAAGTTAATTTCTCAAAAAATCCCAACTAATTTTCAAAAACCAAGCTCCATACGACAGATCTCCACGCCCTGCACATTTTGATATCTCTGATATCTCCAATTTTGGCCGATCTACGCCCATGTCGCACTTTTGGCTTAACGTCGGGCACATAAACTGTTGACCACATAAACATTTTTAATATTAAAATAGACTTAAAGAGTTTTTTTTAAATAAAGAATTTCTAACAAATTTTTTTCATGTTTACATTAAAACTTTTCTAAAGACAAGTTTTCAAATAAATCAATGTTTCTTGGTACATATTTGATTCGCGAATACCTGCCTAAGTAATTTCGTCCAGTCCGGTTCATTTGTCAAGGGGTTGCCAATTACCCATGTGTCCTTTCGTCTTTTGCCCCGTCCCGATTGACCCAGGGTTGAGCTCCGACAAAAAATTAAATAAATGCTTTATGTTCAATACTAGCATTTACTCGATTTTATCAGGTAGGTATTTTTGACTACAAATCTGTTTCATCAATCAAATCAGATTTGTTAGCCAAAAATTTGGGTAGTTTAAAAAAGTCAGCCTTTATGATTTGATTTTTTTACCTAATATATATCGTCCCACTGCTGGGCAAAGATATACTTTAAACATTTTTATTTCTCGATTTGAGTGTGTTAGTACAGTCGTATGTCACAGATTACATATACTTAAGATATACTTAGATGCATGTGGGTAATCTGGAACGTTTTTTTCTTATTTTGCCATTTTTAATTTTTTTAAAGTGAGACCATCAGTAAGTGTCGATGACATATGTTTCAGAATTTGCGCACCAGAATAAAACAAATGAATAATTACACCTTGTTAATTGTATTTTTTGTTCTGATTATTTATTTTTGAGCATAACTAGGTACCTACTTAGAATTAATAATAGTTTCCTAAGTTAGTAATAATGTTAGAGCGTCACTAAATTGTGACGCTCCGTTTACAATGCATTAAATGCAACATTTGCAAGTTACTCTCAACATATGTGCAAAGTCAGAAAATGTATATTCATATAAAGAGCGCGAGTGAAATTTTATGCAACATTTCCCTCACGCAAATTTAGTGGGCTTCTGCAGTTTGAATTCACAATTAAACTTGTTTTAAAAGGTTATAAAGTGTACTTTTGCTACACTCACACACCTGAATATAATATTTATGCTTTTTATTTTATTCGATTATACTGCCCAATACTCAAGTAAAGTCAAGATAGGACTCAAAGCACACTTAATTATAACCACAGAGTAAATAATATACTACGTACAGTATAACAAACCGACCGAAAAAAAATAATGGAGTTGACTTACAAAGCCGACTCAAAAGAAAACTTTTATATTATATGAAAAGTATACCAAAAAATAGATAATCTAAATTATTAGTTAATTTCGCTACACAAAAAATAATATATATAATACAAAAAACGGTTTTCTTTCGCACGTTCTGCCGACGCTCCTTGTAGATCTGCCCGTAAATCCATCCTTCATTTCCCAACACATAGCACCACTACCTATACTCACTCCTTTTCCGTGCAGGCAGTTAGGCTATGGAATCAGCTACCACCGAGCATTCGAGAGTCTAAAACCATAACGACGTTCAAGAAACGAGTAAAAGATCACTATCTGTATTTATCATCCTAATATATTTAGAAATATTAACATATGTATTTATTGTATATATGCTTTATGAATATATATTTATTTATGTATTTATGTAAGTATATTTATGTATGTTTATGTAGGTATATATCTTGTCTATTTATTTATTTAGTTTTGTATTGTAGGTACACGCCAATTACCTCTTTTTTCCCATTTCCTCTCGCGGGTCTACTGGAAGAAATTTCTTTAGAAATAAGTAGCACCTAAGTACTATGTTTTCCTTATTTTTTTTAAGTGTATTTTTGTAAATTTCCAAGTGTACTTGAATAAATAAAATAAAATAAAATAAAAAAAAAAAAAAACAGCGAAATATCGTCGAGCACGGATTTGCCCGGAAAGGCCTTTGTTCGCTCTTGACGAATATGTCACTGTGTTTTATTTATTATTTTTTTTGTATAATATTTATAATTTTTTGTGTAGCGGAATTAACTAATAATTTAGATTATCCATTTTTTGGTATAGTTTTTATATAAAAAGTGATTGCATAAAGTAGTAATATCTTTTTAAAAGGTAAATTTAGGCAATTTTAGAGGTATATTTGTGTTTTTTTTCTATAGAGCCAAAAATGCTCAATCGTGTTTTGGATATTGTGGGTATCTGTAGAAAAGCCTTACACTTTTCATGTAAATTTTTTGAGAAAAAACTGCATTAGTTTATTTACAATGATTTTTAAAAACACTCACGGTATTCTTGGCTCTGAATTGACGGGGCCTTAATATGCGAGACCTGTAATATACAGGGTTATTTTTAATTAACCGGCAACCTTTTTGGAGCAAGTTCAAACCGTGATACTGAACCACTTTCCATAAAAACAATTATCGAAAGACTAAAAAAAATTTTCGACTTTCTTTGGATTTTGTATGGGAGGACGAAAATACCTACTTATACCTATTTCTGTTTGTAGATAGACTTACAGCAAATAATAAACTTATCTCTATTTTTTCCTACATATTTAGACTATTTAGATTATAGTGTTATTCGAGTAAAAGAGCTTCACTGATAAAGTCTAAGTATCGATTTTTGATTTTCAAACCTAATAAACTATCAAAAGTAGGTATTTTCAATCATTAAAAACACATTTTAACGACAGTATATATTCTTGTTACCAGTATAAGTCATAATGTAATAAGTCTAAACATTCTCACTCTCTACAAGTGTACGACCTCCATCTATAAATATTCAAAGTCGTAAAGCCCTTTAATTCGCGTGTGAAATTATTAAGTAGTTAAAATTCCGCTACTACGGCCATTATGGCGGCGAAACTAATAAAATTATGCGACTTCATTTGTTACCATGCAAAGTACCAGCAGCCTCCACCTGATATTACGAGAAGCTCAAGAAAGCATTTATTTCTTTCAGTCTTCGATTTATCTTTATACATTTTTGTACGTGTTCTTGGATGAACAGAAAGCAAATTTTTGTCTTTTTAGGGTTCCGTACCCAAAGGGTGCAAACGGGACCCTATTACTGAGACTCCGCTGTCTGTCCTTCTGTCTGTCCGTCTGTCACAGGGCTCTATCTCTTGAACCGTAATAGCTAGACACTTGAAATTTTCACCGATTATGTATTACTATAGCCGCTATAACAACAAATACTAAAATGAAAATTAAAGGGGGTTGTCATACAAAAAACGTGCTTTTTCAGTGTTTTTAACGAAATCTTTATAATAGCATTACCTAGACACTTGAAATTTTCACCGATTATGTATAACTTTGGCCGCTATAACAACAAATACTAAAAATAAGATAAAATTAAAATTTAAAGGAGGTCGTCATACAAGCAACGTGTTTCTTCAGCGCTTTAAAACATTTTACGAGTCCTTCTTGTACGAGTCCGACTCGCACTTGCCCGTATATATATTTTTTTTCGGCTATAAGTTAAAAGTCTAGTTAGAAATGTTTAATGGTACATCATTTAATAGGTACTGTTGTACTATGGCTATGGAAGAGTGTGCCCTTCTAAAACAGGTGTATTCCACGTAACAGAAGGACACAATCACAAGTTTTTATGTAGGGAAAAACGTACGTTACGTAATAAATTGTTAAATAAATAAACATATTTTAAATTTAAGGTAAGTATTTCTGGACGCAATTCTACGAAGGTGTCCAGAGCATAAATAGGTATGTACCTAAACATTTTAATCATTGGTAAATCACGACAAGTTCAAAACATAACTAGATTGTTGATTCTAAATCAGATCTTATTAATAATTTTAAATAGGTAGGTACCTACCTACTTACTTTTAGGACTTGTTCACTCCATCCAGCCATCTCAGTTTCGGTCTGCCTAAAGAACCTACTTTATGTATCGGGTTGTGAATTTTCTTTATGTATTCGGTCGCTCTACGTAGATTTTCTGGCATTCGTAAGTACGAGTATATACATCTATGAATCAAAGTGATGAAATTTGCAAATGTGTCGGGAATTCGAATTGTGGTTGATTATTCTGAATAGCGTGTTTTTCGTGTGACAAATTGAAAAATAAATTGTGTACATACATACTTTCTGATATTATATCTCCTCTACACGTTGGGCCATCATTGCACGAGGAGCCATTATGAAAACGTTTTATCACCTTAAATACAAAGAGTACTTAAAATACATAAATAAATATGTAAGAGGCAGGTATATGAATAAAAACCTAAACACCAACCATGAACCGGAATAGGTACTTCAATTTCAATTCAATTCAAAATATCGTTATTATCAAAGGATATTTATAATATCTCTTAATAATAGTCACTTTGTTTTGCACAAATGTTGACGTCAAATCGTTACTCACAGCTACTAACGCAAGTGCAGAACAAGCGGCAACAAACTGCACTGCACTAAACATAGAGTACGATGGCTACTTCAATAGAGATACAATACTTCAATAGCGATTCCTTGTAAGAAAAATGTAATAAGCTTCGAGCAGAAACCTTTCAAAATTAAATTAATCCTGACAAATATAATGAAATCACTGAGGTATGTACGAAATGAAAGTCTACAATGGTACATTCAATTTTGCCGCGTTGAGAAGGCGGACAAATGAGAATTTCTCATCCCGACATCTTGGTTGACGCAATGTTTTTACTTATTACATTACATCCTTTTAGCACAAAATCGACTTACTTTAAGCAACCTTATAATAAAATCAAATGGAGTAAGCAAATGGGTACCTAATCTTACTTCTAAATGTAAACATTAGGAATGGTAGTTATTCGTTGGTATATTGGATAGATTTAATGAACCTACCTACCGGTACCTAGACTGTCTTGATTTTACTTATCGGATACATAAAAGGCACCTAAGTACTTCCTAGCTAGTTAGTTAGATACCTAAGATGTATCCACGAAGTTAAATAAAGGTACTTGCTTTAACTTTTTCCAAAGCCTTTTACCTAGTTTCCTAGGGGAATCTTTTGGAAAGCTAGTGAAATAAAAAGAAGATTGTAAGTCCAGCTGTGGATTACTTATGGCTTATATGTTGATAACCGGTTTTCGACTCAACAATGACAAATAAATGGATATTTTCAATGCGCTTTTACAGAGTGATACTGTTAACAATAGATATATCGAAAAATAAAAACAAATGTTTTAATGTACTTGTGATAATAGTACTTACTTAATAGTATACAATAGATTTTTTTTCATAAATTTAAACGTACCTAAACCTATCTCAATGAATCAAATATTTATTCAGTGATTAGGCCTTCGAGTGTCCTCCGGAGTTTTTAGAGCTAAGGGGTAGCCCTTAGCTCTAAAAACTCCGGAGGACAACTCCGGATATCAAACGCTACACTTAGCAAGTTTATAGGGCTCAAAAACATCCCATTTAATTTCCAAAGTGTTTCTGATCATGACGAAAAAGACATTGCCTTCAAAACAGTTTTTCTGCTACGTAGGCTGGTGTAATTGTTCCGTTGTTTCCAGGGCAGGCGGGTGACAGCTCCGCTGTATGTAATATCATACGCGGCGTGAATAATAAGGGACTCAAAGAATACGCGGGAGTAAACTTTAATATTTGATGGCTCTTGAGTGAGCCAGGACTTTGTGATGGAGTACTGCATGATTTTTGTGACGGGGTGTTTTTGTGTGGTGGACGACGTAATGGTTAATACTCTAGTTCGCCACCGGAGGTTCTGTATTCTATCCCATGCTCTATTGGACAATATAAATAATAAAATTCTGATATATTAATATTACTAATTTTATTAGACTTTCGTACTGTGTTTTTGGGATAAACTTACCTACATAGGATATTTTATTCTTCGTATTTACAAATATCCGACAACGAAGAACTCGTTCTTATAATATTAATAAAAATGTTTTTATGTCTAAGTACTAATGAACTCCGGATTTTTGGAACTCGGACTATCAAAATTAGGAATTAACATAAACGAAATTTATCCAAATATAAGTCATTTTCTTTGAACTTAAGCTATGATAAATCAGAGAATCCCATGTAACAACTATTCATCATCATCGTCATGTCTTTTTAAGTCTCCACTGCAGGAACACGACCCTCTCTGTACTACTAGGGCCATATATCAGCCAGAGCAGTCAGAGGATTTGGCCTACACTCTCCACGCTGGCCAGACGGGTTGGAGAGGTCTCATTGATATTTAAATATAAGCTTTGTTTAGCTTGTGTTTCCTAACCTAAGTCGCCTTCTACGATATCCACGAGAAGACTTGGAGTGGTCCTATTCTACTCTGCCGGGAACCACACGGCTATATAACAACTATATTCTCTATATGGGTACACACACACCCCTTCGTGATACGGATTTTACTATGATTCGATGTTTTGTTCTCTATATCGAGAAGTTTCACATAATCACAAAAAGTCCTAAATCCTCCGGGAGTCAGAGAGCATTCTAGGTGTTGTACCTATATCTTTACAGTCTCTGTACTGCTCTAAGTATAGCGGGGTGGTTTCGTCGACTTTTATGACCGCTGCCCGCTGAGATAAGTCAGTATTTCATCTCCGCCAATGTATTATTCACTTTAAGCCGCTGTGTCTCGGTCTCGCGTTAAATAAAGATGAAATAAAAATATCTATTTTATGTGCACTTTGCTAGAAGGGGAAATACTTTGCTTGACTTAGCAAAATAATGATATTCCTCGCAAAGATATCTACAATATACCAAGAAGAACTCAGGGAATATATATAAATAATATAATATTTAGGCAGTTTACATTTATGTAATAGGTAAAAATGTAAACGATTTCCCGAGACTTTATTAAATTGTAGTTACTTTTGATTTACTAATTACAAATAAGATCCACAGACTTTGACAAATTAGCAAATTAATTATATTTCGAAGTCTAATTTGTGGGTGTGCTTTCTTATAAAGACAAACGTTTAATAGATTTTAGTTATACAGAATTTTTTTCTAAGATTATCATTTCATTGAATACTCGTAGTCAATACATTACTTAGTATGAAGAATTTTAAAAATAGATTTTTTTAAAAATAATATTTACATTTTCGATGTTTATAATATGATAATATCAAATCAAATATTTTTATTTTCAATATGTTTAGTTAAGGCCGTACCTGAATTTTCCGGGGTCCAGTGCTGCCCCCATTTAAAATAAATCATTCCAAAGAAAACGGAGACATTATTTAAAATTTTGCTACTTCCAAGCCCTAGATAACCCTTCAGAGTATTTTATGAACTACTGTTTACAGTTTATAATGAGAACGTCAAGCTTTACTACGCACATTTGCCAAAAGTGGCCGTTTTTCACAAATGTGCGTAGTAAACCTTAACGTTCTCACTTTAAACTGTAAACAGTAGTTAAAAAAATACTTTGAAAGATTATTTAGGGCTTGGTAGTAGCAAAATTTTAAATAATGTCTCCGTTTTCTTTGAAATTATTTTTTTTAAGTGGGGGCAGCACTGAACCACGGAAAATTCAGTACGGCCTTAATATAATACTCATAAAACTTATAGCCAAGAAAAACATTTTATCATGTGATAGTTTCTAAACTCTTCTCTCGCTTCGCTCGCTCGGCTCGTGCGTGTGTTGGTCGCAGTTCTAACATAACCTAACCTATAGGTTTGTCCTAATCAGTAAAATGGATGGAACTTTCCTAGTTGGTCGCAGTTCTAACATAACCTAACCTATAGGTTTGCCATCGCCGGCCGCTACCGCGGTACGCTCGCTTCGCTCGCTCGGCTCGTGCGTATGTTGGTCGCAGTAACATAACCTAACCTATATTTTTGCCCTAACATATATATTATGATAGCGTTTTCTAATCTATTGTGACTGATTATATGGTAAATAATTTGATTGAACAATGTTTTTAGGGTTCCGTGGTCCACAAGGAACCCTTATAGTTTTGGCATGTCCGTCCGTCCGTCTGTCTGCCCGTCCGGGCTCGTACTCCGCCGCTACTGCACCGATTGTCACGAGAATTGGTGGAGAGATAGATATTGAAGTTCCAATCCAGGTATTGAAGTTTAAAATGCAACAAAAACTGCTTTGAAACTATGTAAATCAAACCCCCCAGTCTTGAGATAATCTAATACAAAGTTAAAATTTGAGGTGTCCCCCACCGTAACTTTGGAAATATTACTAAAATTATTCTGAAAAAAATGTGGTAGATACTCGTACCTCAAAGTATGTACTCTCAATTAAAACTATAGCAGTCTCGGTATCATAGATAGTTATTTTTTAATACGTCATAAATCGTAAACCGCAATTTACCTTTAGAACTTTTATATTATGTAACCTAGCTGCTACGGAGCCCTTCATGGGCAAGTCCAACTCGCACTTGGCCGCTTCTTTATTATAGTTCCAATAATAAAAGTTGACTTTTTTTAACAGAAAAATTTAAATAATATTCTTTAAAAAAATATTCTACTGTTTAATTAGTTTGTAAAATGAAAATATGAGATTATAAAATTCATTAAACTGTGTTTCTATAAATTACTAGCTTTTGCCCGCGGCTTCGCCCTCGTAGATTAGGGGCATGAAAAATAGATGTTGGCCGATTCTCAGACCTACTCAATATGTTCACAAAATTTCATGAGAATCGGTCAAGCCGTTTCGGAGGAGTACGGGAACGAACATTGTGACACGAGAATTTTATATAGGTATAAGATGTTTCATTAAAGTAAATAGTCTTTGATGTAATTAATAAATCTTTATGCTCCTTAAATTAAACAAATGTTAATAATATTTAAATAGATAAATTCATGTGCCTGCCCATAAATATTATTTAACTGCCACATTATCGCGATTGTTGTACTTTATTCTATTCGCATTGCAAAGACAAATGTATGAAAGTTTTCCCAGTAGCACATAAAACATTGATATCTGCTTTAGAAATCTTCGCATGCACTGCGATCTCCATTTGAAACGGTTCCAATCCTCAAGCGGCGTGTCGTATCGCTGCTACAGGTACATCGACGACGGAATAGAGATGTCAGGATGGACATGTCAATTTGTCCACGTCAGTTCCGGGTGGGGAATTGACGTGGGCCCTCGCTGACACCCACATGCACAAACACAATTACACAAACGAGCCACAGGAGCTGTCCGACATCTGATGTTACACAATTGTGTCAAAGGGTAATAATAAGTACGGAAATTCCCAAGGAAAATCGAACAAAGATATAGAAAAGCCCGGGGGAAATTCAATGTGACATATTCTGGAAATTGTACCACGTGAATGGTTTTCAAATCATTATTTTTGTTATGTACATAATATTAAGGCTTTATCTGCGGCACTGGATTTTTTTCGTTTCAAATAAAAAATAAACGGTAGTTTCAGTTTTTTACTAAATAGAATTCTATAAGGTTTTTAAAGCTAATTAGAGCCGTTGTTGGTAGGAACGTACGAGTAGACCTTGCTAATTATGTGGCCAGTCAATTTGTGACGTTTGGCCGAACGATTCTATTATATTATTCTATATGGTGTATATTGGGTAACCGTGTAAACTACTGAATATTAAGATGATGAAATCGACAATCTACGCATTTTCATAATTCCTATGTACTTATATAATCAATTCAAAATAAATTGCTGTCTCACTGAATATTTTCTCTCTAATTTTGCTTCAATTAAAAAATATATTTTTATTTATGAGGATGGAAAATATAATTTGTAAGGACAAGCATACGAGGACTTAAACAAAAAAAAATATTTATTGGTGTAGACTATGAACAAAAACGTGTCGTCTGGCTTCCGGCCTAGAATAGGACCACTCTATCTCTTCCTGTGGATGTCATAAGTGACGACTAAGGGACTAAGCACAAACATTTAGTGCTGCTAATGTATTCCCGAGGAGGGTTCACGTCGGGTGGCAGCTGGTTGTAAAAAACTTCGCACAAATGTACATTCATTGCACGCACATTCCCAAACGGGGTCGACGTCAGGCACGCGGCCTATCGTTAAACTATAGCCAAATCATATATACTGTCTCGGCCTCGGCTATTTCTTTTGCACTTCGCAAGGTCTTTTCATCTTTAGGTGACCATTGTAATGCATATTATATTTGGAAAAAAAAGCAGAATAACGCCCCTAGGGCTTCGAAGCAGCAGATGAGGATGCATCCCACACGCTAGTATGAAGAAGACTATGAACAAAAACAGAATTGGGCTCGTCCGGGATTTGAACCCGGGACCTCTCGCACCCTAAGCGAAAATCATACCCCTAGACCAACGAGCCAGCTGATATCATTATCAAAAATACAAATCAAGTGATTGCGATTTGCTTATAGCGTATATACGTGTAAAAGTGAAAGTATTTTTTTTTTCTCGAATAAGAGTGAGTCAAGTCACAGTCACCACTATGCAAATCATTGGATAATTTATAAGAAATAAATCATTAGGTTTGGGAATGTAAAACTGGATAAAAATAAGTTAATTCAATTGTACTTATGGGCTTTTTGCTGGAACTAATTCAACGTCACAATATAAAAATTATATGGTAAAAACCATATAGGTATTTTGCCATAAAAACGATTTACGATTCATCAATATTTATTCATAGACCCCTACGTGTAGCAAAATGAGATAGGTACCCTTTTGGATCTAAAAGTCAGGGCTCGTCCGGGATTTGAACCCGGGACCTCTCGCACCCAAAGCGAGAATCATACCCCTAGACCAACGAGCCAGATGCTGAGATTTCAAATATCAAATACAAATCAAAATTACTTTAGTTCAAATGAGATTGTTTTCAAAACAATGTTAAAATGTTTATATTTCATTTCGTAAACGTTTATGATCCGATTAGTTTTCGATAAAGATTGGTGAAATAATCTTTATGGTAGGTACGTATTTATGATGTCGATGAAATTTAGGTCCTTACCTACTAATAAAATTGGTAAGCAAAGCAGGTGCTTTGCTTATCAATTTCATTTTATTATATTTTTTTTGCTTGTGTCTTCTAAGCCGATAAAATATAATAAAACGAAAAAAAATATTTCGGTATATTTCATATAGATACTTAGATACTGCAATTGTAACTTATTGTGTTTTAGATATTATTTGGATTATCGATATGACGTACGTTGACACCTACTTACATACTAAACTTAAGAGTATAAGCATTAGGTACTATAAGTACATACTTAGCTTGAAAAATGTATAACTGCTATCATAATAAGTCAAATTATAAAGGGAAACTTCTAAACAGCTACCTACATAAAGAGAAGTATGAACCTTCTTTGACTTTACCTCCATGAATAAGTTTTTATATGAAATATTTACTTACTTATAAATGATAATGGAATCCATCCTTTGAAGTGATATTCTGCCGATAACGAAGGTAGAGTGTTTTTCTATTAGCATAACAATTTATGTGTAAAAAGAATGTCATGTAAGTAGGTACCTACAAAAGTATACCTAAGTACTAAGTGACACGGTAACTTCCAATAACTGACTTCATACCAGCCCAGGTTCAGGAATGTAATTCATCATTTACATGGTATAATAAAACAAGGTCTCTTTCCGCGATGGCCCAAGACTACGTTACGAATGTCACGAAAAGTGTTACCACTAATTGTTCTTTTTTGCCACTAATTGAATTTCCCAATTAATTAATTAATTAATATAAAATACTAACTAACTATTTCACATAATTGTCAATTTTATCTTTCTATTTTATAAAAGTCGTTGATGTGAGATCATTTACTTGCAGTAAAGTTTAGTGCCGCTTTCTAAGCGCAAGTGCAGAAGAAGCGGCTACAAACTGCACTGCAGTATTTTCTCCAAATACGTCAATTTACAATTAAACTGATAAATTAGATATGTGGACTGAGAAGAAATTGCCATGTCATCATAATTATTATTATGAAATAAGAATGATGTCATTAGTGAAATGGAAAATAATATTAATTTGTAAATTTTACAGGTACCAATTATTGTACCGAAATTATGACAATTGTGAGTGCTTATACAAATTTTTAAGAGAGACTCACGCCCAATACAACTATCCTACCTCTATACTCACGTCTAGCTCAAGCCATACTGCATCCACCTCCTGCTGAAGTTGGCTTTAAATAATTTCTAACATACGATAAATTGCTAACAGGAAGTCAATTTTCCAAGTAAGTGTACGTTTGTTTGTAATAAAATTTTGTAAATTGTTTATTGTACTACGAAAACACACAAAGATTTAGATACAATAACAACATAACTGGAAGAGATCCCACTATGGGATAAGTCCACCATTGTACAAAATATTTTGGTCTATTATTACTTAACTATTTAACTGTAACTATTTCTTGTACAATAAAGATATAAACAAACAAACATAAAAAGTATTGACAACGGCGGACTTATCTCATAATCTCTTCCAGTCAAACGCCTAGTAAGTGCCTAAGTATAAAAATACATTTTTACAGCAATTGATAAATATATCATATTGGACTAACGGAAATTTAAAAATTTCTGCTATACGTCAAGCGAGTACGATGCCAATAAAACTTTGGCGTTTGGGAGTTATTCTAAATTCCAATATTTTTATCGAGTGATATAATACAGAGGCAATGAGAATGAAGGATGAAAACTGAAAATAGGTACAAACAATTTGGGATGTGGTGCTGGTGACGAATGGAGCGCATTAGCTGAATAGAAAAGAAAACAAATAAAGAGGTATTGGCACATGGAGAGAAACGCAAGCCATAAATATAGGTGATGGAAAATTTTAGGGCATCTTATAGGATATGTGAGTATATGATATGATGAGTTTTTCAAAGTAATATTGGAGGGGAAAATAAAAGGAGGAAGTGGCAAAAGAAGACTTAAATATAGTTTTATAAAACAAATGGAAGTTCAAAATCAAATCCATGTTTCAACCTACAGGGATGTAAAGGAGTTGTCTTTAGATATAGAGAGATGGTAGGGATTGGTTGCTCTGTAGACAAGAACTTAGCTCTGTAATAAGAAAAAGAAGACGCTTGTAAAGCCCGAGATAACTCAGCGTACTCTCAGCCGCAATAAATGTATAGCTACATAATTGGGCATTATGGTGGGTCAAAAATAAATTATTTGGTACTGTTAATAGAATTAAACGTCACAAAATAATGCCACTTGTCATTGATCACATCCACTTTGAACGTGATTTTAGATTTATTAATGCAGAAAAACGCATATTAAGAGCGCTATTTGACTCCAAGGAACTATGACGTCATAAATCGATATTTCATACAAATCCCATAGAAAATGATTGATTTTGACGTTATGAAAAAAGTATCTGATTTGACTTGTTGCAAAATAGCGTATTATTCTAATATTTTTATCGAGTGATGTGGGAATACTGATCGCTCGCGTACGAATCGCTCGTAAACTCCAAGATAGCGCAGCGTACTCTCAGCCGCAATAAATGTATCGCTGCTCAATTTATTCGCGCCGCCTCGAACCAAAACAAATCTCGGAGACGTCTGAATACGGCACGATATTCGCGCCTCCCGGGACCACTTCATTACGTATTCTAAACTACTATAAATATAGCTGTCTCACTAGTTTATCCACAATTTGATCCGTTAATTTTGATTCTTTCTCTATTTTTTCTTTTTTTAAGCCTATACAACGTGGAAGGGACATACCAGTAATAAATCAAACCACGTTTATACTCGTACTAGACCATTATATTATAATAAAATTAAAATAACAGCCAAAAACAAAAATGATTTTTGACATTTCCAAACAAGTGTGCGGCCGCCCGGGCGATTTATATGGGAATGTCGAATTTTTTTTTGTTTGTTGCCTGTTATTTTAATTTAATTATACTTTAGCCTGTAGTTCGATTTATTACGGGTATATCCCTTTCACTTTGTATAAGTCCACTGCTTATTACCACGCTGGGTAGTCTGGTTGGTGATCGTAGTAGATAGTATAGATTTTTCTCAGAGGACGTTACTGCTCGGTCTGTTACTATACATTAGTATATAATAAATAAATTATTTTTCGCCCATCGGTTAGACTATTAAAAAATACTGTACCTACACATATTTTTTCCTATTCTCTGAGAAACAATAAATGAAGAAGATGCAGCTCAAGCAGCGCATTTAAATTTCGCATGATGTCACGCTTTCGTACGATTTTTACACATCGGTGACGTCACAAGCACTCTGGAACGTAGATACTCCGTACCTTTGCGAATTTTTACTTTTTAAAATAAACTGAAAACAATGGTACACCATTCCTGGACAATCTAACTAACGGACCAATTAAAATAATACTTTTCTGACTCAGTCATCATCCCTATTCTGTGAACCTAAAATCTAAAATTTCATTTATTTCGGCAGGCAAGGTATTTAGGGACAAGTATGCAAAATATTGCGATTAGTAGATATTACTAATATAAGGAGCTTCAAACTTCGGTATTCGGTTATAGTTCAGACCTTTGATGACAGACAGATATTTCGATAATAATATGCTTAAATACCGATATCATGACGCTACTTTTATTTGTTACTGTTATAGTACAAATGTATTTTGGGAATTTATTATACATAGGTACTGTAGTGTATGTGAGTGAAAGAGAAGGAAGCATTATGTCATCTCTAGCGCACGTGCGGTCGTAAACAGCCCAGTAAGCTGTGAGCGGCGGAAGTGAGAGGGCGCGCGCGTCTAAGAGCCGACAATATTAAAGGATATACCACATTTTGGCGACGAGGATAAACTGCAAATAGTATTAATATATTATTAATAAAAAAAAAAACAAAAAAAAAGTGTGTGTAAATGGTGTTTAAAAAAAAAAAATAACTAATAAAATTTTTAATAAATAATGTTATTCAGAAAGTTTTTACGAAACATGAACACAGTGTTAATGTTTTAAACAAAAATATACTGTTGATTTTTAAATTTAAAAAACAAAATCGTACGTTTATTATCTGTATGTCAAGTAAACAAAAACGTTGACTGCCATTTTATTTTTATAAGTGACGTTAAACTATCAGAATCGGACCTGATAGGTAAGCAGTGATTAAGTGATATTTCTTTATATTGTGACTTCAGATATATTTAATTATTTGGACTTTAGGATGGCATTGCACATGATTTATAACACTAGTCGTCCGTTTACTATAAGTGGAAAGAAAAAATCGGCACGGTGATGGTAGCAAAGTTCTATGCTTTTATTACTGACTTATTTTCTGCTGAATGCAGAAATATTTTACAAAAGTAAGTACCTACATTTCATTATAAAGACATCTATTAAAACAATACAAATAATACTGATGAAAAGTTTACAATCTAGCATTTGTTACTACTGGTATGAAGTCACCGTGATGGCTATACCGTAAAGCCTAGATTTAGGATCTAGGAAGATAGACGAGATAAAAGAAAGACCAAATATCGGCAAATTAGATAAGTATAATAAACAACTATTACATTAGTTACAAGGATTCACAACAACACTAGGTACAGACTAGTTAGTCAGGGTCGTGAGTTATAGGCACTAGATCAGTTGAGTAGCCCTTCTAGGTAGAAGAACTACTTAGCTTGAGATGCTGCCGTAGACGAAAGAGGACGAGCGCCGGCCGCCGCGCCTTATATATATGAATGGGCTCCCCCGCTGCGCCTGAGAGGGGCGGAGGGGTGCTGGAGCCGATGTCACATGGCTGCTGTTGTTTCTGTGCAAGTATGTTTTGTGTAATTTTTAAATTAATTTTTAGCATTTAGCGGATGACGCTAAAATAATGATTTTAAGGAAATTTAAATACCAGTTGACTTAAAGATACATTAGGACCACAATAAAATAGATTTTGAAAAACCATAAAATTGCCTATTGACCACACCGTATCTGTTTGTTTATGCTGTAGCTTATTATTTACTGCCTAAGCGATTCAAGGTTAAGGCAGGCCTGTGTCACTTCCCGTTTGGGTGTCGAAAACGTACCTACATTATTACTGTGCGTGTGGCAACCACTCCAAGTGGTAAATTCGGTTATACGAATCGTTTGTCCAGAGTAATGGAAATGAGATTGGCCTGCAATGGATTTCTGGGTGTTTGAACGAGGGGGTGCTGGGTTCTGATGTGAGCTAAACCTCGTGAGCTTGAATCATATCGCTGGCAACATTGAGTGGATGATTCATCGAGTTTCTGTGCTGAGTGAGACTTCTGTGCGTGAGTACTGGTACTTATTCTGTGTTTAAGGTTGGACATTGCAGAAACGGTCGGCGTTTGTTTTTGTTATTGTTATAAGTACTTACTTATGAAGTTGTCTAAGCACTATTGAAAAATATGTCCAAGACTTAACTAATACATTTATATTTTAACGTATAATAAAAAAAATTGCATTGGATCTACGGGCCAGGTTCAATTCCGGGTCGGTTCATGATGAAATATCTATCTCAGATTAATTAATTAAGATAAATAAAGAAAAAATCAAGTCCGCCACTTGTACGTTTGTTTTGTTGTGCAATAGAGAATAAATAAATAAATAAAAAATGGGTTGTTACATTATGTGAGTTACATGATGGTTTAATACATACTACTAGACCAATGTAGATTGTTTAATATTGTATCAAGAAATTACGCTCATGCAAAGGAGAACATGGTCTGTTTTATAGACTAAATTACAGGTGATGCCTGTATGAGACGAGTACATGTTGTGATGCAATGTAAATATGTCAGAGTGTGATAAAATATGGAAGTCATACGGTGACGCCCGTAATCAGAAGTTGTATGGGTAATGCCCGTAATATGAAGTTTTATTCGGGTAGCGCCCGTTTACTGAAGTGTGTGATATATGTAAGTCATACGGGTGACGCCCGTAATTGGAAGTTTGTACGGGTAACGCCCGTAATAGGGTATTTGACTGTGTTTGTTTTTGGACAATATTTAATTCGAAACAAGAAATATCACTAAAAAGAAATCTTATCTCGAAAACAGCACGAAAATTGGTTGATAAATGAAGTAGTAGTTAGTATTTTAAATATTGGTATGAAGAAAGGTGGGAGCGTGGTGAGGACATCTCGCTATCACTTTCGTACCCGCGAAACCTAATAGCAGTGACGTCACACAGCAGTACGTGCATCCTTTTTCTGTTACTTGATAGTTATAATAATAATCTTTTTTATTTAGCCAAAAAGACAGACATATATAAAAAAAAAAAAACTCGTACATTTATAGATACATAGAGTAGTTATATTTTATTCCATCCAACCAGCTACAGGCCATCTCCGAACTAGACAGGGGTCTGTATCTCGGAGACAACCTGTCTCCAGAATGGATTTCATAATTTTATTGTTGGCCCAACATTATTGGCAAATGCGTTCAGAGGTTGTGCGCAAATTTCCCAAAACTAGCATAACTGTGATTTTGGGAAATTAAATTTGTACTTATATCTTACTTATATCTAATCTAATTATAAATTATATTTCAATAATCAATGAGCTTGACAAAATAAATAATGAAACAAATAAATAGATAAAAATAAAAAGAAAAAGAAAAAAATAAAACAGACTACCAATGAGTATTTGTGAGTGTGTACGTAAAGATGTGATGTGATGTGTGTGTACAATGTCTATGGTGCGATGCAAGTATAGTTTCCCTTTCCAAACTGAAACTTACTTATTTTTGTGCAAAAAAAAAAAATTGTTTTCGGTTTCAGATTATGTAACTTTTAAAATGCAAAGAAATAAATAAATTGAGTCAAATGCCGTATTGAAAGTTTGTACGGGTAACACCCATAATCTGAAGTTTTATACGGGTGACTCCCGTAATTGGAAGTTTGTATGGCTAACGGCCGTAATCTGAAGTTTTATACGGGTGACGCCCGTTTACTGAAGTTTTATACGGGTGACGCCCAATTACTGAAGTTTTATGCGGGTGACGCCCGTTTACTGAAGTTTTATGCGGGTGACGCCCGTGATTGGAGGTTTATGCGGGTGGCGCCCGCAGTCTGAAGTTTTATACGGGTGACGCCCGTGATTGGAGGTTTGTACCGGTAGCGCCCGTAATCTGAAGTTTTGTATGTGTAGCGCCCGTTTGCTGAAGTTTGATAACAATTACTAGAAGTCTTGTAACGGCTGTCACTGGGGCGACATTGAGTTGGCATTCATTGAGTGTTTTGATGGGTTGTGTTGGCGCCTCGGGGTGTCCAGTGAGGCAGCTGCCGGTTCGCTTTTAAATGTTTGTGTTTAGTAATTGTACCATGTACCGTGCAGGGAAAAGTGAGGAAAATGTTCATTGTTATTATTAAGTTCATTTAGAAGTAATAAGATTTTAATTTCATTTAATATTACACATTGTTAATAATATTATAAAGATGGCAAAGAATGATTTTGATAAATAATATAAGCTATATGTTATAATCGTATTCTGCAGACTGTAAAATGCTCTAGAAGGCGTATTGAAACTGTATGGTTAATTACAGTGTTATTAATAACATTATAATAATTAATAATTAACTCTGGGATTATTAAACGCCTTAGTGTAGCCAGTTTCTAGGTCAGTCTTGCAATACAAACTTTCCGACATTAAGCTGACAGTTATACTTATGTAGTTTATTCTTGCATTTCGTACAAGTGATTACGGTAATCAAGTTTATAAGCTTATTCCATGTTTAGTTTTGAGCATTTTGGTTAACAATTGAGACTTATAATAACGAAGTAGTTGCAAATTATTTTATATGTTATTGCTAGGGTTTGTCAATGGTCCAAGATATGTATCTTGGACGGACGTAAGTGAATTGACGGTCAAATCAATGGAAATATTTCCGTCTTTTATTTTAAAGTATAATTACATACATATATAGGTAGGTGTTTAATGCTACTAATAATATTAATAGCTGTATTGCAGACACAAAAGATCCATAGATAAAATATAATGAAAGTGTTTACGATGAAAGTAATAAGGATAATATTGTTATAAAAACTTGGCGGCAATAGCCAACCATGTCGGTAAGTGTTGGTGGTTATAAGTCTCTCTGCCAGACATTGCACAATGCTGTTTTTACGCAGGTAACCCTGGGCATAAGGTTAGCTACACGATGACGGCGTACGGCATTTGAAGTGTTGACACTTCCCAGACACACTACACAGGGCCCCATAAGCCCCATAATTTGGCCCCATGGGGTGTCTAAAGATGTTGTTACATGCTACCCTTCAACCCTTATTTGACGTATGTAAGCGTAGCCTGACGCGGCTTGGACGTGTTCAGTTGGCGGTTGACATCTCTTTGATGTTTACGTGCGAGCTATACTGCTGAGTTTGATGTTGTGTGGCTGACCTCTGCCTGACTTCACTGCGCGTTCAGAGAATGGGCTGTTTTTGTCGAGAGATATCGGAGACATCGTTTGTTAATGTTGGATGCAAGTAGTCGAGAAGAGTGGGGCAGACCTTCGGCTGGGTTTCTAAGTTATTAGTTCGACGCCCACCTTTCGGCAAGTGAGGAATGCGGGTAGAACAAGTGAAGTGAGAATCCGCTTCGCTATTGAGGTATTAATGCATCTACTACATATTGAGTATGGGTCACTTCGTTCTAATCCAATTTAATCGAGCATCATTGTATCATATCATGAGTATCATTCCTTGTTGGTTTCTGTGATTTCGGAGGCGGGATTACATGGTGACAAGTTGAATTGAGGTTTTATCTCATGCCACGCGTGATAAAAGGAAAGAAATAGGGATTGCCGTCGAATGGTTCGTGATAACCGCTGCGTAAAACAATAGCCTCGCTCTATATCACTGACATATGATACATTTTTGATAAAATTTTATGCTTAACAGGATTAAATATATTATTTGATGGGTCTGGCTGGCTGGACGAACCAGGGGTTTAACATTTTGAACGTTCAATATTGTAACCACTCGATTATTTATCCGCGATCATTTGGGAATCGAAGTGCATCCGAGAATTGAGAGGTTTTCTAATAGGCATAGAGTCCCCTTAGGTACAATCTTATTAATAAGATTGTGTGATGTTTAATCTTGATTTCATTGGTAGGCTTGGGTAATTATTTCTTCCCTTATTTGTCAGCCTGTGTCGGCCCACTGCTGGACTGAAGGTCTCTCCCAGGGCTTTGTAATTATGTTTATTCACTAAAGTTTGCTGTTGATGCTTCAAAAAAAAAAATATATATAAATATATGAAATCTGTCAGTCAGTAAAAGAGGAAGCAATAAAGGTGAATGTCTTTTTAGTTGGAAAAGGCGATGTGTTATGAAATGGATTGGACTACATAAAAGGAAACGCACAATGGGTACGCAACACATAAAAAAAAGTGGAGGGAGAATGGAAATCTGTGAGCAAAGGGATTGATAGACGGAATTTAGAAATTGCAGTAGAAGCGAGTTTAGAATAAGATATTTAAGAATATCACTCAGAAGACTAGAATAAAAATAAAATGAGAAAATTAAGTTGGTTGTTAAGTTTGTTATTAGAAGTCGTGGTAATAATAAATTTACGAAGTAAAAGAAAAAACTGAAAATAAAAACTAATAAAATAAGGAAGGGATGTAGTGTATGTGAGTGAAAGAGAAGGAAGCATTATGTCATCTCTAGCGCACGTGCGGTCGTAAACAGCTCAGTAAGCTGTGAGCGGCGGAAGTGAGAGGGCGCGCGCGTCTAAGAGCCGACAATATTAAAGGATATACCACAGGTACATACCTATGCAAGTATGCATACCTATTTTTTTCCCGTATTCCTACGCTATTTTTTAAAGCAAGATCAGTCCATTGTACTAATTAAACTCCCAAAAAGGCGAATAACGGTAAAAAATTCTCAACCTCCCAAATATCAAATGTGCCCAGCTATAGGTACGTTTGTATTGGGACTAAATTTTGTTTGGGAATGTAATCAGTATCACTGACTGAAAATCTTGGTCATTACGCATATTCCCGTTTCAAGACAAAAACAGGCAATTTATTGTTGTCAAAAACCGTTAATAGGACTATCAAACGTACAAAATGGAGTCATTACTCAAGCCATCTGTTACTGAGTCATCAGCTAATGGTAGGTGACATTGCGACTGTATGCTCAGTTTTAGTGCTGTACAAAATTCAAGTCGAAACAGAGGGGCTGTTTTTCCATACAAACGTAGTCCCCTGTTTCCTCCCTGGATAATGCGAGTAGAGTTATATTTTCCTGAATATCTATAGCCACTATTAGCATGACCCTATGTTTTCTTTTTTTTCATAAATTATTTATTAAAAGAGATATGATCGGTTAAAAACCTTAAAAAAATGGCCAGATTTTCCGCTGTGTTCAAACATCCAGAAAACAAATTTGACTAGATTATATAAAAAAATTAAAACATAGGAACACCGCTCAAGTCTTTGTTAGTTCGTAATGAAAAAATACTTTTATTGGTTAAGGTTTGGAGAAGAAATCAGGGGACTACGAATCGTTGATTTTCTGTTCTTTTAGTAGGTATTTTCAGTCCAAGCTGCAGTATGTCTCTATCGCACTTGCTCGGTTGTAGTTCGGGCATAGCGCGACAGCAATAGATTTTACAAATACCTATTTTTCGTTTCTCTAGCCCTTGAGACGAAAAAGACTTAAGAGGAAACTCTTAAGTCTTTTTGCAAAACAAGACTCCGAGACTTAAAATAGTACTTATTTTGCCACTCTATATTTATGTAGAGGATAATTATATCATCACAATATTCAAGAAAAGTTTTTGCGTGGGAGATCTTATTCTGCACAACGATTAAACTAAATCGAACCAATTCTTGAATGTGTAAGTTAATGTTTTGTACTACAATATTAAGTTTTCTGGTAAATTATTTGGCAATCTTACGATTACGATTACGATTGGTAACATTAACCAAATTATTTTACCCTTTGATTTACCGTTCAGTAGACAAAGAAAATAAAATTAGGCTTAGTATTCAGACAACCACGAGAAGTCCTAAGTATCGCTCAAGAGAAGCTAAGATTTCTTCTTTTAAACTCAAATTATATAGTCAAAAAACTCAAAAGAATAAAAAATTCTGTGGGCTCAACTTATGCCTGTTTCAACATTGATGTAAAAAGATCTCGAGTTTTCCCATCACTAGCTCACATAAAAAAACCCTATCTCATGATGACTCGACTTTTTATTAAGTTTCGAAGTGAAGTCATTAGGATGAACGCCTAATTTGCGTCGTTAAAACTCTTCAGGTCATTTATTTTCTCTTTGCAGAAAAGTTAATGTTGCTAAAGAAAATAGTGAAACATGTTCATTAACAGGAATTAATAGCGAGCACCTTATTTCAATATTTGCTGCATCAGCTGCATGTAACCACCCGACTGCAATAGATGTTATATACATATATATACCCTAGACTTTCCCATACAAACGTAGTCTACGTTTTATTTTGAAACGACATGTCAGATTTCGATAAAAATTTGTACCTTAAAGAAATTGCATATATCTAGGGGTTATCATTGGTTTTCACAGTCAAAATATGAACTTGAAAGAAAATATAAGGGTTTTCATACTGATGGTCAAAAATGATATAATACACTATATTCTCTTTCAAGTTCATATTTTGACTGTGAAAACCAATTCTAACCCTAGATATACGCAATTTCTTTAAAGTTACAATTTATTACCGAAATCTGACATGTCGTTTAAAATAAAACGTAGACTACGTTTGTATGGGAAACTCCGATTCTGTCTCGGGTAAGGGGACTCTTAACCTCTATTTAAAAATAATGGTAAATTTAGCTAAATTTCAGGACAATGCAAATTTTATTAAGTTAGCTAGGTCACTTTGATCTAATTTGTTATAATTTATAATTAATGTTACTATAGTTTCACTTCTTATTCTTCTAAAATCAGTTTGATTTAATTTTATATTCATACATTTTTCATTTCACAATCTAATGACAATTGATCATCCTATTTTGAAATTTAACTAAATAAGTACTGATTCTCTTTTGAAATTTGATTTTGAATCGTAATAGCTCAATTTGTTAAAGCCACTAATAAAATCAATAACCCGCAGAGCAGCTTGTGGCGAGCTGTTGGTGAGAAACGACACGATAAGACGGACCCGAGTGCTCCAGAGAGTCGATCAGAGGACTCTGATCGACTCTCTGGAGCACTCGGGTGCACCCCGACGTGCCTTCATCGGTCGGGGTAGAGACCCAAGAGGTCTCGCAGGACTCTCAGCTCTGTATTGCCTTAATTGCCCTTGCAGAGAGGAGTCGTTAGAGCTGTTGCTCCAGGGGTGGAAATGTAAAAGGGGATCACGCCGCAAGTAACTTCGTAAGAAGCGCAGAACATCTCTCGACAACCCTGAGTCGCCCACACCGGTGTAGGCCCTTTGCTGGCAACAATCGTTGGCACTTTTGAGGGGCCAATCTAGTGGGCGGCAAGCCACCACTTACTACAAAAATAGTCGGTAATCATGATTATGGCAAGTGCCGGAGTCCCAATTGCAATAGCCCAATATCAATTCCACCTGGTAGAGTGGGGTTCCACTCTATAACCCTTTAAATCTTTTATTTCGTTTCAATAGATCCTTCTGCCGAAACCTATTCAAGGGTTCCAAGAATGGGTTATGGCGGGAGCGCCGATTTTTATCAACTTATCCAAAGGGCCTTTACGTATTGGATCTGTATCCCCACGCAAGCCTCCCAAGACCGGGGTGAAAAGACCCGTATATCCAAAGGAAATGTATAAAAAATTATTTATTAAATCCCTCTAACCCAACTGTGCAATCTTGGTAGATACTCATCTGGACCTAATATTCTAGATTAAAACTTTTTTAATGGCAATCCTAAGTAAGTATTTGTAAACCCGAATATACATAAAAACTGGGTCCTTAAAAGTTTTTATTAAGTACGAAGCTCTAAAAGAAAACTCGTAACGAAGGGAAATTATTTCAGATATTTGAGAGGATGACACCGAAGCCGCATTCAGCTCGAAAAGATTTAAATTATGTTGACGAAATTGGCAAAAGTTATGATTGGTTTCGGAAAACATGGATTACTTAAAGTAGGTAAGTAGACCTATTACGATTGAACCGGAATGATTGCCCATATGTACTTTTTATGAGTTTACATCAAAGAGGATAAAGATTTTAATATTTAAATTGTGTAAAGAAATATTGTTTATGTACCACTATATATGTAGACGACACGAAGCACCGCTGCATTCCCCGGCTGCACCTGAAAACAAACTAAAAATATAAAAAGATTAAATAAATAAAAGATTTAGCAATAATAAATAAATAAGATATGTACTTACCACTTACCGTTGTATACCTATAGATGTAATTGTGTTTGAAGTTTATTAAACGCACGCCGTAAGGTGTACGCATGTGTATGTGAGCATCACACTAAGTTGAGTTGACCGATGTAAACGGACGCAACCACACGCATGCGCATTGCCCGAAAGCATTTTCAAAATATTCGTCTGTGTTCTCATTTTCTCAAAATCCTGGACACTGCACCTTACATCCATCGCCTACAATATATACCGTCTAACAAAGTATACTGAAATTATTTTAATGGTAAATTCAGTCGATGGTACTAAACAACTTTCCTCAAGAAACATGTATCGAAATATTAAATATATATTTTCATGCATTGTATACAAACTTGGATCATTTGATCGGTTAACTTGTATGGGAGGACAAAAATTATTTTTCATATATCGATATATATTACTTGGAGAAAGTTGTTCAGTATCATGGACTAAATTCACCCATAAAATAGTTTCAGTATATTTTGTTAGAGCATGTAGGTATACAGAAAAGGAAAACAATATACTTAAGACTGCGGCACTCTTATGTATTCTGTGACTGCGGTCTTCGACCGTGGGAATTTTTGATTGAACACCCGAATCTATATGAGTAGTCTACTTGCAAACCTCGTCAAGTTAAAAAAAAAAAACTTCTATTTTAGGCGCCATTTTATTCGTTTTTTAAAATTCTTTTATATGCAAGCAATGACCTATATGCAAGTATCAATATCTTTCAAAACTTGGTAAGTTACGCATAAATTCAGGTTGAATTTTCAATACTCTTGCAAGACACGCTATATTGTTCGGAAATTATTATTTTTTTATTTATTTAACTTTATTACAAAAAATGTAACAGGCGAAATTCACTTTCAAACAGCTCTATGTTCCATTACACTTTCAAAAGTCGCTAAGTTTCTGATTGGCTCCTGCAAATGCCGCCGTCTTGAGTGTCTATAAATATTATACAGGTGACTTTTTAAACACCATTCAAATTTTTGGAGTCAAAATCACAAAAGATAAGGACCGGCCCCTTAATGGAATCATATTCTTATTTATTTTTTACCTGCTGTGGATCCCACCTTTTTACTTGTACCTACGTTAAATTTCCAAATAATTGCTTTGCATTTTAGATAAAACAGGATGAAAATCGCCCCGGCAGTCACAACATTGTGTAAGCCAAGCCTAATTTAAAATTAAAATTGTTTATTTTTATTATCATTTATTAAAGGTCATTTTTAAGGTTCCGTCCCGTTCCAAACGGGACCCTATTACTGAGACTCCGCTGTCTGTCCGTCTGTCCGTCTGTCCGTCTGTCCGTCTGTCCGTCTGTCTGTCTGTCTGTCTGTCTGTCTGTCTGTCTGTCCGTCAGTCACAGGGCTCTATCGCTTGAACCGTAATACCTAGACACTTGAAATTTTCACCGATTATGTATTACTGTGGCGGATATAACTACAAATACTAAAAATAAAAATAGTTAAAAATTAAAGGGGGTCGTCATACAAGAAACGTGTTTTTTTCAGCGTTTTTAACTTGTTCTTTATAATGGCATTACAACTACATACTTGAAATTTTCACCAATTATGTATTACTATGACCGCAATAACAACAAATACTAAAAATAAAATAAAGTTAAAAATTAAAGGGGGTCGTCATACAAGAAACGTGTTTCTTCAGCGTTTTAAAACATTGTACGGTGGTACGGAACCCTTCATGTACGAGTTCGACTCGCACTTGCCCGTTTATTAAACTTAATTTTAATAAGTGTGTTTTAGAACAACATCTGCATAGGTACATAATAAACATGGATGTATCCCATATTCCGACCATTGCTGGGTCCTTGATATAAGTAAGAACCTAAGTAGCATGTACGAACTTACAACGTTTATTCGAAATATCCATGTCCCATAAACTGTTAAACACTAAACCGTTCATCATTGGTTGATTCAACAAATTAATTTACAAAAAATCATCAATCATTTTACAAAAAAGTCTAATACTAAAATACCGCAAAATCAGCTATAAATCGGATTTGAACGGTACCGGTTCAATCCGCCGCGGATCCATTTGAAGCAGAGAGCCTCGCTGCCCGCCCGAGTGCCCACTTCACTATTTATTCGCGGCTGAATGTTTACATGCTTCAGCCGGTTTTAATGCACCAACGTATAAATAAAATTCTCATTTTGTATATGTAAAGTGTATATTCAGCTAAAAGGGAGTCATTAGTTGGACGGGGATCAATGAAAGAGGTTTAATGTAGGTACTGTTCAATATTGGAGGTAAATAGATGCCGCGATAAAGTGTGAAAAGTGTTTTGTAACGTAGTGGCGTATATTTCGCAGTACCCCAGGACGTGTATGATTGACGCTACTACATAGAAAAGTCACCTAAACAGAAGACAATGTCATTTAAATTTGTAACAGTAAATGAGAATAAGAGGGAAAGAGACAAAAGTTGGGTTTTAATTAGATTATCTCTATAAGATATATTCTTCTTTGCTGGTCTGGGAGAAAAGAAAAAACATAGAATGTACCAGCTGCTTCTCTTCCCGTGCAGATCGTAAAAACCGATCGAGGGAATGGGCGAGAATCTGAATCATCTCAATAGGTGATGTGGTTAGCAACCCATCATTATTATGATTTCCCTTTTCCACCTTTATGCCCACCATTACGCTAAAAGTAGCCCGGGCTTTACCGCCCTAGGCTATGTCTACCCCGTTAGGGATAAAGACGTGATAGTGTATCTGTATCTCTATAAGAAGGTATCTTTTTTGCTCTTTGATTCGTTCATGACGGCTCAAATGATAAGGATGATGTGTTATATCCTCATCATCATTTCAGCCGTATAACGTCCACATAGGATTACTATATACTCTCCCAAGGATTTCCAAAACGACCTAGACCTAGAGCGGCCTGCATCCAGCGTTTTCGAGCGACCTCAGGTCAGGTCGTCTGACCACCTTGTGGGTGGGTGCGAAAACCTTTTTGCCACATCGGCCATCGGTTCCTCACACTATGTGTCCCGCCCACTGCCACTTCAACGAGCTTATCCGCTGAGCTATGTCAGTGACTTTTGTTCTCCTACGAATTTCCTTATTTCAGATCCAATTGCGTAGAGACATTTCCTATACCTAGCCTATGCTAGGTGTAGGAAATGATATTCAGCGCAAAACTGTATAGTTTTGCGCTGAATATCCAAATTTTTTATTGAATTTATTCATATAATTACCGTATGGTAATTATATGAATAAATTCAATAAAAATAAACAAATGTTTAACACGCTTCCACGCACGGCTTGTCAAGTTTTCATTGTCAACAATGGCATTACCTTTTCTGCGATCCCCCTGATGACCCCTCTCGCTCTTGTGTTTTCTCCTGCCAATGCGAGAGAGCGAGAAGGGTATATAATATCAAGATGGTTGCTGGGTAATAACGTGAAATTATATTGTTGCTTGCTTACCTGTTTTCATCATTTGGAAAACTATGAAATATTATGTGTTCTTTGTTGTAATTTGTGGATAAACTATTATATGCGCATCTTCTCACCATGATGGTTACTATTGATTGACAGTTCTCAAGACAAGAGACGTCGTGTATTGCGTGCGGCTAGTAACTAAATCCTAGTTTAGAGCACAGAAAGGCCCAGAAAGTGCGGGGAAGAAGTGCGGGGTCGCCAATTTGCGGGAGACGCTGTGAGATTCCATTCTGTTTGACTCTTATGTATTCTGTGACTTTAGTAAAGTACAATAACATTTCAGCTTGAAATGGAAAATGCAGTGGCTCTCCGCTAGATACTCGCGGCAAATGGAATCGCCACTCGTTATCTCGTATCGATGCACTACATATCGCATCATTTGCTGTTTACTCGCCGCGATGCAAACAGCCACTTCATTTAAAGGGTTTGCTGTAAAGCGATGGATTTATTACACTTGTGAATATTTAGAGGTTGAAATGAAGCACCTTTTATAACGTAACTAACGAGAAGCTTGAGTTTTCTTTTGGTATTAGCAGGCTTGTGTCACTCCCCGTTTATGTATCGAAAATGTACCTACATTATTACTATGCGCGCAGGCTGCCCCTGCTGCTGCCTGGGTGGTAAATTCAGTTCATGAATCGTTTGTCCAGAGTAATAAGAATTAAATTGGCTTGCAATGGATGTCTAGGTATCTATACGAAAAGGTGCTGAGTTCTGACGTGAGCTAAATTAAACCATATCGCTAGCCACATTGAGTAGATATATCTTTTAATTTCTTTGCTGTGTGAGACTTCTGTACGTTAGTATTCTTTATTCTGTGGTATTAGTATGCTTAACAAGTTCAATTACATAATAATATAACAGCCAAATACTCAAATGTAATCAAACTTGTAGTGTCGGTGCTATGTACGTACATATACAAGTAATATATTTTCAGGTAAAGGTCCAAACCACCCTTAAAACCTCTCGGACCCTTGTAATAATCTTCATATTTATGCCCTAGCGAAGGAAAGGGAAGTGATTCATCCCAAGGGACAGCGGACAGACCGTCTAATGCACCTCTGGTAAAAGCAAGGTTCCTATTACTTGACCGGGCTCATATTGGGCTTCATTGCATTTTGTCCCATATTATTTTTATTTTGGGCAGGTCTCAAAAGTGAATAAGTGTATAGAACTCATGAAAGAGCAATGTCGTGTAGAAACGTGATAAAAACCACCATAACTGCTGTAGGTATCATCCTCATTCTAGGCGACTGTTTGGTATGTTTGCCAAGATACCTCGAAATAGTTGTAGGTAGGTTGGTAGCTATTACGTCTCAAAACAACACAATATAATTTCAGTTGTCTTTACTTACCAATTTCCTTGGGGTATAAATAATAAATAAATATATAGGAACAAATCACACTGATTGAGCTAGCCCCAAAGTAAGTTTTAAACTTGTGTTATGGGATACTAACTCAACGATACTATATTTTATAATAAATACATATATAGATAAACACCCAAGACCCAGGACAATTTGAAAAAGGCAATTTTCCAACTTGCCCTGGCTGGGGATCGAACCCAGAATCTCCGGATTGGCGGACTAGCGTGTTGACCATTACACCACGGAGGTCGTTCCACCAGTATCTAGGCACAATCCGACATTTGCTCCAACCGGAGGCTATAACCATTAGATAAAATGTTACAAATTATTTCTTGCAATACCTAACAGGGTTCATATTGTACCTAAGTACATATGTAAGTAAGAACATTGGTTTTAATAAGTTCCTCGATATGAGTGCAATAATGTCATCCCGTGATGTTATATTTACCTCAGAGTAATAATCACTACGTACAACTATTAGCTATAACAACACTGACATATCTAATTCCAATCAATCCTGTCTATTCAACTGTGCTTTAGGTTGAGTGCTCTAATTAAAACGCCAATTATTCCATACTAGTAAATCTAGGTAAGCATAGGAAGCTTGCAGCTTTCGTGTGCGTATCTTATCAAATTCTTGCCCTTATGTCATAAATATCCGTTGTTTCGCATCTGTCAACCATCGATGATCCCTGTTTTGGAGCGAAGTGCAGTGTTTTTAGAAGTGTGTGTGAAATAAATATGTATAATTTCAGTCTTCTTTTCAGTATTGATTATTTTTTTCAGAAAAATATTAACACATTGCTGGACACACTACGTCTATAGGTATAGACGTAGATCAATTGTTCTTTCTATTCTATTGTGTCTGGTTGAGTGTCCAGCAATGTGTTAAATATAAATACTTCAATAACTACAGTTTAGTTTAATTTTTCATTATTTATTTTCTTAAGCATCTACTGTATTATTTAATGTTTTTATTATGAATAAATGAGATTTTCTAGAATTCATTAATAACAATATTACAAACATTAATTTGATTTCATTTATTGATACAAATCGTGGGGCAAAACATATTTTTCTACATTAAGTATACATACGACTCGTTAGGTTCCGTCCATCAGTCACACCTTCAAATAATTACTAAAGCAAATACCTGAAAGAAGGAAGGAGTCCTCCATCTCTTGTAGAGAAGCTTTCTCTAAGAAACTAGTACTATGTAAATTCGGCTTTAAACTTTCGAAGTGGGTGAAATCTTCGTGTTATCCTTTACTAAGTCGAGAGTCTCGTCGCGCTCTATACATCTCTGGCACGGGGTCCGTTTTTCTCCGTCCGGAAATGAGATTTCCTGACTGATATAATAGCTTTCCGCGGATTACATCATGCGAGTTTTGCATTTAGAAAATACGCTCGAGTTATTCAGAGGCTTGACGCGTCAAATTGATTCAACGTTACATGTAAATTGCTATTTTAGTGGCGTAGGCGTAAAGTCAATTTCGGGTTAGTGTAGTTAGAGATATGGAAAAGTTTGTAATAGTCCTAATTTAAGAAAAATAGAGTTTGCTTAAATTATTTGGGAATGTTTAAAACAAATATTACCTACGTATCGACACATGATGATGAGTGATGATTTAAGAAGCTCTGTAGCAGTCTATCTCTAGCAGTTTATTATTCTTATCAAGTCGAAATTGTTTAACTGTACCTAGCTTCAATTTCAAATAATCTTTTACCAGTATGTGGCCATGGCGATCCCTCTGTTGCTAGCCTCAGACGTAGGGTAAACTCGTGTCACGACAGATATCATAATCCGGAATTGTTTGTATGCTTCTTCTACTTATCGAGTCGAAATAATTTAATGTAGCTTCAATTTCAAATCAATGTATGCTATATATGTATATCATTATCATCCAGGTCTTTTTTAGTCTCCACTGCAGGAAGACGACCCTCTCTGTACTACCCGAGCCATACCAGCCAGAGCAGCTAGAGGATTTGGCTTGTCTACACTCTCCACGCTGGCCAGACGGGTGTTGGAGAGGTCCCATTGACGTTTAAAAGCTTTGTTTAGCTTGTGTTTCCTAAGTCGCCTTCTACGACATCCCCGGGAAGACTTGGAGTGGTCCTATTCTACTCTGCCAAGAACCACACGGCAAATATGTATATATTTTTTATACCTATGATGATTATTGTAATAAAACGAATGTATATGTTACAGACAATTTGTATAATTTAGGCATTCTATACAATGCGGAGCTCTAGGCAATGTATGAAATATTGTTTTTATCGGTCATAAATCATAATTATACACATTGCTTAGTCTATTTACACAAGACAGATGGAATAGAAAATGCAAACAGGGACTGCTTACCTCAAAGAACGGGAAAAAGATCAGAATACCTAATATTTATTACATAACAGAAATCGTCTTGATAAGCGAAGTACATAGGAAGACAGTTAACCAACGCTCAGGTTTCGTTTTGCAGGTAACCAACTCATCCGGCTCATTCTTATCCCCACGAGGACGCTCGTCAGGCAGCCACGGCTCCAATTCAATTCTCGTTGAGCCTACTAGCTCCCAAAGGACAAGTCGAGATCCCGCACAGATATACGCAGAAATAGATGCCTTATGTTTGAAAATGAAATATGACGCTTACGACGCGACGTCAGAAGTCAAAAAAATAAAAAGAACCGAGGTACATAGAAATATGATGATGTTACATCGCTGTTTGCACTCCTCAACTCACGTGATGCAGATGTTGCGAACTGTACCTATTTTTAACCGACTGCGCCAGAAGGAGGGTTATGTTTTTCGAGTGTATGTATGTACTTGCCCAAGAATGGGACACCATAGGCTAACAAAATAAAATGTAGTGATGTATATTTCTATGGCACACTCTACAGCCTAAATGGCTTAATGGATTTTAGCTCGAGAGGTATTGTATTCTTCTTTATTCTAAGAGTGACACTGGGTATATAAAATTTTAAATTTTTGGAGCTTTAATTATGACTCTTACTTTTTTTTAATTTAAAGCCTTTCGAATTAGTCATCAAAATAAAGGATTTTAACAAGGTTTACAAAAATATATAAGAACAACATAAATTTTTAAATGTTATTTCAAGTGAAAAATGCTAAAAATGATATTATGCTCGCCTATCAAAGCGTGTTTTTAGTTGCATCCTAGACTGTTGTATCACGAAGTCAGCATTTTTTGTTTTATTTTTTAATACTTACTTAATCATCTCACTTTTATAATGATTTCAAACGTGAGTTATAAACATAGTACTTTCATAATATCCTCACATGCTACTCCAATCCAAATTTGATCCCACGAATCGCAACCCTGATGAAAACCATCTGCTTCCCCCTAGTACTTGAAACTATGTGTAATTACATTTTTCACTATAATACGAAAGCGTTTACCGTATATATCTTTATTTGAATAAAGCTTTTTAATTAAATTATAGCACACAATAAATAAAATAAATAAATAAATATATAGGGACAAATCACACTGATTCAGCTAGCCCCAAATTAAGTTTTTTACGAGTAAACTTGTGTTATGGGATACTAACTCAACGATAATTTTATGATAAATACATATAAGTATAGATAAACACCCAAGACCCAGGACAATTTGAAAAAGGCCTTTTTCCAACTTGCCCTGGCTGGGGATCAAACCATAACTTCTGTTATCTATTGAAATACACGTCTATCTGCGAGTTTCAGCTTTTCCCGTTTATTAACATTTCAGAATACGCAATCCAATCATTTTAATTACTTAGCTGTATTATACAAGGAACGTTTAGCCTTATGCTGTCCTTTTGTATCTTCAAAACAAAATACGCAATGATAATTAAGGATTCCGTTTCATTTGCTAAATTAAATTCTAAGTCACTTCGCAGAAATCTTAGCAAAGTGTCCTTCTAGGTAAGGAGAGATATTATTCTCAAAATTTTATTTATAAATTGGTAAAAAGGAAAATTTCGCTTACTTATTTTCTTCATTTATTCATATTTAATACTAAGTAAGATTCAAATAAACAAACTTTTCACGCTCAGGGTTTTGGTTGATCTCTATTACCATATAATAGTAAAATGTGTTGTATTCCAATTAAAAAAAAATTACGACGCTGCCGTTGTGTATTCTAATACTATTCCTAATCGTAACTATTATTATAAATGCGAAAGTGAGATATTTGTTTGTTTGTTACCTCTTCACGCTTTATTTACTAAACCAATCTTCTTGAAAATTCGCATAATTATAGTTAGGAGTACTAAGAAGGACATAGGGTACCTTTCATCTCGGAAAAATGTAATGTTCCCGTAGGATGCGCGAGCGAAGCCGCGGGCAAAAGCTAGTATTTTATAATTTTAAAACTAAATTCAACTTTTTTTTTGCTGACTGCCAATATTATTTTTGATTCTACATTCGTGTTCGGTTTTCAAATGTGTTTTAACGCCTAGGGAATTTGCTTTTTACTTTTCAGTGTCTAGAGAATTACCAGTGACTTTAGCCCCAAGTATTTGGGAAAAAAACATAGTTTTTCGAATAGATGAGATGAAAACAAACTTTTCACGCTCAGGTTTTTGGTTGATCTCTGTACCATATTAATCACTGTGGTAGAGTATAATAACCTGCTATCAGTCAATAGGACAATTTTGGTTCTGCTTTTCTTACCAACGCAGTCCCTATTCACCTTTATCTTACTTATATGTGCAATTGAGCATGTATTGTAGGTACAATTAATACATAAACTGTGTGAAAAGTTGCTTATAATTTTGAAACTGAAACCTAAAACTTGGAAAGGGTTGAAGGAAATTCCTGAAACGTTCAGATATTTCCTTCAATCCTCAAGTTTGCACAACTTTCATGAGCGAGAGGTGGAAATATTTCTTTAAAATTAATTTTGTTTCCAACTGGAGATAGACAGAATCAATCCGGGGAAATATTTCCTGACGTTAACAAATGCCTTTCGGGGAAGTCGCTCAAATTATTTTTCTATTAGTCTAGCTAAACGAGATTAGCTTGGTTCGCGAAAGTGATCATCTAAGTAATAATATTTTAGACGTACTACGAGTAGGTACCTTACAAAAGTATAGACGGGGCGGGCGGTTTAACTTTCAGGTATGTTTGTAACATCTTATTAAAACAAGCTTGAAATTATATGAATACAATTATTTTTTTAAGATAGATTTTTTTATACAAGGGTTAGAAAAATCAACACACAGTTTTACAGAATACATAAAATAATTCAATCCCAGACCAGCATGGATTTATCCATTTTTGGTATTTTGACGGTAATTTTAATTTCATAATACTTTAGTGATCTAATATTATATAGTCCGTGGTTCGAGTTATTACGGGTATGTCCCTTCCACGTTGTATAATAGGACCGCTGATAAAAAAGGTAACCTTAAATTCCACAAGTCTAATCGCAATTTTAATGATTGCAAATGATAAGCTTGGGAAACAAGGAAAATGGTCGCAAAAAAGGTGTGTCGCAGCCGAGTGGAGGCAATTATCTGTGTCTACGCCGTAATTACTGGACCCGGGGTCCCGGGGGCTTCAACCAGATAAGCGGCTCAGCCAGCATTTACATAAACCAGGAGCCTGACTTAAGTAGCGTTATGATTCCTCCAAGCTAATACATCATTTTTATTATTAAAAAAATTCTTAAATTTATTTTAGTTGTGGCGGAATAAATAAACTCGCATAGTTCATGCATACATGTTTCCTAAAAACGTTACTTACACTGATTTTTTGGGGCATTTGTATAAAAATTATATATTTACTGAGCTGACATTCGCTTTCAGAGATTTTCAAAGATAAAGTATGATAGGGATACACTTTATCAACAGACCATTTGTCTTTGGTCATCATCATCCGAGCGTGTTCCCGGTTGCATCATCAGCGGTTACGTTTTAGAGCCCGGGGTCCGCTACCTAACCTAGACGATTTGACGATGTTACAGGTTTTTTACACAGAGCTACTGCCGTCTGACCTCCGCAACCCAAAGGGTAAACCAGAACCAATCCTAGGATAGGTACAAACGCTAGATGGCGTTCAGGACCAACGGCTTTACGTGCCTTCCGAAGCACGGAATCATCTTTCTTTTATCGGATAATCAGGTGATTCAAGCCTGCAATATCCTAAACAGACTGGAAACAACTTTTAACAAAGTATGCCTCCCAGTGGGATTTGAACCCATGACCTCCGGATCACAAGGCAAACACCTTGACCACTGGACCGCGGAGGCAGTCAACCATTGGTCTTTGGTATTTTAAACAAATTATACTTCAACGAGTAAGGGTTGGCTAAAAACACTAGTCTTGCCTAATTAGCTTTTAATTTTAATCGTAGATCTATCTTTTGTAACTTCGGCGTTGAACAATAGTTCGTTGTTTCCTTTCGACGGGACGGACAAATAATAATTAATCGCCAGAAATTTACAAACATATAAAGATTACACAAAAATATGACATAGTTTATTATCATCAGGTGTTTTTTTTTAGTCTCCACTGCAGGAACAAGACCCTCTGTTTACTACCAGAGCCATATATTAGCCAGAGCAGTCAGAGGATTTGGCCTACACTCTCCACGCTGGCCAGATGGATTGGAGTGGTCATTGATGTTTACTTAGAAGCTTTGTTTAGCTTGTGTTTCCTATCTTTCCTAAGTCGCCTTTTACGACATCCACGGTTAGACTTGGAGTGTACTATTCTACTCTGCTGGGCGGTAACCACACGGCTTATAACAAAGTTAGTTATCGCGTCTCTATTCTATTTGAAAAATGTAAAGTTACTTTAATTTATATACTTAGCTAAAAGGACTATTTATTTATTTATTTATTTACCAATTTATGTACACGGACAATATATACAGAGAATACATAAACAAACAGTTGTACAAAGGCACTACTTATCTCAAAAGAGATCTCTTCCAGTAGGCCCGTGAGAGGAGATGTTCATATATGAAAGGCATACAGGCGTGTTCGTTAAATAAAGGAAGAAGAAATTAACATACTATGAAACTACAGATAAACATACATATACATATTATTTATTTAAAAAACTTTATTGTACATCAACGATAGTTACACATAATAAAATAACAAAGATAATTTTACAAATGGTGGACTTATCGCAGAAGGGATCTCTTCCAGTCGACCAGTAGGGCAGAGGACAGTTACAAATTTATTAGGAAGGCAGAAGTACGTACAGAGCAATGAAAAAAAAACAAGTTTAATATTAAGCTTAAACACTACTACTAGTACTATTTTAGCCATTGTAGGTAATATTTTTTTCTGTGTTGCACGATTCATGGGCTATATACGTAAAACATTCTCTGTTATATTTCGTTGTTATTTGGAACATAAATATACTTAAATATTAAAATAGAGGGCTAACCTAAGCAAATATTTAAGTTATAAACATAACCCTAACTACTTACATATTCACCTCACGTCTAGCTCTAGTATAATTGAATCGAATCGAAAGGCTATCGAGAATCGTAAGCCGCATTGGAACGTGCGGAACGGACGATGTTAGGAGAACTTATAGATAATTCAAGCAAATGAACATCGCGGTGAGTAGCTGAGCCAGCACGACGTGTACGATTCAGCGCAGAATCAAGTCGAACCGGGAATGCCCAGCCCGTTCACCCAGGGATCTTACTACTTGATGATTCGGTGCCGGATGATTTTATTTTTGAACGACGAAAGTGCCTTCTTCAGGCACGAATTTATATAATTCGCTCCTATGCCCAAAGCCTTGAGTTTGCTCATTTCTCTTGGTCAGGAGGGTGATGACACCGTTGACGTGCTTGACTGTTCGCTGGGGAAATTCACAAATGAGGCATTAATACATATACCTTCTTTGTTAAATAGTCTATAGCTATTTTGTATTATATGCCATGCGGAGGCTCCTTTTATGCTATACAAACTAAAAGGGACATACCCGTAATAAATCGAACCACGGGCTATACTAGATCACTAAAGTATAATGAAATTAAAATATCAGTCAAAAAACAAAAAAAAATTTGACACTCCTATACAAATCGCCCGGGCGGCCGCACAATTTTGTATGGAAATGCCGAAAATTATTTTTGTTTTTTGTATAGGTCTAGTATAGATCGTGGTTTGATTTATTACGGGTATATCCCTTCCACGTTGTATTTCATGAGGAGGCTCCTTTTATACACCCGTGTCATAGGTTCGTGCTAAGTCCCTTTATAATCCATAAAATCATTATTTAAGTAGTCTGTTTTGGGTATATGTAAGCAGTATGCCTGTAAAAACGAGCTGTATTGGAAATAAAAACAAAACATAGCGGTGACACATAATCAAGTCACAGATTACATGATCGAATCGGAATTTCTGAACCCGTCACCCTGACCTTTCATTAATCTGAGCCGTCACCCAATGTTTCGTTTCATGATAAATTGAACAGATGAACATTTCAGTAAGAAGTTGGGACGTGTGCGATTCCACACAGAATCAAGTAAGGGAAATCTGAGCCCGTTCGCTTAATTTTTTCGATTTTGATAATTCGAGTAAATGAATATGTCGTTGAGAAGCTGAGCTTGATTATTTCAAAGAGTTTGTAAAGTGTTAATAAGGTTAACCCGAAATATGGATGGCGCGTGGGTTCGAAAAATATCTATTGGTAATTTATTATATCCAATCCGTCTTTTAGATTATCCTTAAAGTAATGCACCTTATTTTTGGTTTATTTAAGCCAAAAATGAAAAAGATACTCAGTATCTAAGTTCCAAGTGGGGATTATGCCATGACTTCTCAAAAAAGCTGTACCTACCATGGTCACGCATTTAAATGGACTATACCACGAAAGGCTTAGCATACTTGGCATTTTCTGGCCTGAGAAGATCTTCAAGGAACACGGCGGGAGGCGTGCTGGGAAATGCCAATTGATAAGCAGATTATGTGTCGTAAATGGACATGGATAGGCCAAACTCTTAGGAGAGAGACCACACACATCCCAGGCAAGCCCTGAAGTCGACTCTTCAGGGCAAGCGGAAAGTAGGCTGTCTCAAGAAGAGCTGGCGGTGCACAGAGGCAGCGAAGATGAAGACGATCGGGCTAACCTGGCCAAAAGTAAAGCACGTAGCCAAAGACCGAGCGCATTGGCGAAAGACTGTTGAAGCTCTTTGCCCCACCTGGGGGCCTTAGGACCTTAAGCCAAGGAAGTCAAGTACCACGAAAGAAAACAACCGTGTAAATTATTTTACTGACGAGCAGAATACATTTTTTTTCTCATTTCACGCTATAAGTGACTATGGGTACGAGACCGAATCGAGTCAGCAGTTGCCCGCAATTTTTCCGATGACGAACAGTTTCGCATCACGCCAAACCCGCTGACTCATCGAGGGCTATTACTCGCTTCAACATCTCCGACTGACTACTGGCTTTTGTTTCTTTAAAAAAGATCAGCAAAGTTTGTTCGCTTAGAAGTTTTTTTGGTGATAGAGTTTCAGTCCCATTTCAATTTTTTTCAGGTAATTTGAAAAATTGGTACGTAGAAGCTCTTTCTAAATGGTTCTGTACTCCAATTTAAAATAAAAAATATTTTCTTCAACAAAAATATAAGGAATTTGTCTTAATCCAAAATTACGTAAGGAAAAGGAGTCTTTTCTCTTACTACTAACTGAATAAATGATTTAATTTAAATAGATACTTCGTGGGATACATGTTCTTTAAAAAGCATAGAAGTAAAACGTATATGAAGATACATAATACCTGTTATGTACTTCTTGAACACTCTTGAAGCTTTGTATGGTTTTAATTAACCTATTTGAGGCATCCATATTTTCAAAGTGTCAAAGATTTGCCCATGTATCTGTCGGTTGGAAAGTTTTGGATACTTTATCTTATCCAAGTAACCAACTTTAGTTAAGTATACAATTTACATTATATACATAGTTAACGAATTATGTGATATCTTATTATAATATTCGTTTAATATCCACTCAGAAATTGTGCTTAAATCCATAAAATACTTTTATGTATGTATTCTATACGGTTAGGTATTATTTTCATATTAACTTGGGTATCATTAAGATTTCCCACAACCTTGATTTAATTGTAATAACCTTGATGAACTTTGTTTAAAGACAAGGCTGTTATTATTATATACTTAGATTAGATTAGGTACTGGCTGTGCGTCTATGTGGGATGAATTCGATCCTCACTAGGCATGACTTGTGATGTCTGCGATAGTACGAGTACTCATGTTATGTACGATCATTTTTAAGTGGAAACTTGCGCACTATTAAGTAGAGTGTAAAATGGAAAGGCAATGACGGAATTCTCCATTACCTCTGCCAGTAATTAATTTTCTTCGCTTCTTTCCATACAATAACACTGACAAAAGACTAGCTTTTACTATTTAAACATACTATGTCGAAGTTACGCGACCGAAGTTCGGCGGCTTATTAATTACTTCGCCGAAATGTAGGCTCGTCAAAGTATGTTACTACTTACTAGTAATTCAAAAGCGTTGCAGGCGTAACCACACCGATATTCGATCACGCAACATCGGCATAGTATGTTTAGACAGATGTGAAAAATAGAAATATTTTATTACATCTAAAAATACCTACCTAAGGCGATGAAAAATTGCACATCATATGAACATCAAACTATATAACAACGTAGATACATCATAACAACAGAATTGCTACCACCGAAATCTTGCGCACATAACAAAGGCATAAAAGATATTGAACGGGAAACTTTATGAGGAATGTTTATCGGATCCGCTCTATTGAATCTCGCCGCACAGGCCCGCACTAAGGGTGAACTGTACGTGTTGTAAAAGGAACTCTTTATCACTATCATGTGGTAGCAAACTTACTATTTTTACTGATAATCTTCTGAATAAATAAAATATCGTGCTACTTTTGACTTTAACTATTAATAAACATAACTAGTTGACAAAATTGGTAAAAAACTGCAATCAATAAAGGAACACAATAAAAAAAATGAGTAGACGGCCATGTTGCTTCCAAAATCATTGCAGTGTAGAGTTCCGCGGGATGCTTTACACACAAACAAATTATTGATATTTAGAAAATGTCAGACCCCTCGAAGATCCCAGTGAGACGGTTAAACCCAGACGCTACTTTGGATGCTAAAAAAAGTTTATATGAATTTATACTAATAAATACTTATGTAAGTAAAATCCTTCCTAAATCCTTCCTCCTTCCTTAAAAAGTCCTTCACTGTAGAAGCTGTTCGGCTTTGGAACGCACTGCCACTGTCCATCCGACAGGCTCGAACGCTAGCCAGCTTTAAATCACAAGTCAAATCACACTTCCTTTCTTCTTTGTAAGTCACTCTTTTCCTTTCATGCGAAAGGAAAAGAGTGACTTGTTTAGGTTCTTACTTTCTTTCGTGTACACTATCTTATTTATATTATATATATATGTAAATATTTTTTATATAAATACATACGTATTATATGTATTCTATAATATTTTATTTGTATATCTCCTTTGAAATATTGCACCTCACCTGTAACATATCTAAATTTATTTTGTATCCATACTACCCTAAGGTTGCCTGGAAGAGATTGCTGTGCGATAAGGCCGCCTTTTGTATGCTAAAATTTATCTCTATTATTTATGTATAATTTGTTAAATTGTGTGCAATAAAGAGTAAACTAAATAAATAATAAATAAATAAAATAATAATGAGTAAAATTAATTAATAATATTTACGAAATATGACTCAAATTGGTTAACACTTGAGTGATTTGTACTCAAATATTAATTTAATCTACTGTATTAAAATATTCATTAGTTAATGAAAACTTTCACAATAGAAAATCTTACTTTTAAAAACTAGATGTAAAAATTATTAACTAGATATTAATTAATATATTATATTCCTAAATCCAACCCTTCATGTCAACAGTGGCGAAGAAATTCGCTAATCGGAATACTCCCCTTTGTTTCAGAAAGATGTATATTTATGAAGAGAGATAATTTTAAAGCTGCTTGTTAATAAATAGCTGTGTAGTCTTACTGAGGGTTACTATGTCAAACCTCAGTTTTATAAAATTAATTAATATATTAACTTACTACGTATTATTTTTACTATGAATCATTATGCATACTTGCCTACATCTTATTGGGAACAAATCTCGTTTTAAATAAATGTCTTGGTACTTAAAATTTACGTTACGCACATTCAGTTTAGTTGTGTGTTTACTGAAAGACATTTCATCGGTGCAAAAGTTCAGTAGCTTCCTCCCCCCTATGCTCCCCGCATTACAATGTTTAACATTGTGACACTATTTAAATTAATATTTTAACCTGAAAGTATACTTTTTCAAGTGGTCCTTCGTCTACCAGGGCGAAAGAAGATTTTATTTTACAGTGTTTCATTAATTATTAAAATTAACATCTTTATCATCGTCAGGCTTAGATTTCTAATTAAAACGTGCTATTATCGGTCTTCCAATTAATTATGAGTGTGTCGAAGTCGAAGCCTTTAGAAGCTCGTGTACACCTACAGGAATACTGCTTTGAAGTTCTTTATACAATACAATTTACTCAAATTATTTTGGGAAATATGTTATATACTTATATGTATGTTGACTTTCAATTTACATACCTTGTCAAATTCGAATAGACAATTAATTTACGCCAGGTACCTGCCGTACAACATTTCTGTTTCGTTCTACCTACACAGTTTTTCATTTAAATCTAAAAAAATATTAAAACGAAAATACTTATATGCAAGTAGGTAGGTCAGTAAAGTACTGACAAAAAAATATTTTATGGAGCATCCACAGCGAGACCGTCTCCGTGGCGTAGTGGTTAAAACGTCAGTCCGCCACTCCGCCACACTTTTGTGGCTACTTGTTACTATTTGTTGAATGTTTACTCATCGCGTTCATACCGCCATTATCATAAATTAACAAAATATAACAAACAGTAACTTTCACAAGCGAGATGTTCTCGATTGTTGGAGAATGTTGACTGATTTCAAAAGTTAGGTAACATTACCTAACATTTATGTTACCAACACGGTAACATATACCATATACTAACAAATAACTTTTTGCTATCGATTGGTGCTCAGTAACACTTGAAAACGATATTCTACAAAAAGTATAACTGCGTTGTGGATGCACCTTTACTTTTTTATAATTTTGAAAATATGTTGACTTGAAAAGGTCTCAATGTCAAGTCCGGTCTTTTCAAGCTTTTAATGAACTTGAAATGATTGTTAGTTTGTGTGTTTATATTGGTTTTTAAACTATCGCTTAAATTATTCAGTTAGTGTAGTGTGTACCGGGGTTAATACGTAAATATAAAGACAATGTGGGTATTGACACTAATGACATTATAAAATGTGGGTAGTGTTATTATCAAAAAATCTGCGTTCACCATCAACAAGACTACACCGCTGCTCTCCAATCAGTCTGCGACCACGAAAGATGTAACTCTTTGTCGAAACGTTAGACAAAACAATAAAAAAAAAGGTTCGTGCTAAGTCCCGTTATATATATATGTCGCAGAATGAAATTATCACTGTTATTTTACGCTGCTAGCGCCATCTATCGAGGCGACCGAGTAACGTATAACGTTAATTGATAGTGAACCGATCCGTAAAGCGAGTAAGTGAATGAGCGCTAGTGAGTTGTTCTTGAATGTATGTTTGACATTTCGAATGAACGTTCGAACGAACGTTTCTGAACGAATGATAGCTAGTGAAGCTTTTCCCAGAGTCAGTAGTTCGGTCATTGTGAATGAGTGGTCTGAGTGAGCGGCCGACTTCACTTCACGTTCGAGAACCGACCGCGCCGGGTGTGCGCACTGATTCTATCGAATTTAAAATAACGTGTTCCGCGTAATGTCGGGCAGCGGTGATCAAAATCCGTTTGCATCCGCGACAGCAGCGGTGGGATCGGAACAACATTCCTCTAGTACGATCCACCAGCCGCCTTCTACCTGTAACGAGACATATTTTCGCGACTCGACTGGAGAAAATCAAGATGGCTCCACGCGCGACGAAAACGAGAATACCGCGCAATCCGATAACGCGAGTGTTTTTAATCCGTCCTCCGCGATGTGGGCATCGTTTTTTCGGGGTATGGCGGAAAGTTTTCGTGATCAAGCAGGAACATCGACGTTCAAACCACCTGCCAAGAAAATGAAACCGAGTAATGTTTACATACCCTCGTTTGACCCGGATGATTGTGAATTTACGGCGGCGCAGTGGTGTGAAGAAATAGAGAACCACCGTGTACAACATTCATGGACTGACTACGAGACAAGAAATGCTGCTTTTACTCATCTACGTGGCCGCGCCCGTAAGTGGGCGTCCAAATCGTACCCTCTGTGTAATTCATGGAACGAAGCGAAGGAGCGGTTGTCACGTCAATTTGCTACGACGAAGAGGTTCCACGATATCTTTCGCGACCTGGTCCAGTACACAAGCGACCGTGCTTCAACCTACATTGAATACTCCACAAACAAACTGGCAATGATTGATCGACTGGAGACTGGCTGGAGTGAGGCGAATAAAATAGAAGTCGTCATCTCAGGTATCTCCAATGATCAGGTACGTTCCGATTTGTTAAAAAATACCCCGGCCAGCTTTGTATCGCTTGATAGACATCTTAGTACTTATCCTAAGATCAAAAGTAATAAACGTCCTTTGTCGTCTCATCCTGTTTCTAGTGAGCCTAAACGGCGTAAAGTGGATTCGAGTAATCGCGTTGTGTGTCACAATTGTGGCAAAGTTGGGCACTATAAACGAAATTGTAAAATTCGAATTCAGGTTAAGGAAACTTCTAATGGAGACAGTCCTCAGTCTTCAACCAAGCCTGTTAATAAGAACGTTGAGTGCACCTATTGCCACAAGCTGGGACACGCAGAGCAAGTTTGTTTCTCTAAACAAAGGGACGAAAAGTTTAAGAATAGGAACGCTACCAAGTCTGTTAATATGTGCATGCAATTGGGTTCGCCGCTTACCCAAATAAATGTCGCCGGATTTAAGTTGCAAGCCCTTGTCGATAGCGGCTCGGACTGCTCGCTAATTCGTAAATAGGTTGCTGACGAAATGACCGGGCCGCGAGAATTTGTCTTTACGCACCTTACTGGTATTGGTTCAGCTTCCGCCTACTCCTTTTCACGTATTACGTTACCTATTGAGATTAATAACGTACATGTAGAAGTCAGTTTTGTTATTGTAGATTCTCATGCTCTACCTCACGATGTTATTATAGGCAGAGATATTTGTACCCGCCCCGGTTTGAGCCTAATAATAAATAGTCAAGGTGTCCAGGTTATTCGCGAGGTCCAAATGGACGTTTGCGCTTTGGAGAGCGCCGAAACTGAGAAAATCGATACCGACTTGACAGATGCGGATGATGTTTTGCGTTTGCGATCAGTAATACAACGGTTTAATGAAAACTTCGTCAAGGGTAATTCACAGTCAGTTGTCACGACAGGTGAAATGGTAATTAGGTTTAAAGACCCAAACAAAATTGTACAACGTCAGCCGTATCGTCTAGCCCCTCAAGAACGCAAAGTTATGAAAGATATAATTACTGATCTACAGTCGAAAAACATTATCCGTGAAAGTTCATCCCCTTTTTCTAGTCCTGCTATACTCGTCAAAAAAAAAGACGGTACCGACCGACTTTGTATTGACTTTAGAGAGCTTAACTCAAACACGGTACGAGACAACTACCCCCTGCCGTTGATTTCAGAGCAACTAGATACCTTAGGGCAATCCTCTCTTTTTACGACGCTGGACATGGCGTCCGGATTCTATCAGATCCCCATGTCAGAAAAGTCCAATTCCATCGAGAGGACAGCGTTCGTGACTCCAGACGGTTCTTACGAGTTTCTGAAAATGCCTTTTGGGTTATGTAATGCCCCAGCTGTTTACCAAAGGGCTATAAATAAAGCGTTAGGTAAATTACGAGACGTTGTAGCTACGGTTTATATGGATGATGTTCTTATATTTTCGAAAACGAAAGAAGAGGCATTCCAACATCTGCAGCAGGTCCTGGAGGTACTCGCGAACGCTGGCGCTCGTGAACGCATTAGATAAAATGTTACAAATTATTTCTTGCAATACCTAACAGGGTTCATATTGTACCTAAGTACATATGTAAGTAAGAACATTGGTTTTAATAAGTTCCTCGATATGAGTGCAATAATGTCATCCCGTGATGTTATATTTACCTCAGAGTAATAATCACTACGTACAACTATTAGCTATAACAACACTGACATATCTAATTCCAATCAATCCTGTCTATTCAACTGTGCTTTAGGTTGAGTGCTCTAATTAAAACGCCAATTATTCCATACTAGTAAATCTAGGTAAGCATAGAAAGCTTGCAGCTTTCGTGTGCGTATCTTATCAAATTCTTGCCCTTATGTCATAAATATCCGTTGTTTCGCATCTGTCAACCATCGATGATCCCTGTTTTGGAGCGAAGTGCAGTGTTTTTAGAAGTGTGTGTGAAATAAATATGTATAATTTCAGTCTTCTTTTCAGTATTGATTATTTTTTTCAGAAAAATATTAACACATTGCTGGACACACTACGTCTATAGGTATAGACGTAGATCAATTGTTCTTTCTATTCTATTGTGTCTGGTTGAGTGTCCAGCAATGTGTTAAATATAAATACTTCAATAACTACAGTTTAGTTTAATTTTTCATTATTTATTTTCTTAAGCATCTACTGTATTATTTAATGTTTTTATTATGAATAAATGAGATTTTCTAGAATTCATTAATAACAATATTACAAACATTAATTTGATTTCATTTATTGATACAAATCGTGGGGCAAAACATATTTTTCTACATTAAGTATACATACGACTCGTTAGGTTCCGTCCATCAGTCACACCTTCAAATAATTACTAAAGCAAATACCTGAAAGAAGGAAGGAGTCCTCCATCTCTTGTAGAGAAGCTTTCTCTAAGAAACTAGTACTATGTAAATTCGGCTTTAAACTTTCGAAGTGGGTGAAATCTTCGTGTTATCCTTTACTAAGTCGAGAGTCTCGTCGCGCTCTATACATCTCTGGCACGGGGTCCGTTTTTCTCCGTCCGGAAATGAGATTTCCTGACTGATATAATAGCTTTCCGCGGATTACATCATGCGAGTTTTGCATTTAGAAAATACGCTCGAGTTATTCAGAGGCTTGACGCGTCAAATTGATTCAACGTTACATGTAAATTGCTATTTTAGTGGCGTAGGCGTAAAGTCAATTTCGGGTTAGTGTAGTTAGAGATATGGAAAAGTTTGTAATAGTCCTAATTTAAGAAAAATAGAGTTTGCTTAAATTATTTGGGAATGTTTAAAACAAATATTACCTACGTATCGACACATGATGATGAGTGATGATTTAAGAAGCTCTGTAGCAGTCTATCTCTAGCAGTTTATTATTCTTATCAAGTCGAAATTGTTTAACTGTACCTAGCTTCAATTTCAAATAATCTTTTACCAGTATGTGGCCATGGCGATCCCTCTGTTGCTAGCCTCAGACGTAGGGTAAACTCGTGTCACGACAGATATCATAATCCGGAATTGTTTGTATGCTTCTTCTACTTATCGAGTCGAAATAATTTAATGTAGCTTCAATTTCAAATCAATGTATGCTATATATGTATATCATTATCATCCAGGTCTTTTTTAGTCTCCACTGCAGGAAGACGACCCTCTCTGTACTACCCGAGCCATACCAGCCAGAGCAGCTAGAGGATTTGGCTTGTCTACACTCTCCACGCTGGCCAGACGGGTGTTGGAGAGGTCCCATTGACGTTTAAAAGCTTTGTTTAGCTTGTGTTTCCTAAGTCGCCTTCTACGACATCCCCGGGAAGACTTGGAGTGGTCCTATTCTACTCTGCCAAGAACCACACGGCAAATATGTATATATTTTTTATACCTATGATGATTATTGTAATAAAACGAATGTATATGTTACAGACAATTTGTATAATTTAGGCATTCTATACAATGCGGAGCTCTAGGCAATGTATGAAATATTGTTTTTATCGGTCATAAATCATAATTATACACATTGCTTAGTCTATTTACACAAGACAGATGGAATAGAAAATGCAAACAGGGACTGCTTACCTCAAAGAACGGGAAAAAGATCAGAATACCTAATATTTATTACATAACAGAAATCGTCTTGATAAGCGAAGTACATAGGAAGACAGTTAACCAACGCTCAGGTTTCGTTTTGCAGGTAACCAACTCATCCGGCTCATTCTTATCCCCACGAGGACGCTCGTCAGGCAGCCACGGCTCCAATTCAATTCTCGTTGAGCCTACTAGCTCCCAAAGGACAAGTCGAGATCCCGCACAGATATACGCAGAAATAGATGCCTTATGTTTGAAAATGAAATATGACGCTTACGACGCGACGTCAGAAGTCAAAAAAATAAAAAGAACCGAGGTACATAGAAATATGATGATGTTACATCGCTGTTTGCACTCCTCAACTCACGTGATGCAGATGTTGCGAACTGTACCTATTTTTAACCGACTGCGCCAGAAGGAGGGTTATGTTTTTCGAGTGTATGTATGTACTTGCCCAAGAATGGGACACCATAGGCTAACAAAATAAAATGTAGTGATGTATATTTCTATGGCACACTCTACAGCCTAAATGGCTTAATGGATTTTAGCTCGAGAGGTATTGTATTCTTCTTTATTCTAAGAGTGACACTGGGTATATAAAATTTTAAATTTTTGGAGCTTTAATTATGACTCTTACTTTTTTTTAATTTAAAGCCTTTCGAATTAGTCATCAAAATAAAGGATTTTAACAAGGTTTACAAAAATATATAAGAACAACATAAATTTTTAAATGTTATTTCAAGTGAAAAATGCTAAAAATGATATTATGCTCGCCTATCAAAGCGTGTTTTTAGTTGCATCCTAGACTGTTGTATCACGAAGTCAGCATTTTTTGTTTTATTTTTTAATACTTACTTAATCATCTCACTTTTATAATGATTTCAAACGTGAGTTATAAACATAGTACTTTCATAATATCCTCACATGCTACTCCAATCCAAATTTGATCCCACGAATCGCAACCCTGATGAAAACCATCTGCTTCCCCCTAGTACTTGAAACTATGTGTAATTACATTTTTCACTATAATACGAAAGCGTTTACCGTATATATCTTTATTTGAATAAAGCTTTTTAATTAAATTATAGCACACAATAAATAAAATAAATAAATAAATATATAGGGACAAATCACACTGATTCAGCTAGCCCCAAATTAAGTTTTTTACGAGTAAACTTGTGTTATGGGATACTAACTCAACGATAATTTTATGATAAATACATATAAGTATAGATAAACACCCAAGACCCAGGACAATTTGAAAAAGGCCTTTTTCCAACTTGCCCTGGCTGGGGATCAAACCATAACTTCTGTTATCTATTGAAATACACGTCTATCTGCGAGTTTCAGCTTTTCCCGTTTATTAACATTTCAGAATACGCAATCCAATCATTTTAATTACTTAGCTGTATTATACAAGGAACGTTTAGCCTTATGCTGTCCTTTTGTATCTTCAAAACAAAATACGCAATGATAATTAAGGATTCCGTTTCATTTGCTAAATTAAATTCTAAGTCACTTCGCAGAAATCTTAGCAAAGTGTCCTTCTAGGTAAGGAGAGATATTATTCTCAAAATTTTATTTATAAATTGGTAAAAAGGAAAATTTCGCTTACTTATTTTCTTCATTTATTCATATTTAATACTAAGTAAGATTCAAATAAACAAACTTTTCACGCTCAGGGTTTTGGTTGATCTCTATTACCATATAATAGTAAAATGTGTTGTATTCCAATTAAAAAAAAATTACGACGCTGCCGTTGTGTATTCTAATACTATTCCTAATCGTAACTATTATTATAAATGCGAAAGTGAGATATTTGTTTGTTTGTTACCTCTTCACGCTTTATTTACTAAACCAATCTTCTTGAAAATTCGCATAATTATAGTTAGGAGTACTAAGAAGGACATAGGGTACCTTTCATCTCGGAAAAATGTAATGTTCCCGTAGGATGCGCGAGCGAAGCCGCGGGCAAAAGCTAGTATTTTATAATTTTAAAACTAAATTCAACTTTTTTTTTGCTGACTGCCAATATTATTTTTGATTCTACATTCGTGTTCGGTTTTCAAATGTGTTTTAACGCCTAGGGAATTTGCTTTTTACTTTTCAGTGTCTAGAGAATTACCAGTGACTTTAGCCCCAAGTATTTGGGAAAAAAACATAGTTTTTCGAATAGATGAGATGAAAACAAACTTTTCACGCTCAGGTTTTTGGTTGATCTCTGTACCATATTAATCACTGTGGTAGAGTATAATAACCTGCTATCAGTCAATAGGACAATTTTGGTTCTGCTTTTCTTACCAACGCAGTCCCTATTCACCTTTATCTTACTTATATGTGCAATTGAGCATGTATTGTAGGTACAATTAATACATAAACTGTGTGAAAAGTTGCTTATAATTTTGAAACTGAAACCTAAAACTTGGAAAGGGTTGAAGGAAATTCCTGAAACGTTCAGATATTTCCTTCAATCCTCAAGTTTGCACAACTTTCATGAGCGAGAGGTGGAAATATTTCTTTAAAATTAATTTTGTTTCCAACTGGAGATAGACAGAATCAATCCGGGGAAATATTTCCTGACGTTAACAAATGCCTTTCGGGGAAGTCGCTCAAATTATTTTTCTATTAGTCTAGCTAAACGAGATTAGCTTGGTTCGCGAAAGTGATCATCTAAGTAATAATATTTTAGACGTACTACGAGTAGGTACCTTACAAAAGTATAGACGGGGCGGGCGGTTTAACTTTCAGGTATGTTTGTAACATCTTATTAAAACAAGCTTGAAATTATATGAATACAATTATTTTTTTAAGATAGATTTTTTTATACAAGGGTTAGAAAAATCAACACACAGTTTTACAGAATACATAAAATAATTCAATCCCAGACCAGCATGGATTTATCCATTTTTGGTATTTTGACGGTAATTTTAATTTCATAATACTTTAGTGATCTAATATTATATAGTCCGTGGTTCGAGTTATTACGGGTATGTCCCTTCCACGTTGTATAATAGGACCGCTGATAAAAAAGGTAACCTTAAATTCCACAAGTCTAATCGCAATTTTAATGATTGCAAATGATAAGCTTGGGAAACAAGGAAAATGGTCGCAAAAAAGGTGTGTCGCAGCCGAGTGGAGGCAATTATCTGTGTCTACGCCGTAATTACTGGACCCGGGGTCCCGGGGGCTTCAACCAGATAAGCGGCTCAGCCAGCATTTACATAAACCAGGAGCCTGACTTAAGTAGCGTTATGATTCCTCCAAGCTAATACATCATTTTTATTATTAAAAAAATTCTTAAATTTATTTTAGTTGTGGCGGAATAAATAAACTCGCATAGTTCATGCATACATGTATCCTAAAAACGTTACTTACACTGATTTTTTGGGGCATTTGTATAAAAATTATATATTTACTGAGCTGACATTCGCTTTCAGAGATTTTCAAAGATAAAGTATGATAGGGATACACTTTATCAACAGACCATTTGTCTTTGGTCATCATCATCCGAGCGTGTTCCCGGTTGCATCATCAGCGGTTACGTTTTAGAGCCCGGGGTCCGCTACCTAACCTAGACGATTTGACGATGTTACAGGTTTTTTACACAGAGCTACTGCCGTCTGACCTCCGCAACCCAAAGGGTAAACCAGAACCAATCCTAGGATAGGTACAAACGCTAGATGGCGTTCAGGACCAACGGCTTTACGTGCCTTCCGAAGCACGGAATCATCTTTCTTTTATCGGATAATCAGGTGATTCAAGCCTGCAATATCCTAAACAGACTGGAAACAACTTTTAACAAAGTATGCCTCCCAGTGGGATTTGAACCCATGACCTCCGGATCACAAGGCAAACACCTTGACCACTGGACCGCGGAGGCAGTCAACCATTGGTCTTTGGTATTTTAAACAAATTATACTTCAACGAGTAAGGGTTGGCTAAAAACACTAGTCTTGCCTAATTAGCTTTTAATTTTAATCGTAGATCTATCTTTTGTAACTTCGGCGTTGAACAATAGTTCGTTGTTTCCTTTCGACGGGACGGACAAATAATAATTAATCGCCAGAAATTTACAAACATATAAAGATTACACAAAAATATGACATAGTTTATTATCATCAGGTGTTTTTTTTTAGTCTCCACTGCAGGAACAAGACCCTCTGTTTACTACCAGAGCCATATATTAGCCAGAGCAGTCAGAGGATTTGGCCTACACTCTCCACGCTGGCCAGATGGATTGGAGTGGTCATTGATGTTTACTTAGAAGCTTTGTTTAGCTTGTGTTTCCTATCTTTCCTAAGTCGCCTTTTACGACATCCACGGTTAGACTTGGAGTGTACTATTCTACTCTGCTGGGCGGTAACCACACGGCTTATAACAAAGTTAGTTATCGCGTCTCTATTCTATTTGAAAAATGTAAAGTTACTTTAATTTATATACTTAGCTAAAAGGACTATTTATTTATTTATTTATTTACCAATTTATGTACACGGACAATATATACAGAGAATACATAAACAAACAGTTGTACAAAGGCACTACTTATCTCAAAAGAGATCTCTTCCAGTAGGCCCGTGAGAGGAGATGTTCATATATGAAAGGCATACAGGCGTGTTCGTTAAATAAAGGAAGAAGAAATTAACATACTATGAAACTACAGATAAACATACATATACATATACATATTATTTATTTAAAAAACTTTATTGTACATCAACGATAGTTACACATAATAAAATAACAAAGATAATTTTACAAATGGTGGACTTATCGCAGAAGGGATCTCTTCCAGTCGACCAGTAGGGCAGAGGACAGTTACAAATTTATTAGGAAGGCAGAAGTACGTACAGAGCAATGAAAAAAAAACAAGTTTAATATTAAGCTTAAACACTACTACTAGTACTATTTTAGCCATTGTAGGTAATATTTTTTTCTGTGTTGCACGATTCATGGGCTATATACGTAAAACATTCTCTGTTATATTTCGTTGTTATTTGGAACATAAATATACTTAAATATTAAAATAGAGGGCTAACCTAAGCAAATATTTAAGTTATAAACATAACCCTAACTACTTACATATTCACCTCACGTCTAGCTCTAGTATAATTGAATCGAATCGAAAGGCTATCGAGAATCGTAAGCCGCATTGGAACGTGCGGAACGGACGATGTTAGGAGAACTTATAGATAATTCAAGCAAATGAACATCGCGGTGAGTAGCTGAGCCAGCACGACGTGTACGATTCAGCGCAGAATCAAGTCGAACCGGGAATGCCCAGCCCGTTCACCCAGGGATCTTACTACTTGATGATTCGGTGCCGGATGATTTTATGTTTGAACGACGAAAGTGCCTTCTTCAGGCACGAATTTATATAATTCGCTCCTATGCCCAAAGCCTTGAGTTTGCTCATTTCTCTTGGTCAGGAGGGTGATGACACCGTTGACGTGCTTGACTGTTCGCTGGGGAAATTCACAAATGAGGCATTAATACATATACCTTCTTTGTTAAATAGTCTATAGCTATTTTGTATTATATGCCATGCGGAGGCTCCTTTTATGCTATACAAACTAAAAGGGACATACCCGTAATAAATCGAACCACGGGCTATACTAGATCACTAAAGTATAATGAAATTAAAATATCAGTCAAAAAACAAAAAAAAATTTGACACTCCTATACAAATCGCCCGGGCGGCCGCACAATTTTGTATGGAAATGCCGAAAATTATTTTTGTTTTTTGTATAGGTCTAGTATAGATCGTGGTTTGATTTATTACGGGTATATCCCTTCCACGTTGTATTTCATGAGGAGGCTCCTTTTATACACCCGTGTCATAGGTTCGTGCTAAGTCCCTTTATAATCCATAAAATCATTATTTAAGTAGTCTGTTTTGGGTATATGTAAGCAGTATGCCTGTAAAAACGAGCTGTATTGGAAATAAAAACAAAACATAGCGGTGACACATAATCAAGTCACAGATTACATGATCGAATCGGAATTTCTGAACCCGTCACCCTGACCTTTCATTAATCTGAGCCGTCACCCAATGTTTCGTTTCATGATAAATTGAACAGATGAACATTTCAGTAAGAAGTTGGGACGTGTGCGATTCCACACAGAATCAAGTAAGGGAAATCTGAGCCCGTTCGCTTAATTTTTTCGATTTTGATAATTCGAGTAAATGAATATGTCGTTGAGAAGCTGAGCTTGATTATTTCAAAGAGTTTGTAAAGTGTTAATAAGGTTAACCCGAAATATGGATGGCGCGTGGGTTCGAAAAATATCTATTGGTAATTTATTATATCCAATCCGTCTTTTAGATTATCCTTAAAGTAATGCACCTTATTTTTGGTTTATTTAAGCCAAAAATGAAAAAGATACTCAGTATCTAAGTTCCAAGTGGGGATTATGCCATGACTTCTCAAAAAAGCTGTACCTACCATGGTCACGCATTTAAATGGACTATACCACGAAAGGCTTAGCATACTTGGCATTTTCTGGCCTGAGAAGATCTTCAAGGAACACGGCGGGAGGCGTGCTGGGAAATGCCAATTGATAAGCAGATTATGTGTCGTAAATGGACATGGATAGGCCAAACTCTTAGGAGAGAGACCACACACATCCCAGGCAAGCCCTGAAGTCGACTCTTCAGGGCAAGCGGAAAGTAGGCTGTCTCAAGAAGAGCTGGCGGTGCACAGAGGCAGCGAAGATGAAGACGATCGGGCTAACCTGGCCAAAAGTAAAGCACGTAGCCAAAGACCGAGCGCATTGGCGAAAGACTGTTGAAGCTCTTTGCCCCACCTGGGGGCCTTAGGACCTTAAGCCAAGGAAGTCAAGTACCACGAAAGAAAACAACCGTGTAAATTATTTTACTGACGAGCAGAATACATTTTTTTTCTCATTTCACGCTATAAGTGACTATGGGTACGAGACCGAATCGAGTCAGCAGTTGCCCGCAATTTTTCCGATGACGAACAGTTTCGCATCACGCCAAACCCGCTGACTCATCGAGGGCTATTACTCGCTTCAACATCTCCGACTGACTACTGGCTTTTGTTTCTTTAAAAAAGATCAGCAAAGTTTGTTCGCTTAGAAGTTTTTTTGGTGATAGAGTTTCAGTCCCATTTCAATTTTTTTCAGGTAATTTGAAAAATTGGTACGTAGAAGCACTTTCTAAATGGTTCTGTACTCCAATTTAAAATAAAAAATATTTTCTTCAACAAAAATATAAGGAATTTGTCTTAATCCAAAATTACGTAAGGAAAAGGAGTCTTTTCTCTTACTACTAACTGAATAAATGATTTAATTTAAATAGATACTTCGTGGGATACATGTTCTTTAAAAAGCATAGAAGTAAAACGTATATGAAGATACATAATACCTGTTATGTACTTCTTGAACACTCTTGAAGCTTTGTATGGTTTTAATTAACCTATTTGAGGCATCCATATTTTCAAAGTGTCAAAGATTTGCCCATGTATCTGTCGGTTGGAAAGTTTTGGATACTTTATCTTATCCAAGTAACCAACTTTAGTTAAGTATACAATTTACATTATATACATAGTTAACGAATTATGTGATATCTTATTATAATATTCGTTTAATATCCACTCAGAAATTGTGCTTAAATCCATAAAATACTTTTATGTATGTATTCTATACGGTTAGGTATTATTTTCATATTAACTTGGGTATCATTAAGATTTCCCACAACCTTGATTTAATTGTAATAACCTTGATGAACTTTGTTTTAAGACAAGGCTGTTATTATTATATACTTAGATTAGATTAGGTACTGGCTGTGCGTCTATGTGGGATGAATTCGATCCTCACTAGGCATGACTTGTGATGTCTGCGATAGTACGAGTACTCATGTTATGTACGATCATTTTTAAGTGGAAACTTGCGCACTATTAAGTAGAGTGTAAAATGGAAAGGCAATGACGGAATTCTCCATTACCTCTGCCAGTAATTAATTTTCTTCGCTTCTTTCCATACAATAACACTGACAAAAGACTAGCTTTTACTATTTAAACATACTATGTCGAAGTTACGCGACCGAAGTTCGGCGGCTTATTAATTACTTCGCCGAAATGTAGGCTCGTCAAAGTATGTTACTACTTACTAGTAATTCAAAAGCGTTGCAGGCGTAACCACACCGATATTCGATCACGCAACATCGGCATAGTATGTTTAGACAGATGTGAAAAATAGAAATATTTTATTACATCTAAAAATACCTACCTAAGGCGATGAAAAATTGCACATCATATGAACATCAAACTATATAACAACGTAGATACATCATAACAACAGAATTGCTACCACCGAAATCTTGCGCACATAACAAAGGCATAAAAGATATTGAACGGGAAACTTTATGAGGAATGTTTATCGGATCCGCTCTATTGAATCTCGCCGCACAGGCCCGCACTAAGGGTGAACTGTACGTGTTGTAAAAGGAACTCTTTATCACTATCATGTGGTAGCAAACTTACTATTTTTACTGATAATCTTCTGAATAAATAAAATATCGTGCTACTTTTGACTTTAACTATTAATAAACATAACTAGTTGACAAAATTGGTAAAAAACTGCAATCAATAAAGGAACACAATAAAAAAAATGAGTAGACGGCCATGTTGCTTCCAAAATCATTGCAGTGTAGAGTTCCGCGGGATGCTTTACACACAAACAAATTATTGATATTTAGAAAATGTCAGACCCCTCGAAGATCCCAGTGAGACGGTTAAACCCAGACGCTACTTTGGATGCTAAAAAAAGTTTATATGAATTTATACTAATAAATACTTATGTAAGTAAAATCCTTCCTAAATCCTTCCTCCTTCCTTAAAAAGTCCTTCACTGTAGAAGCTGTTCGGCTTTGGAACGCACTGCCACTGTCCATCCGACAGGCTCGAACGCTAGCCAGCTTTAAATCACAAGTCAAATCACACTTCCTTTCTTCTTTGTAAGTCACTCTTTTCCTTTCATGCGAAAGGAAAAGAGTGACTTGTTTAGGTTCTTACTTTCTTTCGTGTACACTATCTTATTTATATTATATATATATGTAAATATTTTTTATATAAATACATACGTATTATATGTATTCTATAATATTTTATTTGTATATCTCCTTTGAAATATTGCACCTCACCTGTAACATATCTAAATTTATTTTGTATCCATACTACCCTAAGGTTGCCTGGAAGAGATTGCTGTGCGATAAGGCCGCCTTTTGTATGCTAAAATTTATCTCTATTATTTATGTATAATTTGTTAAATTGTGTGCAATAAAGAGTAAACTAAATAAATAATAAATAAATAAAATAATAATGAGTAAAATTAATTAATAATATTTACGAAATATGACTCAAATTGGTTAACACTTGAGTGATTTGTACTCAAATATTAATTTAATCTACTGTATTAAAATATTCATTAGTTAATGAAAACTTTCACAATAGAAAATCTTACTTTTAAAAACTAGATGTAAAAATTATTAACTAGATATTAATTAATATATTATATTCCTAAATCCAACCCTTCATGTCAACAGTGGCGAAGAAATTCGCTAATCGGAATACTCCCCTTTGTTTCAGAAAGATGTATATTTATGAAGAGAGATAATTTTAAAGCTGCTTGTTAATAAATAGCTGTGTAGTCTTACTGAGGGTTACTATGTCAAACCTCAGTTTTATAAAATTAATTAATATATTAACTTACTACGTATTATTTTTACTATGAATCATTATGCATACTTGCCTACATCTTATTGGGAACAAATCTCGTTTTAAATAAATGTCTTGGTACTTAAAATTTACGTTACGCACATTCAGTTTAGTTGTGTGTTTACTGAAAGACATTTCATCGGTGCAAAAGTTCAGTAGCTTCCTCCCCCCTATGCTCCCCGCATTACAATGTTTAACATTGTGACACTATTTAAATTAATATTTTAACCTGAAAGTATACTTTTTCAAGTGGTCCTTCGTCTACCAGGGCGAAAGAAGATTTTATTTTACAGTGTTTCATTAATTATTAAAATTAACATCTTTATCATCGTCAGGCTTAGATTTCTAATTAAAACGTGCTATTATCGGTCTTCCAATTAATTATGAGTGTGTCGAAGTCGAAGCCTTTAGAAGCTCGTGTACACCTACAGGAATACTGCTTTGAAGTTCTTTATACAATACAATTTACTCAAATTATTTTGGGAAATATGTTATATACTTATATGTATGTTGACTTTCAATTTACATACCTTGTCAAATTCGAATAGACAATTAATTTACGCCAGGTACCTGCCGTACAACATTTCTGTTTCGTTCTACCTACACAGTTTTTCATTTAAATCTAAAAAAATATTAAAACGAAAATACTTATATGCAAGTAGGTAGGTCAGTAAAGTACTGACAAAAAAATATTTTATGGAGCATCCACAGCGAGACCGTCTCCGTGGCGTAGTGGTTAAAACGTCAGTCCGCCACTCCGCCACACTTTTGTGGCTACTTGTTACTATTTGTTGAATGTTTACTCATCGCGTTCATACCGCCATTATCATAAATTAACAAAATATAACAAACAGTAACTTTCACAAGCGAGATGTTCTCGATTGTTGGAGAATGTTGACTGATTTCAAAAGTTAGGTAACATTACCTAACATTTATGTTACCAACACGGTAACATATACCATATACTAACAAATAACTTTTTGCTATCGATTGGTGCTCAGTAACACTTGAAAACGATATTCTACAAAAAGTATAACTGCGTTGTGGATGCACCTTTACTTTTTTATAATTTTGAAAATATGTTGACTTGAAAAGGTCTCAATGTCAAGTCCGGTCTTTTCAAGCTTTTAATGAACTTGAAATGATTGTTAGTTTGTGTGTTTATATTGGTTTTTAAACTATCGCTTAAATTATTCAGTTAGTGTAGTGTGTACCGGGGTTAATACGTAAATATAAAGACAATGTGGGTATTGACACTAATGACATTATAAAATGTGGGTAGTGTTATTATCAAAAAATCTGCGTTCACCATCAACAAGACTACACCGCTGCTCTCCAATCAGTCTGCGACCACGAAAGATGTAACTCTTTGTCGAAACGTTAGACAAAACAATAAAAACAAAGGTTCGTGCTAAGTCCCGTTATATATATATGTCGCAGAATGAAATTATCACTGTTATTTTACGCTGCTAGCGCCATCTATCGAGGCGACCGAGTAACGTATAACGTTAATTGATAGTGAACCGATCCGTAAAGCGAGTAAGTGAATGAGCGCTAGTGAGTTGTTCTTGAATGTATGTTTGACATTTCGAATGAACGTTCGAACGAACGTTTCTGAACGAATGATAGCTAGTGAAGCTTTTCCCAGAGTCAGTAGTTCGGTCATTGTGAATGAGTGGTCTGAGTGAGCGGCCGACTTCACTTCACGTTCGAGAACCGACCGCGCCGGGTGTGCGCACTGATTCTATCGAATTTAAAATAACGTGTTCCGCGTAATGTCGGGCAGCGGTGATCAAAATCCGTTTGCATCCGCGACAGCAGCGGTGGGATCGGAACAACATTCCTCTAGTACGATCCACCAGCCGCCTTCTACCTGTAACGAGACATATTTTCGCGACTCGACTGGAGAAAATCAAGATGGCTCCACGCGCGACGAAAACGAGAATACCGCGCAATCCGATAACGCGAGTGTTTTTAATCCGTCCTCCGCGATGTGGGCATCGTTTTTTCGGGGTATGGCGGAAAGTTTTCGTGATCAAGCAGGAACATCGACGTTCAAACCACCTGCCAAGAAAATGAAACCGAGTAATGTTTACATACCCTCGTTTGACCCGGATGATTGTGAATTTACGGCGGCGCAGTGGTGTGAAGAAATAGAGAACCACCGTGTACAACATTCATGGACTGACTACGAGACAAGAAATGCTGCTTTTACTCATCTACGTGGCCGCGCCCGTAAGTGGGCGTCCAAATCGTACCCTCTGTGTAATTCATGGAACGAAGCGAAGGAGCGGTTGTCACGTCAATTTGCTACGACGAAGAGGTTCCACGATATCTTTCGCGACCTGGTCCAGTACACAAGCGACCGTGCTTCAACCTACATTGAATACTCCACAAACAAACTGGCAATGATTGATCGACTGGAGACTGGCTGGAGTGAGGCGAATAAAATAGAAGTCGTCATCTCAGGTATCTCCAATGATCAGGTACGTTCCGATTTGTTAAAAAATACCCCGGCCAGCTTTGTATCGCTTGATAGACATCTTAGTACTTATCCTAAGATCAAAAGTAATAAACGTCCTTTGTCGTCTCATCCTGTTTCTAGTGAGCCTAAACGGCGTAAAGTGGATTCGAGTAATCGCGTTGTGTGTCACAATTGTGGCAAAGTTGGGCACTATAAACGAAATTGTAAAATTCGAATTCAGGTTAAGGAAACTTCTAATGGAGACAGTCCTCAGTCTTCAACCAAGCCTGTTAATAAGAACGTTGAGTGCACCTATTGCCACAAGCTGGGACACGCAGAGCAAGTTTGTTTCTCTAAACAAAGGGACGAAAAGTTTAAGAATAGGAACGCTACCAAGTCTGTTAATATGTGCATGCAATTGGGTTCGCCGCTTACCCAAATAAATGTCGCCGGATTTAAGTTGCAAGCCCTTGTCGATAGCGGCTCGGACTGCTCGCTAATTCGTAAATAGGTTGCTGACGAAATGACCGGGCCGCGAGAATTTGTCTTTACGCACCTTACTGGTATTGGTTCAGCTTCCGCCTACTCCTTTTCACGTATTACGTTACCTATTGAGATTAATAACGTACATGTAGAAGTCAGTTTTGTTATTGTAGATTCTCATGCTCTACCTCACGATGTTATTATAGGCAGAGATATTTGTACCCGCCCCGGTTTGAGCCTAATAATAAATAGTCAAGGTGTCCAGGTTATTCGCGAGGTCCAAATGGACGTTTGCGCTTTGGAGAGCGCCGAAACTGAGAAAATCGATACCGACTTGACAGATGCGGATGATGTTTTGCGTTTGCGATCAGTAATACAACGGTTTAATGAAAACTTCGTCAAGGGTAATTCACAGTCAGTTGTCACGACAGGTGAAATGGTAATTAGGTTTAAAGACCCAAACAAAATTGTACAACGTCAGCCGTATCGTCTAGCCCCTCAAGAACGCAAAGTTATGAAAGATATAATTACTGATCTACAGTCGAAAAACATTATCCGTGAAAGTTCATCCCCTTTTTCTAGTCCTGCTATACTCGTCAAAAAAAAAGACGGTACCGACCGACTTTGTATTGACTTTAGAGAGCTTAACTCAAACACGGTACGAGACAACTACCCCCTGCCGTTGATTTCAGAGCAACTAGATACCTTAGGGCAATCCTCTCTTTTTACGACGCTGGACATGGCGTCCGGATTCTATCAGATCCCCATGTCAGAAAAGTCCAATTCCATCGAGAGGACAGCGTTCGTGACTCCAGACGGTTCTTACGAGTTTCTGAAAATGCCTTTTGGGTTATGTAATGCCCCAGCTGTTTACCAAAGGGCTATAAATAAAGCGTTAGGTAAATTACGAGACGTTGTAGCTACGGTTTATATGGATGATGTTCTTATATTTTCGAAAACGAAAGAAGAGGCATTCCAACATCTGCAGCAGGTCCTGGAGGTACTCGCGAACGCTGGTTTCTCCTTTAATTGGAATAAATGCAAATTCCTTAAGACATCCGTGGAGTACTTAGGATACATAATTTCGAAAGGTACGGTCAAACCTAACCCTAAAAAGGTACAAGCTCTCGCCAACGCCCCTTTGCCGACGAATGTCAAGGAACTGCGTCAGTTTAACGGCCTTGCTGGGTACTTTAGAATGTTCGTACCCAACTTTTCGTCCATAATGGCACCCTTGTACGGTCTTACACAGAAAGACGCTAAGTGGGAATGGCGAGATGAACATAATAGAGCCCGTGAAACCGTTATCAGACACCTAACATCAGCTCCATTGCTAACAATTTTTGATCCCGATCGCGAAATAGAAGTGCACACGGACGCCAGCTCACTTGGCTATGGAGCGGTCCTGCTGCAAAAATATGAAAATCAAATTAGGGTCATTGAGTATTATAGTCAAAGAACTACCGAAGTGGAGAGCCGCTACCATAGCTATGAGCTGGAGACCTTGGCAGTCTTCAAGGCTTTAAAACACTTTCGACATTATTTGTTAGGTCGGCGATTTAAGGTTGTAACTGACTGCAACAGCTTGAAGGCAAGCCGTCACAAAAAGGATCTGTCACCCAGGGTGCACAGGTGGTGGGCGTACATGCAAAGCTTTGACTTTGAGGTGGAGTATCGGAAGGGCGAGAGAATCCCTCATGTAGATTTTCTAAGCAGAAATCCGACTGCGCCCACTTCCTGTCCCACCCAAGCTCAGGTTAACGTGACACAAGTCCATAACGATTGGCTTCAGGCCGAGCAGCGGCTTGACCCTGATATCAATAAGATAATACAGGCAATAGAAGACGATACCCTGGATCAGAGTTTGAGATCGTCGTACACTATGAAAAATAACTCGTTATACAAAAATTTTCAACTTGATAAGAAAACATTGTCCCGAGCAATAGTCCCAAAATACTACCGTTGGCAGATAATTCAGCGGTTTCACGACGATCTCAAACATCTGGGATGGGAGAAAACTCTCGCTAAGATTCGAGAACACTTCTGGTTCCCGAATATGACCACCTGCGTCAGAACTTTTGTCGACCGTTGCCTTCCGTGCAAGGTAAATAAGAAACCATCGGGAGCTAGACAATCGGTTCTACACCCCATAGATAAAGTCCCAGAACCCATCCATACTTTACATATTGACACTAGTGGCAAACTAACCGGCAGACGCCACACAAAAGAATACGTCATAGTAATCGTTGACGCATTTACCAAATACTGCTATCTTACCCCTGTTAAAGATTTGACCTCGAAAGCGGCGTGTAATGCATTGCGTTCTTTTGTGTCGTTGTTTGGTGCCCCCAAAAGAATCGTTAGCGATCAAGGCACGTCCTTTACAGGAAAGGAGTTCCAGGATCTGTGTCAAGATTGGTCTATCGAATTTCACGAAATTGCTAGTGGTATTAGTCGTGCGAATGGACAAGTCGAGAGGTTCATGTCCGTCCTCACGAATTGTTTTACGATAGCTGAGAATCACGAGCACAGGTCATGGAAATCCGCCTTAGGCGAGATACAACTGGCTCTTAATTGTTCTGTGTCTAAAGGCACTGGTAAAAGCCCACTGCAAATGTTAATGGGCTGCAACAAGAGTCCACCCCGAATAAATTCCCTTGTCCACGAGTACGAAAAACTCGACCTCTTCGAGATTAGACGCGAAGCTAAAAACAGGATGGACGAGCAGGCTCGAGTCGATAAGGCCCGCTTTGATAAGGGCAAGGCTAAAGTGCACCCATTTGCTGTTAGTGACATAGTCCTGGTGGAGAAAAACCCTAGGATAATTAATAAGTTAGGCGAAAAATTCTCCAACCCCTGCAAAATTATAGAGGTATGTGAGAACGATAGATACAAGATAGAGCCGATATCTAGAGGTCGTATCCAATATGTGTGCCATGAGAAGTTACGGAAGTACCCGTCGGGACTGCCTGAGATGTCAGATCAATTAGAAAATGTAAATCTTGATGACTCTGTAGAATCCAATGACTTGCCAGATTGATGTCTGATTAATTTCGCTACAGCCAAATTATTGCTTTGATTACTTAAAGGTTTAATTTACTTAGTTAAATAGTTTTATGAAAGTTTCCTTCTTTTTTTTTTCTCTCTCGTGTGTGTTTAGTTTATTTCGTGAACATTGATTACTGCAAAAGAAGTTAAGTATTCGAGGAACATGTAATAATTATCATTTTTATAATGAGAAGTGTCACAATAAATCTAATATTATTACGCTATTTCAAGACTGTGTTTATTTTATGTATTGGAAGCTCCGCGCTACGTGCGAGTAGTGTCACGCATTGGAAGCTCCGCGCTTCATGCAATTAGTGTGTTACGCATTGGAAGCTCCGCGCTTCGTGCAAGCGTTGCCACGCATTGGAAGCTCTGCGCTTCATGCGATTGGTGTGTTACGGATTGGAAGCTCCGCGCTTCGTGTAAGTAGTTTGTTACGTATCGGAAGTTCCGCGCTTCATGCAAGCAGAGTGTTACTCATTGGAAGCTCCGCGCTTCATGCAGATTGTGTTCAGCGTTGGGAGCTCCGTGCTTCAAGTGAGTATGATCCGTAAAAAGGTGTGACGCGCGAGAACGCGCTGTTGTCAGAATGGCCGTGTCGCAGAATGAAATTATCACTGTTATTTTACGCTGCTAGCGCCATCTATCGAGGCGACCGAGTAACGTATAACGTTAATTAATAGTGAACCGATCCGTAAAGCGAGTAAGTGAATGAGCGCTAGTGAGTTGTTCTTGAATGTATGTTTGACATTTCGAATGAACGTTCGAACGAACGTTTCTGAACGAATGATAGCTAGTGAAGCTTTTCCCAGAGTCAGTAGTTCGGTCATTGTGAATGAGTGGTCTGAGTGAGCGGCCGACTTCACTTCACGTTCGAGAACCGACCGCGCCGGGTGTGCGCACTGATTCTATCGAATTTAAAATAACGTGTTCCGCGTAATGTCGGGCAGCGGTGATCAAAATCCGTTTGCATCCGCGACATATATATAAATCATGAGTTTGTGTGTTTGTTTTGTTGAAATACATTTCTTCTTTGCTGGTCTGGGAGAAAGAAAAGCATAGAATGTACCAGCTGATTCTCTCTCCGTGCAGATCGTAAAAGTCAATCGAGAGAATGGGCGAGATTCAGAATCATATGCAAGGCGATGTGGTTAGCAACCTATCACTATTATGACTTCCCTTTTCCACCTTCATGCTCACCATCACGCTAAAAGTAGCCTGGGCCTTACCGCCCTAGGCTCTGTCTGCTCCGTTAGGTATAAATAAGTGATAGTGCGTATTGTATTTGTATTATATGAATTGTTTCGCAATAAATTCTTGTAAAGAGAGAAATATATCTGATTGACTAAGTTTTCATTCATTTCTGTTTGTAGCATTTACATCGAGTGCCAACTTGTTCCTTTCCATCCGAGTTCACTAAAACAAGGGAAATTCCAACTTTGTTCTACCAACAATGAGACTCGAGGATGGGAAATAGGTACTACGGTCTCTTTTGAAAGCGGAACTGTCATAAAACACACTCGATACCGTAGTTTTGCGAGTAACACAGTAGATATGTATGTAGATATCTGTAAGCCTACAAGGTTTCTAGAAATAGCATTGAGAAAAAATAACAGAGTACTAAAAGAATATCAATAGATATCTTCTAATACAAAATAGGATTGTGGTACCTACCTATAACAATATTAAATAAATTTATCATCAATCATCAACAGGTCCTTATAAGTCTCCACTGTAGGAGCACCAAGTCAGTGCAGTCAGAGGATTCGGCCTACACGCTCCACGCTAGCCAGACGGGTTGGAGAAGTCTCATTGATATGAGCTTGTCACCTAAGTAAAAAGTTTTTACTCCTAACAATATAGTTAATTTGCAAAACAAACAATTTGTAGGAAATTACGTATTCTTTAGAGAAGAGATACGAATGGTTACCATCAGGACTAGGCAAATACTACACATCTCATTTACATTTTATAGTCAGTTTACTCTACACATCAATAAAAATATATCTAGCAGATTCATTACACGCATTTACATTAAAGTTTCTATTTCAAATCCGACCCTTTCCCTACATAATTGAGTGTTCATTTATAAATAAACAGCGTCACTGAAAATAAGAGTGGAATTCGATCGTGGGCTGATCCACATCAAACGGATTAAAAGGATCTGCACATGGACAGTTTTACGGTTATTTAAGCAGGATTTATTTGAGTAGGACCCGCCATTTAAACAGATTAGTGCCAAGCCCCGACCCTCGCTACTTATATATCTATCAATGCAATTTTTCATGAGGCATTTGCATAATCTTGTTAAGAAAACAACTGGGAATAAGTATCAATGGTTTCTCTGTCAAAATGCATTGGAATTTATTGAAAGTGCACACAGCTGGATCTCAAAGAAAGTAACTTTACCACAACCAACACAACTAAGGTAAGGTACGAATAGTTAAAAAAAAGTCGCGGTTTTTAACGACATATCACCCAAAGCAATAATAGTACATTACTGCAGAGTCCGGGAAGTTAGGGATTTCCGGACGAGTAGAATTTTTGACAATAATTACGAGTCTGGCAATCCCATTCTTGCCGAGGTATGTATAGTGCTTTTCTCACTAAATGTGAGGAAATAATGATAACCAACTTTGCGAATATTATTGATTTAATTATTACTAGCGTAAGGACTAGGCCAACCGCGCGAAGAAATGGCACTAACTCGTTGACCCGATAAAGTCGGATTGGGGACTATCGCGACTTAGTCATCCTCGGTCCGCGAAAGAGTTCATTCGCTTTTGTTTCGTACTTGTAAATGCCATAAAAATGCCTGGTTGCACATTTAAAGGCTGCAAATATAGGTTAAAAAGTACATGGAATATCGTATCATCGGTAAGTAACATAACTGTTTGTTATAATTAAAATACTAAGGAATTTTACCTCGCAAATTTTACAACCGAATGGCAGCCAAGTTCGCGGCGGCGTCGCGCCCGGAGTGACAACAGCGCATGCGCTGTGGTCGCTCCGGGCGCGACGTTGAATTGTATGAAGATATTTTATGTAAAATGTTCCGATGGGCTTATCTTTAGTTGAAATCATTGGCAAACATTGCAAAGAGTATAAAATCAGTGCGTGGTTCACTGAAAACAATTACAACACAACAAACAAAAAAAAAACAAAACAAACACGTGTTTTCTTTTTTAATTTTTAATTGTCAATTAGTGCAAAGGAAACACAGCCCATACAGCCCAGGCAAAAAATGTAGATTTTTTTCCTCGCAACGCAACAAGTTTTTAACAGGGGCCAGGAATTAATTTTAATACTTACTTTTCTTGTCTTCTTTTTACTATAATAATGCCTACATTTCCGAGCATGTTTGAGAAAAATAATTTATGTCTAATTAAGTATTTAGATTTTACTTCCGATATGTACGAATAATTGTGAAATTAAGTGTACAGGTGTAAAAATTAACATAATTACAGTATCACAAACATATTTAGGTATAACTATGTGCTTACGCCATATTGCCAGTATTTAATCACAGGTTTACCTACCTATCGGGTTAGTGTTTGTGATATTCTATATGTGTTTTGTAAAGAGCTCATCAGTCGCCTGTCCTCGACCAAGTACCTAGCTATAATGTTTATAAGAATGGCGATATATACGACGTGTTTGTGTCAATTGTGTCCCCATTCGCGTCTAACCAAAGAGCAAAATGTAGGTACTACCTTATGTACCCTAACAATTTCGCTGTTTCGATCTCTAGAATGATATATTTAGTTCAGATAGTTGATACATGTTCCATTTAAAGTGTCACTTTCCTTATACCTCTACTTGATTTTTTAACTATTTCTACTTCCTAAGCGCATATTCTATTCCTCTTAGATTGCGTCCAGTTTCACATCCGCACAACAACTTCTGACTGTCAGGTCTTTGGTTTTTCTAAGCAATAGCTTAACAAAGACCTTGTGAAGTTCTGCTGTGGAGGTTATTTTATTACAATAGTGATTTAGGCTTTTCTTCTTACCGTAGGTACCTATCTTTGACTCCAATTGTGTCCCTCTACTACATTGCCACTTCTACACCTTTATCTGAAGCTGGATTAATCGTATAAGTCGCCCTTAGCACAGATACAAGGGACACGAGGCACGAAAGTGAAAAGGCATAGAATAGAAAGGAATTACTAAAGGTTGAGATGAAATGATAATAAAAGTACCTCACTTTTGCGCTTACTACAATAGATATCTATTAATTGTAAACCAAAATTCTAAAACAATTGAAATAAACTATTTATTTATTTATTATTATTCATCCCGAAGTTTCACTGGTAGATAATGTTATTAGTAATAAATCCGCATTTTAAACCATTCATTGTTGGTAAATAAAATGTAAATAAATAAATCAAGTCTAATTTTATTATTCAACTTTAACACGAAGTAGAAAATACACTACGCAAAGTACGCATATTACGGTTATTATGAAATGAAACTTGAAAATAAGTTACGGGGCTGCATTTGCGAACAAAGTTGTGAAAGCCGCGACGCAGTCTAAAAGCCACTTTGCTGTGTTCTGCTGTCAGGACAAAGTTGCCACATATTTTGTTTATTTAGATATCATGTGTATCCAAGTTTGTTAAAATGAAATTAGCAGAACATGCAGTGTAGTGTAGAAAATAGGCTTTATTAACCAATGAAATAAAGATGTAGGTATGCAAATCTGAATGTAATGTCAACTAAGTGTTTCGAATTATTAACTGAGATAGGATTAAAACTTTAAAATACTGAGCAATAATTATACTTCTCAAACTCGAACGCACCGCAGCAGCCACATAAATAACATAACCACAATTTTTTTGTAGATAAAGTCTTTGCGCGTACTTCTGTTAAGCTCTGTCAGTATTTCTGAACCGAAAACCGAAAATACATACGTTCAACTTGTAGACATCTCATCGTTATTGATAAATACCTAACAAGTCAATCTGTATCACATTTGATAGCTAAAACGGACTAATCTAATTCGGTTGGCTTACAGGAAGTAGGTAACCTCCCCGTCGACCACAATCTCTTTGCTTTTTTCGACCCCTTTCCCATTTTCCTCAAGCAGGGTTTTATAATAACTACATAGTGGCTTCCCAGGTTGATGTCAAAATAGGGCGTTATGACACCTTGTTCATTAACAAACAAGGTCGAACTGCGAACATGGATTAATGGATTAACTGATCTGAATACTGATTGTGGGTTTACAGCACGTGAGAGAGATCTGTATGCAAATTGACGCTACTCACAGAAATCATAACGGATTTTGTGTTCATTTTAATAATTACGTGGTGTGTAGAGATTTTTCAAGCTGCTTTTCAAATTGAGGAACCTTTTTTGACTTTGTAATTGTTGTTAAGTTGTCAAAAGTTGTCTCTCAATATGGATAAGCCTCAAATGGATTGAGAAATAAAACGATGTAGGCCAAAATCCCAAAGTCGCACAAATTTTACCAAATATTTCAGGAGTTACGCGATTACGAAAGTGGCCTTCCAATGTAAACATTTTATTTACGTTTCGTTAGATTAAGTAGGTAATGGTTAGTAGATAACATTAAAAACTGTTATCAGTCAGTTAGTTTTCAAAGACTGCAGTATTAACCTCTGTGCCTTTAACCTATATTATACAATGTGTCCCGTCATTAGTGTCGGAGCCTTTAGTGGTAAGTTATACGACAATTTTTATCAACAAATCACCAATAATAATAGATTTTCTTTATTTTATAAAAAAAAACTAAAACACTTAGAAACTATCACACTGAGGACTAAGACGTAATGCACTTTATTGTAGTATCACTATTTCCTATAATTTAAAATAAATAATAATATTAGGCCGTGATGAATACTCGTAAAATTGTCGAAATACAATTTTATTCATCATTTTACTCAGTGAAAATTGTAATAAGTTTCTTACTAGATTATTGTCTACATGTTTAGCTATCAAATGATAGGATTTTTGTATTTATAGAATCGTAACTAAAAGCAGTTATGACTTGATTAGTACAAGCGCCCTGCTTCGGTACCACTAAAACAAAATGGCTGCCTACTAAGGAAGAAGAAAAAAATATTAAGTGGGCTGATTTGCCGATAAAAATGTCGTAGGTATATTATACCACTGAAGGCTTCGACATTAATGACGAAATTCACTGTATAAGTAGTAGTAAATAGATAATAAAATTTTTAAGAAAACATATAATGTAACATAAAAAACTTTCCGAATGCGTAAGAAAGAACTCGTGAGACAACCCTAAAAACGAATAAATTTGAATATTTTCGGCAAAATGTGGAAACATAAAAGAGCGAAAAAGCCATTCATTAGAGTACCGATGGAAACATTGAAAAAGTTGCTCGCCTCTTTACGAGCAAACGTACCTAATAAATTTACTTCCTGAAAGTTAAAGGCTGTTTAAATAGGGTCCTGCGGCAGAGTATGCAAACGAATGACGTAGTACGTTTGCTAATTAATAAAATAAAACTCGCCATTTATTTGCGAAACTAATTTACCTTTATGACACAAGATGTGACACATAAGGTATCTTATCATCAAAACAACAAACGAGTACACAAAAGCTTTTTTACGTATTAGGAACTATTCGTGATACCTTTGAAAAAATAAATTCCTTGTCCGTTATGGAATACTGCCGCATGCCGGTGCGAGGTGAGTTGGAAAATGAAAGAATATTATGCAAAATGCAGTACCTATCTACTTATAAGGAAAATACAAATAATGACAATTTTAATAAATAAATGATGATGTGAATGTTTTGACAATAACATCGGAAACAACCAGACCATCGACATGAATATATAGACTCGGCGTCTTCCTACACGGCCATGTCCCAGATTCGATTATTCATTCATTCTTCATTCTCATAGACTAAACACGAGAGTAGTACAGAAAGGTCAATATATTTTTACCTACCTACGAGTACGTGGTTCAAATTAAATCCTACATATATTTTAACAAACGCGAATGTTGGTAAGTATGGCTGGATGTACGGATGGGTGTATGGATGGTTGTATGGTTATATAGATTTTTGGATTGTAGACCCACGACTAGCTTTTACGATCTTCACGGAACCCCTTCCGTGAAGATCGTAAAAGCTAGTAAGGCGTAAGGCGGCTGCATTCTTAATGTGTTTTTTCTTTGTTTTTTTTTCTTATCATATTTATAAAGGTAAAAGTTAAACTGCACATATCTGTTTCATTGGTAACCTTTTATTATTCTTACTTAAATTCTTTACGTAATGTTTTGCACTAGAACAAAGTGATTTCTTGTACTTGTATACCTATTAGTTTTTTTTTCTTTGTTAGCTATCTATGTATTTAATGTAAAGTGTATAATCATACACGTATCCTGCGCAATTGGGCGCCAAAAATCCGCCATTATGCTTTCCATAAATTTTAATATAGCCTATGACTACTACTAGTATTTATTCTGTGCTATGACACTCAAGTGATTAAGATGAATCTAACCACATATAATTTATCAAAATCTATTTAGCCGTGTAGTAGTTACGACGAAACAGAATTATAGGGACAAACATAATAAAACATCAAAAATGTGTAAGCAGCCATCTTGGATCCAAAATCTGATAGTAGTTTCAAGTTGCGCGGGGCACCTCAAAGGGCTCAGAAATTTTGTAGGTTTTTGTAACAGAATGTAGGGGTACAGCCCCCACATACAAAACTTTTGAGGCCTCGGAGGTTCTAGTGAGACGTTACGAGATGTGACTTAATTTTATAAAGGATTTATAGGATTTTAGGAAACTTTTGTAAAGCATTTATAGCATATGTAAATAAAAATTATAAATATAAACATTTTTAAACGTTTTACAAACATTAATAACTGAGTAGCAAACAAATAGTTTTTCGATGCATCCATGAAGAAAGTGAAATGTAGGCATATTTATGATGTCTACATTTCACTTCTGTTTTGTTAGTCTATGACGAATTATTCAATCGGTTGACAGATCATTCACTCACTTCATACATTATGGCAGCCGAAATTTGGCAGTCCGTATTTAATTTTCAATCAATGAAATCTAGTTACTTACCGATGGAAAGTTATTCCTTTATATTTTGCTTTATTCTTTAAATTACTAGTGCAGTATCTCAACACACACCAAGGCATTTTTGACTAAGTTGATAGTGTTTTCTTTAATGAATCGTGGAGTGTATTATGCGCGTATTGCTAGCGAGTGACTAATGTGAGGTGAACAGTGATAGCCTATGATGAATAGAAAACTACTGTTGTATGTGGCGTCTTCTCTAGTACGTAAGTACATAGATCTCGTTGAACCAGACCAATTGATATTTTTATTTTCAATATTAGTAGACAGGTATGACATACGAGTATCTTCTTAATCCCACATATACCTATGCGAAGAGGAACTTTTTTCCGTTTTAGTAGTAAGTAACATTATACTTACTCTTTCTAACTTACGAAATTCTATATCTATAACGAATAAAGTAAATGCATCGAGTTACTCGCGTAGAAAACTGTTTGTTCAAAATCCAGAAGTAGTTTACAGAAGACTTGAAACTTATCATTATCAGAGGCTAACTTTGTGTTACTTTCTAACTTAAATGCATTGACTGCGGTACTTCTAAGTGAAAGTTGTCTTTGCCAAAACTAAAACGCAAGACCCTGCATCAAGTATTGAGCTTTATTAATCTTGATTTAAATGTGTTTTTAGAGACACCTTATATATAATATAAGCTGAATGAAGTTGTGTTACTCGTACCCATGAGTTATAAAAAAAATGAAATTTTAATAAATGCATTTGCACTTTACAACAATGTTTCTTTCTTGTTCTTCATGAAACTTCTTCAAGAACGAAGTAGATGAAAGAAGAGAAGAAGAAAAAAATGTAACTTTTGCTTAAAAACTTTATTTAGTTACTCAAATAAGTCGTATTTATAACTTTTCCATTTTATCTCGTGGTACGCAAGTCCTAATTTCAGTACCTATTATACCGTTTTATGAGGGTAATATCTCAACGTCACCTGTAAATTAAAATAACAACACACTGCGCAGGATGACAAAGACTGTCGTTGTTCATAATAGCTGTACTAAGCTAGTCACTAGCAAATGTGAACTTTAGAACAGTCGACGCAAAGGTCTAGTGTATGGAGTAAGATGCGAACACTAGGAATGAGGTACCACTTCTTTGAAAATAGACGCTTTCGTTGATGTAGATAGTAAATAGCTCCTTTTAAGTAATGTTACCGACCGAACCCAATTTCAAATCAACTATAGTGGTTGCTTTTTTAACCGACTTCAAAAAAGAAGGGGGTTATCAATTCGACTGTACGTTTATGTATGTTTGTTACGCGATATCTTCGTCAATTGTTAACCGATTTTGATGATTCTTTTTTTAATTTGAAAGCCTTTACTACCAAATTGGTCCTGTTTTAATTTGGTGAAGATTTGATAAAGAACTTTGAAGATATGGAAGAAACTCCTAAAAAAAATTAAGTCGGTTGTGTTTTTTGTTAAAAATTTATTTAATTAACATGTAGAAATGGCCAGCCAACCCACACCACTCACTCACGAGGACGGGGAGTGGTAGAGTGGGGCTCGAACTCACTAAAACTCCATGATGCCCATATTCGTATTTGCCTGGTTCACGTGGCCGCTAGGTAAATCTAACATATAACAAATATAGTTAGACTATATTTGTTCATAGAGCAAACAAGTTTATCCTATGTAGGCTAGACTACTAATTTTTGTGAAGTTAATGCTTAAAAGAATTAAGGAAATGAGGATTGTGTAGCTGGAAATGTTCATACAAAAAGCGATAACGTTTCTCCCCCCTTAAACATAGTCCAATTTTGATATTTTTTTTTTACATGTTGTTGATATATTGGATAAGTAGGGCCGAACGTTTTTATTTTAAAGAAATATTGCTTATAACAAAAGTTATTAGCATCTCAATATCCATATTTTTTACTAAAAAACTACCTCGAGCGTTTTAAATTTATTTAAGTTAAACTAAACCGAATTACTAAAATAGGAAACCGTACAGCCCTAGATTAAGGTGTACTGTATTTAATGACACTAAGACGTTTCCACCCGGAAACGTTATCGCCCAAAACAATATTTCAGAAGGAAAAAGTAGGCAATCGACTCTAAGAATTGCATCTCTCCCTCTATCGCACGCCACGGGTCGGAAGCAGAGCGGCGTGAAACAGATAGAATTTTTGCAAATACCTTCTCGCGATGCGTATCGGCACTACACAATGCTCTTAATTCCCGTATGCATTAATTTAAGAATAATGCAACGTAATTAGTTTGAAAATAGTTACAAATTTTTGTCCTTTATTTTGTTGAAGAAAAACAAATATTGAAAATTCAATCTCCTAGTTGGGCCGGAAAATCTGAGTGCCTTCTTTGCTTTCAAGTCTTGAAAAAATTACAAGCTATTTTTAAATTCATCTTAACACGCAGAGGTTCACGATACAAATCAAAAACGTTCATATAGAGATATAAAAAAATATTCGAGTTGAAAAAATGTGCCATATGCTCTGTAAAAGCTGTCTTTTTCCTTTGGAAATGAGTAACCTTGTTTACAGACGAAGCAAATTATCCTCTTTTTCTAGACTCGCGTTGAAGTCTGCCTGAAGGGAAGCGCGTTTCTCAAGACAAAACGAGATAGTAGTACTGTAGTGGACCTTTGCTCCACCCAGGGGACATAGGACAATAAGTCGGTAAGTCATCTAGACTCCAAAGGACCTGAACTAATCTATGACCATGAAATAGGTAATTAATATAGTTGGAGTGACGCTGTCTATAAAAGAAAGTGCCTATGTACGAGTATGTATTTTATTTGAATTAATGATCCAAACTGAACATGCCCCATCTCTGTTTGATTTGTCTCTAACATAATTTGAAGACAGTTTGGTCAATCATGGAAGAAAATACACGCAATGAAATTCTTCATTTTTATAGTTCCGTACCCAGAGGGTGCCAACAAGACCCTATTAGGTACAAAGACCCACTGTCTGTCCGTCCGTCTTTCACAGTTTACAGGGCTCTATCTCTTGAATCGTAATAGACAGACACTTGAAATTTTTACAGATTATGTATTATTGTGACCGCTATAACAACAAATACTAAAAATAAGATAAAGTTAAAAACTAAAGGAGTCATCATACAAGCAACGTGTTTTTTTAAGCGTTTTAAACATTAACTTATATATTACTAGAGTAAAACATTGTACGGAGGTACGAAACCCTTCATTTACGAGTCCGACACGCACTTGACCATACCGCTTGAGCGTCTTGCGTCTATGTAGTTAGTTTATCTAGGAGTGCCTTATTATTAGAGCTATTTGCACGACTCATTGTTATTCACTGCACCCTGCAGAAAAATGTGCACCATCTTGTGTATAAAGTGCTCAACTCTCGTTAGATTACCATCATTACGTAGATAAAGTTGCATATACCTACTTAATTTTTTAGGGTTCCGTATCCAAAGGGTTCAAACGGGACCCTATTACTAAAACTCCACTGTCTGTCCGTATGTCCGTCTGTCACAGGGCTCTATCTCTTGAACCGTAATAGCTAGACACTTGAAATTTTCACCAATTATGTATTACTGTGGCCGCTATAACAAAAACACTAAAAATAAAAAAGATAAAAAGTATGTAAAGGGGGTCGTCATACAAAAACGTGTTTTTATAGCGTTTTTAATTAGATCTTTATAATGGTACTAACTAGATACCTACTTGAAGTTTTCACTGATTATATATTACAATGCCCCCTATAACATCAAATACTAAAAATAAGATAAAGTTAAAAATTCAAGGGGGTCGTCATGCAAGAAACGTGTTTTTTTCAGCGTTTTTAACTCGATCTTTATAATGGCATTAACTAAATACTTGGAATTTTCACCGATTATATATTACTATGACCACTATAATAACAAATACAAAAAATAAGATAAAGTTAAAAATTAAAGGCGGTCGTCATACAAGAAACGTGTTTCTTCAGCGCTTCAAAACATTGTACGGAGGTACGGAACCCTTCATGTACGAGTCCGACTCGCACTTGCCCGTTTATTTCATAATAATTTCATTATCATATCTGACACACCACCCATAGATACATGTAATGTGCCTACAAAAGTAGGAAAACAAAGGTTATTTGAGAGTTAAAATGCATAGGAACACTACAAAAGACGACAATTTATACCTACCTACAGTGCCTTTGACACAGATCCTTGCAAAACAGTGCCTTTTCTGCTCCACTTACAAACGTTAACAAGTGGAGACCTAATCCAGATGTAGCTTCGTCGCTCCACAAAGCCACTGTCCGACAGAGTACACTTGTACAGAAAACAGATACGAAAATTCTAAATATAGGTATGTATGTAACTTTTCAAAAGACGAGGAGTGCCTCAATTCGAATGTATGTTTGTTTTTTTTTATGTATGTTCCGCAATAAATAAATAAATATATAGGGACAAATCACACAAACAACCAAGCCCCAGGACAATTTCAAAAGGCCATTTTCCAACTTGCCTTGGGGTCTTCAAACGGAGGTCCCTAGTACTCCTCTGTTTACCTATTAAACGATTTCGAAAATTATTTTTGTGTTTAAAAGGGTATATAATGCAAGTTGGTCCCATTGTCACCAAATGAAGATCTGGTGATAGACTCTCTGGTGAACTCCTAAAATATTCTAGGCACCATATAAGTAATTTTAGATCAAGCATTTGCTTTTAAAAAGTGTAATTTGGTAAAGAACTGATGTAAAGAAGTCGCTTTTTTGATTAAAATTGGGTTTGTTTGTTGTTCTTCGTGTATGTAAGTGGCCAACACTGGTGTCAGATTTTTCAAGCTGCCTAAAGGCATCTGACATGACTTGGGTAGATGACTGGGTCATAAATAAAATATTATAAAACGTCAGAAAATAGTGTCACTTGTCATTGATCATATCCATTTTCAACATGATTTTAGATTTGACTTTTCCCAAAGCGCGAAAAAAAATTTTTTTTATTCTTTAAGAAATACGAGAATCTTTATTTTCTAGATTTTCGATACAAAAACCGAAAAAAGGTTCGCTCAATTTACTGGACCATTTTCCATGAGAAGATTCGGTAAAATGCGATAAAAAATCGCCATGCAACAATTTTTTTTTCGTTTGCCGACTAAATACCTACTCTGTAAAAAAGTTAATCTGTAGCATAAACAAAACTTGCTCTAAAAAAATTGGCTGGCATTTTGGAAGTCAGCCGTTTGTTCTAATAAAAATAATAAATTCTATAAACTTATCAAAGTTTTGCTGAGTTCTACACTAAATCCACCCCTTTTCATACCTATACCAAACGATTAAAAATTAAACCGCAGTACAGTCGCATGCAAGTTCTCCGTGCAATAAATACAGCCATCTCCCTAAACTTTGCTTCTCCAAACTGACACTGTCATCGCTACAAGAGCAGTTATCTACGAGTAATTAAAATAACATGCGCATGTGTAACACGGGAGGGTAAAAACATTAACACCACGCAAAAGCGTCTAATAAAAAGGGTCGGTATAACACGACAAAAATGAAAATATTACCCAGGCAGTTGTTAGCCACGCTTGAGTTGGCCCACTTTTTTGTTCCAGCCCGGTGAGCAATTACAAAATTTTGAATGGAACGAGCTACGGCTTGTTCAAACAACTTGTTAGACTGCGCCCTTGTCTGCTATCCGTTCTGTGTTTAAAGCTGCAGGCTGCAGGCTTTATTAAATAGGAAACCTGGAATAATGGGATCGTTCGATACTAAAACAAAGTGATTATATTACATATATACTCTAGTACGATACAGATACCAGAAGCTGGTAAAGAATATGTACTGTATAAATGTATTTTATTTCATTCTTTTCCCCATCATAAGTCTGTACGTTCAGTGAAAACTGAGTTAACTCGAGTAATATCGGTTTTAATATTCTTACATATTGTGAATCAGAAAAAAAATGCTATTTTTCTGTCTTATTTTCATAGCCGTAGGGCTTAAAATGCCAAAGTTAGGATTCGTGTAAAGTGATGTAAGTATCGGTTTTTTCAAGTTCCCACAACTTTTTTTGTGTTTTTCAATACAATTGCATTTAAAACTAGTTGAACTAAACTATATTTTTAATTTTGTTAGTGTAAATTGATATAAACAGAATCGGGGTTAAGTCAAAAATCATAGTTTTGATATCTCAAAACTATGATTTTTGACTTAACCCCGTTTACACTGAACGAAAACGGAAAAAAATTTTTTTGGTTTCTATTATTGATAGATCCCATTTCAATAAACTACTGAAACAAATATTACGTTCTTTTTTTTAATATAAAAAATTTAAAAACATTGAGTTATGTCGTTTGACACAAAAAAACAACATTTTAATTTCGCCAATTAATAAAAGTCACATTATAATATTTTACACATTCTGCTTTGCTTTGGTGCTAAATGATATACATTTACTGTTTTCATAGACAAATGAGATCTCTAATAATACAGCGAAAAGTCACAAAATTAAACATGTTAATTTCGATGACAGCATTTGAAATATGCTGGTTTTATTTTGATAATATCGAAAAAAAAAGAGATATCACTAAACACAAATCTGAGTACCCGTCCTTTCCGTCCGTCCTATTTAGGTGTTGGAATTTTTGTTTCAAAAAATTTCAACTCATTTTCTATGAAAGATTTATAATATTCGGTTTCTATTATTGATAGATAATACCCATTTCCATACTCTACTGAAACAAATATTACGTTATGTCTTCTTTTTTAATATAAAAAATTTAAAAACATTGAGTTATGTCGTTTGACACAAAAAAAAAACATTTTATTTGTGCCAATTAATAAAAGTCACATTATAATATTTTACACATTCTGCTTTGCTTTGGTGCTAAATGATATACATTTACTGTTTTCATAGACAAATGAGAACTCTAATAATACAGCGAAAAGTCACAAAATTAAACATGTTAATTTCGATGACAGCATTTGAAATATGCTGGTTTTATTTTGATAATATCGACAAAAAAAGAGATATCACTAAACACAAATCTGAGTACCCGTCTTTTCCGTCCGTCCTATTTAGGTATTGGAATTTTTGTTTCAAAAAATTTCAACTCATTTTCTATGAAAGATTTATAATATTCGGTTTCTATTATTGATAGATAATACCCATTTCCATACTCTACTGAAACAAATATTACGTTATGTCTTCTTTTTTAATATAATAAATTTAAAAACATTGAGTTATGTCTTTTGACACAAAAGAAAACAACATTTTATTTGTGCCAATTAATATAAGTCACATTATAACATTTTACACATTCTGCTTTGCTTTAGTGCTCAATGATATACGTTTACTGTTTTCATAAACAAATGAGATCTCTAATAATACAGCGAAAAGTCACAAAATCAAACATGTTAATTTCGATATCAGCATTTGAAATATGCTGGTTTTATTTTGATAATGTCGAAAAATAAAGAGTTATATAACTGTACACAAATCTGAGTCCCGTCCTTTCCGTCCGTCCTTTTTAAGTGTTATGATTCTGTTTATATCAATTTACACTAACAAAATTAAAAATATAGTTTAGTTCAACTAGTTTTTTTTCTGATTCAGAATATGTAAGAATATTGAAACCGATATTACTCGAGTTAACTCAGTTTTCACTGAACGTACAGAAGTGTACCTGGTTAGGTTGATATCGTCGTATGAGTCCTAGCAGCACAGGATCAAGATGGGTGGCGTCGACGAAGAGTGGCCTATGCTCAGCAGTGGGCGGAAAAAGGGCTGGGATGATTATGGCGATGAGTCCTGAGATAGTTATATCAACTATTCATCCTCCAACGTATATTATAAGTTTCTTCTATATAGCACAGACTAAACTACTTATTATCTTTACCAAACGTGAGATAAAAACAGTTTGTTCAATGACTACACGACCAAATTCATTTTATTCGGAGGCTTCGTTTTGACGTTACAGCCTGAGAAATTAGTTAGAGTCAGAGGGTGCAGAATAAGCCATCAATCATATTTTACACTAAATTTTTCTAATCTTTTGGCAAAAATAGGGTGTCTAGTAGCCATACAGTACATTAATGACTACGTAAGATAAAAGTACGCATACAAACGATAATATTCTTTTAATTTCCGGTTTGGAAAAAAATCCTAACTTAAAGTCGTTAGGTAGGTAACTAACCAAAAATAAACAGGTCAAGTGCGAGTTGAACTCGCGTGAAGAAGGTTCCGTATGAATTCGCATAGGTTTTCTTGAAATCTTTAAGTAATTTGTATTTTCTTAATTATCTTCAATAATATCTATCTTAAAATTATAAAAAAAAATATATTTTAGATTCTTACAACAAGTCCTTTCATTTGGTATGTTCACATCACATGACCTAGTTACTTAAAAGTTTTTATTTTTATTTTCAAATTTACCCCCTAAAGTGGCCCAGGGCCCAGTCATTAGGTAGGTAACTAACAAAAAAAAAACAATTTTCATGTCTTCACAAAGGATAACCTAAAATCGTACCGAGGTTAATGTTACCCTATTAGTAGCCTAATAGGGATAACATTAACCTTGGTACGATTTATTTTGAACGTTATAGGTACTTTGAAATTTGAAACTAGTTGAAAATCAGTTATATGATAGTCATTGTGAATTCCTACAAATTTTTGGTAATACTTTGTACGATGTTTCTTCTTTAATGATTTTCAATTCAACAAGGGATTGAATTTGCAATTTTCAGCTCACTGTGTCAATCTAGATTAATATGTTTGTACTTAAATATGATTTTTACTAATATGATTTCATTTCCTCATCATATGAATTTATAATTGTTAAGTTTTGGATAAAAGTAAAATTACCACTTTGATACGTGAACTTAAATCGATTTCTGTGTTTAAGGACCGTATGCGTAAAGCCACGTGGTCGGATTTGGCTCTGAAATATGCAAAATTTTCCCGCTAGGGGATAAAAATGTCAAGATGAAGTTACATAGAGTTAATAATGTGTAAACGGGACAATAGATGTAGGTAATCATAAATTGTAACGTAGAATTAGTATACAGCTTACTTGTTTCTTTTCGTCAAGACTTCCAGTCCGCGATACTTATTAACATTTTTAAATCAATCAAATCAAAGAATTATTTTGTTTGAATTATTATTTCTGAATTAAGGCCTTGGCAGACGTCATTATAATGTACTTAACACTTTAGTAGACAGACTATCAGTAGAAAAAGTAAAGTCGAAAATACAGTAGTGTGCGTGAATGCAAGACGTTTATTTAAAAAGCGAGTTTAAATATATGTGAAATTCATATAGCACTTTCTAAAAAATCCAAGTTATAGTTATTCGAATCTTGCGTAATATTTATTAATTTTTCAATTTATTAGTCGACCTCCGTGGCGATTCCTTAACACGCTAGTCCGTCACTCGGAGGTTCTGGGTTCGATTCCCAGCCAGGGCAAGTTGGTAAATGGCCTTTTTTAATTTGTCCTGGTTCTTGGGTGTTTATTTTATCCCATCAAAAACATAAATGTATAAATGCCAAGTTCAAATTCCGACAAAACAATTGAAATTTAAATAGCTGCCAAGTTATGTAGGTAGAGAAAACTGAAATTTATTCATAAGAAACTCAACATTTAACTTGAACATCATTAAGATTGAAAGCACGGTCACCCATCCTAACTGTGACCAAGCTAGTAGTTGCTTAACCTGTAAAAGCACGGTCATTCATCCATCAATTTTTGAATTTATCGTATGCGAAGTGGAGCGAAATATTTGCACAAGTGGTTTTGATTACTCGTATTTTGAAATTTGTTAAAGCGCAAATGATAAAGAACCCTTAGAATAGGGAATCTGTTTCGTTTCACGCAACTTTTTAGGGTTCCGTAGTAAACAAGAAACCCATATAGCTTCGTCATGTCTGTCTGTCTGTCTGTCCCCAGTTTTACTCATAGACTATTAGTACTAGAAAGCTGTAATTGGGCATGGGCGGGCATGGATATGTGGTAATAAAAACTTGAAAAAAAAAATGTGTGGTGTGAAACGTCGTTGAATAGATCTTTCAAAAATATTGTAAGATTATGAACACCCTTTTTCGTTTAAGCAATCCGTTTGTGAAATATTTGGTTTTTGATTGCAAATTTTTGTTAGAATCATGTGTCTCCCCTCTTTGTCAGTTAAACGGTTGTATATGGACACTTAAAAAAATTAACGGCAGTAGTATATAACGTCTCCCTGTACTAACACTAATTTAAGGTGGATTCAGTTCATGATACTGAACAACTTTTCCTAAGGAACACATTATTAAATATGAAAAGAAAATGTTTGCTTTCCATTCGACCTCCGTGGTTTAATTGTTAACACGCTAGACCGCTAATCCGGAGATTCTGGGTTCGAGCCCCAGCCAGGGCAAGTTAGAAAATGGTCTTTTTCAAATTGTCCTGGGTCTTGGGTGTTTATCTATGTATGTATTTATCATAAAATATAGTATCATTGAGTTAGTATCCCATAATACAAGTTTAAAACTTACTTTGGGGCTAGCTTAATTAGTGTGATTTGTCCTTACATATTCCATACATATATTACATAAATATTACATTTTGCCAAATCTTGTGTGTAAGAGATCAAAAATATTTTTTGTATTTCGTTTGTTCCTTGGTGAAAGTTGTTCAGTATCATGGACTGAATTCAGACCTAAAGTTAGGCAGTTGTTAGTTACATAAAACAAGTAGGTACTGACTACGGAACCCTACACTGCACGTGGCCCGTCACGGCACGTGGCCGGTTTATTTTGGTTAAGTTGAAATTTTAGGGAACCTTAGACAAATTTATGATATTTCTGCTTAAATCAATATTACTTATCGCTGACAGGACGTTCTCAAAAATACAATCAAATAGTATTTTACGCGAGCGGTGACTTGGAAAACTACACGATTTGTGTTCCACTGACAGAAAATATTTACATTTGAATTTTCTTTGTGAAACAATACGTTTAGCGACCATCTGCAATCGTAACACCTTTCACTTCTATTCACCTTATTATGTAAGTTCGGAGAGTAAAAAAGGATTGCACGTTGAACAGATCAACGTCTTGGCTTAGCAGCTGTATGTCCTCAATCAATGACTTGACTGTTTGATTTTGTACAATATTTTTAACGAATCAACAAAGAGCACTAAAAAGAAATCTTTTCCTGAAAACGGCTAAAAAATTGGTTGATTAATGAAGAAGTAATTAGCATTATTGCACCCTTTTATTTTTTATCTTCTAATAGGTTTTCCTGTAATAAGGTAAAGAACTATTAACTGTATCTTTTTCAAAAGTTTGGGTTCAGTGGTTTCGGAGATAAGGATATTTTTATTATTTATTTTCAAAAATAACTTCAAAAACACCAACTTAAAAAATATAGAAAATATATTTAATATTATCATAAAATGCTCTTTCATTTGATATTTTACGCGATATAGTTCAGGAAATCCTTTTTTTAATGTCTCATTTATCTCCCATAAGTGGCCCCAATTTTTTTTTAATTTATTCATTTACCTACATTTTACTTTCGTCTTTGGGTCACAAATTTACATTATGTGCACCACATTTCAACTGAATCTGTCCAGTAGTTTAGTAGGGGGGGGGTCAATTTTCGCCCATTTTCTTAAATAACTTAAAAATACCGATCTAAAAAATAATAAAATATATATATATTTAAAATTGTCATAAAAAGTTCTTTCATTTGATATGTCACACGATTTTGTTATCAAAACTTTTTTTTAATGTCTAATTTACCCACCATAAGTGGCCCCCTTTTTTAAATTTAATTTATTTACGTTATACGTCTATCTTTGGGTCACTAAGTTACATAAATTTAGGTACTAAATCTCAACTTAATCATTCTAATAGTTTCCTAGCAAATTGGCTGTGACTTACGGACAGACAGACAAGCGAAACCCTAAAAACAGTAAAAACACCAAAAAAAATCAGTTCCTAAACAAATTTCCCGGGCGGCTGCACACTTTTGTATGAAAATGCAATTTTTTTTTGTTTTTTGACTGTTATTTTAATATCATTATACTATACAAGCAGTCCACCCCGACTTCGCCCTTGGTACACACAAAGCCTATGTCACTCGGGGATAGAGTACCTTTCCAACGGTGAAAGTTTTTTTTAAAACGGTCCAGTAGTTTCGGAGCCATGTAATGCAAACAAACAAACAACCAAATCTTTCCTCTTTATAATATTAGTATAGATAAATAGCCTACTATAGCCTGCCTGCCTAGCCAAGTATAGATATAGTATAGCCTGTGGTTCGATATATTACGCATAATGTCAATTCGTATTTTGATATACATTCATGGGGAAAAGTTGTTCAAAATTTCAGACTGAATCACCCCTCAAAATAATTGTAAAACCCTAATTGAACAGCACCTTTTATTACAAAAACAGTTAATATGATTCCGCGACCCGAGAAAGTTCCAATCGGATTTTCACCCTAATCGCCAATTCAAAAATATAGTTAATAAATCAAACCAAATTATTTTTTTCATTGACTTAATTTTCAATAAAAAAAAATATGTGCGATGCCGTATCTGCGATAGCATTACATCTTTGCTTGAATGTCAACAAAATGTCAAAACTGTACCATAGTGTAGCAAAAGTATGACATAATTTGGCAGTTTGTACATAGTTTTTTATTGAAATATTTTAGACTGTAATGCAATTTACGTAATTCGAAAATGGATTTTTTTGAAAAATTCGACACGGCCTCCTTCCTGAACGCCCGGCGGGCAACTGAATTTGTATGGAAGAATCATGGCCGCCATTTCAGAGAATTCTGTCAAAAACGTTGCAAAACATCCAATTTTTAAAATTATTTTTTTTATTATTGCGTGATTGCATTGTAAGCAAATATTAAGAATAATGTTTCAAAATAGCCTTTATTTTTATAAAATATGCAATCCCTTGCTAGAATATTTTTTTACGCAGAAAAACAAGCCAGTTTGTAGCAAGATTTTCTAAAATATTTCTTTCAGGTTTCTTTACAATTATCTTACTTTTTCTGAAAGAAAATTAAAAAAATACGGTTTTCGTCTACTGGCTAGTCTATTTACCTATAACTAGGTATATAATTTTCTTAGTGGTCTTTTCTACTTAAGCCATAACTATTGCCCGCGCAAAGTGCGTTTTGCATGTTTTTGGGTAAATTCAATGCTTGTTTTTAGGAAAACTACTAAATATATTAAAAAATCCTTTTTTTCGTCTACTGTCCCAACTCTTCCTCTATCTATGTGTATACATTATTTGACTTAAATCAAACGCTTTCTGTACAAACTTGTTGCCCGCGCAAACCCAGTTTACATGGTGCCGACCCTTAAAAGACGAGTAAAAGAGCATTATTTGTCGGAATCATTTTAGTTGTAATTTATATATTCATATTATATTTATTACCTAATAGACATATGTATTTATTGCACGCCTCATAAGCGAAGCGCATGAGGTAGTGCTCTACTCTCGCCTTACAAAAATAAAGTGATTTTTTTAACTAAATGTGTCTCTATTTATTTTCTATCGCACTTGTACAATAATATTTACACATAAATGTCAAGGAAAAACACTAGTTTCAACACTTATGACATTTTTAAAAGACATTTTGCCTTTTAAATAAATAAAAACAATGTTTAATAAAATCATTTTGTGGACGTCCGTGTGTCTGTATGTATGGAAACTGGCGTGGTCACGATAACTCCCGAAAAACTTATCTGTTCAAGTCCATTTTTTTTTATACGCTTTAGTATTATCCAAAACTAAGTCCTTTCGAAGATCACGGTCTAATTCCATGTAGTTTAATCGTAATTATTATTATAAAAATACAGGTGACATATTAAAAATAATTTTGGATGTGAGTTTTGTTGAAAGAGTTAATACCTATATATGATGAGTACGAATGTGTAACTGGCAAGTAAGAAAAGAAGTAAAAAGAAATTTTAATAAAGAATGTTGTGATTTGGTTTCTTTTATTAAATACTAGCAGTCCACCCCGGCTTCGCCCGTGGTACACACATAGCCTATGTCACTCGGGGATAGTGTAGCTTTCCAACGGTGAAAGAATTTTTTAAATCGGCCCAGTCCTTTTTGCGCCTATTCATTACAAACATACAAACATACAAAAATAGGTACAAATCTTTCCTCTTTATAATATTAGTGTAGAAGTGTAGATGAAAGACGAATAAATGTAAAAGAAGCGATAAGTTAGTTAATATTTTATTTAATTGGCATTAACTAATTGAGAATGAAAAGAACAATCAGTGGTAACACTTTTCTTGACATTCGTGACGTAGTCTTGTGTCTTTTTTTTGTTTTTGCTTAGTTTTTTTGAGATTTCTCAAAATCTACCGGTCCGAATCGGTTTAAATTCACAGGAAATCTGAGTTGTATAGAACTCTTTGGAAAACTACTTGTTTGGTTCCGATCGGTTTAGTTGTTCAAGAGTTATAAGCGAGTCACATACACACATAGGGATAGGGTGCATGACACTTGCTCGTGAGTGGTCAGGGAAGAGATCTGATGAAAACTCGACTTTTCAAAAACGGGGTGAAACTAATAACGTCCCGAATTTTGAAAATTTTCAATTTTCTCAGCGGGAAGTTAGAAATAAAAGTTAAAAATAATCTCCAGTCGTGCGTTAAAGCCGACACATACTTTTCTTCGTTTTAAGTTAGCAATAAAACAATCAAAATCAATTTAATTGTGAAAAGTGAGATTATGAGGCGTGCACTTTTGGATTTTCCAAACTATTTAATTAATATAAGCGATTTAAAATACTTATGACCCTAACTTAAAATTGTGTAGAGAATAAATGAATATATTTAATTATGTAACATACGTATATGTATGTTTATTTGTATTTTCATGTTATGTTAATTTCTTTTTCCTTCTTTATTCTATGAACACGCCTATATGCCTTTCTTGAAAGAGATCTCTTTTGAGATAAGTAGTACCTTTTGCCTTTGTACAATTTTTTGAAAAATATACAATTCAATTCAGGGAATGTTTTAGCCTTTAGTAAGCAAAGGTATCCAGAAGTTTTAGCGCTTTCCCCGGAGTAAAGGAAACATGCATGAACAAACATTGGACAGAATTTACGTACAAATGCACGCCAAGGGAACTGTCGGACCGTACCGACTTCATGCCTAGTTAGAACTAGATATTATTTGTGAATAAACAATTTTCCAGATTTAATCTTTTTTCGTGAGTAATAACTTGTAATCGGATCGTAAAGACAAAGAGAAAAATCGATTGATAAAAATAACTGCCAGCACCTGCCAATACAGCTTATGTATATGTATTAGGTCCTTACATATGAAATTGCCGATTTTTAATACTGGCAACTTTAAAATCAAATATCTTGCGTTTCATTAGGAATTCCAAATTCATATTTATTTCGAAATAAAGCCAGAAAAATATTGTTTTAAAATTCGTATTTCATTTGTTTTAACATCATTTGTTTGAGTTTCAACATTGCTATAACAACAACTATGGACAAATTGAAAATTCGCGGTATTTATGAATACGAATTCCACCGTGGCACCAGTGCTGCAGAAACGACTCGAAGAATTAACGACGTGTATAGACCAGGCACCGCTAACGAACGAGCGGTGCGTTTTTGGTTTCAACGTTTCCGTTCTGGAAATTTCGATTTACACAATGAGCCTCGTGGACGACCTGATACTCAAGTAAATAACGAAGAATTGAAGGCGATAGTGGAAGCGGATCCATCTCAAACCACTTATGAATTAGCAGCAGCCTTCGGCGTAAGTGACAAAATGATACTTATCCACTTGCGCCAAATCGGAAAAATTTAAAAACTCGAAAAGTGGGTACCGCACGAATTGACTGAAGCAAACCAACAAACACGCGTTGCTTGCTGCGTTTCTTTGCTTAATCGCCACAATAATGAGGGGATTTTGAACCGTATCGTGACTTGTGATGAGAAATGGATCCTGTACGACAATCGGAAGCGATCATCACAATGGCTTGACCCTGGAGAACCAGCAAAACCTTGCCCTAAGCGAAAACTGACCAAAAAGAAGATTCTGGTTAGTGTTTGGTGGACCAGTGCTGGTGTTATCCACAACAGCTTCTTGAGATCAGGCCAGACGATTACTGCAGACTTGTATTGCCAACAATTGCAAACAATGATGGAAAAGCTCGCCATTAAACAACCGAGACTGATGAATTGCTCTAGCCCACTGCTCCTTCAGGATAACGCTAGACCACACACTGCACATCAAACGATCGCCAAGTTAGAGGAGCTGCGACTGGAACCTCTGCGTCACCCACCATAATCTCCAGATCTTGCCCCAACCGATTACCACTTTTTTCAAAATTTGGATAACTTCTTACAAGAAAAAATTTTCAAATCTGGTGAGGCAGTCAAAACCGCCTTCAAACAGTTCATAGACTCTCGCTCCCAGGATTTTTTTTCCAAAGGTATCAATGATCTGCCTATGAAATGGCGGAAGTGTATCGATAACAACGGCGCATACTTCGATTGATTAAATAATAATTTCATTAAAAAAAACTTGTTTCACTTTTTTGATACTGAACGGCAATTTCATATGTAAGGACCTAATATAAACTAAAGTGTACTTCATTATACCTATGTCACATGTACAAAAACTTTGTATAATTTTAGAATAAAAGATTTAACACTTCCACTGCTAAAAATTCAACGTGTGTTGCCACAAACAGACAAACCAGTTCTTCTTGTACCTATCTGGTAAACATTGAAATACGGTTTTTTCCAAAATGTTTCTCTTTATTATGTATTGGTACTGGTAAAATCAAGATAGAATAACCAAGATATTTTATTATTTATTACGCATTTTTTTACATACCTACAGTTAATTATATGACATCGAATACTTTCTCTAAGAAAATTAGAGCAGATTACGACAGAACACTCGTACTTCAGTGTCATGAGGTGAATTTAAAAAACAGTAATAAAAACGGTAAATTAAAAAACCGGCCAAGTACGAGTTAAACCCGCGTGGAGAGGGTTCCGTTCAATTGATTGAATTTGAGTTGAGTTGTTGAGAGAGTTGAGAATTGAGTTTTCCTGTAATTTAAAAGCAATGAACTATATTTTGTATTTATTTCAAAATTTTAGGCTCAGTAGTTTCGTAGATCAGGGCGGGGGGAATAGTGAAAGCGGGGGAAAAGTAAAATGAAAAGTATTCATTTTACAATAATAACAAAAATATTTGAGATCCTCATAGCGAGCCCTTTCATTTGATATATGAAACAGTAAGGTTTGCAAAACCTTATTTTAAAAAAATATTTATTTACTTTGCACATATGTGTTTGGGTCATAGGATTACAACATTCTATCAAATTTCACCTGATTCGGTCTAGTAGATTTGGAGCAAATTGGCTGTGACAGACGGACGGACAGACAGACACACGAGTGATCCTATAAGGGTTCCGTTTTTTCATTTTTTTGTACGGAACCCCTTAAAACAAAAATATTCGATCTCTAGAACATACCATATCTATCTATGCATAACAGATGAGCTCACGGTAAGTTTTGCTCTGCACCAACTTTGACGCGAATTCAATTTTCACTGTGGGTGCACGTTCAGACGCATTTTGCTTATAAATGTTGTATTCTTAATAAGTTTTCAAAGTAAATTTAGCAGCATCTAGTTTTCACTCTGCAAAACAGCATTCATTTGCAAGGCAAATATTTATTTCTTTAATTTAAGCGTTGGTGTGATGATATCAAACGTTTTGAGGGGTTGTCGCAGTCACAGCTCAAGTACGAAAAGCCTTCTATCTAATCTTGTTATTTATTAGTAATCGGATAATCAGGGACTTACTTAAAATAATAACTTTATCAAGTAGGTACACATTTACCTCACGTTAATTTTAAAATGAAAATTTGTGATTACTTTTTTCTCAAATGTAAGGAAACCAATTCATAGAGATGACGTTTTATTTCCTTTACAAATATATTGGATTTTTATGTAATTACTTTATAATTATTTGAATAACATTTGAAAAAATGCCTTTTGGTGGTATCATGGTATAATATCGCTGGAGTGATACGGTGCAGTAGCTAGTAGAAAACTATGGTCGTCTCGAAGGCCAAGATCCATTTCGGGTCGTTGAGGCAGCGGACTGAGTACCTACGGTAAAAAACAACACTCAATTTTTTATTAATAAAAAATATTGTTAGATAATAAAAACAAACCAAAATGTAGGTGCGTGTTATCCTAAGATAATTTTTACGAGAAGTAGGTACATTCAAGTGACATAAATCCTGTTCGGAAAGATATTCATCTACAGTGTACTATTAGGTAGGTAGCTCTCGAGGGATGCTCGGATGGCCCGCTAAATAATTCAAGTACTATGTACTGGTGTAGGTATCTATGATGTAATAAAAACGGTCCGATGCCATAAAAAAAGAAAGGTAGAGAATAAGTAAGTTGTAAAATACCTACTTGACCGGATCTGACTGGCTGTACTAGACATTACCATTCAGAAGAAATGCTCTAGGTACGTGTAGTTTTTGAGTTTATACTCTACAGATTTTTGTTTTGTGTGTGTGTAAGTGATCGACACAGATGTCAGATTTTTCAAGATGAAGGCATCTGAGATATCTACTCCTTTAGTTAGCTAGATTCATGATAGATATTTATCGCACCACCTTTTATTTTTCAGTACCATTCACCCAAAGGTAGCCTGTAAAAGATTGCCTTGGAGATAAGGCCGCCTATTGTAACCTATCTATATTGTATATATGTATTTCATATGTGTTTTTAGTGCAATAAAGTGTTACTAGAGATAACGACAGCCATCTTTTATTAACAGCCAGGATAGGACTGAGGGCTAAACGTGACTTTTGAAGCACAAAGGAGCTTAAAACACGCCCGTAAAAACAGAAAGAGTTACGATAGACAGATTCACATTTACAAGACGAATATTGAAAGCATGTCTATCATGACCTATTTATTCTCTTTTATAGCAAAGCTCTTATAGTTATTTTTCTCATATTTTATTATTTTGTGGCGATGCGATGTGCGTGCGAAGCCAAAGCTATAAATTGCGCCGGTCGTGATTCATAGCACCCGGAATCACCCGGATTAATACAGTGGCTCGCCCGGCCGTTTCGCCCGGATATGACCAGACCATACATTTATTTGCTGTTTTCAGTTCCACACCTCAAACAAAAATAAAGAAAATATTCATAATTCTATATTACAGTTAAAATAAATGCATTTAAGACTCTTTATTTTAATTGTTTTAATATTTTTTTATTTGATAACTATTTACATTAATGTTTGTTGCTGGAGCCACCTTTTATAGTATTTTATGCAACAGTTGTATAAGAGTGTTCAAAAAAGACGAGTGGCGCGGGTTATGGTGCGAGCCTAGGCGAGTACCATAATGAAGGCGCCACGAGTATTTTTTGACGTACTTATACAAGTATTGTATGCAACGGCATACAATACTTTTTCTACGACCACATTAAGATAGGTAGACTAGACGGTAGGTATTATAGTATTTTTCTTAAAAATCACAAAACATCGATCTGCTACCATTCCAGAATGCCCAATCACTCAATGATTTTTTTTCTACTACTGGCACGCGATGGTTGCCAGTACTCAAAATAAGAATAGTTTTTATTTTTATATTGTATTTTTAACAGACTAATATGTTACCACAGAGTATGTTTTTCGTTTTTAAAAATAGTAACTTGCAATAATTAAATAGATTAACAAAATAAAATAATTATTTGATGAGTAAACAAAAGGCGGCTTCTAACGTAAATAAATAAAAACTATGGCAAAAGCAGTTTTTTTTTTAAATTTACCTCGAAAAGTTTTATTTTAATAAAAACCCAAAGAGTTATAATGTACCGTAATATCTTTGTAAAAACCACATGAATTTAGTTTTTTGTTAAGTTGGTAGCTGTGCTTTTTAGGGTTCCGTAGCCAAATGGCAAAAAACGGAAACCTTATAGATTCGTCATGTCTGTCTGTCCGTGTATGTCACAGTAACTTTTTTCCGAAACTATTAGAACTATACTGTTGAAACTTGGTAAGTAGATGTATTCTGTGAACCGCATTAAGATTTTCACACAAAAATAGAAAAAAAACAATAAATTTTGGGGTTCCCCATACTTAGAACTGAAACTCAATTTTATTTTATCAAACCCTTACGTATCTATGGATAGGTCTTTAAAAATGATATTGAGGTTTCTGACATCATTTTTTTTTTAACTGAATAGTTTGCGCGAGACACTTCCAAAGTGGTAAAATGTTGCCCCCCCCTGTAACTTCTAAAAAAAGAGAATGATAAATCTAAAAAAAATATATGATGTACATTACCATGCAAACTTCCATCGAAAATTGGTTTGAACGAGATATAGTAAGTAGTTTTTTTTAATACGTCATAAATCGTAAAATGTTATTTGCTGCTACGGAACCCTTATGGCGAGTCCGACTCGCACTTGGCCGCTTTTTTTTTGCAAAGTTATGTTCATCGAGTCAAACCTTAACCTATTTAGAATTATCTGTGGCAGCTAGCCGTATCCAAAGAGAAAGTATATCAGGCCTGTGTCACTCCCCGTTTAGGTATCGAAATGTACCTGTGTCTACATTATTACTATGCGCGCAGACGGCCCCTCCGGGTGGTAAATTCAGTTATACGAATCGTTTGTCCAGAGTAATAAGAATGAAATTGGCTTGCAATGGAGTTCTGACGTGAGCTAAATTATACCATATCGCTAGCCACATTGAGTAGATATTTCTTTGAATTTCTTTGCTGAGTGAGACTTCTTTACGTTTGTATTATTTATTCTGTGGTAATAAAGAGGTGTTTTTTGGTGGGAAGTCAAGGGGTTCGGTTGGGATTTCATTTAAATTATTTTGAAAACTGATTTTAGTGGACTTTATAATATGAAATTGGTATTGTTTGGTGTTATAAATGCTCATGCTCATAAACAATATGTGAAATAGTTAAAGTGGACAGTCATATCATAGTACGGTACGGCTGTAGTGATATTTGTTTGCGGACTGGTGGGCGTCTTCGGGCGTCGTCCACCACTAAATCGGCTATGAAAACCAGTGGACTCGTTTAGATTTGTCGCCAGAAGCTCCCTTAAAGCAATCAAAGGCCTACACGGCCTACACCAACCTTTGATTGTAACTTGTTAGGAATAAAGAATTTCCCACGTTTTATTAACTTGTTGCTGGCTAAATACGCAGTAGCGTCAAGCCATAAAAAAAAGTAATATAGAGCGTATATTCATAATTAAAATTATGTAAATGCTTTTAGTTTTGCTTGCTCGCATGTTTGTAGTTTTCCTAATAGCGAAAACCCAAATAGTAACTATTGCTTATAAAATAATTTAAAATGTTTTTATCATTCAAACTGCAAGGAATAGACTTGGTGAAATAAACTTTAAAGTCAAATAATAATAAAAACACGACTTGTTTTTAAAAAGAGGTCACCACACAGCACGTTTGAATTCATTCACATCGAGTTGTTTTTATTTTCTCATATAATGGACGAACAAACAAATATAATATTAGGTCCTTACATATGAAATTGCCGATTTTCAATACTGGCAACTTTAAAATCAAATATCTTGCGTTTCATTAGGAATTCCAAATTCAAATTTATTTCGAAATAAAGCCAGAAAAATATTGTTTTAAAATTCGTATTTCATTTGTTTTAACATCATTTGTTTGAGTTTTAACAACATTGCTATAACAACAACTATGGAAAAATTGAAAATTCGCGGTATTTACGAATACGAGTTCCACCGTGGCACCAGTGCTGTAGAAACGACTCGAAGAATTAACGACGTGTATGGACCAGGCACCGCTAACGAACGAACGGTGCGTTTTTGGTTTCAACGTTTCCGTTCTGGAAATTTCGATTTACACAATGAGCCTCGTGGACGACCTGATACTCAAGTGAATAACGAAGAATTGAAGGCGATAGTGGAAGCGGATCCATCTCAAACCACTTCTGAATTAGCAGCAGCCTTCGGCGTAAGTGACAAAACGATACTTATCCACTTGCGCCAAATCGGAAAAATTAAAAAACTCGAAAAGTGGGTACCGCACGAATTCACTGAAGCAAAACAACAAACACGCGTTGCTTGCTGCGTTTCTTTGCTTAATCGCCACAATAATGAGGGGATTTTGAACCGTATCGTGACTTGTGATGAGAAATGGATCCTGTACGACAATCGGAAGCGATCATCACAATGGCTTGACCCTGGAGAACCGGCAAAACCTTGCCCTAAGCGAAAACTGACCAAAAAGAAGATTCTGGTTAGTGTTTGGTGGACCAGTGCTGGTGTTATCCACTACAGCTTCTTGAGATCAGGCCAGAAGATTACTGCAGACTTGTATTGCCAACAATTGCAAATAATGATGGAAAAGCTCGCCATTAAACAACCGAGACTGATGAATTGCTCTAGCCCACTGCTCCTTTAGGATAACGCTAGACCACACACTGCACATCAAACGATCGCCAAGTTAGAGGAGCTGCGACTGGAACCTCTGCGTCACCCATCATACTCTCCAGATCTTGCCCCAACCGATTACCACTTTTTTCAAAATTTGTATAACTTTTTACAACGAAAAAATTTCAAATCTCATGAGGCAGTCAAAACCGCCTTCAAACAGTTCATAGACTCTCGCTCCCAGGATTTTTTTTCCAAAGGTATCAATGATCTGCCTATAAAATGGCGGAAGTGTATCGATAACAACGGCGCATACTTCGATTGATTAAATAATAATTTCATTAAAAAAAACTTGTTTCACTTTTTTGATACTGAATGGCAATTTCATATGTAAGGACCTAATACTAGAGGTAAAGGACTGACAACTTTGAAGCGTAAGCTTAAATGTTGTAGCTAGATGGAGCCACTAGGAAACTTCCTAGTGGTGTCGGTTAATTTCGGAAAGATGGCAGTATAAGCGTTCATTTTCTTTGATTTTAGGGTTCCGTAGTCCGACAAGGAACCCTTATAAGATCGTTCAGTCCCCCCCCCCCCCTGTAATTTCTAAAGTCTTGGACCTATAAACTTTAAATCACTCACGTAAAGAAACAGGTGCGAAAACTCTTATTTAAAATTGTTTTGGGTATCCTGTGATGAATACTTTAGAAATTATAAATAAAATAAAAATATATACTTTTTTCCAAAAGAACAGTATAAACTTAAAAAGTTTTTTACTTATTTTACTGTTAGGACTGAATGAAGCTTGAAATGCAAGAAATGCAAAACAGCGCGGTGCCAAAAATGACTACGGAACCCTACTTTATGCGTGGTCCGACACGCACTTGGCCGGTTTTTCATATATACCGTCAGCCTAAAGCATCAATTGTATGACTAGTGGTTTAGACATAGTATACACGATTTTGGCCTTTTAGCAAAGTACGTTTTTTTGTATGGGGTTATCAATTCTCTAGTACTATTAGTTCGTCCATGCCATATAAATCAATCAAATGATTTGATAGGTTCATTTATCATGTCTTTTTTTACTTGACTCTACAAGAAATCAGGTAAATGGGATAGAATGAACATGAACAGTATTAAGCCCGTCACAGATGTAGCTATATTATACTGTACTATTTATTATTTTTTTACACGTTATTGTACACTCATACAAATGTTATAAGTACAACAGGCGGACTTAATGCTAAAAGCATTCTCTAACAGTCTCCTATATATGCATTGAATTACTTATTATAAATTAATGACAGTATTTTATTTTATAGCAAGCTACCAGCAGACACGGTCTGTACCCTATAATATTTTTTTTGCCCTTATGCCTTAACATATATTAATATAACTTGCTATAAAATTTAGGCTACTTCTATTATAGGCTTTATTTCGTACCTAAGTGACCAATCGAAGGTCAATAAACAATGACTCTATTATGTATTATTGGTTTATGCAATAATGTTTACAAAATAAGCGTAGAAAACGAAATAGTTACGCAAAAGAAGTACCTAATAGAAAGAAAATCAGAGTGCAATACATGCTACAAAAAAGCTGTGACAATATTTTTTTCACTTCGCAAGTAAGTAAAAACATGATAAGTGCGAATTTTATTCGCTTGCCAAGGTTTTTGTTTTTATGTTTTAAATTGAATAACTACTTCGATATTTGAATTATTGACTTTATTGAGCATAAAACCACGCCGTTTTCTGTACATCTTTATCCATCATACTGTATAATGTGTATCTAACTTTGAGAGCATTAATTGGCACTAATAATTTTTTTTTTGTAGGTGTTGTTAACACGAATGCTCACCTATGTATATACGTTGCCCGTTTTCTAAATGAATTTCTAGATTTGAGAGTAAGATAACTGTGACTATGTTAGTTATTTAAAAGACCTACCCAACGATACCCCTCACTATGGGATACACGCGTTATAAAATTTATCATCATTAAAACTGTGGTACAATCAGATCGTAACGTCATGCTAAATTCAAATGTACTTTATCTTCGTCATTATTTACTTTTCAAAGAAAAGAAAGAATACGCATACTTTTTAATAATGTGCCTGATGAGGCAATTTTTTCTGTAAAACACACTTTTTTTCAAAAATTTATGTAATATTTTAGGCGGCTGGAACCCTTAAATTACCAAAGTAAAGCCAGCATAGTTTTCCTATAAATGTCAGTACGTATACTACTATCATGATTTTTTTAGATTTTCAACTAACAATTTTGCTTTAACAGGGAGGGCGGTATAAGTATACAATAATATTAGTTTAATTTTGTGAAACGGCGATATACCGAAACTATAAGAGTTCCGTCTAGGGACTTTGGAACAAATGTAGCTAGATATAATTTATTTATTTTTTTTTATCCACCGAAATCAGTTTTTTTAAGTAGTTTCTTCCATATCTTTAAAGTTCTTTATCATATCTTCACCAAATTAAAATGGGACCAATTTGGTAGTAAAGGCTTTCAAATAAAAAAAAGAATCATCAAAATCAGTTCACAATTGGCGAAGATATCGCGTAACAAACATACATAAACAAAAAATAAAATAAAATAAAAAAAACATAGTCGAATTGATAACCTCCTCCTTTTTAGAAGTCGATTAAAAATAGGAATCAACTTTTCGAACTTTGTGAAACAGGGTTGCGTAATAAAACTCAATTTCACGCGAATGAAGTTGCAGGCATGCACATTCTTTAACAGACGAGCCGCGTATTAAAAATATCTTTAAATTACGTTAACTTGTTTCCCTGACATCTGATTTTAATTAAACAAATTCTGGGTATATCATGCTCCGAGCTGAGCCGTAGATTAGCGTAAAATACACAAAGACAGACATATTTTTTTTGTGTTCAGTTGATTAACTGAGTGCGATAATAAAAGAGTTTTTCTTATCGCACAGACTAATTTTTTGATAAATGTACTAAATGAACAGACACGCGATTTTTACTGTTTTTTACATATATACGGGTATGATGATACGATTATGTAGCTTTTTGCATTGAACTCCATATAAAACAACCAGCTAAATTTGTAATTCCAAATGTACATCTTTTTCTCGGTTTTTAATCGATTTAAGAAGAAATACAAACACTTGGTATTAGGTATATTCACCCATCGTACGTACTCGTATGGTATATAGTAATATAAATTCCTTTATTTACATTTGTACAACTTTCTTTATTTGCTTTTTTTTAATGTGTACATAAATATTTTAGTTTACATTTTAAGCTTATTGTAGAAAATCCCATCGTATCCTCTTAAACAAAATGGCTCGTAAACATTTTATATCGAGATGGACAATTTAACACCACAATTAGGAAGATGAAAATTCGTATGCAAGATAAGCGTTTATATAACTGAATTTTCTGCTTGTAGTAAGTGTGAAGTACTACTACTATTTAATAACACGCGTGTGATACCCACCTCTTGCGCAGTTAAAGGAAATTAAGATTCAGACGATTATGAAACTATTTTCATATTTCTAATAATGAAAAACAAATAAAATAAATTTTCCATGATTATAAATGTGTTACTGGAAACTACGAATGAGACGTCACTGGATACTTAGAATATATAATAAACGTTTGAAAACATCCTGATATATTTCAGAGAAATCAAAACAAATAAACATTATCGGAAACACTGCAGCCAAAGTCTGTATTCTTATATTGTACCGGGCCTATAAATATCACAGATGGAAGTACGGAGACGCAGTGTCAGTTAACAAGCGAACAAGATCGTGTCATATCATAACAAGTAAATGACCCATTCGCGCGAACTGTGAAACGTCAACCATGCATAGTGTTATCGTTCCAATACTGTGTTTACTTGTTGCTAAACAGGGCAGTGCGCGGTCGATCACCGATGATCCTAATCTCCTTGACAATGATTTTAAAACGAGATACCTCTTAGAAGAATCGAAACAATACCTCGGTGGACAGCTTTCTTTAAATGAAGAGGAACAAAAAGTGAATGAAATTTTGATGAAATTTAAAACTGAAGAAATACAGGAATCTTTGCACAATCCAAAGTCTTTCAACTTCTCTAAACACTACTTCACATATAAACATGACATCGAGAAATCTAAAGTGTATCAAATTATCAAGAAGATGCCTAAAGGTGCGGCGTTACATATTCACAGTTCGTTGATGCTACACTCCGACGATTTGATGCTGCTGACGTATGAAGACCACTTATATGCTTGTTATCCAGGTGACAAATTAGATCTACAATTCTCTGAGAGCATTCCTGACCGGCCTTGCCCCGTTAAATGGTCTCTTCTCAGTGAACTCCGTCTTGCATCTGGCAATGTCCAACGTTTTGATACGGAATTGGCGAAATTCTTTACGCTTTACTCTGAAGATGAAAATGTTTTAAACGCAGATATTAATCATACATGGCAACGATTCAATAATGTGTATCGCGCGATAAAGTCCGTAATATCGTATAGGCCAGTGCGTGAAAAGTTTTTCTATATGACATTGAAGAGGTTCTATGACGATAATATTATGTATTTAGAAATAAGGAGCGGTATGCACGGTTTATATGAACTTGATGGTACGAAACATGACGGTAGCTACCTTGCAAAATTATACAAGAGAATTACAGAAGACTTTATTAAAGACTATCCAGATTTCCTTGGTATTAAATTCATCATGACACACCGCCGTTCATCAGAAATCAATGAAATTCAGGATGCTTTACAATATGCTTGTAAACTCAAAAGTGAAATGCCAGAATTTATTGCTGGTTTCGACTTAGTCGGACAAGAAGATTTAGGGAAACCATTATCTGACTTTATTCCAGTTTTAACTAAAGCAAAAGACAGTATAGATTATTATTTTCACAGCGGAGAAACCAACTGGCTGGGAACAGAGATAGATGAAAATTTATTTGACGCTATTGCATTAGGTAGCAAAAGAATAGGACACGCATTTGCCTTAATCAAACATCCTACTTTATTAGCTGATGTGATAAAGAATGACATAGCCCTGGAAGTGAATGTGATATCAAACACAGTGTTGTCATTAGTTCGAGATGTAAGAAATCATCCATTGGCTACGTATCTGGCATTAGGTGCTCCCGTTGTATTATCTAGTGATGATCCTGGAGCTTGGGATTCTGATCCCTTGTCACATGACTTTTATGTGACTTTTGTAGGAGTTGCAAGTGTAAATGCTGATTTGCGATTACTAAAAATGTTAGCTTTAAATTCTATAAAATATAGTGCTTTAGATAACACAAGAAAACAACGTTTATACAGTATATTTGAAAAGCGATGGACCACGTTTTTGTTAGAAGTAATTAAAACTCACGTTCATTAAAAATATTAATTAGGTAAGTAAGTATTATGTAATTTATTGGCCAGTGAATTTGTAAAGATTGGCCGCCTGAAGCTCTCTTAAAACAACTAAAACAATACAAAGACTGTACCCACAAGTCATACTATGTATCTCCTATACTCACTATACACTATCACACACATTTCTATTATATTTATATTACATCTATATATATAATGACGGAGGTACAGCGCATGTAATTTTCGGGATATTATTAATTGCACATTAAATAAATAATCACCCATTCAATTTAATCTCATTTATATTTTTTTTACATCAAATAAATCTACAATCTCATCATACATACTGACTGCACATCAAATTTACTAGGTTGCAAACCTATAGGTTAGGTTATGTTAGAACTGCGACGGCCGGCGAGTGCTAGGAAAGTTCTATCCATTTTACTCCGCCACAAATATAAATTGCAGTTTGTTTAGTAATATTTTTCAGTTAAGTATTTTGCTGTGCAATCAGTAATTTTGATTTGCGTTTAAATACTACCCTTATTCGTTCAGTAAAACAGTCCTGCATATACCATTAAACAGTACACTAAATTTGATTTATGTAGTGTGCATGATTAGTGTGTAATTCAGTATTTTTGGTGAAAGTTTAAAATATTTTGTTCGAAAAAAGGGGAATATACAGATGTCGATTTAAATACATGCCTTAATTTTCGCATAACATCATGATCTAGTGCGATTTTCACTTGACGGTGAATTTAATCGTCCCCACTCAAACACTTCGATGCGGTGTATTGTATCTTTGTAAATTTTTACTACTTTGATAAACCGAAAATATTTGTCCCTTATTTTTGGATAATTGAACTGACGGACTAAATAAAATAATATTTTTCGGACCCAGTTCACATCCGTATACTCAGTGGTATTATTTGGCACCTTTTCCATTACGTCAACCAATGGGATCGTACATTTTGTGAACTAAGAGTAGGTCGCGTATGTCAGATTTAATTTAATTCCATATTTAATTAAAAAGCAGTGCTGAACACCCGTTGCGCTGAGCCACAGAATAAGTACTAGTATTGACGTAGCTGAGCGTAATACATTCACATTTTATGACATTATAAAACAAAGGTTAGCAACACATTACTATTATGATTTTCCTTTTCCACCTTCATGTCCACCATAACGCTAAAAGAGGCCTGGGCCTTACCGCCCTAGGTTCTGTCTGCCCCGTAAGGGATAAAGAGGTGATAGTGTATAAAACAAAGAAACAAAAAAGCAAGTAACATAGAAGTGTATGTTACTTGCTTTTTTATTTGTTTGTTTTCTTTCTTATACATTATGTACAACCTATGTATAGAAACTAAGATAAGATATATATGAACCTATACACAGAATGTACAAATAAACGTAATTTCTACGTTTGTATTTTTGATGCTAAAACGCTTATCGTGTTTTATCTATATATATAGTGCGTATTTTATCATTGTGTAATTAGATATTACTTTAAACCTAAGTACCAATAGACTTAATAAATATTTTTTTTCAACAGTCATTTTTATTTCGATATCAACCAATACCAAAAATAAAATAAATCTGATCTAACTTTTATTAGGTACCTACTTCCTGTTCTGACTTTATTGTAATATCAAACTAGGGTGGCAGGATTCACCCCGATAGAGCGGGTGGCGAAAAATAACCCTGCAGACAGGTGATGAAATAGAGGCTGCCCAAAACGGCGATCAGACTATTTAGCAGATATAAATAGTAATTTGCTAAATTGGTGTGCACGCCGTCGGCGCGCCACAAGGGCCGTGTCTTTGTAAAAGCCGATGCCGCCTTTGAAGCGCGCTGACAGCATTCCATCCAATTGAACAAATATACTATAATATAAAAATTGTCATCATTTAATATAAAAAAAGAGGTGAATAATATAATGCTGTGCCTTCCCCTTTAGCATTCTAAAGTTCGTCTTTTTCCTTTCCTTATCTAGTGTAGTACTTCTTGGTATACCAGAGAAAGTAGAGTCCAATAGTTCAACTATGTCTCGAACATTTATAGATAACACCTGAAAAATAATTAAATAAGTACCTACGACAAAAATTTAACGGAAATAAAACTGGGTAATCTGGGTATATATAGAATCGAACATTTGTAATGGTAATTGATGTAAAAATTCTAAGTACAAGTTTAACCTTTAGTAGGTACTTATTTCAATTTAAATCCACTGATAAAGTTTTGCACTAATTAATAAAACACAGAGAACCCTGTCCACATTAAACCAATTTACCACACATCATGATGTCTAAATATAAAGGCATGTGTCATCATCATCACCATCATTTCAGCCGCATAACGTCCACTGCTGGACATAGGCCTCTCCCAAGGTTTTCCAAAATGACCGATCTAGAGCGGCCTGCATCCAGCGCTTTCCAGCGACCTTGGTCAGGTCGTCTGACCACCTTGAGGGTGGGTGTCCTACGCTTCGCTTGCCAGTACGTGGTCGCCATTCGAGAACCTTTTTGCCCCATCGTAAAAAGCAAAGGCATGTGTAGAACCACTTAACTATACGGACTATATACTATACATGACTTGTTATATCAGATAACTAAACGTACTTACCTGTTTTTTTTCTAACTACTGCCTGTTGATAGTTGAAAAATTAAATATAAAATACCTACTCCATTGTATGATTGTGTTTTATGTAAAAGCAGGTAAAAACTATACTTAGATTAATAAAATCAATCAACAGCCTTTTTTTCCTTATGTTGAATCTTAATATGCTTCTAGGGTAGGATAGAGACATATGCATGACGAGACATCGTTATAAGATAACCTACTGCCGAGGAGGTCATCGTATCATTTATTCACTCTTATTATAGTAAATGCAACGACTTTTATGTTACATTATATCACTTCTTTATTCTTTAGGTAGGTATGAAAAAAAAATCAAGTTGAAAAACCCTTAGGTCACACTTACCGCTCCAGATCATGGAATTCTTCCGTCTTAATGGGTATCTACACAATTAATTATTGTATTATTTGATCAAAAAATCTTCCAACACACACATATTATATTTAGCTCTACAAATTCAAAAATATCCGACACATTTGCTTCAATGGAAATATGCACCTAATTGAAGGACTAGGTATTGTGTTTCTAAATTGGCTGTGGCGCGTGAAAGTATCCAATGCGTTTAATTGACAAACAGACATAGGTGCTGTTATTATCTTTATCTAAATATATATAACTCAAAGGTGACTGACTGACTGACATAGTGATCTATCAACGCACAGCCCAAACCACTGGACGGATCGGGCTGAAATTTGGCATGCAGGTAGATGTTATGACGAAGTCATCCGCTAAGAAAGGATTTTGATCAATTCTATCCCCAAGGGGATAAAATAGGTGATGAAAATTTGTATAAATCTTCTTAGATTTTCGACTTATTGAACTGAAATTAAAGATTGGAGCTACTATGATAAAGACGTTCGCTTAAATAGAATTTTGATAAATTTAACCCCCATGGGAATAAAATAAGGGATGATGAAGGATTTAAATGTATTACTTTAAAATGTTGCTTGCTCACGAGTAAGTTCACCCAATAGCTTGATAGTTTTAGCGCTTATGACAGATTAGTTACGAATATATACGAATATATACGAATATATACGAATAATACGAGCGAAGCCGCGAGCAAAAGCTAGTAAAAATAAATTTGTTTAAAATTTTTGAAAACAAGCATTGGCCAATAAAATAACAAAATAAATTAAATGAAAATATGCTTGTATCATATCATATATGAACAAATCAATTGTTTTACTATTGTTTTTTTATTTACGGACAGCAAGTTCGGAGCCGACTGCAGACAGCAACAGCAGACGACGTGTCGCAGCGACACTACTGGTTTCTATGTATTTTTAACTGACTTCAAAAAAGGAGGAGGTTATCAATTCGACTGTATGTTCTTTTTTATTATTATTATTTTTATGTATGTTTGTTACGCGATATCTTCACCAATTGTGAACCGACTTGACGATTTTTTTTTATTTGAAATTGGTCCCATTTTAATTTGGTGAAGATATTATAAAGTACTCTGTACACAGAGGTTGCATTCTATGTTACAAAAAAATACTGTGTAGCTATAAGTACTAACACTAGTTTTAAGTTACTGTAATACTAACAAATCATGGATCATGGTTATCCGAATAAAAACAATTGAATTGAATAAAGAACTTTGGAAATATGAAAGAAACTCAAAAAGGAAGTCGGTTTATTTTGTAAAAAATTTAATTATTATGAAATAGCTTTCACAGTTAGCGACATGTCGCTTGACCGCAGACGACGTGATAGCAGAGGCGTGACCGCAGACGGCAGCGGCGAGCTACGCGACATGTCGCCAGGTTCGAATTCATGCAGGGCTTATTAACGATACCAAATTCACACTAAAAGTAACGTTAAATAACGTTATTTTAGTGGTATCGTTTATTTATTTATTTATACTTTATTGTACACACATATACATGTTTAAAGTACAACAGGCGGACTTAATGCTAAAAGCATTCTCTAACAGTCAAAGCTTTGGGTCGATTGGAGAGTTTTATGTGGGTGTGAATATATAAAGAAAACTTAAACTAAACTAAATTTAAAAAATAATAATCACAACACATACTATAAACATACTATTATTATTATTACATATACACAATTACTTACATACATATATATTACTTCATAAAATATATACCTACATTAAAATATATACAAAAATAAATATACGAGTACAAATACATAACCATAAATGAATATTATGCAATCAAGTCTGTCCTATGTTTAATTGGAAGTGGAAGTGCCTAAAAACTCTAAGTTTAAAGGAGTCGCGACTAGGGGCCCTTCTAATGGATTCAGGGAGAGCATTCCAAAGTCGTACAGCAGTCACGGAGAAAGAGTTATGGAAAAAACCTGTACGGTGAGAAGGAGTGACTAGGGTAAGAGTATTTGAAGAACGGGGTAAGAAAAAGATAAGGGGTATCGATAATACAGTTTATAACGTTATCAATTACGATATAAGTGACGATACTTTTTTCAATACTTGTAAAATATAATAGAAATAGCTCTTGTAGCCTACTAGACAAACTCTCATCAATTTATTACGTCAAATATCGAAAATAAATACAGTGTTAACAATACCTTTCACCGTTTATATCATTGGTAACGTTATCTGATTAACGGTAAATAGTGGGAAAAATACCGTTACCCAGCATAACGTTGTCCGCGCTGTCCCATCTGGCGTAAGGGAAGCGTCCCCAAGGTGGCGGATAGGGGAACGGTCGGTAGCACAGCCTAGCTACGCTTCCGGCCAAGTCCGATGGACTCGCTGACCAACGATGGGCGTGGTCCTCCAGCATTTCGGGGGTTGTGCGAAGGGCTAACAACCCATCCACGGAAAAACAAATTGTTACGAAACCAGTACAAGAGAATATACGATCTGATCCAAAACCTAACGATAAACGGCTAAGAAATAAGGACCTTCGATTAGCAACATGGAATGTGCGCTCTCTGTTTCGGCCCGGCGCGCTCTACCAAGTAAATAATGAGTTGAAAAGATACGCGATAGACATAGCGGCCCTCCAAGAAGTACGGTGGCCGGGGAAAGGAGAGTGCGATGTTGATAGGGACTCTATGCTATTTTATAGTGGAAGCGACTCTGACCAACACATGTATGGAACCGGCTTTTTCGTGAAGAAGAATATCTTAAGTAACGTGATCCGGTTTGATGCAGTTTCTGACAGAATAAGCGTCCTCCGCATAAGGAGCAGATTCTGCAACATATCCCTAGTCAATGCTTATGCCCCAACAAATGTGGCTGAAGATGATATTAAGGACGACTTTTATGAATATCTAGAAACTGTATATGACCAACTCCCGAGTTTCGACGTAAAAATAATATTAGGTGACCTTAACGCCCAAGTGGGACGCGAAGAAATATTTGTGCCAACTATTGGAAGACACAGCAAACATGCTGAATCAAATGACAATGGTCTGAGACTGATAAGTTTTGCATCGTCTAAATCCATGGTTATTAAAAGTACAATGTTCCCACATAAGGACATATACAAGGGTACGTGGAAATCCCCTGATGGTCATACTGTAAATCAAATTGATCATGTTATAATAGACGATAGACATAAAAACTCCATACAAGATGTAAGAACTTTTAGAGGGGCAGACTGCGACAGCGACCACTATATGGTAGGCATAAAGTTAAAATTGAGAATTAAAGTTAATAAAACCATTAAAATTAGTAATCAAAATAGTAAAATAAATATAGATAATTTAAAAAATGTCTAGCTTAAAGAAAAATTCCAAATAGAAATCAGTAACAGATTCAAAGATTTAGTTGTAGATGAAAATGTAGATTATACCTGGGAGAATATGAAAAATACAATTAAAGAAGTAGCTTTGCAAACATTGGGATCCAAAGTCAGACACAAAAGAAAGAAATGGTGGAATGACGAATGCGAGAGGGTGGTAGAAGAAAGAAGAGAGCTTAAGATCCTTGCAGAACAGGACAACAGGTGGAAAGACTGCTATACTCAAAGGAAAACGGACACTAGAAAGACAATAAAAAGAGCAAAGAGACAACACCTAGATAGAATGGTAATCAATATGGAAACACTGATACGGTCAAACAACTCCAGAAAATTCTATCAAGAACTTAAGTCATGCAGGAAAGGCTATCAACCCCATACACAAACCTTGCAGAAAGAAAATGGAGACTTGGTGACTTCGGATGAGGAAATGAAGTGTATGTGGCGCAATTATTTTGAACAGCTGCTTAATTGTGCACCCATCCAAGATGATATACCCGTAGAGACAAATGACAGCAAACCAGGATGTAGAACCACCTACATTTAAGGAGGTTCATACAGCTACCAACAACCTGAAAAACAACAAAGCTCCGGGAATAGACGGCTTACCATCAGAGTTGTGGAAACACGGCGGAAGAGCTCTTCATTCCAAGTTCTACAAATTAATTCTGAGGATATGGGAAACCGAACATCAACCCCAGGAGTGGAACGTAGGAGTCATATGTCCCATTCACAAGAAAGGATGCAAAAAGAAGTGCGAAAATTATCGGGGGATAGCGCTGTTACCCACAGCATACAAAATTCTTGCGTATGTGCTGCTCAGGAGATTAGAGTCTTACGCGGAAAAAAATCTCAGCGATTATCAGTGTGGATTCCGATCTAATCGCAGCACAATAGACCAAATTTTCCTGCTAAGACAACTCATGGAGAAGAAGTGGGAGTACGCGCAAAGCATTCACACATTGTTTGTGGACTACACCAAAGCCTATGACAGCATAGACCGGCAGACCCTCTATAACATCTTAAGGAGCTTCAAGATCCCTGAAAAACTCATTACTATGATCCAAGTCGCGACTAACACGAGTCGAATGAGAGTCAGAGTCGGCAGTGAGTTAACGGACGAATTTGCGGTGATTACCGGTCTCAAGCAGGGCGACGCCCTGTCACCAATGCTCTTTCATTTGGTTCTAGAATATGTCGTTAGAAAGGTTCTAGCACAATGTTCTGGTATGGAACTAAATGGGAGTCATAAAGTGATAGGATACGCGGACGACCTAGCTCTATTAGGGGAAAACCGCGAAGACGTTCAAAAGTCTGCAAAGGTCCTGAAACTAGAAGCTGCAAGGGTCGGTCTCAGGATCAATCAAGGAAAAACGGAATACCTTCACATGAAGCGGTATAAGAACACCCGTGTCAAGCGAGAGGATCTCCATGTGGATGGCACCGTTTTTAAGGGAGTAGCGAAGTTTAAATACCTAGGATGCACTATTACGGACACAAACACGAGAGAAGACGAGATTAACATCCGCATCCAAAATGCCCTTCGATGCAGTGCAGCCCTACATAAGGTGTTGACGTCCAAACTTCTCAGCAGAAGCACAAAGATACGGATCTATAAGACGATCATCCGTCCTATACTATTGTATGGATGTGAGGCGTGGACGCTAACATTAAAAGAGGAAAGAAGGCTTCTCGTAGCGGAAAGAAAGATACTTCGCAAGATCCTGGGACCAGTGAGAGGAGAGGATGGAGTATGGAGGATTAGGAGCAATGCCGAAATACAAGATCTAGTGGACGAGCCTAACATTATGGGCGAAGCTAAAGCGCACCGCCTTCGATGGCTCGGACACGTCGAAAGAATGGAGGAGGATCGGGGAGTGAAGAGAGCATACCAGGGCCGGCCGATCGGTCGCAGGCCGGTGGGCCGTCCCAGGTATCGCTGGAGCGACGTGGTGATGGCGGACCTGCGCGAGCTGCAAGTTGGGGACAACTGGCGAGAGCTAGCGCGGGACCGGGAGCGCTGGCGTGCTCTTGTGCTGGAGGCCAAGACTCACTTTGGGTCGCTGAGCCAGGATAGTAAGTAAGCATAACGTTATCTTTGCTGATAACGTTAACGCCGTGTGACAGAATTAACGATACGAGATTTTTAACGGTATTTCAAGCCCTGAATTCATGACTGCAGCAACAAGACGCTGCGACGAGTCGTTGCGATGCATCATCTGCTGCTGCTGTCTGCAGTCGGCAAATAATAATATATAATAATAATAAATAATTTATTTAAGGCAACATAATACCTATTACAATAGGCCCATAAGCATAATACCTTACTGACTAACATACATATAAAATATAAACAACTTATTACAAAACCTTACAAACTATTTATTGTTTTTGTGACGCATTGCATTGTGTACTGGTGTCAAAGAACTTATACCTTTAGTTTATATGTAAATAAAATTTTTGTTTATATTGAGCACATATTTTTAAACGCCTACCTATTTTCTAATTGATTGGTACATACATAGGTACTTATTTATACTATAAAGGGACCTTGAGAATTCTTAAAATTGGCTAAAGGCTTAAAAATTAACACTATTTCCAATGTCGGTATTCCTATTTTTTTCTAAATGTAAATTTTGAGTTTTCCGACTTCTGGCAGTCTATCAATGTGACATAAAGTTGATAAACTTTAATATCTTTGGTAGGAACTTTATCTTACAATAGTAAGTAATATTTCAAGGATGACAAATGGAATGACAACGTTCCTAAGTTAGTCCTCCCAACACGAGGGAGGGAGCGGAGGAAAATCGAACGTCACAATAATGATTGATGACGTATTTTCGTCCTCCGACGGCTGCCAAATACTGGCAACCTTCATAACGAGTCCGGTTGCACTGTAAAAAATATTTTTCATTTTTTCGTTGAGGATTTTTTGTTACAGTTTCACATCATCATCACTAGTTAGTAGTTAGCTTTAGTTTTTTTTGGCGGGAAGTCAAGGGGTTCGGTTGGGGTTTGCTTTAAATTATTTACAAATTGATTTTAGTGGACTTTACAATATGAAATTGGTGTTGTTTGGTGTTATAAATGCTCATGACAAGAACAATGTGTGAAATAGTTAAAGTGGACAGTCATAGTACGGCTGTAGTGATATTTATGCGGACTGTGTGGGCGTCTTCGGGCGTCGTCCGCCACTCAATCGTCTATGTAAACCAGTCGACTCGTATAGATTTGTCGCCAGAAGCTCCCCTGCAGCAGTCAAAGACCTACACCACCCTTTGATTGTCGTGTTAGGATTAGGTTAGGATTAGGAATAAAGAACAAAATTAAAGATAGGCTCTAAAGGACTTGTATCCAAAGCCGTAAAATTATTTAATAAAAAAAAATAGCTTTAGCTTTTTTCTAACCTTTGCATACCTACTAAAATAAATAATTGAAAGAGACCTATACGGGATAATTTGTTATTGTCCAAATTTTCACAGCATTTCCTTCCATTTCCAGCTGATTACTTTCCCCAAAAAGTATATGGCGATACATGATAAAAAAATACAGTCCATATATTATTTGATCAGCTGATCAGCTGACTGTGAGTTCTTATGAGAGTCAGGGAAGTCGATCTTTTTCCTATTTTTCTTAATCTAATATTTTTCTAGGGGAATATCATCAGTATCATGAACTAAACTTGCTCAAAAATCGTGTACACCAGAAAACTTTTTTAAGGTTCCGTAGCCAAATGGCAAAAAAACGGAACCCTTATGGATTCGTCATGTCTGTCTGTCTGTCTGTCCGTCCGTATGTCACATTCACTTTTTTGGAAAGTAAATGTATTCTGTGAACCGCATTAAGATTTTCACACAAAAACAGAAAAAAAAACAATAAATTTTGGGGGTTCCCCATACTTAGAACTGAAACTCAAATTATTTTTTGAACAAACCCATACGTATGGGAAATCTATGGATGTCTTCAAAAATGATATTGAGGTTGCTAATATATTTTTTTTCTAAACTGAATAGTTTGCGTGAGAGACTCTTCCAAAGTGGTAAAATGTGTGTGTGTGTGTGTCCCCTGTAACTTCTAAAATAAGAAAATGATATAACTAAAAAATATATATGATAACTAAAATATATATATGTACATTACCATACAAACTTCCACCGAAAATTGGTTTGAACGAGTAAATAAGTAAGTAAGTAATACAACAAGAATAGAAAAAAAATATATTAGGTCCTTACATATGAAATTGCCGTTCAGTATCAAAAAAGTGAAACAAGTTTTTTTTAATGAAATTATTATTTAATCAATCTTAGTATGCGCCGTTGTTATCGATACACTTCCGCCATTTGATAGGCAGATCATTGATACCTTTGGAAAAAAAATCCTGGGAGCGAGAGTCTATGAACTGTTTGAAGGCGGTTTTGACTGCCTCATCAGATTTGAAATTTTTTCCTTGTAAAAAGTTATCCAAATTTTGAAAAAAGTGGTAATCGGTTGGGGCAAGATCAGGAGAGTATGGTGGGTGACGCAGAGGTTCCAGTCGCAGCTCCTCTAACTTGGCGATCGTTTGATGTGCAGTGTGTGGTCTAGCGTTATCCTGAAGGAGCAGTGGGCTAGAGCAATTCATCAGTCTCGGTTGTTTAATGGCGAGCTTTTCCATCATTGTTTGCAATTGTTGGCAATACAAGTCTGCAGTAATCGTCTGGCCTGATCTCAAGAAGCTGTAGTGGATAACACCAGCACTGGTCCACCAAACACTAACCAGAATCTTCTTTTTGGTCAGTTTTCGCTTAGGGCAAGGTTTTGCCGGTTCTCCAGGGTCAAGCCATTGTGATGATCGCTTCCGATTGTCGTACAGGATCCATTTCTCATCACAAGTCACGATACGGTTCAAAATCCCCTCATTATTATGGCGATTAAGCAAAGAAACGCAGCAAGCAACGCGTGTTAGTTGGTTTGCTTCAGTCAATTCGTGCGGTACCCACTTTTCGAGTTTTTTAATTTTTCCGATTTGGCGCAAGTGGATAAGTATCGTTTTGTCACTTACGCCGAAGGCTGCTGCTAATTCAGAAGTGGTTTGAGATGGATCCGCTTCCACTATCGCCTTCAATTCTTCGTTATTCACTTGAGTATCAGGTCGTCCACGAGGCTCATTGTGTAAATCGAAATTTCCAGAACGGAAACGTTGAAACCAAAAATGCACCGTTCGTTCGTTAGCGGTGCCTGGTCCATACACGTCGTTAATTCTTCGAATCGTTTCTGCAGCACTGGTGCCACGGTGGAACTCGTATTTGTAAATACCGCGAATTTTCAATTTGTCCATAGTTGTTGTTATAGCAATGTTGAAACTCAAACAAATGATGTTAAAACAAATGAAATACGAATTTTAAAACAAAATTTTTCTGGCTTTATTTCAAAATAAATTTGAATTTGGAATTCCTAATGAAACGCAAGATATTTGATTTTAAAGTTGCCAGTATTGAAAATCGGCAATTTCATATGTAAGGACCTAATATTATAAGAATAAAAAAATACATTAAAATGTACAATGGGCGGTTCTTCCAGACAACCGATGGATGGAGAGAATATAAAGATACATTAGCAGACGGGGTATACATGACTAAAATACAATAACAAATAATAACAGGTTCATAATATATATCAGTATAAAAAAAATACATACATGCATGCATATAGATATAAATATATATAATAAAAGTACATAATTATAGATAATATATACATAAATATATATTACAGATATGTAGGAATGATGAAACAAGGGTTGACGAATAACATGGATTAACTTTCCAAATATAACTGAAAGACTTTCTTAAGGTGGAGGTATAGGCAAATGACCTTGAAGTGGCGCCCTCATTTGAAATAAATTATTAACTCGTAAATGTGGAGGTAATTTCCATATTGCTCTTCGTCATGCACTAGATAGCCCTTGTAATTATTTTATGAACCACCGTTGAAATTATTTACATTAGTCCGTCTAGCTTTAAAACTTGCTTCCGCCAAAAGTGGCCACGGCAAGTTTTAAAGCTAGACGGATCACCAATAATAGTTTCAAGGGCAGTTCATAAAATAATTTAAAGGGCTATCTAGTGCATGACGAAGAGCAATATGGAAATTATTACCATATTTACGAGTTAACAATTTATTTCACACTTCAAGGCCATTTGCTTATATCTTCGCCTTAAAGCAGAAAGTGATTGCGCACGTTTAATTGATTCAGGCAAGGCATTTCACAGTCTCACACGAGATCTAGTAAGTAGTTTTTTTTTTTTTAATTCGTCATAAATCGTAAAAGTTTAAAAGAGTCGTCATACAAGAAACGTGTTTTTTAAACATTTTAAAACGTCGTAAGGAAGCACGTAACCCTTCATGTACGAGTCCGACTCGCACTTGACCAGTTTTCAAAGAAGCGTTTCGCCCATACTTCAAAAAGTCCTATAGAGGAATTACCGTGTGTGGTGGAACGAGCTACCTCAATATGCGCAAACTTTATCTACCACAAGTTTTTGACTGCGCGCCTCAATGGCTAATAAAATCGTTTTAAGGGTACCTACGTTTTTATCTTTTTATATCTTCAAACGCTTTTAGCACGTATAAAGCGATTGATTGAAAAATCAACATGAAAGCTGGCGCCTGTCCTTCCCATTTCTTTGTGACCTCCTTTGATCTCTCCTCCGAAGTAGGCACTTACCATTGACTAGAAAACTTTCTAGATTAAAAAGCATTTTTTCTTAGATACATACATATGTACATACTATCACGTCTTTATCCCTAGAGGGGCAGACAGAGCATTTTGAGTCTTGCTCTCAAAATGCTCTGTCTGCCCCTCTGTCTCCCTCTGTCTGCTTAGAGCCCTAAGCAGACAGAGGGGCCGCAAGACTCAAAGGCCACTTTTAGCATGATGGTGGGCAAGAAGATGGAATAAGGAATCAAAATAGTGATGGGTTGATAGCCGCATCGCCTATTAACATTGCATGCATTTTCGCCCATTCCCTCGATCGGCTTTTACGATATACGAGGGAAGTGAAGCAGCTGGTACAATTTAGGATTTTTCTTTTCTCCCAGACCAGCAAGGAATAATTGTTAGATTCTTTTGATAGTAAATGATATAATATAAGGTATGGGTATTAAAAAACTTAATAATCGTAGTATCCATAGTCTTCAAAAATTCTAAATCCACCTTACACTATACCCTTACTTCCAACTCCACGCTATCGCCCATACCAATACTAAGTTGGTTTAAACACATCATTTATCATTTATATATATAACGGGACTTAGCATAATAAAATAAACGGGCAAGTGCGAGTTGGACTCGTACATGAAGGGTTTCGTCCGTACCTCCGTACGATGTTTTAAAACGCCGAGGAAACATGTTTCTTGTATGACGACCCCCTTTAATTTTTTGTATTTGTTGTTAAAATGGTCATCAATGTGTATATAATATGTATTAACATATATTCGATAAAAAATTTAAGTATCTAGTTAATGCCATTATAAAAATGCTAAAAAAACACTTTTCTTGTATGACGACCCCCTTTGATTTTTACCTTTTTTTGTTTTTAGAATTTGTTGTTATAGCGGCCACAGTGATACATAATCGGTGAAAAATTCAAGTATCTAGCTATTACGGTTCAAGAGATAGAGCCCTGTGACAGACGGACAGACGGACAGACAGCGGAGTCTCAGTAATAGGGTCCCGTTTGCACCCTTTGGGTACGGAATACTGAAAAAGGTTCGTGCTAAGTCCCGTTATATATAAATCAATGCTAAGTCAACTTAAGCTTAACTTTACGTGCTCTACCCACCACATTATCAATCAACTCAAGAATTAAAATAAACGGGCAAGTGCGAGTCGGACTCGTACATGAAGGGTTCTGTACCACCGTACAATGTTTTAAAACGCTGAAGAAACACGTTTCTTGTATGACGACCCCCTTTAACTATTAACTTTATCTTATTTTTAGTATTTGTTGTTATAGCGGCCACAGTAATACATAATCGGTGCTAAAAATTTTAGGTGTCTAGCTATTACGGTTCAAGAGATAGAGCCCTGTGACAGATCGAGTTAAAAACGCTAAAAAAAACACGTATTTTGTATGGCGACCCCCTTTAATTTTCAACTTTTTTTTATTTTTAGTATTTGTTGTTACTCGTATAGCGGCCACAGTTATACATAATCGGTGAAAATTTTAGGTGTCTAGCTATTACGGTTCAAGAGATAGAGCCCTGTGACAGACGGACAGACGGACAGACGGACTCTCAGTAATAGGGTCCCGTTTGCACCCTTTGGGTACCCTAAAAACTATACGTTTTTCATTGGACATCGAAATATTGTTCTATGAAGAAATCTGTACATTATTGCATGATGCAGCCATCGTTAAGTAATCTAATTACTTCAATAATTCCCTACTTCATTTTAGGTAGCCTATCTATTGTCTGTATTATTTCTGTCAGTGGCACTTCCAATATGCTTATTCTGATTCCGAATAAGTACCTTTCACCTTTGACCAATCTTTTCTTTGTGTTAGTAGCTATCATTGACGTGTGGAAGCGTAAATTCGAGACGATTTCTTTGGCTTTATCGGCAATATTTCCAGCCAATATTATATCGGTAATTGATTTTGATGTATCGGCATGGAATATCGGTTACTTTCTACATTTTGCCACGATAAATTACTTTGGTTCTTATATCCACATAAACGAATGATTAATATTTGCTCGTTGTAATTGTCTAGTGGCCAATCCCGAGTATGCATGCATGTATCGATGGTAATTTATTTTAGTGATATATACATATATAACGGCTAACAAAATATACTAAAACTATTTGAAGGGTGAATTCAGTCCATGATACTGAACAACTTTTCCCAAGGAACATAATTATATTGAAATATGAAAAATATTTTTTTGCCTTACATACGAGTACAAACTCGGATCAGCTGTTCGGTCAACTTGTATGGGAAACCAAAAATTATTTATATATTTCGATACATGTTCCTTGGAGAAAGTTGTTCAGTATCATGGACTGAATTCACTCTGAAAATAGTGTCAGTATATTTTGTTAGACTCTGTATACTCGTAAAGCCGAGTGTTTATCATGGGGGTAACAAACGAGGAAGTGACAGATTATAGATACGTAAGGTAGAGGTCCAACGGTAAACGCCACCTAACTACCTGATAGGTAGCCATAGTTTTCACCAACAGTTGGTAGAAGCACACTTCTTCTTTATGATGTTTCCATTTGACCCGCTCTTCTGCAGCCCTCAACCAGGTATTGTATCTAGTTAAGACCATTATAAAAATCGAGTTAAAACGCAAAAAAAAACTTTTTTGTATGACGATTACTTTTTATATTTTTAGTATTTGGTGTTATAGTTAGATAATCGATGAAAATTTCAAGTGTCTCGCTATTGTGTTACAAGAGGTAGAGCCTTATGACAGACGGACGGACAGACAGCGGAAGCTCAGTAATAGGTCCCGTTTGCACCCGGGTACGGAACCCTAAAAAGTCTGCAAGACCGTAAAGTTCGTAAAATACGAGTGATTTTCTGTCGGCACGAATTCTGAACTTATCTTAGAAATTTTCCAGTCTTACAAACATAATTATAACGATGTAAATTGACTCCATATTACACAAAATGTTCCACGTACTCATAAGCACTGCTATTATGCGCACGGTGTATGATATTCACAAGAAACAATGAGCGAAGATGTATGACGTCGTTATAATATAAATCGTTCTAAGCTTTTGAGTTGGTTTTCATTCCACATAGCCCTCCTTATTATAAACCAAGATGGAGTGAATATTTCCAGGAGTTATTATGGTCACAAAATACTTTACGTGTACTGAGACCCGGTTATAATTTTTTTACTAGTAGGTGGCAGGAATGCTTGTTTGGTGCCCACTAAAACCATGATTTGCCTCACCAGTCCCTTAAACCAGAATTTGAATTTGCCCATATACTGGACAAGAAGTACTTACTATTGCTGCCTCCTTATCTTGCCACCCGAGGCTTAAGTTCCGGCTTGCCCCACCACATCCTAGGCTAATTCTTTCAGCTTAAGTAAGTAGATTGCCTGACTTTGATCATAAAAACTATTTCAAAATAAAAATAAATATACTTTGTACTTTTAATTTTAAAATGAGATGTAAGCAGCACAACTTAAATAGTGCGGTCACGTGCCTGTAACGTCCTCAAGCGGCGTGACTGTCTGGCTCGGCAAATAACCATTTTGCTTGCCGCCCGGCTTACCACGTCCCGCCGCCCAATGCCCATAACTTCCTTGCTTAGTGTCAGTGCATGGTTTAGAACTACCTGAGCCCTTTGGTAAAAATGTTATTGTGCCATTAACAAACAATAGTACGAAATAACTGGAAAATATTTATTAGAGTTTGGTATTTTGCCCAACTCAAAAAAAATCTTGAAACATGGAAAAGATTGGTTCATCCTTTCGGAAATTTTAATGTGATGTAGTGCGATGCCACAGTTTTTGGCATAATAAGGACCCTCTTCTTGGGACGAAAGATAAAAAAAACTACTTACTTCATAAATATCTAAAATGTAAATAGATATATGCTGATGTTGTGATAGAACTATGATTCTCTAAATTTAAGGCGATTCACCCACTGGAAACGCGCCCCGCCGCGATGCGCAGAATCTGCCGTGTTTTTACGAAACCTGCCGCGATTTTTACGAAATCTGCCGCGTATTTAGTCGGTGGGAGTAGGCGTTTTTTCTATACAAACTGAGCTACTTGCATACAATGTTAAAAATCTGCCACGCCGCGCTCCGTCGTGGAGCGCGGCGCAGTGGGATCACCGCCTAAGCAAAACTGCAGTGTTCTACCTACACAAACGGCACCCCCTTCTTGCCTGGGTACCCCAGTCTGTCGCCCAAAAGGTAGTTGCCCTAGTGCCGCACATTATAATGGATGTTGACTTTTTCTTAAAGTTTTTCCGCTAGAGTAGCACAGCGGCCATCCGAGCATGATGATGGTAAATCAACTTAATATGCTGTCCGTTGAGCGCCCGCCCGTGCAAATCCCGTCCGTGCATTGTTTTCTTTCAGAGGCGCTGCGGTCCTGCCTTTTGTGTTGTTTTAATTAAACTTTAGTTTCGGTATAGTACTCTTATGTCAAAGATCCGGGCTATACTAGATCACTAAAGTATAGTGAAATTAAAATAACAGTCAAAAAACCAAAAAACTAATTCGACATTCCGTAGGGAAATGCCGAATTTTTATTTGTTTTTTGGCTTTTATTTTAATTTCATTATACTATAATTATCTAGTATAGACTGTGGTTTGATTTATTACGGGTATATATCCCTTCCACATTATATAACAATTTTACGTTACGTTATATATATCATAATTTTAGTTTTCCCTTAGCCTGAAAATGGATTTTTTGCACGATACGATAACTTTTGAAATACATAGAGACAAACTATGGGAGTTGTTTCCAAAAATTATTACTTTGATGTTCAGTGCCATTCATGAAAGGGTAGCTAACAGATACAAATTGGATGTACGGTACTATTTTATGTTGGTTTCATTTAGTAGGAGTACTATACGTTCCCAAACAAAAGGCGCCTATTCTGATACGGCTATTCATACTATTTGTTTCAATACATCAATTGCTAATTAATACGTATTAAGGGCACAATTAATTAGATAAATTCAATTCCAATGTAATAGCTATTTGCCTTAGGTAATTACTATTCTTAATAATTGATATCTTCTAAGTACATCTAATAAAGCTATTTTTAATAGAAAATAAGTTGTATTCCTTCATTTTCTTTTTATTTTTTGCATGGTGGTGGCAATACAGTCCTTTAAACGTTGAGGCCAGTTATCAATAGAAGCACGCACTCTTTCCATGGGAAAATTCTTCACTGGCAATCGTATGGATTGTTTTAGGGACTCCAAATTATCATGACGTTTAGAGCAAGCCGTATTCTCTTAAACTAACCATAAATCATAATCCAGCGGATTAACATCGGGACTAGACGACGTCCAGTCTTCAGCTCTGATGAAGTCGGAAACGTTCGATTCCAACCAAGACTGCGTGGACCGAGCTTTGTGACCCGGTGCCGAGTCTTGCTGGAAGGACAATTCTTGGTTATTGAACATGGTGTTGTTAAGGGGCTTAACTGCCTTCTCAAGAATGGTATCTTGATATACCTACTTGTGCCGATGTTTTGATACCTTTTTCACAAAAGTATGGCTCAGTCACTCCTTCATAGCTAACACCCCATCAAACCATCACTGAAGTCGGATAATGCCCACGTTGCACTCTGTCGACTAATTAGGAAGCTTTCTTAGAGCTTTGAGCATAAATACGGTAATTTTGTTTGTTAAAATGTTGCTCAATTGTAAAAAAAATCTCATCCGTAAACAAATTTTTTCTGTGACCTCCCTTTGCGTACCGCTTTAGTAGTTGTTTCGATTTTACCACCTTATTCTTTTTTAAATTATCAGTTAAGAAATGACCAGTACGTCTCTTATAGGCTGCAAGTCCTAAATCATCTTTTAAAATACGCGACATAATATGGTTCTAGGTGCTATCTTCATCTCCCGTGATAAAATCTTTTGCTTTCAGACAGGACAGGAGGACAGGATTTCTTCGAATTCTTTCCCTTACTGCTTTGACCACCTTTTTCGTACGAATACTACGTGGACGGCCAGATCTTTTTCTGTCACAAACAGAGGAGGTCTCATTGTACCTTTTAATAGCCCGGTACACAAACATTTGACTAATACCAAGCGTATGGAGAGTTTTAAAAATTGCATTTGGCTCCATACCTACTTTGTGTAATGCAATCACAGCGATTCGGTTCTCTTTATCACCCCACTCCATTTTAATATCGCAAAATATTGTACAATGTATTGGCGCCAAAATATGAAAAGACAATGAAAAATCATATAAAAATAACGGATTCCAAATTAAAATGTAATATTTTGTTTATTTTTAATTGTAACAGTATTTACGGCCAGACTAAGTACTTACCTATAAGCGAATGCGTGAAAATGGTTGGTAAATTTTGAAACGCACAAAATGTACATCAAATACAAGTACACAATGAAGTAGCAACTAGATAAACTGTTATTCTGTTTTATCTTAAGGTATATATTTTTTATTTTGCCTTCTGTCACTCTTTTTTCCCTACCTTACTAGTTGTATACCTATATAACAGAAAATTACTTACTTACGGCTACTTACTTACGGCTGGCCAGACCAGCATGAAATTTTACATTAATCTTAATATACTTCTAATAAACTCATAAAATACTCTTTCAGCGAACTTTAACTGCACGTAAAAATGTACAACGTAAGATAAATCTATACTATCTATACTAATATTATAAAGCGGAAGAGTTTGTTTGTTTGTTTGTTTGTTTGTTTGTTTGTTTGTTTGTTTGTTTGTTTGTTTGTTTGTTTGTTTGTTTGTTTGTTTGTTTGTTTGTTTGTTTGTTTGTTTGTTTGTTTGTTTGTTTGTTTGTTTGTTTGTTTGTTTGTTTGTTTGTTTGTTTGTTTGTTTGTTTGTTTGTTTGTTTGTTTGTTTGTTTGTTTGTTTGTTTGTTTGTTTGTTTGTTTGTTTGTTTGTTTGTTTGTTTGTTTGTTTGTTTGTTTGTTTGTTTGTTTGTTTGTTTGTTTGTTTGTTTGTTTGTTTAAACGCGCTAATCTCAGGAACTAATGGTCCGATTTGAAAAATTCTTTTTTTGTTGGGTAGTCCATTTATAGAGGAAGGCTTTAGGCTATATAACATTCCGAGAACCACGCGAACGAAGTCGTAAAATTTATCGGTTTATTTTTAACAGCTAGTTAAAAATAAACCGATAAATTTTCTTGAATCATAAGGACATTCTCGATCAGATCACCTTTCAAAATCAGTATCGGTTTAGGAAACACAGACATACATCATCGCTTTTTTTGCTCAGAGGGTTGAAAAGAGAAATAAAACCCATTGAAATCGGAACACCAACCACACATTTTGATATACTGTAAAAATTAAGCCAATGACGCCTGTGGGCCGCCCTTTCCATCGAAACAATACGGATTGTGAATAAAATTAAAAATATAACAATGTTCTCATTTTTACTTGGGTCGCCCGGTCGCCTCGGCTTCTAAAGGGCAAGCCTTTGTTTAAACCTTCTAAAGAAATAAAATATCGAGCTCGGAAAAGCTCAATTACGTGTAATAAAATGATTTCATTAAAATTCTTTTCGAGGGTTTATATATTGTTACGGGTTCGAATTTGGAGAAAAACGCCAAACTTCGTATGAGGGTTTTTATTTACTACGGAACCCAATTTAAGGTGAAGATGTAGGCAAATGGCCTTGAAGTGTGAAATAAATTGTTAACTCGTAAATATGGTGATAATTTCCATATTGCTCTTCGTCATGCACTAGATAGCCCTTTAAATTATTTTATGAACTGCCATTGAAACTATTATAGGTGATCCATCTAGCCTTAAAACTTGCCGTGGCCACTTTTGGCGGAGGCAAGTTTTAAAGCTAGACGGACTAATGTACTCGTAAATACTTTCAACAGTGGTTCATAAAATATTTTAAAGGGCTATCTAGTGCATGACGAAGAGCAATATGGGAATTATCTCCATATTTACGAGTTAACAATTTATTTCAAATGAGGGCGCCACTTCAAGGCCATTTATAGGCAAATGGCCTACCTTTACATGGTGAACATGGTCTTACCCAAGGTCCAATTCGCGAAGCAGCTGTCTGCGTTCTTGCTTGCCACGATACGCGGCAAGCAGCTCCTCATCCTCAGCTGTATTGCTTTGGAGCCCGGTTTGATTTGTTTATTCTTCAAACATTAAACTACAACATATAAAAAATGCATATGGCCTCAAATACCTTTTTTGAAAAAAAAAATACTTTTAATAATTTATAGGTTGCTTTAGCCCCGCTACTCACCAGCCAGGTCTGCAGTTCCGTGTTAGGGTATAATAGGAGAGGTATGTGACAATTTTTTACTTGCCTCAAACACCTACTTACCCAAAAATTTGTGCCAGCTCTCGATCTAACACTTTTGTATGGAAATGCTGAAATTTTTTTTTGTTCTTTGGCTGTTATTTTAATTTCAATATACTATAATGATCTAGTATAGACCGTGGTCCGATTTATTACGGGTATGTCCCTTCCACGTTGTATACATTTTTTTGAAATTAAATAGATGTATCATACGAGATACTAAAATAAAAAAGTTTAACCTAAGTCTAAAATAAAATACTAACTAACTTACATATAGTTAGTATTTTATTTTATAGGAACTTATTCATTAACTTATTAAGAAAGTCTTTAAATTTACTAAAAAGAACAATCAGTAGGAAAACTTATCGTAACATTCGTGACGTAGTTTTGGGCCATCGCAGAAAGAGACTACTCTGTTTTATACCCATATGTTCCTAGTATATAAACATATAATATGTAAACACATACATAAACAAATAGCAAACCAATTTGGAAGCCTGACATATCCAGGATTTAATTTTAGCCACGTCAATAACCTGGGTGAGATGCACGGCCCGGCTGCTGGACTAAATGTCACTAGCCAGCCTGCATTACAGACTTAGTGGATTATTTTGTTAACTTATCAATGATACTCAACAAAATAGTCCACTTATATACGAAATAAAAGTATGGTATATTTAAACTAAAATATACCGGCCAAGTGCGAGTTAAACTCGCGTGGAGAGGGTTCCGTACAATTGATTGAATTCTTATACTACTACTCGTTTTCCTGTAATGTACAAGCAATGAACTATATTTTGTATTTTTTTCAAAATTTTAGGCTCAGTAGTTTTGGAGATCATGGGGGGGGGGGGGAATGGTCAATTTTCGTCTTCTTTCATGAATAAAATCAAAACTATTCATTTTACAATAATAACAAAAATATATTTGAGATCCTCATAACGAGCCCTTTCATCTATACTAATATTATAAAGCGGAAGAGTTTGTTTGTTTGTTTGTTTGTTTAAACGCGCTAATCTCAGGAGTTAATAGTCCGATTTAAAAAAATATTTTTTTGTTGGGTAGTCCATTTATAGAGGAAGGCTTTAATCCGACAACCACGCGAACGAAGTCGCGGGCACAGCTAGTTTGATATATGACACAGTTATGTTAAAAATATATTTATTTCCTTTGCACATATGTGTATGGGTCATATGATTACAATATTCTACCAAATTTCACCTGATTCGGTTCAGTAGATTCGGAGCAAATTGGCTGTGACAGACGGACGGACAGACAGATGCACGAGTGATCCTATAAAGGTTCCGTTTTTTCATTTTTTGTACGGAACCCTAAAAACTGGTAGCACTTTATTACTGCAATAATATGCAGTAATAAAGTGCTACAGTTTTTTAAGTAATACTTAGTAAGTAAGTTTGCAAGTTAATACTTGCAAGTAGTTTTAGTAAAATTAATATTATGGTGGTTGTATCATTTAATATATTTATTTTTTGTTGTGGTATGGTTGTATTTATCTGAAAGATCTTGGATTCAAATATTAAATTTATATACTTACCTACTTATTAAAAATAGTAAATTTATGATTTGTAAAATTATTTATGATGTATAGTAAAGTAATTAAAAATAAACTTGTATATACTACTATGTGCGTCAAAAAGTAAATCAACCGACACGGCGCCAGTTTTTAATGTTTATTTAATGTCCTGTCAGTTCTGTCCTAAAATCTATAAGCCATTAACCGCCAATTATAATAGTGTATCGCTAGCGATCATTTATTATTAATCATATGCTTGAAATATATCCGCGGGAATCACAGATTTGGACACGTTGCAACAGACGTGGTCCATCTCGAGGTCGCAGATCTCCTCCGTATCTTGTAAAACCTGGTACCAGTCACAAGCTTTAGTTTTCACGCAGATCCCGGCGCCCTCTGCACAAGGTGCCAAGTCCAACTCTGAAATCATTTTATTTATTTTACATTAATCAAGATATAAAATAAAGCATATACTCATAACTATATAAAAAATTGTTTTTACATATTCTTGAATAATTTTAATACATGGTAAGGTGCATACTATCGAGTGCTTTTTGGTCTAAAATAGGAGACTTTTTGTACACTTTTTGACAAAGCTTGTTGCTGATAAAACTGTGTAACCTTATGACGAAACGAAACTGTGTAACCTTAGACGGTATTTACAAACCTGTGTTTGTAAATACCTAAATGAAATAAAGTTAAATAAAAGACTAAAAAATAAATAAACGACGAAACAACTGCATTCCCAATAAAAGTTGACCTCAGGTGGCAGCCAATTGTAGTAGAAAGAAAATGTGTAAAAGACATAACTACTATAAAAAGACGGAGACAGATATCTATCTTAGGTATTTTCTAACTTTCAAGAATTATTGAATAACTTAGCTTAGCTTGGCCGATCGTGACTTGGAACTATTTGCAAGTTGGAAATGGAGTTGCGGTTAGACCTAGCTCGATTCTGGCTGCAGTTCTAGCCAGAATGCAATTCTGCAAGTCTCAAACTTTCTAAGTGATTTTACTTTAAAATTTATAAGAACCATCTTGTTCATGCTAGTGAAATATTTGGCTCCATATTAATTTATTATTATATTCTCTCCTCCTCCTACTCCATATTATTATTATATTAACTTCAAAAGTAAAAAAACTTCACCACGTTTGAATAATTCTGTTTCACTACACTGATTGCATATAACTGCCTATTAGACATCAGAGAAATTGTAAACAAAAAGCAACTAAATCGTTTGTTTGTACTGTTACTTTTCCAGAAACGTATGTATGAGAAAAGTTTTAATTAACATAGTCATGCGAAAAATCGTCATTACCTACCATTGGGAGTCGTAATCTAAGAGCAATAATGTACCTTATAATAAGTATGACAGAGCAACGTTATTTATGTTACCTACTTACTTAAAAAAAGTTTTAATTGATAGAAACGACTCGCGTAGGTTCAGAATGTTCCTCAAAAACTGATGCAAACTTAAAAAAAAACTTTTTTTTATTTTTTTATTCTAATAGTTCAGTTACATATTATCGGCTAGGATCTCCTTCAAGTAAAAATCGTACCAATTACATTTGTGTTTGATATACAAATACATTATAATATATTATGGACTTCAGACAACAAATCAGATTATAATTATTAGGATAAATGTGTTTGTCAGATTAACAAAACTGGCTACCTAAAGGCATCTGACATAGTTACGACATTTACAACTGCAATCTAATTATCGACGACCTTTGTGGCCTAGTGGTCATCATGCCAGGCTATCACACCGGAGGTCCCAGGTTCGATTCCCGGTCAGGTCATGATGGAAAATTATCTTTTTCAGATTGACCTGGGTCTTGGATGTTAATCTATTGCATTTGTTATAAAATATAGTATCGTTGAGTTAGTATTTCATATCATAACACAAGTCTCAAACTTACTTTGGGGCTGTGTGATTTGTCCGTATTTATTTAATTATTAATAATGACAGTCTAGTCTAGCTATTTTATTCCACTTATTGCTATAGATGATTGTCCAACCACCAATCAAACCATCATAGAGCTTCTCTAAAAATATGTTTCACCATCATTAGCATCATTTCAGCTGCAGGAATTCCACAACTAACAGTCCAAATTCCAAAAATAGATTTATATTTTAAAAACGCACAATTTCAAAGCAAATTCTACACCCAATTAAAACGGGTGACCGTATAGTTACAAAAAATGGAGCCAAATGAAAATATAAGGTCATTACTGTCCACTTTAGGCTGCAATATAATTGTGTTTTACCGCGTGGGGAGTAAATTAGCGCTTCGTAATTAGTAAAGTTAGGTACACGTTCAGGAAATTCGCTTTGTTAAATTGCTCGCCTGGCAGGCAATGTTTATGCTGGCTTTATGACCGACACTGTTTTGTATGCACTTCTATGCTACGGGCACAAAACGAGAAACGTGTGTAGAGTTCGCTCGACTTTTTTCGTCAACCTGTAGGTATTGTGTTGAAACACGGATGTGAGTTTTAAGACGTATAAGTAAACTTTAAATGTCTTGTAGCATTTTTTATATGTAGAATAATGTAGATAAGATAGGTAAACGAGTTAAGGGGAAGAAAAACTAAAGCGTTTTCGCATTAAATCTCTCTTTGATACTGTTTAAACTAGTTTTTATATGTATTTAAAGAATCGAAGTCAATGTTAAAAATGTGTAAGTATTTAATGTAGACTATATCTTTGCTATATCAGATGATGCCCAGTGACAATAAATACTCAAATAGAGTAAATACTTATCTACTCAAAAGTTATAACTCACAAGATAAAGATAAGATAAAAGATAAAAACAAGGTAACAAAAAAAATACGGATTTTTAACATAATTATTTAACGTGACTCCCGGGCATTTCTAAACGCAAACAAACGCCTATGGTCAAATAAAATTACTTACTTCCCATATTTTTTCCCGGGAATTTCTTAACGCAAACAAACGCCTATGGTCAAATAAAATTACTTTCCATATTTTTTCCCGGGAATTCCTAAATGCAAACAAACGCCTATGGTCAAATAAAATTACTTACTTCCCATATTTTTTTTCAGATGAAAACAATCGACAAATATTGCTTTTGAAAAATACATAAAAATCAGCACAAAGCAAATTAACACTTCATTTAACCGATGCATTGTGGAACTAATCGACAAGAGGTGCAATCGATTCAGCTACAAAAATATTTTAACCGTATTCGATTTGTGTGAATTGATTCTGTGATAAAGAGTACCATGACCCGGGGTAGCAGTATATGAGGGGCGGCTGATGGCCTGTCAAATCTAAATATGCTGAAAAACATATAGCGTATTTATAAGATCAATTTATATGCTACTAAAGTCATGAGATCACTTTAAATGCTACTGCTCAGGGAATTAGAGTTAATATTGGCTGTCATGCTGCGTAAAATTTAAATTGCATGCTGTGACCACAGTCGGTGCAATCGGACTGAGACATCAGTGAAAAATAAATTAATAAACGGGCAAGTGCGAGTCGGACTCGTACATGAAGGGTTCCGTACCACCGTACAATGTTTTAAAACGCTGAAGAAACACGTTTCTTGTATGACGACCCCCTTTAATTTTTAACTTTATTTTATTTTCAGTATTTGTTGTTATTGTGGTCATAGTAATACATAATTGGTAAAAATTTTAGTATCTAGTTAATGCCATTATGAAGATCAAGTTAAAAACGCTGAAAAAACACGTTTCTTGTATGACGACCCCCTTTAATTTTTAACTATTTTTTATTTTTAGTATTTTTTGTTATATCCGCCACAGTAATACATAATCGGTGAAAATTTCAAGTGGTTAGCTATTACGGTTCAAGAGAAAGAGTCCTGTGACTGACGGACAGACAGACGCGCAGACGGACAGACGGACAGACGGACAGACGGACAGACGGACAGACGGACAGACGGACAGACGGACAGACGGACAGACGGACAGACGGACAGACGGACAGACGGACAGACGGACAGACGGACAGACGGACAGACGGACAGACGGACAGACGGACAGACGGACAGACGGACAGACGGACAGACGGACAGACGGACAGACGGACAGACAGCGGAGTCTCAGTAATAGGGTCCCCTTTGGGTACGGTACCCTAAAAAGGTACGTTTCGTGTTAATTGGGTAGATGACCGGGTCAAAAATAAATTATTTGGTAAGTACTGTAAAGATAATAAAACTTTACAAAATAGTGTCACTTGTCATTGATAGATTGATTAATGCAGAAAAACTAATAATAAGAGCGCTATTAGAATCCAATAAACTATGACGTCATACGGTTGTGATTTTTATACAAATCGCATAGAAAATATTTGTTTTGACGGTTAGAAAAAAGTGTCTGATTTGACTTGCTGTCATCTAGTGGATTCCTGTGTCCTTATACAATTTATTTGACTATTTAAAATATGGGCTGTGATATGGGGCTACAGCAGAGTATACCCACCCACAATGTGTAGAAAATACGCAACTATAGACAAGTACCCACATATAAGAAGGTAAATTTAATTATTGACGATAAGTACGTATATGTACCTAATCATTTTTTATTTGTTTCTAATTGAATTGCTATTACCCGAGTACTAAACCAACTGCCTTAAAAAGAGGATCATGCGTTTCATTGTTTTTATGACATTTTTATTTCAACTATCATGTCTTTATCCCTAACGGGGTAGACAGAGCCTGAAACTGCAAGAACTAAAAGCCGCTCTTAGCGTAATGGGTGGCGGTGAAAAAAGAAAATCACAATAGTGATGGGTTGCTAGCCGCATCGCCTTTTGACATGATTCAGATTCTCGCTCCCCTCGAGCGGCTTTTACAATTTGCGCGGGAAGAGAAGCTAGTACATTCTACGTTTTTAGGGTTCCGTAAGGTCATTGGTTCCGTACCTAAAGGATGGAAACGGGACCCTATTACTGAGACTCCGCTGTCTGTCCATCTGTTCATCCGTCTGTCTGTCCGTCTGTCACTGGGCTCTTTTTCTTGAACCGTAACAGCTAGACACTTGAAATTTTAACTGATTAGGTAATTACTGTAGGTAGCCGCTATAACAATAAATTCAAAAAATAAGATAAAATAAAAAATTAAAGGGGGTCGTCAAACAAGAAACGTTTTTTTCAGCGTTTTAAAACATTGTACGGAGGTACGGAACCCTTAATGTACGAGTCCGACTCGCACTTGCCCGGTTTTTTCTTTTCTGTTATTTCGTATTATGGTATATCGATAGGAAGTCTAAGTATACATAATAGCGTTTAAAGTGTCCAAGCATCTCAATGCATCCAAGCAAAAGGCTCACCCAGATTTTCTAAGATTTTCCTAGATAGCTCAACCTAATTATACTTTTATCCTACTCGCGTATTTACAACACCTATACGCGTGTTCTAGTTATTGTATCTGTGATTAATATTGGAATTCAATTTAATTCCCTAGTGTCGCATCCAATCCAACAAACCGAACCAATACGAATTAATTACTAAATTATTTCGCGAATAAACTGGATGTTCCATATTATTTCACGCTCAAAGTAAAAGCACGTGATATTAATTCATTAATCACGTATTTATATATATTTTGTTCTAAAGCATCTTTGTTTTAATGATTCAGTGTTGTTTCTCCGATAAATTTCAGGTTTTGGTGTTGTTTATTGCATGAAACATGTTTTACAGGCTATATGTAAAATATTAGTAATGGGTATATGATATAAATTATAATAATAAATATACATGGACATTCACACAGATTGAGTTAGCCCCAAAGTAAGTTCGAGACTTGCGTTATGGGATAATAACTCAACGATACTATATCTTATAACAAATACATATATAGACAAACATCCAAGACTCAGGTCAATCTGAAAAAGATAATTTTCCATTTTGACCTGATCGGGGATCGAACCCGGGACCTCTGGTGTTAGCCTGGCATTGATGATCACTAGGCCACGTGATCAAAGTAGAATTGTGGCATCGCACAGAAGGCTGGCACCATTGCACCATGTAATGATCTTAGATATATACAATTATGTAATTATTAGAATTTTGAAAATATAATTTTGTTGTGTGCGTGCAAGTCATTTCATACCGAATATAGTTTGTCTCTCAGGAAACTTATTTATAGATGAAACAAAAATATTATACACGCACACACCTTATTTCTATGCCTCTGGGGTCTTTAGGCTTTGGGCTGTATCGGGAATAAAGATATATAAGTGTATGTTATTTATATGTCAATATATAACGAATATCAGTGCTTCTCTCAGGTTGATTAACTTTGCGGTGCCTGCATACTAACGACTAACCCGCACAAGGCTGCATGGTTAAAATAACCCAGCTCGTTTTTATTTGTAGAATAAAAGCATTTTCCCGTAAATATAACGCTGCTCGGTTACTCTTATCGAGGGCATTAAGTACTGAAACTGAGCTTCTTTGGCTTACGGACGCTGGGGCCGTGCCAAAGACGCTGCACTCTACATTATTATATTGTAGGAAATATCTTCGTAAATCTTAGTTGTCTCGATAAAATACCTTGTCACATAGAAAATTTAACGCGCGCTCAGTAAGTAAGGCATGCTGTCTTCATCTGCCGGAAAGTACCTTCAAAATCGATCGTTCTAAAGAATTCAAGAACTGGCCGAAAAATGTTGGGCGCCCGCGCGCTATTATAACTTTGCCGCCCCTCCTACTAGTTTTATCAAGTGCCCGCTACCACGATTCCGTTATCGTCTGAACCGGAAGACTGTTAACCGGGTAATGTCAATAATAAGAATTCGCATATTGATTAGAAACTGTTGAACTTGCAGAAGATTGTTTTGTATCGTACGAATAATAGGGCCAAATCTGATAAACGTACGATACAGGCAGAGCATCGTTCTCTATGATTTATGATATGAGTTTTTATTTAGCTCTCTGAAATGGATTTAAAGTTGTTTGTGCAGAGTTAAGGACTTGGGTACTGTGGTCTTGTATGTACAATACAAACATGAAAATACAAGCCTATTTATTAAATTAAATTAGGTAAACTAAGTACGTTGCCTCACGCTGTCTAAGTTCTTATTTCTGATTGATCATTACAATATAGTCAATATACGTGTATATTATGAAATCGGCATCTAAAATTCATGTCAGTAGATACTTATGTAAATTGTAATAATACGTGAATACTAGTAATTATTCTGTGGTAGTAAGTACCTTGATGCATACCAGCATAATGATGGTCAAGGGGTTGAGACCCGCCTTACTAAGATGTACTGCAATGAAAAATAAAAATATATATACGAGTACATATAAAATTTCTTAAAAACTAAAATAAAGATAAAAACACACTTACTACATTACCTACTAATATTAACAATTAATTACATGGAAGTACATTTAGCTGTCTAAGCTAATTTAAGCTGTCTACCTCTGGAATGCTCTTCCTCGTAGAGTTCGTACTGCTCAGACTAAAACAAGCTTTAAAAATCGTCTCCATAAATATTATCTGTCGTTATGCCAGTAAGTCTCAGTTCTGTTAAGTGTCACTAAATACATTTAAATATTTTAGTATCGTATATGTATTATATATATATATATATATATTATAGAATAAGCTTATGTATGTATATATACAAGTATAAATATGTAAGTATATAATTAGGTGTAGATACTGCGCCCACCTTATTCCGTACTATTAATTTTTCCTCTACCCAAAGGTTGACTGGAAGAGATCGCATCTAGCGATATTTTATTAATTATTATGGTGCAATAAAGATAATTTGTATTGTATTGTACATTTAACTTCCTCGTTTCCAGCAAATGCAATAACATCTTAAAACAACAATTCTCGAGAAAGTTTTACTCTTTGCCTGTTTCCTAACAGCAAAATACACACGCGCTCTGGCGCACCTAACACCAATTTAATTTTACCCTAACTTGTACCGGCCACACCGGACGAATATTTTGTGGCATGTGGCTTCCGTTCGACCCTTCAATGACATTTTTATACGACGAAGTTTTGGGTGAAATGGCAATGTTGTTTTTTCTCGTGCTCGATCAAAAGTGTAGGAATAGTTTTATATGTACTGAAATAATACCTACCATGAAATTTGACTTTTATCAGCAGAAAAATATATAATCTCAAACTGGTTTTAATCTGCAAGACTTCATTAAAAAATTCTATACGCCAAATGTATCGAACGAATTCAAATAAGTAGGTAATATGGGCTGATGCAGTTTTACTTACATACCTATAACTTCTGCGAAAGGCTCCCCTTGGTGAGCAAGAGTCCAAGGGCTACAATGACCATTTACTTTCAGATGGACCGTATACAGGTTCGTCTACTTACTATTAGGTTGGGGAAAAAGTCTTTTCGCATATAGTATGTAAGAACTTTTTTAAAAAAAGTGGAGCAAGAACGGCATATCAGTAGTTACGACGTAGCTGAAGAACTGGGAATTGACCACAAAACCGTTTTGGCGCATTTGAAAAAAAATGGGTACACAAAAAGGCTCGATATTTGGGTACCTCACGAGCTCTCTGAAAGAAACCTTATGAATCGTATACTCATTTGTGATTCTTTATTACGACGTAATAAGACCGAACCATTTTTGAAGAAATTGATAACTGGTGATAAAAAGTGGATCACGTACGACAAGAACGTGCGAAATGGGTCATGGTCAAAGGCCGGTCAGGCTTCACAGACTGTGGCGAAACCCGGGTTAACTCGCAACAAGGTGATACTGTGTGTGTAGTGGGATTGGAAGGGCATTATTCATTATGAGCTGTTACCACCAGGCAGGACCATCGATTCAGAACTCTACTGCGAACAACTGATAAGATTAAAGCAAGAAGTTGAGAGAAAGCGGCCGGAATTAATCAACAGAAGGGGTGTGGTTTTTCATCATGATAACCTAACCTAACCTAACACATCTTTAACCACTCAGCCAAAATTAAGAGAGTTTGGCTGTGAGGTGTTAATGCATCCGCCGTATAGTCCTGACCTGGCACCTTCAGATTTCCACCTGTTTCGGTCTCTTCAGAATTCTTTAGGCAGTGTCAGGTTAACATCACGAGAGGACTGCCAAAACTACTTGACGCAGTTTTTTGATCAGAAGCCCCAAAATTTCTATAGCAATGGGATCATGTCCCTACCTATAAGATGGCAAAAAGTTATCGAACAAAATGGTACCTACATACTTTAGTTAAATGTAAATAAACTATATTAAAAATGTTTTGAATTTTCATATAAAATGCGAAAAGACTTTTTCCCCAACCTATTATTACACAAAAATATCTTTTCATATTTGTCATCTAGCGTAACCGTTAACTAGTCCTTTCATGTTGGTATGGGAGAAAAGATAAAAAATTTGAAATTACCAGCTGCTTCTCTTCCTACGCAGATCGTAGAAACCAATTCAGGGAATGAGCGAAAATGCAAATCATGATGCTGCTAGCAACCCATGATTTTGATTTATTTTATTACCGCGCCCACCGCCTACCGCTGTGTGTGTGGCCTTTGGGTCATGCGGCCCTCGGCTCTATCTGCTTAGAGCCACAAGACCCAAAATGCTCTGTCTACCCTATTAGGGATAAAGACGTGATTATATGTATGTGTGTGTGGTAATTAATTATTGAAAAGGTAGACTAAAAGTTTTAACGCAGCATTCCGAATTACAGACATTGCAGGTCTTTTTAAGGATAGCATTTCAAGCACCTATGGGTGTAGGAATACGTTGAGAGCAACGAACCGTGTTTCAGATCCGAGCGAGAAATCGTCAAGTAGGCGAAACGGGTTAAATAGCAGGAAATGGTAGCCGCCTTCATTTTCTTCATATTAAAAAAAACGACAGATAGTATCACAGATGAACAAGATCAGCTAAACCATTTACATAATTCTTATCAAATAACTTGACTATAGCAACAAAACTGAGATAAAGAAAAAAATACATTGTAAACGATATAATTATATTATTTAAATTTCAATAGGGCGGCGTTGAATTTAAAAATTCAGTCGGCGCTACGCCATGAAATAAAATCAAGCGTGAACTTTGCATTCAGGACAGCTTCAAATTTACATTTTACGTAGGTTACTCGTTATTTTAACTTCGTAGAAAATAATGTAAATCACCTTTTAGGAAATCCCAGTGGAAAACCACGGAAAAAAGAGTGCCAATGTACCTAAACATTTACGTACGCATTTTGTAGACAGAATGTGAAAAAGGTCAAAACTGGCAGGAAAAGCATCTGGTACGAATAGGTACATATATCCTGTAAAGCTGTATCTTGTAGTGTACCTACTAAAATCTAAAATAAATCTGAATCATGACATGACTTACCTTTAGTTTACTACGTAATAAAATCTTAAAATATATAATAAACCATTGCTTCTTCTTCCTCGACTCTTCTCTGTTTGGGGTTGTCTTTGTATATATACTTCCTCCATGCCTTGCTGCCTTGTTCTCCATCATCATGTCCATCCATTGCACCTAGAGCGGTGAAGAAAACTTTAGATTATTATTTTCCACATATATGTGTATTTAAATATGTGTGTACTTATTTATATATTTCTTATATTTGTATGTTTTTTAGGGTTCCGTACAAAAAATGAAAAAACGGAACCCTTATAAGATCACTCGTGCGTATGTCTGTCCGTCCGTCTGTCACATGGTAGAATGGTGTAAATAAATATTTTTTTAAAATAAGGGTCATTCTCGGGGGACAAATTAGGAAATTTAAAAAAAAAGTTTTGCATACCTTACTGTGTCTTATATCAAATAAAAGGGCTTGTTATAAGGATCTCAAATATATTTTTGTTATTATTTTAAAATGAATAGTTTTGATTTTATTTATGAAAGAAGACGAAAATTGACCATTACCCCCCCCCTGATCTCGGAAACTACTGAGCCTAAAATTTTGAAAAAAAATATAAAATATAGTTCATTGCTTGTAGATTACAGGAAAACCTATAAGAATTCAATCAATTGTACGGAACCCTCTCTACGCGAGTTTAACTCGCACTTAGCCGGTTCACCGGTTCTTGTAACACGCAGACTCAAAAAATGCCTATACACTCTTGCCTTGAAAATCCCCAAATAATATGTATGGGGAAACATCGACGCAGGGAGGGAATTCCACACCTTAGCGGTTTGCACAATGAAGGAGGAGGCGAATCGAGAGGTACGATGAGGAGAAATATTAACCACAAATGGGTGGAATCCCTGTCCACGTCGTGTTGATGGTGGAATGGTGCGGGGGAATTAAATTACGTGATTCCTGCGCACACTCCCCGAAGCGCAGCCTGTAGAAGACACACAGGCTTGCTAGTAGTCGGCGATGTTCAAGGCTCTGGACCCGTCCTGCCGTAAGCATCTTATCACCAACGAGTCTTTTGGCACGTCTGTCGATAGCTTCCAGGGCTTCGAGCTGATAGCGGGCAGATCCATCCCATAGGTGGGAGCAATACAATTATTTATTGTATAGGGTATACGTACTTATAATATTTATAAAGTAGGTATTTGTTAGTACTGAGAGTGTTAAGTCTACTTATTGTAGCTTTTTGGCTTACCTAATAAAGTTTAAATAAATAACTAAAATTGACCATAATGCGAGTAATAAATACGCGTTTTAATCCATTTTTCATCATCGAGGTAGGTAGCGTAAAATGCCACATGCTACCCTGGGGGATAAATACAAATTATTCAGAGTAAAGTAATGTATATACATGTTTATTTACTGTGAAAATTACACTGTCACATATGAGTTATTTTCCTCTAAGTATACGAGTAGGTACTATAAACATCACGTCGGCTATTTCCACACTAAAATCCGGACCTAGACCTGCTATAACTAGCCACGAGATATAGGTAGCCAGTCTCTAAGGCCCTAGAGCTAGTAAGCCCGTGAAAAATTCACTTCGGTGGGCAGTGATGTTTTATTTAAGACGTGCGCAGTGCGGCCCGTTCAAATATTTATTAGTAACGACCATTGAGACGTTGTTACCTTTGCAGATACGAGCCGTAAGCCCGGGGTCATTCGGGACCATTTTTGTCACACCACCCAAATATTTACTTTGACGTTATTAAACTTTTGTGTTCTTTTTTTTTAATGTGTCCTTTTTGGATTCTCCCAAAGGGTGTCAACGGGACCCTTTTACTGAGACTCCGCAGTAATAGCCAGACACTTGCCATTTTCACCGATTATGTACCTATTACTGTTGCCGCTATAACAACAAATACTAAAAATAAGATAGTTAAAAATTTTAAAAATCATACAAAAACATGTTTTTTTCCCGTTTTAAAACATTTTACGGAAGTACGGAACCCTTAATGTACGAGTCCGACTCGCACTTGACCGGTTTATTTATCATCCACTTAGAAAGTAAACAAACCTCACCAGTTTCTCGCCAAACACTCAAAAGCTAGTACATAAGTACGAGTATAGTATTTAAAGAAGTACGTATCTCCTCTATTTAGAGTAAGTAAAGGTATAAAAACCATAGACCATGGATCAAGATAGACACAGCCTCTGTATGAATTTGCGTGTCGATCTAAAGTCAAATTGATCGGCGACGTATCGTCACTATCACTAACGTCACGTCACACTGTCGTAATTAGATCGGACATTGAGCTCTCTACCACAGAATACAGTAAGAGTAAACAGAACGGAATCTCCTAAGGTACGCGCAATATGCGTCCCCGTCCCCCGGGACGCATATTGCGCGTACCTTAAGAGATTCCGGCCTGTGTCTCTACTATAAAATACCTAAATCTGCCGTTTTGAGCCGTAGAAACTCGTCGAAAAACGAGGAAGTAATAGAAAAGATTCCTTTCGTTTTAATTGAATTTCTTATGAAATTTTGTATTGAAAATTGGCACGCCAGGTTTTCATACAAATTGAAGAACTTTCTTTATCTAGTAGTATATACAGATCTGTGGTATAAACGCTGTAATCGTTTTACATCTTTGTCTAACATATTGACCCAGTATGTTATATCCAGTCAGATCGCAATTTGTCATTTAGCGGGACTGTAACCTCAGAACTCTAAAACGCATTAGGTGCGATTCGTGTATCCTGCCTAGTACGACCCGAATTGACGTAGGTAACCCAGAAAAGATCACGATAGAGAAGTACTTTTAACGGCCTATTGCTTATCCTTTAAAGGCTGTAAATAATTTTATGTATTTCGGATATCAATTATCAAGAACTTTTATAAGAGTCTCCTTTTCTAATCGGTTGTCGGTTAGTGGCGGTGGATTGTACTCGAAAAATTTCGCTATGAAATACCATACTAGTATCTCAACCGTGACCAAAACTGCTGCAGCAGTAGTTTGGGCAGCCACTTTGGCTGGCTCCGACGATCCCCTCAACGCAGCAGCCAACATGGCGTCTCCAGCATCGGATGCTGCTTCTAGAGCTGCTACAAGGAGCGCTGGGGCGGCGAGCCAACGGGCGCCGCGTCTCCACCAAGATTGCTTTGACATAACAGCGACAAGAAGCAGCAAAGAGCTAGCAGCAGTAACAAACGCGCTCAGCTTCCCATAACCCATCACCAGGCGAATAGTAGGTTTGGTAATACGTCGAGCAAAGCTGACATAAATAAAAGGCAGTTTTCCAAATCTACGTAAGTACGAGTATTATACGAAAATTTATCTATCCAACTGTTTTTCGTCGTGGAATAATTAGCGAGTAAAAAATCGATATAGTTACATTGGTGCAAGTACATTAAAATTTACGCAGTGAGGGGTGAGCAGCGAATAAAACGGCGTGTTTGCGGCCGACGTCTGACTTTTATAGCGGTTATATAAAACACCAATGACAGATACAAATGTGCCGTAAACCGAAATAAAACATTTGGTTAATATACTGTGAGTGGCTTTAGACGACCTTATCATAAAATGGCACAAAAACATATTAAAATTTTCATAAGTATATAATTTTGGTAAATATAAAAAATATGTACCTATGCTTTCGTAGTATATCCTAATAACTGGGTGTTTGTGTTGACATTTTTTCAACCCATAATAATAAAGTATCTTTGCACACCATAACGCGGCGTCTTGATCCCTAACAGGCAGAACCAAGGACCGTAAAATCTGAAAGCGCGAAGATGGAAAAAGTGTCCAACATATATATTACGATTTTTTGGACTTGGCAATCTGCTGCAGCTTAGTACTGTAGCTACGACGTAGCAGCATTGAACATACGGCGTAGCAGGGGCGTATAGCGGTGTAGCATATAAAACTGCAGCGAGAAGGAACAGTTTAGGTGATACTTATCTTTTTTAGAGACTCCGCTGTCTGACGTCTGTCCGTCTGTCACAGGGCTCTATCTCTTAAACCGTAATAGCTAGACACGTGAAATTTTCACCGATTATGTATTACTGTGGCCGGTATAACAAATACTAAAATAAAAAAAGTTGAAAATTAAAGGGAGTCGTCATACAAAAAACGTGTTTTTTTCAGCGTTTTAAAACATTGTACGGTGGTACGGAACCCTTCATGTACGAATCCGACTCGCACTTGCCCGTTTATTCTATTCTTAAAAAGATTTGAAAATATAGAATGGCTAGATAAAGATATGGGAGATATAACTCTCTTATTGCAGGAATTCAAAATGATTTTGCAAAGATTCCAATGTTTTGGAATGACTACCGCTAAAAAACCCCACACGACGAAAGAAACTTACTCGTATCTTGGTATTGGTCGTTACCATTTTTTTACCAACATCAGCATTTTACAACAAAACTTATTTATATACCTGAGTAAATTATTATACATAATATAACTACTAATCAATGTTTACATGTTTACGCGAAGCGCCTAAACTCCTCTGCCAATCAGGTTACGGCTAGCGTAAAACAAAGTTAGTTGTGGCAGGAATCGATCGGCGAATTAGTACGGTTAAGTGGGCAGCTCACGATTTTGCCGGTCGCTAAAATGCAATATGCCGTGCCGGTAGCGCTGGCTCTAGGGTAGAGTGAGTGGAGTGGCCGCGATGATCTGGTGTTGAGGGGCGTCAAAAAGCCAAACACGAAAAAAATCTAGCAATGCGAAATAAACTTTTGATGTTGCATCATGAAATATAATATAAAATGTATACGACGTAAATATAATATAACTAAGTTGAAAAAGAAACAGACCGTAAATTAATATCTATTGTCAAGACGAATTTAAACAACAAATTTTCAAGAATATCCAGGGAATAGGATAGTCAAGCATTGATGAAAATGGTTTATGTATTTTAGTCAACTACCCAAAAAGCCCAGAATACAAAGGGCGCTAAAATACAGTTTCGCTCTACTTTGATCAAGGACTATAACCAGCGCTGCTGACGGCCGTGTCCGGCGTCCGGCCAGGTCATCAGTGGCAGGCTCTGAGCTGTTATTTAATCAAGGGTTCGACACGGTGCACCGCAGTCTCCATCCGAGCGGGTTTGACAACTTAAATAGAACTGGCGTGGAGGCAAAGTATATTTCTGTTAAAGTTACTTTCTGTTACTTAACTAAAAAATCATGCGGGTCTACCAACAAAGATATATATATATATATATAGAGTCTAACAAAATACCTGTACTGAGGCACTTAGATTTGAGTGTCGAAATATGAAAAATATTCTGAGTTTGTATGGAAAGCAAAACAATACTTTACATCATCATCATCATCATTTCAGCCGCATAGCATCCACTGCTGGACATAGGCCTCTCCCAAGGTTTTCCAAAACGAGCGATCTAGAGCGGCCTGCATCCAGCGCGTACTATATTTTACATATTTCGATATAAATGTTCCTTGGGGAAAGTTGTTCAGTATCATGGACTGAATTGATTCTCTAAATAGTTTTAGTATATTTTGTTACACGTTACACCTGCGTCCTGCCATATTATCGTGTACTTATCTGTAACACAGATATCTACTACACATTACTAACATCTTCGATGTCATTTCATGCTACGCCGCTACGCTGCGCGCTGCTACGCCATAGAATATTCAGGCTAGTTTGGTATTTTGTGACAGTGCTACTCGTAACACAGAAAATATCATTTTATACCTGCAAGCTTTTATTTCACTTACAATGTTTTTTTATGTTTAGGTTTAGGTCAAACTACTCTCTATTTCCCAGTATTTGATTGAGCTGAATTTTGTATAGATATAGATTTAAGTCGAATGACAATCCGGCTCACATTTTTTTTTTACAATTTCTATTAATACGTTATCACGCCTTGGTAATTATTTTTCTTACTGACTCTTATTTGGTTTAGAAATAAATTATTGAAAATATGCTAATAATGCGCGGCAACTTTTGACAAAAAAAAGGGAAATGACGACAATGTCTACAAAAGTGAGTGATGAGTTCGGGTGCGCTCGTTAGGACTGTCCGTCCATGTGGTTTGACTACCGATGACATACAAGATGTAGGTATGTACTTTTATATAGAGGTGTAATAAACATCACTGGCTGATAATATCGAAAGTACCCAAAAAATAATAAAATGCGTTAACAGCTTCTGTCTCTACCTACATTTTTTTGTCCGAATTTCATCATCCATAACATATTTGCTATAAACTTCAGTAGTAATAATGTTCGAATATCCGAAATTTTGTTTTACATAATAAACTTAAGTCATAAAAGTTTTGTATCATGTTAATTTATAGTAAAATTTTAGTCCTAAAAACTTAAGGTTATAAAAGGTTTCAGTGACAGAAACGAATTGCTGTAAAACCGACTCCTCGTAGTCTTGTTATAATGTAACATTAAAGTTTATTTTACCATAAACGTAAGTTTCAGTTTTCAAAATAGTTGAAGCATTTGAAACAAGTGCTAGGACAGTTTAAGGCAAACCTATCGGTTAGGTTAGGTTAGAACTGCGACCAACATACGCACGAGCCGAGCAAGCGAAGCGAGCGTACCGCAGTAGCGGCTGGCGAGTGCTAGGACAGTTCTATCCATTTTACTAGGTTACATATTGAAACATGTTTTTATGAACAGTTTTATCGATAACTTAATAGTTTATATGAAATGTTAGTTCGATACGAGTATACCGTTTTTCTAGTACCAAAAACAATTTTAAAATATTTTTTTATGAAATTTTACTAGACAATATGAAACTGCGATGATATACTATTCGATTTCTTAAGAAAAATATATATTAAAAATCGTGGAATAGTTTTCTGGAAAATGAAATTCGATGTCAAAAAAATCTGTATTCTAATAGGCTGCTTGCATGGTGCATGCTTACTTGCATTTCCACTTTAGGGCACATTATATTATATTTGACATTAACTTAGGGCTAGTCATCATTCGGACACATGATAATTATGGAAAACAATTTTTTTTATTATGGAATGTAATATTTATAGCAAACAAATTTAGGGCATTTTGTATTTAGGGATTTCAACTTTAGGGCACGTGATATTATGTGACATTATGTTGGCTAGAAATCATTCGGACACATGATGATTATGGAAAAAAAAATATGAGACCTTAAATTATAGATTAAAATTTTATGAGACTAAATAGAGAACCCTACCTAGGTTGTCCCTGGGTTGTCCAATGCTTATCCTAAGAAGTTTTTTTTCTAACGGGATGTCTGCGGATATTGTAGACTTTGACGTCATATTTTAAAATGGCGCGTTTTAGTTGTTATAATCTTCTTGCTATTTTTAATAGGTACCTATTTATTTTCTACACCATATATATATAGTTTTTATCGACGAGAACTATCGATGAAAAATATAAAAAAATGCATGCATACTCTCTATTGATGTAGGTAATCATGTAAACTGATAATGTAGTCGGAAGATAGCTATAGGACTCAGTAGAAAACTTATTGGGATAGATCGAGTAAGTACGTGTTTCAGGTTGCAAATTACAAACTCGTGTTTTAAAATATAGTAGCTGCATTTTTGTAATTCAACCCGTTCGCCTACTCGACGATTTCTCGCTTACGATCTGAGACACGGTTCGTTGCTCCCTACTTATTTCTACACTCGTAGGTTTTGCTTGAGATCTGTCTTAAAACGAATTTTAAATGCAATAAATGTACACCTTTCCTTATTTTAAAATTCGAGTAACCTACATGTGAGTTCGGTTAACTTAATTAGTACAGGACTAACTTTGTTACTAGGTTTAAACCATTATCCACCCAAAGTTGACATTGACAAGTGAGATGGTGTGATACTACTTACTACATGTTAACTTGATTTGGGCGGATAATGGTTTAAACCTGGCAACAAAGTTAGTCTGGGTTTTATAATAAGACGGTAAGTCTTTATAGGCCATGACGGTCACCTGGTGACTGACAAACAATTAAACATCTATTGTGTCTGTATTGCTAAAAATGAAGGTGTTGAAAAGCAACTTACATAGTGGTCCATCAAATACCTATTCGTCTTCGTCATCGAGAACCTCCTAGAAATAGGTTAGGTAGGCCCTTTGTCATCTGCTTTCTCCTTGCATATAATCCACCTTGATATGTGTGCCCTTAATGCAAAAGTTTTAGGTATATGAACCCGACGAATGTCTTCCTCTTCTTCGTCTAAGCGCGTTCCCGGTTGCATCATCAGCTGTGCTGCTTTGGAGCCCGGGGTGCGCTTTCCCGCTTTTTCTTCTCCAAATACTTATAACATGCATGTCAATGTCACCTAAGGATGCCAAAGACCTTGCAAAATGGAGAAGAAATAGCCGGAATAGTTTAAATGATTTGGCTATAGTTTTACGACCGGCCGCCTGCCTGACGTCAACCCTCTTTGCGAATATATTTGTGCGAGAAGTTTTACCACCGGCCGCCACCCGACGTTTACCCTCCTTGGGAATGCAATTGTAGCACGAGATGTTTGTGCTTAGTCCTTTAGTCGCCTCTTACGACATCCAAAGGAAGAGATGGAGTGGTCCTATGCTAACCCGGAACCACACGGATAATTACCCGTCGAATGTCCTTAATTACTAACTGTAGGATTAGTATCACGGTTAGTACCTAAGGTTAGGGACTGGGACATAGGCTGACATAGATTATCAAAAACCTAAAACAAACAGGTCATAAGTCTCTTAAAGTAGGTAGGTACCTACTTTATTTTTAAGCAAACTTATACAGGAAATGAGAGCAAAGTTTTAATTTAAATTCTTGCTCGAGTAGGTTTCCTTTGGCCATAGAGCAACGCGAGTCTCAATTTCTCAGGGCCGGTCGCCCGCGCGCCGTGTTAATCAATGCCTTTGGCGAACTTCGCCCTTCAGCCATCATTGATTCCATAAAATAGTTCGAGCGGCGAAATTTTAAACAAAGAGGATTTTAAAATCGGAATTTGAAATCAGCGCCGGGTCAAGTTAGGCGTAGGCCAGCTTTATTGGCTTTTGGAACAAATTAGAGAGAAACAGATGAGTCTCGCTATACAGGGTTCATAGGTACCTAGATGTATAGTACGTTATACCCTACCTACTATTCTGGAAATTTTCAAGAAACAATCGCAAGTAAACTTAAAAATACCTTAACAAAAATACCTTTTACTGCCATGTTTTTATCTTTACTTATCTTTCCCACAAAACTAGATTTCATCGGATCATCTTTCTATTATTACCTTATTTTGAGAATCCGACTAAAAGTATTACAAAGCAGCTTAGGTCACGAGCCGTAACAACTTTTTGCCTCTCAAAAGAATAAACAAAATCGCGCCTCCCAACTTTGTGCTGAAACTTTGCGAGCGAAAACTTTAAGTTTTGTTTACGTTATAGCTATTGGACGATACTTTCCTGATAGGATAGAAAATTTATCATTTTTTGGGGTTAGTTTTCATATGAATAAATCAGTCGATAGGTAGATAAGTAGTTTTAAAAACTAAAACCCGACTACGGAATAATTTTAATATAGCCTATGACACTCTCATGCTCGACATCAAGCTCCTGGATCGTGTACCAAACTTAGAAATTCGTCGTAGAACAAAAGTCGAAGTTGTAGGTAGACGAATCACGCAGTTAAAGTGGGAATGGGCGGGACACTTGGCTAGAAGAGAAGACAGTCGGTGGACCAAAGCAGTTACAGAGTGGTGGCCGAGACAGGGGAACAGACCAGTAGGGAAACCATCGGCCCGTTGGTCGGACGATGTTTTGAGGTCAGTGGGAAAGCAGTGGATGCAAAAAAAGGGAGGCCTATGCCCAGCAGTGAGTTGATGTGGGCTGAAAATGATGATGATGACACTCTAGTGGTTAAGACTAATCTAACCACGTATAATATATTAAAATCGGTTAAGCCCTTTAGTAGTTATTTATTTTATTTATTTATTTAACTTTATTACAAACGTAATAGGCGGACTTAAAGCCATAGGCTTTATCTACCAGTCAACCCACTGGTGATGTCGAGAAAAGGAAAATTTTAGAAGGAGGTGCAAGATATGTAGATATTGTCACATTTACCTTATGAGGATAGCAGTCACAATATAATCTATACTAATATTATAAAGCGGAAGAGTTTGTTTATTTGTTTGTTTGTTTAAACGCGCTAATCTCAGGAACTAATGGTCCGATTTGAAAAATTCTTTTTTTGTTGTCCATTTATAGAGGAAGGCTTTAGGCTATATAACATTACGTTCCGACAACCACGCGAACGAAGTCGCGGGCACAGCTAGTATATATATATATATATATATATATATATATATATATATATATATATATATATATATATATATACTCTTCATATGTATATAGTTAAGTACTACTATAGTGACTAGGAAGTTTTAGAAATATCCATTTTTAGGTATACTTACTCGTATTCCTAAAAGAAGGTAGGTAAGGTAAGTTCATCGTTCTTCGTGAGTCTAAGGAAGTTGTAACTTTGATTATTTTTTTTGAAATCTGTGCAAGGTATTACTTCGAAAGCTATTTTTATGTCTGTTGGTATTTCCTTATTAAAAAAAATATATTTACTATGTAAGTTATTAGTTCGTATTTTATTTTTTATTTAAATAATTGTAGAGGTCTTGTTTTCACACTAATTCGTGACAAAATTTTGCTCTGTTTTTAAGTTTGTGAATTTGTGTATCTTATTTATCAGAACATATCAGAACTTGCTCGCGCGGTTTTGGGCGTGCTCGAGGCCTCCCGGACGGGCGCGAGTACGCGCGCGACCGAGTCGCGATTATGCGCCAGATATGACGCTTGAAGTCACCGCCGATATTCATACAATTTTATAATTTAAGCAATGGTAATACGGTTGTAATTTTAATGGAACTAGGAAATTCCGCGAGCATTTTTCCTCTCTGCCTAAACTGACCCTTACAGTTTCAATTAACGATTAATAAGATTGATTGATTGATAAATTAATTTAAAATCTTATTTTTAGCGTTTGAAAGAAAAGTCCTGCACTGTCACAAAGTACCTAGGATGCGCTTACCTTAGTTACTTAGTTACCTACCTACTTATGTTCATTAGGATGTTATGGACTGTATAAATACGTGATAAGAAAATCATACAAAGAAGTTCAGCAGTAAAGTAGCTACCATAGGGGTTATCGAAATTCCAGAACAAAGTCACAAGTTTGGGTTTTGACAAATCCCGCAAACAAGCACGAAGTTCGTAACTCGACAGATGCGGACGTGGCGTGATTAATCACTTTAGTAACACATTTAACGACATCTTGTAAGTAGGTACCTAGTATACTAGGTTCGTGTAATATAGGTACCTACATGTATTATTTCTTCATAACTTTCATTAGGTACCTACTTACTAACGATTAATACGAAATCCGTAAAAGGTCATTTCAATTGACAACATTTCAAAAATTTATGCATATTTTTTTTTTTCTTAAAGAACTTTAAAAAAGAAGACATACGTATATTTTCTTTCTCATTTCTTTTCATTATTTCTCCTCAAATTAAATTGTTTAAAATCTCTCTATTCTAAAAGAGCGTAAGTACAAGAGTTCGGATGTACCAATTTCACGTCTCTGCCATATTTTACAATTTTAAAAATAAAACTTTTGCTGACGTCTATAGAGTTGTGTTTTTAGCAATTGGATATCGATAGTACCCATAACACTTACAAAAGTATGATTGAAGAAGTAAATTATGGTCTTAGTATTTTTATCGAAACAGTAACTGTCAAAATCTAACGTAGCTAATTTTCCTTACTTAATTTTTTTATGGTTTCTAAAACTTTGATGACAAAATTATTTTTTTATAACCTGAAACGTTAATCATATAAAGCAAATATTATCATTTCGTCACCAAACATTTGGGTAGGTAAACATTTGAATACATGTGACAATAAATTTGGTACCGTTCATCTCGTCTGTGCTTTTTATAATTCGTGAAAGAAAATCGACCAGCAATGTAACTAGATCCCCTAAAAGTGTTTTGTTCCTGTTTTAAGAGTGCGATTATTTAAATTATTAAAACCACAATGGATGATTCAGTGATAGGTAATAGCTTGTGGATTCATTAACATGCAAAGTTCTATATTGAAATGGTACGTTACATTACACAGAGAAAATAAAATTTGTTGTTTTACCTACCAATATAAAACGTTGTTTTATTTATAATTTTAACAAGTAATTAATTATTATTTATTTTACTATATTCATATAAAGTGTACATTACAACGGACTTTTTTTCTGGAGTAACTCTGCCTTTAGAATAACAAATGGAGTTTGTCCTTTGACTTCAAGATATCCAACTGAAGTTTCCACATTGGAATCTCTCGAAAATATCATCACATCAGCCCCTCGAATTTCTGCTACATTAAAGCTGTCGTTTTTCTGCATATAGGTATTACAGTAGCATCATGCATGAGATCAACTTTAGGCAAGTTGCGAAATTCACAAACAACACCACTATCATCATCATCCGAGCGTACCTAGTCCCGGTTGCGTCGTCAGCGGTTACGCTTCAGAGCCCGGGGTCCGCTATCTAACCTGATTCGACGAGGTTATTGGTTTTTACACAGAGCGACTGCCGTCTGACCTCCGCAACCCAAAGGGTAGACCAGAACCAATCCTAGGATAGGTACAAACGCTAGATGGCGTTCGGGACCAACCGCTTTACGTGCCTTCCGAAGCACGGAATCTTCTTTTCGGATAATCAGGTGATTCAAGCCTGCAATATCCTAACCAGACTGGAAACAACTTTTCCCAAAGTATGCTTCCCAGTCCTTACAATATCATAAGTAATATTAATAAGTAAAAAATAATGGAAATAAAATAAGTTAATATCTAAATTATAAGCTATAAATATAAGCAAACAAACAACACCACCATTGCACAGTATAACTATTAAACAGTATTATGACTCGGCCCTCACCTTGACTTATATACCTAGAGCAACGCAGTATGTAAACACACACTAGGGCTGCCTAAAGTTGTTGTCACTTATTTGTTTTTCGTGTGTGTAAGGATTGGATCTCATCTATCAGCACGGAACGGCATTTGTTCCGCCTGTGCTACAGCGTGCGATTCATAAAATCTGTCTACCCCGTTAGGGATAAAGACGTGATAGTGTGTGTGTGTGTGTGTATATATATATATATATATATATATATATATATATCGCATTTATCGCGCACGATCGCATTTTGAGTGCTGCGGAATGCGTCAGCACGCTGCTGCAGCACGCTATCGCGCTCTAGTTAGGTCACAGAATAAGATAAGCGATGTACAATTTTATTTAATAGAATTACTACCATATTTGTATCCGTAGTCACATTACATTACTAAAGTTATAATTAATAATGTTATATTCCAATATTTTATTATATAAGGTCCCTTTTAATTAAGTAGGTACAAATACTTTCATTTTCATTTGATATGTCACACGATATACTTAGTTCACAAAACTTTATTTTTAAATGTCTAATTTATAGAGATGCAAAGAATAGTGGTTCGGCCGGATATAGTATGTTCGGCATGGCCACTGGCCGGTTAACCGAATATCCGGCCGTCGAAAATTTGGCCGGCATTAATACATCAAAATTTGTTTTTCGACGTGATTTATTTTGATGCTGTTCTAGTGGACGCAATTTCATAAGTCAGTACGACGAACGATGAAGCTTATAGGTGACATCACCTAAAATTTGAAATCAGAATAATTCAAAAATCTGACTTGGCTCTCATTGAAAATTATTTCAGTCCCAGGCTTGGGAGTAAACATCCTACTAAACAGAATAGTTTTCAGTTTAATATTAACTAAAATGGTATAAGAAAAGTTAGGTTAGATATACCCTTCCTCTTTCATGTTTTTGCCCTAAATTATACATATTATCCATGATTAACTAAAATAAGTATAGTATTAAATCCACTAGAATTTACTAATTTAGATAAGCGGCCACTTACGTAAAAAATCAGCTACTGGCCGTCTGTTTCAATCAGCTACACCGCACTGTCATTGCGAGCGCAGCGGGCAGAGGCCCGCACCGCGCGCGCCGCCCATGCGATGCGCCGCTAGCATCAGTGTGGTTTGGGACGTCTTCGTGTGACGTCGCGCATCACATTCGCCCTGATGACGACCTCTGAATGAGGTCGAAACATGACGGCCAGTAGCTGATTATTTACGTGAGTGACCCGCTTATCTAAATAGTAATGTCTGTGTCTCACGTTAGTTTTAACAAAAAAAAAACACTAGAATTTAATTATCGAAATATGAAAAAGTCAAAATCTATAGGTAAGGTGTTTCCTCGTCTTGCTTGTCTACGAATCGGGCGGCCGCCCGGGCGATCGCACGCTGATGGATGCTATAGCGTGCTGTAGCGCGCGTCAGAATTCCCTGACAATACTTATTTCTTTTTCTGTCTATCTAGTCATAGACTAATCTCTCGCTCTAGCAAATGACGCTTCTGAGCGACAGAAAAGGATAGCAGCATAGGAAAGTGCTGTTCCGTGCTGATAAGTGAGATCCAACCCTAAGCCTAAATGTCCAACACTGGTGTCAGATTTCTCAAGCTGCATAAAGGCATCTGACATAGCTTGACGACTGCCATATTATGAAGACAGCTGGAACCAACGGCTTAACGTGCCTTCCGAAGCACGGAGCAGCTCGAGAATTTTTCGTGACACTTTTGGTCACCCATCCAAGTGCGGACGGACAGTCGGACAGCCGGACACACAGCGGAGTATCAGTAATAGGGTTCCGTTGGAACTCTTTGGGTACGGTACCTTAAAAATAAACAAATTACATACTACCTAGTACATAAAAAAAATACGTATTTATAGTCTTACCTACCATAACAACACGTTCGTTTGTCATTGCGACGCATCCACGACTGTTGCATTTTGCATACCGACTGCATACCACATTCCGAGGCGGTAGGTATGATTCACATTTCGACCGTTTGTATGGAGACACACTACTGTATAATAGTTATACTGTGTGTGACCACTGTGCACGCAACGTCTAAAATGTCAACAATTTAATAATATTAAATAGGATTCAAATGAAATAAGAAACGTTTATTTATTTTGTCGCGGAATTATTATATATTCATGGACAGCTTACGTTACGTTAGCCAAACACATACAATACAGTGCAAATAATACATTTTCAAAGACATGAATGTATCAGTTTGATTATTTTGCCTAACAATAAAAATACAAAGTGGGTGACATTTTTATTTTGACATTTTTGACTTTGACACTGCTAGCTGACAGTGCTGAATGAATGAACGTATTTACTGCTGAGCAGATATATTTTTATTTTGATTGTCTGAATCTGATATAATTTATTTTTATAATATTAAAAATATTTAAGTCATACTATCTATTATATTTATTTGTGAGGTCAATATTCTTCCTTCTTGAATTTGAACTTTAAAAGGTGTCGGTGGCTAAAATAAATATATGAAGTTTGTTGGCAGAAATATCAAAATCTAAAACAATCATACAGTAACAATGTTATTGTTGTCTTGGGTAAGTGTGAGTTTTTTGTATCTTGATAAGTACTGCTGAGCAAGTCCGCCACCTCCGAGCCTTATGTTAAAAGCATCGAAATATAGTTATGCTATTTCCTCCAACCAACTACAACTAAAAAATGTAAGTAAGATGGTTACTATCCAGATACTAGCCATAAAACTTAATCATAAGTTCGAATCAGTATGTAACATTAAAATTTTTGTTTTTCTTTTACAGGGTGCTAACTCTCATGGCCAGCTTGGTCAGGGAATTGTTAATGAACAAGTTGAGGAACCAACAAAAATTGTAATAGACTCCTTGCATTGTGATGAAATTAAACAGATAGCATGTGGAGGAGGTCATACACTACTGCTAGATAAGGAAGGAAAACTATACACTTGTGGGTGGAACAACAAGCGGCAACTAGGAAAATATGAAGAAGCAAACCAGTTCGAAAGAGTCTGGGGATTGAGTGGGATTTCTTTTATAAATATTGCATGTGGTTGGGATTCCAGCTGTGGAGTTACAGACACTAATTTCCTATTTGTTTGGGGCTCAAACAGCAATGGACAACTTGGCCTTCCCAAAGATCACTTCCCAGAATATGTAAAACCAGTGAGATTACAAGTCAATGCGTGTGATGTCTCTATGGGTCTCAGGCATACAGCCATTGTCAACTCCAAAGGTGAAGTCTGGGTAACCGGATGCGGAAAACATGGACAACTTGGTTTAGGAAATGAAAGGCTATTATCTGACCGATTTGAACAAGTCCCTAAAGTTGGTAAAGTAACTCATATAGCTTGTGGGCAAAACCACACAGTAACTTGGTGTTCAGAAGAGAAAGCCTTGTATGTATGGGGAGATAATAAACATGGCCAATTATTACTAAGCACTGAGAAGTATAAGAAAATATTCATCCCACAGAAGATTGATATAGACGTAAAGAAAGAAGTAAAGAAACTGCTTAGCGGCTGGACTAATGTCCTATTATGGTTGGAAAATGGGACCTTGTACACTTGGGGCCGCAATAATTATGGACAACTTGGAACTGAAGATGCCTTTGTAGGAAAAATTATTCAGATAAAGCTACCAGGTCAGTGCAGCAAATAAGTTTCATATTGCAATTTGCTTATTTCCAGATTGGGAAGGAAAGAGCAAACTAAAATGGAACTTCTGTACACTGGTGTACAGTCAGCCTTAATTAATACATTTAAAAGTGGATTCAATCGATTTAGATCTTCTTTAGGGCGAGTGTCAGGAACGGCGACCCGACGATGTCGCTGTTCACTCAGCACTGAGCTATTGGGCTAATGCATTGAGATTTTAACCTATTTTTGGTGGACACAGGTAAAACCTAGTAATAGTGTAGGTTAGACAGCAAGGGTCACAAAACCCAAAAGTCAAGGCCACTGTTAGCAAGTTAGTGGGAACACAAAATACGACAGTAACCTATCACTATTTCCATTTTGCCAAAGATAGCCTTTGTTTTAGTCGTTAACTCATCAACTTACAAGATATTTTTATTTCCTTTAGCAGGAAACATGATCTGATGATCATCAACCTTACTGCGCACTGCTGAGCTTAGGACATGGTGCAGTAGTATTAAAACTTATTATATTTTTTTTCAGATGGTAGACAAGTCAAAGATATAGCTTTAGGCTCAGAACACACTGTATGTGTAGCAACAGACAATACCCTTTGGGCATGGGGTTGGAATGAGCATGCAAATACTGGAACTTGTGGTGGTGACAGTGTGAATACACCTACACTAGTGCCCTTAGATATAGGCACAGGCAAAATATCAAAAGTCTTTGCTGGAGGTGCACAGAACTTTATTACAGTAACAGTAACTGCTGTACACAAACCTGACAGTGAAAAAAGTGTGAGTGAAGAAGATGCAATGACTGCAGAGAAAAGTACACAGTGATTTTCTTTATTAGTTGAATGCAAATGTTGTAGAACCTAGTCCTTTTCATGGTGCAATATTTCCATGTATATTCTTGAAACTGGTGCTTTATAGTCACAATTCATATTATTATGTGATTAATATTTTGTACATTAAATTAAACGAATTTACACTTGTTAAAATTTATTTTAATGTCACTATGTAATACTAGTGGATAACAAACGTTGACTTATCTTCCAATGATATACATTACATTTGAACCCTCTTTGATATACAAAGACATGGTCAATATAATCAATAACTAAAGATTTTTACACATCTGTTACCTTATTGTGAGGAATAAAATGCAGTAGAAGTAATACTTACAATTAAATCAAAGCACTTTTTTCTGAAGAACTAGGCTATATCATAATCTTGATTTATTTTAAAAGTAGCTGTTATAATTCTTTATTAATATCCGCTGGCTAAAAAGAGGTATTTTACAACTGCATTGCATGGGTAAAAACCTACTCCTTGACCAGAGGATGATGAAAAATTTTAGCACACAGGCGATGATGAAGAAAGCCTAATATCACACATTTTGCACCTTTGCCTTTGTCTACAGTGACTAAACCATTGATATGAGACATTTCTTTATAGCCCTCAGTATTTAATTTTTATTTCTTTACCAACATTCACATAGTCCCACAGAAAAAGAGAAAGTACTTATGATTATTTACATAATAAACAAAAATAATTGCAGAATTAATTCATAACAATTCTTGACTTCCAAAACTATGCATGCAGTTTTTTGGTGACTAACAATACAATGTTAATATTTATTGCTTCAAAACTCACACATACTCATAATAACCTACACCTTACAAATTTTATAGTAATAGCACATTATTTTATAATACAATTTTGGGCAGGTTGCTATTATAAATGAGCTGGACAACATTTGCTACCCTTCTAAGTCTATTGTTGCCGTAGAATTACGAAATATTTTTGCTGCCAATGTAGCAGTTATCATATAAAATGTATATTTAGCAAAATTACGAAAGTTTATTGCAGCCTTTTCATACCTCAGCATTCTGATATCCATTTTTTGCTGTCCACACAAAAATTTCAAAGCCAAATGTTAGATTGTGCTATGATAGGACGAAATCTGATCAAACAATTTTTAAGCGACTTCAAAAAGGGATATTCTCTTGGATTCAAATTATATTTTTTATAGTATGGTATGTTTCTCAATAACTTCTCCATTTATTTAATGATTTAAATAAACCCGCCAAGTGCGAATTACCTCGCGTGGAGAGGGTTCCGTACCATTGATTGAATTCTTATAGGTTTTCCTGTAATCTACAAGCATTGAACTTAGATATTTTGTATTTTTTTCAAAATTTTATGCTCAGTAGTTTCGGAGATCAGGGGGGGGGAATGGTCAATTTTTATCTTATTTCATGAATAAAATCAAAACTATTATTTTATAATTATAACAAAAATATATTTGAGATCCTCATAATGAGCCCTTTCATTTGATATATGACACAGTAAGGTTTGAAAACTTTTTTTTACAATTTCCTAATTTATCCCCGAAAATAACGCTAATTAAAAAAAAAAATTTTCTTTGCACATATGTTTGGGTCATAGGATAACACCATCGTACCAAATTTCACCTCATTCGGTCCAGTAGATTCAGAGCAAATTAGCTGTGACAGATGGACGGACAGACAGACGCACGAGTGATCCTATAAGGGTTCCGTTTTTTCATTTTTTGTACAGATCCCTAAAAAACTTTTTATTCGAAAGGATATACAATACAAGTTGGTCCCATTGTCACCAGGTGAAGATGTGATGACGGAATCCTCAAAATGTAGGGAATTCCTTAAATATTCTATGCACACCTCATATGTTTCTAAAGTGAGTTTTGGTGAAGTGAACTGGTGAAGACCAGAAATTGAAGTCGCTTTTTAAAATTAATATTGATATAAAGGAGCCTGCCACTTAAAATTCTTTATAGTAATAAAAATCCTGATGTTTTATAAAATGATTTTCATAATAGGAAAGCTAACGTAATTTTATGACCCATGTATAATTTTTAAATCAAATCATCATTTGCTTTAAGAGTCCCCTTACCCAAGACGGAATTAGAGTTTCCCATACAAACATAGTGTACGTTTTATTTTGAAAGATGTCAGATTTCGGTAAAAATTTGTAACTTTAAAGAAATTGCAGATATCTAGGGTTATAATTGGTTTTCGTAGTCAAAATATGACCTTAAAGAGAATACAGTGCATTATATCATTTTTGACCATTAATATGGAAAGCTTTTATACCCTTATATTTTCTTTCAAGTTGATATTTTGACTGTAAAAACCAATTATAACCCTAGATATATACAATTTCTTTAAAGTTACAAATTTTTACCAAAATTGGACATGTTGTTTCGAAATAAAACGTAGACTACGTTTGTATAGGAAAGTCTAGGGTAAGGAGATTCTTAAGTGTAACAATTTCCTCTAAATACAATATTTCGTCAGTAGCATACATTTAAACAATTCTAAAAATAATATTAATTAGCTTGTTTAGGTTGCTACCTTTTGCGTTCACCTTTTTGTGTCTTGCGTTTTTCTTTTTTCTCTTCTTTTAATTGTTTCTGTTTCTCTCTGAAAGTCAGAAAAACAAAAAAATATATTATCTTAAGAATTTAAGATCAAAACGAAAAAATATGTTGGGAGGAAGAAAGTTGCAAATTATAATGAAAGCTCTTGTAGACTTTAAAATTTAAATATTTTATATAAAGAAAATATTCCATAACACATAGACAGGTAGATTGACCCTACTTAACGTATTTTATGCTGGAGTAAGCAAGTAAAAGGACTCTTTTGCCAATAGGCAATTTTGTCATTTATTTATTTGTATGTATGTAATAAATTATTTATTATTATGCTATGTATATATATATTCATTTATTTATATACCTATATCTATTTTTTTTTATAATGTCATATATTTTGTATAAGTATTTTAATATCTATTGGTTATTTATAATTTATATATTAATTTTAACTGCGCCACTTTCTTACACTCCACTTCACACTCCTTCTCTTTATGGTTGCCTGTAAGAGATTGCTTCGGTGATAAGGCCGCCTCTTGTACCTTATTTATTTATAAGTTCCATAAACTTTGTAATTTTTTATTGTTTTTTATTTGGTGCAATAAAGATTTTTGTATTGTATTGTAATAGGGGCAGAGACTAGTGAGAAAAAATCACCTACCTATCTTCTTTGTCCTTCTCTTTCTTACGTTGAGCTTCTAGACGAGATTGTTCTCGGCGTTCACGAGCTGCAGCTGCCACATCAGAAGCATTTGTATTCTTGACTAAATCTGAGCCCTCGGCCTCCTCGACATGGGCATCATCTTCCTGCAATAAGAATAAGAAATAATGTAAAAATAACATGAAAATGGTTCAGGCATAAAAATAGAGGGAGAAAAAAGGTGGATAGAATTATAAAGTAAAATTACATGCATCCAAAAATTCTTGTTCCACTCTGAAGTGAGGGGGGGGCACTTCGGAGTGGAACAAGAAAAAAAGAGTAGAATAAGGAATACATGTATAACTATGTGACTGGTTCAATATCTGAAGGCCTTAAATTCCATCTATGAGCCACAATGTAGTTAAGAAAGATGTACTTACCTACCACTCTTATGTTGTTTGTGTAAAAAACATAATAGCGAACGATTTTACAGTGTTGAGGTTAGATTCAAAACTTGGTAACTTACCTCATTATCAGAAAGCTGACTATATTGTGATAATATTGCTTCTCGAATCTTCTTCTCCTCATCTGTGTATTCGCGCCGCGTCGTGGTAGCAAGTGACTGAGATTCTAGTAATTTTGCTAATTGGACGTCAACATCTGCAGCAGGTTTTGGGTTTTCTTTAGGACGACTGGTCTCCCATTTATCTATTATCTCATTGACATGGAAGGCTATGTCATTATCCTGTTCATTTGAAGAAATTATACTTAGAAAATAGACAAATACGATGAAGATGTGGTGAAAATTCATATTCTGACAGGTGCAAAGACTTACCACAATCCCCGAAAGTATACCTTCCAAGGCTTCTTTTTTATCATCAATATTATCTTCGCTATCTAAAATACCAGTTATATAAGACCCAAACACGCCTTCATCAGTTTTTAGAGATTTTAATTTATCAATAAGCCACGGCTCAAACTCAGTCACCGCAGCCGCCATATTTGCTTGCCGAATGCGAATATAAATGACATTGACATTTGAATTGACGTTTTAATTTTTTTACAGATGGTGCAAACGTTCGATTTGATTTCCATCCACCCATGATGTTCGGTAATTATTTTTCACAGAGCAACACTACACACATGTCAGTCCAAAGGCCAAAGCAGATATGGGATGAGGTCCAAAACACTGTCAGTCACTGTCACTGTAGAGTATTATTTTCTTTGCTGTGCTGCTGAGTGAAATTAAAAAAAAGTAAAGATCGTGAACAAGCGGTTTTGAGTGAATTCTATTTTGTTGAATTATAACAAAAATACACAATGTCGGCCCGATATGATAGAGCTATTACTGTATTTTCTCCAGACGGGCATTTATTACAAGTAGAATATGCCCAAGAAGCCGTCCGCAAGGGATCTACTGCAGTAAGTGTCAATCAAAATTCTGTGTTCAATTTTGGTTAGGATAATATTTGCTCATTTCAATAATTAATTTTCGTTGTTTTTATGTTATTAGGTCGGTGTCAGAGGTGCTGATGTCGTTGTCTTGGGTGTCGAAAAGAAGTCTGTTGCAAAACTGCAGGAAGAGAGAACTGTCCGAAAGATATGCTTGCTAGATGATCATGTCGTGATGGCATTCGCCGGACTTACAGCCGATGCTCGTATCCTTATAAACAGGGCGCAAATTGAATGCCAATCCCACAAGCTGACAGTTGAAGACCCAGTAACTTTAGAGTACATAACTAGATACATTGCCAGTCTCAAACAAAAGTACACTCAAAGCAATGGTCGTCGGCCATTCGGTATCTCGTGTCTTATTGGAGGATTTGACTATGATGGTCTGCCACACTTATTCCAAACAGAACCATCTGGCATTTTCTATGAATGGAAAGCCAATGCCACTGGCAGATCTGCTAAGACAGTGCGTGAATTTCTGGAAAAGAACTACACTGCTGAAGAAGTTGCTAATGAAAAAGGGGCTGTAAAGGTAAATTACTTGATATATTAGCTACTAACTTTAGCCCAAGTCAGAAAAAATGTAGCTGAAGCCACTCTGGTGTCTCAAGTGTCACTATGTAAATATCACATGTATCAAACTCACATTTATAAATTAGGATATGAGTATAGATCTTGTAATTTTTCTTCCTTTCCTTATCCCACTATGCGGTCATCACATGTTATTTTTTTTACTAGTAGACATTGTCATTATAAGCACCATGACTTGACAGAAAAACTCTTGCAAGCTTTAAGTAGTGTATCATAATAAGAGATTGGATATTCCAGTGCATATTTACCTAAAGTTAATTTTTGGCTATCAAAATATGGAAGCAGCTTCTTAATATACTTTTATAAAAAAAATCCTAGGATTCTGGGGGACCATATATCGTTGTAAGAGGTAGGTTACACTATCATTCTGGCATTCAGTCCATTCCATCAGTCAGGAATCACGTGACTGACGCCAGAATGATGATGTTTTTCACGGTTACATGGTCAATCCAGAATGACAGCAGACTGATAAAATGTATGTGTACGGCAAAAAACTAAAATGAACCTTATGTACATTGGTGTATGGTGTGTAGTAAAGTAACTAAAGTATGGTGACTGACGGGAGAATGACATGAGAGGATTACGCGATCAGTCTCCCATCAGTCTTTCATCATTCAAAACAATTTTAATTTTCATCAGTCAAAACCATCAGTCTGTCATTCAGTAGGTTACATGATCATTCTCCGATCATTCTGATCAGACTGATGGAATTGACTGATGCCAGAATGATGGTGTAACCTTGCTCTAACAGGGCAACTGTAATTTGTGTCAAATTGGGATCATTATATCTCACGGAGTCTGCATTTAAATTTGAATTTCTTGGGATTGCAAGATTTCGATAAAAAAAGCGTTTTCCATACTAGCCAACATCTCAACTTTAGGTAAATATGCACTGGAATATCCGATCACTGATCATAATATAATAATGCAAATCCCATAAAGTTTGATTTAATTTCTTTTAACAGCTTGCCTGATTTAATTTCTTTTAACAGCTTGCCATCCGTGCCCTTCTTGAAGTAGTACAATCAGGACAGAAGAATCTGGAGATTGCTGTGATGAGACGTGGCCAGCCCATGCAAATGCTTGATGCAGATACTATCAACTCTTATGTCTCAGTTATTGAAAAGGAAAAGGAAGAAGAGGCTGAGAAGAAGAAACAGAAGAAATAATAGTATTGTGTATTGTATTTTTTGTTCTACACTTATATAACACGGCTTAAGGAATACATTTTTAAAAAATAATTCATTTTATTATTAACTAGCGGCCCGCCCCGGCTTCGCACGGGTATGTATTATACATATAAACCTTTCTCATGAATCACTTTATCTATTAAAAAAAACCGCATCAAAATCCGTTGCGTAGTTTTAAAGATCTAAGCATACATAGGGACAGACAGTGGGAAGCGACTTTGTTTTATACTATGTAGTGATAGTACTAAAGGACTATAAGTGCAGTAGGGTCATGGTCCATGGTTTATTTCTATGGTTCAAAGTTAAGTGTGACACCTACATTATTAATAAAATGGCCATGACCCTGGACCCTTACTCCAAATATGGCACGATAGACATATGCTATGTATCTGCATTTCAGTGGATCAGTATTACGAAATGATGAGAAAGTCTAATTCGGTTTGACATAGAAATAGAACGATACTATCGGATGATTATCATTTATGGATTAAGGGTCTTGATGCACATTGAGGTTAAATAAAATAATTTAAGAATTTAACAAATCAATGGTCCTAGAAATTTGGGAATACAATTCTTTCAAGTCTGATCCACATTCCTGGTTCGAGCCTTTGTTAGTCATAAAGTCATTGAACATTTGCTCCCATTCTCCATGGTAATGATCAGAATCGTCATTCATCCTCTGAAAATATTCAAGAAATTAAATTTTAAGTTTGTTCAAAATATTTTTAGCCAGTAACTCAAACTACAGGGGGGGGGGGGGGCAAATTTTACTCGTTAACAGATATTTACAGGGCGTTTACGATAAATTACTTAATAAATACATTACAACAGCCGTGGGAGAAGAAAGCTCGAAAGGGGAGACAAATCATATATCTGCTTTTATGATGTGACAAATTGTTTGACTATTATCTTATTTTAATTGACAGGTTAAAAAAAAATCCAGTGATTGGGTATTAAGATTATCCAAATAGGAATAAGCATGTTAAAGTTATTACCTCCGTTGTTGCTGTATCATCTATTGGATCATTGCTAACAGAAGGAAGAACACAGTTCAGGGAAATATGTTCATTTTCTTTCCCTGCCGCCTTGCTGACTATGCCTTGGTCAACTTCATGCTCAATGTCAAATTCTGCAAGCAATTCAACCCCAGACTTGTTTTCTGCAGGCTCTGTATCCAGTTCTGGCATACTCAGAAACTGAATTGGAAAATTATCATTGTCATTATTTTGTTGACATGACTCCTCATCATTGAAGTTCATCAGCGATTCTTGAGTAGGATTCCTGAATATAAAAAAGAAATAGTATAAGACTGATTATGAAGTGTATAAATATTTCTAGTATTGTATTAACTACGACCCTCCTAAGTCTTTGCTACATATTAAACCTTTCAGATGTTGTTGTGCTTAAGCCCTGCACTCAATTCTCTGATCACCAGTCTGATGCCAGAGTTCACTCACATATTATAAGAAATATATAGGTATATGGAATAAAAAGTAATATAGGTGGAGGGAGGCCTTTGCCCAGCAGTGGGACACATGATGCCTCGTATTATTATTCTTATTATAGTTAATATAATATCTTTGATTTTATTAAGTAGACAAAAGTTTCATAACAACTTACTCATAACTGTTGTTAACCACAGTGTTGTTGTATTCTTGAGAATCTTCATTGGCTGAATTAAGGAAAAGGATGGAAAACAATAAATAAGGACAATGGAGAAAAGGTTCATGGTGAAGGTACTGAAATAAGGAAAGAAACCTGTGTGAGGAGGAGGTTCTTCAGGATCTTTAGTGGAGTTCTTATTGATGCCCAGCCAATCAAATTCCATGGTCTCTTCATCTTCACAATACTCTTCTTGACCATCTGTAAAATGCAGGAAATAAGATAGTATCTAAGTCAGTAAGTATTGCTCATCCAGTATAGCTGTGAGTATAGTTTATGCATGACGATCAAACAAATAAATGTACATATTCCATATCAATGTTAATGCATCCTTATTGATCTGGTTTTCTGCTCAAAGCAAATAGGTTATCTTATTAGGTACTAAGTTTAAAAAAAATACATACTTATCATCATCATCATATCAGCCACAGGAAGTCCACTGCTGGACATAGGACATATTTACTAATGTGGCCAATTTGTGCACAAGTACAATTTAAATTATGCATTGGCCATTTGAACTAGAGGTATAAGAAAATAAATACTTTTTAATGTGTCTACATTTAAGAGCCAAGCTCTTGTTGGTGTCATTGTGTAGACAGAGACGCACACAATGGACTATTTTTGGCAGAGATAATGGAGTGTTTAATAAGTGTCCCAAATTCATTGTAACTGTTAAAAGTTTAAGTAGGTACTAAGACTGCACCATAACTACAGAATACATGCCATAACTATTACAGGTGTCTGCAACATGACGAGCTACTGGGATCACAGGACTCATTGGTATGGGATAGTATCACAGTTGAGAGCTAGTAAGTATATGTATTCAAGTAACCAATTGCTTTTTATTATTATCTAATCTACTGTTGATGATAAACTAATAGGTGCCTAGGAATATTATGAAAGTATAGAAATTAAATATAAAAATAGATAAGTACCTTCTGAATCAAACTTAATGTTACAAAGTTGTTTAGAAGAACTTTGCATAAACAAATCTTGAGCTGCTTTTTTGAGAGCTTCATGAAATGCACGCCGAGCTTTTCGAAGAGGAGTCAAATAAAGCATTTGATCAGAGTTACCATATAAACCCTATAAAAGATTAAGTAAAGTTGTTGCAAGTTATCAACATTAACTAAGTTATACAAATGCAGTTAAAACTCACTTTTGTTTTATAGGTCTTCCTGATAGCCAAAGCCTTTCTAGTAATTTTGTTCAACATTTCTGGTCTTCCGTATTGAAAATAATCGTGTACATATTCATGCATATATGGGTTACTAGAGTTACATAGTGGGTCTTGTAGATGTGACGTAACTTTTCGAAATCCGTATAAATTCAGTTGTCTCACAAAACTAGATATATTTGTTGTTTTGAATATGGAATGATCACATTGCAAATAATTATGAAGAACTCGATAATTCAACAAAATTGTGCGTCCAGTGCCACCCCATAAAATTGCATCAGTATGCATATTTAGCAAATACCATAATTTCTGTGGAAAACGCATCTGAAAAATAGCGTTTCTATCATCTTGCATTTTGAATGCGGTATAATAAAAATTAGGTAGGTACCTACTAATATAAAATGTCTTTCGATTTCGAACAAACAGAGAAGCGAAAGAAAAGTCATAAATGGCGCCATTCCATTCACTTTGTTTATGGATTTCAACCGTAGACTTCGACGTGACATTTCAATTTTTATAGTAAGGGTCTTTCCATATATGTAAAGCTAAGCACGCGGTAGTAGTGTAGTGGTGATTGATTGATCGTCTCTAGGCTCCTTACTAACAGTAGGTAGTAAAAATTGCCAACATTAAGAAAATAAAAAAATGCCACATGACATTGATTGACATATGTTCGTTCATTTCATTCATTCAGTTTGTACTATTTGTTTGTGTTGGCTTGTTGACTGAAAATAAAAATAAACAATAGTACAAAATATAATAAACCACATTTTTCTAACCGTCCATTCATCTTTGAGTTTATATAATTTATATGCCATGGAGCGAAGAAAAGCAAGCCCAGAGCAATTAAACATGCTTTTACATTTCCTAGAAGAGAACAAGGAACTAGCTATTGGAAAATTCACTGGCTTGGAAGGTCGTATTCGGCAGACGAATGCTTGGATAAAAATAACTGAGAAATTAAATGCAAATTCAGGATTTGGTTCAGGTGCGATCAAGACACCTGATAAATGGCAGCAGGTAACAGAACAATAGATAAAATTAGTTCAGGAGAAATCACAGCTAGCCCCAAACTATGTTTAATCTTGTTTTATAGGATAACAACTTAACGATAAGTTACTATATTTCATAATATAATAGAAAATTCTTTATTCAGTGATAAAGTACACACATTTTATATGAAAAACTAACTTGAAACAAGAAGTAAAACTATGAAAAGTGATATTCACTCATGGTCTGAGAGCTGGCACGAATTTTTGGGTAGGTATTTGAAGCAAGTTGAAAACTTGTCACATACCTCCTATTATACCCCAACACGGAACCGCTGGTGAGTAGCGGGGCTATAGCAACCTATAAATTTTTAAGTTTTTTTATTTTTTTTTTCGTGAAAGGTATTTGAGGCAATATGCATTTTTTATATGTTGTAGTTTAATGTTTAAAAAATTAACAAATCAATAAGCCAGACGATTTATTCAGGGCTTTGATATTGCAAGGTGCGTGCAAAAGTATTTTTCAAAAAAATATAGAAAAGTTATTTGAGGCAACTTGAAATTTTAATAGGGTAGTAGGTATTACTTATAACTAAAAAATAACATTCTCAAAAAGACAGATCATTTTGATGGGACTTTCTACCTCCCAGGTCAATCTAAATACATCAAAATGGTGCCGGCGAAACTAGGCCTTATGTTGTATATTAAGAAAAAGCGGGAAAGCGCACCCCGGACTCCAAAGCAGCACAGCTGAGGATGCAAAGGGGAATGCACTTAGACGAAGAAGACACACATACCGGGCACCTCGACGATTCCTTTTGTTGAAATACTAGGTGATCTAACAAATTCTGTATAGGTGTGAGTGAGTAGCGCTATAGGCAAGCTGCAGTGTGAGAGAAAGCATTTATCGGCAGCTGTCTGCATTCTAAAGGTCTAAATTCTGCACTAAACCGGCAGCAATATGGCCAGCTACATGCAGAAGTGCAGCGCTTGTGTAGAAGAGACAAAATTCTTGTATAGCCTCACTATGCGACGAAATTGAGAAGCACTCTGCAACCTCTCATATTCGTGACATGTTTAGAATAGTAAAAATCCTAGCAAGAGAGTTTAAACCTAAAAGCTGGGTTAAAGAGGATGAGGCAGGGAAACCTTTAGTTGATAAGGTTCTTATTCTGGAGAGGTGGAGGAACTACTGCCAACAGCTTTACAGTAAAGAAGCAAACCAAGAATCATGGGAGAGATTTGATAACTCAGAGAGAGAACCGGACATACTACCCCATGAAGTTGAAGATGCTATACTAAAGCTCAAGGACAAGGCAAGTGGTATTGATGGCATCACAGCGCATTGCATCAAGAATCTGGGCAAGGATGGTACAGAAATATTTTATCAAATCTGCCTAAAAGTCTGGCGCACTGGACAATGGCCGGAGGATGGGCAAGCATCTGTAGTCATCTCTCTACATAAAAAAGGATCCAGTCGTAAATGCGAGAACTACCGTACCATCTCGATTATTTCACATGCTGCTAAGGTGCTTCTGTGTGTAATCTATAAAAGACTGGAACACAACATAGGCGGACAAATAGCGAAAGAAGGCTGGTTTTGTAAAAAATAAGGGAACGAGGGAGCAAATTTTAAACATTCGACAGCTCATAGAGAAAAGTAGAGAATTGAACTTCCAATGGCTATTTGCTTTATTGATTACATGAAGGCGTTTGACTGTGTAGGCTGGCCGGAAATGTTTGACGTCATGCGTGAAATGGGCATACCTTCTCACCTTATCTTCCTAGTGCAGAATCTGTACCTCGACGGAAGCTCAGTAGTAAGAGTGGACAGTGATCTCTCCCAACCATTTAAGCCAGAGCGTGGTGTGAGACAAGGTTGTATCCTTTCCCCGCAGCTATTTAATCTCATTGGGGAACACATCATGCGCAGAGTACTCGAGAATTGGAAACAGGGCGTATAAATAACCTCAGTTTTGCCGATGATACCACTATCATAGGTGCCAGCGAGAGCGAGCTTGCAGAACTACTGCAAATAATAGAAAGCGTAAGCCGAGAGTATTGACTTTTAATCAACCGAAGTAAAACAAAGGTAATGTTCATTGACAGGCCACAACTCTTAATCAGAACGAACGAATTGGCCGATCTAGACATTGTTGACGAATTTATCTACCTTGGATGCTGGTCAGAAGTGATGGAGACTGTAAGCAAGAGGTGACACGTAGGGCTCAGATGGCAAAGTCAGCAGTTAGGTGTCTCGACAAAATATGGAGAAACCGCAACATCAGTCGCAACCCCAAAATCAGACTTATACGAAGTTTGGTTTTCTCCATCTTCATGTACGCTGCTGAAACCTGGACTTGGAAACCCTACATCAAATCCAAGATAGATGCATTTGAGATGTGGTGCTGGCGTAAAATTCTAAGAATTCCCTGGACAGCACACCGCACAAATGTATCTATTTTGAAAGAACTAGGTATTCGGACCCGATTGTCTGCAATGTGCCTCCAACGACTCCTTAATTTCTTCGGCCACATAGCGCGACGAGCACCTGACATTCTCGAAAAGACCATTGAGACTGTTAGGCAATGTCCCAGGGCGCAGAGGTCAAGGGAAACCGCCGACAAAATGGATTGATATCGTTCGTTGGGTGGCGCGCTCAAATACTCAACAGGCTATACACCTGGAGCAAGACCGTGCACTGTGGCAAACCATAGCGAAGAGAGCTGCTCAAGATAGTCACGACCCTCAGACATGAGGATACGATTATGAAGAAGAAGTCTGCGTTCTTGCTTGCTTGCAAGAACGCAGACAGTGTGTCATATGTGTCTGACGCAGACATGTGTGTCTTCTTCGTCTAAGTGCGTTCCCGGTTGCATTCTCAGCTGTGCTGCTTCGGAGCCCGGGGCTGCGCTTTCCCACTTTTTCTTCTCCAAATATAGCATGCATGTCAATGGTCACCCAAAGATGCCAAAGACCTTGCAAAATGGAGAAAAAATACCCATAACAGTTTATATAATTTGGCTATAGTTTTACGACCGGCCGCCTGCCTGACGTCAACCCTCCTTGGGAATGCAAAAGCTTAGTCCTTTAGTAGCCTCTTCACATGAAGCGATGGAGTGGTCGGATCCACACGGGATTGTATTATTTATAAAATATAGTATATGTGTGTATGACTACAACGATCAAATACCGGCCAGACAACTAGACTTTATGCTTTAATGCATTTTGATTTATTTAGATTGACCTGGCAGATAGAAAGTCCCATCAAAATAACCTGTCTTTTTGAGAATCTTATTTTTTAGTTATAAACCCTATTAAAATTTCAAGTTGCCTCAAATACCTTTTTTACATATTTTTTTTAAATACTTTTGCACGGGCAATATCAAAGCCCCGACTTAAGGCGAATAGATAAGCAAATGACCTTGCTTGTTTTCACTCACACATGCACAACCTAATACGCACACTGAGTCTGCACACATAGAAACATGGCCAGCGCCATCTATCAAAAAACCGGAATTACATACAATGGACGGCAAGCAGATATCAGTTTTCAAAAAGTTTTTTGCGCGTCTGTATAGATGTCGTTAGTTGTTGGCCAAATTTTAACACAGACTTATCACGTGATCAGATTCGTTCATTAATAATTTAAAGGGCTATCTAGCCCTTTAAATTATTTAATGAACTGCCGTTGAAACTATTATTGGTGATCCGTCTAGCTTTAAAACTTGCCGTGGCCACTATTGGCGGAGGCAAGTTTTAAAGCTAGACGGATCACCAATAATAGTTTCAACGGCAGTTCATAAAATAATTTGAAGGGCTATCTAGTGCCTGACGATTAGCAATATGGAAATTATTACCATATTTACGAGTTAAGAATTTATTTCACACTTCTAGGCCATTTGCTTCTATATTCACCTAAAGTATGGACATGTAGTCTCACAGGCTCCGCGGCAATGTTGGTTTCGTTGTTTCATCCACTTCCCCCAACTCCTTTACGACTGCGCCGCCTAGCTTTAAAACTTGCCGTGGCCACTATTGGCGGAGGCAAGTTTTAAAGCTAGACGGACTTATTTTTAGGGCTATCTAGTGCCTGACGATTAGCAATATAGAAATTATCTCCATATTTATGAGTTAACAATTTATTTCAAATGAGGGCGCCACTTGCTTCTACATTTACCTTAAAGGTTAACTAAATAAGTTTTCTTATTCTTTTTTATTCTAGACTTGGAGGGACTGGAAATCGAATGTGAAAAAGAAAGCATTTAAGATTCGCAAGAACAGGTTTACTCCTGGCTGCAATGCCAACACACAGCTGACCGAGGCAGAGGAAAAGATTTTAAGACTTATTTGTAGCAATACTTCTGTATTCGGTCTTGCAGGAGTACCAGAGACATCTGCTGTTACTTCTAATTCTATCGTTAGTAATTTTATTTGTATTTTTAATATAATTATATAATAGAATATAATTTATTTTCCCAAAAAAATACAATACAACACAATAAATATAAATACAATGATAGGAGACAACACATACTTACAATAAATTTACAAGAAGAAAAAAAAATAGACAAGACACGGTTAGGAATAACTTAACAATTATATTTATTTTACTAGAATGCGGTGTTGTCATGCATACGTAAAGGAGTGTGTTGTGAATGCACTCCGGGAAAAAAGTAATTAATATATCTACCTAAAATTGTACTCATTTCCTGTGACATAGTTATATGTATGTATATAATAAAACCTAAAACTACAATTTATTGAGATAAATTTTTGGTATTGCAGGTGGCAGCTGTTCAAAGTAGTGGAATCACTGAAGATATGTGTAATCCTGATCCTTCCACCAGTACTATGGTAACTATTAATATTTTTATTTTAGTGCTATACTTACAAAGCCAATTTTCAAAATTTTTTATCAGAGGAATAGCACCTGGGGATTTATTCTAATAAATGTTGGACTAGCAATCTATGATTATTTCTCATTTTTATTTTCACTCTTTAGGCGAAGGGTAAATCCAGGGGGGGTCATGAGGTCATGACTCGCAGTCGATTTCTGACCTTAGTTTAAATTGAGATATTGAGATGTATCCTAATATAAGATTTTTTTTATGTATTATGACTACACTACCTACAACAGTATTTAAGTTATAAAGGCTAAGGCAGTGATCCCACTGCACCGCGTACCGTAGCGGAGGGCAGCGCGGCAGATTTTTAAAATTGTATGCAAGTAGCTCAGTTTGTATAGAAAACACGCCTACTCCCACCCACTGACAACGCGTCACCGCGTGGGAGCGTCAGTATATAGAAAACGCGCTCCGCGACGGTGCGCGGTGCAGTGGGATGACCGTCTAATTCTATAATTTTTTTCTTTCTCAGAAATGGCCTACAGACCCAACACAATATACACATGCTGATATTGGAATTAGTTTAGAAGAAGGCTTGGGTGCTGAGCCAGATGTTGGTATGGGATCTAATGAGGTTTCTTCGGCGCCAATGCAGGGAAAGCAATTGTGGAAAAGAGGACGGCCAGTCAGTAAGTTTACAAAAAAAAATGTAATTAAATATGTAATACCTAATTGCGTAACACCATAGATATCTGAGCATGTTCGGCGTCGCAGGGGAATGCCAAAAAAGAAATTAAAATCGTAAGAAATACTCTACATGATAATGAAAACCACATCGAAATTCACTCATTACTTTAGGATTTAGAAGTAGCTAGCAGACAAAGTGTAAAGAACAGTTAATAATATAACAAGAAAAAATTAATACTAAATAATTCTTCTTACTTTTACAGGACTTGTACATGACAGACTTCTAAATTTAGAAGAAGAAAGAATAAGAATCGAAAAACAGAAGCTTCTGGAGAAAAAGAGGTGCAATAATATACGACTGAAGATGGAGAAAGATAGACTCGACATCGAAAGACAGAGGAACCTTTTATTAGAAAAGTAAGTATTTTTATATAATTTACCTTTGTTAAATTTGTGAGCGAAGTTTTTTGGACAGTCTATGTTTGTGTGTATGTTAGTCTGACAATATCTCGAGTACCTTTGATTGGGTAATTTCATAAAATCTGGTATCTCAGTAGATGAGACAAAAATAATCTTAATTTCAAACATAAGTACCAATTTCAAAAACTTACGAAACCATGTGCAGCTACCCTTATTTTAAGATCAATTGGGTATTTTGGTGGGTCAAAAATAAATTATTTGGTACTGATAAGTAATAGAATAAAACGTCACAAAATAATGCCACTTGTCATTGATCACATCCACTATGAACGTGATTTTAGATTTATTAATGCAGAAAAACGGATATTTGACTATTTTGACGGAGCGCTATTTGACTCCAAGGAACTATGATGACATAAATCGATATTTCATACAAATCCCATAGAAAATGTTTGTTTTTGGCGTTAAGAAAAAAGTATCTGATTTGACTTATTGCAAAATAGCGTATTTAAAGATCGAAGGTAGCTGCACATAGTTTCGTAAGTTTGTTGCTAAAAGGAAATCGATGGGCTATAAGAATTTCCATACAAGCGTAATCCCCTGATTCTTCGGCGCCTAAGGCATCGTCCTAATAGAACGCGAATACGCGATTATCGCGCGAGTAAGCGATGCTACCATCGCCTGTTGGCGCGATGGCAAAATCTGCAATGGGTATCCTAATAGAACGCGCGAATTGACGACGCGAGCGACTACTATAAACAACTATATAACAGTATTATGACTCGGCCCTTACCTTCACTTATACAACGTGTTAATGAACTAACGCAAAACCTGTCAGATGGTACCTCAGCCCATGAAACTGAACAACCTTTGTTCAACAACATTCCCAAAATGCCAAAAAAAATTAATTCGGATTTTCATAGACAGGATTTCAGATTTCACAGACGGACAGACAGACAACGGAGTCTCAGTAATAGGGTCCCGTTGGAACCCGTATGGAGACACACTACTGTATAATTATACTGTGCCGGTGCTCCGCCGCGCGAAAATAGCGCGACGCGATTATCGCGCGGATTCAATTAGGACACCTATTCGAGTTCAATATCGCCCGTTCGTACGAACTAAGTTCGCACGAATAGATTTTCAAGCATGTTTCGTCACCTGACCTGGACACCTGTTCGAGTTCAATGTTTTAAGCATGAATCAATCTTCATATATGTGTATTTTTTATTTTTAAACTCAGTCGTATGCGCAAGAAATCCGACGACGTATTCGCTTATATTTTCCTAAAAGTTCAACCTTTTTAACAAAGTTTTTCTATGAATTATTTTATCATTCTCTTTTTAGGATTTTCCTTTGTCTTTATTTCTCTGTAATTTATACACAACTTCATGTTTTAAATTCCGTGTAAACAACAAAGACATGAACGTCGCGCACCGCAAAAAATTTAAAGACGTCTTAGGTTATTTGGAATTAAACAAACTAATACAATGAAAATCAATAAATTGTCTCATTCACTTTTTTATAGTATAAATAAACTTTAATTTAACATATCTTAACATATTGTTACTAAGTTAGTCCTATGATATTTGATATTCCTTTGATATTATATGACTAAGTCCAATCAGCTCCGAAAAATAAGTAAAAAATCATTAAAATAAGGACCGGGCCCTTAATACATATATTATTTATTTCTTAATACAAATAAGTACTAAAAATTTATATTGTAATATTTTTGTTGTAAGTAAATAAATAAATATATGTTTATTTACTTACTTACATAAATTTTATTAATCATTTTTATCTTTACTAATATTATAAAGAGGAAAGATTTGATTGTTTGCATTGAATAGGCTCCGAAACTAGTGGACCGATTAAAAAAAATATTTCACCGTTGGAAAGCTACACTATCCCCGAGTGACATAGGCTATATGTGTACCACGGGCGAAGCCAGGGTGGACTGCTAGTTAGTTATAAAAAATTCAAAGAATCACACAGACGGGTGTTTTTTAGGGTTCTGTAGCCAAATGGCAAAAAACGGAACCCTTATGGATTCGTCATGTCTGTCTGTCTGTCCGTCCGTATGTCACAGCCACTTTTTAGGGTTCCGTACCCAAGGGGTGCAAACGGAACCCTATTACTGTGACTCCGCTGTCTGTCCGTCTGTCTGTCCGTCTGTCTGTCCGTCTGTCTGTCCGTCTGTCCGTCTGTCTGTCCGTTTGTCTGTCCGTCTGTCTCTCCGTCTGTCTCTCCGTCTGTCTCTCCGTCTGTCTGTCTGTCCGTCTGTCACAGGGCTCTATCTCTTGAACCGTAATAGCTAGACACTTGAAATTTTCACCGATTATGTATTACTGTGGCCGCTATAACAACAAATACTAAAAATAAAATAAAGCTAAAAATTAAAGGGGGTCGTCATACAAAAAACCTGTTTCTTCAGCAATTTAAAACATTGTACGGTGGTACGGAACCCTTCATTTACGAGTCCGACTCGCACTTGCCCGTTTATTTCCGAAACTATAAGAACTATACTTTTGGAACTTGGTAAGTAGATGTATTCTGTGAACCGTGTGGTGTGGTACGTGTGGGTTATCTATGGATAGGTCTTCAAAAATGATATTGAGGTTTCTCAAATATTTTTTTTCTAAACTGAATAGTTTGCGCGAGAGACACTTCCAAAATGGTAAAATGTGTGTCCCCCGTCATAAATCGTAAACCGCAATAGGACTTTTATATTATGTTAGTTTCTGTTACAGAACCATTCATGGGCGAGTCCAACTCGCACTTGGCCGTATTTTTTTTAAATCGTCTTTTTAGATGCTGGAAATATTGTCTAAGAGATTGTGTTTTCGTTTCAGGTTGTTAGTTGCCGTGGAAGCAGTGGCCAATCGATGACATGCAAGCTTATTTCTTCGCAATAATGATAAGAGTATTTAAAAAATATACAAGCCATATACATACGTATTTAGAATTTAAGATTGTGATATCTATCTTTAAAGTATTATACAATACTTCAATTGCATAGGTTTTTTTTATTCCTTCAATAATGTCATAGGTCATAGGAGAAAAGAAAAATGTAGAATGTACCAGCTGTTTCTCTTCCTGTGCCGATCGAGGGCAAAAATGTCATTAACTATTATTAGAGCAAGGTTACACGATCATTCTGGCATCAGTCAATTCCATCAGTCTGATTAGAATGATCGGAGAATGATCGTGTAACCCGCTGAATGACAGACTGATGGTTCTGACTGATGAAAATTAAAATTGTTTTGAATGATGAAAGACTGATCGCGTAACCCGTATCATTCTCGCGTCAGTCACCGTACTTTAGTTACTTTACTACGTACACCGTACACAAATGTACATAAGGTTTATTATAGCTCTTTGCTGTACACGTACTTTTTATCAGTCTGCTGTCATTCTGGATTGACCGTGTAACCGTGTAAAACATCCATTATTCTGGCGTCAGTCACGTCATTCCAAACTGATGGACTTGACTGATGCCAGAATGATAGTGTACAGGTCGCGCCAAACTTCTAGATCGCTCTGAAGTTGAGGCGATTCGCATCGCAGTAGTAAAATACAGATACCCATAGCAGATAGAATTTGTTTTATTTTTGTTTATTGTGTATATACTTATATCATATCTACATTCTTGCAATCATTCTGAAAAAATATTATTGTGGTAAATATTCTGTCCCTGTTTGTAACTTGATTGAGGCAACTTCAGAGCGATCTAGAAGTTTGGCGCGACCTGTAACCAGAGATTGACGGCCTCCGTGGCGCAATGGTTAACACGCTAGACTGCTAATCCAGAGGTTCTGGGTTCGATTCCCAGCCAGTGGAAAATGGCCTTTTTCAAATTGTCCTGGGTCTTGGGTGTTTATCTATATATGTATTTTTCATAAAATATAGCATCATTGAGTTAGTATTCCTTATCACAAGTTTTAAACTTACTTTGGGGCTAGCTTAATCAGTGTGATTTGTCCCTATTTATTTATTTTGTCAAGGTACATCCTTTCTTGCTCTTAGGGTCTAACCTACCTCTTAGGTAGGTACTCTCCTATTATTTGTATTTTCATTTAATTCAGATTCCTAGGCATTAAGTATATGTATAACGTGGTTCTTGAATTAAATCTGTTGGTATTATGCATACCTATGCTGGAACTCTCGTAAGAAAGTAAGTATACTTAATAATTTCTGCGAGCGATAAAAATAAAAAATGCAGCATAGTATGGCGCATACGTTGCTGAAATGTTATGTAGTGTAGGTAATCAAAGAAGGCATACGGACCTATTTGCTCGGTAATCGGTTGGATATACAGTTACACAATCACGTCACGTCTTTATCCCTTGCAGGGTAAATAAATCTTAGGATAGTTAGTAAGTACTTATAGTGGAATACTCAAAATTCAGAAAAGCAATATAGGTATTTTATTTTATTAGTAGTGTCAGACCGAATGTTCGGTTTCGATTTCGGTCGAGTTTCGGTAAAAAAGCGGGTTTCGTTTTAGTTTCGGTTTCGGCGGCAAACCTGCCGAAACTACGTTGAAACCAAAACTGCATTCGGGAGATCTCGCGTGTGCTCGGTCATGTTCGGCGCGGTAAATTCCATCCAAGCGCGAAGCGACGAAGACATTTTGCCGCGTCTACGTGCCTAATCATGTCGTGACACTCGCAGCTGATGATGTAGTCGTGTTCAGCGAGCTGGTCACGTGATTCACGTAAAGAGAGTACCATTCTTATTATACCATGGTACCAACCAAACCAAGAAGCTTAAATATTACAATGGAGTTTGAATTTTACGTGTGGTGTGGCGTGGCGTGGCGTGTGGCCTCCTGCCGCCTGTTGTCTGTCCGTGCGTGGCTGGAGTGCGTCAACGAAACACAAAACGTGTAGTTATATATTACAATGGAGTTTGAAAGTGGATTGAATTTTACGTGTGGTGTGGTGTGGCCCGTGTGGCGTGTGGCCTCAGCCTGCCGCCTGTTGTCTGTCCGTGGTCCGTGCATGGCTGGCTGAAGTGCTGATTTTTAATTGAGGGAGTCAACGAAACAAAACGTAGTTTTTCCACACACCGACACGTCACTGCTCGAGTTCCGTACGTACCTCGTACCGTACTACATTACGTACGGTACGGTACGATACGAGTACGACCTGTAGAGATGGGCAAATGCCCGGGCATTTTGGGCACATTGGGAATATTCCCAAATAGATGCCCATGAATTCCTTCCCTTGGGCTTTTATATGGGCATTTTATTTTTTTGTCGATATTAATTTTTTATTCTATTTTGACATTGAAAATTAACATTATTGTTTTTTTTTTTTTTTGAATTCGGTACCTAAGTTTTATTATTTATTTTTATTTATTTATCAAACTTTATTGTCCAAAGTAAAAATATACTTTTAACAAATGGCGGACTTAATGCTAAGAGCATTTTCTCCCAGTCAACCATAGGGATAAGCAGAGAAAATTGTGCGGCGCAGAAGCTATAAATACCTATATAATTCCATCAAAAATACTAAGTACTTCATACACACTATTATATATACATATTATATATAAATATATCAGAGTAAATACCTACTTACACAAAACATATACTAATAAATATAATAACAAAGTATCTAATGAAAAGAAGAACTGAATGATGATGACTTTATAAAGAAAGGGAGTTTGAAAGGTGGGCGTGGACTTTCCTCTTAAAACAGAATTTGGTAGAAATTTCTCTAACGTAAACGGGTAAAGCATTCCAGAGTCGTGAAGCTTGAAGAGAAAATGAATTTAACATGAAATTAGTCCAAAATAGGGGGATAAAGAGCTGACAAGTCTCATTAGAACAAAGTTGTCGATCATGAGTGTCTGAAAGGTAGCATATTTACATTTTAAATATTGATCAGGATTCGTAAGAATCGAAAAGAGAGTACACAGTAACCGAAGTTCCCTGCGTTGGCGAATAGGAAGCGGTAGCGTGGTAGCAGTAGTCAACATTTATAAAAAATAACCATACGGGTACCCGGAACCCGTGTGGTTCCTGGTTAGAATAGGACCACTCCATCTCTTCCTGTGGATGTCGTAGGAGGCGACTAAAGGACTAAGCCCAAACATCTCGTGCTACAATTGCATTCCCAAGGAGGGTTGACGTCAGGCAGGCGCCCGGTCGTAAAACTACTCGTATAGCCAAATCATTTAAACTGTTCCGGCTATTTCTGCTCCATTTTGCAAGGTCTTTGGCATCCTTGGGTGACCATTGACCTGCATGTTATATTTGGAGAAGAAAAAGCGGGAAAGCGCACCCCGGGCTCCGAAGCAGCACCGCTGAGGATGCAAACGGGAACGCGCTTAGACGAAAAAGAAGTAAACATTTATAATAACGTTTTCTTTATATTTCTCTCAAAACATGATCCTTGCAAGGAAGTTTCGGTTTCGGCCGAAACTTAGACCGTTGCCGAAATTCAGTTTCGGTTTCGGTCGTAAAAACTAGTTTCGGTCGGACACTATTTATTAGACATCAGATAAAGCAGTTATTTTTAACTACTTTGCTAGACATGACAGTAAAAAATAATTTAGTATGACAAATGTCATTGTCATTACGGTTAAATAGTATTGTTATGATATGAAATGTTAGAATTAGAAGCGTGTGGAAATGATTTTTATCTACATTTCTTTATGCTAACAAGTGGTTTTAAGAGTATGAAAGTAACATTTTTGTTAAAATGGAGAATACACAAACAAATCGCCAGCTCGTGTGTATAAAATTTCCGGGAATAGTTAAAAATGATGAGAAGGCGATACGATGTTTAGGCGGAATTAAAACCATTTCAGAGGTAAAAGATTTATTTATTTAAAAAAGAGATAATAAACACTACAATACAAGTTTCTTAGGAGGATGGAGTAGCGTGTCACGCCTGGATGAGAGCAACACAGGACCGAGATGGATGGCAGTTGGCACTGACGAAGAGAGGCATCTTTTTCAAACTCATTTAATAGGTTGGGGAAAAAGACTTCGCATTTTATATGAAAATTCAAAACATTTTTTAATATAGTTTATTTACATTTAACTAAAGTATGTAGGTACCATTTTGTTCGATAACTTTTTGCCATCTTATAGGTAGGGACATGATCCCATTGCTATAGAAATTTTGGGGCTTCTGATCAAAAAACTGCGTCAAGTAGTTTTGGCAGTCCTCTTGTGATGTTAACCTGACACTGCCTAAAGAATTCTGAAGAGACCGAAACAGGTGGAAATCTGAAGGTGCCAGGTCAGGACTATATGGCGGATGCATTAACACCTCCCAGCCAAACTCTCTTAATTTTTGCTGAGTGGTTAAAGATGTGTGAGGTCTAGCGTTATCATGATAAAAAACCACACCCCTTCTGTTAATTAATTCCGGCCACTTTCTCTCAACTTCTTGCTTTAATCTTATCAGTTGTTCGCAGTAGAGTTCTGAATCGATGGTCCTGCCTGGTGGTAACAGCTCATAATGAATAATGCCCTTCCAATCCCACCACACACACAGCATCACCTTGTTGCGAGTTAACCCGGGTTTTTCAACAGCCTGTGAAGCCTGACCGGCCTTTGACCATGACCTTTTTCGCACGTTATTGTCATACGTGTCCACTTTTCATCATCAGTTATCAATTTCTTCAAAAATGGTTCGGTCTCATTACGTCGCAATAAAGAATCACAAATGAGTACACGATTCAAGTGCCTTGACAAAAGATAGAGGAAAATGGAAAAGACTCACATGCTGTCCCGCCCCACGTAAAGTGGGATAAGGTGAGGAAGAAGAAGAAGAAATGAGTACACAATTCATTAGGTTTCTGTCAGAGAGCTCGTGAGGTACACAAATATCGAGCTTTTTTGTGTACCCATTTTTTTTCAAATGCGCCAAAACTGTTTTGTGGTCAATTCCCAGTTCTTCAGCTACGTCGTAACTATTGATCATCACTCGTCATTTGCTCGCCGATGCGATCTAACATGTTCGATTTTAATAAATAATTCTAATTAAAAATTGCTTGTGCTATTGTAAGCGTGACCTACTCTACTTTTTGTGCATTTGTGATCTGTTTGTATTAAGTGTATCACATATTCTGTTTGGGTTTTTAACTATAATGATTAATGAGTGATCAATGTTAACAAAAAAAGGATAATGGAGAGCCCCTTCAACCGCAGTGCGTTAACACGCCGTAGTCCTCTGCCAACGCCCACTCCACCGCCCCGCCAACCCCAGGAACCCTAGGGGTCCGGGAGAGATGAAGGGGACGACGTGTGCCCTAAACCGGTGTCTACAGCTGAGATCCAGAAATGGATGACCTCCATTGAAACATGCCTAAATGAGCTCTGCATGATCTCGCAAGAAGGAAAACTTAACAGCGATCAAAAAATCCGCATTAATAATCTATGCAGAAAAGTCGGACACGGTACTTCCCAAATGGCCGTAGAATATCAGTCCTTAAAACAAAAGGCTATTCAGGCATATACAACTATCCAAGCCCTAAAAGAAAAGGAGGACTTAATTAATCAATTCCAAGACCTAAAACGCAACATCAAAGAGTCCATTCAACCTGTCACTGGTCCTGTGGCTGTATCTTTCGCGGATATGGTTAAAAAAAGTGGGCAAAATTATATAACTCCAGCCAATGTGAGCGCTGTAGCAATTTATCCCACTGATAAATTAAGAACAAGCGAGGAGACTAAGACACTCGTCCAAAAAATTATTAAGCCAGATGAGCTGAAATTACACGTAAGAGGAGTACGAAAGACTAAGAATGGTGGAGTCATCATCAGCACGGATACCAAGGCCGATATCGAGAAACTAAAACGATCGGAACAACTCACGACCTTGGGCTTCACTATTGATGAACCACATAAACGTAGACCCAGAATAGTGATTATTGGAGTGCCTTCCGCAATGCCGGAAAAGGATGTACTGAACTATCTCTACAATCAGAATTTATCCGATAAACTGCAAGGCATGTCATTTAAGACTTTTTTGGCCTCTTCAAAGCTTAGCCACAAATCGGGGAAAAAAGATTCCGAGACCTGCAATTACGTCATTGAAATAACGCCGAATATACGCAAGGCCATAATAATGCAGGACAGAGTATTCATCAACTGGACGTCATGCCCAGTCAGAGATTTTACACTTGTAACTAGGTGTTACAAGTGTCAGCAATACGGACATGCGGCTAAGTCATGCAGAGCGAATGACGTCACGTGCGGACATTGTGGGTCACTTGGTCACGGAATAAAAGAGTGCTCAAAAAAGACAGAGCCCCCAAAATGTGCAACATGTCTACATTTCAAGAAGCCGTCCAACCACAAGACAGGAGATACCGACTGTCCAGCCAAAATTATGGCCGAAAAAAGGTATATCAATTCGATAGACTATGAAGGCGCCTAAGAGCGCCATTTTTCTTGTTAGTTCAGCACTATTCTTTTATATTTTATTTTTTATTTTTTGTAATACATATCTTTAAACTACGTAGTAAGTAAATCTTTATAATCATTTTACATTAATTATGTCGGATAGACTAATGTCTGACCTAGATAGTGTGTCCATAGCTGAGTCAATGGTATGTGAGGTCGATAGTTGTAAAAATCGCTTGTCCACCTACAATAGTAGTAACTCATTAACAATCCTTAATCAAAATATATGTAGTATTTCTAAAAATTCTCCTAAGCTCAATTTATTGTCGGCAAGAATCGACATTCACTTAGATATTATTGTTCTTACAGAGTGTTGGCTCTCTTCAAATACAAACTCACACATACCTGTCTTAGATGGATACTCTCACTACTGTAGTACCAACAATAGCTTACAAAATGATGGAGTAGTGGTTTATGCAAATAACTCTCTTTCAAATGTAGTATCTATATCACATAATCTTTGCGATGCTAATAGTGTGGTTTGAAAATAGGTCAACATACTGCAGTCGTAGCTATTTATCGTTCCCCATCATATAAAAATATTTCCAACTTCTTCGGTTATCTTGACACAATTCTCACTAATTTGCGATCCTATAAAAATATAATTCTTGTTGGTGACTTAAACATAGATATTGTTAACGATAATGATGATGACCGAAGTGCTGACTATTTAAATCTCCTAACATACCACGAATTGCTTCCTGCTCATAATCTCCCGACCCGTATTAATTCATGCTTAGATCACATTATGTTAAAAACAAAATTATCTGCTACGTGCTTAGTCATTGACACTGTCATAACTGATCATGACCCAGTTATGCTTGCCTTGTCAACAAAAAATAACATCAGAAGTCGTAAACAATACATTTCTCAAATCGACCATTCTATACTTGCGTCAGAAATTGAAAATATAGATTTTTCCCTTGTTTTTAACTCTCGTGATCCTAACTTCGCAGCAACATATTTTATAGATACATTGAACAGATGTATTCAAACGAGCTCGAAAGTGAAATCCCTTTCTTCTCGTAAACGTACTCTAAAACCATGGATCACTCCCGGTCTATTAAGGTGCCTGCGAAATAGGGACAATATGCGTAAACGACTAAAATCAAACCCTGACAATGAGATACTCAACAAAACATATACACGCTACAGAAATTATCTCTGTAATTTAATTAAAAAACTAAAGCGATTGCATGACAAAGAGGAATTGAAAAAGGCTGGGCTAAACTCAAAGAATCTTTGGGAGGCAATTCGAAAAGTTACAGACATGAACAAACAACGGAATCAGTCAGAATCTCTTCTTTCTCTTAAATCGCCATTAGAATCTGTAAATTGCGTTAATCACTATTTTTCTAATGTAGGTAAAACACTAGCAGACCAAATTAAACATAATGAAATAACTTCTACACCTCGTAATTCTAAAATTCCGTCCAGACTAGATTCCTTTGTTTTAAATACTACCGATGAGCTTGAGATCTGTTGCATTATTGACTCTCTAAAAACTGACGCTGCTCCAGGATGGGATAATATATCCTCAAAAATTCTGAAAATGTACAAAAAGTTTTTATCCCCTGCTATCATCACCCATATCTGTAATCTATGTATTTCCAAAGGTATTTTTCCGAGCTTATTTAAAATTGCTGTTGTCCATCCAATACATAAAGCTGGCGATAGCGATCATGTTGACAATTACCGTCCAATATCCATACTACCAGCACTATCCAAAATTCTTGAACGAATAATTTCCAAAAGCTTTATTAAATACCTCGAAAATAATTCTCTGCTTTCCAAAAATCAATATGGTTTCCGTCCCGGTAGATCTACTGCTCAAGCTGTCAATGTACTTGTTGAAAAAGCAGCTATAGCTCTTGACTCCAACACAAAGTGCCTAGTTATATATCTTGACCTCAGTAAAGCCTTTGACACAGTCTCAATTTCCCTGCTTGTCTCGAAGTTAGAGAAAATTGGTATACGAGGGACACAGTTAAAATTGTTTAAGGATCACCTAACAGGTCGTAAACAACGCGTGAAGATTGGTTCTTACACAAGTACGGACCAAAATGTAGAATTTGGGGTCCCCCAAGGAAGTATTTTGGGACCAAATCTGTTTCTGGTCTATGTAAACGATTTATGTAACCTGGCCCTTAAAAATTGCAAAATAGTGTCCTTTGCGGATAATACTGCACTAATATTTACAGGAAAAAACTGGGCGGAAACCTATAAGTCAGCCCAATTAGGTTTTGACAGGGTGAAAGGGTGGTTAAATGAAAATTATTTAACACTAAATGTTAACAAGACAAAATACATGGCTTTTAGTATCCGTAATGTCAATCGCCCTAGCCCTGATCACCTCAAATTGTTTGCACACACCCATTCTTCAATTAGTTGCGCTGAGGAATCTTGTGACTGTACTTCACTAGAGATAACACATCTTAATAGATATCTAGGTGTCATAATAGATTCAAATCTTAACTTTGCAGCACATATCACGCAACTCTCTGCACGAAAAAGAAAATTGCTTTATATTTTCAAAAAATTACGCTACATAGCGGATGCTAATATCCTACACATGACATACATAGCCCTATGTCAATCTATTATTATATATTGTATCACGTCCTGGGGTGGTGCTTCTAAATCTCATCTAATTGTTCTAGAAAGAGCTCAAAGAGCCATCCTAAAAGTATGTACCTTTAAGCCGTACAGGTATCCTACAACAGATCTATACAAACATTGTCAAGTACTAACGGTTCGACAACTTTTTATACTTGCTACAATGATGCAACAGCATGCTCAACTTCCTTACCGTCCTCAACTCCTAAATAGAAATAATAGACTAATCTTTTCTCTGCCCTCCTTTAACACAGAGTTTATAAATAGATTTTTCTGTTTTCTTGGTCCGTACCTTTATAAGGAAATCAATCATAAAATTTTAATATATCCATTAAATAAATATAAATGCAAGAAAAGTATTGATGCATGGTTGAAAGAGCTGACGTATGATGAGACAGAAAGTTTATTAATAAGCGTAAAGTGACTAAACTATGGAAAAACTATCTAAATAAAATAAAATAAATAAAATTATATAAGTTATAAATAATATATATGTTTTGTAAGATACATACAGTTGCCTTTTTTCACTTTATGTAATGTCTGCATTTACTATATTTGCCAATGACGAGTCCTGGTGACCTGTAATACAGGTTCTTCGGAAACCTAGCACAGGCACCAGCACTCCAGTTTTACTTATTTTCGATACTTTTTAACATATGACTTTTTACCTTTTTATACATTGTCTTAGTTCTTAACTTAGTTATAAGATAAATTGTGGAGAAAAATAAATAAACATTTATTATTATTATATTATTATTATTATGTTCTCTCAAGGTTTATCCTTTACGGGACGTGTCCCGGACCTTTGAGGCTTGCATGGGGACACAGGTCCAACATGTAGAGGCCTTGTGAGAGATTTGCTATAGTTTGTAATGGAGCACTCACTAGGGCATGACAGTAAGGACACTATGACAATGTTCTCACTGACAATTCCCAGTAGGTGCAGGACTATTGAGGACTAATGGAAAAAACTACATTAGGACTATTGGGATGAAATGCTAGTGGATTGGAACATGGGCTATGGGGAGGACTATGGCACCTGCCTGACCAATGTTTAGAAACACGGATAAAATAGGCAGGTGGTGACTCGCCGCCTCAGTCAATGGGCCCCCGAAAAAAGGCTGCACGATAATGTGCAGCAATAAGGGCAACACTAGTTGAGTGGCTTAAGGGTGGAGAGGACACCTCTCCACCCTGGGCTTTAAACAACCATCACTTGCTCCCTTAGGGTCCCATCAGGTACGCCCACTCACCACTGACGTTTCACATCCACCCTACGAGCTATAGCTCTCGCGACTCCACTCTGGCCGGCCAATTAAGGCAAGATTATTATTATTGATATGCCGATCTTGCTCCACTTTTTCAAAAAATGTTCGTACATACTATATGCGAAAAGAATTTTTCCCCAACCTAATATATATTCAGTAATTAGGCCTCTGTAGGCACTTTTACACAATTTATACGTCAATACATTTTGTATACATTACGTGTAAAGTTTATTTATATGAAAATAATTAATTATTTAAAGAAAAAACTAAGTACCGATAGCTTACTAGCATTGCAATTACCACTGCTAAGAAGAAACGCTACACAGTATTGGTCACCTACACGCCAGAAGGGCTTTGTCATATGTCTGTCGAATTACAAATATAATACAATGTTGACACATTGTAAAAACATGTAATGCGAAAAAACATAACTTACAAATTAATAAATACCTAGGTAAGTAGTCAAAAAGCGAATAAGCTGACCAATAAATAAATAATAATAATTATTATTATGTATTATTAAACACTAGCAGCTTATTATGCTGATGCGTCTTAATGTTTGGAGATTTTGTTTTTGTCTAGTCTATTCTTGAAGCTGTTCACTGAAGGTGCAGTAACAACATTCTCTGGTAGCTTGTTCCAGTCTGTTACGACTCGATTGGACAGGTAATTTTGAAATGGTTTCCTTTTAGCTCCCATGTGAAACAATTTCAGCTGATGTCCTCTCAATCGTTTATTGTCAGATAATTGGAACATGTCTTGTAGATTGGTTACATCATAATATCCTGTTAGAATTTTGTAGGTCTCGATTAGGTTGCCTCTTTGTCTTCGACATTCTAGTGACGTAAGATTCAGTTCTTTCATCCTTTGTTCATAGGGCATATTTCGCAAAGATTTAACCTGTTTAGTAGCTCTTCGTTGTACATTTTCAATAAGTATCTTGTCTTTTAAAAATAAATAAATATATAGGAAGAAATCACACTGATTGAGCTAGCCCCAAAGTAAGTTTAAACTTGTGTTATGGGATACTAACTCAACGATACTATTTTATAATAAATACATATACATATAGATAAACACCCAAGACCCAGGACAATTTGAAAAAGGCCTTTTTCCAACTTGCTGTGGCTGGGGATCGAACCCAGAACCTCCAGATTGGTGGACTAGCGTGTTGACCATTACAAGTCATATAGATAGTGGTGTAATGGTAATGTAATGTAACCCTCCTGGCAGCACATGTATGCTCAACTGATGATGATTGCTTAAGGTGAAGATATAGGCAAATGACCTTAAAGTGGCGCCCTCATTTGAAATAAATTGTTAACTCGTAAATATGGAGATAATTTCCATATTACTCTTCGTCATGCACTAGATAGCCCTTTAAATTATTTTATGAACCACCGTTGAAAGTATTTACATTAGTCCGTCTAGCTTTAAAACTTGCCTCCGCCAAAAGTGGCCACGGCAAGTTTTAAAGCTAGACGGATCACCTATAATAGTTTTAACGGCAGTTCATAAAATAATTTAAAGGGCTATCTAGTGCATGACGTAGAGCAATATGTAAATTATCACCATATTTACGAGTTAACAATTTATTTCACACTTCAAGACCATTTGCCTATATCTTCGCCTTAAAATAGACATTCCTTTTATGTGGTGGGCGTAGAATAAACCAAGTAGTTCCTATAATTAATTTATTACAGAGTGTAGCGTGTACAAAATGACAAGCAGGTGTTAAGTTGCCGCATTCAAAAACCTGAGAATACTCGTACTAAACGGTACAAGGAAAGGGCCTAAGCCCCTCCCTTGTCAAAGCTAATTGGGCAAGCTAATTAAGGCCCACCTCTTGATCTTGTAAGACTGACTAAATGAACTAATTATATGTATGTGGATTGATTACAGGTCTATTCTGAAACCAGCAAAAAACGTATGGGAATCTCATTTCAACCAGAGAACCCATATGTGAAGAAAATATTTGCAGATGCCCATAAATCACCAGGGATTTTATTAAAAGTCAAAGTAAAGAAAACTAAGGTGAACAATGAAGTGAAGAGAGAGGTTGTGTCTACATCTGTTGTGGGACATGTAACTCTGTTGTACCAATTTGATTGTAAGTTTTCATAATAATTATAATGTACCAGAATTACAGTTTTTCAACTAAGAAAGCTGAGTGTCTCCGAAGGTGTCTTATAGACCTGGATGACAATCTATTTTGAATGTTACACATACTTGTGTGTGGTAATATGTGCGGGTAATAGGTTCAAAAATTAAATATTTAAGCAGAAACTATAAAAGACTTTTGCAGGCAATCTTCAGTTCAAGTTGTAATGTCATATACTTAAACATGTATATTAAAATATATTAGTGAAATAATTATGCTTAAAATGGTTGTTTTTAGCTATGTGTGATTTTCAATTTCTGCCACTACAAGAAACTGCAGATTCAAAACAAGAATGTATGTTAGAAAAAATATTGCCATCTGGGATGGAACCTCTTAGTTTTCTAAAGTAAGTTATAATCTATATACCTATTCACTTACAATTATTTTCGACTGAGAGAACAGTCTATCAAGAGAGAGTCATCTATACTAATATTATAAAGCGGTAGAGTTTGTTTGTTTAAACGCGCTAATCTCAGGAACTAATGGTCCGATTTGAAAAATTCTTTTTTTTGTTGGGTAATCCATTTATAGAGGAAGGCTTTAGGCTATATAACATTACGTTCCGACAACCACGCGAACGAAGTCGCGGGCACAGCTAGTCCTTGATAAAAGGGACGTCCTAAAACCTTGATTTGTCTAGTAATCCATCTCAGTTTTGATTCTAATCTACTTTCTAAATGCCCTCAATCACTCTGAAATTTACCTTTATGTGTAACTGAGCTCTGTCTGTCCAGTAAGAAATAAAGACGTGTTTAGTACGTTATGTATGCATAGACGAAAAAGTGCACAAACCTTGAAATATCTAAGATAGTTAAATATTATTTGAATTTATATTTTGCAGCAAACCTGTCCCAGCTTATATCCTTCCGCCTCATTTCACTCGATCAGACAAGCCTATGTCTTACCTGTACACATTCAAGAAGTATCCAGAGCGGAAAGATGAAGAAGAAACTGATGATATCCACCACCGAAGGCGGGTAGATCGAGCATTGCCATTAAAACTGCTTTCGTTTAACCTAGTAGACGAAATGGCGACGGAACCGCACGAGTATTATATAAAACAGAGAGATGAGCGGCAGAGAGTATATCCGCTTCTAGAAAAAGAATATTCTCTAATTGCTAAGGTATGACATATTTTTTTTACTTTGTTACTTTTTCCCCATACTAGTTTTGAAGCAAAGATAAAATGTAGATTGCGGATTAACACATTTGGCGCCAGTAGGCAAATCATATTTCGCTGCCTGCCCGTCCCCAGAGTTTCGAGAAGGGGGAAGTGGGCATTTTTTCATGCGGCCCCCCTTTGTTACCTCGCACTCTAGGCACGTGCCTACTTTGTTACTTTTACTTTTGCCTACGTTTTACTACCTTTACGAATCTTACCAATTTTTTAGGTTTCTAAAGTTTCGTTTCACTTTTAATAATTAAATTATTTAAAAAAAAAGCGGCCAAGTGCGTGTCGGATCACGCATAAAGTAGGGTTCCGTAGTCATTTTTGGCACCGCGCTGTTTTGCATTTCTTGCATTTCAAGCTTCATTCAGTTCTAACAGTAAAATATGTAAAAAAACTTTTAAGTTTATACTGTTCTTTTGGAAAAAAGTATATATTTTTATTTTATTTATAATTTCAAACGTATTTATCACAGGATACCCGAAACAATTTTAAATAAGAGTTTCTGCGCCTGTTTCTTTACGTGAGTGATTTGAAGTTTATAGGTCCAAGACTTTAGAAATTACAGGGGGGGGGGGGGGGACACCGTGTAAACGACTTTGGCGGGCTATATATCTCGCAAATGGTAAAGCTGATAAAAAGTGTTGTATGAAAACCCTACCTTATTTTTATAGACCTTTTCAACGATACCCCACACAAGGGGGTGCACTCAAAAAAATTATTCACCCCCCCCCTTTACATGTATGGGGAGGTACCCTTAAAAAGGGGTAATTTAAATTTTTTGTATTTTTAAAAATGAGATCTATATGTGAAGTATCCTTGAACCAAGTTACATGCAAATCAGTCCATAAACGTAGAAGATATTCTGCTGTGACAGACTAGGACGGACGGACGGACTGAACGATCTTATAAGGGTTCCTTGTCGGACTACGGAACCCTAAAAAGAAACAGGGACATGCCCATATATTAATAGATTTAAAAAAAAACATTAGTTTACTAGCACTATCCGGCGAGGAATCAGGGGACTAAGCTTGTATGGAAATACGGCCCATCGATTTCCTCTTTACATAAATGTGTAGTTACTGTAGTTAGGTGCTCGCAGTTCAAAAACAATTTTTTTATAAGCTAAAAGTAACCTTATGGATGTGTCTATAAGATTCAACAACAACCAATCAAATTAATGAATAATTATTTTTACAGCATTTCGAAGAGAGACCTATTTGCACTATGAACTGGTTAAAATACGAAACAAAGATACGTATGCAGTCCATGAAGGTGATACTGCCGTGTCTGGCGATGCAGATGAGAGACGGCCCTTGGAAAATGTGTTGGGTGAAGTTTGGGTACGACCCGAGAAAGGAGCCTGGTGCTCGTATATATCAGACTTTGGACTTCCGGCTACGTAGTACACGTAAGTTGTTTAGCTTTCGTTTTCGCAGTTGTAGCTATGAAAGATGCCTTACTTACTTCTTACTTCCCTTGAGGACATTTTTCCGCAATTTGGTCCATTGCTCTGAACCCATTTTGCATGGGGAGCCGGCGCCGGCTTTAGTTTTCAAACCAGCCCAAATCTTGAGGAAGCCTAGCACGCTCGCAGGTGCTCTGACAGCTTCCGCCACGGTTCCCTGATGTTCTAGGAACCTTCTTAAGAGTGCGACGCCATCGCACTTTGAAGATGAGAGGCTCGCAGTTTCATCAGTTTCCATGCAAGCCCTGCACAGAGTGCACTACCTACGGTGAAAGATGCCTTTTGGGTGGCTTGAATTGGCTTGTATTTCTTGTATTATATGATAATTTAAGTTCAAAAACATACTTATGAGCCCATCAGATGCGGATTTAGACCTTTACTCAAGGCCGCCCCCCAAAACCAGAATACTCTGCAGCTTTAGTCAGATTATACCGGCCTCTTGACCACCACTATATCTGCTTGGGGAATGTAAACAAGAACTTCTTGACTTTGTCGCTCTACCGCCCCCTTTGAGCAGAGAATGCTGCTCTTGTCCACGAATATTTTGGCGCCGGTACCAGTACAATATTTGCAGGGTTACAAAGGTTATTTTGCCGCACGCTGATCTTGCCACCCGTCATGTGGGTCAATCTTGCCACCTGGTCCTGATTGTCTTTAGAGTAAAACTACAAAACAAATGTTGTTTTAGCGGGCCTACAAACATTGGTACTCACTCGAGACAAAGTGGTGCACAAATTGAAAAAGACCGATCGGGTGCGTCCTCTGAAGCGGCGCCACAACCACGACGAGAGCTATACCGAGGACTCCGTCGTTGAGGGCGCCGTGTATTTCCGACCTGGAATGGTTCCGTCGCAGCGGCAGATATATTATCAGGTTTATTACTAGATTTTTTTTTACTTAAATAGGATCTTTGACATATCATGATTTTCCGCAATGTCGCCATTTAAGGCCGTACCTGAATTTTCCGGGGTCCAGTGCTGCCCCCATTGAAAATAAATAATTTTAAACAAAACGGAGACATCATTTAAAATTTTGCTACTACCAAGTCCTAGATAACCCTTCAAACTATTTTGTGAACTACTGTTTAAAGTTTATAATGAGAACGTTAAGCTTTACTACGCACATTTGCCAAAAGTGGCCGTTTTTCGCAAATGTGCGTATTAAAGCTTAACGTTCTTACTTAAAACTTTAAACAGTAGTTCATAAAATAAGTACTTTGAAAGGTTATTTAGGGCTTGGTAGTAGCAAAATTTTAAATGATGTCTCCGTTTTCGTTGATATTATTTATATTAAATGGGGGCAGCACTGGACTGTATCGTCGCAAAATGTCCCGTACGCAAAATGTCCCCTCGTCGCAAAATGTACCTTTCGCAAAACGTCCCTTTCGTAAATGTCCCTTGCGCAAAACGTCCCTTTCGCACGTATCGTCGCAAAATGTCCCGTACGAAAAATGTCCCCTAGTCGCAAAATGTCCCCTAGTCGCAAAATGTCCCTTTCGCAAAATGTCCCTTTCGCAAAATATCCCTTTCGCAAAATGTCCCTTGCGCAAAACGACCCTTACGCAATATTTCCCCTGGTAGGAAAATGTCCCCTGGTGGCAAAAAAATATCCCTCGCAAAATTTCATGTTTTTTATACAATGTTGAAGGGACATACCCGTAATAATAAATATAAACCATTCTCGAATCCACTTTGGATGTTTGTTACTCCATCACGCCTAAAAAGCTTAAGGGATTTACATGAAATTTTGCACACAGATAGTTTATCACCCAGATTAATACATAGGCTTCTTGTTATCCCGAAAAAGTTACTGTTTTGGGATCGATATTAATGGAAGCGGAGTCGCAAAAGCGAGTTACGGCGTGGAGGCGTAACAAACAAAGTCACTTTATAGTAATTTTATAAAAATAACTAGCTGACCCGGCAAACGTTGTTTTGCCATATAAATAAAAAATAAAAAAAATTTAGGGGTGGACTACCCCTAACATTTAGGGGGATGAAAAATAGATGTTGGCCGATTCTCATAGATACCGGATAAGCACAAAAAATTTCATCAAAATCGGTCAAGCCGTTTCGGAGGAGTATGGCAACGAAAACTGTGACACGAGAATTTTATATATTAGATAATTAAATTTTGGAAAAAGGACATTTTGCTACCAGGGGACATTTTGCGAAAGGGACATTTTGCAACTAGGGGACATTTTGCGTAAGGAACATTTTGCGGCGATACCCTTACAAATTCTTTAAAAGACGATTTATTCATCAGTATAAATTGGCCTTTGACTCCTGCATCAGACCAGGGCTTAGAATACCGTTAAAAATCTGGTAACGTTAATTTTGTCAAACGGCGTTAACGTTATCTATCAGCAAAGGTAACGTTATGCTGGGTAACGGTATTTTTCTCACTATTTACCGATAATCAGATAGCGTTACCAATGATATTAACGGTAAAAGGTATTGTTAAAACTGTATTTCTTTTCGATATTTGACAGAATAAATTGATGAGAGTTTGTCTTACTAGACAAACTCTCATCAATTTATTCTATATATAATAGCTCTAGTAGCCTACTGGCTACTAGAGCTATTTATATAACGTCTAACAAAATATAGTAAAACTATTTTAAAGGTGAATTCAATCCATGATACTGAACAACTTTCCCCAAGGAACATATATCGAAATATGAAAAATATTTTTTGGCTTTCCATACAAACTCGGATCAGCTGATCGGTCAACTTATATGGGAGGCCAAAAATTATTTTTCATATTTCGATATATGTTCCTTGGGGAAAGTTGTTCAGTATAATGGACTGAATTCACGCTTAAAATAGTTTCAGTATATTTTGTTAGACCCTGTATAATATTTTACAAGTATTGAAAAAAAGTATCGTTACTTATATCGTTAATTGATAACGTTATAAACTGTATTATCGATACCCCTTATAACGTTACCACTAACATTAACGTGAATTTGGTATCGTTAACAAGCCCTGCATCAGACATAGCTTGACGAGTGCCATATAATGATGGTCCCGGCGGACCAACGAGCTCCTCTGAAGCACGGAGGAGCTTGAGGAATTTTTAGGCTACTTGTGGTCACCCATCCAATTGCGGACCACGCCCGGTGTCGCTTAACTTGCCAAAGCTTTAGTAATGCGTACTCCCACCGGGCCACCGAGCTACTAACCTATCTGTACTACTAGAGCCATATATTAGCCAGAGCAGTCAGAGGATTTGGCCTACACTTTCCACGCTGGCCAGACGGGTTGGAGAGGTCTCATTGATGTTTATCAGCTTTGTTTAGCTTGTGTTTCCTAAGTCGCCTTCTATCCACGGGAAGACTTGGAGTGGTCCTATTCTACTCTGCCAGGAACCACACGGCTAACCTATGTGTATAATGTAATGTTATTTCTGTATAATGTAATATTATTATTGTATAATGTAATGTAATTACTGTATAATGTAATGTTATTATAGTATAATGTAATGTTATATTACAGTACTGCGACATCCAGTTGCCCGAGGTGCAGGAGTTGCTCGCGGCGGAGCCCCCGGCCGGGTTCCTGTGCCACCAGAAGCGCGGCTGGCTGCCGCCCGCCACCGGCGAGCTGGTGCGCGACTTCCTCTACAAGTACGTGCAGGAGACGCTCAAATCCACCTACAATGCTGACTTGAAATTAGAGGTTTGTCATTTATTAAAATGCTATATTATCGAGACTACTTTGTTTGCTTCCGCCACCAGTTAGTTTATGCAAACTGTTGCCGGCTTGCGCCCACCCACCAGGCTTAAACCCGTTAAGGGGAAGGTTTGAATCAAGATAAAGTCTTGTTCATCTACACGCGTTCCCGGTTGCATCCTCAGCTATGCTGCTTCGGAGCCCGGGGTGCGCTTTCCCTTCTTCAAATATATGCATACAAATGGTCACCCAAGGATGCCAATAATTTTGCAAATTGGAGAAGAAATAGCCGGAACAATTTAAACGATTTGGCTATAGTTTTACGACCGGCTGCCTGCCTGACGTCAACCCTTCTTGGGAATGCTATTGTAGCTAGCTAGCAATTGCTATTTTCCCTTTAGTCACCTCTTACGGCATTCACAGGAAGAGATGGAGTGGTCCTATTTTGACCCGGAACCACACGGGTGAATCAAGTTAAAGTATACTTACTTACATTAAAAAAACATATTTTAGTTTCTTTTTAAACTACACGAGTTGAAAAAACGGATTTTCTTAATAAAAAAAACTTGATAGCGTTTGACTGTTATTTAAGGTTCCGTATTTAATTTCAGCAAGGAAGCAGCGACGATGACGACTCCGAGGATGACGCGAGCACATCGACGGCAGTCGAGGCTGACGCAGGAGATAAATAACATTAAAAGTCAAAATAACATTATTTTACTTATTATGTTAAGAATAAGGAGCACTTATAGGTTTTTATATTTCAATAAAAAAATTAAAGCAACTGTTTTTTTATTATTTATGTGATTTATACCATAGTAGGTACTTGTACTCAATGATCTTTAACACGTCATGTCACACTGTCAATGGAAACGTTTTCAAGGACAGAATACAAAGAAGTTGTTGGTACATCACACATCACGTGTGATAAGTATTTTACTCGTTAAAGCAAAAAAAAAACATCGTAATGACATAGAACACTTAGGCTTGGGACACATCTGTCAGCACGGAACAGCATTTTCCTATGCTGCAATCCTTTTGTGTCGCTCAGAACCGTCATTTGCTAGAGCGAGAGAGAGCGACGGAACGCCGCAGAATCGGCGATGCTGCCGCATTCCGATGTGTCCCAAACCTTATTTAGCTAAAAATATACCTACACTATATGAGTTATAAAGTCAGTGGCTACGCTATGCGTTGGCGATCGCCAACGGCCTCGCCCCCGTCGCCTAAATAAGAGGTCATGGGGCGGCATACTTAGATTTAGCCCCTAGTCCCTCGTCTTGCATACTTAGTTTTGGCCCCTTGCTCTGGCTGGGGATCGAACCCAGATTCTCTGGAGTGGCTACACGAAACCGCAGCAAGAGCCGACAGAGCCCAGGATCGCAAGATCCAAAGGCCACTATTAGCGTGATGGTGAAATAAACGGGCAAGTGCGAGTCGGACTCGTACATGAAGGGTTCCGTACCACCGTAAAATGTTTTAAAACGCTGAAGAAACACGTTTCTTGTATGACGACCCCCTTTAATTTTATCTTTTTTTTATTTTTAGTATTTGTTGTTATTGTGGGCATAGTAATACATAATTGGTGAAAATTTCAAGTATCTAGTTAATGCCATTATAAAGATCAAGTTAAAAACGCTGAAAAAAAACACGTTTCTTGTATGACGACCCCCTTTAATTTTTAACTATTTTTTTATTTTTAGTATTTGTTGTTATAGCGGCCACATTAATACATAATCGGTGAAAATTTCAAGTATCTAGCTATTACGGTTCAAGAGATAGAGCCCTGTGACAGACGGACAGACAGTGGAGTCTCAGTAATAGGGTCCCGTTTGCACCCCTTGGGTACGGAACCCTAAAAAGGAATCAAAATAGCCGCATCGCCTCTTAACATGATCCGCATTTTCGCCCATTCTCTCAGTCGGCTTTTACGATCTGCGCAGAAAGAGTAGAAGCTGGTACATTCTAAGGTTTTTACTTTTCTCCCAGACCAGCATGGAAGTAATCTCAATATAAAATATGGTACCTATGAACTTGAACACCATGAGTATAAAATATGTACCTTTGATTTTAGGGACTATATAATCAAAGGTACCTACCTATGTACGATGATAAGTACCTAATGACGATTAAAAATTTTGCTCTAATTTATTTTTAATATAGGTATGATAAATAAATGTAATGTAAGTAACTAGGAGGAGCCCACTTCCCATAAGTATGTATAACTAACAATAATGAACTGATAGTTAGTTCCGGCGATTATCTTATCTGTAGTTAGGTAGGTACCTACCCTATAAGTTTGTACTACACTAAACACTATACACGGAGATAAGTACCTATTGTTTATTTGCAGTAATTATGCATTCGTTGCCTTCTCCGATATGCCACGATAGCGCTTATAATAGGCCATGTGCGTCGTTTCAAAACAATGAATTAAGTAAACGACACCGTTTCATCAATACCAACCATTCTTTACTTGCATGTTTCGAACTCAGTCCTTTTTACAACCTTTTAATCTACTAATTAAATTTGAAATTACGGTTTACGGACTTAATACTCTAAGATCCCAGAGCGAGCACATAACTTATTTTCACTCGAATGAAACTCAGATCCTCAGTAGAGTCTCGTGTGCTTTGAATACCTGCGTGTTTGTGGATCTCGCCTTGTGACAACCAGGTGAGAAAGGTAACTCAAAATAAGAGTAACATAACTTACATTTGTATGGCTGATTTATATATAAAGTGTTTAGCGGATGTTTGGTCATTCCAATTTGTCTGCCTGATAAAATATAACTTTGTGACAGTTACTTTAATAACATATTTAAAAAGCAGACATGTGAAAATTAGTTAAGTTCATTTATTTTTTGTGCAGCTTTAAAGCGTCTGCCAAAAGTTCTGGCCCATGAAAAGTGTCTGCCACTTACGATACTACTTTAGAATAATATTTTACAATATATATATAAAATCAGCCATACAAATAAAAGTTAAGTTACTCTTATTTTGAGTTACCTTTCTCACCTGGTACTGCCCAGGTGTCACAAGGCGAGATCCACAAACACGCAGGTATTCAAAGCACACGAGACCCTACTGAGGACCTGAGGTTTCATCCGTGTTAAAATAAGTTATGTCTGCTCGCTCTGGGATCTTGGACTATGTATAGACGATGTACTTACCTTAGGTACCTACACGCTAAAAGAACTCCGTGAACATTGTACTGTAAAATAAAATTATAGTAATGTCTGTGGTAATGTACTCTGTCTCAGCTCAGCCAACATAATTTTTAAGTGTAAACTATTATCACTAAAAGAAACCTACTTAGGTAGGCATGCGTCATTTCCGTAAGTCCGTAGTCCGTAGTTCACTTGCATTACGAGTATGTATTGCAAGTAGGTACCATATTGTCCAGTTTGTTTGACCCTATCGCACTTTGCATCGACTTTTCAGTGAATCCTCGCCACAACAAAGGATGACTAATCTAAAGAGTAGGCTTATGCTTTGTCAACATTTTTTTTTAAACAATGAGTAAACTACTATGTGGCAAGTTTTGGCGATTTGCCACCGATGTTTAAAAATGGTGGTAAGTTTTCTTCGCCTACCTCTACGCCTGCAACACAAAAAAAGAAAATAAAACTCCTTTTTTAGCAAAAAATTCAGCTGCTTCTTACATAATGAAAAGCAAAGATTTATTTTATTTGTTAAACTTTACATAATTTACCTACTTTTTTCATCTTTATCACGGTAATGTCTTTTCCTCATTGCCTAATATTATCACGCCTGTTTGCCACAGTGGTAGGTAGAGAAATAGTAGAGACTATAAACCCCCACTTGCTACGATCCTGACAGACCTCTTTTCTTTCGCTTTATCTATACTCATCACTCTCTTTAAGTACCTGTAGGTAACCGGAAGGCGTATAGCACTCTGGTTACAGGTACTTCGAAACTATCCTTTATCCAGAATGTCTGCAATCTGGTCGCAGAATGTTCGCCGAAGCCGAACCTGTCGCTGGACTATACATATTGCATTCAGAATAATATAAGTACATAAATAAAGTAATTTTTCTATTCTAGTTAAAATTTCACTGATTTCATAGCTATCGCTTTTGATTCGCACTCTCTCTGATTTTTTTTACTTTAGTAATGTAATGTTAGTATAAGTTTTATGTATATGTTACGTTTAAAGACCGAATTCGCTCATTGAGCAAAATAAATAGGCCACATAGGCTATTGTAAAACGGTCACGACGGGAAATTCAGGTCGTGGCCCTTACCAAAACGGCCACAACGCGTTGTGGCAATCACAGAACGACCACAACGCGTTCTGAGCGTTTTGATAAGGGCCACGACACGAATTGAAAAAAAAATTAAGTAGGTATTATGTATATGCCGCACAGTGATTGATATGGGCGATCCTTCTAGTTGCCCTTAGGTGGAGATGATGATGATGATAGTGTTGATGACGATGATAATGACGATGATAATAAAATCACTATGAGGCATATCCATAATATAGTTCCATCATACTTCGTGTACATAAGTGTCGTGGCCCTTATCAAAACACTCAGAACGCGTTGTGGTCGTTCTGTGATTGCCACAACGCGTTGTTGCCGTTTTGGTAAGGGCCACGACACGATACGAATTTCGCGTCGTGGTCGTTTTACAAAAGCAACGACGCGTTGTGGCCTATTATTTCGCTAAATGAGCGAACTCGGTCTTTGAGCATAACATATACCTATAAAGTTTGTTGTTGTACGACTGTATGTTTCCAGAAGAAAATGAAAATAAAAACTAGTAAAGTACCTAGGTAATAAATAATCTTCAAACCCTATTTGTCACATTGACCCGATAAATAACATCATTGTAATTAAGTCCAGTCGTAAATGACTCATTTCGACACAACTAATATATACTTACCTAATGAAGTTTGCTCCCATCGTAACGTAACTTTTTATCTCGCGCTGTTGAAAATATGAGCACCCCTTATTGTGTCATCACCAAGCCTTATCTGTGGTTTAGTCATTAGTAATAAAAATAGAAGTTTCCGCTGAGATAACTAAGAGTTCGTAAGTAGAGATACGAGTTAGGACGGTTTGCAAGCCTCTCATTATCATCATCATATCTTCTTTTAGACTTCACTGCAGGAGCACTAGCCTCTTTGTATTACCAGAGCCATATATTAGCCAGAGCAGTCAGAGAACTTGGCCTACACTCCACGCTGGCCATACGGATTGGAGAACTACTATGAATTAGTAGGTACTAGCAGGTATATTCTTCTTCTTATTTAAGAGCTTAGTGGCTCTTGTCGGTGGAGTATGCGCCAAGCAGGTATATACTAGGCGGTAAATAGCTCTAGAATTTTAGCCATTTTTCTCTTGTCCCTCCCCACTCTTTTGCTTACGTAAGGATTGATATATTTCTTAAAACATCTGCATAAGTCTTTTTATTCTTTTAAGCAAGTATATTATTCGCTGATATATTTTATTGTCTGTATCCTTAAAAACATTGCTAAGAAATGTAAAAAAAACTATAAAAGATTAAAGTATCACTGAATAAAGAATTTTCTATTCTATTCTATTACTGACATAATGGAAGTCCCCCACCCCCATGTCATCACTACATAGTATAAAACAAAGTCGCTTCCCGCTGTCTGTCCCTGTCATGTATGCTTAGATCTTTAAAACTACGCAACGGATTTTGATGCGGTTTTTTTTAATAGATAAAGTGATTCATGAGAAAGGTTTATATGTATAATACATACCCGTGCGGAGCCGGGGCGGGCCGCTAGTCAAAAATAAGACTCCCCGACCACCTTTTGGTGCTTACGTTATACTTGAACAGCTCCTAAGAGTTTGGATAGAGTCACGATTAGTAAGTACCGTATGTACGAGTATGTAAATAGTAACCTAGGAGTCTGAAATCTCACAATCCTAGGCAGTAAAAAACTAACTTAAGGGTTAGAGTAGTGATGAGTATGTATTAGTGTACCATATAAAGGTATGTAAATAGCTCAACATAATAATTATATAATAAACGTTAATTATCGCAAGTATTTGTATCGGAAAAAAATTGTAACAAGGCTTCTACGATATAAATTCAGCTTAGTGTAGAGATCATAGTTCATAGGCAAAGTCTGTAAAAATCTTTATAGGAAATATATCATTAATTATTATTATAATATCTTACCTACATAGGAGTAGAGAGATCTCTCTATGGTATGGTATATTTTAAGTTTTTATTCTCCCAAACTGGGATGGAATATCTACATAAAAATAAAAGTCTCAGATTAATGTTAAAATTTTGTTAAAAAAGTCAACGAATACGACTGTGACACGTTTTATATTCACTCACGTTTTTCCACCCTTCGTTCGCCTTTGTGCGAGCCCTGGCACTGGCACTGACAGCCGCAGCAGAACAAAGTGTGCATGTTATCGTCTGTATAAAACAGCTGTCGGGCTGCGCGCGCGCACACTCGCTCGCCTCTCACGCGCCGTTCCGCACACGCACTTTCCGCGCGTTTCCGCCGATATTTTCGCCGATGCGTATTTCCACAGTGCGGGTGCAGTGTTTTTCACAATAACTTTTTTATTGGACAAACTGGAGCGAATCTATACCAGTTCGTGGTTGTGTCGTGACTGTTTATGTGCAACTATATTTGTGTATTGACCTCAGCCCATTGATTTTATTTGTTGAATATTTGCGGCGTTTTGGTAAGATATTGTTTTTATTTTATTAATTAAATATACGTTTATTTTAGTGACAAAAACCACATCGCATTAGACTCGATAATAGACGACTCATAATATTAATTTTTTCATTTCATATATTACTTTTATTTGATTGATGCCTTTAATATATTGTTATAATCGTTAAGTATATCCCTATCTAGGAAAAACTATTTCTTCTTTTGGTAGGTACTTTTATTTTATTTTGTGGTTATACTTACTTTAGTTTTTGGTAAGTTACCTATACATACCTTTATCTTTCTTATATAAAATTAGTAAAATAATATACTACCTACAAGAAAAAATATTAGGCACACTATCACGTCTACACGTCTTTGCCTAATGGGGCAGCCGACAGACAGAGCATTTCCGGTTTTGTTGCTTTTAGCCCAGGATTGCAAGATCCAATGGTAGGCGAAAAGCTGGAAAAAGAAATGCAAATACTCGTAGTGATAGGGTTGCTAGCCACATCGCCTATTAATATGATTTGTATTTTCGCCCATTCCTTCAATCGGATTTTACGATTTGTGAAGTTATTTCTTTTCTACCAGATCAGCATGAAAGAACGATTAATTTACTCTTTTAAAAAGTTTGTTTATGTTGAAATGAAAGTTAATGAGTGTGAAAATGCATGCCTCAAATTAAATTTTGATTCATGCTGAAAAAGTAAAAACAATATAGCATTTTATGTAGAGCGACTGCAATCCGATCGCTCCAGCGTGTGCAGGGTTGACTGAACCCTAGATAAATAGATATCTCAGGTAGGTACTTATATAAATAGCTGTATCAGATAAATAGATATCTTGGATAAATGATAAGACAATGGATGCCTGTAGATAAGCAATTATTAGCACTTTAAGCAACTAATTACCTGATTCGCCTTGCAGCAATGCAAGCCGATGTGCAACATCGGTTGGAGATCTAACGACGAGCCTTTTATTATCAGCATAGTTTCACTAGTAGGTACAAACAATAGGAGGAAAAAAATACGATTTTCCTAAATTATGCGTAAATTGGCCTAAAACTTCAACCTCCGTAGGTATATACCTAAAAATTTATAAACGTTTGCAAAACTTGTTTTAGTTAAAATATCTTTTGTCTCGTTCTTTCAATACCAAATATTTTTAAGAAAGGACAAGACATCATCATCAGAACTTCTTTAGTCTTCACTGCAGGCGCACGACCCTCTTTGTACTACCAGAGCCATATATTATCCACAGCAGGCAGATGATTTGGCCTAGTTACACGCTCCACGCTGGCTAGACGGGTTTAGAGGTATCACTGATGTTTGTAAGCTTTGTTTAGCTTGTGTATCCTAAGTCGCCTTCTACAAAATCCACGGAAAGACTTGGAGTGGTTGTATTCATGATACACACGACGCTGCGAACAAGTCATATTTTAACTAAAATAGGTTTAACAAACGTTTGGAATTTTTTATGAATACCTACACGAGGGCAAATGTGTAATTTATATAATACACTAGCTTTTGCTCGCGGCTTCGCTCGCGTATCCTAATTCCCACAGGAACATTACTTTTTTCCGGGATGAAAGGTACCCTTTGTCCTTCTCAGTACTCCTAACTATGTGTATGCGAATTTTCAAGAAGATTGGTTCAGTAGATAAAGCGTGAAGAAGAAACAAACAAACAAACAAACCAACAAACAAATATACAAACTCACTTTCGCATTTATAATATTAGTTGGGATTGGGATATTACCTAGTTAACATGTAGCTAGACCTACATCTGAAATAGAGGTGATTAATTTTTTATTTATTTTGTAACTTAAAAGCACGTCCTTACAACTAAGCACATAATTAAATTACTGAGTTCTCAAGCCAGACAAAAGCCTGTGCTTTGGTACAGTTAATAATTTATTATAAATATTAAACAATTGATGTTTGTGTGAACAATAACACAATTAAGTAATGATTTATGATAACAAAATGTTCCTATCTATAAAACAAAGCTGTTGCTAGTGCGCTGTGTCGTGTAGCTAGACACTTATGATAAATAATGTACAGAGGACCAGTATTTCGAATATTGTATTTTTGGATATCTACATTTGATCTCAATCAAAGTTCAGATAAATCTCAAATCATATCGATCATCACCAGCATAAAATGTAGAATGAGGTGCGAGGTGAGGCGCCTCAAATTTGATTGAAATCCGTCGATAAATAATGCTACAGCAAACGCGATTTTTGATTGGGGAGAAAAGGGTTTCCCCTTTCCCCCTAATCAAAAACCGCGATCGACTAAATAAATTAAATAAATCCCATGTACCAATTTATGTTAAAATCGGTTAAAAATTGCGACCTGCAGGCGAGAACAGACGGGCAAAAGCATTTTTTGTCCAATCTTGAAACTGAGACCATTCGCTCGCTCGGTTCCTTAACTTTAGTTTTAAATAAATGATTATTTTAATTAGGTAGACAACATTTATTTTCTTAGAAAGTCTAAAACACTACTATGGTGCCCTAAGCGCTGACTGATTATGATAATAAAAATGGGATACGAGTAGATATCTTATGAGAGTCCTAATTTACACGTTGCTCTACAATGAGATATACGCAATTATGCCCTTAGAGGTAGGTTACACTATCATTCTGGCATCAGTAAGGAATTACGTGACTGACGCCAGAATGATGGATGTTTTTCACGGTTACACGGTCAATCCAGAATGACCGCAGACTGATGGAAAGTACGTGTACGGCAAAGAGCTATAATGAACCTTATGTACATTGGAGTACGGTGTGTAGTAAAGTAACTAAAGAACGGTGACTGACGCGAGAATGATACGACCGGGTTACACGATCAGTCTCCCATCAGTCTTTCATCATTCAAAACAATTTTAATTTACATCAGTCAGAACCATCAGTCTGTCATTCAGCGGGGTACACGATCATTCTTCGATTATTCTGATCAGACAGATGGAATTGACCTTTGCCAGAATGATGGTGTAACCTTGCTCTTAGGTTTACCTACAAATATCCATAACCATTTCCAACGAATCAGTTGTATATACAACTGTGTGCTGAGAATAATTTAAATAGGTATGTCGAATGTATATACCTATATTGGAAGTATATATATATTTATCAATGAAAATGATGTATTTATGTATGCAAGACTTAAACCTGCAACCCACATTTAGACTCCGTATATCCCAAAGTTTGACTGGGAGGCAACGCTTTAGAGTTAGTAAGTTCGCCTATTATTCTGTACAATTTGTATTTGATTGACAATACAGATTAAAAAAAATAGTAAAAGTACTTTGTAAAAATCTAAGTCTAAGTAAGAAGTCAAATCTCCGTCTAAGAAGATATGTTAACATTCGACCAGGGCCACGTGTGTGACCAGCATCGGCGTGCATGGAATTCGTAAGCAGTTTTTTGCCTTGCTGCTAGTGTCAACAACTACCAATGTATTAAGTACCAGTTCCTTATTTCGACTGCATTAGAAGACACAGTAGGAAAAATAAAATAGTCCAGTGCAATCTCAAGAACATACCTACTGAAGTACATGCGTGTGGCAGCCGCTCATTATGCACTGTGGTACGAAGAAATCGTTTATACCTAAACTTATAATTTTTGTAAACTGTATGCGAAAAAAGCGATCTGCTGATCATTGGCAATTACTGATAATTTTTTTTTTCAAATAAACGTAACTTTTAAAATGGGAACCAATCCGACAAACGAGTTGAGATCTAAATGGATGCCAAGTTCTGTACAGAATCTTGAACTTTATTTCTAAGAATCTCAACATTTAACGTGGCTATTTTTTACCAGCAAACCTGATACATACTCGTATTTAAGTAGAAGACAAATGAAGACCTGAAAAATTACAATGTAAAAAAATAACTTAGGTATAAGATAAATATGATGAGTTGATTTGCCACATATAAGACGACTAGTATGCTAAAACTAGCCAAGTCAAATGTTGAGCTTAGGCCAACGCGAGCGTAGGCAAATTAATACAAGGCAAGTGCTACTGCCTAGACGTTCGACAAGTTTATCGAAAACCACTGCAAATGGCCAATATAGACGAGTTTTGAGAGATGCCCACACGTTGGGCTCTATCAATTTGTATTGTGAATTGAAACAATATGGACGACGACGTAGAAGTTATTGCAGCTGCTGCTATTTATTTAATGAGCGCTTATAATTATTATACCGCACTAAAGTTGTGTTTAGTTACCTACCCACTATTTTTTGTTTTTATTGTTGCAATTTTGTTTAATTGAATTTTCAAGACAGCGCAGACAAACATGTGGACACTATTGGCCGAGTGCGCGCGACCGCCTTTTATTTGTGCAAAAAAACCCGACAGCGCTCCGAAGTGCGGCAAATGACCGCAAATTGTGATAAGCTACGCCAAATAAGTTCTATAGACGTTGGCGCCTCATTTTACTCGGCTAACTAGGCGAGCGCCACCGAGCGATGGCAAGACAATGAAATATACTGTCTATACGTTAGTATTGACGTCCACTCAGCGACGCTCGGCCAACATGTATTGCAGGCTTTATAAATATATTTAAAATAAAAAAAATCTATTGTCGGATATTGAACTTGGCTCCCATTTTCACATTTATGTTTTGGTGAGATATCATTAGTTTTTGTAAATAAATTTATTCAACAGTTATCTAGGTACTAATGAAATAATATTTTTAAAGGTGATATACTTATCTAATAAAATGATTGAAAAAATATCAAATCGAAGTTTACAGTTTTCTGATTTTGTCCTTTATATACACCTAAAAATCTAATCATGCACCTAAAATTTTACCTTGATGCCGGTTTTTAATCTTTAAGACATAATATCAATAAATTTTTGAGTTTTGGATTCTCGACAAGCTCTTTAGCTTGTCGAGATTTACCACATTGATGAAATTTACCACAGTCATTAAAGCCCTTTGGCTTTAATGACTGTGGTAAATTTTATGTACGTACGTTAAATACGTTTCGTGTTGAAAAAGGGTCAAAAGTAGCTCGAAACGGTTCGTGTAAAAAATATACACACGACACGGTCACACGGTTCTTGCGTCGCCAGTTCCTGTCTCTTTGAACTTGGCTAGACACGCTGCCGCGTGTTGGGATCGAAATATGAGAAATGATTTTTGTCCTCCCATACATATAATTTTTTAGTATTTTAAGTACCTGTATAGACCTTTATCCCTTATGGGGAGACAGAGCTTTGGACCACAAAACCCAAAGGTTACACTTAGCACAATGATGGACATGAAGGTGAATAGTGATGGGTTGCAGGTTGCAATCAATTATACTACTACTCAATATCTATTTAGGCACACATTATGTTAATATTTTAGTCATCACTACATAATTGCGTCTAGGTATCAACTTATTTGAAATGTAATTCAATGATCTTGTTGAATAAATGCTAATATGAATCTATTAGTCATGTTTTAATAGACTCAATACGTACCTGTATAGTATATTAAAATGTATCTAAGCAAATATGTATCTAACAGGTATAGCAACATTATTGTAAGTGTTATAGGTAGGTATGGAGATAAGTATTTACCTATTTGTAGAATATTTCAGGATATGCAACAAATCAAATTAATGCAATAAGATAAACAATAAAAAATGCTAGTTTCTGATATGTGTCGGAAAATATAAATGTAAGAACATTTCTGATATGTGTCGAAAAATATAAATGAAAGAACATTTATATTGTTCTGGACACATTTATGGATAAAAATATAAATGTATGTTTTCGACACATCAGAAACTAGCATTTTTTATCGTTTATCTTATCGCATATGTTCAGTGCAGACAATTTTTACAAACAAATTGAATGTTATGTCGGCCTAATCTCTTATGTGTACTTAAGAGCCCGTACTGCCCTAAAGTTCTTAGAGCGATCTTAAATATTATCAATATTAACGAAATACTCACTTTGAAATAAAAACACAGCAAAGTTCAGGACTAACTTTAAACATATAAGTTTCAAAAACACGATTGCTTAAAATTTTCTCGATAGAAAAACATTGCGAAGTTGCCTCCAAAACACCTCAGAATTTCACTAAAACAGAAAGTATTTAAGAAATACAATAAATTAGCACTTGTAACTTTGGATTATAATTGTATTAAACATAAGGCAGTCATCATATGTCTTACTTTTTAAATAACTCTTAAATATTCTTTGTAAAACGAAAAAATCCTCAAAACCAGAACCAGCCTCATTGACCCACCGAGATTCCCGACGCCCCGCATGGCTCGCTGTCTCGCTTCGGCTAGAGTAAATTTGTGTGCGTGGAAGCGGGAGCAAAATTTAGATTATTGACATCAGGCGCCCTCTAAATCGTAATTAGTAACAACCTACTTATACTTAAGAGTTCCAGTGTAGCCAGTGGGTTCATTCCATACAAACCGTACCTAGTAGTCTCCAGTGCAGGAACAGGACCCTCTCTGAACTACCAGAGCCATATATTAGCCAGAGCAGTCAGAGGATTTGGCCTACACTCTCCACTCTCCACGCTGGCCAGACGGGTTGGAGAAGTCTTATTGATGTTTATAAGCTTTGTTTAGCTTGTGTTTCCTAAGTCACCTTCTACGATATCCACAGGAAGACTTGGAGTCCTATTCTAATCTGCCGGGAACTACACGGCCTAGTAAGTAGTATCTAGAATAAATTGTTCAGTAAATTAATACAATTTAAATAAATAAGTTAGGTATTGCCATTTGTATGAAATGCTCCAAAACTGGTGCGACAACTTCACAGGCCCTCTTAATAGGAAGTTATTTTCAAAACTACACAATTGTATCGTAAATTGTGTTTCCTATTTGATGTCACCACATCAATCACCATATAATTTAGAAGGAAGTCCTCTTCACTTGATTTGATGGCTGTGTGACCACGCTGTGGTGGCAATCACGGAAAAAATATGCAACGTTTGTGGCTTACGTTTATTTTCATTGTGTAACATGATTATCGTAAATCATCCATTTACCGCCTTACAGGCTTTGCTTCTTGTTGCTTCTTCTTATGATGACCTTAGACTTGCGACGTAAGAATTCCACCAATAGGTACCTATATCTAACAAAATATACTAAAACTATTTTAAGCGTGAATTCAGTTCATGATCCTAAACAACTTTCCCCAGGGAACATATGTCGAAATATAAAAAAATATTTTTGGTTTTCCATACAAACTCGGATCAGCTGATCGGTCAACTTATATGGAAGGCAAAAAAATATTTTTCATATTTCGATATATGTTCCTTGGGGAAATCTGTTCAGTATCATGGACTGAATCCTCCCTTGAAATAGTTTTAATTTATTTTGTTAGACCCTGTAGCGTTTTTCTGCAACCTTGCTTCCCTTGCCGGTACTTACGTGTCCGCCATTCGAGAACCTTTCTGCACACACCATCCCCATCGGCCATCGGTTCTTCGCGTTATGAGCCTCGTCCTCTGCCACTTAAATGAGCTAATCCGCTGGGATATGTCTATGCCCTTAGTTATTCTATTCTACGAATCTCCTCGTTTCCACGACCACGTAGAGAAACTACTAGCATAGCCTTCTCCATTGCCCGTTGAACGACCGAGCCTATGTACGACGAGTTGTAATTTTTAAACTGTTGCTAGTACATACCTAAAGTGGAAATACAGAACACCTCAAGAAAGTAGATAGCATAAAAGAGAGAGAACGCCATATGGAACGGACGACGTCAACCATTTGTCCACATGTGCAAAAAAGTTAAATAAATTAAATAAATAAATAAATATATAGAGACAAATCACACTGATTAGGCTCGCCCCAAAGTAAGTTTAAACTTGTGTTATTGGATACTAACTTAACGATACTATATTTTTTATGATAAATAAGTACATGTATATATAAACACCCAAGACCTAGGACAATTTGAAAAAAGCCATTTTCTAACTTGCCCTGGCTGGGGATCGCACCCAGAATCTCCGGATTAGCGGTCTAGCGTGTTAACCATTACGCCACAAAGGCCGTCGGATAAATAAAAGTAGGTAGGTATCTTAACGTTAGACGTCACATTATTTAATATTAAGTTCTTTACCATTGATCCCTTGCATTGCAACGAAACTATTAACATGTAACATGTTTAGATATTCTTAAGAATGATTGTTATCCTTACAATATCTGTGCTTATTAGCCTCACTTTATTTACAGGTAGACCGAACCAAACATGAGTTCGGGTGATTTCAAGATAGAGCGCAGCGCAGAACTGCTGCCAGAGACTAAGGAAATCGCTGAACGAGAACTTAGAGAGACGCCAGAGAGAGTGAGGGAGGCTTTGGAGCGGCTGCGGGAGTTGCTAAAGGAGAACGACGATATCTACTTCTCTGACGATGATGAGATCCTCACCATCTTCCTCCGGCCCTGCAAGTGGTACCCAGAGAGCGCTTTAGCACTTGTAAGTTATTAGATATTTCCTTATTAGATATTAGCTCTTGCTTCGACTTCGTAAGCGGATGTAATGACAGACATAAAATTAAGCAGAATTTTTCCTTAAAAATATGTGACCGTAGTACGTATTTTTAGAAAAAAAAATCTGCTACCTATCTATTGTACTACGTGAGTAAAACTTTTTCTTGAAATTTGTGCTTATAGGTACTTACTTATGTTTTTTTGGTAAAAGTAGTAAAACTACGACACAAACGAATTATTGTCGATTGACAATTTAGACAAATTTACAGTATTTCGTATTCCAGTTTTAACATTTGGGTCGTTGAGATATTTTAGACAGGATGGAAAGACAAGGGTTTATCAAACCTCTTCTTCTTTTCGTGTCGATGGTACTTTACTTACTATAATTTGTCACTCCAGTATCGGGCCACTTCGATATCAAACCCCTATCTTATACTGTTGATAAACTGACTTTTATATTTTATTCTTATTAATTTAAAAAAATCGGCAAGAAATCCTGCGTCACAATGCAATTAGAAATAAGTTTGGCCTAAGTATTTATCAAGACCAATGTGATAAGCCCAAACTCGATGGGATTGTGTCATTTAATTAAAGCCACCTTCCGGCTCCATCATCAGATCAGCTTCTTGTTATAATAATATTGCATTATCATCTGATTTACATTAACATTCAAAATTTAATCTTAATCGGAAACTGCGGGAAGTGGCTTAAATTTAAATTGCAAGATTTGACTCAAAACTACAACTAACAGGGCAAGCTTGATAAAAGGTTGTAAAATCTTATTAGGTATTCAGTAATAACTTTATTCTTGTGTAAATCAAAGTAATTATATCCTACAACGTGTACTAAGACAATGCAGATTGAATCTACGATGTTGAGGGTTTCGTAACTGCAGGTCATAGGCGGAGGTTACCGTGACACAATATGAAGTTACCACTCTCAGTTACAGCGCTGCAGATGTGCTTTACATTATGCACACGCAATTTTTGTGGGAATGTTGTAATACTTGTAATCGCATGCGCATAAGAACAAATTAAAGAGTTACAGATGTGGCTTGTCATAATATGCGCTCGACTCTAATAATAGTGCCCATAATAATATAGCATAGATATAACATTTTCTAGATAGTACCTAGCTTAACTACACACTACGCATTAAAGTGGTGATATTCAAATAGTAAAAGGAATGTTTAACTATACATACATAAAACTCTTGTATCTAGATAGTCCTGAGACCAAGATTAGGACGTTGCCCATGCTATAACATGCTAGGACGATTTGCTTGCTTTATCAGTGTGTTTAAAATAAGCGTAGAATTTAATTAAACATTTAAACACAAACAACAACATGTAATATTTGAAAAACAACAGTTTTTGAATTAGTATCGAATGGTCATGAACATAAAAAATCCACAGTGGAAACACTCGGAAATCGTGTAAAGCAAGCAACTCTAAGTGTAGCAACTCTAAGCTGTAGGTAAGTAGACCAAAATTTTAATTCTCTACTATGTCAATTTGTGCAAAATACAAGTAGTCACGATACTACTCCTGAAAGTCACACTGCCCATTGACAGCGTTTAACTTTGACTATGACAACCGCACTTTACGATAACCTACTCGTAACAGATACTACAGTCACTAAAAGCATGAGGAAAAGGTAGATAGAACCTAGAATAAAAGCTTGCATTGCAAAACCTAAAGGCACACACTTAGCGTCTGCATTACTTGGCCCTTAGCTACCCACTTTTATTCTTTTACTCCCATATCATTGAGAATGTAAAAGTAAACAACCTGCATGAAATATCCTTCTGTTTTTCTTTATTTTGTGCATGAGATCTTTCTGAACAATGTTCATTTGGAAGCCGTCATAGACGCTGTGAAAGTTACGGCAGTTGATTGTCAGTTCGTAAGGTGACCGATGTAACCGTGTCGTAAATAGACAAAACCGAATTTATGTGCGAATTACAATTTTTTTTGCGCCTGTACAGAACCTACTAGTTTGATATGCGCGACGAACATTGCACAGTTAAGTTAGCTTTCAACAAAAACTGACAAAACGGTTTACTAATGGAGCTGTAAATTGGTATGTTTCCTTACAATTTCAAACTAATTCATGTTCATTCATATGTAAGCACATAATACCTATTAGTATTTTATTCCTATGTAATAACTATACAACGTGGAAGGGACATACCCGTAATAAATCGAAACTTTGTCTATACTAGATCATTATAGCATAATAAAAACAAAATAACAGCCAAAATACAAAAAACATTGGCATTTCCATTCAAAAGTGTGCAGCCCAGGGGATTGGTATGTTTTTTTTTGTTTCTTGACTGGTATTTTAATTTCATTATACTTTAGTGATCTGGTAATAGCCCATGGTTCTATTTATTACGGGTAAGTATGTCCCTTCCACATTGTATATGTCAATTATGATGCCACTGATCGCCCATTTGATACCAAATAGTTCAGCCTAGCCTACACCTACTTAAGAAAAATAGCTATATAGCCTCTTTTTTTAAGCACAAATATATAAAAGAATTGAATTGTAAACCATACCACGACACGATCTATTTTATCATATTACAATACCCGAGCAATATGATATTTATCTTTAAAGTGTTTGCACTCAAAGCGGTTTTATAATGATCATCATTACATAATGACACATTACACAGTTGATTTCGAAGTTATATGAGTGAGTACTTATATGTATTTTAATACATTGGAAATATATATAGTCAGAAGTTGCTTACATACTCTCAATTTTAAAGGTGCGACGTAACGTTTTATTATTGAAGATTGCCAAAGTGCATAACTTTCTAAGTATATTTAATTTACTCACTTATATAGTGTGGCTTTTGACATAGCCCAATACGACAAAGCCCTTCTGGTCTTTTGGTGTTTCTTCTCAGCAGTAAGTAGTCATTCTGAAACGTTAGTATCGGTAGCTTAAAATAAAAGAAAAAATAATTAAAATATTTATAAACATTACCTATACTACACTACACATAATGTTTTGTATATCAAATTTATTAACGTGTAAGTGCAGCTAAGGCCTAATTTCTGGATAATTGAATCTAGATCAATTTATCATTTAAATATTTACAGCAATGAAAAAACGAGAAATAGAATCTAAAATAAAGATAAAACACTACTCAGTACACCTACTAATTAATATTTACAAATAAAAAAGACCGGGTAGTTTTTTTATTTTATTTTTATTGACCTTACCCTGCGGCAACGTGGCCAGAAGACTGGCAGTATTGCCACGTTGAATGACAACGCTTATTTTATGACCTAGGTATATAAGCCATAGGCCAGGCCAGCCCTCAGGTCACGGAAAACTTCAATTAGTTTCCTTGAGATTGCGTCGTATAGTCTGTGGGCTGATGGTCCCCACGGTCCTAAAGTTTCAACCCCAAACGGCTCAAATAATAAGTATATGTAATAGTTACCAATGCAATCATTTTTGCGCCTTTTGATTTTTGCGCCGTTTGAGGTTTTCAGCTGATGCAGCCGCTGAGCTCGCTTTGGACCCTGTGGCTGAAAGAGACGGCAGTGATTTGATTCTTGATTGCCTTTAAGCCAATTTGTGATGCAAGTTCAGTCCATGATGTATGTATAATTTATGTAGTAGATACTATATTTAATTTTCAATGCTATTGACCCTTTACAGCGAACATTGATGCGGGTGCAAACCTATTATGCATATATTTTGCGTAACTCGATAATGATGTTGTTTGAGCAACTTGGTCAGGTTTGGTGTAGTATAATGGCTTTGTCGCTAAGTGGTCAAGACCTCAGTCTGCTGTTTCAAGGTTCGAGGTAGCCCAACCCTTGTAATGACCCATCTAGCCATTTGAGTTTTTAATTAGCAATTCATGTCATTGACAGTTGACACGTTTAGTGCAACGTTAAAGTTTCGAAATAAACTAGAGGGAACTGTCCATTATTTTAACACGTTTTTTTTATTAGTTTCACTCTCAGAACATATGATCTAAGGCTTCACTTGTATGTTTGTACGTATGTAACATACATACGTATTTAAGTATGTATGTTTGTAACGGAATCTACGAACAAGATTTTCACCCACTTAAAAACGTCAGATAAATTTGAAATTTTGCACAAAAATCAAGGACCAGTGACATTAAAATATTTTTATTTGTTTGTCCCATTATCTTGACCAGGATCATAAGGAAAATAAAAGTATATTTTGTAACACTAAGAATCTCACTAGATGGCGTTGTCTGAAGTTAAAACTCAGCCTAAAACTCGCTATAATTGTACTAAGAATATCACTAGTTTGCATTGAACAAAGTTACTATAAATTAAAAATAAATTACTTATAGTTTAAAAAACAAAAAAGCGTGAGGTGGCTATACAAAGTTTTTTTTGAGTTTTTTAAACTAAGTAGGTATCATTTATTATTTTTAAAGAATCTGGAAAGAAGACATCATTTAGTTACGGATACAAAGTGCAAAACAAATTGCTCTACGATAGACAGACCCAAAATGCTTAATCTGCTTTATAGTGTATGTATTTATATACGTATGATGTCAAAAATTTATTTAATTAACAATAAGTTACATTATCGAAATGAAGTATCTATGTACCAGCTTGCTGTTCCTTGACTTTGCAATAACTAACATATTATGTATGCTAATATTTGTAAGCCTAAGAACTGATATATCATAGGTACCTGTGACCTGTGACTCCTGTGAGTGCAATATGATTTGAAATTGAAATCGTCCTACGGTTTTATTGACCTCGTTGATAGCATTTTCATTGTTATAATGACTCATGTATTGCTACATTGTGTTGTTATTCCTCAGCTAAGTGTTAAAAATAAAGTGATGTCACACCCATCCCAACCAATGAAAATGGAAAGTTTTGAAGTAAGCAGGTACGCCTATTATATAGTTTTACCTTATCTTCCTAATAGCCTTAATTGTTGCATAAACAAATATAGGTACATAGGTAGGTACGCTTATTCCTCATTGTTCGATTTAAGTATTTGTCAAAATCACGGAATTGATTCTAAAATATTTACAAATTTAATAAATTGCTTATCTTTTGATATTTCTCTGTATTTGTTTTCATACTCGTATCTTAAGTACGGAGACTATTTATGATCAATTTAAAAATTTAAAAAGATATATTTTCAGATCGTGATGTAACGTGATGATGTCTAAAATCGAGGAGTCAATTTTTTTAGTTTATACATATCATCGTGGATTCAAACAATTTCACTGCTATAAATAATGCATATGTGGGGAGGGGGGGACATGGGGGTTTACCCCCCATGTCCCCCCCTTCTGACACATCAATCAAGACACTTAGCGGTTTGTTTTTAATCTTGGCGACTCTTCCCGTTTCTGCCTAGTAGATGCCGTTAAATACATAGGACTTTGACTTTGCGGAACACCATAACTCAGGAGACACTGAACGGACTCCCCTCCGAAAGAAATGAACCGACCCCCCCCCCCCTGAACTGATCTGGGTACGCCTATGTATGCTATCAGATCTCTATTTTTTAGCGTCAATCAACATAAAGGTCCGTAACACTTTATTTATTTTCCGTTCATGGGCCTTTTCATTTCATCCCGGTCCTTCGCTTACCGAGGCTTGCTTGGAGATACCTATTCAACACTTGAGGCCATTTGATAAAAATTAAATATAAGCAGAGTTCATTGTTCTACGGGCTTTTGTTTTCTTTGTGCGAAAACGAGTTTATTTGAAATTTAAATAGAGTGTTCACTGCTTAATGCCTAATTTCAACACGGAAGATTGACGAAATGCCTGGTTCGGCCGAAAGGACCGCAGACATCGCCAGTGAAAACAGTTTTTCAAGGTTTCTAGAATAACAATGCGATGGCACTGCACATACATACGCAGTCAAGAAACATTTCACTTTCTTTTCAATGTTAAGGCTGCGTCAGCTACCAGCGCTGTATTTGGAGCTATCTATATGTTTAAAAACGGGATCCTTGTCAACGGGATCATACGCGACAAAGTAAATTGTTCAAGTAGTGTTTTATTTATATCGCCAGGTGAAGAGATAAAAAATCAATCAGTACAGTTTTTTGAGTTACTTTTGTGGCGAGTGTTTTTCTGCATTTTGAAGGAAATTTGGCAGTATGACAACAATTTAGGTGTTTTACGTGATCTTAATAATATACCGAACGTAACTAGGTAAAACATAGTAGAGCGTACTGCTATGTATCAAAAAGTTGTAAACATACCGTTTATTTTCCAAAGCGATATGTTTCTAGGATTACTTCATTTGTTTTAAGTTAATAGGTACTATGATTAAGTAATAGGTAGATTTACTTCCTTATTAGAGTACTTCAGAAGCTTTCATATTTATTTATTAAATGCGACTTTTTACGTTTTTATAAAACAGCCAGACAAATAAAATGGGCTGAAGAAGCTGACGTCGTCTTAAGTTCATTACTTTACTTGATTCCGTCTAAATGTGTGTGAAATATTTTAATTTAATGACTACGTTGTTAAAATTACGTTGTGAGAGTAAATTCATAACAAGGTTTGAGTAATTTAATTGCATTAGAAATTGTAATAGTGCGTTATAGTTAATAGTGTCAAATTTCTGAAAATCTGCCTAAAATTCTTATACAAGGTCTATCAAGATATACTGAAACTAGTGATGTGCCGTTCCCGTTCCCCAGATTTCCGGGAACGTTCCCGGGAATATTCCAAAAAAATGGAAATGTCAGTGAAAGTTTTAATTTTATTTATCAGACATAATTTTTTTCACTGTAAATATATTTTACAAACTTAAATGCATCACTTTATATGGTTATATATAATACAAATACATATATCCAATATTCCGTAACATTCCCTAGAAATACGGGAACGTTCCCTGGGAACATATCCAAATTCCCGGGAACGTGCCCAAATTCCCGGGAATTTGGGAACGTTCCCGGGAACGGCACATCACTAACTGAAACTATTTTAAGGCTGAATTCAGTCCATGATATTCAATTCAATTCAATTCAAAATATCTTTATTATCATAGGATATTTATAATATCTCTTAATAATAGTCACTTTGTTTTGTTTTGCACAAATGTTGACGTCAAATCGTTACTTAAAGCTAAGTTTACGCCGCTTCCTAGGCGCAAGTGCAGAAGAAGCGGCAACAAACTGCACTGCACGTTTTCTCCAAAGACGTCAACTAACAAACTAAAAACTTAAAATTAGTTATATAGATGGACGGAGATCACATTGTTTATTATGTCATAATTAAATTGAATTATAAGAATTACGAAATTTAAAATAATGTCAATTTGTAAATTTAGTATGTACCAATGTACCTAAATTATGACATGTCTAAGTATACAAACCTTTAAGAGGGACCCGCGCCAAGCTCAAGCCAGACCTTTTTGTCTTTAAGATAGTCATCGGTCCTATAATAAGCCTTCTCACAAAGTACTTTCTTTACATAAGCTTTGAATTTTCTGTCTGGCATATCAAGGACCGATTCTGACAATTTATTATAAAAAAGTATACACTTCCCCATAAAAGACTTACTGACTGTATTCAGCCTGTAATACGGGCTAACTAAGTCATTCTTATTACGTAAATTTCTATCTGTAAAATCACTTACTTTATTGAACATGGAACTCAACTACTACTACTCTACTACTACTACTAATCAACTACTTTTCCTAAAGAATATTAGGTCCTTACATATGAAATTGCCGATTTTCAATACTGGCAACTTTAAAATCAAATATCTTGCGTTTCATTAGGAATTCCAAATTCAAATTTATTTCGAAATAAAGCCAGAAAAATATTGTTTTAAAATTCGTATTTCATTTGTTTTAACATCATTTGTTTGAGTTTCAACATTGCTATAACAACAACTATGGACAAATTGAAAATTCGCGGTATTTACGAATACGAGTTCCACCGTGGCACCAGTGCTGCAGAAACGACTCGAAGAATTAACGACGTGTATGGACCAGGCACCGCTAACGAACAAACGGTGCGTTTTTGGTTTCAATGTTTCCGTTCTGGAAATTTCGATTTACACAATGAGCCTCGTGGACGACCTGATACTCAAGTGAATAACGAAGAATTGAAGGCGATAGTGGAAGCGGATCCATCTCAAACCACTTCTGAATTAGCAGCAGCCTTCGGTGTAAGTGACAAAACGATACTTATCCACTTGCGCCAAATCGGAAAAATTAAAAAACTCGAAAAGTGGGTACCGCACGAATTGACTGAAGCAAACCAACAAACACGCATTGCTTGCTGCGTTTCTTTGCTTAATCGCCACAGTAATAAGGGGATTTTAAACCGTATCGTGACTTGTGATGAGAAATGGATCCTGTACGACAATCGGAAGCGATCATCACAATGGCTTGACCCTGGAGAACCGGCAAAACCTTGCCCTAAGCGAAAACTGACCAAAAAGAAGATTCTGGTTAGTGTTTGGTGGACCAGTGCTGGTGTTATCCACTACAGCTTCTTGAGATCAGGCCAGGCGATTACTGCAGACTTGTATTGCCAACAATTGCAAACAATGATGGAAAAGCTCGCCATTAAACAACCGAGACTGATGAATTGCTCTAGCCCACTGCTCCTTCAGGATAACGCTAGACCACACACTGCACATCAAACGATCGCCAAGTTAGAGGAGCTGCGACTGGAACCTCTGCGTCACCCACCATACTCTCCAGATCTTGCACCAACCGATTACCACTTTTTTCAAAATTTGGATAACTTTTTACAAGAAAAAAATTTCAAATCTGATGGGGCAGTCAAAACCGCCTTCAAACAGTTCATAGACTCTCGCTCCCAGGATTTTTTTTCCAAAGGTATCAATGATCTGCCTATAAAATGGCGGAAGTGTATCGATAACAACGGCGCATACTTCGATTGATTAAATAATAATTTCATTAAAAAAACCTTGTTTCACTTTTTTGATACTGAACTGCAAGTTCATATGTAAGGACCTTATATTATATATACCGAAATACAAAAAAAAATTTGGCCCCCCATACAGTCGACCGCTCAGCTGATCCTAGTTTTTTTTAAATATTTCTTAGACGTTATATAAGTACCTATTCGTATCTAAATGTGTTTATATACCTAAGTGTAGTAAGAGCATCGTGGTTTTCTTGCTGATGCGGGAATTGATATTCCCTCATTTCTGATGTTCCAAACACACGAAACGTTTTCATGACTTTTCCGGCAATGTAGTATCTATTTTCTTTTTGTTTACCCTTGATTATTGAAACTAATTCGAACTCAATCAAAAAAATCAATTGTTAATTTCTTTGTTTTAATTTGAAACAAAATGTTCCTGAATTTCTTTAGTTTACTTACTCATGAATTTTATTACGTTACGCCAGCCACACAATTTTTCTGCTTGGTCTTTTGGTTGACCGGGAGAAAATGCCATATGGCATTAGGTCCGCCACTTGTACTTTTATTTTAATTGTGCAATAAAGATTAAATAAATAAATTTCGGATAAATGTTAAATACCGATATCCATATAAGTAGTTTTGTTTTTGTTTGTACCTATTTGAACCCTCTTGGACATTTGCATAAGGCGTAATATGCACCTTGACCATGTTTTATGTATTCTGTGACCATGTACAAAAGATAGCAACACTTACGATAGTAACTATATTATCTTTAGCAACACCGTTGTGTTACCGCAAAACTTTGCAGCCTCCTAAAATCCATAAAGAATAAATCAGCAAAGAGAAGTTAAGCTATGTAAGTTGTTAAACCATGTTTCTATTTCAATATACATGTTTTCGGTGTAAAACAAAAGTCCAAAGTGCCCATTCGGATTTGATAAGAACGTCAGCGTTACGTATGGACAATTTTGTTATCGGTGTTGAAACCGATGGAAAAGCCACCCGGACAAGGATTGATGCCATCCTGTCGCCTGTTGTGATCATGTAGTATTCCAACCTCTGAATGAATTCTGTAAAAAAATTTTAGTAGTTATGTAGGTTTTGGGTTAGAAATGGAAAATTACAATTTTAAAATTTCTAATTCCTGTTATCTTTGTTTATCAAAAAAACTTTATTTTTGGCATTTGAAAAATCAACATCGTAAAATCAATATTTGTGTTAAAGTGTACCTACTTACATAGTATATCCATCGAAAAGGTTTGCTACCTAATTAAATAATATACTTCAAGTAAACCACAACGCACGATCTTGCTACGAAGTGTTACGGTTTACATGATTGCAATAGTTTGTTATATTACGTTTCATTACCAGCTAATTGTATAACAAATGAATAAGACGCGTAATGGTCCGCTCTCTCCGTCGATGTCTTGTGTCTTGTCAATTTTATGTTACATTGGTCTTGGGTGTTTATCTTCATTATGTATTTATCATAAAATATAGTACAAGTTTAAAACTTACTTTGGGGCTAGCTCAATTATAGTGTTGTTTGTCCGAATATATTTATTTATTGGTTTTTATTTATAACTAAACATCATTTTTTTTGGAAAAATAATCGTCTTTTGAACTATCGCGTTGCATTATTATTAAATTAATGCATACGGGAATTAACGCGAAACGTACCTTTTTTTTATTTATTTTGCTGACGTTTCGTTCGGGTTTCACCGAACGTGGTCCCAGCTTGACAGCTTCACGTTCGGTGATAAAAAATAAATAAAAAAGGTACGTTTCGCGTTAATTCCCGTATGCATTAATTTAAAAATAATCGTCGACTTTTAATTTTTTTAGTAAATGGAACTAAATTATCAAAAAATCAAAACGTACCGCACTTGTTTATAATTTTTGAAGGCCAATAAAAAAGCCAAAATTGGCTAATTTGACAGTTATCGTCCAAAATAATAATTTTACGAAAAATATATGTCAATACGACGTGGGCAGGGATCCCTGTAAAATTATTCATATTCCTAATAACCATTAGGTATATGTATGATTTTACGATAATATTTTCGGTAACCGATGGGAAAGCATATTGATGTCGATACTAACAGATACATTTAGTATTATCAAAGGCCAAACTAGTGTGTAAAGATCGGAAAAGATGTAGCTACATGATCACTTAGTAACCGGTGTCACAAGTCTTTGCTTGCATAATCATATCGATCCCTTGGAAGTGAATAACGCAAAAAAACTTGAAAAAGGAAAGCGCTGGACGCAGGCCGCTCTTGATCAGTAATTTTGGAAATCCTTGGGAGAGGCCTATGTCCAGCAGTGGACGTTATGCGGCTGAAATTATGATGATGATGAAACAAACTTTTGTATTTACCTATTTTACGATAGCGCCAAAAAAAGGGGTGTAATGATTTTTAAGTATAAGTATGTATACAGGTGACTTTTTATAACCGGTAAAATCGATTAACAAATTTCGTCCTACCATCCAAATCAAATCTGCGCTCAGCCAAACGGATTTTGTATGGAAGGACGAAAATTTTTTATCGATTATTAATTACTTTTTTAAAGAAAGTAGTTCAGTATCATGGACTGAACTTGCTCCAAAAATTTTGCCGGTTAATAAAAATCACCCTGTATTAGTGAGTTTTTTTTTATTCCGGTAGGTATGACTGATCAGATCAGTGTCTAGAGTGACAGGCTGTTTTTTTAATGTAAGGGAAGTAAACTTTTAACAAAGAATGGAAGGAAAAAGCTGGATATACAAGTAGAAATGGTTGAAAACAAAAAAGGGAGGCTTTTGCCTAACTTTAGGTCCTAAGTAGCAAAAAAACCGGACAAGTAGGTACGAGTTAAACTCGCTTCTTTCCCATTTGTACTCGTATATTCATATTAATTTTATGTAAAATGAATATACAACTAAAATGCTATTTTCTGTATTTTTCCAACCAACCAACCAAATTGCTCATGCTCTGTCACAATAACTTAAAAACTATTAATCTTTACATAAAAAAATATATATTTTAAGTTTCTCATAACAAGCCATTTTATTTGTTTATGTCACAAAATATAATTTTTCATGAATTAGGTACCTACTTAATTAGGTCTCAATAAAAACATAATATGACATAAAGGAAATTAACATCTTACTATCCGAAAATAAATAATAAAATTAAAAGTGTGAACGCAGATTTGAACTTGCTACCTTGCAGACATACAAGCTATTATTACATTTGACATATGACTATGACGTATAAACTGGTGACGCACATTTCACAAAAGCTAATTTAATAGATTTTTTACTAGGTACTTCATTTTAATCCAAAGTCCAAAAGTCCAGCGAGTGTTTGTTTGTGTGCGTGAGTTTTTAAGTATGTAATAATATGCACTATAAACGCGAGCAGGGGAATAAAACGGCTATATGTGTCAAAACTGATAATATTCGCCGGGTAGCTCCTGATCACACAAGCCGTTGTTAAACTGACCAGTAGGCCTTCTGTTTGATGCGCTGTCTGTCAGGCAAAATTGTATTTGTAAACTTGCCGCGTCAACAATCAACGTGTGCACCCTTGTTGAAAGTAAAAAGGAAATTAAATTAAATGAAATATATTATATTTAACATATACATACCTATTATGTTCCTTGGGGAAAGTTGTTCAGTGTCATGGACTGAATTTACCCTTAAAATAGTTTCAGTGTATTTTGTTAGACGTTATATATATACCTAATACGTTATATGTATACCTAATATAACTTGGGTAGAAAAACTTATATTTTAGGTAGTAGGATTAATTACCTATATTATGTACCTATTTTCAAATATATTTTTGTGGTCTGATTTCGTAAAACTTTAATGTAGAATTTTGTAGTAAAACCTAGTAAACTATATAATTTGTAATTGGTGAAATATTAGGTACATGTGAAAACACTTCTTTTATATTTTTATTAAATAATTAAATTTTTAACAAAAAGAAACAACCGACTTTAATTTTTTTAGGAGTTTCTTCCATATCTCCAAAGTTCTTCATCATATCTTCACTAAATTAAAATGGGACCAACTTGATAGTAAAGGCTTTCACATAAAAAAAGAATCATCAAAATCGGTTTACAATTGGCAAAGATATAGCGTAACAAACATACATAAAACAAAACCATACAGTCGAATTGATAACCTCCTCCTTTTTTTGAAGTCGGTTAAAAATATGGTTTTAGTCACTTATGAAGAAGCAGTTGAGAGGGCATGGTTTGACGTCATTAAAAACATAAAAATCAACACGTGTCTTTGGAGACCCCTATTGTTAAGAGTTCATAATTTGTGAATATAATTATTTGACTATATTGACAAAAAACTACACTTTCGTAACGATGATCTTACAAATTAACGGATGACGGTCGATGATTTCTATACGAACTTGAAACCTATTTAACTTCCCCTAATAAGAAATAAGAAGAATAAAAAAAATGGGCTAGTTGCCAGAAACTAATAGGTCCATAATAAAGTAGATTTATTAGCATGGCACCGTTGATAAACCTGATTAAAGTCTACTCGTATATTGCGCGGTGGACTAGCGCTATCCCGCTCGTTATCATTAGGTAGAGCGAGATAGTGATAGATGATAGCGCTCGATAAACACGGCTGGAAGGACTACGGAGTACTAAGATGATGAGACATTCTGACCTTCTATTAGCGAACTATATAGGTAGTTCGTTAATAGAAGGTCAGAATGTCTCATCATCTTTTGAAATGAAAAGCATAAATCAAAAACTAAGAGACAAGAGGGAGGCTGTTGCTCGATGAACTTGCTTATAAAAACGCGAAAATAGCAGTAACAGTTCGCTCTATAACGAAGTCATCGAATTAGTACTGTCTAAGAGCTATGCTCTTGTCGGTGGAGTAAGAATTATCTTCAATTAGTCACTCTGATACGCCAGCTGTTTTGAAAAAAAAATTGACATGTACCTAAAATATGTTAAATAGCATCAATGGACAGTAAGATTAAAAGTTATTTTTGATGACAAATTCTTCACAAAAAATTTTAAGACACAAGATACGTGTAGCCCATTAAAACAAGATGGACTACCTATCTAATGATTCCACAGAAGAAGTACTGATACCCTTCACGTTGGTGTACACGCAAAAAAAAAAACATTCCCATTTTATTAAAGGAATATTATTATTATACCCCTTTTTTAACATTTTATTTCACCACTTTGTTACCTAACAGTCTCTGAGCTAAGCCGCGGATAGACAGACGGACATACTGAAACTATAAGAGGTCCGTCAAGGACATCGGAACTCTACAGAAGGGGATGTATTTCGTTATTATAACTAAAAAAAATAGAAACATTGGCTAAATTAGATAGTAGATAAATAAGGGTTATCATGAATTGCACTTTCTCTGAAATTACAAAATGATGCATCACATGTCTACCTCTATAATGTTGGTAATATTCCTTATTATTGAAAGTAGCGAGGAAACGGAGGCCATTGTTTGTCTGATAATGTAAACTGTTCGAATATTATGATAACAACTTGTGATTGCGAGGAGACTGAATCAACAATATTTTTGTATGAGAACCGTAATACTTTGCCACATAACATGCGCAATAAACCGCATGAAAAGTTTCGATTGCTATGAATACTGAATAGCTATGAAAAAACCCCAGCGGATTAGCTTGTTGAAGTTGCAGTGGCACATCGCGTGACGTACCGATAACCGATGGGGCAAAAATATTCTCAAATGGCGACCAGGTACTGGCAAGCGAAGCGTATGCTATGTAAACATGAAACATCTTTGGTTTATGGAAAATAAAGTTTTACCCTAATTACAACCCACATATGTTGTCATAAAACTAGTTTTCACGTGTTACTGAGCGGCTTTCCAGGGAAAACTCGATCAATCATCTACTATCAGTGGTTGGGCTATTATAAACCTACACTTATGTTCCTCGATCAGATTGCAGTAGACGAACCTGTGTGCCTAGAATTTATTTCTACTAGGTACTGAGAGTGTGAGACGAAGTAAGACGAGTAGGTAAAGTCGTCGACAAAATGTTATGATCAAAGTCAGTGGCAGTATTCAGTACTACCTTAGTGTAGAAATGCCGATATTTATTCAGTCATTTGTACCATTATTTTCACGAGTAACCTCTCAGAGGGTACCTCAGCCCGTGTAACTGAACAACTTTTGTTCAACAACTTTCACGAAATCCAAAAAAAATTATTCGGATTTTCATACAAATTGACTCGATCAGCTGATCAGATTGTATGAAAATTCAAAAATTTTTTTTTAGTTTCATGAAAGTTGTTGAACAAAAGTTGTTCAGTTACATAGGCTGAGGTACCATCTGAGAGGTTTTGCGTTCTTTACTTAACACGATGTATACGGGTATACTGATCAAGACTCAACCAAGTGATTTAAATTTAGTTCAGATTTTTGGCCTCTACGGCGTAGCAGACACCAAAACTAATATTGGCGTCAATAGCGCAAACCGTGAATGTTATTTTTCATTCACAAATCTCATCAAATCTATTTTTTTTTATATTTCACTATTACTAGGTAGTTACTTTTTGTTAGTAAAAAGTAGTCGTACATAATTTGTGAACCCTAACCACACATCACAAAATCATCAATATCCAGTTTAGCTAAATGACTACACTACGTTCAGCCATCTGGTTAAACGTTGCGCTCAAGGAATTAGCTAGTCCTTCAGCCATTTGATTGGATTTCGGCTTTGAATGACCGGACTAGGCGTCCAATTAACTGGCTACTTTATTTGCAAATTTTTTAGTGCATGATTCTTTAGGTACTTGTACCATACCACAATAAAATTAAGGATGAACCTTTTATTTTCAGATGCGAAACGTAGCCCAATTTAAAAAAGATTATGCTTCGTTACTCGATGGATTGACAGCCGAGCAAGAGAAAGATGGATTCCTTGACCACAGAGTAGCTAATGTCTTAAAAGGACGAGACCATAAAGGAAGAAGAGTGTTAATAGTATCAAGTGGAAGTGAGTATATTTGGGTAAAGACCCTTTTTTTCTTTTAATGTTTATAATATTTTTAATTGCAAAAATAATAAATGTTGTAAACATTTCATGCGCCTAGTTTGCCTTTCAGGTGTTCAAATTACTTAAGGCGACGTGGGTTCACAATTTGCAATAATGTGCGTGTTTTTGAAAAATCACTGTTATTAAACTACTACAGTTTATTCCACAAAAAAATTACATAAAGATCTTAAGGATTTTCTACAGACACCCACAAAAGCCAAAACACGATAAAACACTAACGAATAAAACACTGCGAAATATCGTCGAGCACGGCTCCGGCCCTTTCTTCTCTTTCGACGTATATTTCACTGTGTTTTATTTATTATTTTTTTTTGTATTATATTTATAATTTTTTTTGTAGCCAAAATGGATAGATATTTAGATAATACATTTTTTGGTATAATTTTCATATAAAAACGTGATTGTATAAAATAGTAATATGTATTATAAAGGCAAATTTAGAGGTATGTTTGTGATTTTTTTCTATTGAGCCAAAAATGCTCAATCGTGTTTTGGCTATTGTGGGTGTTTGTAGAAAATTCTTAAGATTTTTATGTGCATTTTTTGAGGAATAAACTGTAGTAGTTTAATAACAGTGATTTTTCAAAAACACGCACGGTATTGCAAATTGTGAACCCACGTCACAAGACAGAATCGGAGTTTCCCATACAAACGTAGTCTATGTTTTATTTTGAAACGACATGTCAGATTTTGGTAAAAAGTTGTAACTTTGAAGAAATTGCATATATCTAGGGTTATAATTGTTTTCCACAGTCAAAATATGAACTTGAAAGAGAATATAGTGTATTAAGTATATAATTTTTGACCATCAGTATGAAAAACTTTTACACCCTTAAATTTTTTTTCAAGTTCATACATTGACTGTGAAAACCAATTATACATTATTCAATTTCAATCTACCTCTATAAAAGGAACATCTATTAAATTTTTGCTCCAACACGAAAACAGAACCTACTAACAGTTTCGTGATGAGAAGAAACCCTTCAAAAAACTACCAACGTAAGACTCAAAAGTTTCTAAAGACGTCCTGAGCCCGTATGATCCTAATAGTACTTTGAGCGATCTTAAATATTATCAATAGTAACGAAATACTCACTTTGAAATAAAACAACAGCAAAGTTCAGGATAAACTATGTACATTGTATGTTTCGAAAACACGATTGCTTAAAATTTTCTCGATACAAAAACATTGCGAAGTTGCTTTCAAATCACCTTAGAATTATACTAAAACAGAAAGTATTCAAGAAAAACAATAAATTAACACTTGTAACTTTGGATTATAATTGTATTAAACATAAGGCAGTCATCATATGTCTAATTTTTTAAATAACTCTTAAATATTCTTTGTAAAACGAAAAAAACCTCAAAACTAAAACCAGCCTCATTGACTCGCTGCGATTCCCTACGCCCCGCATGCCTCGCTGTCTCGCTTCGGCTAGAGTAAATTTGTGTGCGTGGAAACGGGTGCAAAATTTAGATTATCAACATCAGGCGCCCTCTTACCACAGATTGGCTGATCCTTACCCCACGAAATGGTTAAAAATAACAAACGTCTCTTCCAAGAGCCTAAACAGCATTCGACTCGATAAGAAGAACACTTTTTAACATTTTTTCGGCTTCACCATTAGACCTGAGAATTCATTTTGCCATCGATACTCAAAACATTTCTTTTTGCAGGCGTATGGGACCCAAAAAAATTGAATGCAGACCGATTGTTCCGGGTTTTCTACCTCATACATTTGGCGTCCATGTTGGAACCAGAGACCCAGGTCCGAGGGGCAGTCGTCATATTAGACTTCCATAATATGGGATGGTCACAGGTGAGAAACCTTATGTAATATATACAGAATATATATTTTTCACTGCCTCCGTGGTCCAGTGGTCAAGGCGTTCGCCTTGTGTTCCGGAGGTCGTGGGTTCAAATCCCAATGGGAAGCATACTTTGTGAAAAGTTGTTTCCAGTCTGGTTAGGATATTGCAGGCTTGAATCACCTGATTATCCGAAAAGAAAGATGATTCCGTGCTTCGGAAGGCATGTTCAAAATATCTTTATTATCATAGGATATTTATAATATCTCTTAATAATAGTCACTTTGTTTTGTTTTGCACAAATGTTGACGTCAAATCGTTACTTAAAGCTAAGTTTACGCCGCTTCCTAGGCGCAAGTGCAGAAGAAGCGGCAACAAACTGCACTGCACGTTTTCTCCAAAGACGTCAACTAACAAACTAAAAACTTAAAATTAGTTGTATAGATGGACAGAGATTACATTGTTTATTATGTCATAATTAAATTGAATTATAAGAATTACGAAATTTAAAATAATGTCAATTTGTAAATTTAGTATGTACCAATGTACCTAAATTATGACATGTCTAAGTATACAAACCTTTAAGAGGGACCCGCACCAAGCTCAAGCCAGACCTTTTTGTCTTTAAGATAGTCATCGGTCCTATAATAAGCCTTCTCACAAAGTACTTTCTTTACATAAGCTTTGAATTTTCTGTCTGGCATATCAAGGACCGATTCTGACAATTTATTATAAAAAAGTATACACTTCCCCATAAAAGACTTACTGACTGTATTCAGCCTGTAATACGGGCTAACTAAGTCATTCTTATTACGTAAATTTCTATCTGTAAAATCACTTACTTTATTGAACATGGAAATATTTTTCCTTACATACATTATATTTTCAAATATGAATTGTGATGCAAAAGTAAGTATACCTATTTCCTTGAATAATTCCCTCAGTGAGTCTCTCGATCCTAAACCGTAAATAGCACGAATTGCTCTTTTTTGTAAAAGAAAAATAGTCTGAATGTCCGCTGCACTCCCCCATAGAAGTATCCCGTAAGACATTAGACTGTGAAAGTAACTAAAGTACACTTGTCTAGCAGTTGCTACATCTGTCAATTGTCTTATTCTCCTAACAGCGTAAGCCGCAGAGCTAAGCCTATTAGAAAGTTTAGTTATATGAGCGCCCCATTGAAGTTTCGAATCAATTGTGATTCCTAAAAAGGTAGTACTTTCAACCAGATCGAGTTTCTGACCATTAATTAGTATGTCAACACAGGCTTGATTCACATTAGGAAGAGAGAATCGAATGCATTGGGTCTTGTTCGCATTTAACATGAGGTTATTGGCCGAAAACCAATCAGAAATTAAAGATAAGGTTCTGTTCACCGCGCTAGCATCACTGTTATGTCGATCTATTTTAAATATTAGCGAGGTGTCATCAGCAAACAGCACCATGTCAGCCTCTTTCTCAACCATGTAAGGCAAGTCATTGACATAAACTAAGAAAAGGAACGGTCCTAGAATTGAACCTTGGGGTACGCCCATTTTCACATTAGACCCGTGTGATTTTACGCCGTTTATATCAACAGTTTGAAGCCTATCAGTTAAGTAAGATTCTATTAATTTAATTGACTTATCATCAAAACCGTATTGACGAAATTTGAGCAAAAGTGTTGGATGATCAACGCAATCAAATGCTTTAGAAAGATCGCAAAATGATCCAATTGCATCATTTCTGTTTTCCCACGCGTCGTAGATATTAGTAATAAGTGCTACTCCTGCATCGGTGGTCGATTTTCCAGCAGTAAAGCCGTATTGTTGGCTATGGAAAAGATTATTGGTCTTAAAGTGAAGTAGCATTTGATTGAGCATTATCTTTTCGAACACCTTACTCAAAACTGGCAGAATAGAGATAGGTCTGTAGTTGCCAGGGTCTGTTTTTTCTCCTTTTTTGAATGTAAAACTGTGAATCCCGAACGCCATCTAGCGTTTGGTTAAACCTATCCTAGGATTAGTTCTGGTCTACCCTTTGGGTTGTGGAGGTCAGACGGCAGTCGCTCTGTGTAAAAACCAGTAACCTCGTCAAATCACCTAGGTTAGGTAGCAGACCTCGGGCTCTAAAGCGTTATCGCTGAGAATGCAACTCGGATGATGATGGCTTTTAATAACATTATAATATCATGGAATTTGGATTTTCTAGCAGTATCCAGGCCAAATCAATAAGGGTACAAAAATACGACGAAGCCGTTCGAGAAATGGTAGGTAGTGCCCTGCGCTTCCGTTGTCTCGTCTTGGCGGCGTACCCCCAGATTTAATTTCGGGTAAAAAGTTAAAAATGATAAAAAAAAACATGTACGTAACAGTTAAAATTATTGTATTAATAAATTGAAAAATGGAAAATTATTTTAGATATTTAAAAACCGGTCAAGTGCGAATCGAAGTCGTAGGTATATGAAGGGTTCCGTACCTCAAAACGCTAAAAAACCTCGTTTCTTGTATGACGACCTCTTTTAATTTTTAAGTTTACTTATCTTATTTTTAGTATTTGTTATAGCAGCCACAGTAATACATAATCAGTGAAAATTTCACGTATCTAGTTAATGCCATTGATGAACCCCTTTAATTTTAAATTTTATCTTATTTTTAGTACTTATTTGTTGTTATAACGGCCACAGTAATACATAATTGGGGAAAATTTCAAGTGTCTAGCTATTCAGGTTCAAGAGATAGAGCCCTGTGACAGACGGACGGACAGACAGTGTAGTCTCAGTAACAGGGTCCCGTTGGTACGGTAAAAATAAAGGTACGGAACCCTAAAAATGGTAAGCTTTATTGAATTGTCAATATTAACAACATTTATTTAATACGATACCGTGTAATCTATGTTTACAAGTACACTGACCTAGAGCCCCGATTGATATTTCCTGAAACGAGTGTTGAACAAATTGTTGGTTCAATACAAACTTTGTAACAAAGCCGCAGAGGTCAATGACGCGGATCTTTTGTTTTAACTACAAGTAGAACATAACATGAACGAGCACTGCACAATACTAGAACTAGGTGCGTACATTTAATGTAGAGCTACTCGTATTAAGCACGCAATCGACTTCCCATTAAGGCCGTACCTAAATTTTCCGGGGTCAGTGCTGCCTCCATTTTAAATAAATCATTTCAAAGAAAAGGAGACATCATTTAAAATTTTGCTACTACCAAGTCCTAGATAACCCTTCAAAGTATTTTATTAACTACTGATTACAGTTTAAAGTGAGAACGTTAAAGGGCAGCACTGGATCCCGGAAAATTCAAGTATGCCCTTAAGACAGGCAGTCAGTTAATCATATTTAGTAAGTGACAGATCTCTGTCCGCATTTTTTTTATCTCCATTTCTTTCTGGGAAAATTTATTAGTATTAGCAATTATATTATCTTTCGTATTATAGACAAAACTTTGCTGTAAAAAAATAATCACTTATAATACCACACGAGCTTCAAAATTATCGGGTATTTCCCGATAGGTTCGTTGCAAACAAATGAAGGAGTCAAGTTTTTCAGGTTAAAAAATCACGAGCGCGAAGCGCGAGTGATTTTTCCTGAAAAACTTGACGACTTTATTTGTTTGCAGGGAACCTTGAGGGAAATGCCAGATAATTTTGAAGCTCGTGTGGTATTCGGGGGATTATTTTTCCGTCCCAAATGTCGGCCAATAGAATTGCACCATTCGACGTCACGTGGTACAACAGAGAAAATAATCAAAAAATTATCAGTATAATACCATGTAGGTTGTACCACGTGACGTCGAATGGTGCAATTCTATTGGTCGATATTTGGGTCGGAAAAATAATCCCTGAAATGTATCTTCATGTAAGTATTTATATAGATATGTATACATTCACGTGAGACTCAGATACTGTTTTGATAGCTGAATCGTATACCCACGTTATTCTTAGCTAAAATATATACGTCTAACAAAATACACTGAAACTATTTTAAGGGTGAATTCAGTCCATGATACTGAAAAACTTCCCCCATGGAACATACATTGAAATATGAAAAATATTTTTTCTGCTTTCCATAAAAATATTTTTTTGCGTTCCATTTCGGATCAGCTGATCGGTCAACTTGTACGCAAGACCAAATATTATTTTTCATACTTCGATATATGCTCCCTAGGGAAAGTTGTTCAGTATCATAATGGACTGATTTTACCCTTAAAATAGTTTCAGTACATTTGTTAGACCCCGTAAGTATATAGGTTATAGAGGTACCTTCAACTTAAGTAAATATTGGTTATACTTATAAATAAATTTTATCACAATTAATCAACTTGCGATCGAAATCCGTTTACACTTGCAGACGATAAGGTATTTTTAATAGACACCACCTGATAACCACCCGTGTGGTTAAGGGTTAGAATAGGACCACTCCATGTCTTCCTGTGGATGTCGTAAGAGGCGACTAAAGGACTAAGCACAAGCACAAACATCTCGTGCTACAATTGCATTCCCAAGGAGGGTTAACGTCGGGCGGCGGCCGGTTGTAAAGCTTTTCGCTCAAACACATTCCCAAAGAGGGTTGACGGCGGCCGGTCGTAAAACTATAGCCAAATTATTTAAACTGTTTCGGCTATTTCTTCTCCATTTTGCAAGGTCTTTGGCATCCTTGGGTGACCATTGACATGCATGTTATATTTGAAGAAAAAAAAGCAGGAAAGCACACCCCGGGCTCCGAAGCAGCACGAAGAAGAAGGTCTTTTTGATACACAGGCGTATTGGAGCTTGTAGGTCTGAGTCGTAGTTATATAAATATTCGCAATGTACTCGTATTTAAAAAATGATGAATTTAAAGAAATTGTAATTCTATAAAGTCTTTACTTGTTTGTCATAATGACTAAGTATAAAGGTTAAAGCGAGGTGAGTTCACAGCTCGCAATACTGTGCTTTTTTTGAAAAGTTAAACTACTACAGTTTATTAATCAAAAATTTTACACAGGAATTTTAAGGCTTTTTTACAGATACCCACAATATCTAAATCACGAACAAGATTATAAATTTTTTGGTATAATTTTTATATGAAAATTATACCAAAAAATGTATAATCTAAATGACTAGTCAAATTCGCTACATTTTTTTTATAAAGGAAATAAAAAACAAAAGACAGCGAAATGTCATCGAGAACGAACAAGGGTCGACGTTATTTCGCTGTGTTTTATTTATTATTATTTTTTGTATAGTATTTATACTTTTTTTGTAGCGAAACTATAACAAAAAATATTTTTTTTGGTATTATTTTCACTATACATTTATTATTATATAACCAAACTGATTTGAAATAAAATTGGTTAAAAAAATATTTTTCAAAATGCTTGTTCAATAAATTACATGAGAAATAAAAACCGGCCAAGTGCGAGTCGGACTCGCGCACCGAGGGTTCCGTACAAACCTGCAAGGTTTAGTATTTGGTATGAATTTCAATTTAATACCTCTACGCATTTATGAGGAAATGGGTAGTAAGTTTAAAATTATTAAAAAAATATATATTATGTGATGTAACTAAAAATTTATGGTTTTCGTAATTTTTCCTTTATCTATGCTATAAGACGTTGCTTCGTACCAAATTTCAAGATTCTGAGTTCACGGGAAGCACCCTGTAGGTTTTGATTCCCTTGCAAGTGTCGAAAATTTGCGGCATAAACGGCTGTATCTTTTGATTGCGTTGGCTTAGAAGTTTGATTTTTTCACAGCTTCAAGGGACAGTAGACTTGAGTAATTGATATAAATTTCAGCTTCATACCTCCACGCGTTCCTGAGAAAAAGGGTCTTGATAGACGGACGGACGGACGGACAGACGGACAACAAAGTGATCCTATAAGGGTTCCGTTTTTTCCTTTTGAGGTACGGAACCCTAAAAATTAGGTTAAAATACATTATAAAGAATAAATAAATAACCTTGTGTTAAGTTCGAAAAAATACTTAAATAAAATACATCGCTGACTGATGGTGATTTGATACGATATCGCAATAGGCGACTGTGTCACTGTTTTTGTTATGATTTATGAAGCAAAACTGATTTTCCATTTATTTAGTGAAGTGACTATAGTTTGGAATGTGCCTATCTGATGGACATATTGTATATATGTTATATTAGGAAATTTTAAAAATTTTGCGTTTGTTGAGGATTTGTTGTCACTTACATGAGGTACATCATAAATCATGTAGGTATAAAAAATTAGTTATGGAACCCTAAAAAACCACCATATCGCAAGTGTTTTCAATAGTGAGAATAATAACATCCGCGCTGCGATGTCAGACCTTTATTTTATAATATTAAAAAAAAATCAACCATATCTAAAACTATTACAGAAGGAAAGAAAGACATAAAATTCAAACATTATAACATATATAGGTTAACTAGCTGTTAGCCCGCGGCTTCGCTCAAATTTCGGTTTCGTAAATTTCGGTTTTACTGAATTCTATTTTCAAAAACTGAGCAAAATGAAACCGATCACCTTCCTCTATTTATAGATTTTTATCAATCCACCTGGTAACTTTTATGTAAAGGTTATTGTGGAAAAAAAGATACCTATGTACATTTTTAAATTTATTTTCTACTACCGAAGAATCTCTTTATAAACCACATTCACGGTAGTCGCTTTGGGAGAAAGGATTATGAGACTATTAGCAGAACTCACTCTGGAATATGCCACATAGAATTGTCCGTGTAAGGGGCAATTTCACCAATAGCATCCTTATCTGAGAATAACTATACCAGTACTAAGCTTATACGCTACATTTACTCTCAGATAACTCAAATTGCATTTCACTACACTAAACTATGAATAAATTAATCTTAGAATAACTATTCTTAGAATAACCAAAATGAAATATAATACTCCTAAATTGCGTAGAACATTTCTTTCATGCAACATCATGGGGTTATGGGGGTATACGTAAGTTTGAAAGAAGCTATTTCAGCTAAAAAAACATAACCTCTCTCTAAGTTCTCCAACAAACAAGGGCGATTTTCTCGGTTTTTGGTATTATATAACTATAAATAAAATAATGTTAGAAAACGCAGTCCTAACTGGCAAATGCCAGAAAAGATATTACTGGTGGATTTGGTAAGCGAACATTTCAGTATAGTGGAGAATAAATAAACGTACCGTACCGACGCAGGCAGTAACAATGAAACGAAAAAATGCTGAATTAAAAATATATCGGACAAAATTAATTCACAAACCCGTTTTGGCCATAGAACATCTGAAAATTTAAAAGCTCAGTGGGAAAGCTTGAAAAAATGATGTCTAAATTGTCTCAATAATAATTAAATAACTAAAATTACAAACCAGCACGCCAAGTAGGCAGGTACAATAATCCAACGTGGGAGTGGGACTGTTCTATTGAAGTAACATAACAGCTAACAGCCTGGCGGCCATTTTTAACCAAGGAATAACTCCTTATTCCTTCAAAATCGGGAGTATAAATCTTATACCTCGTTTATATTTTTATTCTTAGGTTAAGTTGTTAGTGAAGTGTAAACTTTGCTATCCCAGAGTAACTTACATCATTATTCTTGGAATAAGACTAATCTGACTTTGGTGAAATCGCCCCTAAGAAACAGTCAGATCTTTTCCAGCGACTTTCAATGACTGCCTTTGGGATTTATTTATGGTCATTGCGAAGCATACTTTATGGGGAAAATGGATACTCTGAGGATATATATATATATATTGGTATACGAAGAATGAAAACAGTTTCCCCTTGACCACATCTAGTGAGCACAGTAGCCTCGACAATATTCCCATGGAGATCTTTTTTTGTAGTCTTGTTCCATTGCATAATTTCGGAGGTTTTAGATTTCTTAGCAACATCACTGGTGCGCCAATTTTAAGTACCAGATTAAGTAGAGGGAGACCAGTTGGATTTAGAGAGTTAAGAAATTCTACCGGGTAATTACTGCGTCATCTGTTTGCAATACAGAATCTACTAAATTACTGCACTTCAGTCGATTCGAATAACTTTAACAATGTATCATTTATAACAGCAGCTGTATCATTATTGTATCCCCAATAGGGATGGAATTTAAAAAAATGCTGAATTTATGGCAAGTTTCAAGTAAATAAGTAAAGATTTTAATTTTTTTTAAGTACTTACTTACTACTTACTTAACTTTGCCCCCGATTTTTATCCCCTTAAGAGCTGAATTTTGAAAAAATCATTCTTATCTGAGCACTATGTAATAACATAAAACTTCTGTCCAAATTTCAGGTTTACAGCTTTTATGGTTTAGGCTGGGCGTTGATGAATCAGTCACCCTTGTTCTTTTACTTATTTACTTATATATATATACATATACATATAGATATTCGTAAAGATTACTAAAATATTTTAATAGGGTTTCTTTTTTAGGCATTCAAGATGCAGTACTAAAGTACTTAAATTAAATAATGAAATAAGAAATGGTGAAAAAATTCCACGTGAGCCGGACTTGAACCTGAGCCATCTTACCATCTGAGGCATCACATTTTTATCATATTTCATTATTTAATTTGATTACTAAAATAGAATATAAAAGTAACTACTTTGAGAATTTCTAAAATAAATGTAAGTCAATCTGTAAGGGATAGTACGAGTATAATATTAGTGTTAAATAAATTCTACTTGCGTTAGGACATGACGAATCTTAAAGGGCATCTAACAAAGTAGGCATATTCCAAAGTACGTACTTATAATGCTTTGGTGTAATGCGTTTGTTATTAACAATGAATTTAGTGGACAAAGTCTGTTTAGTGTTCCCTCTCCATTGTTCCTTTATCTTTGTTTAAATGTGGTTGCAAAATGGTATATTAGTCAGTCGTATTTATTACATATTAGTAACTATAATATACAATGAGTTCTTGTATAAGAATCTTTAAATAATGCAATATTTTTTTTGAAAATATTATTACCCAAACTATTTTTTTTTGGCAAATCGAGATAGGTAGAGTTTGGAAAGATGTAAACTCTATCAAGCAATTGAATAAATATAATTTAAGCAAAAATAGTAGGTTCTAGCAATTATAAAAATGACAAACTATCTAGTATAATTTATGGTATTGTAAAGTGTATAGTAGTTTATTATCTTTGAAGGCTGTCTATAGTTATTTTCAATTCTTTTTTATGTTATAAATTCACTGATTCCAAGCAATCGCTTTTAAATCGCACTCTTTCTGATCTTCACTTAGGTAATATAATGTACCCACATTTGGCACTCAAGGTCTATTATATAAGATAGTTTTTAAGTACATGACTGTATGTTGCCAGAATAAAATAAAATAAAATCAAGCGAAGACTCTACAAGCGTACAATTTTTTTGTTTTCGCTGGCAGCATAGTAGCAAAAACTAGCTATAATTTGCTTTCGGAAATTTAAGGGTTTTTTTAGGTCTAAGTAGAGGTACGAAATAGGATTTTGGTTGTATGTATTTTGTTGGTGCTTTATTTAAATAACAAATATGCTTTTCTACAATGTCGACTTAATTTTTTAAATTATCCTTCATATCAAAGTTTATGACGCCTACCGCATTAACTGCTCATCGGAACAAGTTATACTTGTGTTTAAATCCCTGATCACGCCAAAGAAAGGTCAAGTACACGAACGAAAGGAAGTGGCATGTTAAGAATACCTATCTTCTGGTAAGCAGATCACGTCGCGTTCGCTATCACTGTTTTGATTGTGGCTGCTGGTGACGTGACATATGTAGAATATTTATCTTTTTTTAAGATTTCCGATGTCCCTAGACGGAACTAGTGATGTGCCGTTCCCGTTCCCCAGATTTCCAAGAACGTTCCCGGAAATATTCCCAAAAAATGCAAATGTCAGAAAAAGTTGTAATTTTATTTATCAGACATATTTTAATCACTTTAAATATATTTTACTAACGTTAATGCATCACATGATATGGTTATAATACAAATACATATTTTCAATATTCCGTAACATTCCCTAGAAATACGGGAACGTTCCCTGGGAACGTTCCCGTACCTCTACCTAACCAGCCAAAAAATATTTTGGCTCGTTAGGTAGATTTTTAAAAAATATTATAAGTATACGTATTTTTATTTTCTCTGATAAGCTAGTTAGATAAGACAGTTGAAATAATATTGATATATTTTACGCATGTATCCCATAACGATGGATATCGTTGAATATGTTTACCTTTTGTTTTGTCGAGGGTTAAAAAGAAGAGTCACGCACGTCACATCACCCCTAAATAGTATTAGTAGTAGTATAGTACAACCAAATTACGCGTTTTTTTTACCAACTGATTTTACTTCATCAGTGTAGATAGTGTACGCATATCCATTATACTTACACAAGCCAGTTTTTTTCAGCTATTATTTGCCTATTATATTAGACACATATTATAGATTTTCTTATTGCATCGCTTGACGAGGCCCTTGATTGATTCTAATTTTATGATCAAAGAAAATTTAAGAAAACCATTCAATGCTAGGAAGCAATAATTGATTATTTCTCCGTTAAATATACCTAGTAGCGTTAACCATATTTAATTTACAAAGTAAGTAGGTAAGTAACCCATTTGCCACGATAAATATCGAATCATTTACACTACCCATGAATATGAAGCAATGAAGTCTGACATCGTGTTTCATTCTAATAACGTTAGGAAAACCGGGAGGCTGCGCGTGAGTTTTAACTTTTCAAGGGACATCACGTTTACAGCGCCGAGGTCTGAGTTTCCTCGTTTACTTGTTTTACATTTTTGTTCTTTTAGATAATACATCATTATTATAAATACTAATCATGTTTCACTTTATCCTTTACGGCTAGACATAGCTTAAGTATAATAAAACTCAAAGGCCACTTAATTTCGATCGCGATGTTGGGTGTGCAGGTGGAAAAGAGAAATCAAATTGTGACGGATTGCTGGGCGCATCGCCTTATGACACGATATCGATTCTCGCCTTTTACCTCGATTGGCTCATACGAACAGGACATACATTTATACAACGTGTAATTAACATATGCGTATATATCTAGATCACTGTAGTATAATGAAATTAATATACCTTAATAGTCAAAAAACAAAAAAAATCGGCATTTTTATACAAAAGTGGGCAGCCCGAGCATTTGGGTATTATGGTGGGTCAAAATAAATTATTTGGTACTGTAAATAGAATAAAACATCAGAAAATTATTTGGTACTGTAAATAGAATAAAACGTCAGAAAATTATTTGGTACTGTAAATAGAATAAAACGTCAGAAAATAATGCCACTTGTCATTGATCACATCCACTTAGAACGTGATTTTAGATTTATTAATGCAGAAAAACAGATATTAAGAGCGCTATTTGACTCCAAGGAACTATATACAAATCCCATTGAGAATGTTTGTTTTTGACGTTAAGAAATAAATAAATATATAAGGACGCTAGACCCAAAGTAAGTTTTAAACTTGTTTTATGGGATACTAACACAACGATACTATATTTCATGATAAATACGTAATAAAAAAGTATCTGTTTTGACTTGTTGCAGCGTATTTGTACTCGAAATGTTGAATTTTTCTTTTGTTTTTGGCTACGCTTTTTATATCATCATACTATAGTGATTCGATTTTAATAATTGCCAATTACACGTTGTATAATACCTTAGGTATAAATAATAAATAAATACCTTAGGTATAAATAATAAATAAATAAATAAAAATATAGAGACAACTTACACTGATTGAGCTAGCCCCAAAGTAAGTTTTAAACTTGTGTTATGGGATACTAACTCACCGATACTATAATTTTATAATAAATACACATATAGATAAACACTCAAGACCCAGGACAATTTAAAATAAGGCCATTTTCCAACTTGCCCTGGCTGGGGATCGAACCCAGAACCTCCGAATCGGCGGACTAGCGTGTTGACCATCACGCCACAGAGGTCGTCAAAGTATAAAGTAAAAAAAGATCAAACGATAAAAATAAGTAGGTAATATAAAACTCGTCCTTGAACATATATTATCATTGTCATAAAGCAAATTGAAAATTTATGTATTGTCTGAGTGTTGTACATTTCCTGTAAAATATTTTTCATGTTTCCTTTGCAACATTTTACTTGGAAACAAGGATCTGACGTTGGTCTACATCTTATCGTCAATAACAAACACAATCTTCCGTGTTTAGTGTATGTATATCTCAGTTCATTTAAATATAGTATGGGTAACTCAATATTTGTAGTATCCTTCCTTTGCGTTCTTGTGAAAGGAAGTGGATTTACTTGCCTCTTAAGGACTCAGACTACGGTTACTGGTTAAACAAGAATTAGGTCTATACCATCTTGTTGATACGGGTGTGATCTTTAATAATACCTAGGTGGTCGTATTGAGTGGTCAACCGCAACTAGGTCATTCTATACCTTCGTAACGTGCCTGACTTAAAAAGTCAGTTCTATTTTTTGCGTTAATACCAATGGCATAATGACGTAATTATATCTTATAAATACGAGCGCGCGTGTTTCTCTTTGATTAATAAATGTATACCGATACATTTTTTTTTCATCTAATTCCGCAGCAATAATAATTTGCAGGTTTATGAAGAGATACAGTCGTAAAACTTTAGTTTTAACTCTTTGAATTTCAAATAAATATAAACTTATTTAGAAATAAACAAAAATACTTATAATCATTTAAAACACGGCTGTAGGTACTATTTTACATCGCTTTGTCTCTCTTGTCAGTTCTGGCAAGTTGCCATTGCTGGTAGGTAGATTGTCTGGGATAGTCCTTGAAAACAAACAACTTTTGGTTGACACTTTGTTTGAACAAATTCCCGATACTTGTAACAATGAGTGGGGACGTACAAATATGGAAAGTATTTGTCCATCGTAAATAAGTATACTTGCAATATCAACGACGCATATTATTGTTTGAACACTCGTATTATTATAAGAATTCTCAGTAGGTATGTGGATAATGTATCTATTGATAAAGAATAAATATGATAAAAAAAAACAAAAATAAAATCTGTCATTGTTCCTTCTGCATGAAAGGAGCACTAAAATAAATCTATTCAGATTTTTCTAGTGCCGCTTCCTCAAGGGTAATATGATTATTATAAAAGAAGGATATTCTATATGATGATGATGGTTCTCTCTATCTTAAGGTGAAGATATAGGCAAATGGCCTTGAAGTGTGAAATAAATTGTTAACTCGTAAATATGGTGATAATTTCCATATTGCTCTTCGTCATGCACTAGATAGCCCTTTAAATTATTTTATGAACTGCCGTTGTCACTATTATTGGTGATCCGTCTAGCTTTAAAACTTGCCGTGGCCACTTTTGGCGGCTGCAAGTTTTAAAGCTAGACGGACTAATGTAAATACTTTCAACGGTGGTTCATAAAATAATTTAAAGGGCTATTTATCTATTAATTTTAAGGGCTATTTATTTATCTAGTGCATGACGAAGAGCAATATGAAAATTATCTCCATATTTACGAGTTAACAATTTATTTCAAATAAGGGCGCCACTTCAAGGCCATTTGCCTATACCTTCACCTTTAGTTGACCCTAGAATAAACTCACATTAATTATGGTGCCAACCCCAAATCTTGTATGACCACAGGGTCAATCAGCAAACATTGTAGGTAGAGGTAGTAGCAACCTCTATACCAACACATTTTACAATTCTATATATATTGATATTGTATTCTTTAAAATGATTATTATTTAATTTCCAGTTTCCCCTAGGTATCCACCTATATTTAATTAAATTATAATATATATAAATAACTATATTAAATAATAATCTTCTCTAGTATTTATCACATTCTGAGACACTTATGAGTATTTCTATTGTGTCTGGATGTATGCTACTGTAACGACAAGCAGATGCTCGCGACGGGCTTAGTCCGCTCTGTCACAAACCGATACATGTGCGATAGAGATAGCTGAAACCGTTGCGGGTCACGTGTCTCTGTCGCACGAAGAGTTGGTGACAGAGACGGACTGAACCCGTCGTGGATCTCCGCTTAACGCAGTTTCAAGCCTAAAGATAAAAGTCATCTTTAAGCTTCTTCTTCTTCTGCCTTATCCTTATCCCACTCTTAATGTGGGGTGGGCACAGCAAGTCAGTTTTCTTCCATCTTGCTCTATCTCCAAATAGTCAATTTGTCCCTCACTCCCTTCCTACCCATATCCTCCTTTACACATTCCATCCAACGTTTCTTTAGTCTTCCTTTGTTTCTATGTCCCTTTACCTGCATTTTCAAAACCTGCCTGGTTATATGGCTTTCCTCCCTTCTGCTAACATGTCCATACCAGCCTAGCCTATTACTCCGTAATTTTTCTGCCTTGGCCGTAATTATCAACATAATATCCAATAAAAAATATTTTTCCAGGTCACGGGCATGACACCTGCGGTGTCCAAGCGACTACTGACGTTCATCCAGGACGCGATGCCTGCGAGACTGAAAGAGGTCCACGTTGTAAAGCAGCCAATGATCTTTAACGTCGTGTGGAACATGTTCAAGCCTTTCGTCAGGGAGAAGCTCAAGGGCAGAGTAAGTAGACTTATTATATCTTATATACTGGCTTTAGAGCCTAATAATAAGTTAAGTGCGTTTTAGTTAAGCAAGCCCGGGCGTGGTCCGCACTTGGGTGGGTGACCACAAGTGGCAAAGATTTCTGTCGAGCTCCTCCGTGCTAAGGAAGGCACGCTAAGCCCTTGGTTCCGGCTGCCATCATGGTATGACAGTACACACACGAGAAACAAAAGAAAAAAAAACAAAAGGGGCGTTTCCCTCCCCCGTTTGCCCAAGCGCCAAAGCATTTTAGCTCTACTCTGATTATGGGATATGGCCAGCGCTGTTCATCGGCTATCGATTCGTCGCCGCAGAATTAATATATGTCGTCGAGCTATGTACCCCACCTACTGCCACTTCAACGAGTTAAGCCATTGTCTTTATGTATTTCCAGTTGTTCTTACACGGGTCGAAAATGTCTTCTCTCCACAAACACTTGGCCCCCAGCCACCTCCCAGCAGACTACGGAGGCGAGCTCCCTGCTATGGACTACTCCAGCGCTGACTGGTACCCAGCCATCTTAGACGCAGTCCCCCACATAGAGGCCTGGTCCAAATTCGGCTTCGTTAAAAAGTAGATAGCACTTGATCTTAGTTGTTACGCAGTTAAGCACTGAAGACAATGATTGTTACGTATGTAAGGAACTCCCTGTGCAACTAGAGCATACTGAAAAAAAATACAAAGTATGAATTATTGATGTTAACCATGGCCGTCTCCTTGTGTCAGAGGCCAAGTCCACTTTGGGTCATTATGTTATATTTGTTATGTACTACTTTAAAAATATGGGGTTCAGTGTTCTAAAATTTTAATAGTATACCTACGCCTAAGTGAAAATAAAAGGCAATAGGTATTGCTACTAATTTAAGACAAATATTTGGATATTTTACGTATATTTTTTTTCTGTTTTGTTCTCTATTTTAATTTTATAAATACCTAGTTGTAATTCTAATTAAGGTCTGCCTAATAAGAATCTCTATCTTTGGCTTTGTTTCCACCAGAAATAATATAATATATATCGATAGGATCCACGGCCGAGAATATAAACTTAAACATGATAATATCCTATTAGATTTTTTACTCGCAACGAAGTTATCTTTTTTCATCACTGGTGGTAACGCAGCCTTAGTTTGATTACATTTTTGTTAATATTGTCTTTAGTGCCTTTCTTAAACGTTATTAAAATCATTGCCATGTATATCGTTACATCGAGCACCATTAGTATAATATGATGATAATGAATGCTATGTTATGTGGTGTGCCTATTTTATTGGGTGTGAAATACGTGTTACTGCCCTCAGCTTAAAGTGTAAACTAATCTTCTAAAGTGACAATGTATTTATCAAAACAATGAAAAATGTTGTTACTGCTGTGAAAATATAGTTGAGTCATCAAATTGTTAGAATTCCCTTGTTTAATTATTTGGATGGTAGCCAATTGTAATATTTCAAGTGAAGTTATTAAATGCATATTATTATAATAGTGCTGCAGACGTGTGATCATTACATTGTGAAAACTTATTATTAAACGTGAGACCTGTATGAAAAAAAAACGGGGTATTTATGTACTTAACTGTTGCTTCTCGGCAATCACCGATTTTGGATAGTTAATTATGAAGGTTTTTAGAAGACATGAATACAGGTTTTAGCAAATGAGTGGCTGGTATTTATAAATACGTAAATATATCTCATATTAAGTATTTATACTTATAGCAATAAGCATAGTCTTAGATTTATAGTCTGCTGGAATGTAGATTAGATATAGTATAATATTTAATTTTCTCTGGACATTTCAGCTTTTATGGCCAGCGTTGCATCACGTAGGTGCATGTTAAGGATTCTGCCCATAGGTATTTGGTCATTTTGCCCCATGAACCACGAACTGCTCGCCCCAAGTCAGTCACACGCAGTGTTTCTCACTGAGACCGAAGGAATCTGATGCACATGTCTGCGTGACACAACGCGAATATCATAAAATACTTTTTCTTTCAATGAGAAGTTCAGAATTCTGTGAATATGATTTGAAATACGTATAAAATTAAATAGAGGTCTCTCAGTTTTCCTTTGAGCCATCTCTATTTAATTTTGTACAGACGGTTAATCAGATATCTGTGCCACCGTACAAAATTAAATATAAAACTAGTTGGAAAATATAATTCTTAGATTTAATATATAAATAAACAGGGATGTTTATAAAAATACAAAATATACTATGGCTGTGAATATAAGTATACTTGCACTTGTCCAGCTTTAGGATATTTCCGTTATCAGATAATTAATTTAAATTGTGTAAAATGATGAACCTGATTTTACTTGCTAATCATCAAGCGAAGAGCCGGTGTTATTAAGATTACGTAAAACACCTTATTGTTGTCATAGTAGCAGATTTCTTCTAGAATGCAGAAAAATACTCGCCAAATGCCACAATGCAATAAAATCATGATTTGAATATCTAAATAATGACCTAAACTGGTAACGGTAAGTAAAAGTTTTTTTTCTCGTGGAATCAGTAGTTGGGTCTTCTTCCTAATAAAATTAATTTTGAAGTATATGTTTGCAAAGTTGGACAACTCAAACAGTAAATTTATATTTAAATTTTACATATTTTTTGTGGTGGGATAACAGTGTGTGAAAAAATAGACCCTGATAATGGGTAATTTTTATAGCTTTTTAAATAATGTACAAAGCTGTATTTTTTATTATCACAATTTGTATAGGGCAGGGAATAGCAATTTTTACTGTGAATTTTATGTGTATTTTTAATTTAATATGACAATTACTAAATCGATGTGCCTTTAAAGCTTATTTTTTGTAAGAATTTATATTATATTTGATATTATCTACTTTGTAACATTAGAAAAACATTCCAACAATAGATTTTTACGTAAGTATGTAAGAGTTATAATGCCTGGATTGCTCAATAGGTAGTTTTGGAAGACTTTGAATCGTAATAAAGGTCATTGGTTATTATTAACTCTGTTTTATTACTATCTGCCAGCTGTGCACGGACGGCTACCCTCACTTCAATTTCCAATATTTTTAATGGAAAACTATTAAGTGAAATAATTGCGAATTGAGTAGGTAGCCCGAAGGTGATTACAGCCTTAAAGTAGCCTTAAGGTAATTACGAGTACAGTGAAAGCTCCTGTGCAGGCCTTGTTACTGAATATGTGATACATAGCACTGCCGTCTGAGGAAGATACTTAAACGTTTAGGCTTAATTTTTGTCTTGTAATTGTTATCTACTCTACTTCAAATTCTACAATTTGAGGTGGAAGCATTTGATGTGTAAGTATGGTTAATTGGCACGTTACACCATACCGAATCACATGAGGAGACATCTGGACCTTCGTTATCTAAATCTATTTAAATTGATGATATAATGTCATCTCTCTCTCTGTCATTGGAAAGTTTAAGAGGCTACTGGTTTTTTATTTATTTAAAAAACTTTATTTTCTGGCGGACTTAACGCTAAAAGCGTTAAGCGTTTTTCAAGCTGTCCAAGTCATCAAGCTATAATGGCCAAGGTCGACTGCTTAAACTACCTTTCGAAGCAATTATGAGCAAATGTTTGGTACAATCCAACAGCAGTCTACTGTAAAGAAGCACAGAGAGGCTCAATATATACAGGTTTAGCGTGTACCCAGCGGTACCGGTTTTTTAACAAACGCCTGTCTGTTCATACAACGCAGACATCCTTGATAAAGATCATATCTAGAAAATATTTTCACAACAGGCGCTAATTTTAAAAGTATGTATATGTGTGATATACTTACATCAGTTTCCTTGGTCTCTACAATTACCCTTTGCTCATGAAGTTCTTTTGCTCAAACTCTTGGGTAGCTTGACAGCAACTACTCATCGTCGATAATACCACGGTATTTATGATGTCTGACGAGTTCTTTAGCCCAACCCTTTATATTTTTTTAAGCAACTCTACTAAAAATAAATTTTCAGCTAATATGGAGATTTCTAAGTTATTTAGTTTCGGAAATAGGTAGAAAGGAAAAATGTAAAGTAATTAATTTGGTTCTTAAATAATCTATTGACTAAGTCATTATGTTAACTTTAAGCTAGTAAGTATCAAACGGAAATAAAATAAAAAATGTAAGAGAACTAAGACTACATTACGCAGCCAAAAATGTTTTCCCTGTAATTTTTACGAAAATATAGGTCTGTGCCGATAAGAACCTACTTTAAAAGGGATTCTTTGAGGTATAATACAAGTAAAAGGTTTATTTTCAATATTGGAACATTCTTCTTTGGCTGACTCCTCTGTTGTTCTGTTGGTGGTTCGATAGAGTCTAGGATAACTCAGTCGATAAAACTAACGACTCATGAAAGCCACAAGTCGATACAGTAATCGTTATGCCATCTGTGTATATTTCCCATATGCTATATGTAGGTATATTGACTGTACATTATCAACATTACTCTAACGACTAGTGAAAACGGCTCGGCATGCGACGGAAAATCTTCCACACAAATAATATTAAATAATTAATAAATATATTAAATTAATATTTATTTATTCATCATCATGATGATGATGATGAATAAATAAATAATAAATATAAAGGGGCAAATCACACTGTTGAGCTAGCCCCAAAGTAAGTTTTAAACTTGTGTTATGGGATACTAACTCAACGATACTATATTTTATGATACTAATTTTATAAAGTGGAAGAGTTTGTTTGTTTGTTTGTTTAAACGCGCTAATCTCAGGAACTAATAGTCCGATTTGAAAAATTCTTTTTTTGTTGGGTAGTCCATTTATAGAGAAAGGTTTTAGGCTATATAACATTACGTTCCGACAACCACGCGAACGAAGTCGCGGTAACAGCTAGTACATAATATAGATAAACACCCAATGCGTGATACATCGACCAGACCAACTGTTCCTCGATTTCCTGGGCCCTATGGCATACGTAACAGAAATCTTCATGTAAAGAAATCGCAAGAAATTTATCATATAATACTGGTGTATCGCCGATTGGTCTGCAAAATACGGTGTTGTTGTAAACCAAAATAAATGCCAGGCAATAGTAATTGGCAGCTCTCGTCAAATTTCTAAATTAAATCTTGATACAGAACTAAATACTTTATTGTTGTTTGGTTTTGATTTCCGTGTGAACTATATAGAACTGTAAACTATTTTCCTTTTTAGGGTAGTATTAAAAACAACAATCTAAACATTTCTTGATACAGATTTGAAATTAATAATAACAATAAATATAAAAAAAAACAAACATTAAAATAAAAACTATTACCTACTCAAAAATTCCATTACGCTAGCTGCGTTGCCTCTCTGAATAGCAATGGATATCCTTTGGACCAGGTACCATCCTGAACGTTTGTCATAACCGCGGTCCCGCAAACGGCACCCTATCTCACTAACAAAGCGTTTGGCTTCAGGGCACCATGCACCAGCTGTTTCTACAGCGACCGGAACAAAGTCATATTTGGATGTTAAATTAGAATATTTGATACACTTTTGTCCGGCCGCCGCACGTGCAGCCGCCCCGGGGGTGCGTATACTAACTACTATTGAGATAGGACGCCGCGTAGGTACTCACACAAGTGGCGTCCTACAACAAACTGCGTCCCCTCTGCCACGGGATTCTTCGATACGACGATCTTGATACTATTTCTTCCTTGCAATTTAATAAAATATATTTCCCTATAGTGAGAGTGTGAAGGACCTTGGCCTACACATCGACTCTACCCTGAGTTGGACTACCCAAGTAGCTGAGGTTAGTCGAAAAGTAACTCCCACCTTGCGCATTCTCTATCGTCTCTAGAACTTTCTTCCACTTAAAACTAAAGTAACATTAGTTCAAACCTTAATTCTTCCCTTTCTTGATTACGCAGATGTTTGTTATTGTGACCTTACGCAAGTTCTCCTTAACAAATTGGACCGATTGGCCAATAACTGCATTAGATTTATTTTGAATTGATCACATCTCTTCATTTCGCGCTCAGCTTGCATGGCTCCCTATTCCCTTACGTCGTAATGCTAAAATACTCTCTATGCTATTTTCTATCTTGAAAAATCCGCACTCCCCTAGCTATCTTAAATCTAAATTCAACCCTCTCAGTTCCACTCACTCTCATTCACTCCGCTCCTCTAGCACTCTCATCCTTAGTATTCCTCCTCATCGCTCTACCTTCTGGGTAAGTCTTTTTAAGTCCAGGCTATCCGGCTATGGAATGCCCTTCCGGAGTCTATAAGAAGAGCTCCCAGTCGTTTGGCTTTTAAGCGAGCGGTACATAATTTTTTCCTCCAGAAGTCCTAGTCCCAGTCATACTGATTATATTTATTAGTATTTATATTTGTGCTATATACATATATGTATATCTATTGTATTTTATGCATGTTAGTATATATGTATAGTTATTATATGTTAAAAGTATATTTATGTATAAGTATATGTGTTTTTGATTATATATATTTTATTTATATTAAGTTTGCTTATTTTTGTGAATTTTATTACGCCAGCCACACATATTTTCTGCTTGGTCTAATGGTTGACCGGGAGAGAATGCCATATGGCATTTGGTCCGCCACTTGTATGTTTATTTTATTGTACAATAAAGATTAAATAAATAAATACCTACGTATACTACACTTTCGCTGAAATATAGACAAATATTAATCGTCCCCATCGTATTTAATCGAACAAAGTTCATTGTTTTGTTATGAAATGTCACATAATTTGAATAATTGATAATTATCTATAGTGTTTATCGAGGAGAAAGTATAGGTGTAATTAGACAAAAACCGGGCAAGTGCGTGTCAGACTCTGACTCAAATAAAATAACCCAGTTAAACAATGTTATTTATGAATCAGGTAAAAAATTCATGGAATGCCTTTTTATATTAAATTAAATCAGGTATCAAATTTATCTGTTACTAAACAACACAAATTTGGTTGCATCTAAAATACTCGTACTTACCTCTGTACAACCTTGAACGTCTAGTTGTCAAGTAATAATAGTTGCAGCGTGAGTATATTGTAATTCGTTTCTATAAGAAGAACCTAACAGCTTTCTAGAACGAAGTAAGGTTTTTATTCTTATATACATTGTAAAAAAATTCCATTGATTTTTATTTTGCATGAGCTTCACAAGTTACTATGGGACATTTTAATGTTTCATAGCTACCATTGTAAATTAGAATTGGATACATATGACACAAAATAGAAAACTGCTGAGGAAATCTTCTATATCGACTAGGTTATAGATTTTGTATAATGCAATGTATTTAATTTTACTATAGAAACTTAATAAAATAGTTTTGAGCGAATCGAAATTGTACTTGGCGCTCAAAACTATTTTATAGTTTTGAGCGCCAAGTACAATTTCGATTGGTAGTAAATTTCACTACGGATAGGGCCAATAAAGTTTATCCTTAAGATGTGCCCATAGTAAATAATCTCACTACCTAAGAATTTCATAACTGTCCCGTGATCGCTGGGGTCCATTAGACCATACGAGGTCCATTAAGGATTATATCGAAAATAAAAATTTTACGCCAATTTTTCAAACGCTAATGTACTCTCTATAATTTACTTTACCTCATTAACAAAGCTGTATTGTATTTCAAATCTTTTAATTTAACTATATTCCTAGTAAGTTTAAACTTGTATTATGGGAAACTAACTCAACGATGCTATATTTTAGAATCAAAGAGAATCAAATATTTAGTGACACTTACGTGATGTTTATTTATATTTAAATTTCCTTTATTTATATTTGTTCTTGAATGATAAGTTTTTATATAATTGTTATTATAAAAAAGTGTATAGATAAACACGCAAGACAATTTGAAAAAGACGTTGTGTTTGACCGTCGTCTTAGGCGGCCAGATATTATCAGAATCTTTCTGTCAGAAAAATTCGGACGCTCGCCGGAAGGCACCCTGCCCATACATTTGTTCTAGACCCCGCATACTATTAGAATTCGGACGTGTCTGATATCAGATACTGATGGTTTCGGATGCAATCTATCGGACGTCAGAATTTATTCTGATCAGAATTTCGGACGCGTATTATAGGAAATTTTCTGTTAGAAAATTCTGACGGCCGCTGATTGCACTCCGCACACTATCAAAAACTTAGTTCCGGCAAATCTGACTTTTTTATCAAAGGTCAATGAATCAAAGGTTGTTATACTCTTGGGTTTACAAAAAGTAATGAAAAAAAAAAAAATGGATGACGATAATTTTATTTTTACCCGACTGGGGCAAAGCCCAAAAGGTTAATGTTTGACCTGTATGTATGTCCGACTCTGTTCTCTCGTAACTACTAAACGGCTAAACCGATTTTAATAAATCATACGTGGTTAGATTTGTCTTAAGCACTAGTGTTATAGGCTATATTAAAATTATTGAAAATCAAAATAGCGGAGTTTTGGAGCCAAATTGTGCGGCAAAAAAAATATTTTCTATTGAAATCTTATCAAGTGATAATGTAATTGGTGGAATCAAATCAAGGATTACAAAAATATATACGGCTTATTTATTTAAATGAAATTAGAAATGCTAAAAAACAACGGATGACATCGCTTCGCCATGCGTATTCTTGGTTGCGTCCTAGGCATAGGTAATAAGTACTAGGTACTGTTGTATCACGCAGTCGGGTTTTTTGTTTTTTTAATCATCATTCAGCCTCACAACGTCCACTGTTTTTTTAAATAATTACTTGTTATCATGATTATTTTCATACCCAATAAACGATTGTTTGTAAAAAAACATATTAATTAAAAAGTAACATTTTTGTCCATGGTAATGTAATAACTCTGTATTTGACTATGACAAAAAAAAAGATAGTTGTGTTCTCTTTGGTCTGTATCTCTTCTGCCATCGTTCTTGTAAAATTGATTCGTCCAATAAATTATTTAACTAAAAATATTTGTTTTATGTTCTTAATCGAACAACGATGATAAATCAAATTCAACTCAACTCCAAATCTTATTGTGCTTAGTCAGTCACCTTGTGATCAGTCTTTTAGCCATTCTTAATTAATTTTCGTTTTCTATAAGATATTTTTTTTCATTATTTCTCTAGATAAACACTTCAGTTATCGAGCGAATAGTGTTGCTCAACTATCGTCAGTTATACTATCGATAGTTGACCTCGGTAAACAGTCACAATATCGATAGGGCAATGACTATCAATACTATCGACACTATCAATAGCATCAATACCATCGACACTATCGATATTCTGATTGTTTTCCAAGGCCACAATAGCATCCATAGACTATCGATATTTCATTCTATTGCTAGCAACAATAGAGCCGTGTTCTAAATTCAAATTCGCCGGATCGAATTTTCTAATAGGTGTGCGATGTGGTACCAGCGGACGTCAGAAATTTTCTGACAGAAAGATTCTGATAATATGCGGCTTCCCTTATTGAGAGCAAGTGAGCGAGCGGCCCTGTGTCTGTCAGAGGCAGCCTGAGGTGGGATACCGTTAAGATGCGCGTGCGCCGAAACGAAAGCCGGCCAGTCCTAACATATAGCGTGGTCCGACCACACCACTCGCCACTTTGTGTCGCCACGCCACTCGCCACAATACCACATTACGCATACAACCTTTTAGAGAGCTTTCTATAAGAAACTTGTCCGAACTACAACTAGCGTCGACTTCGCGTCTATCTCGCGTCTTCATTCACATCTGTGCCGTTTCGAAATAAAAATGCGAGTGAAGGGTTCCAGATTGTCGAAATAAGTTGTAGAGTTGGTCTCGCCGCCTGTTGCGATAGACGCAATAGAAACTGATGAGAAAAGTGTGAACAAATAATTAAATTGTGAAATTTATTTCAATAATCAAAACATAATGGAGCTGCAATTCAACGCTGATGGCACACCTTTTGTGATGTGGGGTAATAATATTATCCAGTTGGAGAACGAACCTGTCACAGATAAATTTTACATAGAGAAGGCAGAGAAGGAACTAAGGGAAACCCCTGAAAACGTAATAGCGGCTTTGGATGAATTGAGGAAACTTTTAAAAGGTAAGAATTTGAAAATTAAATAGGTAATTATAGAGTAGAGTTAGTAAAGTGTAGAGTCTTTGAGTTAATATCCCATTACTTTAACTTTGTTACTGTGGTATTTTTAATTTGAATCTAGAACAGTACAACACTACAGAACCTTCCTACCTTTACAACAAGGAAGCTACCTTTGTTAGCATTTTAAACAAATAATGTAGAATCTGACGTTCTGGTTTACCTTATGTTTTTGTTAAAGTAGGAACACAGAGCTTTGTTTCCTATAAGTATCTAGCTATAAATAGGAAAATGTTTATGACTCCTAAAAATATTATGTGTGAATTTTATTCAAAATAGGTAAATATTCAAGTGTATACGTAAATTACCAGAATGTACATAACTAAGTATATGTAGTGGAAGTAAATTGGTTTCAGTCATAGGCCCTACCGTCTTTTTATTAGGGTTTTGTACCTTAAAAGGTAAAAATGGAACCCTTATAGGATCACTCACTTGTCTGTCCGTCCGTCTGTCACATCACAGCCAATTTGCTACACTACTGGACCTATGAAGTTGAAATTTGGTATTACAAATATGTAAATCAGGGGCACTAAGACAAATATGGGGGACACTTATGGCGGGTAAATAAGATATCGAAAATAAATTAATTTTAAATTAGATATTAAAAAAAATTGTACTGACAATGAGAATCTTAAATATCTATTATTTTAAGATTGGTATTTCTGAAGTTATTTAAGAAAATAAATAATAAAAATACCACTATCTCTGAAACCACTTAGCCTTAACTTTTAAAAAAGATATAAGTTCTCTACAGGAAAACCTATAAGAAGATAAATATATTATAGGGCCAATTAAGACGGAAAAAAATTATACTTATTTTAAAGTAAAAATAAATATATCTGCACGCTTTGCCGTGTGACCTATCAAATGAAAGCATTTCACATATATATTTTATACAATTTTAAGATAAGTATTTTTGAAATTATTTAAATAAATAGGCGAAATTTGACCGCCCCTCCTTAACTCTGAAACTAAACTAAAATTTTGAAAAAATACAAAAAATGGTTCGTTACGTATAGATTTCAGGAAAACCTATGAGAAGTACGGAACCCTCTTCACGCAAGTTTAACTCGTACTTGACCTTTATTTTATTTATTATACAGTTTACTTTATTTTATTTATTAAATTTTGGCCTCCCATCCAAGTTGACCAATCAGCTGATCCAAGTTTCTATGGGAAGAAAAATTTTTATTTTGATATTTTGATACAAAATAAAAATACAAATCGTCTTTATTGTGGAACATAGGTAAAACTATATAGGTTAACATTATAAAAGTGCATCCATGTTCTGTCATACAATAAAAAAAAATTAAATTTGTTGTTATATATACTCTTATTACAATTTTTTTTTTAATGTCAATCATTAACATTTCTGCAACATAAAAATTAAAATTAATAATATTAGTCATTTAAATATTCTTATGGAATAATAACATTTATCCGTCAAAAACAGTTTTAATTTATATTAAAATGTCTTTATATTTAATTCCTTAAAACCATCAGGTAAGTCTATGTGTTCCTTGGGCATAGTTGTCATCATTGTGGATGTCATGGACTAAATTTATACCCTTTTTAAATAGTTTCAGTATATTTTTTAGACGTTATATAATAGGTAATTACTTATATTTTAAAATTTATGCATTTACAAATTTGATTGAAACCAAATCATTGAATGTACAAGGACATCATTAAACTGTTTATCGCTAATAAGATAAAGAAGTGTTTAGCAAAGATAAGGCCAGAAAAAAACATTTGCAAATAGAAAATTAAGATATCTTATCAAATCAATAACATGGCAAAATTAATACTGTGGTTTTTTGATTGATCGCTTTTTGTTACTGACATGTCTGCGATAACTTTAAATAGATTCCTCCTTAAAAACCCGTTTATTGTAAGTATTATTGTAATTACGATAGGACAATGATGCAGCCAAATAGTTCGGTAATCAATCAAAGTAATCAATTAATTATCTAAAAATGTTGTAATACAAGTAGATAATATAGAAGTTGTAAAATGTTGTATTCGAAATAAGTACCTAGAACCATAATTATATTTTAATTTGAAGTAAAAAAAAACTTTACATTTTAAAAGGCTCAAAATTTAAAACAGTTACCCCGGGAGTGAGTCGCTATTGTGTGCATTTTTTCCACAATAACAACGACAAGAGACTGCGTCTTATGTTAAAATCCGGTCAATCGCGAGTCGAGTTCATACATTAAGGGCTCCGTACCTCCGTACAATGTTTTAAAACGCTGAAAAAAACACGTTTCTTGTATGACGAACCCTTTGAATTTTTAACGTTATCTTATTTTTAGTACCTATTTTTTGTTAAAGCGACCACAGTAATACATAATTGGTGAAAATTTCAAGTATATAGTTAATGCCATAATAAAATCGAGTTAAAAACGCTAAAAAATTACAGTGGCACTCCGGGAGTGCCAACAGAAGTGAAAACTTGAACTTTTACGGTTTTTCCCATCTCAAAAAATGCCCAACGTGCTTAAGAAGTTTTCACTTCAAAAAATACGTTTCTTATATGACAACCGCCTTTAATTGTTAACTTTATCTTATTAAGTACTTGTTGTTATAGCGGCCACAGTAGTACATAATCGATGAAAATTTCAAGTTTCTCGCTATTATACGGTTCAAGAGATAGAGCCCTGTGAGACTCTGTGTCTCAGTAATAGGATCCCGTTGGCGCTCTTTGGGTACGGAACCCTAAGAAATCGAGGTCTGCGGTCCAAATTATGGTTTACATAATAGATGTGGTAAACGTAGTTCTTTTAAGTGCCTACGAAATTTATTGTAATTTAAAAAATCTCTAATCCCTAGGAAAATCATCGTTAATACTATTCTATTGCTAATAATACGGATCGAAAAGTACTTCGTGGAATTATTATAATTTGAGCTCTACAAACTTAGTTGTCAACTTAATAACCAATTATCATAATTTATAGATATCTTTGCCTCATAGAGATCCATTGTACCAACAAGAGACGTCTGTTTTGTAATGACCGCGTTCAAAATGATCGCGGGTCATCGTGCCAGTAAATTGAAACAATGTAACTTTATTGACATAATTAGACGCATCAACGTTCGACTCGAATCGAACCATATAAGAATATAACCCAATGTTACATATGTGAAGCAAAAAATACTACCTAAATACAAATATTATGAGTCTTAGCAAAACTAAAAGCTTTTTATGGTTTCTAGCAGACTCCGCAGTCGAAATTTCTGGCTCAAACCAAAGTCAATCTCAATTGGTCCTGTAATTTTAATAATAAGCATCTAACAGGTATATTATTTATGCTTTTTAGGGTTCCGTACCTCAAAAGGAAAAAACGGAACCCTTATAGGATCACTTTGTTGTCCGTCTGTCCGTCCGTCCGTCCGTCTGTCAAGACCCTTTTTCTCAGGAACGCGTGGAGGTATGAAGCTGACATTTATATCAATTACTCAGGTCTACTGTCCCTTGAAGCTGTGAAAAAATCAAACTTCTAAGCCAACGCAATCAAAAGATACAGCCGTTTATGCCGCAAATTTTCGACACTTGCAAGGGAATCAAAACCTACAGGGTGCTTCCCGTGAACTCAGAATCTTGAAATTTGGTACGAAGCAACGTCTTATAGCATAGATAAAGGAAAAATTACGAAAACCATAAATTTTTAGTTACATCACATAATATATTTTTTTTTAATAATTTTAAACTTACTACCCATTTCCTCATAAACGCGTAGAGGTATTAAATTGAAATTCATACCAAATACTAAACCTTGCAGGTTTGTACGGAACCCTCGGTGCGCGAGTCCGACTCGCACTTGGCCGGTTTTTCTTTTCTCCTAGACCAGCATGGAAAAAATTAAGACATTTAAAAAACTATATTTAGCCTCCGGCCGGGACAAGTCGCTTCCGGTAACTTCATGATCGGGTCTTTTTTAGTCTTCACTGCAGGAGCACGACCCTCTCTGTTCTGCCAGAACCATATATTAGCCAGAGCAGTCAGAGGATTTGGCCTACACTCTCCACGCTGGTCAGACGGGTTGGAGAGGTCTCATTAATGTTTATAAGCTTTGTTTATATTGTGTTTCCTAAGTCGCCTTCTACGACATCCACAGGAAGACTTGGAGTGGTCCTATTCTACTCTGCCGGGAATCACACAGCTTGCACAACATAAAAAAAATTTTTGAGGATGTCAATAATGCTAGAAATATACCGAGAATACGGTGGTAACAAACCATTATCTAAAGAATACAAAATTACTATAATTACGCTTTACTTTGTTTTGCTTTATTTCGTGGCGAGTTCACTTTGAATTAACTAGTTAAAATAAAAAATTGCAAATCTCAGGGACATTGTTCTGCGTCATTATAAATGTTGTAATCAAAACGTTAATTACATCTAAACAGCTGTGATGACATAGGTACACTAAAGGAACGAGCAAACTGGGGCGGGTCGCAATCGCAACGCAATCGATGTTTCCACATTGACGGATTTTTGTTGACATCGTGATAATAATAAAAATCCCTGTGCGATGAATGCCATAAAGAAAAAACGGGCCACATGGGATAGGAGGATATCAGTATCCATAATAAGCCATTATGCGTCCCGCCGTAAGCAGCAATACTTCCGTTATACGGAATTTTGTATCGCGATGGACATTTTCACTGCGGCCCGATCGCGCTTATCCAAACTCTGTTACGAGTCAACGCTGTACGTGTTGAACCCCAACATGTTCTAGACTCATTAATATATGTATAGTAAGGATACCTCATAATGTCGTAGTCAAAACTACGAGTACTAATATTTTTATTTTCGGCTATAATCATGTTGCGGCTCAGCGCGTAATAGGTACATGAATCGCGTTTAATACACACATATTTTGTATTTGCTTGGATGAATAAACAAAATTATGTTACGTAAAAATACTTTGTCGATTTTTTTATTGACAAAATAAAATCGCTTCCATAACTGATATTTTTTGGAGTGGTCACTACATTAGGAGCTGTTTGTACTGATGAATATATAAACATTGCTACAATTTGATTATCTTTTGCAACTAACGATGTAACTAAATTGTTATCTCTTACTTATAACAACCTACAAACCTCTTGTTATTAAGTATTATTAAATACGTGGAAAAGGTTAAGCTAACGGCAATGACAAAAATACAATGTTATCAACGGCCTAACAAAACTAACTGTATGTATATGCTATAGCTGCATAAATTGCTAATGAATATCTTGACTTAAATTCTTGAATTAAACTGCAGATAGTCGACTTCTTGCTTTATTTTAGAATTTTACACCAGGAATAGTGAACAAGTAAAGAAAGGTAGGTAGAAAAATAATAAATGTCACTTGCGGTAACGCATACAAGATTTGAAGAGCAAGGACGCAAAACTACGCGATGTTTTTAAGTATAGGAGAAGCCCCAACATTAACTTTTAAGGAAGTCGGCTAAAAAGAGGCGGTTTTGACACGAAACAGATTTTGTATGAGATTTATACAATACAACATCTGTGTACACCGCGCGGTGTTAAACCATCACAGGCTTTGGACACGGGTTTGGATGAACATGGCCTGATCTGTTGCTTTGCGGCCCATCCAAAAATGCTCACTCATATAAATTAATTTTTGTAATACATTCAGAGCATAAAGTGCGTTCCGTTCTGCAAACGATCATTGCTCTAGTCGGGTCAGCGCAACCGCCTGACATTTTCATCTGGGTATATTGGGTATAATAAATATACTTTGTAAGCAGTATGTTGACTAATATTGGGAAAGGACATATAATCATTGGTGTTTAGAGATTATGGCGATGAATTTCACAACCATCTATCTCCGTCTAACATTGGAAGTACCAAATAAATATATTTTTAAGCAGTATCTACGTTGATTGATACTAGGAAAAGCTAAAAAGCTTTTATTTTTTATTCCTTTTGATATAAGGTATGGCGATACATTTCCTGTAGTTGTTTTCGCTACAATTGTAAAAAATTACAGTAAAATACATGTACATAAATATATGTAGAGTTACACCTTGCACCATCCCTTATCTTTTTGCACAAATTTCGCAAATAAGGAATGTTATTGATTAATTGATGTTATCTAAGAAATGGTATTAACTTATTAACGGTATCTAAGAACCTATTAACTTATTATCACTATTATCAGATAAAAAATGAAAGTTTCAAAAACTAAAACCCGATACTCGGTATTATGCAATTTATTTTATTTTTTAGTTCATTACTTTATGGCCTATAATGGATAAAAAAAATTACACGCCACCATCATATTATATTAAAGAAAGACTGAAAATAATAGGTTTACTAGACAAAGTAGGTATGTTGTAAAACAGGTTAGGTAATAAGTCGTTAGATAAGGCACGTATTTTAACCAACACAACTATGACATCTGTGACATGCCTAAAACGATGCCCTTGTCTCTAACACGGTCGATACCAAGGACGATACAGCCTAGTGGATAACGTATGGGGTTAATTGGTTGGAAAAATAAAGTCATAAGATGGTAATAACACATAAAGATTTAATTATTATGTTAATAAACGTCAGTATTATTATCTTGAAGTTATTTAACTATTTATGTGGCTAATTGTAAGTAAGCGTTAGCTATGATCATATTCTAATCATAATCATGTGGAATCAACTTCCTGCAGCGGTGTTCACGAACCGATAAGACATTGAAACCTTCAAAAACGAGTTTATATCTTCCGGAAAGGTCGGTAACGCTCTTGTTACACCCCTGGTGTCGCAGTTGTCCATGGACAGTGTTGATCACTTACCATCAGGTGACCCGCTTGTTTGTTTGCCGCCCTATAACATAAAAAAAAGAAATAAATATAATAATAACGTAGTGTTAACTTCCGTTTTTTCACCAACCTGTAGAGTTTAAGATTATTTACAAAGGTAAGTATGTTTGACGAAATTATATAGCGAATGAAATATTCTCCAATAATCCTGTGATTTTTACCAAGGCGTTAACTTTAGTACTAAGTTTACTAGAGAGTGAAATGTAAAAAGCAATGGCACACCATTCCATTATCTCTACCAAAAAAGTCATTGTGTGAGTCTCTTTCCACACAATGAGATCGACAAGAGCTACAAAGTAAATAAAGATATGTATCATACATAACCAAGGTTTCCTTGTTGTTTTGTTGGAAAATACTGTCTTTAAGTAAAACATGAAGCTAGGAGTAGAGATGACGTTGTGCAAAATATTTAGCATAATACATTTGTCGCTGTAGTTTTTTTTATTATAAAAAAAAATATCTACAGCGACAAATTTAAGTTCAAATCTTGTACGATTGACAATGTTGAATTGACTGGATATATATTTATTAAAAGAAAATGCATAGTAGTTCGTAATGAATAAATTAAAACCCTTTAAATTATTTTGGAAACAAATATTGGTTAGACCAAGGAAAAGGTGAAGGGAATGTGTAAGGGAAGATCCATATCTTGAACTACCCAAAGGACCCCATGTGGTTCCGGGTTAGAATAGGACCACTCCATCTGTTCCTGCGGATGTCGTAAGAGGCGACTAAAGGATTTAGCACAAACATCTCGTGCTACAATTGCATTCCCAAGGAGGGTTAACGTCGGGCGGCGGCCGGTTGTAAAACTGTTCGCACAAATACATTCCCAAAGTGGGTTGACTTCAGGCAGGCAGACGGTCGTTAAACTACAGCCAAATCACTTAAACTGTTCCAGCTATTTCTTCTCCATTTTGAGAAGTCTTTGGCATCCTTGGGTGACCATTGACATGCAGGTTATATTTGGAGAAGAAAAAGCAGAAAAGCGCACCCCGGGCTCCGAAGCAGCACAGCTAAGGGTGCAACCAGGAACGCGCTTAGACGAAGCAGAAGAAGGACAATTTGACAAAGAATAGAATGAGGTGGAAAAAGCTGACATGCTGTACATTATAGTGGGATAAGAACAAGGCAGAAGATTGGTTATTTGGTTATATTCTTTCTTTTTATTCTTCTAAACGATTTGTTTGTCTTTTTCAGAGGAAACCGACCTCGCTATTCCGATCGACAAAGATGAGTTCCTCATGAAATTTTTGAGACCATGCAAGTTTTATCCAGAAAGCGCCTTCAAAAGGGTTAGAACATTTTATTTTAATAAGTAAATAATTTTATCGTCGTCTTCATTTGTTAAAACAACACCTGTCCACTTTTTTGTATCGTTATGATATTGTTGAATATAACGAATAACCAACTAAGTATACTTATATTCATTTTATGATATTAATTCAATCTCTTTGAAACATTGTATTGCTACTTTATAGCATAAATAATTACAAATCATACGGTCTGGTTGGCAAGTAATACTAGTAAGCAATTTAACAATGTCAAATCATCATTGATAATAATAATGATGATGATATTGACAATTCATACTGATGAATGATAACATTGATAACATCATAGGCCTTGTCCGCCGTGATCACAACGTCACGACGACGTCACGGCTTTTAGGAAGCCCTATTCGGGAGCGGCGAGATAGGAGTAGGTGACGTTCCATTATTGCAAAGAGAAACTATTTTAGTAGATTAGGATCATATTCTAAATAGATTAGTTAAACGACAAAAGTCAAAAAGGGTTGAATGAATCAGTTTTGACGAGCGTACCTATCCTTTAGTAAGTCGAACAGGGTTGAATTAATTTGTTTTGACAAGCGTATCCTTACATAGACTAAGTAGTGGGAACTAATAAAAAATAAATAAATAAATGAATATGGGCACTTTCCGAAGCGGAAAGAGAACCGTCGTAGGATTTAGGGGTGCTGTTGTTTTTCTCGTAGAATCGCATATAGTTTTTGCCCTTTTTCAACAATATTTTGAACACAATCAACACCATACTGAAAGAGATTTTACACGAAGTAGTATTTCATCGAAAATCGTTCCAATCGGTTGCCATTCTAAAAAAAACTTAGTGCTAGTTCTATTTTACGCCACAAGGGTTCTCTTTCCGCACAGACTCTACTAGTCAAAACTGTTATAAAGTTCGATTCTTGAATCGAAAAGAAGAAACCGGACTGATCATATTTATAATATCCCACCAGATACAAGCGTATTACAAGTTCCGAAGATCGCACGCCGAGCATTGCCATGACCTGATGCCGTCGGCGGTGCGGCCGGCCTTCAACAACTCCATCGTATCCATCCTGTCGCCGCGCGACCAGTACGGCCGGCGCATCATGGTGGTCGAGTCAGGTGGTCAGTTTACGCTTAGACCTGGGGTACACTCGCATTCACGTCATAATGGCTCAAATCTGTATCTCTAGGGTTTGCATTATATTATTCATGTCAAAAATTTTATTAGTAAGTACTTCATCATCATCATCATCAACAGCTTGCAGCATCTGCAGCTTGCTTGTAAGTACTTATTTACCGAGAACATACTTTTGATGATAAAATGTCAACGTTTATAGTACTCTGTAGTAGAGAGCGCAGCGGAGATTTCGAGCCTTATGAATGATCCTTTAGCTTCAATGCTTTCAGCTTACTTTTTATCGAATCAAACTTCGCTTTAAATGTTTAATCATATTAAGTATCTCTATACGAGAGTAAAATCTAAAATCTTGTATTTTCACTTGGACGTCATAATAAGTACGTTTTTAAAAACAGACATGAATTATAATTGTATAATAATGTTCTTTCCTGGACAATAACTCACGTTTACTGATAGGATTTTCGCCATTATATTCAAACGTGACTGCGACTGTGGTCGCTTTTCGCATTCATAAATCGTAAATCATAGGTAAAGAATTTTACATAAGTACTGATTTCTGATGACTAAGTATATACACAAGATTTGCATTAAGATTCGATAGATCATGTTATGATTTTTTGTTAAATAGCTATATAATAAGCTTCTTTCAGTATGTAAAATAAAAACCAATTTATTACTATTCTAAGTTATTGAAGTATTGTTTTGCAAATTCAGTCTTATGTTGTTCTTGTTTTCTATCATTCAAGCAAATGTTTAATCATGGTTATAAAAAGCATTGGGTCAAGTCATACCGAAAAATTTCATCCGAAACGCTTGTGTGCTTTTATATAATTCGTAGTATTAAGTGGCATCATTGATTTCGCAGTTCCAATGTTCAATTCAAATTAACCATAATAATTTAGACTTCATCTTAGCCTCCCATCAGGCTAGATAGAGGTCAAACGCACTCAAATCTCTAATAAAAAGAAAAAACAAAATAAGCGACTTCCATTTCTGATCTTCTTTACCAATCCACTTCAGCAAAATAGACTTTCTGAATGCAAATGCTTAATTTGTTGATAAAAACACCAAAATCACTATATTTGTGCACATAATATTTGAGGAGTTCCCTCGATTTCTCGAGGATTCCAACATCAGATCTTTACCTGATGTCAATGGGACCAATTTGCATGTATCTATTTTAAATAGAATATGAGAAAGAATTTCCTAAATACGGAGAAGTTATTAAGGAACATACATTTTTAAGAATCATATCTCGTACAGGGTCAATAACAAAATATACTGAAACTATTTTAACAGTGTATTCAATCTGAATCCACTCACTCCGCGTCACTGAACAACTTTCCCCAAGAAACATAATTCGAAATATGAAAAATAATTTCTGGTCTCCCATACAAGTAGACCGATCAGCTGATCTGAGTTTCTATGGAAACCTAAGAATTATTTTTCATATTTCGATATATGTTCCTTGGGGAAAGTTGTTCAGTGTCATGGACTGAATACACCCTTAAAATAGTTTCAATATATTTATTTTATTAGGCGTTATATACATTCAAATTGAAAAGCTCCTCCTTTTTTGATGTCGTTTAAAAATGAAGTCGCCTCAGGCCAACGGTGCAATATGTGCATACCTTAATCTAGATTATGATAGAAAGAAAGAAAGAAAAAATGATTATTTGGTTCAAGTACTTATAACATTAGACACAAGACAAGACACACTTATGATAAGCTTGTTGCAGAACTATGTGTTTCTTTACATTCTAAGGCAATGTTTGTTTTAATTACAGGAGCTTTTTGTGCTCTATGTTCCCATTTATGTTTCAGGAGGCATCGCTTTCATCTCATACTCTCATGAATTGTCAATGGGCTTTGCTGTCGTATACTAATTCTGTTGTTCTTTGGGTTTGGGCATTTCTATGATAGAATAATTATATGTAGTTGTGATTTTTCCCTTCATTTTGGTAATATCGATGCTTGATTTACATTTTTACATTGCTTTTAAATGATGTTGCTATCAATCTGTTAAATTACAGATTTTCCAACTAAAATCAAACTTGTGAAAAGCTATTAAGTGACGAGGGCCACCTTTGTTAAAAGATAAAAATATACAAAATATATGATGATGATGAACATCTTTAAAGACAATGTACTCATATAATATTTGATATATTGATGTATATTGTATAAGTATCTATTATTTATATGTAATAATTTTACATAGGGAGAAATGGAGAATCGAGGGGAGGCCTTTGTTAAACAATGGAATCCAGTGGGCTCTACATATGTAAACCATCATAAATACTATGATGAGATGGTGATGGTGATATTTTTCTATATGGCTATTTCTATATGGTGACTATTTCTATAAATGACTATATGGTGGTCCTATTCTAAACCCGGAACCACTCGGGGTATGGTTACGGGTTCGAATATGACCACTGCATCTCTTCCTATGGATGTCGTAAGAGGAACCTAAAAGACTAGCACAAACATCTCGTGCTACAAATACATTCCCAAAGAGGGTTGACGTCAGGCAGGCGGCTGGTCGCAAAACTACAGCCAAGTCGTTTGAATGTTCCTGCTATTTCTTCTCCACTTTGCAAGGTCTTTGGCATGCTTGGGTGACCATTGACATGCATAATATATTTGGAGAAGAAAAAGCGGGAAAGCGCACCCCGGGCTCCAAAGCAGCGTAGTTTAGGATGCAACCGGCAACGCGCTTAGATGAAGAAGATAGGTATACTATGATGAGATAGGTGCAAAAATGCAGAGTTCTTAGTTCAATTACCAACAATTGTATACGTTTTATAGGCGAATTATTTTGTTACATGGTTCTATGATCTCGCTGTTTTTAATGGTTTGCATGTAGCAATAGTTTCAATAACCTCGAATCAAGATGTGTTTGTGCAACCAAGCAGAGTTTGCGTCATACAACTTTAATCAATTATCGTCTTAAATTTTAGTTTTGACACCTTGTGCTTTATAAGAAATAACTTGTTTACGCTAATTTTTACGTGTTTAATTTCACATAGATACTCGTATAACGTATTCTAAAGACGTAAGTAATATAAAATTCCGACGTCGTCAAAATGTTAAGTTTTTAATTTGATTGTAAATTCAACTTAAATTTTCCGGGGTCCAGTGCCCACATTTACGAAAAGCGGCCACTTTTGGCAAATGTGCGAAGAAAAGCTTCACGTTCTCACTTTGAACTGAAAACAGTTGTTCATAAAATAGTTTGAAGGGTTATCTAGGGCTTGGCAAAAACAAAATTTTAAATGATATCTCCATTTTCATTCAAATATTTTTTTTTTAAATGGGGGCAGCACTGGACCCCGGAAAATTCAATAATGGCCTTAAAAATTTGTTATGTTATATATAAACGGTGTCTGAAGCGGTCTTTTCCATGCTGGTCTGAAATAAATGAAAAAACTTTGAATGTACAGTTTGTTAATGACCTATAGAAAATGAACTAAGTAGAGTAAGAGAAAAATTGTATTCTTTCGTAACATCATCATCATCATCCAGGTCTGCAGGAGCACCCTCTCTATACTACAGAGCCATACTTAGCCAGAGCAGCCAGAAGATTTGGCCTACACTCTCCAGGCTAGCCAGACGGGTTGGAGAGGTCTCATTGGTGTTTAAAATTGTGTTTCCTAAGTCGCCTTCTATGACATCCACAAGAAGACTAGGAGTGGTCTTATTCTACTCTGTCGGGAACCACACGGCTTGTAATCATTCGTATAAATAAGTACATTTATTTGATTTGATACATGAGTAGATATAAAATTTATATGAATAGAATTCTAACGAAATCGTAACAATATAGAATAGTCAAATAATAAAAAACGTTTCCTTAAGGCCATACCTGAATTTTCCGGGGTCCAGTGCTGCCCCCATTTAAAATAAATCATTTCAGAGAAAACGTAGCCTTCATTTAAAATTTTGCAACTACCAAATCCTAGATAACCCTTCAAAGTATTTTATGAACTACTGTTTACAGTTTGAAGTGAGATCGTTAAGCTTTACTACGCACATTTGCGAAAAACTGTCACTTTTGGCAAATGTGCGTAGTAAAGCTTAACGTTCTCATTATAAACTGTAAACAGTAGTTCAATAAAATACTTTAAAGGGTTATCTAGGACTTGGTAGTTGCAAAATTTTAAATAATGTCTCCGTTTTCTTTGAAATGATTTATTTTAAATGGGGGCAGCACTGGACCCCGGAAAATTCAGGGACGGCCTTAACGGATTCTGTTGTATGGACAGTTTTAGGTATACAATATCTGTGTAATTACTGACCGGTTGTTGATATGTCGAAATAAGTTCTCGTACAGTCGTGACGTTTGTCATTGGCCACTAAAAATATTTTGCAATTTCATCCGTAGATAGGTAATAATTAGTTGCGACGTCGAATGCTAAACAGTGTTTTAGACGAAAAACGCCCGTTACAATCTTGCTGTCGTTTTCACAAAATATATGCGCTCTTACATTTTTCTGAGTACATCGGAAATGTGCTACTTTTTTTAAAATAAAACAGGAAATCTGTATTGGTATCGTTGTTATTAGTCTAGAATTGATGTAATGAATGTCACATTTGTGGTTAAGTATATATCGTGTAACAAAATATACTGAAAATATTTAAAGAGTATATAAATTCAGAAATATGAAAAATATTGTACTCAACTTGTATATGGGGGGTCAAAAAATGGGGCGGGGCGGGAAAATCTCGCCCGGGGCGCTGGTAGAGCTAAAACCGGCACTGCCCTAGTGTTTAAAACTTCAAGACTTTGTTGAAATTTTATTGACGAGTATTTGTCTATAGTTATCTTGGAAGTAAGTAACTAGGAAAAATATTTACTTACCTTCATATTGATATGCAACGTGAAGAACAAACACATCTTATTTAGTTTGTGGAGAATTCTACTACTCATATTTCTATAGGTAACATATACATAGTTTTACCTTTTTGCTAATTTGTTGCAGCAGAACTAATCAAAATCTTTTTATCATTCAATTGTTTGCATTTTATATAATACATTTATATATGTACATATGTATGTTTATTAATATATGGGTATGTATGTATGTAGACATGTATATAGTGCGTATATGCTTATCTTTAAGTGCCTATCGCTAATAAATTTATATCTGTTTATCCTAAAGCATAAAGGCTGCCTGAGTGAGAATGCATGCATTTGGACCATTGTGGTCAATAAATATTTAATAAATAAATACATAGTTTCATCATTAAGTACTCATAAATATTAGATTTGAGTACTTATAATTTGTCCCAATAAATAGTGCTCAATGTACCACCTTTGTATATAATATGGATCAACAGATAGTATGCACTTATCAGGAAATGAAGTTCTGTCGAGAAGAGATTAACTAATAACAAAAAATTGCGGAATGAGGGAAGATATTTGAGTAACAATTATACTAACTTTTGAATATTGTCTATAACATATTGTAATATTACATATTGTTTGTAACAATTACTTGTTGCGATGACTCTATAACGGTGTCCCGCAAATCGTCATTTCAACATAAAGAGAAGGCCAGCAGCATTACCCTTTACCAAGTATGGTATAGTTTGTAATGACCTTTCATACTTTCCCAGATCGCTGGGACCCTCGTAAAGTGTCCCTCACGGAGGTGTTCCGAGGGGTGCAGCTAGGATTGGAGGCAGCAATGGTGGAGCCTTTAACCCAAATCAATGGAGTCGTCACTATTCTCGACATGAAGGGATTGTCGTTGACGCAAGTCATGCAGTTCACACCGTCTTTCGCTAAAATGGTCATAGACTGGATACAGGTGAGAATTTCTTATATCTCTGATACTTTCGCAAAATGTCCCCCGCGGAGATATTACGAGCGGTGCGTGTGGGCTGGAGGCAACAATGGTGGAGCCTCTCACGCAGGTCAATGGAGTCATCTCCATCCTTGACATGTAGGGCCTGTCGTTGACGCAAGTCTTGCTGTTCACTACTTTCTTTGCCAAAATGGTCATAGACAGATAGAAATTAGTGTTTTGTTATTAAAACAGAGATTTTGGTATTAAATTGTCTTTTGTATGTTCGTTGAGAAAAGTACGTGTTCGGTATTACAGAAATTTACTCCTATTATTTTAAATTGTGAGGGGTTGGGACCGTTCAGATGTAACCAACCATAAGTTAGTCTGAATGATTTAGAATAAAGATACCTACTAAATATTACTTTAACAGATAATGTCTCTTTCCAGGACTGTGTGCCAATCCGTCTAAAAGCTGTCCATATTGTCAACCAGCCTTACATCTTTAATATGCTGTTCGCAATTTTCAAACCTTTCATGAGGGAGAAGCTTCGTTCCCGCATCCATTTCCACGGGACCAACTTTGATTCTTTGCTCTCACACATTGATGCCAAGGCAACGAGGAAGCGACACGGTGGCGCGTTACCTGAACCTGAGATTCCTGGAGATGTATTGTGGAAGATGTTGCATCACTACGAAGAAGACTTCAAGGGTAAGACATTGTAATTGTTAAGAAACTTCCTGTCTCTGCTCTGACTCAATCTGAGACAAATGGTTGGAGAGATGTTTTGGAAAGTATTGCAGCACTTCAGGGTAGATCTGATGGAAGTGTCCAGCTTACTGAAGCACAATCGAAAGACAACCTTATTTCTCTCTTAATTCTTTCATATTTACTAGGACTAAAGATTTCTGGATTTTCTAGGGAATATTATTATACAAGGTGGAAGGGATATGCCCGTAATAAATCGAACCACGAGCTATAATAGATGACTAAAGTATAATGAAATTAAAATAACAGTCAAAAATTCATTGACATTCCCATACAAATCGCCCGGGCGTGGCCGCACACTTTTGTATGGAATTGCCGAAAATTATTTTTGTTTTTTTTGGCTGTTATTTTAATTTTATTATACTATAATGGTATAGTATAGACCGTGGTTTGATTTATTACGGGTATGTCCCTTCCACGTTGTTTAAGCAAGCCGTATGGTTCTCGGCAGAGCTTAGAATAGGACCACTCCAAGTCTTGTTGTCCTAGTTGCTCGCTGGCAACGGGGCAAGATCCAAGCTACCAGCGGTTAGGGCTGCAAAGAGAGAATCTGACAATGCGTGCTGTGTCCAGGAGTATTGCCCTCTGAATCTAACCCTTGACCCAGCTATCTAACGGGAGAGTCTTAAGATGATGGTCAAGACTCTTCGCTATAAGACCGTTCGCCGATATGACTATTAGGGCAACAATATTCATAAAAGCATACAGAACCAGACACCTACACATACAAACAACACTGGTAAAAACAAAATGAAGTATGCCTACGCAAACAGACAAAAGTTAGTGCTCATTTCCATATAATATTTTAAAGTGCTAGTCTAATTAAATGTAATAAATCTTATGTTAGAAAATTCCTAATATAGTCTTGTTTTAGTGTATAGGTCTATTTTTGGTATAAAATAGAAACAGTAAACACAATAAGCGATTAAATCTAAGCTTTCCCTAGAAATTTCCAAGATTTTTTTCAACAACTTTTAATTGACGATATTTTTTGATTTTACTATAAGGCAATATTTCAATAACTAATACTTTTAAAACTAATAAATTTTATTAATATTAAGCAACTATTTAAAATTCTAATAGCATAAAATATCTATATGCTATCGATTTAGATTTCGTAATAATCTGAATATTCTAAATAAAAAGGAAAGTTTGAACGCTCAAAATAAAGAAACCATTGTATTTATTAACATGCTCTTAATACAAAAACGTTCTTGTGAATAGGCCTAACAACTTTTCAGAACGGTCGGAACATAAATAATCATTCCAAGTTGGTGCAAACAGCATAAAAGTGTAGAGTGTCGAAAAACGCGCCCTCGCGGCTGAGCTGAGAGGCGGGGCAGACAACGATCCCGGGATAATTTTTGCAGGTCATGTGAGCGGAGCCCAATACTAGGCAAGGGCCTCTTTCTTTCTCTTCCATTCCTGTTTGTCTGTTATTTTTGTGGGGAATATGTTACCATTAGTAGCAGCATTAGTATTTTCTCAAATAAGGTCAATAAATAAATACAGAGTTTTACTTTTTACAAAACATACGACGTTGTCCCAATTAAATTCTCCATTCCGAATAAGTAGGTTTTGACCGCTCTTTATTGTATTCAGTATAACCTAGATGTTTAACCAACATTGTTTTTAATGGTTGACTGCCGTTCACCTAATCGCTGGCTAAGCAGCTACTTAGGTTATTTGGTTAGGTAGATATCTTTTTAATGATTTCAAGGTTTTGGTTTTCTTATTGGTATATTTTTTGTTTCAGTGGCGAATTCCTATGGATATACTAGCAACAATAATAATAAGAAGTAACAAATGAAGATACTCAAAGCTTGACACTGCGATTAATGGGGATTTAATGTTACATACAATGTTATATTTTATAAGCGGGTGTAAAGTATACTTGTAGATAGCTTAGAATAGGATTATAGAATATTAGAATGCAGAACAAAAAAGCTCTAAAAGACAAGAGTATTGTGACCGTGGTATTGATTAGAAAACAAAAATGGGAAATATAGGGTACCTTAGTTTTAGAATTTGCTATTGTATCTGTTATATATAACATAAGATTAACATTGAGATTATTCTGCTGTGTTCCGTAGTCCCGTCCTTATACTGCAATCAATACTCTATAAAGTGGTAAATATATGTAGACATTTAGCTATTTATACAGATGAAGTATATGTATGTATACTTATTTATTACAATGTATTAAGACTGGAAAGGATGTGGTAAGGCTCATGGTGATGTAGAGATAACTTTATATTGTGCCTTGTTTTACTATGTAATATTGTGAAACTTGATTTTTTGAGATATTTGATAGGCTTTTGTATTTGTATGTGATAGGCCTATGTATATTATGAAATCATACATAATAGGTATGATTTCAAAATATACATAGGTACCTATTGTATTTTACAGAATCATACGTTTTTTTGTTGTAAAATATGTAGTAGGTATATATTTTATTTCACTTATATAAAATTGTCTAAAGAGCCACTAAATTTTATGTTAGAGAGAACAATTCTACACCCTAATTATCTTGTACTTTTATATCTGTGATAGACTCAAGACAGCTCTGTGTATCTTTACTGACATTTATTACTAATATTATGTTGATCTCTTGCTATACTAAAGCCGTTGTATTTTAGGACACATGTAGATACGCTTATATATTTTCTGCAGTATGCACTTTATTTTTTAAGCACGAAATTTTGGGGATATTTACACAAATAAAAATATTTTTTGCAATTTTTTTTTTATTATCAAAATAATTTTCATATCTATACCAACATGTAAAGTTTTACGCAAAAACTTGAAACACCTTATTTTTTCCACATCAAAATAATTTAACGTTATTCGAACAACAATCAAAAATATCTACCTAACAATCATATTTTTTTTTTGTAAGGATTACGAAATGTGATGTTGTTTCCTATACTTATAAAATTTTACATTTATACAATGCTTCCCTGTAGTAGGCATATTTTTTAATTGTACTTAAAGGGATATTATAGGTAGCTCTATCAGGTTTTATTTTTAAGAAAGCTTGTAACTAATGAAAGTTATGGTTCCACAGTATTTAATTTGCATGGCATGTTAATACAAGAAGGTTAAAAAACATAATATATATACATCACAGCCTAGATAGGCATCAGATTCACAGTTAGACATAGGGATGTACCTACGAAGTGTATTTAAGTCTTCTTTACTTTAAAAAAAATGCATTAGTTGCCGTACTGAAGTCGATAATACTAGCTGTGTTTCATCCAATGCCTTACAAATAGAAATGAAATAATAAATCCTTTCGTTGAACAACAATGGATTTCTATACAAAATTGTACTGTTTTTTTATACTAAAGCTATTTGTTAACATAAAATATAAAAGTATTCTAGGTACTATATCTACGTAAAATGTTTGAGTTGAAAATATAAAAAAATATTATTAGGAATTTAAACATTACTAAATTACTCATTAAAAAATAAAGAAATATCGATAATAATCGATCTATACTTGTTCTAATATACATAATTACTTTCTAAGATTAAACTCAAATTATATAACCAACCACAAAGAGGTAATTTACGATGGCAAAAATTCAACTAAATTTTTTCATAAGCTGACTGAATAAATTAAGTTAAATTTTCAGCAAAAGTTGCTTTCATTCCGACATTTCAAGAAAAGCATGCGTGATTTATGCATACTCGTACCTTATACAAAACTAGAAAAATAAGAATACTTAACTAATTATGGAATGTTTATTATAAAACACATAGATATTTGTGTAAATATATATACCCATTTTCATTATAGATACGTGAAAAAAACAGGAAACAGACAATATTACAAACATTTGAAGTTTTAAGTGTAAGTACTTAATGATATATAAATCGACTGTCTATTTCCCGTTCTCATATTGTTTTCAAATCTAGAGAATAAAGATTGACATTTTCACCCAAATGATTTCGCTTGTAACATTATATATATTTATCTTTTATACATAATATACAAATTATTAAAATATACAGAGCAACAATTGTTCATAATCGACGACAAAAGTAGGATAATAAAATCTGATAGTTTGAATTCTAGAAAATAATAGAGAGACTCAAACGAATCTAGTAATACCCAGTAATATCTAATACCCAGCAATATAAAAAATTTACAATTATTAACAACTTAGAATTTAATTGCCTACTTTTGTTGTTAACTGTACTTACTACGGGTCAGTGTAAACTGACCCGTAGTAAGTACAGTTAACTGAGACGAGACGAGATGTGACAAAATTTTAAAAAAATTTGAACTTGTTTTCTAAACAAAAAGAGTGAGATGCTTCCCAGTGGGATTTGAACCCTCAACCACCGAATCACAAGGCAAAAGCCTTAACCACTGGACTACGGAAGCAGTCAACTGTCGTTGAAATTAGTATCTTTTTTTATTTAGGAATAACAAACAGTTACAAAATACAATTTTATACAATGTATTTCTCTCTATTTATTTATTTGTGCTATAAACAAGTTCTACATTTCTTCAAATATGCGCGCCACGTCGCGTCGCGTCTGGGTGTGAACGGTCCCTTAGGCCCATGCTTAATATATTAAGTTATCACGATATGTTTCATCAAATATCACACTTGCATTGACATCTCCCACTTGTGGTTACTTCTTCTTGTATCCATATGAATTAATAGCTGTAACAAAAATGAAAATATGTTGTCAGTATTGATAAGTTCTTATCAATATCGTCTGAATATCTGATGTTGTCTGAAGGGTATCTATAGCTTCAGACGACACGTGTCAGTTGTAGGGGTTACAACCTAGTAGAATAAATAATACTAACGTACAGAAGTCTCACTCAGCAAAGAAATTCAAAGAAATATCTACTCAATGTTGCTAGCGATATGATTTAATTTAGCTCACGTCAGAACTCAGCACCTTTCACATAGACACCTAGACAGCCATTGCAAGCCAATTTCATTCTTATTACTGTGGACAAACGATACGTATAACTGAATTTACCACCCGAAGGGGCCGCCTGCGCGCATAGTAATAATGTAGGTACATTTTCGATACCTAAACGGGGAGTGACACAGGTCTGGTAGTACGTCGATTACTTTGGTTATTCCTTGATATATTGTCTAAGGTTTAGCTTGGTTCAACCATTCCAGATTTTAATTTTTTAATCGTTTTTCTTCTTGTATCAATAATATAAACATTTTGAAATTGATATTCAGGTTGACTTTTGAACCATCAGCCAAATTTTTGGTGTAAGTTCAGTCCATGATATTGAACTACTTTAAAAAATCAGTACTTAGTCGAATGGATTTTGTACGGACTGATGAAATTTTTTTAACGAATTTTCAATATTTTTTTTCATAGAAAGTAGGTAGTTAATTATCATAGACTGATTTTGCTTCAAAAAATTAACTGGTCGTTAAAAAGTCACCCTGTGTACGTCATGTCTGTTTCTTTTGGAAGCTTTATCTATGCCCATTAGTTACACTCTTCATCACTGGAGAACTTCGCATTTTCGTAACCGAAAACCTCTTTTACTTATAATCTTTTAGTTTGAAATAAACTTTAGTCATTTATTTCTTTAACAAAAAAAAACAACCGACTTTATTTTCTTATAGGAGTTTCTTCCATATCTCCAAAGTTCTTTATCATATCTTCATTAAAGAATATGGGACCAACTTGGTATTAGGAAAGGCTTTTTTGGCACAATTGGCAAAGATATCGCGTAACACACAAAAAAAATACAGTCGAATTGATATCCTTCCTTTTTTGAAGTCGGTTGAAAAACTTACCACTAAATTCCTGGTCGCACATGAGTAGTAGCTCCAGCCACTGCGCGCCCGTCACTCTCGGCAGAGTAAGGGTGCCGCCATAGCACTCGGGCAGGCACTTCGGTGACACGTATGAATGCAAGAGGTCTCGGTCGCTGCCGATGAAGATGATGCGAGACCGCAGCTTCTCCTGGAGGAATGGCTTGAACAGTTGGAACACCATGTTGAAGATGAACGGCTGGTTGACTATGTACAGTCCCTTCACTCTCAGCGGTATGCTTTCCTGGAACAAGCAAGTTTGGTTATCGTTGCGTATCATCAATCAATTATCAACAGGTATTTTGTATTTTTAGTCTCCACTGCAGGAGCACGACCCTCTCTGTACTACCAAAGCCTTACTTAGAGCAACCAGAGGATTTGGCCTACACTCTCTACGCTGGCCTGACGAGTTGGAGAGGTCTCATAGATGTTTATACCTAAGCTATGTTTAGCAAGTGTTTCTTAAGTCGCCTTCTTTGACATCCACGGGAAGACTTGGAGTGGTCCTATTCTACTCTGCCGGAAACCACATTGCAAGTTGCGTATAACGCGGTTGAATAACAGGTTTCCTGTCCCATTAACACATGCGACGAACATACAGATACACTATCACGTCTTTATCCCGAATGGGGCAGACAGAGCATGTTGGGTCTTGCGGCTCTAAGCAGACAGAGCCCATGGCTGCAAGAACCAAAGGCCACTTTTAGCATGATAATGGGTGGCAAGATGAAAAATGAATCAAAATAATGATTTTGATAAATTTTTCCGTCTTCCCGCCCATCACTATCGGTTGCTAGCCGCATCGCCTATTCCCTCTATCGGCTTTACGATCTGCGCGGGAAGAGAAGCAGCTGGAACATTCTAAGTTTTTCTTTTCTCCCAGACCAGCATGGAAGTTTTTATATATTGTTCTCGCATTAGGAAATTATAATATGTAACTGCGCTGAGATAAGCTTTACCTATTGATATTTTGTTAGATTTTTTATTTTAACTTTATTGAGCCAAAAGCTACAGTAGGCAAACTTAATGCTAAAGCATTCTTTCCGAGTCAACCTTTAGGAAAAGAAAAACAGATATGTAAGATAGTTGGCGTCTAAATGACAGATAAATAGATAGATACAATATCCAGATATGATAAGTACTTTTGAATGATCTTACATATATAACGTATACTTAATCAGAAAATTTTATACAAATCACACTAGTCTTCCTATTTTTTCTTGTAATGTACTAAATATTCTCGGATAAAAAAAACGACGGGTTGCACTCCGGGAGTGCCGGCAGAAGTGAAAACTTGAATATTAACGTTGTGCATTTTTGATATTTTGGAATGGTTAGGGAATAATTTTATTTTTATTATTATTTATTTTTATTTTACTCTTTATTGCACACAATTTAACAAATTATACATAAATAATAGAGATAAATTTTAGCATACAAAAGGCGGCCTTATCGCACAGCAATCTCTTCCAGGCAACCTTAGGGTAGTATGGATACAAAAGAAATTTAGATATGTTACAGGTGAGGTGCAATATTTCAAAGGAGATATACAAAAAAAATATTATAGATACATATGATACATACTTATATAAAAAATATTTACATATATATATAATATTAATAAGGTAGTGTACACGAAAGAAAGTAAGAACCTAAACAAGATGCGAAAGGAAAAGAGTGACTTACAAAGAAGAAAGGAAGTGTGATTTGACATTGCACGAATTGCTTTAATTATCAATATAAAAGTACTATAATTTATGTGGTAGAATACAATATTTATTTATTGCGCTATAGTACACAAACATGATAATTTATATTACATTAAAAAGTGTCCTGACGCGAATTTAACATTTTTTACCCATTACAAAAAAAGTGCACGGCGTTGTGCACTTTTAAAGAAGTTGCTAAAGAAGTTTTCACTTCAAAAATCTCATAGATAATATCGGAATAAAAAGGGATATTGAAATAGAAAATATATGCAATATAAAAATTTGTTACGAGTTGGGTATGAAGACTATGTACTCACAATATTAATGTATACATCGTGAAAGAGACATATACGTAATAAATCAAAGCACGGGCTATACTAGATGAATAAAGTATAACGAAATTATAATACAGTCAAAAAACAAAAAAAAAAACTGACATTCCCATATAAATCGTCCCGAACGGCTGTACACTTTTGTATGGAAATGCCAATTTTTTTTTCGTTTTTTGGCTGTTACTTAAATTTCATTATACTATAATGATCTAGTATAGACCGTGGTTCGATTTATTATGGGTATGTCCCTTCCACGTTGTATATAAGCATAGCTTTCAAATTTTCAATAAATAACATACTGATAGTGGATACCGCATAGTTGATATTTCACAGGTCTTACATAATATTAGTGAAGTCATAACTACGAGTATATTCGAATGTGCATATATTAAAGACATCTTTGTTCATACCTAAGGTCTATTAGCACTTCTCTTTTAGTAAAATTAACGCTATTTTTCCGGACTTTATATTAATTATCATTATTGCTTCAATATCTTTTGCAAATAGGTACACGCTACCTACTTGCATCTAACAATTACAAAGTCATAAATGTAGTTTCTTTCATTGTTATATTTAGTCATGAAGCAGTATCTACATGATAGAATTATTTCTGTTGTTTATTCTATTTTTTTATTATTATCTTGACGAAAGCTTATTATTATCTTGGCGAACGCGTGAATTGTGACACCAAAGGGCAGCTGACCCGGGTCAGCTGCCCTTGGGTGTCGCCTGCCCAAGAACATCGCTAGCCGATGATCTGGGAAAAGCTCGGGAACAGCCGATGGATCCCCGTCAGCTGCCCTTGGCAGTCGCCTGCCTAAGAACATAGCCGATAATCCGGGAATGGGATCCATCGGCTTGCTATGTTCTTGGCCACACCTGTAACACGGAGATCGGTGCCACTTAGTGGTCTCTTTACAATTGATGGACCATTTTAAAAAAAGACCACAGTGTCAGTGATCTGTGTCTCAGGCCCCAACATGACAGCAAGAAAGACTCAAGTCAATACTTGTGGCCAGTCACGATCCACAACCACGCCACGGCGCCACAGATCTCTTATCAAGGTCGTCAAGGTAGACATGGCAGCACAAAGAACACCGTATAATGTACTTAAGTCAGTACCTGTAGCCAGTCAACGATCCTCTTAGCGAAGGGTGGCGTGAACTGCCACACCTGCTGCAAAGAAAGCCCGTCCATGTCAAATACGACCACGGCGCCACAGATCTGGGTTTCCGGCTCCAACATAGCAGCCTCCAGGAACAGCACACAGCCCTTGAATACCTCGTCCAGCGAGCACTTGTTGTGCTTCCATTTTTCTGTAATCAAAAAATAATAATATGTTACGTTCCTATGCTAGACCGCTAATCCTGAGGATCTGGGTTCAATCCCCAGCCAGGGCAAGTTCGAAAATGGCCTTTTTCAAATTGTCCTGGGTCTTGGGTGTTTATCTATACATGTATATATCATAAATAGTATCGTTGAGTTAGTATCCCATAACACAAGTTTCAACTTACTTTGGGGATAGCTTAATCAGTGTGATTTGTCCCTATATATTTATTTATTTATTAGGAAGCTTCATTATTTCTTCTTCTTCATTACTTCTTCTTCGGCATTTTTACTTCTAATTACGTCCTTTTTATTGAAGAATCGTATGCGGTAAGTGCTCGAAAAAATTATGGTTTCAACTTTTAAAACGTATCTACATTACGTACCTACGTAACCGTTCAGGTTTATACACATATGTATTCTATACATCGTTGATGAATAACATTCATCCAGAATATTAAACTTTTTAACAAACTAAAGTACCTACCTACATTACTCGTACATATTTTTCAGTTATCGGATAGATACTAACATCACTTACGGAATAATTTCATAAGCAGTGATAATTTAGTACCTTTATAAAAAGTTAGATACTAAAAATTAACACCTACAAAAACTTTGACCGTGAACGTGAGCCGGACATCGCTCCACGGCTAAGTACTAGTGTTAGAAGCTATTTATAGTCATCATATCAATAACTAGGAGAAGAACATAGTGATTGTCAGTTGCTTTGCGTAACATTGTCTCAAAATCTACCTATGCTTTGATTTATACAACGTGGAAGGGACATACCCGTAATTAATCGAATTACGATCTAAACTAGATCATAGTATAATGAAATTTAAATAACAGCCAAAGAACAAAAAAAAATTCAGCTTTTCCATACAAATGTGTGCACCCACCCGCTCGGGCAATTTGAATGGGAATGTAAATTTTTTTTTGGTTTTTCGACTGTTATTTTAATTTCATTATACTATAATGGTGTAGCCCGTGGTTTGTTTTATTACGGGTATGTCCCTTCCACTTTATATGTTTCAATAATTATACAGGTACACAACAAGTTTTACATCATACTCGTATCATAAGATATCACATGGTTTTTATTTAGGTGCGTGTATGTGACGTCAAATCAACGGACGCTAATGACATATCATCTTAGACCATATCATTTCCATCCATACTGCCCACACTATACGTTATGTAGTAATTTTATTGTTGTAATAGCGCATTATATGTCAACTTATCAACAACTTATATGGCATGGAAAAAAACATTTTGTTTAAAGCAGAAAATTACGCCACGCCATACGCCATATGCGTATTTTGTACATATGAAATTTGTCTAGCAAGACGATGCAACATTACAAAATAAAATAATATCAAAATATGATTCATATAATTATATATATATATATATGCGAAGAGCACCTGCGAATATAAAGTGCTCTCCGTGGAATAGGCCAGGTGCTATTCGCCCAGGTGCTATTCGGGCGGGTGCTCTAAGTGGCAAACCTCGTTTACACTACATAGTACCTACCTACTTAAAAAAAATAAAAAAAAAATAAAAGCCTGCCTATTGTTTCTTAATTTATTAATAAGTATGATTAAGTTTATGTCAAACATTTAGCAACTGTTGAATTTTGAAGGTATGTATTCTTTCTCGAGTCCAAAGATAAAAAAAATAACAAGTTAGTAAGTATCTTATTCATCTGAGGTAATTTTCATGTGGTACTTACTCAAACCATGAAATCTAAGTAATTGATCATATAATCTATCGAGTAACGTAACTATATATGGTATATAGTTACGTTACTCGATAGATTTATTGCAAACCCAAATCCAGCCGAGACATATCAGATTTTATCGCGTAATAACTCTGTTATGATGACTCTTATATCAGATGGTTAGGTAAGGCCATATAGAGACAAAACATCAATTTTCCTGCTTATTATAGACACCACTTACTACTTTATGAATTCTTAGCAGCTTCTACTTACTTTATAAATTCTAAACAATAAAATCCAAACAAGGAAATGGGTGAACTTAGCATTCTGAAATGCTAAGTTCACCCATATTAGCCATAGAGCTGACCCTAAAATAGTATAAAATGCATAGTTTTACAATACAAAAAATTTACTGAAATTATTTTAAGGGTATAACTAATTCAGTTTATGATACCTAAAAACTTTCCCCAAGGAACATACATCGATATACGAAAAATTTTTTTTGGTATCTTATACAAGTTGACCCATCTGATACGAATTTGAATGGAAAGTAAACAATTTTTTTTTCATATTTCTCTGCATGTTAAATGATATTATTATATAATATTATTTATAATTATATACTATTATTATATATATTTATATCTATATGTATGCATGTATGTATTTTTTTATACTTATATATATTATGAACCTGTTATTATTTGTTATTGTATTTTAGTCATGTACACCCCGTCTGCTAACGTATCTTTATATTCTCTCCATCCATCGGTTGTCTGGAAGAAATCGCTTTTAACGATAAGACCGCCCATTGTACATTTTAATGTATTTTTTATTCTTATTGTATATTTTTCTATTCTTGGTTTACAATAAAGTATTACTTACTTACATGTTTCTTAGAGAAAGTTTTTCCGTTTCAAATATGATGAACTGAATACACCCTTAAACAGTTTCAAAATATTTTGTTAGTCGTTATATGCTTAGGCAGTATCTCATCACACTAAATTGAATGAAGAACTTCAGTGTTAAAATTACAACAAAGCTCTTATTACAAAATTAGCAAAAGGAACACTTACTTCCTAATTCCAGCACGAGCACCCTTCGGCCGTGCTGGTCTCTTGTTGGCAAGACCGTGAGGATATTCTGGTTAAAGATGTTGGTCTCCTTGCTGGGTACCAGGCCGTCGTACTGCTTGTGGTGCTTCAATTTGAACGCGTAGTAGCGTTTGATCTGAAATATTGTTTTATTAGTGTGACTTGACAATCCGATTTATATTTATTTAGAAAAAATAGGGGCGCCGATAGAAAAAAATTAAAATGAATTATTTGAACATTAAAACTGTTTATGTGAATGTAATAATGTATGTGATGTTCAGCTAAAAGTGCGACATAGCCGTAGATCGGCCAAAATTAAAGATATCTCTATGGAAGGTCTTAAAATGTGCAAGGCGTGGAGATCTACCGTACGGCGCTTAAATTTTGAAAATCAGTGGAAAATATTTTGAGAAATTTTGAAAAAAAAAACCGAAAAAAATTGAAACATTTTTACAACTTACTGGACAAAAATTACAATGACTTTTTTTCGGGAGCCTTTATGAAAATTCGCAAAAAACTGTATCTGGGGATTTAATTGGGCTACAAAACAAGCATATTGGGTAGATGATCGGACGAAAGATGTGGGCTACGGAGGTCACCAAAGAAATGCAACGACAAATATTTTTCTGCTAAAATAATTTTAATTTGGCAACGAGATTTGTGTTATTTTATTTTCAATGTACTCTGATAGTTGTTTTGAGCGTGAAATCTGTATTTTGTTTATGGTAAAGAGGAATGTAATTTCTAAAAAAAGAAAAATAATTCAAGCATTTTTAAAATTTTCGCTATTACCTACATCCCTATTTATATCCTAGTTTCTTCTCTACCGTAAGGATAAAAAATCGTGATTTTTTAAATATTTATATTTATCAATTTTTTTAAAAGCTATAAAAGGATAGATGGATTTAGGGAGACCCAAAGTCCTAGTAATCCATGACTTATAATGAACTTGTATCTATTACGTACTTAGGTACATCTTAAAGTTAAATCTAAGTAGGTATATACGACTACCTAGGTATGTTAATTTACCTTGCGCTTGTTATATTGTCGTTAGGAAAACAGTGCAAAAGGTTGGACCATGCACGTTATCGTGTTTATTTAACGCTGTAAAATAATATTAATAGATAGGTACCTACGTTAACAGAAATTGTAGCTACGCTATTTAATATTTTATACATATGTAGTTACCAAAGTTTTCGACTTGATGTAAGCATAAGCATCTCGATACATTTACTATCGGGATGCTTATAACGCAAGCAATATTTCGAGGTAAGTTGATCTTTCCAAGAGATACATTTGGGGAAAATCAGTAAGTATATCCTTTTTTATAAATGAGAAACATGCATAAAAAATAATATATAAGTACCTTAAAAGAATGGAGGGAGTCAGCCAAGGATAGAAGTTATTGGAAACGAAAAGGGGAGGCTTTTGCCGAACTATGGGACATAATTGGCTATTAAAAAAAAGTAAGTAATAAGTACATTCGAAGTCGCTTTAAAAAAGGAAGAGATTTTCATTTGTAAAACACCATTCTTTCTCAGGTAGGATCTCCATAACTTCAATTTTAATTATATAGGATATCCTTACTTTATCAGAAACTGAATTGAACAAAAATTATTAAATAATTAATTGGGTATTAATTAAAAATAAATTGGCTAATAATTTAAAATAATAAAAATTTAAATTAAAGAGCGTGTGGTCCATGAAGAACCAAGGTTTAAAAACGTTGCTACGAAAGATTGGAGCTGCGAAGGACGGTGGCTTAATCCGATCAGCCTTTTGACGGTCTTGTAGCTTGTAGGCATAAACAATTTGCTTACCAGATCGTGAGCGCTATCCGGGTAGAACTTGCAAGGTCTCAGGAACCTCACTAACCACGCATCGTTGTCCAGAGGCACGTATAAGTCTTTGTCTTCTGCAAAAAAAAAGTATTGTTTGAGTATTATTAGGATATTAGTTAGAAATAAGCTTTCTGTAGTCACAAATCATCTGCGTTAGGCATAATTTAAAGTAGTTTTCGTAAAAAAAGTTATTATTTTTGGGGTGCAAGGTAAAAACAGTACCTTACAGAGGTGATCTGCCAAAACAAAGGCTTTTGCCTAGCTTGGGAACTCAGTAATTTAATTATGTACTTAGTTGTAAGGACTGTGTAAAATAAACTCTAAGTTATAAAATAATCAATTTTTATTTTATTATCACTTACTTGTCTGTCCGTCCGTTTGGCACAGATAATTTGCTATGAACCTTTTTATTTTAAAATACAGATCATAGTTCTCTACCACGATTTTTTTTTTAATACAGATTATAGTTCTTTACAGATTATATGAGAAGTAGGGAACCCTCTTCATGTTAGTTTAACTTGCACTTGACCAGTTTATTTGTTATTCATTTTAGAGCCGAAACAATAGCCGTTTATCAGTTGTTGTAGGTACACAAGTTCTATAAGTACTTAAGTATATAACAAAATTATCAATTTTATGCAATGAGGCGTACTCAGAGACTCAGGCCCTAGATACAAGCTACTCAAGGTCCCTACAATCTTCATTTTGTTAAAAAATATTGATTTGATAAAACAATTATTCATCAACGTTGACAAGAAACCTGTTCATAAGGAGCAGGTGTCAAGGAAGAAATCATTATAGTTACTTAAGTTAAATCGAACTTGAAAATAAAAAACAAAACAACAATGTACCTACGTATGTAATTAACGAACAGTAAACGCCTCAAGGCGTAATGAAGGCGTCAGTCTAATGTCTTGACTACTTACGAGTATATCATAACTATAAACGGATTTTCCTTATAAATAGTCATCAAACAACACATTATAAGAATCATCAAAATCTAAGCTCCTTTGACAAAAAGTTACGATCTTTCAAATGTTTGACATCTATCAAGGAAAACTTACGAAAATTAAAAACAGAGGTGTGCCTATAATGATTAATGATAAAAGACCTTTGAAACATCATATCTTTTTTATTCTTCCGAGGTATTTTTTGTGTCAAGGAACCAATATTTTTATGTTTATGTAATAAGGTTGAGTTTCGTGTGTGTTCGCACTGAGAGGTTAATAATCTAATCTGATGACGTAGGTATACATAAACAAGCAAACAGAAATCAGAAATAGGGGCAAGTTGTTAGCATATCGCCTATTTAGATAAATACTCAGGATTACCCCCAATCGATTTGCGACATAGCTATTTTTAGAGTCTACTTATCGGCCGCAGTTGTTATTAATAAAAATATATAAAAAATAAATAATAAAAAAGTTGAATAACGGAACGGAACGTTTCCGAAACTGGCGATGCCTTTAGATTCGAGACGATAGATAATTTTCTCATGTGTTGGTTGACGTCTTAAATTAAATCAGACGTCATTGAATAAAAAAGGTAACAAAATAACATTCCTTCAAACGTAGTCGGGTAAAAAACAGTAAACAAGGAAAATACCTCTTTTTGTAAATCGAATGATCACCAACTGTGTTCGAGGTAATTGGCCTTTGATCATGATGACCAATTCGGCCATCGCACACTCCTACTTACATGCCTTTTTTATCAAAGTTGGACTTCCCGTGAACCTTGATTCATCACAACGTAATTTATCTGTAGATACATTTTAAGAAAAATATATAAGATGAAATCACTTATCGTGATTTACATACATGTAAGTAAGTATAGTAATCACGTTTTTGTTTTTTACCCTTACTATCTAGACTAGGTCCAGTCCATAGCCATAGACCAAATAGACAACAATTCTAAGTGATGTGGGCGCGTAAAACAAGAGTTAATCAAAATTGTGACGGGTTCAAACTCTAAATTTCGCCTATTCCTTCGATCAACTTTTACGATCTGCAACGCTTTTTTGTTATTAGCATAAAGGAGGTTAGAGTAGGTCTTATGCATTTCCAGTTCGGCTACAGTAACTTTTTTTATTATTCCCAGCACCTAACTAGTAATCATTTCAGCCTAACCTCTGTCAATCAGATAAGCTTTTCAACCTGCTTTCTGTATTTTTATTGGAAATTTCCTAATCACGCGTCATGACCTTCCCACTCAATTGTAAAAAATATTTTTAGAGGCCCAAATTACTGCAGGATTGACCATATGTTACAGGCGAGAATCTAACGATGAACGACTTATTGACAGTCAAGAGCCGAATATCTACTCCTCTGGTAGATTTCCAAAAGAACCAAACCTCGATATCGGAGTAGATAAAATTACATTTCACCTCTGTTTACATAGTGATTTTTCCGCATGAAAGGTTAAAAGTCATTATAGTAATTATCACTCTAAGTTACATGGGTTAGACATAAATTGCAATGAGCAAGTATTTATTATAATTTGATGTGTCTGCTCTATGACATGCATAATCTTCGTACATAAAGATTACTTACTATATGTATTAGGTATTATGTTTTTATACAAAATGTAATAAACAACTTGTACATAGTAAACGCAGCGGCGCGCGGTGGCCTTGTGTAAAGGTCCATACGAAATTACAAATGCGCGGCGCCGTCGCAGCAGCGGTGGTGCCGCGCAGCCCGCGTGCCATGAGTCTTGCTTGACTGTCTTCTCAATCAGTTGTGCTCGTTCCGAAACGTTGTTTTCATAATAGTTTCCGCTCTTTTAAATAACAATATTAAATTTAATATTTCACATAGGTATTATCATAATAATAAGTGTCCGTGCGGTTCCCAGCAGAGTAGAATAGGACCATTCCAAACTTACCCATGGGTGTCGTAGAAGGAGACTTAGGAAACACAAGCTAAACAAAGCTTATAAACATCAATGAGACCTCTCCAACTGGTCTGGTCAATGTGGAGAGTGTAGGCTAAATCCTCTGACAACTTTGGCTAATATACCTATGGGTCTTGTAGTACAGAGAGGGTCGTGCTCCTACAGTGGAGACTAAATAATAATTACAGAGAGACACGTTTCTTGTATGACGACCCCTTTAATATTTAACAGTATCTTATTTTTAATATTTTTTATTATGGTGATCATAGTAATACATAATCCGTGAAAAATTCAAGTATATAGTTAATGCCATTATAAAGATCTAGTTAAAAACGCTAAAAAAACACGTTTTTATGTGAGACCCTCTTAAATTTTTTTTTATTTTTATTTTTAGTATTATTTGTTATAGCGGCCATAGTAAAACATAATCTGTAAAAATTGCAAGTATCTAGTAAATGCCATTATAAAGATCTAGTTAAAAACGCTGAAAAAACACGTTTTTTGTATGACGACCCCCTTAATTTTTTTTTATTTTTAGTATTTTTTGTTACAGCGGCTACAGTAATACATAATTGGTGAAAATTACAAGTGTCTAGCTATTACGGTTCAAGAGATAGAGCCCTGTGACAGACGGACAGACGGACAGACGGACAGACGGACAGATGAACAGATGGACAGACAGCGGAGTCTCAGTAATAGGGTCCCGTTTGCACCCTTTGGGTACGGAACCCTAATAAAAAAAGAATCATCAAATTCAGTTCACAATTGGCAAAGATATCGCGTAACAAACATACATAAAAAAAATCATTCGAATTGATAGCCTCCTCCTTTTTTGAAGTCGGTTAAAAAGACCTGATGATGATTATCATAATAACAATAAACTGCCTGCAATATTTCTTCTTTGAAATGCAACTGAAAATGAAACTATTTATTATTTACATAAATATTAGAACACGACTTAGTACCTTTTAGCAGTCTTCTCAGCTCCTCCACGGCCGGTTTGACGACCTCTGGCGTCTCCCTCAGTTCCCTCCTGGCGATCTCCCTCACGGACTCCCTGGGCTCGTCCAGCTCTATCTGGAGGAGGAAGTCTCCTAGTTGCACCCCTGGCAACTTCTCGATGTCTGATAACATGTGTTGAGACACTGGAACAACAGATGTCATAGATGAATAAACTTATAAGTAGGTAATCCTATTGCAAGCTATTATTTACTTAAAACGTTCTTATGTATGTATATTATATGCAAAAATTGTATTTTAATATACACACAGGTAGGTATTTTGTATATGTGAAGAGTGTCAGTGCAGTCCAGTCTCATATCCAGTCCAGTCACTCTTGATAAGTGCAAAAATATTGGGTAGTAGATTTTGAACCGTTGGCCGATGCGGCAGAATGGATCTTGAATGACGGTCACGTATTTGGTGGTCGGACGACCTGAGCAAGGTTGCAGGAAAACGCTGGATGCAGGCCGCTTCCGATCGTCATTTTGGAAATCCTTCGGGGTGGCCTATGTCCAGCAGTGGACTTCCTGCGGCTGATATGATGATAAATGATAATCTTTTGGCATTCTCAAATAAGGAAGTAATATTGCTAAGGCCGAATATCATAAAACACACCCTCTAACACTATATAGCAATGTACCCGTGTAAGAGGACGCATATAAAAATGCACCTACGTGGGGGTGCATTTCCAAGTAGATTTACTTAGTTAAAAATATCTTATAGAAAAAAATATCGTACTTATATAATGTGGCACATAGCCACAATCATAAATAATCTTTGCATAACTAATATATACCGATTTATAAAAAATACGTACGTTTATCATGTGAACTTACGCACCGTCAATTTTTTTCCTGGTTAGATCCACAAAAACATTAATTTTAATATAACACCTTCATTTATAATCCTGTTGCTAAATACTCAAATGGCCAAAACTTAAATTTTACTAATTAGCATTTGTTCAACTGCAAGAGCACGTTTGCATTGAATTTATTAAAATTTATTTGGTTCTGACCAAAACATTCACGATAATAACTTAGAGGTCACTTTTCGGGGTGAACTGCCTATAATATGCCTTATATATGGCATTACGCAAGGCATGACAAAATTGACCAAGGCTATAGAAAATAAAATAAATAGGATATGGACTGGGTCCGAAAAATATTATTTTATTTCGTTTGTTAGTTAGATTATCCAAAAACAATGGACACATTTTTTTCAGTTTATTAAAGTACTAAAAAATCACAAAGATACTGCGTATCGAAGTTTCTGAGTGGTGGCGTTAAGGCCGTGCCTGAATTTAAGAAATAAGAACGCTAAGCTTTACTACGCACATTGGCGAAAAATGGCCACTTTTGGCAAATGTGCGTAGTAAAGCTTAACGTTCTCATTATAAACTGTAAACAGTAGTTCATAAAATATTTTGAAGGGTTATCTAGGGCTTGGTAATAGCAAAATTTTAAATGATGTCTCCATTTTCTTTGAAATGATTTTTTTTAATGGGGGCAGCACTGTACCCCGAAAAATTCAGGCACGGCCTTAACGCGAAAATCTTATTAGATCGTGACGTCATGGGAAATTCAAATGCGCTGTATCTTCGTAATTTTTTGCTAATCAGAGAAAAGAAAAAAAAACCTACAATATTTTTAATAATCTTTTGGGTGCGTGATGAGCCAAACATATTTTTAGTCCACATCCGTAGATATCTGTAATTTATGATTATTAACGGATTTAGTCTATTATTTTTTTTTCGTGGTCTTCATACAAAAAGTAGGAGTTAGCTACACATATACAATTTAATTGCTTCGTTTACTATGTTTATTGTTATTATATTTTAAGACACATCCAATCATAAAGTAATGATTTGGTTTTTCGTGTTTATGTGGCCAACAGTAGTGTCTGACATAGCTTGACTGCCATACTGCCGTTTGTTGCCGCTTCTTCTGCACTTGCACCTAGGAAGCCGCGTAAACTTAGCTGTAAGTAACGGTTCGACGTCAACATTTGTGCAAAACAAAACAAAGTGACTATTATTAAGAGATATTATAAATATCCTATGATAATAAAGATATTTTGAATTTTTTTGAATTTTTAATACAATGATGATAGCCGAGAGCAAAGGCTTAACGTGCCTTCCGAAGTAGTTTAAAAAAGTAAGTAATTTTGAATTAAAGCCGTCTAAACGCGAACTAACTTTAGAACTTGGTTTAAACCATTGTCCGCCAAAAACAAGAAGACCTCCTGCAATATGGTCACCTTCTCTTTTAACCGACTTCAAAAAAGGAGGAGGTTCTCGTTTCGACTGTGTGTTTGTTTATGTATGTTTGTTACGCAATATTTTCGCCTATTGTGAACATGAACAGATTTTAATGATTCTTTTTTTATTGAAAAATGCAACGTGTGTATTTTTCCAAAGAGGAAAACACATACGGTGCGTTTTCAGCAGTGGAAGTGTTAAAAGCCTTTACTACCAAGTTGGTCCAATATGAATTTGGTGACGATATGACGAAGGACTTTGGAGATATAAAAGAAGAACCTCGAAAAAAGATGTTGATAGTTTTTTTTGTCAAAAAAAATTATGTTACTGTCAACTTCATTTAGGTGAATAATGGTTTAAACCAAGTCTTTGTTAGACTGAGTTGTATGATAAGACTGCTTTTCTACACATCGATTCAGCATTGAATTTTAATGTATTTAGGGTAGAAGTAGGGCACGTGTCAGGGTCTTTACAATACAATTAACGTTAAAAGTGGATCAATTTACAACAATTAGGCAGAAGTCATTAGTGTAGGCGTCGATGATAACAATGATTAGGTACCTTCCTACTTAGGGAGCATCATGTTATTTTGTTAGAAATTAATATCTATCTATAAATAAAAAAGGAATGTTTGTCTGTATGTCCTTTATAAAATCGTAAACGGCTTGACCGATTTCGACATTTTGTTTTTGTTTTTTTCGTTATAGTTCAGGGATGGTTTAGGAAAAAAAATGGCGTAGCAACGCGCGCAGAATACAGCTAGTAATAAATAATTATATAGGGACAAATCACACTGATTGAGCTAGCCCCAAAGTTACTGTCTTTTATAATAAATACCTACATAGACAACGTGTTAATGAACTAACGCAAAACCTCTCAGATGGTACCTGAGCCCATGAAACTGAACAACTATTGTTCTACAACTTTCAAGAAACACAAAAAAAAAAAAAAATTTTCATACAAACTGATCAGCGGATCGAGTCAATTTGTATGAAAATCCGAATTTTATTTTTGGCATTTTGGAAATATTGTAGAACAAAAGTTATTGAGTTTCATGGGCTGAGGTAACATCTGAGAGCGTCTTAACGTTAGTTCATTACTAGTTGTATAGATAAACACCTATAAGACCCAGTAGAATTAGTAAAAGCTCATTTTCCAACTTTTCTTGGCTGGGGATCGAACCCAGAACCTCCGGAGTGACGGACTGGCATGTTAACTACTACGCCTCGGAGGAGGAGGAAATATTTTTAGATTTTATATCCCTACTTACTTACATGACTATAATTAATGCCTGCTTAGAAACTCTTCAGGAGTTTGCTAAATACAGAGGAAGATGAAAGGCAATAACTATTAAACGGCATATTTTATAATTTTGTCGGTTTATTTTTATAACTGACATTCTTACAACGCACACTTTAACACTCACGAGTACATACGTGATTTTTACTTTTTAGGTACTTTAAATACCTACAAACTAATTTGATCTCTTGTGATCAATCTCAGTAGAAGATTCCACTTAATTTTATATAAAAGTAATACTTAAATTAAGTTTTTATTGATAGTATATGCAACTTTGTTGTAAACTGGTTGTCTACATGACAGGCCTTGCTCAGCGTAGGAGCCAGTCGTTAATGATTTTATAAACCATACTGCTCTATTCACCCAAATTGTAACCAGTATTTATTTTTATTAGGCATTTATGTCTCACTGCTGGGCAAAGGCCCCTCTTTCCTTCCACAATTCCCTATCCTTGGTCTCCAGTTTTTATTCTTTGTCAAATGCACGCAAATCGTCTCCCCATCTTGTCCTCGGTCTACTTCTCTCTACCAAAATACCAATGTTTTAAAATAGCTTAACGTAAACTTGACTTAAGTTAGACATAAGTTTATAACGCTATGTATATTTACGCAAAGAGAGAAAAACAATAAGTTACTATAAACAGGTCTACAGGCCCACGTTGTGTTAACAGACTTGACAATTTTAAAGTACGTGGTAAGAAATTCCTATAAAACCTCTGTATGTAACCTTTTTGGTTCCAAAATTCAGTTTAAACTAGGGTACCTAGTTTAAACCTAACTTTATTTAAGTAGATATACCTACTTACCAAATATCATGCATGACTAGGTACCGTAATTTTTAACCGTAATTTAATCTCAATTTAAGCTGGGTCAGCCGGTTTTTATTTAGCAATTTGACATCATAATTATTTTCCCAGTTTACACTGTTCTGTGTGGTTTTTTATATACTGATAAATAATATTTACCCGACTGCGCCAGAAGGAGGGTTATGTTTTTCGAGTGTATGTATGTAAATTTCTTTGGCACGCTCAACAGCCTAATCGGCTTGATGGATTTATGTCTGGGTATATCAACAATTTAAATAATCAGTATGGCCGATTTTCGCGCCAAATTAAGTGTCTTCATATTTTTTTTAATTTAAAGTCTATCGAGTGAGGTATCAAAATAAAGGATTTTATACAAGGATTACAAAAATATATACAACTTATATGTTGGCAGTCGGGCTTTTTGTTTTTTTTTTTTGTAATAATTATTGTTTTAGGATGATTTTTAACTTCTCTGCAACTGATAAAATGCATTTGAATGCGTTTGGTTAGTCAATTTATTCCTCACATATGAAAGTTTTATGCGAATATACTGACAAATAAATCAGAATCCTTAAAAAATAATATATAAGTAAGCGTACTTACAACTGCCTGCAGTTTTATGTACCTACATTAAATTTTTGAAATAATAAATTGTCCCACAGTATATGTTTTATTGAAATTTATGTTTTTTTACACTCAAATCAAATTTTAAATATGTTTAGTTTATCAATATTAGGACGTAAAATTATTTTGAGGGTACTAAGAAAAAAAAAATTAATTTTAAGGAAAACTAATCTGAAACAAACTTTAAATATACTACAATATTATTTGTAATTCCGTTCCTGTACGCTATGCCGAAGAATTTTTTTATGATTGATTATAAGAAAATTGACGGAAGACTTTTGCTAAGTACGGACTTATAATTTTACGAACCATCACCTGATACAAATGAAAAATATCAAAAACAAAATAATAAACTTACATTTTCCCATTTTTTTCAAAGTGCACTAAATAAATCAGCGGTATTAAATTCCGAGATATTTTACGCAATGCCGCTGCGTTCCGACCCAGCGACCACGCAAGACTGCGCGCGCGCAATCACACGCAATCGTTTTATTAGGCATTTTGCCGCATTCACAGCATCCAAGTGAAAAATTTCCTATACCTTTGTGGTTTGGTTAGGTTTACCCAAGTTTTGTCAAGTAAAGGTTTAATATAAACAGGTCTAAAGGCCCAAAGTAAGGAAACCGATATAGATTGTTTATATAGATTTTAAGTTATACAAAATCGGCCTTTGAAAATAATGTACGAGTATCATAAAAACTATTTATGCAAAGATTGTATGGCTATAAAATATGAACTTACATGGCAGACTAGCGGTTAAGACGATGCACGGAGTCCAGTGCTGCCCCCATTTGAAATAAATTATTTGTAAGAAAACGGAGATATCATTAAAAAATTTGAGCTAGTAAAACCTTGATTACCCTTCAAACTATTTTATGAACCACTGATTACAGTTTAAAGTGAGAACGTTAAGCTTTAGTTTGCATTTTTGCGAAAAACGGTAATTTTTGGCAAAACTGCAAAATAATACTAACGTAACATATACCTTATGTCATATAAACTTATTAAAGGGCGCTTTAGTAAACTAAACCCGTAGACTCAATTGGTACCTGCTTCTTAAGGCGCAGAAATTGATTTGAAATATTTCGGAATCCACCCGCGCCGCGCACCCTTCCTGTAAAAGCGACATTTATCATGTGCACTAAGTGCAACTACCTGGAACTAAATATGTGCTTTTATTTAGAAAAATCACGAAAAATGATCCTAGCTCCATCTATTTCAATAATTTAGAACCAAACGTCAGAACTATCAAGAAACGTCATATTATTCGTAAAATATAGTAATAAATTTATACTTACAATAATTACGTCAACTTACGTCATCGAATCTATATATAACTCAGCTGGTTTGACGTCTGACTTATTATTATCAAAAAAGCGTGAGTTCGCATCTCACACCCCTCTCATTGTCTCTGTAGTTTTAATTTAGCTATTTACATGTGCTTCTAGATTTTTCATTTTTCTTGTTTTCATTTAAAATTTTGCGAGATTTATTTCGTGTAACATTCAGAGTTGAAAAAAACGGTAAGAAACTCAGTTCCTGACATGGGTCCCCGACCGCACTCCATTTTTAGTGTTCCGTACCCGAAGGGTGCAAACGGGACCCTACTGAGACTCCACTGTCTGTCCGTCTGTCCGTCTGTCACAGGGCTCTATCTCTTGAACCGTAATAGCTAGACGCCTGAAATTTTCACCGATTATGTATTACTGTGGCCGCTATAACAACAAATACTAAAAATAAAAAAAAGTTGAAAATTCAAGGGGGTCGTCATACAAAAAACCTGTTTTCTGCAGCGTTTTTGACTAGATCTTTATAATGGCATTAACTAGATACTTGAAATTTTCACATATTATGTATTACTATGGCCGCTATAACAACAAATACTAAAAATTAAAAAAAGTTAAAAATTAAAGGGGTATGACGACAAAAAACGTGTTCTTTTTAGCGTTTTAAAACATTGTACGGAGGTACGGAACCCTTCATGTACGAGTTCGACTCGCACTTGCCCGTTTATTTAGTTAATACAGTTTATCCACTATAGTTATTCATAAACAGGTTGATTTTGAGCCAAAGATATCCCATACGTCGACCCCCTGGGGTCGTCCACACTGGGGACAAATGGGTAAATTTTTAGTTTTGTTTGATTCGATTGTCACCACTGCGTCGTCCCCACTGGGGAAGAATGGGACAGACTTCCACTAAAATTCCCATTTGTCCAAAGTGGTGACGAATGGGATTTTTCGTTATTTGTTAGTTTAGTTATTTATTGGAACGGAACAATATTATTTTGTCAATATTAAAAATATTTTTATTATATGATGTAACTAAATGCTTTTCGTAATTTTTCCTTTATCTGTTCTATAAGACGTTGCTTCGTACCAAATTTCAAGATTCTGAGTTCACGGGAAATACCCTGTAGGTTTTGATTCCCTTGCAAGTGTCAAAAATTTGCAGCATAAACGGCTGTATCTTCTGATTGTGTTGGCTTAGAAGTTTGATTTTTTCAAAGCCCTTAAGGTAGATTTAAGAATTTAATATGAATTTCAGCTTGATACCTTTCATTCCTGAGAAAAAGGGTCTTGACAAACAGACGGACAACAAAGTGATCCTATAAGGGTTCTTTTTTTCTTTTTAGGTACGGAACCCTAAAAATACTTATATCAGTATACTTGGATCAGTGTACCCCTTTAAATTTTGTGTATTGTAATATAACTTAAAAATTTAAGCGATCTAAGTGTGAAATGTTAAGGTGTATAATGATATAAGTATAAACGTTTTATAAAGTAAACTAATTTAATTAAGTAAACGAATTTAAGTTATTGAATTTAAAAGAATACATTGTTTTATCTTGACATTCTGAATTAAACATATTATAGACATCAATTCCGAAATAAAAAAACCTACAATCTACTTATTTTATGTAAGGAAAAATGAAATGGTAATAGTAATGAAAGTTTATGTTTATTAAACTTATTATATTGTTATAAACCTTTTTCTGATTTTTTCACTTAAACTAAAAATCTATTGATTTTCGAGCAAAGAAAATAAAATAGGATGAACAAGTCTCCTTTACGATGCACTATAGAGTAGTAACTTGTCGTTGTTTTTGTTTTCCGTTAGCCATCATCGTCAAACAAAGCTCATCGCTCTGTCTGCCCGGTAAAAGACAAAACCTAAAGACCTGATAAGTAACATATATTCCTGTGTGCACACTTCTTTAAACTACAACAAATATTAATAATACAACCAAAAATTTTTTTAAACTTATAGAAAGTTAGTAAAGTATTTATAAATGAAATGAAATTTATTTATTTATAATTGTATGTTACAATATAGTGTTGCGCTGATTCCCCTAGTGGGGAATAGTGGGTAATACTGATGATTCCCATACCACAGGGTTTCTTAGTAGAAACCCTATTTGGCCTAAACTCTCCACGCTCTGACCAGATGTTTATAAGCTTTGTTTAGCTTGTGTTTCCTAAGTCGCCTTCTATGACGTCCATGGAAATACTTGTAGACTCCTTTGTAATATACTGTTACATTTCTCAATGAGGGCTTTTCCTAGAAAAAAAAGTTTTTTTATGACGCCAATAGATGGCGCTACATTCCGAGCATATGTCAAGCAAACTTGTCAGTTCGTTGTCAGTCTGTTTTGATAGCGATGTTTTGATAACCATAGACCAAGATTTTTTTTTAACATTGAGTTACATTGACATATGTGTTCTGTGCAGCGTCCTCTATTAACACCATATGACAACTTGTTTTCTTTTTTTTTAACTGTCAAATTGAAAACCTCTCATTGAATATATTTCTTTGTTAAATAAAAAAAATAATTAAACGTTACAATTAGATTTACTGGTTAATCAACTGATATTTATTATAATTGGACCTCCTATCAAAACATGAACATTAAATTCTTTTTATTTATTATATATACTATGTTCTAAAAGCAATGAAATAAAGTACATTAGTTTTTAGTAGGCGATAACGGCGTTGGTATGGTCCCTATAAAATATTGTATAAAATATGTAATAAATACAGTATCAAAATAACTGAAATTAAAAAAGCAAGGAAATCATAACTTAACTGTCAATTTTGCAACTATTAAAAGATATGCAGAGTTCATTTGTTTTTTTTTCAATTTACCTAAAACACTACTATCACGTATTTATCCCTAACGGGGCAGCAGAGTCTAGGACTGTTTATCAACTCCTTCAAAAATTTTACGCATTTATAGATAAAATAAAAGTTATATCAATTTAAACAAATATCGATATTTATGTATTTGTTGTTTAAAGTTTATCAATTAAAGTCATATCAAGTAACACCTTAAAAACTAAAAATATAGTTTAGTTTATTTTGTTTCAAATGCAATTCGATTTTATTACATTAAAATAAATTTACGAAATTCTGAAAAACGCTTACTTAGATTACTGTGCACGAACGGTAGCTTTGGCGTTTTACGCCGGACACTACTTCTTTGCGTGTCGATGGTCTTTTTTTTGTCTCTATATTTTGTCAGCCCAGTAGAGAGCTACATCGACGGCGTTATCATTAGCCGCAAGTAAATCTTTCAGGGTGCAGGTGGTAAGACACCCGGGACAGGAAAGCAGGCGCGCCATAGTCTGTGGGGAGAAACCACACTCGCACACGTTCCGTGAGCTATCGATCATATTTCACCTGGACAAAAGCTCTCCGCAACGTACTACTTGGGTTCGCAATCTGTTGAGTGACTTCCAAGCGGGCCAGAGCAAATCCCGCCCAGGCGGAAACCCTTGGTCTAAAAAAATTGGGAAAAGTGTGGTCCCTTTCCCAGACTTTCATTCTGGCCTCTTTGATGTTACATTCCAGCGCCTTTGTACTCCTTAGGAAACTATGACGTCTTTGATGTGCTAGATCATACTGGTAGAGTGGGTGTCGGAAATCTAGCTCCTACTTCCACGTTCGGCAGCACAAGTGGCCTCTCTGCAAACACTAGGTGGAGACATACCAGCAAGTAGATATAACATAGTACTATGGGAATAGGATAGCTTTTTTTAGGGTTCCGTACCCGAAGGGTGCAAACGGGACCCTATTACTGAGACTCCGCTGTCTGTCCGTCTGTCCGTCTGTCACAAGGCTCTATCTCTTGAACCGTAGTAGCTAGACACTTGACATTTTCACCGATTTCAAAGTATTTTATGAACTACTGCTTACAGTTTAAAGTGAGAACGTTAAGCTTTACTACGCACATTTGCGAAAAACAGCCACTAATTCTATTATAATATAGTTCTAATTATAAAATTCAGGTACGGCCTTAAGTAAGTTGATATAAATTAGATCTTTTATTACCTTTGCTAAAATCACCAATAACAATTTTCATTGTTTTTCTCTTAAACCGGTTTGCCCAAATGTTGTAACTGTTTCAACCTAAGTTTATGATTATGTAGTTTCATCTGAATACATTTCTTCTTCTTCGTCTAAGCGCGTTCCCGGTTGCATCCTCAGCTGTGCTGCTTCGGAGCCCGGGGTGCGCTTTCCCGCTTTTTCTTATCCAAATATAAAATGCATGTCAATGGTCACCCAAATGCCAAAAGACCTAGCGAAATGGAGAAGAAATAGCCGGAACAGTTTAAATGATTTGGCTATAGCTTTACGACCGGCCGCCTGCCTGACGTCAACCCTCTTTAGGAATAACTTTTCATCTGAATACATTTATTGGTTTGCAAAGCAAACTGCGTAAGCCAACTGAAAGAAGAGAAAAGACTATTATTACCATATGTTTTTTTTTTTTACTTTGGTTTGATGGACGTATGAATATCGGGTATGAATAATTTGCAATACATTATTTATACCCACAGGTCAGTGTTCAATGTTCATACCCGATATTTTCACGTCAAACCAGTAAAAAAAATTAAGAAAATATGTCAAACCGTGGATATCCTTAGCTGAATAGCAACTTGCATTAGCAACACATTTTCTATGAACATTACTCCATTTTATTTAATCAACAATTTAAATGAATTTTTATCACAGAAAATGAAGACTTTCATGCACATGTTTCATGAAAATAAAAAAATACGGGAATACTAAACTATAATTTTCTATTATTTCTAGCTAGGAAATAAAAAGTGCCGGTCAAAATACATTTTTTTCATAAAAACACGATCACGACGCTATCTGCCGGATCAAACCATCCAAGGACTACACAAATATATAAACTAGAAATTAAACCAAATCGGTCCAGCCCTTAAAGAGGAGAGGTGACAAACACACTTACAGAAGAATCATATCTATAAGTATAAATGAGACAAACTAATCAAGTGCCCAAAATGAACTGCGATGCAACCAATCTGATAAGCTACTAAGTATTGGAACTTTGTGAAAAGTGGAAATTGCAAACAGAATTTAATATAGGGAATTCGATTTCATTAGCTGTACCTACCTAAAAATATTGAAGCTAATTTAAATAAATATCTCTTAGAGAATGTCATATCTAGTTCCTATGTAGGTATCCATTATATAAGTCTATTTACCGTACCGAATAAGCTCAGCAAATTCACCACTCATCTAACGGAACCACTAATGTTCATTATTATTTCCTACCTGCATAGCTGTATTTGCATTTCTAAGTAGGTAGTATATATTTATGGTGCAGTCACATATCCACCCATTCCAAAAATATGTAACCTTTTGAAGACTGGGTTGACTGGAAGAGATCCCTTCTTGGGATAAGTCAGCCTTCGTGCAAGTTATTACCTTTCTCTTTGTATTAAATAATGTACATAATTGTATTTTTTGTGCAATAAAGATATTAAACAAACAAACAAACATATCTATGAGTTTTTGGCCACAGAAAGATATTGTAGCTACAATTTTTTCGTATTCGTAAGCTCATAGAGATCGTAGCATTTGCAGCCTAATTCATGCTGGCTATCCGCTACGCAACTTGATGTACTGCTACTCGCCGATAGATGGCACTAAGCATCTATTTATTCACTAATTTTTCATGATATGATAGTCTGGCCAACAAAAGCTGTCCATGATAAACCGCAGCAACTTAAAAAAAACACTAAATATTTAAAAAATCACTCTTTATAAACAGATTTGATATATTTTTGTTTTTGACGTGACAACGTCTTAAATTAGGTTGCGGCTGGGAGTCACTTATGAAAAAGTGTAACGCTCGGTAACGTTACGATGAGTCACCGAACGAGAGAGAGGCCCGCCGAATGCCTTGCGTCTCTCTCCCACTCAACTATGATCGGTCTGCCGCCGTTGTCACGTAAAATCTTCGCCCGTAAAACCGACTTTACAGGCAACCATTTTTTAACTTAATTTTCTTTTAAATAAAAATTTTTAATACGATTCAAATTAAATAAAAAATGTATAGTTTTATATAACGTCTAACGAAATATTATATACTGAAACTATTTTAAAGGTGAATTCAGTCCATGATACTGAACAACTTTTTCTAAGGAACATATATCGAAATATGAAAAATATTTTTTGCTTTCCATACAAACTCGGATCAGCTGTTCGGTCAACTTGTATGGGAAACCAAAAAATATTTTTAATTTTTCGATATATGTTCCTTGGAGAAAGTTGTTCAGTATCATGGACTGAATTCATTCTTAAGAGGGCCCCTGATGTCAATAATCTAAATTTTGCTCCCGCTTCCACGCACACAAATTAACTCTAGCCGAAGCGAGACAGCGAGCCATGCGGGGCGTCGGGAATCGCGGTGGGTCCATGAGGCTGGTTCTGGTTTTGAGGTTTTTTTCGTTTTACAAAGAATATTTAAGAGTTATTTAAAAAGTAAGACATATGATGACTGCCTTATGTTTAATACAATTATAATCCAAAGTTACAAGTGCTAATTTATTGTATTTCTTAAATACTTTCTGTTTTAGTATAATTCTGAGGTGATTTGGAGGCAACTTCGCAATGTTTTTCTATCGAGAAAATTTTAAGCAAACGTGTTTTCGAAACTTATTATGTTTAGAGTTAGTCCTGAACTTGGCTGTGTTTTTATTTCAAAGTGAGTATTTCGTTAATATTAATAATATTTAAGATCGCTCTAAGGACTTTAGGGTAGTACGGGCTCTTAAAATAATTTCAGTATATTTTGTTAGACACTGTATATGTTGTGGTTTTTCATGGACAACTTTCCTTACACAGACGTGTAATTTTTTTTATATGTACCTAAATAATAAATAAAATAAATAAATAAATATATAGGGACAAATCACACTGATTACGCTAGCCCCAAAGTAAGTTTTTTTTTAAACTTGTGTTATGGGATACTAACTTAACGATACTATATTTTAAGATAAATACATATATAATATATATATAAACATCCAAGACCCAGGTCAATTTGAAAAAGGCCATTTTCCAACTTGCCCTGGCTGGGGATCGAACCCAGAACCTCCGGATCAGCGGTCAAGCGTGTTAACCATTACGCCACGGAGGTCGTCGCCTATATGGCTCCATCTATCGGCTAGTAGTAATACCATATATATTATGTGTGATATATTTTTTTTGTGATTTGTGTTTTCGTGTTTTGATGCCTCCGTGGTCCAGTGGTCAAGGCGTTTGCCTTGTGATCCGGAGGTTATAGGTGGGTTCAAATCCCACAAGCTTACTTTGTGAAAAGTTGTTTTCAGTCTGGTTAGGAAATTGCAGGCTTGAATCACCTCATTATCCAAAAAGAAAGATGATTCCGTGCTTCCTAGAACTGGTTCTGTTTTTTTTCGTGAATTACTATTGTTTTTTTATTATTATCATGGCCGTAGTATATTTTTAATATTTTGGATACCACCTGTTGGAATTTAAGTCAATTTAGTTAGACTAAGTTGTAAGACTATAGAGTCAAAAGGCTATAACTCCGAAAGTTCAATAAAGGAGGTCCCTAAAAAGGTCTCTATAATTATTATAAATTCATCCTAAATCACAGTTTTTACCCTACACTGACCCTCTGCTGGGCCAAGGTCTTCCCCATATTATTCCATTTCACCTCGACGCGACTTGCGACCAATTCCTATCAAAACTTTAATTTTTTTCCCTCTATGGATTTATTACATTTTAACATATATTACTCATATAACTACGCTAACCGTTAAAATGAGCGCATCAATAAACATAAGGTAACCTTGATTACCCAACTCCTTGACCTAGAACCGTAGCAGGAAAAGTGAGGGCATTGTGCTTGGCGAGGCACTCGGCGCTCGCAGCGCCCTCCGCTGCAGTTGGCGGGAACCACTTAATCAGTGCTAGCTAAGTGCTAACCACAGGACGGGGCTAACGGACTATATATGTATAGTCCATCAATACATAGTATAAAACAAAGTCGCTTCTCGCACTCTGTCCCTCTCTTTGTATGTATGTACTTTTAGGTCTTTTAAACTACGCTTTTACTGCGATTTCCATCAATAAATAAAGTGATTTAAGAGAAACATTATATATGTTATGACTTATAAACGGGTGTCATACCCGTGCGAAGCTAGGGCAGTCCGCTAGTTCGGTATAGTTATATCGTTTATCAACAATGTAGATTGGCAGTGCATGGACTAGAAAGTCTGGTAATTTTTCCGGAATACAACAATGCTACGATGTTCGAAAAAAAAACATTAAAACCGGATTTACTTAACTTCAATCGAAGTGTCCTGGCTTTCCTAAATAATTGTTTTAGCATTTTTCACGAATTCCTGTCTACGGGCCAGGAGAGTAAGTAAAAGCTATCATAACGCCTTTTATATTAACCTCACGCTCTATATCCCTTTCTCCTAGAGGCCGAAACAATAAGCACTTATCAAATCAATCAATTGAACGAAACGACCTAAATGTAGGTCATATACCTAGATGACAGTATGACGATGTCTACGCGAGCAGTTTTCACTTGTAGCAGAATGCACATACTTTTTGGCACGTGTTAATGACCTAAGTCGTGAGTACGTCACGTCCTATTATTTATTTTACGTATTGCACTAAGAATAGTAATGAAGAATTCTTATTAACATTGTATTATTAACCTTTTTGATTATTGTTTTAAACCTACTTTCCGACTATTAAGTCAAAAACGCACTAAATTATACTCCGAATCAATGTAGGTATAACCACAGAATAAATACTATGTATAACTTAGTTCTACCGTCAATAGCATAGTTGCAGTAAGTTTGCTCTAGACGGAAAGTACAGATAAACATCCAAACCCAGGACAATTTGAAAAAGGGCATTTTCCAACTAACCTTGGCCGGGAATCGAACCCAAAACATCCGGATTGGCGGGATAGCGTGTTCACCACTAGGCCACGGAGGTGGTCATTCTTCTATTTTGCCGTATGAAAGTTGCATTAAAGCGAGAAACATTAAATGTCGTCCATATTAATGCGTGTCGTCGCCACATGTTTGGTCGTCGGCCAACGGCAGGTTAGTGTACGATTACACGTGGTCACACGAATTGCATTGCCTCTTCGCGTCACTAGGCCAATCTTAAAATATCGAGGTTTTGTTTTGTCATTGATAAAGAACTTACACTAAAAATATTGTTCTTTTTTTGTATTTAAACTTTTCCGTCTTAAAAAATTATTTCTCCTTCATCTTAGCGCGTTCCGCCGCCGCCGCCTAACGTCAACCCTCCTTGGTAAAACTGTTGTAGCACGTCATGTTTGTGCTTACTCCTTTAGTCGCCTCTTACGACATCTACAGGAAGGGATGGAGTGGAACTATTCTAGGCTGTAAGCCATACGGCCTCGAACATATGATTCATTGTACAATAAAGGTTCGTGCTTAAGGTGAAGGTATAGGTAAATGGCCTTGAAGTGGCGCCCTCATTTGAAATAAATTGTTAACTCGTAAATATGGAGATAATTTTCATATTGCTCTTCGTCATGCACTAGATAGCCCTTTAAATTATTTTATGTCGGAGGCAAGTTTTAAAGCTAGACGGACTAAGATAATACTTTCAACGGTGGTTCATGGCCTTGGCCATTGGCCTATACTTCACCTTAAGTTCCGTTAATTCACAAAAATTATACGAAAATGCCTCCGCAAATTAGTATTTTATAACTGCATTCATTCGCTACACAGACACAGTGCGGTTCATTAAATGCCGGCATCCAATTGGATGCCTAGGCCAATAGTTAATTGAACTAGAACTAGAACACTCAACGTTTAACAACTTGGTGTATTGAAAGTCAGCCAAAATAGTCATACATCATTTATGAATTTATTTTCACTCACAAATTCATTAATATCCAATTTAACTAAATGACTACACTACGAGTACGTTCAGCCATCTGATTAAACGTTGCCTTCAATGACTTGCTTGGCTAACTAGTAGTCCTTCAGCTACTTAGAAATTGAATGCCGGCGTTTAATGAACGGCCTAGGCGTCCAATTAGCTGGCTAATTTAACCCTATGGCTACTACAGATACATATCAAACTTTGGTTGATAATATTGCAAAGTTTGATTTTTTATTATGTTTTTTTATTTCATGTATAAAGATATTTTTTTAAAGGGTAATTTTACTTTAATCTTAATTACGAGTAGAGTTTTGCAGTTTGATTTTTTTATTATATTAAAAGGCAATTTTAGTTTTAATTTATTACTTTCGATCTTAAAATTAGATATTTTTGTTAAAATATGTTTATTTTATCTAATTTACGTAACTTTTATATGACAGTAAATTTTAACTAAACTCATTTGTAAAAGAAACCAAAGGGCTGATTATATACCATAATATTACCAAGGTGACCGCGACACCGATAAAGCGAACAACCTTGTTTGAACTGTATTACTTTTTTATGAGACTTGGAAATTATTTCAATAACTATATATAACTGTATCTGCAAAATAATACGTTGTTAAAGTAATAAATAGACAAGTCCATTATTACTCTAATTATATTTTCCACCTAAAAAATCTCGCTAACATGGGCCTTTAGTAAGGAATAAAGTAGTGTCTTTGTATGTAATTAGATAATTTGAAATTGTAAAAATATATATTAAAAAAAAAAAAAAATTTTTTTGATGGAAAGAGCCCTCCACCATCGATCCTGGTTAGTCTAATAATGATTACTCGAATATCATATAGCTAGTATCCATAAATGCAAGTACAAGTTCAAAGTAAGACTACACTAGTACCTATTCTGTGACTGTCAATTTTCGCCCCCGTGACGTAAATAATGATGTTTGTTATTTTTAATTTTTGCGTAATAAAGTAAGTTTAAATATTCTTGACCTACTTGTACATAATTGAGGCGCAACTTAAATGTTTATCATTAAAAAAATATTGATAACTTAGAAGTTCATTAGGTTATATAAATAATGTGTTTATAGTTATGAGTGTTATTACACATGTAACTAAAAATAATTCAATTACCTATTTTGTTATTTGCTGAAATCAAGTGTACGGAATTTTTATATCCATTAAATTCTTTACTCAGTTTACTTAATTCTGAGATATGAATTTATTTATTTACATTAAGACCGTTATACTAAACCAACTTTATAAAGCTACAGCCAAATATGAAAAAAAAATTAATTCATGCAATTTATCTAATACTTATGGAAGAGTTTCTTATCCATAAAATATATTTGATCAGATATAATTGAGAAGTTCCTCTGGCAATCAATATCATGACAATTAACATTAAACGTGATTACGTGCTTTAATCCCGAGTACCACAATCAGACACAATGATCACAATGACAGATACCAGTCCCATGTGCCACGGGAACTTGGTATCTTATCTGTAACTTATTGCACCGGAGTGATAAGTCACGTGATATTTTTACTGGATGAAATCTTGATCTATTGACTGATATCATTTACCGGAGGCGATTAGGAAATACACATTGTTCTTTGTAGAAGATAAAATAAAGATTTTTTAAAAGTTATTATATAATAAGTGAAAAATGTATTCAAAAAATGTTTTGTACCTACTTATTTAAAAATAGTACCGAGGGCCATAAAAGAGAAAAAGTCTCAGATCACAGAAATTAACTAAATAAGTGATCTGAGTCTTTCTTTATCATCGCCTGAAGTACAATTTTACGTCCTCCTCTGGATTTTCGCACAGTAAGCTGATTTCAAAAGCCACTTTGCCAAACCAAAATGCCAAGTTTCTAACTATTTTTATTGTCGCTATTATTTTAATGTAAATAATCTAGAAATTAAAGTAAAATCCTTCAAAATATGGTGTCGGAGAAGATCACATGGACAGGTTTGACTGCTTGTACAATTCAGTGTAAATAAATAGATGGAAAAGAAAATAAATGTTTTGGTTGGAAAAAGTAGGATGGAGAAAAGATGAAACTGCTGGATGAAATTGTAAATATGAGGGTTAAAATGATCGGCTACTTGATACGACATGGGAAAGAACAAGTCCAGGAAGACCCAGGAAGAGCTACGTAGACCATCTAAAAGAATAGGCAGGGGTCATGTTGTATCAAGTGCTTAGGGTCAAGAAGTCTGGCTCATACTCCACTGATAAGAGCATTAAGCTCTTTATTAAGAAGAATGGGAATACATTTACTACCTTCTACTTCTTAGCAAGTCGGAATGGCTAAAATTATTATATAAGTGTGAACCAATGTGTGGCCACACTTACTACTCTGTATAATTTTACTGACCTATCTTTTTTGACCTTCGTTATTCAATATATGCTTATTTTTTTTTTATTTAAACCAAAATTCTTTTTGGTTTCTACTAGCATTTAGATTATTATGAATAACTTCTAGTCCTACTATACTTTTACTGTACCATTTTTACACAAGATTTGGTAACATGTACATAATTATATGCAATTAGTTAATATGCGTTAAGGTTATCCTCGACTATTTTGTTATCATTGCCACTAATCGACATTCTACAATCACGTGTGGAATACATTTTCGAAATGTTTATCTAAGATCCATGACCGAAAAACAGGGTGTTGCAAGCTTTCCGCTCTGCGGCTGGACTTTAAACGAAAGTTGTGAAATGTCCAATGTCAAACTAATCTAGGATCGAAGGTGAACTGCAAGGGAGGATTTACCTGTTAAAAGGATTTAACTACTATGTAGTCACTCTTTCTCTCTCTCTCTCAGCATCCTTGGTTGTAAGAAGTAACTTTGTAGTGTAGTGTAATATAATATATGTACAGTGTGGAAAGCAATAAATAAATTGAAATCAAAATAGTAATGGTGAAAATAAAGCATAATGGCTACCCCTGGCGGTCAATTATACTGATTCAAGGAAATTGAAATTCAATTCAACAATTACAATTTCTTTGATTCGATATTATGCAAATGCTTATTATTATAAGAATGTGAAGACTAAGAAATTTTAAATAAAGCTAAACTTGAAGCGTTTAGCTATAGTGGTTATATACCTATTTTTGATTTGTTTGTAAATTATAAATTAACATTTATAAATTAAGTGTTTCTGTCACTAATATATAGGTAAATATCTCTAAAATACAAGTATATCTAAAAGTAATGGTCTCCATCAAAATGCCTTACTAATATTTTATGTACGTACCTATGTACATATAGGAGCAATATAATTTAGTATCAATGAGACATGCATTCAATATTTCCGATATGACCTCATTACACGACGAACTTTGGTCTCTCATCATATCATATTCATAGTGTGACCTATATAATATACGCAACAAATTAATATTACCCGCATGTCGCAATATACCGGACAATAGTGGGCGTCAATCTACTCGTATGTCACTAGATAATAAAATTCTAATGTTTTAATTTTGTTTGTTATTTTTGATTTGTTTGGGTGCAGAGTTAAGCGTGAACACTTTTATTGTGAGGTCAAAGTTAGTATCAACACAGAATAAGTGCTAGTACTCACGTAGTATCTAGACTAATGAAATAAGTTCAAACTCGATTGGGTTGCGTCGTTTTATCACAGAGTTTCTACGGCTGCCTTCCGCCTCCATCATCAATTCTTAACTTATTTTCATAATAAGATTGCATTTTTATCTGATTTACTCTCGCATTCGAAATTTCATCTCGATCGGAAACCGAGAAGTGGGTCAAAAACTTGCAACAAGAATCCTGCACGCATTGCAAGAAAGCTTGTAATATATAATGAATATAATATAAATATATAAGGACAAATCACACTGATTGAGCTAGCCGTTGAGCTTTGTGTTATAGGATACTAACTCAACGATACTATATTTTATAATAAATGCATATATAGATAAACACCCAAGACCCAGGACAATTTGAAAAAGGCCATTTTCCAACTTGCCCTGGCTGGGGATCGAACCCAGAACCTCCAGAATGGCGGACTAGCGTGTTGACCATTACACCACGGAGGTCGTCTCCATACTAATATTGATCGCTAGACTATGCCTTATTTTTAGAGAGTATACTTATACTACAACTTTCTTTTAGAGGGGTTGTGTTGTGACATCTCTTTAAATTGGTTAAAAATATCTAACTCTAGATTGTACGTTGTCCACTTCGAAATATACTCGCATATTTTTGCAACTGTGTTAAAAAATGCATAAGCGCGATTTATTTTTCTATATATTTTTTACATATTGAAAAGGAGTTCTTCTTCTGCCTTGTCCTTATCCCACTATTATGTGGAAACGGCACAGCATGTCAACTATAACTTTTTTGCTGTGAAAAAAAGGTTTGGCTAGAATTTTTACGGCCGGCCGCTTTCCTGACAGCAACCCTCCTCGGGAATGCTATTGCTGCACAGAGATGTTAGTATTTTATCCTGTGACGCCGCGTAGGTACTTTTACTTCGCCTTTTACTACATCCACAGAAAAATATTGAGTGGTCCTATTTTAGGCCGGGAACCACACGGTATTGTTTTGAAAAGGAGTTTATAAAAAATGCAGCTTGATTCAATGTCATTCGAATCAAGAAAAAAAATACAGGTTTAGTGTCTTTGTTTTTTACGTATTTAAAGTTTAACATTAAAGTAGAAATAGTATCCTGTCAGTCCTTTGGTCAACACTCGATGGCCTTTATAATCAAGGTGAGCCTGCGATGGTTGAATTTTTCATAAGGAAAGAATACACTTGTGCGTAGGTATCTTTAGTTGCCTAGGAACCTACGACTTTTTAATACTTTACTGCAGCAATATCGTGGTTGTAAATACTTATTATAATGTACTCGTACGTCTAGATGGTCGTATTTCATATGTAAAATATTAACTTTATTATATACAAGCTGTGCCCGCAGCCTCATTTGTCATTTTAGTCTGTGGTTTTAGTAAACCTAAATTACTCTTTATAACATTAGCTATCTCCAGTTCTGTAAAAGAAGTAAGTAAAGTAACCCAAAGAAACAGACAGATTTCATAAATTGTGTTTTCTATCAGTACCGTAAGGAATTTCAAATGCATAAAAAAACCTGTTAGGTATTTTAATAATTCATTCGAGAAGTGCGATCGTAGCGTCTCCGTTTGTAAATTTTGTTTGCATTTTTCAATTAATTCTCGTGAAATTTTGTGAGTAGATTTGATTAGCAGCGATTCAGTTGTGTACTTTGAAAAATAATTAAAAGTCATGAAATAATAAAGGAAGTGAGTTGATTATGTTGCGTGAACTTTAGGCAATAGACCTATATATCTATACTCTGTACTTATAATTTTATGTTTTTGAAAGCGGATTATTTTATTAATCATACCTATTACAAAAAAAAGTACTTAGTGCAATAGTGGGATCAAATATTTTGTAGAGAATAATAGCCATCAAGTAGCGTTTACTAAATATTTTCACACATTTTATTGAAATATGATTCAGAATTTAGGCTTACTACGCAGTTTGATAATTTTTACAGTAGTATATAATTAGTATTAAAAGATTAAATTAGACTTAAAAGGTCTGGCTTGAGCTTGGCGCGGGTCCCTCTTAAAGGTTTGTATACTTAGACATGTCATAATTTAGGTACATTGGTACATACTAAATTTACAAATTGACATTATTTTAAATTTCTTAATTCTTATAATTTAATTTAATTATGACATAACAAACAATGTAATCTCAGTCCATCCATATAACTAATTTTAAGTTTTTAGTTTGTTAGTTGACGTCTTTGGAGAAAACGTGCAGTGCAGTTTGTTGCCGCTTCTTCTGCACTTGCGTCTAGGAAGCGGCGTAAACTTAGCTGTAAGTAATGATTTGACGTCAACATTTGTGCAAAACAAAACAAAGTGACTATTATTAAGAGATATTATAAATATCCTATGATAATAAAGATATTTTGAATTTTTGAATTGAATTGAATTAATACAGTGTAACTTTACACTAAAAGCTCTCGACCTACTCTTCCTACTCAATAAGTAACATGGATAAAAAAAAACTGTCCTTATGTTTTTAAAAAAAAGATCCCGTTACTCTAGAATGATTCTAAAGATACCACATACATCAAACTCTGTTCAGGTGTTTTGAAGTTATGGAGAAATAAAGAAACTTACATACAATGCATGAGCCATCATGAGTTGTGTTAAAAACATGCAAGATAGACAATATTGTTGTTAGTTGCAATACGCTCATTGTGAGACACGGTGAGACGCCATTACGACGCTTTTTACACAATTGTCGAACGGCTTCCTCAATATAAGATGCATTTCTCCATATAACTATAGTGCATAGCTCGTTGATCGTTTGTTAACGATACAATGCTATGAATAGACCTGCCTGCTCACAAAATCGATTCGGCACAATGTAGGTACTATCGAGATGTTAAAAAGACAGGAAAATGCCTTGAAATGTTGTAAACATTGTAAACTCAATCGATTACCATATGCAATAAATATTATAAATAAATATAAATATATAGGGACAAATCTCACTGATTGAGAAAATAAGTTTAAGCTTGTGTTATGTGATACTAACTCAACGATACTATATTTTATAATAAATAATTTTTGTAGTTATTTCTTAAACAATTTGTTTCATCTGACAAAAGAATAAAATTTACTTTGTAACTTTTCTGCATTGTAATACAGAAAAGTTATCTCTTATATTGTAGAAGCTATAAAAATCCCATGCATTTTATAAATGACTTTATTACTTTATATTTCTTTTATCTCCATTGATCAATAAGTATTAATAATTCTGTGACACACCTTTTTCAATACGTATGTTTTTTTGCTTTACAAAAACATAGTTTGGGTTATTGAACATAAAACAACGAACAGGCGAATAATTGAAGGCTAGAACATTTCTTATTATTTGAAAAATAAGTATGTAATGCGAAAAAGACCATTAATACTCAGCGTTAGGTATAACTCCATAAATAAATAAATAAATTCTTCAATGAAACAACTCGACGTCATGGCAAGGCGCTATCGATTCAATTTCATTGCCGCAGTTACACTCCGAGCTATTTTGAAATAATAACTGTGTTTTGTTCGTTTTCGTTTCATATTTTACTCGACAAGGCTATTGAACCACACTTTGTAGGTAGTTCGATAGTAAAAATAGCTTGGAATCGTTTTAACTTGTACTACAAATTCAAAATGTGATCGTGGTATCGTGTCGTCCTGTGGATAAGTAACGAATATATTATGCGGTTCACAGCTCGCAATCAGTATTGCGATCCGATAGATCTCCGCACGTTTGATCGACGTCTCTGGGGACACAAGAGCTGGTGCGCATTTCGGCCAAAGGCTCAGCCTGGCCATACAACGTGGAAATGCCACCAGCCTCTTGGGGCCCTTGCCTGCTGACGGTGGCGATTTGGGTTCCATTTTTATATAAATTAATATTTGTTGTTTTTAATATTACTTTTAGATTTAATTTATTGTTGGTGAATTTAGTTTTAATTATATGAATATAATCTAATGTAACTAAAAGAAAATCTAACAGTGATTTTTTAAAAACACACAGAATTCTAGGCTCCGAACTGACGGGGCCGTAAGTTATGAGCCCAAGTCAGTTATTATTTACAAATGTGATTTTTGGATAGTACCAGGTCTCTTAACAATTTTTCTAACAATGCTAGCGATCCTGTGTTAATATTTCATATTTTATATGCAAGTATTTATTTCTGGATTGTCACTTTCATTGGAGTCTATCAGGCTTGCTAGATTTGTTGTACCAACTCATACATCCATTGTTATGTCTGTCTATGTGTCTATTTTCGTTGTCCCTAATGCAATAATACATGGTAATGGACACATGGCATCGCTAATAGCTATCAAACCATCCTGGTTGTATCTAATAATAATCGTGTCGATAAGGCATTGTTATAATGGTCTATTCAGCTCAATCTTGTCGGACAAAGAGTTGCGTGAGTCACAACAAGTCATTGGCATTGGCCCGCTCGGCGGGACTTGTGGAGTCTAGCTGTGTGCAAGATACATATATGGATGTCACCATAACTGCAGGACTTGCTGATTCCAAGAACCTGAGTTTCACTGTCTAATATTTCAGTTTATGGGATAAGCCGCTGAGACACGGTCGGACAGCCGAGACTTAAGGTAAGGCCCATTTACACAGTGCAAGTTTCTCGACAGTTGAATACAATAAAACTGAATCAAAAGATAACTTGTATGGTCTAAACCGTGTGGTTCCCGGCAGAGTAGAATAGGACCACTCCAAGTCTTCCTGTGGATGTCGTAGAAGGCGACTTAGGAAACACAAGCTGAGCAAAAAAATCAATGAGACCTCTCCAACCCGTCTGGCCAGCGTAGAGAGTGTAGGCCAAATCCTCTGACTGCTCTGGCTAATATACGACTCTAGTAGTACAGAGAGGGTCGTGATCCAGCAGTGAAGACTAAAAGACCTGATTATGATATGATGATGATGGTCTTAACAAAATGTCAACCATAAAAACCAATTATTGCTTCAATTGAATTGTACGAATAGGCAAGAAACTTGCAAATGTAGGTAATATAAATTGGCCTTTACTGTTATATTTATAAAAAAATACTGCATAAAGTAAACATGCTACTAATACTGATAAGCATAGGTTATTGGCAAAGACAGAAAAAAAAAATTCTTTCTTTCCGAACAGAAAATATTTTTTTCTCTACATGGATTCCGTTTGCTGCGTTTGCCATCGGACGGCTGTTTCAACTTGAGTTAGCAATAATAGATTGCTTTTTAGGGTTCCGTACCCAAAGGGTGCAAACGAGACCCTATTACTGAGACTCTACTGTCTGTCCGTCTGACCGTCTGTCTGTCCGTCTGTCACAGGGCTCTACCTCTTGAACCGTAATAGCTAGACACTTGAAATTTTTACCGATTATGTATTATTGTGGCCGCTATAACAACAAATATTAAAAATAAAAAAGTTAAAAACTTAAGGAGGTCAACATACAAAAAACGTGTTTTTTCAACGTTTTTAACTAGATCTTTATAATAGCATTAACTATATACTTAAAATTTTCACAGATTATGCATTACTTATACCATTATAACAACAAAAAAGAAATAAAGTAAAAAATTAAAGGGAGTCGTCATACAAGAAACGTGTTTCTTCAGCGTTTTAAAACATTGTACGGAGGTACGGAACCCTTCATGTGCGAGTCCGACTCGCACTTGCCCGTTTATTATTCTATTCCGCCACGATTAAATAAAATTTTAGTTTTTATGTAAGAACTAATTATTTCATAACTTACAGGTCACCATGAAATCGGAACGAAAATTATATAGTAACTTATAGTTAACTTGTAGTTATAAGGCACTTATATGTTAAGTGCCTATAGTTTTGTTAGCGTCGATGTTTCTCTGTAATTCAATTGGAATGCGACCCCATGTGTTGAGTTTTAAAGCTTCTTCAAGTAAAGTTCTTGTACTGCAGTAGCAGTACAAGACTAAATGGACGTCATAAAACTTTATAATAAAAATAAACTTCGTCGTCGTGACTGAAATAAAGGCAGACGTTAACGTACCTACTAACTTTGCAATTTAACTCGATTAGATGTTATAAATATCTAAAAGAATAAAATTCCGTTCAATTAATTTGTTATTTACCTTCTTAAATTTTCAGAATTATTCTTTTCAGAATAAATATTTTAAAAAGATACTCATACAGCACTTTCTAATTTTAAAATACACTGCCCTTTATAAACATGTCATTTATGAATTACTTAGCTTTTCTGAAATTGTCCCTAAGTATTACAAAATATTAGCCGTAAGACATCATCGTATCATATAGTTGGTTAATAAAGGTTACTTAATTATTATTTACCTTCTCGAAAATAAAATCCTGACTCAGGCATAGTATAAGAGCCTAGAATGCGCAGTATTGTAATCACCCGATTTGAATATGTTTGCATAAGCTAATAAGGAATTTTCCATTTAATGAAATAGACTTATGTAATATGTATACGAGCTTTTAGTCACAGCACAGGAATTTAACTGATATTTTTATTTATCTTTGTCAGTAATACTAATATCCATTATACCTGAAAAATGAAATTTCATGTAGTCATAATCGAAAAACCTACAATCTAAAAAATAATTTATTTATATCAACAATATAACAATCAATAAACTACAAGAATTTAACTATTAAACTAAACTAAGGCTAAGAAGAAAGATTACCTACATTAAATAATGTAAAAAATGGACCCCAGACCGTTCGGAGGGTAAGGTACCTAAGAGGTTGGCAGCATTTCCAAGTTAAATGGCTAAACTCAGCCTCTGGCCGAAATGCGCGCCAGCTCTTGGATTCCTTGGCTTGGATAAGCCGCGCGGAAATCTCTTTGAAAAGCTGACGGGCTCCGCACCCCAGGGCCCCAAGGTCTCCACGACAACATACAATCTTATTTTTCGAGGATTGTCACGTGTACTTATTTTGGTGAATCAATCGGTGCAGGTCTGTTTGGCATATAAGGCTGGCGCGTGAAAAGCGTACGAATCAATCTAATAAGTTATCGGGGCGGAAGGATGAGCAAACACTCGTTTTGCGAGTCAATTCATTCAATTATTTACTACTAACTACAATTAACTTTCCTCAGTTTCATCAGGCAAATTATAAAGTTGGTTATACAAGGGACTCTAGCCTAAAAACTCTTATAAATTCTTCTTTCTCTTGTCTAATTATTTTTTTCTCTTTATAACATTTTTTTTAATCAAAGTGTGGTAATCTTTTTTGCATTATGGTTTTGTTTCATTGGCATAAATTGGAGCTGTTCTGTGACTTATTTGTATTTTTGTTAGGATGTAAGTAAATGTAATATGGTAGGTAAGGTTATCGCATTTTTTAAATAACTTTTAAAAAAATATTCTTTCAAAACTGTACACTTTTTCTAGATCCAGTTCAAAATATTCGTTATAGTACAACATCTGAATTGTACTTTATTAATTAATTTAAAGGACACTAATACATTGTAGGACATATAATACGCCTATAGACATAAATCAATTGTACTGACTTGCTCAGTGTCCAACAATGTGTTAAGTAAATATTGCTTTACTTATTGTTAATTGACTTAGTATTTCGCAAAGTTGACATTGTATATATTAAAATATAAACAACAATACCAAACAGCAAAGTTCCAAGTAGCTATACATCTCTTTGCATATTAGGAAACAATTGATTTAATAAATCATTGGCTTCCGCCTACAACTACGTGCCTGTTTATTGTTTCGTCAAAGGGAACAGCCACGAACGTATATATAGATAGGAATATCTCAACTATAGTATACATAATAAATCATAATAATATATTTTGGCATACCTTTATTAAACTTAACTAGGTACCTACTTATTATCCAATACAGTTCTGAATGACTTTAATATCTTTTTATATATTTACGTATGATAACTAAGTAAAGTATTTTTAACATCTTGTAAAGACGACTCTTTGTATTTTATTTACAAGCTTTTCTTACAAATACAGCAGCGAATGTAAATTACGACTATATTTTGTTATGACTACATTCATGAACCTAATTACAGTTGCATTGATAAATAATGCATAAAACTGCATAAGTCGTGTCTCAGTAGATGCAACTACTTTTTACGATGACATAAGTAATTTAGTGAAGGTAGTTATTTGTACCGATCTTATTTAAATGTACATTATTCAAATGCAATATGAATTGATTATAAATTATTAATTGTTGATGAAATATTTTATTATTATTGAATGGTTAATATATTTATATGTGTATAAATAAATGTACAAAATTTTAAGTACTAAGTAATAATATTAATAAATATTTTTTGAAGTAAAGTTTTCCGGGATATCTTTGTAGATGGGGAGCTAAATCCCCATCTTTCTGAGGATCTCAGAGAAGGAGCTTAATATTGACTTTCTTAGGTCAAAAAGATTCAAAGTAAGGAAAAATTATATTTTTTGTTCAATATATACTCACATTCTGGAGTAATCTTCCGATGTATAACAAGTGTTTTGCTTTCTGCTGGCATTGTGACCACGCGCACTTGACCGCTAAAGCACAAAACACGCCGGTTACACTTAACGGACCCTATTCTCTATTATTACAACTTGAATCTCGTGAAATATATTTTATTTTGTACTGTTTATGTCATGATACGAACAGCTGATGGATAAAATATGTAGAGACGCGAGTACCGCCTCGTAGGGACTGATAGAGACTGCGCGGTAGAGCGTGGAATCGTGGATTTGTGTACGCTCGACTCGCGACTCTACGGTATACGTACTGATGTTGGTCTCGGTCAGTTGCAAGCTACTCTAGTATATCTATAGCCGCTCTACATAGCGCCGACAGATTATTATTACCAGACCGGTTCTCTATTTGAGATTTTTACAATGTATGTATGGGATAGTAGTTCACACTCGTATTATTATTATTATTAGGTGCTAATTAATTCTCAAATTTTACTTGTGTAGTTAAATGTACTTTGTTTGCTTAGACCTAAAATATTTTTAAGTGTCGTGAACTTGGGAATGGTCATGGGCAGTAAAATAAATTTAGTAATATTAAATAATTTGGTTTACATTTAGTATTGATGAGTATTTAGTATCATTATAATTGAGAAGAAGGTAATTAGGCATAGATGTACCCAAAGGCATTTTGGTTTGGTATTTTAATTTTAAATAATAAACAACATCAACTTAAAAAAAATGCGATTGCCTGTCTAAGGAAATATTTATAAATGTCTTTATTTTAAATTTAAAGATCTTCTAAATAAAAAGTAATCTAAACTTCTTATATAAGTAAAATATACTCGTAACTTAAGGGGTGGAAACCGTTATTGCTTTTTATATGAAAAATTTAATATTCTTCATATACAAAAGTGATAACTATTTCCACCCCTTTGTTTCCGAACCTACTCTGATTTTTACGATTTTTGAAAATGTGACTTTTACTCGTATGAAAAACTAGACTCGAACTTTTTAATTTTTTTTTAAATTTTATATTGCTATGTTAGATTTTCTGAAAATTCATTTTATTTCGCAGTACTGACATTTTTTATATAAACCTAGCTTATAGTGTTGAGTCAATAATACCAAAATTAGCTAATTTCATAAAGTAAGAACTGGTAAGTTAGAGGTGGAAAACAGGTATCACCCGAAACAATAATTTTACGAAAAACATTCGCTGTGTCTGGAAGACACAAACAAATATAAAACTACTTAATGTACATAGAGGTACCTATTTTCGCCGCGTAGCTTATTTACACATAAGTCTCAACGAGACTCACGGAGCGCCGACATCTTTGAAGGCCTTGAAACGAGTCGAGAGAAAGTAGAGTGTCGCCGAGGAGGCCCTTCACCTCACCACGAAAGTGTCTCTTCTGACCCTCTAATCAACTTAGCTCCAAATTCTGGATATTTTATACGGTTAATGCGTTAGTTATAATAAAATTATTGGAAACCTTTATTTAAAAATAAAACTGTCACTAGATTAAACAAATAAATAAATATACAACGTGTTAGTGAACTAACGCAAAACCTCTCAGATGGTAACACAGCCCATGAAACTGAAAAACTTTTGTTCTACAAATTTTACGACCCCCAAAAAAAAAATTGAATTTTCATACAAACTATTTGTATGAAAATCCGACTTTTATTTTTGGCATTTTGGGAATGTTGTATAACAAAAGTTGTTCAGTTTCAGTGCCAAAAGTGGCCGTTTTTCGCAAATGTGCGTAGTAAAGCTTAACGTTCTCATTATAAACTGTAAACAGTAGTTCATAAAGTAATTTGAAGGGTTATCTAGGACTTGGTAGTTGCAAAATTATAAATGATGTGTACGTTTTCTTTGAAATGATTTATTTTAAATGGCAGCACTGGACCCCAGAAAATTCAGGTACGGCCTTAACACGTATGAGGTAAACAATTCGTAACGATAAATAAAGAAATCGTTTAATCTTCATACATACTATCAAATATGTATTTATGTATTATTTATAATAATGTATGGTTGAATTGGTACTTATCCCAAAACACGAGTTAAAAACATAATTTGGGGTTTGTCACTATTTTTATGTAGTAGGCTCATCCTGAGCGTGTGGCCGATCCATGTTCCATTCCGAGACAGGCATTGGAATGGACTCCTCAAGGAAAGAGGAAGCGTGGTCGACCAAAGCAAACCTGGTGGCGATCGGTAGTGGCGGAAATAAAGAAAATCGGGCTGTCTTGATGGAGAAGCACTGTAGCGGCCCTCTGTCCCACCCAGGGGATAAAAGAAAATAAGTCAAGTAAGTCATATTTAATTTAGCGTCTTAAATGCTTTTTTCGCTTAGTGGGCGTAAATCACCGCTTTTCGGCCCGGAGGATATAAAATCTGTTTAGTCTTAATAACATTCCAGTACTCTTTGTTTAGTATTATAAGAATATTGCAATTAATTATTACCTACCTGAAGTAAATTGGTGTAATTATTATGTGTATTATTTCATAGTAGATATGTAGTTAGAAAGATAGTCATAGATGATTGATCGATGAAACTAAGCCCATTGATTTTGCTGGTTTACTTTGTAATACTTTGTTGTAAGCAAACAAAATATTTTAATTCTAATACGCAGATGTAATTAGGTTTCAAACTAAATTACGAGTGGTGTATTATGGAAATACACCGCATCACTTACTGTTCGATGCCTTTCGTGTACCTTTAAATATACTTATTTGTTTGTTATAATTGCAATCATTACATGCGGCACTCTAAAACTTGCTCTAGAACCGGATAATCCAACATTGCTGTTATGGAAAAATCTTCTCCATAATAAATGGTTAGGGCCATACACGAATTTTCCGGGGTCCAGTGCGGTCAAAATACATTTTTGAAAATAAACGGAGATATCATTTAAATTTTTGTTTTGTGAAGCCCTAGATGACCCTTCAAACTATTTTATGAACTACTGTTTACAGTTTAAAGTGACAACGTTAAGCTTTTCTTTTCGCGGAAAAGAAATCTTCACAAAAACAAAAATTTAAATGATATCTTCGTTTATTTCCAAAAATTTATTTTAAATAGGGGTAGCACTGGACCCCTGAAAATTCATGTATTCCCTTAACTCGGTTTAATTTTAAAAAATTGTATGTTTAATATGATTTTTTTTTTCGTGTGGCTTTCGGCCTAGAATCGAACTACTCCATCTCTTCCTGTGGATGTCGTAAGTGGCGACTAAATAAGAAAAAGCAGAAACATCCCGTGCTACAATTGCATTTCCAATGAGATTTTTGGGCGCCAGATCGTTGTAAAACTTTTCGCACGAATGCCGTAAATTTATAGCCAAATCGTTTTAACTTTTCTGGCTAATTCTTCTCCACTTAGTCTTTAGCATCCTTGGATGACCATTGACAATATGCATATAAAATTAGGAAAAAGAAAAGAGAGAAAGCGCACCCCCCGGGTTCGAAGCAGCACAGCTGAGGATGCATCCGGGAACGCGCTAAGATGAAGGAGTCAAATATGACTTTTTCAACAACAGTGTAGTAAAAAACAAGGTTCTGGGCCTTGTCTGCCCCGATAGGGATTAAGACGTGATGTGTGATAATGTATGTGTATGTATGTACTAGTAGAGACTGATAGCAGCCAAGAAGGCATTAACTTAAATCAGCTTTACTTTAATAGAAACGAAGACATGTTGTGACTTATATCAGCAGTAAGAAAAAGTTTATGAAAATTCTTATGTATTCAAAATGAAGGTCATAACGCTTGTAGGTAGCCTATAATCTTATATAATAAAGAGAGACGGAATCGTAGCTGAGGATGCAAGAACACAGAAAGAGCGTTGCCTTTTCTCTCAGATAAATAATTAATAAATTAATAAATATAACAAAACCTTACCTTTTAATTCACAAATTGCTAGTAGAAGAATGCAGACTCCAGCACGTGTTCCCTTTTATAAGACGGAATTTGCAAGAGCTCAATACAATGGTCGCTCTGCTAAAATATACAATTAAATAAATACGGAATTAAAAATACATAGGTATATAACAAAACTTTACGTGAATGTAAACTACTACTAATAAACTGGCTCAAACCATTGGGCTATGATGAAATGGAGAATTTCATGAGTAATGAGAATTTATGTATCACTTTAAATTAATATTGGCACTATAACACATACACACGCACACGCACACTCACCCTCAAACCCCCCCACACACACACAATTTGCACAAGTAATTTGCTCGTAAAACTATACTACTTGCAATAACTTAATTTAAGAAGACTGACGTTAAATACGAGCATAAGAGAAAGAAGTGTATTCAAGGTCTTTCATAAATTATGATAATTAATAATATAGATAAATCGACTCGCTTATTTCGTCTCATGCAATGACCCTTATTTTGAACAAGAGAAGTGTGCTCTTCTTTTTGTGTTTTTATTGATTGGTGTGTGATAAATCAATGCCAAATAGCTGTACCTATGTACTTAAATGCATGTCTAAGAAATTCTTAAAATCCGTTGAAGTCTCGTGATAACTACTCGTACTTGCTGAAATATATAAATTCCAATTGTTATTAGGTACTTGTTTATTTATCAAAAATGCTGGAAAAAAAGATTGTAGAAGGGCAACCATCAAGGTACCTATTTGTGGTCAGACAACCTGAACAAGGTTGTAGGAAAACGCCAGTGTTTTGCATCCGGATGCAAACCGTTTTCAATCGTTGCGGCAATTTTGGGTAAACCTTGGAAGTGACCTATGCACCTTCCAAGGTTAACCAAAAATATCGCAATAAGTCTACGTCTAGATATAGATCCAGGCATAGACTTATTGCGGCTGTAATGGTTAACCGAGCGGGGGAGCGAGCGAAGCACCACCATTTCAGCTTGAGCAATAAATAGGTCGCATTTCTAAACCGATTGTCGTGAAATTTTGTGAACAGGTTGAATAGTGGAATTGTTTGTTGACTCAGTTTTTTGGATTTTGGAGAATTTTTTCAGATGCAAAGAAGGACTTACGATATCTCACATAGCCACTATAGATAGATATACAGATAAAATCTTTATTCACTAAAAGCCACAGGTACATGAGTAAGCCACACAATGATTAACAAAGATCTAGTATAGAAGTAATAGTCTGTAGTAATGCAATGTGATGGTACTGTGAGAAGTGACCTAGATAGTGAAAAGGTCCTGACTCAGCATGATGTCACAGAGAACCAAGGGTGAGATCGGTAAAGCGATTCGAAGATGAGTTAATTATATTTACACTGCGTACAAGTTGTAAGTTTAGGTATCTACTTATTTCAATACCTCTTCTTCTTCTTCGTCTAAGCGTGTTCCCGGTTGCATCCTCAGCTGTGCTGCTTCGGAGCCCGGGGTGCGCTTTTCCGCTTTTTCTTTGGCTTGCAGAATGGAGAAGAAATAGCCGGAACAGTTTAAATGACTTGGCTATATATATATCATTTCAATACCTCTTCTCGATCATAAATAGTATAACTATATAGTAGTTCGATCTTTCAGCCTAAAAGCTAGATAGATAAAGGTTAGTGCGTAGTAGTTAGTACCTACGTGGTATTCCATGCAAATTCTCTAGCTGTTTACGTCACACAAGAAAGTGTTTCCACCTGTGGTTCTACTGGTATGTATTTTATATCCCCGTACCATTAGATATGAAACATAAAATGTAATAGATTCCACTACATTGCTGGCAAAGGGCCAACTGCCTTTCAATGTCTATGTAACGCTATTTGCATTTGTACATTAATCTGGTTTTTTTTATTTATTTTGAATAATATTCTAGCTACCTAGTGTAGCTAGATTGGATTAAATCTCAATTTATAGTCAAGTTTTTATTCTTTTATTACTGTGTAACACAGTTATATTATACCTTATTGAAGTTAATACAGTTACTCATAGATAAGTTTACTTACTGCTTTTAGGGGCGCAAAAGAAGAAGGTGGCTTATAAAGCCTATAGCAAGTCAAATCTAATCAAATTCTTTATTTGCGGAAATGCAGGTAAATATGATTCCTATAAGGTACATTGTAATGGTATCAGATGTATATGTCTGAGAAGAAAGATTTTTTGATGCTTTCAAAATGTATATACTGTACCTACATATGAGTATATAATATACGATGTACAACTTTTTATTATATCTTTTTTATATCAGTTATAGTTTATTATTTATTTTTATGAGGTCTACTCAAAATGTTTTTTCCTTTCCTCCCCATATTTTTAAGCTTACCGTACACAAGGGGTGCAAGCGGGACCCTATCCGACTGCCCGTCCGTCTGTCACATGCCTCTATCTCTTAAACCGTAATAGCTAAAGCGGCCGTGGCCGCTATGACAAACAATAATAAAAATTAAAGGGGGTCATCATACAGGAAACGTGTTTTTTCAGCGTTTTAAAACATTGTATGGAGGTACGGAACCCTTCATGTACGAGTCCGTTTTTTATTTCATTCCACTATGCTACTTTGGCTTTTAGTTACAACTGTATATAAGTATACTTAGGTAGGTATCAATATTATGCGTGATACTGCCAATTAAAACTTTTAACCTTAGAGCTTTTAACCAAACGACCAACACCTTTTTGGCCTAAAAGTAGTCCATGAAAAGGCCTCATGACGCCAGCTCCAAAACTATAAATAGAGTAGCATCTTAAAATAACCTCAATACCGGTTCACTGTGAAGGCAACCAAAGTTGGTTGCTTAACCGTTTCGCTGCTATCTACATGTCCGTTTCGCTACTGCTTTGTGCTGCTATGAATGGTGTCTCAACGTCTAGCTGGGCACCTCCATTACATAAAGAGGCTAAATGTGGTGAAACATATGTTGTCACAAACTAGTTTCCATGTTAATGTCTGCCGATGCTTTTCATAAACCAAAATCGAATATATTTTTATTCAGAAATGTGACCTTGTGAATTTTTCATATTTTCAGTGTTCATTATTTATTATGATTAGATTATTTGGATAATTAAATATTAATTTCTGTAAAAAAAACTAGGTACAAGCCATCAGCGTCTCGAAATGACCACTGCTGAGATCATCATCATCCGAGCGTGTTCCCGGTTGCATCCTCAGCGTAAGCTTCATGGCTTCAGAGCCATGAAGCTTACGCTGCACATTACACACAAGCACACCATTAGTCCGCTATCTAACCTAGGTGATTTGACGAGGTTACTGGATTTTACACAAAGCGAATACCGTCTGACCTCCGTAACCAAAAGGGTAGTCCAGAACTAATCCTAGGATAGATTTAAACATATGCTAGATGTCACTGTCCCGAAAGCTAGTTCGGGACCAAAAGCTTTACGTACCTTCCGAAGCATAGAATCATCTTTCTTTTCGGATAATCAGGTGATTCAAGCCTGCAATATCCCAACCAAACTGGAAACAACTTTTACAAAGTAAGCTTTCCAGTGGGATTTGAACCCACTGCTGAGATTAAGTTTTGTTATTCTTTTCCCGATGAGTAAAAAGTTAACAATGTAAACAGTTAACGAGAGTGGGCTGGGTACCGTAACGAAATTGTGAGGCCCCAGACGGCAGATTTTTAAGACGCCCTTGTTCTTGATTTGAAAGTAGGTATTTCTGATTTTTGACGAAAAGAAATGATACACGGGGATTGCCCGAATGCTACATGATGAAATTAATGAGCTTCAAGAGTTTCGAGGCGTGAGAATAAAACAGTACCTATATATGAATTTTTCTATAATGTTTCGAATAAATGAATTACCTAAACAATTTTTTTTATTTATTGTTTTGTTATAAGTGTTATAAGGATCATAACAAAACAAAAGTTGAGCAAGGCCTCTGCAAATGCAAGGCCCTGGATGACTGCCCTGCTCGCCACCCCCTGAGGCCGTCGCTGATGGGATGGTGAAGTGTGATGGAAATATGCCACTACTAGTTACGTAAAAGTACCTACCTATCCTACCCATAAATAAAAAAAGAGACACACAGAAACCAAACGCTATTTATTTTTACTGACACTGTAGGTACCTATATGAACAAAATCCTCCTCCCATACAAATAAATTGATCTTTCAACTAATAGGACTTTGTACGGGAGGTCAAAATATTTTCGTTTAGTAACATAGATATTTTATCGTCCGGTAACTGTGTTATAATAGAAGTAGGTACATTTAATGAAAACATACATAACAGTGACATCTAACGACAAGTAGTAACATTTTAATTTATGGGATGGCGCCATCTATGAACGAGTAGCAAATACAATACGATTGTATTTAAAAGCGTAGCAATAGCTTTTCGCTTCGATATGTATGAATAATTTTTCACCACTACTTTAATAGAGAGCGTGTTTGGCGTTCTCGTAATTTTACTTGTGGTCTTGAGGTGCTAATTAAAAAATTAAAAATGTTTGTTTATTTTTCAACCAATTACATAAAGGGCCTTTATCTAATTGGCTGAAAAATAGAAGATCACATTTGGTTTTATCTGTACTTCATTAATCTAATATAAGTAAGTGTATAATTTAATAATTATATGTTAGAACATTTAAAACGAGTTTTGAATACTAGAACAGATTTAGCACATCCATTCTTGTATTCAAAACTAGTAACAATAAACAACAAACAAAGTAAGTGATAGTGATTGGTCAGATTACTTGAAAACCACCAAATGCTTATTAATAATAAAATCACCAAAAATCAATAAGTTCCTAACTTTTTATTAAATTTACGAGGTACGAGTATGCCTCGTTTATTTAATAAAAATGTACCTATTGATTTTTATAGATTATTTACTCAGATAAGTTTTCAAATTATTTAGTTACTTAGCAATATATCACAAGTCATTTAAACGTTTGTGACGTCATTTGTGACTGAATATAATTTATTTGATTTTAACATAATTAAGACATCAACGCGCACGCTAGTCCATGACGTGTTTCGGAATATATTTTCATTTTACAAAGTAATTAATTATGTATGATCTGTAGGTATCCTTTACGGGGTAGACAAAATCTAGGGTCGCGTTTTGATGAGTGTGAATGAGTTGATTGCTACATGCATCACTTTCTAACAGGTTTCCCTAAGGCAAAATTTTCGCCCATTCTCTTCCATTTTAGTCTTGAAAAATGTCCGTATGTTTTGTTTTTCTGTTTTTGTTTTTTTTTCTTTGTCTGACATCTGTACCTTCAAATACTGCAAGAAACTATAAGACATCAACAAACAAGTACCTACACTAGATGTGACAAGAATGAAATGAATCATCGCGTCGGTATCGGCCGTGTACCGTGACATAACGGTACCGTTGCAGCGGACGCCAGCTGCAACTCAAGCACCCACTCCCCGTTCTTCCAAAAGACAGTGTAATTTGTAGATAGCTCCAGGTAAACCTGGGTATATATAAAAACAACTGAACCATGACTCACACAGTGGATACTTTTTATATAAAAAAATGTGAGGTTCCAGTGGAATCCGCTAGTTTCCAACCAATCAAACCAGATATTTTTTCTTACGGCAAAACATACATTTTCTATGGGATTTCGTATGAAATACTAAAACGTAACGTCATAGCTTCTTGGAGTTAAATAGCGCTGTTAATATCAGTTTTTCTGCATTAATAAATCTAAAATCACGTTCAAAATGGATATGATCATTATGATCAGTGGCAAGTGACATTATTTTGTGACACAGTGCGCGTTGTGATGTTCTTAAGAAATAATTTAGCATCAGGGCTCCAAGGATATTGTCTCTACTGCGAAAGGCAAAAATATATTAATTTCATAAAAAAAAAGACATAAAAACAGAAACTTGCCAAATTGCTTTCAAGGTTTCTTTCTTTTTTGTAAAGGTATTTGTAGATAAAGTAGTGAATAGTAAAATATTAATTCAAATAAGTAGTCCTGCCTTTTTCGTTTACATTCACACAAATATTTTCCAAGACAGGCTAGCGGGTGCGGGACTCAGCTGCGCCGTTGCGGAGCATAATTTAACAAAGGAAATGTTCTTTGTTTACTTTCAAATTGTTAGCAGCTTAACAGGTGGATGTCTATCATCGTGTGACGAATATTTTCACATTTACTTTCAAAATCGTCTCATTCAAAATAATAACTAGCAAAGGCTTATAAACACAAATGCCAGGTAATTTAGCCAAGTCTAACTAGCATGTAAAATTTTTAATATCTACTTTCCAAATTGGCCCAATTTGGTGGGACGTTGCCCTAATATTTATGATTCTGAGATTTAAAAGATAGTTCCACACACACCATCACGTTTCTATTGCTCTCAGGTTAGACGGAATAGGGAACGTGGTTAGGGTGCAGGACCCAAAGGCTACGTTCACAGATGGACAACGGGAATCGAAACACGTTGTCGATACTTCCCTTGATCGACTTCTACAATCTGAGGCAGTGAAGAAGCAGTTGGTCTTCTTTTTCCTGGCCTCTGTCCTACAAAGGGTTGGCCCGCCTGATACATTTTCTTTTTCGCTCTTTCTAAGTGCCGAACAATCAGAGCCATAGAGTAAGGTGTCTAACTGCTTGCTTATATACTGTGCCCTTGTTTTTTCTTTATATTTTGCATCACAGATCGAGAACCCCAAATAGAGACTTCAATTTTGGCAAGCCTGCTTTTATTCTGCTCTCTATAGTGTAGTAGAGAAGTAGTTGGTATTTCATATCACAGCATGGAAGAGGAGATAGATAGGTATATTAAACCCTTTCGGCCGCCTATGTAACTGTACTTTGTAACCAGTTACAAAAGAATATTTTTTCTCTTTAATTGTTAGGTACCAGTTACAAACTAAAATCTTTTAAGCCGTCTTTATATTCAACTTCTTACTAAAGTTAATCATTGTCACTTGTAGAGACAGATAGTCAAGTTTGAGTCTTACAACTCAAAGTTACTTAAATGGTATATGAGATAGATAAGATAAAACTCCTTTATTGCACCAAATATAAGAAGAAAATATAAAAGAAAATTTATACACACATTAATAAAGCAGTGATAATATGAACAAAATAAATAAAAGTCCATTCGAAATACAAAAATAAACACTTAATATAACATACGTACAAATAGATAATTACTGAAAGAATTTACAGCATTATTAGAAAAAAGAAGGAGAAAAAACAAGATAAGGAGAGAACCAGATGGTGAGCTGGGCGAGAAGATGGAAAAAGGAATCAAACTAGGATTGCTAGCCGCATAGGCCGTACCTTAATTTTCCGGGGTCCAGTGCTGCCCCCATTTTAAATAAATCATTTTAAAGAAAACGGAAACATCATTTAAAATTTTGCTACTACCAAGTCCTAGATAACCCTTCAAAGTATTTTATGAACTACTGTTTACAGTTTATAACGAAAACGTTAAGCTTTACTACGCACATTAGCCAAAAGTGGCCGTTTTTCGCAAATGTGCGTAGTAAAGCTTAACGTTCTCACTTTAAACTGTAAACAGAAGTTCACAAAATACTTTAAAGGGTTATATAGGACTTGGTAGTAGCAGAATTTTAAATAATGTCTCCGTTTTCTTTGAAATGATTTATTTTAAATGGGGGCAGCACTGGACGCCGGAAAATTCAGGTACGGTTTGCATTTTCGCCCATTTTCCCGATCGGTTTTTACAATCTGCGCGGGAAGAGAAGCAGCTGGTACATTCAAAGTTTTTGCTTTTCTCTCAGACCAGAATGCAACCAAAAATATCCCGAGAATATCTCAAACAGACCTCAAAAATCAAAAAAGTGGTGGTAGGAACTCTACGGCAAAGCTTCAGGGTAGCAACAGTCCTGATAATAGCTTACGAGTACAACGAAAATAACTTAAGTCCAAAAATTACCAAAAACGTAACGTTTTGTTGGTTTTAAAAATGTTCTTTTTTTGATATTGTAGTGAATGAAATGAAGACAACAGTATATAAGTCCAAAACTCAACTAACAAGTTATTATTTAAAAAATATTTATTTAAACAAACTTTTATCTAAAACAATGAACTAAAAAGTTTAAAGTGCTCCTCAAGATAAATCAATCGAGCCCCAATTCCGTAGGGTTATGTTATTTTATCACAGAGATGCTGCGGCCAACTTGCAGCTTCGTCATGTGATCAGGTCATTGGTACCACAATATTGCATTGTTACCCAAATTATATAAGTATGTGAAGTTTCAACTTGATCGAACAATAGGACGTGGATCTAATTTAGCTTGCAAGATCTGATTACGGACACGACACACAGACAACAGATGAAAACTAAATAAAAGCTTGTAAAAAGGAAGCAACAACGAGAACCGAAAGAAAAAAATTGCAAAGGTAACCTACCTAAGCAGGCCAGATATTACATTGCCTAAGGAAGCCAGAACAAAAATAAAGTTTCTTTCGCTGGCCAAAAAGTTTCCACTGTCAAGGGGTGAGAATGTTGCGAACCTCGATCGACCACGATACTGGCTTATCGAGCGCATTGGCTCGCTGCGCGGCTGCGCGTACGCAGCAGACAGTCTGCTCTGATACGCTGTAGACTACGCTCGCGCACACGGAACAACACAATCATTGTTTACCGGTAAGCTTTTTTTTTATATCTTTTGAACTTTAAGTTGAAAATTAATAACATCTTTGAGATTATAAAGAAACTACACTACACAGATTTAAATGCTATAGCAGGAATACATTTAATTTAAAGTATTTATAAAATTTATAAGAATCTAGAAAAGAAGTGAACTAACTCTACAAAACTAAACTTAATAAAAAAATATGTGGTAAATAATTTCAAATAAATAAAATAAAATAAATAAATATATAGGTACAAATCACACTGGTTAAGCTAGCTCCAAAGTAAGTTTTAAACTTGTGTTATGGGATACTAACTCAACGATACTATATTTTATGATAAATACATATATACTCGTAGATGAACACCCAAGGCCCAGGACAATTTGAAAAAGGCCGTTTTTCCAACTTGCCCTGGCTGGGGATCAAACCCAGAACCTCCGGATTAGCGATCTAGCGTATTAACCATTACGCCACGGAGGTCGTCAATAAAATGCGTCTTACATTACAATTAAACTATTAATGTCTAATTTAATAACTGTGTTTGTTAGACCATTAAAAAAGGCGATTCACTCTAGGAATAATAGGACCAATAGATTTTCTTTCCGCGTAAGTTATTTATTTTTTATCACAATAGACATCCCAAAAGATCTTAAAATTTACACGTGTTACTGCACAAAATAGTGTCAATACAAAATGATACGTATCAAAATTATTATTGAATTAGGAGATATAGTAAATTTATCTTTTCAAGGCGTAGATAACACAAACAAAATAATATAATAATATTTAATTAGCATTTGCAAGTAGGGCAGATAATGCAGTATCTATCCATGAACATTTGAACAAGTGTCGAGGTCGACTGCTTGTGTACTGTCGCACTAATCATCCTATTTCCCGCCCTAGATAAGTTCACTTAGTTCTATAATTTCGTACCTAGTACGATTTTATTTATTTACTCAGATAATTACACGCGTACACTTGCGGTTTGCGACATTTGTCTTATAAAGCTTCAATAAGAGTCTCTCAAACATTTTTAGTTTCTTCGCTACAGAATTACAGCCTATATCAGTTCACTGCTGGACTAAAGACCTCTCCCAATAAAGGAAGAAATTGCCCATAATCACCACGCTGAGCAGACGGGTTAGAGATCGCAGTAGATGGTATTTTCAATGAATAAATCATTTATTTGTCAAACATAGGTACAATTTTAGAGCTGTTACAATAATATATAGTAGTTGGTATATGCCATACAGATATTTAAGTAGCTAGCATACCTAAAGAAATTTGGTTTATTTTAAATTGGAGCTACAAATAACAATGTCGAAGGTTAAACTTTTAAAATCAATTACATGATAAATTTAAAAATAAATGTGCTTACATTTCAAGGAAATTAACAAAAGAATACAATATTATGTAATGTCGCATTATATTAAATAGTTTATAATAGCCAAATATTGTTTTTGCGCAGAGGATGTTGCGTCTCGTTCCCTGTTATCTTTAACTCATATACACGTCTATTTTAGTGTTTCTATAAAAATAATTAAAAAAATTTAAGTTGCTTGAATAACAAAATTAAAAATAACTATAGATACCTACATATTATTTCAGTTGCTAAACAAGAGCAGTTGTTTGTGTGTTATTGTTGGAAAATAGGACATTAGGGCCTCCTTAAACTTCGTAGAAGAAGTGAAAACTTTAAGAGATTTATTAAATATCCAGGTCTTTTTTAGTCTCCACTGCAGGAGCACGACCCTCTCTGTACTACAGAGCCATATATTAGCCAGAGCAGTCAGAGGATTTGGCCTACACTCTCCACGTTGGCCAGACGGGTTGAAGAGGTCTCATTGATGTTTATAAGCTTTATTTAGCTTGCGTTTCCTAAGTCGCCTTCAACGACATCCACGGGAAAACTTGGAGTGGTCCTATTCTACTCTGCCGGGAACCACACGGCTAATTATATATGTAAAATACCACCAAAACATAAATGTGAAAATTTGAGCCTAGTCCAATATTATGTTATAGTGTGTTTGTCGACTTCAACGACAAAAAAAATAAATCTAAACGGATGACAAGTTTTGTAGAGAATTATTATATATAAGAATCTCAACATAATTATACTCAGAGTCGCAAGTGCGCGTCCGCGGCATTGCGAGCTGGCTGACCTTCGCATCGGCTATTCGCGCGCACACGTGGTCGCGCCGCATCATTCCGCTTCAGCTAACATTATGTGTACACATTATGTGATATTATGTGGCATCCTTAGGTGTCTATTGACTTGCAAATTATCTTTTGATAAGAAAAAGCGAGAAATTGTCCGGGCTCCCAAGCAGCACAGCTAAGTATTAAGATGAAAAGTAGATTTATATTAGTAACGAAAGAAATTTATAATTCTGAAAATTTTATTTTTATTATTTAGGTATATATTTTTAAACCCAAGAAAGGCAGGCATTGTCAAATAATTTTATTTTAGACTTTTTTTTAAATTTTGATTTATTCAAACTATAGGAAATAAATATTTAACAAAGAGATAAATGTCATTCTTAAGATAAGTCGTAGTTTTCATGGCATTTAAATGTCATTTCAAGCTAAACACGGGTCACGTTCCAGTTTTAGTTGCCCTCTTATCTAAATAGCGTAGCGCTTTCACTAAACAATGAATTTTGCATAATAATTTCAATTTGTCTAGGTCTATTTAGGAAATCCGGCCATGGTATACCTAATATGTTTATTTGACGAAAACTCTAGAATCTTTGGTCGTACCTTCATCAATTTGTTAGGATAAGAAAAACATAATTTTAAAGTTCCTCTTTTTAATGTTATAGTTATAATATCTCAGAAAATATTATATGCGCCTAATAAGTACCAAAGCAGCTGGACAATACTGCGTCACCGTCGCACATAATGGCTGGCTGATGTATCATAATGCCCGACCGTACTAGGGCTGCCCAGCCCACATAATTCAAACCGTTTTTTATTTATTATACACTTTATAAATAGCTACGAAAAAACAATAGGGACGATGACTGGCCATACAAGTAATAATCTATATAGACCGTCAATTAAAATATCCAAAAATAATACTCATGTTTTTCAATTAATCAAATTAGTAACAATTCGATACTTGACCCAACTTCACCTTTTTCTTATTCATATCAAAAAGATACATAGGTAATCTAAAACCTGTTCAAATTGGATGTGATCAATGACAAGTGACATTATTTTGTGACGTTTTATTCCCTGGACAGTACTAAATAATTTATTTTTGACCCAGGAAACTACCCAATTCACAAAAATACAGAGCATTTAAGTACCAGAGTGGGTTGGAAAATAATCTCTAAGTAAGTTGCGCGTTCATTGTAACTATTTACCTATGATAAACATTTTAATATATGCACAGAAAATATAATTTTTCTTCTGCTGAAATATACCTATTATTTTTGTGTATCTTCCTGTATATATTTTTTCACAAGTATTTAGTACAGTTGATAACCCTGGGCTGTACAATACATACAAGTCAGTGTATAGTCACTTACGTCCGAGTATCAAAATCAACCTTGAATGTTGAAAAGGACTTGTTTTGTTATGTATGTAGCTGTTTATACAGAAGGGAGACTGGCATTCTCCCTTCTGTATAAACAGCTTAAGGCTTCAGAGAACTGTTTACAATTCATGTTATTTTGGTAATAAGCCGCAATTTCCTGAAACAGAGCGTCGGAAACTTTTACAGAAAAATATTCATTGATATAAATAGTTATACTTAATGATTGTGTTTAAATTTTAATATTAAACAAATAAACTAAAACTAAATACAATTGGTTGGCTGGAAGAAATCCCTCACTAGGATAAGCCCGAAATTGTACATTTTTATTTTTTAATGCATATTTTTTTTTTATTTGCTTGTATTTAAATGTGCAATAAAGAGTTAACACGAACAAACAATCTTTTCGTCATATTCATGTGGTACCAATTCATATATTATCTATTTTCGGTAAATTTCAAAGTTTAAAGAGTGTAACTTAAAAAAAATTGCATACCTATATCTAGGCATATAACTGGTTTTTATTTGTGGGTAATCATGATGATGATGATGGTTTGTGGGTAATGTCGATAAATATAAGAATCTGTGTAAAAGGTGTTGAACGGAGCTACATGAATGTAATTGTAAATAGGTACAAATAAACCTAGGGTATGAGGAAGGTCAATGTTTAAAAATACAATGGAAAATAAAATCATTCAAAAAAATTGAGGAACAACAATGGGTAATGTCTTTGCTTATATTTTAAATATTAATGCGTTTTAACATTTCGCACCAACTCGGATCAGATGTCATCGAAGAGATGAATCGACTTCTCAGCCATAAAACACGAACGATTATGCCATAGCTGCGCTGGGCTATGCAATGCAACCATCTCATTGTCTGGCACCATCGATCAAAGATAGCGTGAACCAGTTAATAGAGAACGTTCACAATACATTGCACCACCCACTACCAGCTGATGATTTCACAAAAAATGCAAACTAAATTAAACCATATTGTTTTGATGGTAAAATTTACTTAACAATGATATTAACGTGTCAATTTGACACACTAACACACAACTTTGTTATGATTGTGTTTGTGATTGCTTACATAACGCTTTCCGCCGTGTCTGGTCAGCCCCATTTATCTTATGGTTGTTTTTAGGGTTCCGTACCTCAAAAGGAAAAAACGGAACCCTTATAGGATCACTTTGTTGTCCGTCTGTCCGTCCGTCCGTCCGTCTGTCAAGACCCTTTTTCTCAGGAACGCGTGGAGGTATGAAGCTGAAATTTATACCAATTACTCAGGTCTACTGTCCCTTGAAGCTGTGAAAAAATCAAACTTCTAAGCCAACGCAATCAAAAGATACAGCCGTTTATGCCGCAAATTTTCGACACTTGCAAGGGAATCAAAACCTACAGGGTGCTTCCCGTGAACTCAGAATCTTGAAATTTGGTACGAAGCAACGTCTTATAGCATAGATAAAGGAAAAATTACGAAAACCATAAATTTTTAGTTACATCACATAATATATTTTTTTTAATAATTTTAAACTTACTACCCATTTCCTCATAAACGCGTAGAGGTATTAAATTGAAATTCATACCAAATACTAAACCTTGCAGGTTTGTACGGAACCCTCGGTGCGCGAGTCCGACTCGCACTTGGCCGGTTTTTTTTTTCTATTGCAACAGACCAAAACTTTTGAAGTTTCATAACAATACAATATGTAAAAACAACGTATTTCAAAACCCAATATAAGCAAGCTGTCGTACCTCGGTAGAATTAAAACAATATATTTTATAAATATGTTCTAACCCGCCAGCGTCAAGAGTTTAGGCCAAATCCTCTGGCTGCTCTGGTATAGAGGGTCGTGCTCCTGCAGTGGAGGTGGCATTGGCTGATAAAATATGAGGTATTGTTAAATAAAACAAAGGAGACATATGTTCAGCAGAAGGATTATATATGACAATAAACAAAAGGGTTAAGAGGACACAACTCCCCGTGACCTGTAACCTCGGTAAATCCTTTTGTATACTCGTACGTATGTATGCACATTGGTTAAGTAAGCCTCGCCAAACAAGCTTCGTAGTACAATCAAGAGCACATCAAGCTACACAAATTCGTTGCAATTTCGCCACCACTACCACTGCACTGAGTAGCATAACTTCTACTGTAGACTGTACGAGCAAAAATGAAGCTCTAAAACAGGATACACATAACCAACCCGTCGGTCGAGTCCCAGTGCTTTTTTGCAGCCAACCGGTCCTGTTGTTCCTGCCTCGCGTTTGCTACCAAAAGAGCAGTCCGACCTTGTCCAGAACCGAGGCCCGCGAAATCGCATTACATATTTTCCGGCTTCCGGTGCAATGACCTTGCTTTGTGAAACAATTACTTCAGGTTTATTTACACTTTTATAACTTTACAAGCAACTCTGGCTTCACTTTGTATTAAACATACAGGAAGATTGTTTCCAGTGCACAAAGAGCAGTCAGTTCAGTCCAGTATACTGAATAGGTATATTCCCCAAAAATATAGCACAGACATTATTAACATTAGCGCAATAAACGGGTAACTCACGTAAAAAATCAGCTACAGACTGTTTCGACCTCGTCCGGCGACCTTCCTCAGGGCGAATATGACTCGCGACGCATACATGAAGACTTTCCGAGCCGCACATTATCGCAAATTAATAATGTTTGTGTGTCACCTTAGTTTTAACCAACAAATATAGAACGAGCACGAAAAAACGCGCGATCAGCCGATCAAAAGTTTCTAAGGTTGATTTTTACGAGTAGGTATATTTTTTTATGAATTAAACGTACACATCATCATCATCCAAGCGTATTCCCGGTTGCATCCTCAGCGGTAACGCTTCAGAGCCCGGGGTCCGCTACCTATCCTAGGTGATTTGAAGAGGTTACTGGGTTTTTACACAGAGCGACTGCAATGCCGTCTGACCTCCGCATCCCAAAGAGTAGGCCAGAGTCAAGAAACAAGCATAGGATAGGTTTGAACAAACGCTAGATGGCACGTAAAGCTGCCACGTGGGGCCTGACCCCACAGCTTTACGTGCCTTTCGAAGTACGCAATCATCTTTCTATTCGGATAATCAGGTGATTCAAGCCTGCAATATCCTAACCGGACTGGAAACAAATTTTTAGAAAGTATCCCAGTAGGATTCGAACCCATAACCACCGGATCAGATGCCAAACGCCTCAACCACTGGCCCACGGAGGCAGTCACTGACAAGGCAGACAATAGACTAATCTTTCACATTTGCGCATAAAATCAAAAATCATGCTCTATTAAATTGTATTGTATTGCAGAAATCCGCTAGAAAGTATAGTTTCTGAAATTTGTAGTAGTATAGGAACTGTACAGACGGACAGACAAACGCGACTTTAGTTTGTTTGTTTGTTTGTTTGTTTTATATCTTTATTGTACAAGAAATAGTTACAGTTAAATAAGTATTATTACACCAAAATATTTTGTACAATGGTGGACTTATCCCATAATGGGATCTCTTCCAGTCAACCAAGTATTGGGGAAAGAATACAATCAATGGACATAACGGGCAAAAGTCAACGTACAATCGCAATAAAATTCATTTAAAGTTTTAAATCTAAAATAAATTATATATTATATATCTATAATACATAAACTAATACATAAGAAAATAAAGTATCTATAAATATTACCAACTTAAATAAATAAAATACATACACTACAATATTATTAGCTCAAAATGTCTGAGGAACCTTCGTAATACCTTCTGAGTCTGGCTTTGAAGGAATCGAGAGAGGGCGCATTTTTTAAGTCCACAGGAAGCGCCTTCCATAACCATTCCATTCATTCCATTAGTAGTATGATTAAATCTACCCCATAATGATGTTGAATTATGTTTTATATAAAATAACTAGCTTTTGCCCGCGGCTTCCCTCGCGTCCTTTCTTAGCGGATGCCTACGTCATATCATCTACCTGCATGCCAAATTTCAGCCGATCCATCCAGTGGTTTGGGCTGTGCGTTGATAGATCACTATGGCAGTTAGTCAGTCACCTTTGAGTTATATATATTTAGATTTGAACACCTGATGGCTCAGATGGTAAGAGCATGGTCGTAATGAGACTAAGGTCGCGGGTTTAGTCCTGCTCACGTGGTGTTTTTTCACCATTTCTTATTTCATTATTTTATTTGAGTACTTTAGTACTGCATCTTGAATGCCTAAAAAAAAACCTTATAAATATAATTTTAATTGAAATGGTTAATTATTATGTCGAATCCACATTTCACTCGGTTGACTTTCTATTCGTCACTTTTATTGGTACTTATTTATTAATTGATGCTTTATTTTTTGATAGCTTGTAAAAAAAAACCATATAGTTGTTGTCTCACTAACTGTATATATACTCACGTAGTGTTTTTTTAAGAGAGCCTATTTTCGAATTCAAACAAACAAAGGAACGCTTAATTATCTATACCAAAATAAGTAAGTAGGTAATTTTTGTTTGATTTTCATAGAATCTTGGATTAGTTAGTTGCTTGACCAAAAAAATTCATTTTTTTTGAAAATTCATTTGGTTTTGTGGAGATGGACTGTATCAACTTTTAAATAGTTTCATATTGTATATTTTATGAGACGTTAGGTAGATACATGTACAAGTAAATAAATGTCTGTATAAGTAGAATGACCGTCATGTCTTCTAAATAAACTAAAAATATGTACTGATAAGTAATTGTTAGCAAATAATGATAGGATTACTACCTACTAAACTAGTATTTCGTGTCATGTTTTAGCGTAGGTATAGAGGCAAATTTCCAATTCTTACAAACATTGCAATTTTTGTACATATATGTCAAAGAGCCCGTGAGGGGCAGACCTCCGTTACTTTATAAAGGCTGATAGTTTCCCTATGTATGGCCCTAATACAGGGAAGAATAATCCCCAAATATGAAAGTTGGGTCGTGGTGGCTTTAGTAGATATCAGGTAGTAAAGAAGTACAAAATTGGACCCTATTTGCCGTCATAGTATAAAAGCAACCGCACAAAGTGTCTAAAGAGTGCGACGTGATTTCTAATATTATTATGAATTAAATATGTATGTATATATAAAACTAAGCTTTATGCAACGACGGCATACAGGGTCCAGTTTTGTACACCTTTATACCTAATATCTACTGAAGTCACCACGACCCAACTTACATATTCGGGGACTGTTCTTACCTGAATTAGGGCTGTACATAGAGAAACTTTCAGCCTTTATAAAATAACGGAGGTGTGCCCCTCGCGGGCTCTTACTCTATATTAAACGTTTGCCAATAAGCGTCCACGTGTGTTGTGTCAACTCGTGGCAAACATCAGACAATCTCTGCACACCCTGACGACTTAACGAGACTATGAGTGAAATTCATTATGGACCGTATCCAAAAGATGGACCATGTTACCTACTAGCTTCCGGTGACCGTTCGTTTTGATTCTGCCTGTCCGTCCATCTATTAGCGAGCTGTGGTTATGGTTCATATAAGGCATACCTTGTTTGTATGTACCATAAACATTATGTTTTAAAAGGCGATTAGTATACCTATAGCTTCTATACAATAACAAATATTCGGAATATATTTCGTGATTTATGAAAGATCTCGGTCTATATATAGATAATTGTCTCAACTGGAAGTACCATATTGTAGAAGTTAGTCGAAAAGTGTTTGCGACGCTTTATTATTTGCAACGTCTTAAGAACTTCTTACCAATCAAAACTAAAACCATGTTGGCTCAAGCACTTGTACTGCCCATTATTGATTATGCTGATGTGTGTTTTCTGGACATAACTGAGGAACAGCTTAACAAGCTAGATCATGTGCTTAATAACTGCATTAGATTAATTTTTTGTCTACGTAAGTATGACCATGTCTCAGAATACCGTACTCAGCTTAAATGGCTCACCATCCGCCAACGCAGGAATCTACGTTTACTGTGTCAGCTTTATAAATTTCCCCAGACTATCTTAAAAATGATTTTAAACTTTTAAGTTCTACTCATTACAGAGTCCTGCGTTCTTCAAATAAATTGTCTTCAATATATTCCTTCCCACCGTACTGGTTTTTTCTCTAATTCTTTCGCCGTTTAGGCAGTAAGACTTTGGAAAGCGCTTCCTGACACTGTTAGAACTGCTATTAGTCATGCTGGCTTTAAGGCCTTGTTGTTCAAGCATATGCTCGCTCAGTCCAACCAAGTGTAATAGGTACCTAAGTACTTATTTGCTGCTTTTGTAATATCCTTATGTGAAACTATTATTTGTTAGTAGTGTATTTTATAGATGAATATATATAGTATGTATCAATGTATGTATATTTATGCAGATATTTATATTGTTAAAGTATAGTAAGTATTAATAAAGTAGGTGATGTAGAAAGTAAATATATATCTGAATGATTATCAATATCTCTTTTGTACCCATTTTAATTTTCTAACAACCCAAAGGTTGGCTGTCAGATAATGCTTTTAGCATTAAGTCCGCCTATTGTGCTATACAAATTGTATTTTGTACAATAAAGTTTAAATAAATAAAAAGAATATAGTTATTGTCATTCCTGTGTGGTTCTGGGTTAGAATAGGATCACTTCATCTCTTCCTGTGGATGTCGTAAGAGGCGACTAAAGGACTAAGGACTTAGCACAAACATCTCGTGCTACAATTTCATTCCCAAGGAGGGTTAACGTCGGGCGGCGGCCGGTTGTAAAACTTTTCGCACAAATACATTCCCATAGAGTGTTGACGTCAGGCAGGCGGCCGGTCGTAGAACTATAGCCAAATCATTTAAACTGTCTCGGCTATTTCTTCTCCACTTCGCTAGGTCTTTGGCATCCTTTGGTGACCATTGACATGCATGTTATATTTGGAGAAGAAAAAGCGGGAAATCGCACCCCGGGCTCCAAAGCAGCACAGCTGAGGATGCAACCGGGAACGCACTTAGACGAAGAAGATAGTTATACTCATTCAAGAAGAAACACGCTCCTTTATCATAATACGTAGTTTCAAATAATTGTAAAATCTAATTATAAAAAAAAACATAAAGGTCACGGGTCACTACCAGTAGTCAGCTACTTAGCAATAAATAATAATAATGAAAGTATAATAATGATCTTTTCAGATTATATATAAATGCATGGACATATTAAATACTAGCGGTGCCCCTCGGCTACTCTCGAATACGTTCTATATAGGTACTACGAAAACCATCCGATAGGAATGCTGTACAAGTTAGTGAATGTAACATGAAAATCCGTAGAGAGGTTGGCTAAAATCTTACAAAATCAGTCCACTGTTGATTTGACCATAATCACCACTCGGAGCAGGTAAGTATGCATTATACACCTGCTGCGATCACCCTTCTCTTAGTCGCCTTTTACGACACCCGTGCTAGAGGAAAGGGATGGTGACAAGATCTACTCTGCTGACATCGCACGGCTTATTCGTAGTCTTAAAAAAACACTTGAAATTTTCCACTGCAATAAATGACGTCTTAACATATTTTTTGTTCGCACAATGTTTAAAAAATATTAGATGCTAAACACTAGCAACGCTTGGAACATGATCACGAAATGTGACCTTCGACTGGTTCCGCGAAGATACAAGTGTAAATCGTGTAAAATATGTAGGTATGTTTAAAAATAATACTAATAATTTTACTAAGTATCTATGACTGGAAGCCTAAGAATGAGAAGTAGGTACAACATTCTGCTTAACAATCAATGATGCTATATTATAAGCGGAAGGCTTAAAGACTTAAGAGGGTATTAATCTCTAACCCTACTTACAGTTATTATCAGGTATCAATATTTTTTATTGACTAGTAAATTATATTTCGATGGTGATTTTTATTACGACAAAATCAAAATGATATTGTCTTAAGACATCGACTTCTGGTTTTGTGACTTTTCTATTAAGTAGGTCCATAGAAATCCGGCGTAAAAATACGAAAACAAATGATAAATAATAATAATAAATAAATATATACGGACAAATCACACTGATTAAGCTAGCCCCAAAGTAAGTTTTAAACTTGTGTTATGGGATACTAACTCAACGATACTATATTTTATGATAAATACATATATAGATAAACACCCAAGACCCAGGACAATTTGAAAAAGGCCATTTTCTAACTTGCCCTGGCTGGGGATCGAACCCAGAACCTCCGGATTAGCGGTCTAGCGTGTTAACCATTACGCCACGAAGGTCGTCAATGACATTTTTGACACTTCGTCGCGGAATCTATATAGGTAGGTACCTCCGTCATCTCTGCCTTAGACCAAGGCAAGACCGAGCCAGTGTATAATTTCCTTACTTATTCCATGATGTGCTTCTCTATCTTAGGCCTACCATCTTGCTGAAAGCATGGCCTTTGGAATACTTGGCTTTCTCTTACACTATCATATTTAAATTATAAATGATATCGCTATCCTATATAAATTAGGGATCATGTCGTATCAAGCGCTAAAGAGTAAGGCGGCAGACCGAGAAGTTTGGCGCTTACTCCATCGACAAGAGCCACTAAGCTCTTAAATAAGAAGAAGAATACGTTTACATAGCGTGTTTGTGTGTGTTTTATAACAAAAAGGGCCTTTTATTCTTCTCGTACGTACAAGTACGAGTACGTTTGCACGAGTAAAATGATCATAAAATCTATAGAGGTAATATGAACGAGCATATTCGACTTTCAGTTTCCGATCCTTCACTAAGAATTCATTTGTAATTGTAATATTTGTAATTTCGTACCCATTCATAAGATACATTTATTTTATAAGCTAATTAGGCGCGATTAGAAAGTAAAAATCTAGACTGTAACTATTATGTGTATAACAATAAATAAATAATTCTCAGCATGTCTAGACAGCCTGATATCGTTGAGAATTGTTGAAGTTGATTTCTAAGTTTTATCGGAAGTACATAGGTGCTTTCTATTATTTTAAGTTTCAAACAAAAAAAAATTATAACTAACTACATGCAGAGGTAAAGTGGTAAGTATGCAAAAGTTCGACCGGTAGGTTTTTCCAGTAAACAGAGCTTCACAAGTTCACATACAATATTCGTTGTGGTGAGTTATTCCAGTTTTAAATTTAAAAAAATATTATAAAAGGGATCTACATATTTTTTGAGCACGTTTAATATAGGACCGTTTGTATAGGAAGTGGATTTTTGTGTCTTGCTTATTACTTTTACATGTTCCATAGACCAACTTATTGGGTATTGTGCACTACCTATACTTGAATAATATTACATTTAATAAATATAATAGGTATTCTAAGACAACTACGAATTCCTACTAATATAACCAAGTATATTATGATTCATTTTTAGTGATACTTTTGTACCGAAGCCAAATTGACTGATGAAAGGAAATCGAGTTGGTTTTACGCATAGTTTACAATGTTGAAATATTGATGGAAATGATAGAAAACCTTTCACGAGTCACGACTTCACTTAGGAATATTAATGTTATTGCTACGCATTTACTTGAAACATTATTGTTCTTTTATATTCTTAATAAATTTTGTGGAGCAAATCAAGGGACAGAGGTTAGTTGGGAGATAGTTGAGCAAAGGGTAGTTATAAAGGGTTTAGCATACCAAAGCAGAGCCAACCCTTTAGGTTTGGGTTAGTTTATTAGGGAAAGGCGAAGAAGATGTACAATAGGATAACATAAAAAACTTATTTCTTGCATCAACTATATTAAAACATAAGTAGATAAGGTCCCGTACGTTACCTACTTATATTTTAATATTATAGTCTCTACAGTGATTTCTGTCTCTGAAATGGTGAGAAACCATACGAATTTCAATAGATACCTACTTATTATTATACAATTTAGTCATACTAAGTATACATACATACGCATTCCCTCTCTTTGTCTAGTCATTTATCCTATATACTTTGAGGTCGCCATCCCATCACATTTATCAGGCGCATAGTAATTTTTCGCCATAAAATCTGGTCCCGGGTCGTCATAATATTTACTTGGGCGTTTTCAGGTCGTTGTTGACTTAAAATAAGAGTTAAGAGTCCCAAGTTTGCAGGGGTCATCCCACGTCCTCATTTATTATGAATGAAAATACCTACGTATATACATAGCAGCCCAAGATTTAAGCAATCTTTGCAAGTTATCGTTAAATCGTGAGTGTTGTTTATTTAGCACGTTTTAGTTACATAATTAGCATTACTTTATAACTTGTTTATTCAAATATAAATATTTGTAATACCAATAGAGCCAATAGAAGAGTTTCGACAAAAGTATAGAATACCTTCATACCATAGTTAACAATTAGACATCATACGTTTATAAGTTTTGTGCAAAGTCAGTACATATTTAATGATACAAAAGCTTATTTTAAAAAAGTATCACGTCCGTACATTGTCCTACATTTTAAAATAAACATATATTGCAGCTAGTTACGTAAGTTTCGAATATCAACAATTATTATATAATTCTACCTACAAAATTTGAGCAGTGCAAGCCAAAAGAAACTGTTATATAACCTCCGAAACGCATGTTTACTGCAACTGATCGTAATAGATCGAGATTATGTAATTGACTGCCTGAACCGTGATCATAACTTTTGAGAAGGTCGGACTCTACTTCTCGGACTCGACGAGGCGTAAGTTTCCTACGGAAATTCACTTATGTAGATAAGCTTTTTCTTGACTGAAACTGAAATTATTTAGAGATATTTTCCCGATTTTACCAATAAATAAAACTATAAATAATGCAATTATTTGTAAATAGCCTTAAACAATAATAATAGCGTGTTGAAAACACAATGATTTGTTTAATAAATACTTATTTAAATTATTCAACGTGGTATTTACATAATGCGTCATACCTAAATCGAACCGCGGGCTATACTAGATCACTATAATATAATGATCAATACCTACTTAAACCATAAAACATTTTTTTTGCGGCTGCACATTTTGTTATGGAAATGTCGAATTCTTTTTTGTTTCTTGGCTGTTCTTTTTAATTTCATTATAGCCTGTGGTTCGATTTATAACGCACTAGCGGCCCGCCCCGGCTTTGCACGGGTATGTATTATACATATAAACCTTTCTCATGAATCACTTTATCTATTAAAAAAACCGCATCAAAATCCGTTTCGTAGTTTTAAAGATCTAAGCATACATAGGGACAGACAGTGGGAAGCGACTTTGTTTTATACTATGTAGTGATATGTCAATTACATGTTGTATTTTCTTCTGACATAAATGTAGACCTTCACCAACTTGAGGTACTCGTTCGGCAAGTTCCTCGATAACTCAATATAATGGTAAAATCTATTTATCTGGTTATTTAATACCCACAAACGTATTAACGTAACGTATAACGTAAATTCATTATCTTATTGATTAATGAACTGACTTTTATAACAGATATAAATTATGAATCAGAAGCTTAAAGGAATAAAAAAACAAATAGATCGAGAGCTGGCACCAATTTTTGGATCTCTTATTATATACGGAACTGCAGACCTGGCTGGTGAGTAGCGGGGCTAAAGCAACCCCTAAATTTTTAAAAGTATTTTTTTTTAATCAATTTTTTATATGTTGTAGTTTATTGTTTAAAGAATAAAAAAATAAATAAGCCAGACGATTTAGTCGGGGCTTTGACATAGCCAGGTGCGTGCAAAAGCACTTTTAAAAAAAAAGGTATTTGAGGCAACTTGAAATTTTAAATACCCTATTAAGGTGAAGATATAGGCAAATGGCCTTGAAGTGGCGCCCTCATTTGAAATAAATTGTTAACTCGTAAATATGGAGATAATTTCCATATTGCTCTTCGTCATGCACTAGATAGCCCTTTAAATTATTTTATGAACCACCGTTGAAAGTATTTACATTAGTCCGTCTAGCTTTAAAACTTGCCTCCGCCAAAACTGGCCACGGCAAGTTTTAAAGCTAGACGGATCACCAATAATAGTTTCAACGGCAGTTTATAAAATTATTTAAAGGGCTATCTAGTGCATGACGAAGAGAAATAAGGAAATTATCACCATATTTACGAGTTAACAATTTATTTCACACTTCAAGGCCATTTGCCTATACCTCCGCCTTAATAACTATTTATAACTAAAAAATAAGATTCTCAAAGACAGGTCATTTTGATGGGACTTTCTATCTGCCAGGTTATCTAAATAAATAAAAATGGTGCAAGCGAAACTAAGCCTAGTAAAATCTAGAGTTGTTTGTCCGGTATTTGATCGTTGTAATCATACACACATACCGTACCGGTCACCTCGACGATTCCTGTGTTGTCGAAATACTTTCATCAACTATGGATAATATTCGAGATTAATGTGGGCCTTTTTGATGGCGCATATAAATAGCGAACTAGCTGTGCGCCAGGGTAGTTCGATACGAGCTATCAACGCCATCACTTCGAAGCATTTCGAAACGAAGGAAACCTACCTTTACATTTACATTAGACTTTCGCCCATTCCCTCCACCGGCTTCTACGGTCTGCGCGGGAAGAGAAGTAGCTGGTACATTCTACGTTTTTTCTTTTCTCCCAGACCAACATGAAAGAGTTTCTATCATTTTTATAATAAATGAAGATCTATCATTTGTTATAAAAATGATACATTATTAGCAGACTGCAATTTTTTTTCCAGGCGTTATTCTTATTAGAATCTGTCGTTCATTATTTGTTATAATTATCGGGCAAGTGCGAGTCGGACTCGTACATGAAGGGTTCCGTACCTCCGTACAATGTTTAAAAACGCTGAAAAAACACGTTTCTTGTATGACGACGCCCTTTAAGTTTCAACTTTATCTTATTTTTCGGTGTCGTAATAATAAATGCGACCTGTAGGCGAGAACAAACCGACAGACAGACAGACTGACGGACAAAAGCATTTTTGGTCAAACTTGAAACTAAGACGCTTCCCTCGCTCGGTCAATTAATAAACGATAACGTATTAAAGAAAGTAATGATTACAAAAATATAAAATCACAAAATAAGATTTACATATTGAGATAAAATAATCATACCCGGTATGTGTCTATGAGTACAACAATCAAATACCGGCCAAACATCTATCAAATATAAGGCCTAGTTTGGCTTGCACCATTTTGATTTATTTAGATGTCCTGCCAGCAGGTAGAAAGTCACATCAAAATGACCTGTCTTTTTGAGAATCTTATTTTTTTAGTTTTATGTAATAAATACCCTATTAAAATTTCAAGTTGCCTCAAATACCTTTTTTATATTTTTATGAAAAATACTTTTGCACGTGCCTGGCAATGTCAAAGCCCCGACTAAATCTGGCTTATTTATTTTTTATTCTTTAAACATTAAACTACAACATATAAAAAATGCATATTGCCTCAAATACCTTTTTTTAGAAATAAAAATAAAATTACTTTTAAAAATTTTGGGGTTGCTTTAGCCCCACTACTCACCAGACAGGTCTGCAGTTTCATGTTAGGGTTTAATAGGAGAGGTATGTGACAAGTACTCCGCTTGTCTCAAATACCTACTCAAAAATTGGAGCCAGCTCTCGGACCAAAAGCATTTTTGATTGACCATTTTGCTTCTTGCGATTTGGCCCCTGGTAAGGGACAAAAAAAACTCGGTACAATTTAATTTGTCTTCAGTGTATGTAAATAGTGCGTACTATGTAAATATAAGTGTAAATATAAATAGGTTTAGGTACATCAATTTACATCAAAATTGCACCCCGTAGGGCCACCAATCTTAATATATATTATATATTTGAAGCTCCTAATTTTACAAAAGCCTGAAGGGAATTCTTATAGCCTAATGGAACATAATAGTCTATTTTGCAATAATACATAATATAATATTGGTGTAACCTATGTGTTTATCGCGGTAGTTTCATTTATTGTTTGCAGTTAAGTAACCCCTGCACTTATGCCATTATGCAACCAGAGAACAAGGAAGCTACTTTCTATCATTCTTCTGTACTCACTAAATATCGAGGTGAACTGGTTACCGTGTTACTCTTTATTTGTAACTGCATTACTTGCGATTACGTGCACGTGTAGGCAGTAGAACCAGTTTTACATACTTGAAAAAATTGGTCACTCTGTTATAAACCGCGGTATATTAATCTAAGTTAGTAAGATCATAATTACCCATTTAGGTTTTTATGAACATAGATATCAAAAAGTATATAAGTATAATTATAATTATACTTCTTCCATGCTGGTCTGGGAGAAAAGAAAATGTACAAGCTGCTTCTGTTCCCACGCGTATCGTAAAAGCTGATTGAGGAAATGGGCGGATATGCGAATTATGTTGATAGGTGTTGCGGGTAGCAACCCATCATTATTATGATTCTTTTTACAACTTCACGCTAAAAGTGGCCTTTGGGTGTTGCGGCCCTGGGCCGCTTAGAGCCCTGCCCTGCTTAGCGCCGCAAGAACCAAAATGCTCTGTCCGCCCCATTTGGGATAAAGACGTTATAGTGCAAAATATTTATATTTAGTTATTGCTTCAATTTTGTAACTCTTTGAACAATAAAAAATAACCTGTAAACAACTTGCCATAGAGCATTCAACTAGTTATTTTGTTTTTATATTATAGGGCGGCAAACGAACAAGCGGGTTCATCCGCATTATTTACTTGTAGATGTAGTGTACCTACAATTAGACACAATATGTATCTTATATTAAGTTTTGCGTTAACAACATTTAAAATTCAACAACCTACTTATCTATCCCCCTAATTAGAATATAAATTTGTTTGTTTATCGATCCAAACAAAACGAAGCAATATGTTGAGGTAATTTTCTCGCCGAAGCTATTTGAGAGATTGATTTATACAACTTTTTATCCTGGAAGAAGGTAATCGAGAGATGCGTACGAACGCTAGACAAAAGCTAGTATAAAAATATTTGTATCAAGCTAAGCAAGCAACGACCTCTCGCATACAGGTTCCTTGCTAGGTAATAATTTAGTTCCTTACACGTAAACACGCGAGGAAAGTTAGCTAGGAGCAGGCATATCGTGACCAGTTTATCTAGAATTTACTGTCTAGCATTTGCAGACTTTCTCTCACTTTTACCCCGGCCAAGTGGCCACCCCAAGGTACATAGATGCATCTGTGTTGCACGTTACAGCACTTAGGAGTTATTGTAGTAATAAAATTTACTGACGTTGTTAGTTGCTGGGCTGGGCGTGATTGGAGAGTTTATAGATGGCTTCATAAAGTTATAACCTGCGCCGGAGTGTTATATATTATACCTATATTCAAAATACCTGGAAGAAATTGCTTAGCGATAAGGCCGCCTTTTGCGCATTTCCTAATTTTTAAGATAATTATGTTCTGTTTTTTATTTTTGTGCAATAAAGGGTATTGTATTGTATTGTATTATATACCTAGTTCAACATAATGGATGCCTGTTTTTAAATGGAAAACCCATTTTTACAAGCTTTTATTTAGTTTCATATGTCCCGTTGTAAGTGTGTCCGTAATCAAATCTTACAAGCTAAATTAGACCCATTTCCCATTATTCGATCGAGTTGAAACTTCACATACTTATGTAAGTTGAGTGACAATGCAATATTATGATACCAAAGACCTGATCTCATGATGAAGCCGAAGTGACAGCATCTCTGTGATGAAACAACATATCCCCACCGAGTTTGGGCCCATTTGTTTCGAGCACTTTAATTGTATTTAGTTCATTGTTTTAGGTCAAAGTTTAGTAAAGCTTGTTTTTAAAAATATTTTTTAAATAACTATTTGTTTCAAATGCAAATTGCCAAGATATTACATATTTTCCTTTTTTTGCCCTATAGACGTGCAATTAAATTATTTAGCATTATTTGTTATGCTAATAGACATACGTTCATTAGTCAGGTAATCGGTCCGGAATTGGAATCTTTTGAATGAACTGAGCAATTCATTCAAAGTCCATTGTTGTACCTCAATAAGAAAACCATAAAGCTTCTTCCCATTCAGTATTCCCTTATCTTCGATTCATAGAAACAAGATGTCCGTGACGAAATAAACAGTAAACTACGCGTACATATGCAAAGTCACGTCTGCTGCATTTGCATTCGTTCCTGTCCTTAAGGCGACTGGGTTCACAATTTGCAATACTGTGCGTGTTTTTGAAAAATCACTGTTATTAAACTACTACAGTTTATTCCTCAAAAATTACAGTGATTTTTTAAAAACGCTCACATTTTTTTGGCTCTGAACTGGCGGGGCCTTAAGGTGACGTATCTTAAGGATTTTCTACAGACACCACAACCTTCTTATATGAAAATTATACCAAAACGTTTTGGCTCAAAAAAATTATAAATATAATACATAAAATATTATAAATGAAACACTGCAAAATATCGTCGACCACGGCTTCGGGCCTTTCTTCTCTCTTTACGAATATTTCACTGTGTTTTTGTGTTTTTTTTTTGTATTTATTTATTATTTTTTTTAGTAGCCAAAACGGATAGATATTTTGATAATACATTTTTTGGTATAATTTTCATATAAAAAGGTGATTGTATAAAATAGTAATATGTATTATAAAGGCAAGTTTAGGTAAATTTAGAGGTATGTTTGTGATTTTTTTCTATCGAGCCAAAAATGCTCAATCGTATTTTGGATATTATGGATGTCTGTAAAAAAGCCTAAAAATTCTTATGTAAAATTTTTGAGGAATAAACTGCAGTAATTTAATTACAGTGATTTATGAAAAACACTCACAGTTTTCTTGGCTCTGAACTGGCGGGGCTTTAATTACGCCCGCGTAAAGCTAACATTTCTTAGGTAATAGGAAGCCGTAATGGTAAAGTGGGCATTGTGTGATGTATTGTATTGTGTACGCCCCGCTACTGTGTACTAACGCACATAATTGTTTATGCTGCTTATGCATTTTACCATACCGCTTTGATGGTTTCCGCTTTTCTCCGCTAGGGTGCTAATCCATACCGTATTATCATAGGGCGAGAATATTTATTAGGAATAAACAAAGGTAAAGGAAAAAAACAAACAATAATAATCTAACTAAAAGTAAATTATACCTCAAATTTAAAACTAAACTTAAAATGAAACACTTATAAATAGAAAATTTCATCTAAAGCGCCACTTCGACGCAACGTGCCCAAAATGCTGGCAGCATTCCCCCGCTGGATAGCTAAGCTAATCCTTTGGGGGAGAAAAGTGCCAGCTCTTGGGTCTCCAGTTGTCTCGATGAGGCGCGTTGTCATATGTTTTACAATTTTTTTTGCTTCAGCACCCCAGGACCTAAAGTTTCAACTCCAAATGGGATGAAGTAATAATTGTCGACCAGATCCATATATTTCCTTTTTTAACTGCTTCCGCATCATTAATTCATTTGAAGATAGAAGTAAATAAGTACATTTAGATACTTATACATGAATTTTCCGGGGTCCAGTGCTGCCCAATAAATTTTGTACCTTATTGATTACTGTTTACAGTTTAAAGTGATAGCGTTAAGCTTTTCTTAGCATTTATGCCAAAAGTGACCGTTTTCCGCAGTTTTACGATTGACACTAGTATCAATCGTAAAAATGCGGAAATTTCGACTTATTTACAACTAATATAAACTGGTATTTAAACGTTAATATATCAATAAATATAAAAATATTTTATAGCCTCTAAATAAGTTGTTCAGAGTTTGCATGCTTTCCATACAAACTGCGATTTGCTGATTGGTCAACTTATTTCGGAGCTATAAAATATTTTTCATATTTTGATATATGTTCCTTGGGGAAAGTTGTTCAGTAGCATAAGCTGAATAACATTTCTTATAACTAGAATTTAACAAAAAATAACGAAAAGATGAGGTAGGGAAGTGAATTGCGGCAACAAATTGTTCAAGGTGATATAGGAAAATAGCTACGGATGCAATAAATAGCACGTCTATCTCTTACGGGGTATAGGGGGTCAAGTGTTTGAAGTTAATGGGCGTGCTTAAATAATGGCCTATAGGTGGATAACGGGGATTATAGTAGTGACAGGTCGCTTGCCCATTGCTTATTTAAAAGAATTTCCAAGTTCCATTCCCTTAATCATATTTTAGATATTTGAGAGGCGCTTCTCAAAGTCATACGCTTTTCATCAATGGTTATAATAGAACATAATATTAATAAATATGCATCGTTGTTCGACTGGAAGCTCTAGGTTATTTATTTGTAGACAGATATACGTAAGTAAAAATAATGCGGTCGCTAGGCAGACGATAAAAAATATAAATTTATTACGCACTGAAATTATTTATTAAGTACGTAAATAACATGCGGAAAGGCGAAATTTATAGACTATAGAATTAAAATTTATAAGTGTTGGTATAGCAACAGTTCTCACAGTTTGTATATGCTTCAATTACAGCAAATAAGCTGTAAGGAAACATAAACTACGTTTTACTTTGTAAGCACTCGACTCAACGATATTTTTTAATGAGAATATTGAAAAAAACCATTCAGACTAATGATGTGTAGGTACCTACTTTCATAAGATTACGCATTATACTTTAGTTAATATCTGTGTTATATATACTCGTATTTTTCACATTATGTTATTATAAGCTTAAAAAACAAGCTTATAAAAATCGCAAATGAGAATGGAATAAAGAGTGATTTTGGACCTAAATGGCTGTAAGAGTAAGAAAAATATTCAGCCTTATGTTATCTAGACACGTGGCAACGTGTCAAAGCCAAGTTCAAAGAAAGAAAAGAACGCAGCAGTATTTACACAAACCATCTCGAGCTACTTTTGACCCCTTCACAACTCGAAACCTATTTACCCTACATGCATTTAATTTGGCACATTTAAAAAGTTTAAATTATTTTAAAACTAAAAATTTTAATAATACAGCTCAAACATTTATTGATATATTAACGTTTAAATACCAGTTTATATTAGTTGTAAATAAGTCGAAATTTCCGCATTTTTACGATTGATACTAGTATCAATCGTAAAACTGCGGAAAACGGTCACTTTTGGCATAAATGCTAAGAAAAGCTTAACGCTATCACTTTAAACTGTAAACAGTAATCAATAAGGTACAAAATTTATTGGGCAGCACTGGACCCCGGAAAATTCATGTATAAGTATCTAAATGTACTTATTTACTTCTATCTTCAAATGAATTAATGATGCGGAAGCAGTTAAAAAAGGAAATATATGGATCTGGTCGACAATTATTTTTTGTTAAATTCTAGTTATAAGAAATGTTATTCAGCTTATGCTACTGAACAACTTTCCCCAAGGAACATATATCAAAATATGAAAAATATTTGATAGCCCCGAAATAAGTTGACCAATCAGCAAATCGCAGTTTGTATGGAAAGCATGCAAACTCTGAACAACTTATTTAGAGGCTATAAAATATTTTTATATTTATTGATATGTTCCTTGGGGAAAGTTGTTCAGTATCATGGACTGAATTCAACATTAAAATAGTTTCAGTATATTTTGTTATTTTGTTACACGTTATATAATCGTTTGTATCAAAGATAAGATAAAATAATAACCCAGGGTTTGTTTTGCTATATAACAACGCCTATTTCTAAATGTCATGATTCAGGCTTGGATTGCGTAAGAGAAACATTCTTCCTCGGGGAACGCTCAATTTCCGCCAACGCGGCTCCCACACGGATATCGGAGATATTATCACAATGCGATGATACTTTGGTTGAAAATGGTTTGCGTAATTAATAAATTTAAATTGTTGGAAGTACTGGCAGCGCTACGTTAGAGATCGTTAAACCGTGAGCGGAACTTCTTGACACGAATGAACCTCTTTTGTTTGTTATTACTTTGTAAATTTATACAAAATTAAAAAGAGCAAACATGTAAATCTAATCAATTTTACATACATTGAGAGGGTTTATTTAGTTTATTTTATGAGATTTTTTTACAATGAGTTTAGCGTACCAGCTTATCTACCCTTTAAGGAAGTTCATAGTTTACAAGCCTCTGGAAATAAATAAAATGGCTAAATCTAACTAAAAATATTTTATTTTTTATTAATTTGTTGAGGTGTCCAATAAGCTTTAGCATTTTATTTCGGCATTTAAATGGCACTACTATACCTGAAGTATAAAGGCAGTCAAATACATATTTGGTCATTTCTTGTTTCAGTTAAGAATGCCGACCCCGGACTATAGTGTAGAGTTGGAGCTGGGTGAGCCTCCACCAGAGCTGGTCGAGTACGCGCGGAAGAACTGCGGGGAAGACCCCGGCACCCGCCTGCGAGCCATAGATGAGCTAAGAGACATGATCTATGGTTGGTGTCTTTCTTTGTTTCCCTTATAATAGGTTAATTACCATACGGTAATTAACGCGAATCTAGGCACCTCTTTGTGTTCGGTGCAACCGGGCGAAACGTCAGCAATCTACACTTCTACACTTCTACACTAATATTATAAAGAGGAAAGATTTGTACCTATTTTTGTATGTTTGTATGTTTGTAATGAATAGGCTCAAAAAGTACTGGGCCGATTTAAAAAATTCTTTCACCGTTGGAAAGCTACACTATCCCCGAGTGACATAGGCTATGTGTGTACCACGGGCGAAGCCGGGGTGGACTGCTAGTAATACATAAAAAGGTATGTTTCGGATGCAAGTTGCAACGCGATCGAAAAGTAGGTATTATATCTTCCATGCTAGTCTGGAAGGAAAGAAAAAACATAGAATATACCAACTGCTTCTCTTCCCGCGCAGATCGTAAATGTCGATAGAAGGAATGGGCGAAAATTCGAATCGTGTTATAGGTGCGCGGCTATCAAAATAGTGAGGGGCTGCCCTCACTATTTTGATTCCTTTTTTTACCTTTTCGCCCACCATCACGCTAAAATCTGTATTTGGGCTCTGTTTGCTTAGAGCCATAAGACCCTAAATGCTCTGTCCGCCCCAATTTCGTCATAAAGACGTGATATTATATAATAGGTATTTTTCTGAAATAGCCGTCGTAGTTATTTTCCATCAAAAAGTATACGGTAGCGGATAGGATACGGGTTGTGGCCTCACAGACTAGCTGCAAGATAAAATCTTTCTCTGTACGTACACGTGGATACGTTCTCGTACATACACCTCCTATCAGGAGATGCCAGCTACATATACAGGGTGTTCTTCAGTTGTTTTGACATTGGAAATATCTTCTCATTCGCTCCACTGTATAGGCTCCGATTTCACGAATAAGTGTGATCCCCTTATACCTCGGAGAGTTGTGAAGATATGATATTAAAATAAACAATGTTTTAAAACGCTGAAGAAACACGTTTTTTGTATGACGACCCCCATTATCTTTTTACTTTATTTTATATTTAATATTTGTTATTATAGTGGTCATAGTAATACATAATCGGTAAAAATTTCAAGTATCTAGTTAATGCCATTATGAAGATCAAGTTAATAACGCTGAAAAAAACACGTTTCTTGTATGACGACCCCTTTAGTTTTTGACATTATCTTATTTTTATTATTTGTTGTTATAGGGGTCGTAATACTACATAATCTGTGAAATTTTTAAGTATCTAGTTAATGCAATGGCATGAACTAGATACTTATAAATAACGTGTTTTTCAGCTTTTTCAACTAGATATTTATAATGATAAAGATCGAGTTAAAAACGCTGAAAAAAACACGTTTCTTGTATGACGACCCCCTTTAGTTTCTAACTATTTTTTATTTTTAGTATTTGTTGTTATAGCGGCCACAGTAATACATAATCGGTGAAAATTTCAAGTGTCTAGCTATTACGGTTCAAGAGATAGAGCCCTGTGACAGACGGACAAACAGACGGACAGACAGACGGACAGACAGATGGACAGACGGACAGACAGCGGAGTCTCAGTAATAGGGTCCCGTCTGCACCCTTTGGGTACGGAACCCTAAAAATAATTATTTGGGAAAATCAAAAAATCAAAAAGTTGAGGCTGAAATAGTGAAAAAATAAAAAAATCTAATTTTTGATATTGGCGCTCAATATTTTGGAAATGAAGAATGATATCAAAAATTTGGAAAAAATCCTCTGCACAATTTAGTCAGCTACAATTTGAGCCTAAAACAAAAACGATCGGGTTAAGTGTGTCCTAACCTTTTTGAAAAAAGTCATAACGACATTTTATTGGAATTCCGTAAATTTATTTCTAAAGTGCTCGATAGTCGTGTGAGGCACGAAATCTGTGAATTTTTAGTCTTACATAAATAATAGTATAAAAGGACTTATATGTACGAAGTTATTTTACAATACTAATCTATCAATACTCGTAAATTATACAATGTGGAAGGGACATACCCGTAATAAATCAAACCACGGTCCATACTAGACCATTATAGTATAATAAAATTAAAATAATAGCCAAAAACAAAAAGAATTTTCGGCATTTCCATACAAAACTGTGCGGCCGCCCGGACATTTGTATGGGAATGTCGAATTTTTTTTTGGTTTTTTGACTGTTATTTTAATTTCATTATACTTTAGTGCTCTAGTATAGCCCGTGGTTCGATTTATTACGGGTATGTCCCTTCCACTTTGTATACTACTCTAAAACTTCGAAGTCCTGTTTTACATAAAATTGCTAGACCAATATTTGATCTTTCGTAGAAACAAATCCCAATGGTTTCGTGATGAACATCATTTGCAATTCTGATTTCGTATTTGTTAGAACAGTATAATGTCAGACAAAATAATAATTTTGTTTTCCTACTACATTATTTTATTTGCACTTAGAACCAGTGGGTATAAGATTCACGCTTGAGTCGCATTGCGAAGGTAGAAACCAAACATATGATTCTTATAATACTTATTAGTAGTACGTGGGTAAGTACTATTATATATATATTAATTCTGTGACGTGGGATTTCAAACAAGCATCAGCTGAAGCTTGTGATATTTAATTAAGTGTTAATTAAGTTTTATATTATTTCATCTGCAAAGAACCATGTCGAACAAAAAAGATTTAGAAAACAAAATCTTCTTCTTCTTCGTCTAAGCGCGTTCCCGGTTGCATCCTCAGCCATGCTGCTTCGGAGCCCGGGGTGCACTTTCCCGCTTTTTTTTCTCCAAATATAAATACATGTCAATGGTAACCCAAGGATGTCAAGGACCTTGCAAAATTAAGAAGAAATAGCCAGGACAGTATAAATGATTTTGCTATAGTTTTACGACCGACCGCCTGCCTGACGTCAACCCTCTTTAGGAATGTATTTGTGCGAAAAGTTTTAGAACCAGCTGCCGCCGCCCGACGTTAACCCTCCTTGGAAATGCAATTGTAGCACGAGATGTTAGTGCTTAGTCCTTTAGTCGCCTCTTACGACATCAACAGGATGAGATGGAGTAGAAAACAACATATTCGTCATAATTCGATCTGATTTAACTATATTATTGAAATGATTCAATAATCCAATTATTTACAATACAATAAAATACCCTTTATTGCACAAAAGAAAAATACAGGACATAATTATCTTTAAAACTAGGAAATGCGCTAAAGGCGAGCCTTATCGCTAAGCAATTTCTTCCAGGCAACCTCGCTCAATTTATTATATTATTTAATTACTCTTACTTACTTACATCATTAAAAATTTACCTATTCGTATTTTTAATTTAATGTGTAAAACATTAAATTGAAAAATACGCATATTTTTGATATCTCATTAAAATCTACCTAAATGGACATGGACACCTAGTAATTTCGTACTGTAATTATTTTTAAGGCTCATAAAGCAAATACCCTTATTAATAAAACCTGGTTTTGGCGGTCAGAGCAAAAATACATGGATTAGTTTACTCGACACACATATTCAAACATACCTATCTTCTGTTGGACATGACTTATGCATAAAAGAAAAGGACAAGTTTATGACCTATCATGAAGGTCAGAGACCCTTGTGTCCGCTCGGCGAAATCTGCGAATATACCTACATATGTATATGCACATGATCACTGTACACTTGGCCACCGATCAAACGTAACGTTTTGAACGTAATGTGGACTTTATGACGTTCAAATAAAGTTCTTCTTGAATTGTTTTATGTGTCGTGTCGGAACCAAATGCCCATTCGGATATCAAATATTTGATTTTCAAATGATTGCAGACAAATAATTGAGTGGTTGTAATATAGAATAATCAAAATGTCGAACTTTAGGTACATTCAACAATTCAGCCTTTAAAAATATCTTAAATACCCATTTAAATGATTGAAAATCCATTTGAACAAGACCAATTTCATGGACCAAGTATTTATTATGATGACTGACCCGTTGTGTCTTCGACGGTACAGCACTGGTTTGTCGAGTGCGACGGTATAGGAACAAAACAAAGTTTTATGCACAGAGATGAAAATAGATTTACATTACAAAAGGTGCTTATGTACGTAAGTACTTCTGTTGAATTGAAACAGAAATCTTAAGGAAATAAATTAATGACAAAGATTTATGGTTCTATGTATCTATGGTTCGTATCTAGCATACCTGTTCCAAAAATACAATTAACTGGTGTTTAGGGCTACTTGACGAGTAATAAAAACCTAGCTACTCGTACATGTCTAGTAAAATAAACGTACCTATGACAAGCATCCTCTGACTGTTCTGGCTAATATTTAGCTCTAGTAGTGCAGTGGAGACGGTCACGGAAGGTGTGTAGTGGAGTGGAAAAGATCTGATGATGATGATGATAAAGTGAGAAATAAAGAAAGAAGTAGAAAGAAATAAAGAAGAATTCAAATAAGTTTAAACGCTGTACGTTTTATTGGACCAAATATACTTAGTTAAGTACCTACCTAAACGATACATATATTCCGTAGATTTTTGCGATCCTGTTTCCAACGTGTTTGTGGATTGGTTTTCCAGAACGTGGAGAGTGCACCCCGCATCGCATGGACGACGAGTTCTTGATCAGATTCCTGCGCGCGCGCAACTTTATACCGCAGAGGGCACACCGATTGGTAAGAGATTTTTAATGTATTGTATTAGCATACTTCGACATGCTCATTACATTACATTACATTACGTGCACATAATATTCTCATTTTTCTAAAAATTTTAAGGAAAATATGTGTTTGGTTTTTCCTAAAGTTCGAAGGAAAAGAAAGACTTTGTGGCTCATTTAAAATAAATATAAAAGTATTATACTAGTTATACATCTCTCGCCAGCGATTATATTAATTTCAATTTAGTTAAGGTTCAAATTGGCTATTTAATTTTATTATGATAAACTTGACCAGGGTATGGCTACGGTGACTCCCCGTTAGTTTGCTTCATTAAGATCTTGTTAAGCTGGAAAATAAAGTCTTGAAACTAAGTTTGCACAAACGTAAAGCAATGTAATTTTAGAAGATAAAATCTGCCGGAGCATCTCCGAATAATATTTTCATCTGAGAAATATTAACATTTACTATTAGTTTGTACAAGACCACTAAGTTTAGAAAAGAAGTCGCTTATTTTTATGTACTCTATCTGATAAACTAAGTATATTCCTGTGCTCTCCTTTTAAAGCATCCTCAGTCAATGTTATTGGTTATGTTTCCCCAAAATGTTGTATTTATATGCATAGCGACACATTTTTTTTTTGACCTACACACTGCACTCAATTGGCTGATCAAATTTGGTATATTTAATGGACTTAAGCAAATGGTATATCAGCAATAATCAGCATCATGGACTAATCTTGCTATAAAAACTAAAACATGGAATTCTGTATGTTACCCTTGCTGCATGACCTGTTCATACATGAACTTTCCGCACACCTCCTGCCATGTGTCGCAACTCATAATAATACGCTCTCATTGTTACAAGCCGAACAATTTAAATTGAATAGAGGGAGGCCATGAGCACGACGCTGCTCCATCCAAGGTCGACGAAAACATCGTTTTAAACATCGTCATAACATGTATTTTTAAAACACAAAATCAGTACCTACCTAAATCGACAGCACAGGTGACCTACCATTCATTTTTACAAGCTTTTATTTAGTTTCATTTGTCCCGTTGTCTGTGTGTCCGTAATCAAATCTTTCAAGCTACCCACTTTCCATTATTCGATCAAGTCGAAACTTTACATACATATGTAAGTTGGGTGACAATGCAATATTATGGTACCAATGGCCTAATCTCAAGATGAAGCCGAAAAGTGGCCACGGAATCTATATGATAAAACAACATAACTCCACCGATTTTGGACTCAACTTGTTTCGTCTTGAGGAGCACTTTAGATTTTTTATCATTGTTTTTAATAAAAGCTTGTTTTTTTTTCAAATAATTATATTTAAAACAATTTATGATTGATTGATGAGAAACAATTTATTTATTTTTCAAATAAATAAATTGTTTCACTTTGGTTCGAAACAACAGTTCAAGTCTCTGGTTCAAGTTATCTTTTTCATTGTCAGTGTCACGTTCCGAAAACTGTTATCAACTGTAGAACCTATTTAACTATTCATACTGGAAGTGACTAACTAAAATAACTGATTTACATCGTTCAAGAATAAAATAATGGATACAAAAAATATACGTAGGCTAACGATAAGAAAAAGCAGATACATCAAGAAAAAGTAATCATAATTTTTTTGATTGCTAAAAGTACTAAGACAAAACGATTTCATATGTTTTACTTTAAAGTTCCTGATGAAGAATGAATGAACAAATAGTCAGCGATGCTAAAAAGTAATAAAATAACAAAATTGAATTATAACAATTACAAAATAAGACCGAAAAACGTGGCATATCACCATCGCAAGAAGTACTTACGGATTCTATTCGTAAGTACTTCTTGCGATGGTGATACTTTACTAAGATGTACATTGTACGGGTCTCGTACCTTCTTACTAGGTACCTACCTAAGTTAGAAGTTTATCATACTACTTCTCCGTACGTTAGTTAGAAGTTTATGACAAAAGCATAATGTCTGCTTAATTTTTTCGTGTCGATGGTACTTACTAGATTTTGTCACTCCAGTATCGGGTCAGATAGTCAGATAGCTATGTCATTTGCCATCCGATCGGCAATGTATGTATCGGGCAAGTGCTGGTGTTTGGGCACCTGGGACACGTAAATACGTGCTCAATAGTATGTAGAGAGAAAACACACTGGCAATCATCTTTGACTAAATTATCTTTACAGGCCCACTTACGCTATTAGTCCCTTCAGAGATTTTTAAATGGGCCAGGGCTGATCATTGCCAGGTGGAAATTTCCTTTGCGGGTTGATAAAATTGGGTACAGCGTAGGTAGCTGTCGTTGATAACTTTTCTAGCAAGCATACTATGGAGGTAATGGTTACTGTTATTGTCGCCTGTGGACATTCGAAGCGCCCAGCGAGTCGTTTTGCTCTGCAGTAAATATATTTTATCATTATGACCAAGACATAAGGCGTTTTATTGCTTCTTCTCACGCTGTAAGTTAAACCAATTAATGAGAATAAGTACACACATAGATAATAATAGTAAATAAATAATGTCTCAGAAATCAGAATGTATGATGAGCTGTCTCTCTGTGTCTGTGTTCTTTTATTACCACGCGAGGTGTGTTTGCTGTCTTCTTCTGGTCAGTAAGTGATTTAATACTCACGTAGTGGACGTGAAAGTTTTGTTTTTCAAGCCGAAATTAGGTTTTACGCCCGTTTAGGAGCTCGATGGCCCGGACGGCACGTTAGGCCGTTGGTAGCCGCATCATTGAATGTCAGTCATCAAGCTATGCCTTTAGGCAGCTTGAAAAATTTGATACCAGTGTTGGCTTGGCCCTTTACATACACGAAAACAAACCAAACAACTCTTGCAAAAACAAACATATAATACACACAAAATACATTCTACAATGTTTTTGTCATTTGGACACAATACATATTCTATTAACAAAAATACCTACTCACCTAACACAACTTTACTGTCGATGCTCAGTGTCGATGTTAATTTTCAGATGGTGAATTACTGCCAGTTCAGAGAAGATAACCCAGAGCTTTTTGATAACGTGTTCCCACTGGACCTCCGCTGCATAGGGGACGCCAACGTAATCGCTGTGCCGCCTTATCGAGACCAAAACGGGCGGCGGATGCTTCATTTCAGAATTGGTAAGACCTCAGTTTATTTACTGCAAGGCTCTTTGAGAACGAAATCTGATGAGAACACCCATTGTACTATACGAGTCTAACGTGGTCCTTATGCCACTAATCTCTTTGTCGATTATTATATACCCATTATACCACACCACATTTGGGTCTAATTTCGTTTGCCCTCGGGCAACAGTTAATAATTCAGACCCCTGGTAATATTATAAAGTCCTTCATGGCATTTCTTTCTACCCTATATTAGTCTGCTTCTGGATTAAATAAAATCAGGAGGTGGGTATGGTTACCAATAAAGGAAGGATTTGCCCATAATCACCACGCTGGGCAGATGGGTTGGAGATAGCAGTAGATGGTAAATAGTCTTCGCACAGAGGACGCTGCTGCCCGTTTTCTGTATCCTGTACCTCCTTTGGTCTCTCTCTCTCTCTCATCTCAGCGTATTCCCAATTGCATGTCGTGAGGGTCGCGCTCCTGCAGTGGAGACTAAAAAAAAGGCCTGATGATGATATTTTGTTTTGTTTTCAGGCTGTTGGGATCCCAAATCAGTACCAGTGGAGGATTTGTTCAAAGCTACCATCTTGGCATTGGAGCTGGGCATGCTGGAACAGAGGACGCAAATTTTGGGAGGCATCGCCATTTTCGACCTCGAGGATATCGGCACTCAGCACGCCTGGCAGATCACGCCCTCCGTCGCTGCTAGGATTGTCAAACTGTTGGTGGTTAGTTTCATAACTTAATAAACATACAAAACCATATATCTCGGTACCCTGAAAAGAAAATAGAACTTAGGACTTAAGATCAAAGTAAACATTTACTAAGGTAATGAACGCCCAAACAACTAAACTAAAATATTTTTTTTTAATTGCATGCGATTCAGGTAAAAGAAGAATCAACCAGTATCATAGGATACTAGCTGCTTCTTCTTTCTTCCCTTGTTCACCAGACCAGTAAAGAAGACCCAATAGTTAGGTTTAAAGAAAATCCTGAATTCTTTTTTTTTGCAGTCGTGCTTCCCGTCAATAACCCACTCAATCCACATTATCAACCACTCCTGGCTGTTCGATAAAATCTACAGTATCTTCAAACCGTTCCTCAACGAAAGCATGCGGTCAAAAATCTTTTTCCACGGTTATGACGTGACATCTCTACACAAGCACATTCACCCCGAACATCTTCCGGAGAGATATGGCGGCATCTGGCCCGATTACTCCTACACAATCTGGTTGGAATCGCTCAAGAAAAATTTTGCTGTTGCTAAGGAGGTGATTGCGAGTGGTTATAAATTCCGAGAAAAGGAAATATGCCCTGACGTTGTGAGGAGACTGAACGAGGAAGGAATAAAGTTATCTTAAAAGTGGGGCAGGTGTTCCCAAAAGTTCCGCGCACGTAATTTTGAAGAAATTCGGTTCATTTGGCTTTAAGAATAATCCATGCGGGTAACGAATTCCTAATTGGGTAAACTTACCTGATTTATCCAAATTGAAAATATGTGATGATATCTGATTTAGCTACGTACCTAATAAAGTTGCAAAATGAGAAATGAGGTTACGAATTTTGTAATATGTTAAAAAACAACGTGCAAAGGATCTTCACATTTTTGTTTTGAATCGGTCAGATTTATACATAACTGAATTTCCCACCCTAAGTATCAAATTTAGATATTAGGAAATGTGGTGACATTTTTAATTTAATCATGACTTTATTTATTACATTCTATTTTATAAAATAATGTTAATTCCACTAGAATTTTAAGTTAATTAGTTCATAGTACGTATGAATATTATTATTCGACTCGATAAGAAGAAGATGAATATTATTATGTAATTTATTCTAAGGTCGGAATTCGTCAAAAACCTGTGATACTCGTAATAAACTGAGTTCGGTCGAACAAAAATGACGTTACTTAGTACTTACCTACTTATACTTTCTTCACTATATGGCTAAGTTTTATATTGTAAGATTTCTTATGGTTTGTGATGGAAGGGCGAGAAATCAAATTTAATTAAGTTAATTTTTAAGTACTGTTATGATAACGCGTAACTTGCCTAATTCAAAAGATACGATAAGGTTGTAAGTTAAGGTTAGTTATTGTCGCTATAATAATTTTCTTTTGATATTGCATTGGTCAAATAAAGACGAAGAAGTATTTCAAGTGTTGTTTCTTTTGTATAAGTACCTACCTGCTACATATATATTTTTGTTACCTTGCTAACATATATTTTAACGATACCGGTAGCCACAGTACCTACCGTCCGTCGGCTTCATATTCAGGGTCTAACAAAATATACTGAAACTATTTTATGGGTAAATGCAGGCCATGATACTAAACAACTTTCCCCAAGGAACATATCGAAATATTAAAAATAATTTTTGGCCTTTCATACAAGTTGAACGATCAGCTGATCCGAGTTTGTATGGTATAAAAATATATTTCATATTTCGATAGATGTTCCTTGGGAAAAGTTGTTCAATATCATGGACTGAATTCACCCTAAATATAGTTTCAGTATATTTCGCTAGACGTTATATACTCATCTCGTTGATGATACGGGGTTATTGAATTGTAAATATGTATTTTGAAGAAACTTATGCATTGTTCACATATGAAGATATGGCTTGGCTGACTCAGTCTAATTCAAAACTCAACCCAAGATAAGACAAATATTGTTTGTTTCATGCAGATCACTTTGTGTTACTCCAACAGTATTTTTTTATGGGATATTATTAATTGCACATCAAATACATAATCACCCATCAATTTAATATCATCATTTATATACTTTTTTACATCAAATAAATCAACAATCTCATCATAAATACTGACTGCACATCAAATTTACTAGGTTAGGTTAAGTTAAAACCGCGACCAACACACGCACTAGCCGAGTGACCGAAGCGAAGTTCTATCCATTTTACTACGCCACAAATATAAATTGCAGTTTGTTTAGTAATATTTTCAGTTAAGTTTTTTGCTGTGCAATCAGTAATTTTGATTTGCGTTTAAATATTAGTACCCTTATTCGGTCAGTAAAGCAGTTCTGCAAATACCATTTTTTTATTTATTTATTACTAACATATTACAATTATGTACAACATAATATTTACATGACATTTCTATAAACCACTGAGGTTTGTGATGACCATTAAACAATATACTAAATTTGATTTATTTAGTGTGCATAATTAATGTGCAATTCAGTATTTTTGGTGAAAAAAAGGGAATATACAGATATCGATTGAAATACATGCCTTTTTAGGGTTCCGTAGTCCACAAGGAACCCCTATAGTTCCATCATGTCCGTCCGTCCGTCTGTCCGTCTGGGCTCGTACTCCGCCGCTACTGCACCGATTGTCACGAAAATTAGTGGAGAAGATATTGAAGTTCCAAAATTTGGTTTTTAAAATTATGAAAAAATGTTTTTTTTTTCAGCCCTCCCCCCCCCCCCCATACAACGAAAAGTGAATTTTAAAAATTAAATTGGACTAACCCCAACGTGTGGGGTATCGTTGAAAATGTCTTTTAAAATGCAACAAAAACTGCTTCAAAACTATGTAGATCAAACCCCCCAGTTTTGAGATAATCGAATACAAAGTTAAAATTTGAGGTGTCCCCCACCGTAACTTTTAAAATATTACTAAAATAATTCTGAAAAAAATGTGGTATATACCACATTTTTTTCAGAATTATTTCAAAGTATGTACTTTCAATTAAAACTATAGCGGTCTCGGTATCATAGATAGTTATTTTTTACCTTTAGAACTTTTATATTATGTTACTTGCTGCTACGGAACCCTTCTTGGGCGAGTCCGACTCGCACTTGGACGCTTTTTTATAACTGGGTCCCTCAGACCAAATAAAGCTGGGTCCATATACCCAGTGATCTATACTTTATGAGAAAAGTTAAGAGTTGAGAATGAGGAAAGTTACTGAACCTTTAGAAACTTTTTTAGCACTGCACAGTTTATCAGGAGTGCTATTTTTCAACGAGAGCACCGTAGACAGTAATACAGAACGGAATCCCCTAAGGTAAAACGGGGACGCATACCCCGTTCCCCGTCCCCGCACTTCTCCCCAGTTCTTGTGCCGCCTCCGCTTATCTCCGCCGTGCACGCACACTTCAATAGGTGTGTGTTCGCCCGCTCTCACCCCTCGACAACGCGAGGACGGGGGAGGGGTGCGGGGACGGGGAAGGGGACGCATATTGCGCGGGACCTTAGGAGATTCCGTTCTGTATGTTATCTCTTACTGTCTTCTGGACGGATTCTCTTACGGGCGTTAGTCAGCGAAACACAAAACGTGTAGTTTTCCAAGTTAGCGCTCGCGTTCCTAGACCATTGCGTCATATTCTTAAAACCGTGGTAAGGTAAGACGCAACCGGGAATGCGCTTGGCGAAGCAATATTATTGTTTTTTAGCATTTCTCATTTCAATTTTCATTTAAACATATAAGTTGTATATATTTTTGTAATTCTTGAATTAAATCCTTTAATTTGAAACCCCACTCGATAAGTTTGAAAATATTTTTTATGCCATGCAATTTGGCGCCAAAAATCCGCCATATTGTTTCCAATAATTTTAATATATCCTATGTTACTCTAGTAGTTAAGACAAATCTAACCATACCTGGATTTTAATAAATTATACAATAAGGTTAAAAATAATAAGGTTTAGCCATTTAGTTGTTACTAGGGAACAAAGAACCGTTGAAAATTGTTGTTTTTTAGCATTTCTCATTCCAACTTTCATTTAAACATATTAGTTGCATATATTTTTGTAATCCTTGAATAAAGTACTTTAATTTGTTATCCCACTAAATAGGTTTTGAAAAGAAAAAAAATTATGCCGCGCTAGTTGGCGTCTAAAATCCACCATTTCGATTTCCAATAATTTTAATATATTATACTCGTATGTTACTCAAGTGGTTAAGACGAATCTAACCATGTAGGTATAATTTATTAAAATTAATTTCGCCGTTTAGTAGTTACTAGGGAACATAGAATTATAGGGACAAAAATTCAGGTCAAACACATATACCCTCCTTATCGGCTTTCCCGCATTCGGGTAAAAATGAGACGGGTCGAGACCTATCGTTGCAAACACTTCGCTTACGATCAACTCTAAAATGCGCCCCTTTGGGAAACGCTCGCGCAAATCATTCGTTGTGTGACTTCTGATTTCGAAAATCCGTCTCCTTGCCTGTCCATGCCAAAGATAGATAAGCCCAAAACTTCGCATTAAACAAAGCAATAAAAATCTAAAACGAATCGCTCCTAAAAAAAAGTAAGTAGGAATTAGTCCTAAGGGAATCCTTAAAGTTTTCCGTTTAGTGAAATATGTCCCATTACTGAGGTCATTCACATTCCGACTTAGGTGTGTAGTTGTGTACCTATTACAATTACGAATATAAAGCGTCCTCATCTAATGACACTAGTGATTTTGATTTCTGTTTTCCACCTTCCTCTTTCCACAACCCACCACAGTTCTAACATCACACTAAAAGTGGACGTCATGTTAGGGCTCTGGGCCCTGTCAGCTCCGTTAGAGATAAAAACGTAAAAATATATATATGTAATGTAAGTATTGTGCTGTTTAATGTAACGTAAAGTTTATTTGGGTCTTTCTGTTTAGATGTAATCAAGGTAAGTTGAAAGGCAATTGTCGGGACTCATTTGTGTCCATTTTCATGGAGGGCGAAATGGGACGAATTGTTTTATTCAGCCATTTCCAGGTGCCGCTATTTCTTTCCCGGTTCAACGACCTGTTACTATCCTTTACAAATTCTTCGTTGCGATTAGATAGATTGACAAACATTTATTGGCGCTCGTATTGATCAAATACTTTTCAAGCAGGAGCGAAATATTTGGAATTATTTAGATAAGGAAACAACTGTTGTGATTTCAATTAAAGTTTGACGACTGTAATTAATACAATAAATAATGCAATAATTTACTGGAACATTGAAACACAATAGCACCTCTAACAATTATATTAAGTCTATCAAAATATACCGAAACATTTTATGGGAAATTAGTCCATGATACTCAAAAACTTTCCCCATGAAACAAATCTAAATATGAAAGTTTTTTTGTGCTTTTCATACAAACTCGTATTAGCTGATCGGTCAACTTGTATGGGAGGTCAAAAATATTTCATACTAGCTTTTGCCCGCGGCTTCGCTCGCGTATCCCGGGATGAAATATCCTTCTCAGTACTCCTAACTATGTGTATGCGAATTTTCAAGACGATTGGTACAGTAGATAAAGCGTGAAGAGATAACAAATAAACAAACAAAAAAACAACAAATAAACGTACACACAAACCAACAAACAAACAAATATACAAACTCACTTTCGCACTTATAATATTAGTTACGATTAGGATAGGATAGGATTTCGATATATTTTTTATGTTATTAAATCTTTATTGACCTTAAGGACTGTATGCACAAAGCCACGTGGTCGGATTTGGCTCTGAAATATGCAAAATTTTCCCGCTAGGGGGATAAAAATGTCAAGATGAAGTCACATAGAGTTAATAATGTGTAAACGGGACAATAGATGTAGGTAATCATAAATTGTAACGTAGAATTAGTATACAGCTTACTTTTTTCTTTTCGTCAAGACTTCCAGTCCGTGATACTTATTAAAATTTTCAAATGAATCAAATCAAAGAATTATTTTGTTTGAATTATTATTTCTGAATTAAGGCCTTGGCAGACGTCATTATAATGTACTTAACACTTTAGTAGACAGGCTATCAGTAAAAAAGGTAAAGTCGAAAATACAGTAGTGTGCGTGAATGCAAGACGTTTATTTAAAAAGCTAGTTTAAATATATGTGAAATTCATATAGCACTTTCTAAAAAATCCAAGTTATAGTTATTCGAATCTTGCGTAAAATTTATTACTTTTTCAATTTATTAGTCGACCTCCGTCGCGATTCCTTAACACGTTAGTCCGTCACTCGGAGGTTCTGGGTTCGATTCCCAGCCAGGGCAAGTTGGTAAATGGCCTTTTTTAATTTATCCTGGTTCTTGGGTGTTTATTTTATCCCATCAAAAATATAAATGTAAAAATGCCAAGTTCAAATTCCGACAAAACATTGAAATCCGACAAGATTGAAATTTAAATAGCTGCCAAGTTATGTAGGTAGAGAAAACTGAAATTTATTCATAAGAATCTCAACATTTGACTTGGACAACATTAAAATTGAAAGCACGGTCACCCATCGTAACTGTGACCAAGCTAGAAGTTGCTTAACCTGTAAAAGCACGGTCATTCATCCATCAATTTTTGAATTTATCGTATGCGAAGTGGAGCGAAATATTTGCACAAGTGGTTTTGATTACTCGTATTTTGAAATTTGTTAAAGCGCAAATGACAAAGACCCCTTAGAATAGAGAATCTGTTTAGTTTCACGCAGCTTTTTAGGGTTCCGTAGTAAACAAGAAACCCTTATAGTTTCGTCATGTCTGTCTGTCTGTCTGTCCCCAGTTTTACTCATAGACTATTAGTACTAGAAAGCTGTAATTGGGCATGGGCATGGATAGTGGTAATAAAAACTTGAAAAAAAAAGGGTGGTGTGAGACGTCGTTGAATAGGTCTTACAAAAATATTGTAAGATTATGAACACCCTTTTTCGTTTTAGAATCCGTTTGTGAAATATTTGGTTTTTGATTGGAAATTTTTGTTACAATTATGTGTCTCTCTGTCAGTTAAACGGTTGTATATGGACACTTAAAAAAATTCACGGCAGTAGTATATAACGTCTCCCTTACTAAAACTAATTTAAGGTGGATTCAGTTCATGATACTGAACAACTTTTTCTAAGGAACACATACTTAAATATGAAAAGAAAATGTTTGCTTTCCATTAGACCTCCGTGGCGTAATTGTTAACACGCTAGACCGCTAATCCGGAGGTTCTGGGTTCGAGCCCCAGCCAGGGCAAGTTAGAAAATGGTCTTTTTAAAATTTTCCTGGGTCTTGGGTGTTTATCTATGTATGTATTTATCACAAAATATAGTATCATTGAGTTAGTATCCCATAATACAAGTTTAAAACTTACTTTGGGGCTAGCTTAATTAGTGTGATTTGTCCTTACGTATTCCATACATATATTACATAAATATTACATTTTGCCAAATCTTGTGTGTAAGAGATCAAAAATAATTTTTGTATTTCGTTTGTTCATTGGTGAAAGTTGTGCAGTATCATGGACTGAATTCAGACCTAAAGTTAGGCAGTTGTAAGTTACATAAAACAAGTAGGTACTGACTACGGAACCCTACACTGCACGTGGCCCGTCACGGCATGTGGCCGGTTTATTTTGGTTAAGTTTAAATTTTAGGGAACCATAGACAAAAATATGATATTTCTGCGTAAATCAATATTACTTATCGCTGACAGGACGTTCTCAAAAATACAATCAAATAGTATTTTACGCAAGCGGTGACTTAGAAAACTACACGTTTTGTGTTCCACTGACAGATAAATATATTTAAAAATATATATTTAAAAATGTCATAAAAAGTTATTTCATTTGATATGTCACACGATTTTGTTATCAAAACTTTTTTTAATGTCTAATTTACCCACCATAAGTGGCCCCCTTTTTTAAAGTTCATTTATTTACGTTATACGTCTATCTTTGGGTCACTAAGTTAAATAAGTGTAGGTACTAAATCTGAACTAAATCATTCTAAATAGTTTCGTAGCAGATTGGCTGTGACTTACGGACAGACAGACAAGCGAAACCCTAAAAACAGTAAAAAAACCAAAAAATCGGTTCCTATACAAATTTCCCGGGCGGCTGCACACTTTTGTATGAAAACGCAGATTTTTTTTTTGTTTTTTGACTGTTATTTTAATATCATTATACTATACTAGCAGTCCACCCCGGCTTCGCCCTTGGTACACACAAAGCCTATGTCACTCGGGGATAGTGTACATTTCCAACGGTGAAAGTTTTTTTTAAATCGGTCCAGTAGTTTCGGAGCCATGCAATGCAAACAAACAAACAACCAAATCTTTCCTCTTTATAATATTAGTATAGATAAATAGCCTACTATAGCCTGCCTGCCTAGCCAAGTATAGATCTAGTATAGCCTGTGGTTCGATATATTACGCATAATGTCAATTCGTATTTTGATATATATTCATGGGGAAAAGTTGTTCAAAATTTGAGACTGAATCACCCCTCAAAATAATTGTAAAACCCTAATTAAACAGCACCATTTATTACAAAAACCGTTAATATGATTCCGCGACCCGAGAAAGTTCCAATCCGATTTTCACCCAAATCGCCAATTAAAAGATATAGGTAATAAATCAAACCAAATTATTTTTTTCATTGACTTAATTTTCAATAAAATTAAAAAAAAAAAAGTGCGATGCCGTATCTGCGATAGCATTACATCTTTACTTGAACGTCAACAAAATGTCAAAACTTTACCATAGTGTAGCAAAAGTATGACATAATTTGGCAGTTTGTACATAGTTTTTTATTGAAATATTTTAGACTGTAATGCAATTTTACGTAATTCGAAAATGGATTTTTTTGAAAAATTCGACACGGCCTCCTTCCTGAACGCCCGGCGGGCAACTGAACATAGATTAATATTGCAACTGAATTTGTATGAAAGGAACATGGCCGCCATTTCAGAGAATTCTGTCAAAAACGTTGCAAAACATCCAATTTTTTAAATTTTTTTTTTTATTATTGCGTGATTGCACTGTAAGCAAATATTAAGAATAATGTTTCAAAACAGCCTTTATTTTTATAAAATATATGCAATCCCTTGTTAGAATATTTCTTTACGCAGAAAAACAAGCCAGTTTGTAGCAAGATTTTCTAAAATATTTCTTTCAGGTTTCTTTACAATTATCTTACTTTTTCTGAATGAAAATTAAAAAAATACGGTTTTCGTCTACTGGCTAGTCTATTCACCTATAACTAGGTATGTAATTTTCTTAGTGGTCTTTTCTACTTAAGGACCGTATGCGTAAAGCCATGTGGTCGGATTTGGCTCTGAAATATGCAAAATTTTCCCGCTAGGGGATAAAAATGTCAAGATGAAGTTACATAGAGTTAATAATGTGTAAACGGGACAATAGATGTAGGTAATCATAAATTGTAACGTAGAATTAGTATACAGCTTACTTGTTTCTTTTCGTCAAGACTTCCAGTCCGCGATACTTATTAACATTTTTAAATCAATCAAATCAAAGAATTATTTTGTTTGAATTATTATTTCTGAATTAAGGCCTTGGCAGACGTCATTATAATGTACTTAACACTTTAGTAGACAGACTATCAGTAGAAAAACTAAAGTCGAAAATACAGTAGTGTGCGTGAATGCAAGACGTTTATTTAAAAAGCGAGTTTAAATATATGTGAAATTCATATAGCACTTTCTAAAAAATCCAAGTTATAGTTATTCGAATCTTGCGTAATATTTATTACTTTTTCAATTTATTAGTCGACCTCCGTGGCGATTCCTTAACACGCTAGTCCGTCACTCGGAGGTTCTGGGTTCGATTCCCAGCCAGGGCAAGTTGGTAAATGGCCTTTTTTAATTTGTCCTGGTTCTTGGGTGTTTATTTTATCCCATCAAAAACATAAATGTAAAAATGCCAAGTTCAAATTCCGACAAAACAATTGAAATTTAAATAGCTGCCAAGTTATGTAGGTAGAGAAAACTGAAATTTATTCATAAGAAACTCAACATTTAACTTGAACAACATTAAGATTGAAAGCACGGTCACCCATCCTAACTGTGACCAAGCTAGCAGTTGCTTAACCTGTAAAAGCACGGTCATTCATCCATCAATTTTTGAATTTATCGTATGCGAAGTGGAGCGAAATATTTGCACAAGTGGTTTTGATTACTCGTATTTTGAAGTTTGCTAAAGCGCAAATGATAAAGAACCCTTAGAATAGGGAATCTGTTTCGTTTCACGCAACTTTTTAGGGTTCCGTAGTAAACAAGAAACCCTTATAGCTTCGTCATGTCTGTCTGTCTGTCTGTCCCCAGTTTTACTCATAGACTATTAGTACTAGAAAGCTGTAATTGGGCATGGGCGGGCATGGATATGTGGTAATAAAAACTTGAAATAAAAAATGTGTGGTGTGAGACGTCGTTGAATAGATCTTTCAAAAATATTGTAAGATTATGAACACCCTTTTTCGTTTAAGCAATCCGTTTGTGAAATATTTGGTTTTTGATTGCAAATTTTTGTTAGAATCATGTGTCTCCCCTCTTTGTCAGTTAAACGGTTGTATATGGACACTTAAAAAAAATTCACGGCAGTAGTATATAACGTCTCCCTGTACTAAAACTAATTTAAGGTGGATTCAGTTCATGATACTGAACAACTTTTCCTAAGGAACACATTATTAAATATGAAAAGAAAATGTTTGCTTTCCATTCGACCTCCGTGGTTTAATTGTTAACACGCTAGACCGCTAATCCGGAGATTCTGGGTTCGAGCCCCAGCCAGGGGAAGTTAGAAAATGATCTTTTTCAAATTGTCCTGGGTCTTGGGTGTTTATCTATGTATGTATTTATCATAAAATATAGTATCATTGAGTTAGTATCCCATAATACAAGTTTAAAACTTACTTTGGGGCTAGCTTAATTAGTGTGATTTGTCCTTACATATTCCATACATATATTACATAAATATTACATTTTGCCAAATCTTGTGTGTAGGAGATCAAAAATATTTTTTGTATTTCGTTTGTTCCTTGGTGAAAGTTGTTCAGTATCATGGACTAAATTCAGACCTAAAGTTAGGCAGTTGTTAGTTACATAAAACAAGTAGGTACTGACTACGGAACCCTACACTGCACGTGGCCCGTCACGGCACGTGGCCGGTTTATTTTGGTTAAGTTGAAATTTTAGGGAACCATAGACAAATTTATGATATTTCTGCTTAAATCAATATTACTTATCGCTGACAGGACGTTCTCAAAAATACAATCAAATAGTATTTTACGCGAGCGGTGACTTGGAAAACTACACGTGTTGTGTTCCACTGACAGAAAATATTTACATTTGAATTTTCTTTGTGAAACAATACGTTTAGCGACCATCTGCAATCGTAACACCTTTCACTTCTATTCACCTTATTATGTAAGTTCGGAGAGTAAAAAAGGATTGCACGTTGAACAGATCAACGTCTTGGCTTAGCAGCTGTATGTCCTCAATCAATGACTTGACTGTTTGATTTTGTACAATATTTTTAACGAATCAACAAAGAGCACTAAAAAGAAATCTTTTCCTGAAAACGGCAAAAAAATTGGTTGATTAATGAAGCAGTAATTAGCATTATTGCACCCTTTTATTTTTTATCTTCTAATAGGTTTTCCTGTAATAAGGTAAAGAACTATTAACTGTATCTTTTTCAAAAGTTTGGGTTCAGTGGTTTCGTAGATAAGGATATTTTTATTATTTATTTTCAAAAATAACTTCAAAAACACCAACTTAAAAAATATAGAAAATATATTTAATATTATCATAAAATGCTCTATCATTTGATATTTTACGCGATATAGTTCACGAAACCCTTTTTTTAATGTCTCATTTATCTCCCATAAGTGGCCCCAATTTTTCTTTAATTTATTCATTTACCTACATTTTACTTCCGTCTTTGGGTCACAAATTTACATTATGTGCACCACATTTCAACTGAATCTGTCCAGTAGTTTAGTAGGGGGGGGGTCAATTTTCGCCCATTTTCTTAAATAACTTAAAAATACCGATCTAAAAAATAATAAAATATATATATATATTTAAAATTGTCATAAAAAGTTCTTTCATTTGATATGTCACACGATTTTGTTATCAAAACTTTTTTTTATTGTCTAATTTACCCACCATAAGTGGCCCCCTTTTTTAAATTTAATTTATTTACGTTATACGTCTATCTTTGGGTCACTAAGTTACATAAATGTAGGTACTAAATCTCAACTTAATCATTCTAATAGTTTCGTAGCAAATTGGCTGTGACTTACGGACAGACAGACAAGCGAAACCCTAAAAACAGTAAAAACACCAAAAAAAATCAGTTCCTATACAAATTTCCCGGGCGGCTGCACACTTTTGTATGAAAATGCAGTTTTTTTTTTGTTTTTTGACTGTTATTTTAATATCATTATACTATACAAGCAGTCCACCCCGACTTCGCCCTTGGTACACACAAAGCCTATGTCACTCGGGGATAGTGTACCTTTCCAACGGTGAAAGTTTTTTTTAAAACGGTCCAGTAGTTTCGGAGCCATGTAATGCAAACAAACAAACAACCAAATCTTTCCTCTTTATAATATTAGTATAGATAAATAGCCTACTATAGCCTGCCTGCCTAGCCAAGTATAGATCTAGTATAGCCTGTGGTTCGATATATTACGCATAATGTCAATTCGTATTTTGATATACATTTATGGGGAAAAGTTGTTCAAAATTTCAGACTGAATCACCCCTCAAAATAATTGTAAAACCCTAATTGAACAGCACCTTTTATTACAAAAACAGTTAATATGATTCCGCGACCCGAGAAAGTTCCAATCGGATTTTCACCCTAATCGCCAATTCAAAAATATAGGTAATAAATCAAACCAATTTATTTTTTCATTGACTTAATTTTCAATAAAAAAAAAATGTGCGATGCCGTATCTGCGATAGCATTACATCTTTGCTTGAATGTCAACAAAATGTCAAAACTGTACCATAGTGTAGCAAAAGTATGACATAATTTAGCAGTTTGTACATAGTTTTTTATTGAAATATTTTAGACTGTAATGCAATTTACGTAATTCGAAAATGGATTTTTTTGAAAAATTCGACACGGCCTCCTTCCTGAACGCCCGGCGGGCAACTGAATTTGTATGGAAGAATCATGGCCGCCATTTCAGAGAATTCTGTCAAAAACGTTGAAAAACATCCAATTTTTAAAATAATTTTTTTTATTATTGCGTGATTGTATTGTAAGCAAATATTAAGAATAATGTTTCAAAATAGCCTTTATTTTTATAAAATATATGCAATCCCTTGCTAGAATATTTTTTTACGCAGAAAAACAAGCCAGTTTGTAGCAAGATTTTCTAAAATATTTCTTTCAGGTTTCTTTACAATTATCTTACTTTTTCTGAATGAAAATTAAAAAAATACGGTTTTCGTCTACTGGCTAGTCTATTTACCTATAACTAGGTATATAATTTTCTTAGTGGTCTTTTCTACTTAAGCCATAACTATTGCCCGCGCAAAGTGCGTTTTGCATGTTTTTGGGTAAATTCAATGCTTGTTTTTAGGAAAACTACAAAATATATTAAAAAATCCTTTTTTTCGTCTACTGTCCCAACTCTTCCTCTATCTATGTGTATACATTATTTGACTTAAATCAAACGCTTTCTGTACAAACTTGTTGCCCGCGCAAACCCAGTTTACATGGTGCCGACCCTGTTTTGCATGTTTTTGGGTAAATTCAATGCTTGTTTTTAGGAAAACTACAAAATATTTTAAAAAATCCTTTTTTTCGTCTACTGTCCCAACTCTTCCTCTATCTATGTGTATACATTATTTGACTTAAATCAAACGCTTTCTGTACAAACTTGTTGCCCGCGCACACCCAGTTTACATGGTGCCGACCCTTAAGGTACAAACTACGAGTACCAGTCAGCCTTTAGAAAAAAACAGACATAAATTAACATATGTTTCTTGGGCAAGTTGTTGAATATTATGGACTGAACTTAATCTTAAAATAGTTTTAGTATACTCGTATTTTATTAGACCCTGTATAATATACTTATAAAGTCTCTTTAACTATTGTTAAAGTGAATTTATAATTAGAGTTACACAAAGTAGTATTTAGTTAAAGTTACTTTATATACTATTATTAAATTCTGTAGAGCATCAAACAGATTAAACACATAAAACGTTAATTATATTGGTAAGACAATTCTCAAGCGTGTAATAAAATGAAATGTAAGTTGAGCAGTGGAACTATCATAACACTTTATTGAAACACCCTATCCTTTTACATTGAAGTGTGTTCTAAACGAAAATACGAAAGTATATTGAAATCACACCGAGATAAGTCAAGTAGTCAAATGTAGTATGATAAAGTGCTACATCACATTCACACGAGTGATATAAAAGAATAGAAATTCAATTGACAAAAGTGCTAATTTTGATAAGTTGTACTTGTATAGAGAATTTCAATGGAAGATACTCGTGGTGGGTTTCCCGCTTCCTTCCACGGCAGTGCTTATATATTCTTGGATACATAACATATGTCTCAAGGAGCAACACACGCTTCTTGAATTCTCCGTGCCCTTTTATTTTTTTATTTTTTTTTGAAGTAGTAATCGCGTAGAAAATCCTTTCGTATACCTTACCGGTTACGAGACACCGGTAAGGTTATGTGGTGCTACCACTAAAAACTCCGCGGTCTCACCTCTCAGCCGCTATCGGCCGGAACCGTGTGCTTCTCCATGCTCCACAGCCCCGCGCGGCCGCCGCTACCTCAGCGGCCCCGGCTCGCCAACGGCCTCACGGCACCCTCTGCTAAACTAGAGGGGCCGGAGCTGCCATCGCCTTTGCCTCTCGGCCCGACAAGGACAAGCACGCTGACACGTACACGCGCTTGCCTCCCACTCCGGAAGGCTGTCCGTTGAACCATTAAGTAAAAGCCTAGAAGATACTAGTAGATATCTATTGGACTCTGATAAATTACTTTCTTTTAAAAAAGGTCTGTAGGCCAGTTGTTAATCAAAAACCGTATTCCACCTCAGGTTGACCCAGTGCAGCCGGGCATTGACCGTGAAACTTGCACGCGTCATGGGCCACGCGCCCCCAGACCCCCCCTAGCAACCCTACAGCCTACGGTGCTTGTTAGGCTTCGATGCGAGTAGTTGAAGACTTACAATCCTTCATTTAAAAGTGTTGTCTGGGTATAATAGAACTTACCGAGATTTTTTATGAGGCAAAAAAGAGGCATTAATTTAACACTTTGAGAGGCTGACGACGGCATGATTAACAAGCAAGTTCGTTACTGTCTAATAGGTTCTGGGCTGATGTTTGATGGAAATGAGAACACCTTGAATTACCAGAATTTACCGCATGTGGTTATAAATGTCGACTAGAACGTCTATTTTTATTTATATAATCATATGTTCAAATGTTTTGTAAGAATAAGACAAAAGTATACCTACTCTTGTCTTATTCATACAAAATTATTGCAAAAATTTATAAAATTAAAATTAATAATTTAGTTAGTTAGTTTTTAGGGTTCCGTACCCGAAGGGTGCAAACGGGACCCTATTACTGATGATGATTATGTATTGCTGTGGCCCCTATAACAAAAAATACTAAAAATAAAAAATTGTTAAAAATTAAATGGGGTCATCATACAAAAAGCGTGATTTTTCTGCGTTTTTAACTAGATTTTGAAAATGGCATTAACTAGATACTTAAAATTTTCACAGATTATGTATTACTATAGCCGCTATAACAACAAATACTAAAAATAAGATAAAATTTAAAATTTAAGAGGGTCGTCATACAAGAAACGTGTTTTTTTCAGCGTTTTTAATTCGATCTTTATAATGGCATTAACTAGACACTTGAAATTTTCACCAATTATGTATTACTATGACTACTATAACAGCAAATACTAAAAATAACAAATTCAATAATTAAAAGGGGTCGTCATACAAGAAACGAGTTTCTTCAGCAGCGTCTTAAAACATTGTACGGTGGTACGGAACCCTTTATGTACGAGTCCGACTCGCACTTGCCCGTTTATTTTTTAAATTATTTTGTGACAAATAAGAATACGCAAACACTAGATAAGTCTGTATCTATTTAAGTAGCGATGTACTTAATTTAAGGTCCTTCTACAACATTACACGATATAACGACATAAATCATTCACAAATACATAAAAAGTCAGTTTTTTTATTTAAATTACATTGGCAATAGGGAGATCTAAAACTATCTAGCGATTTTAGAAAAGCTGTTTTCCGATTTTGCTTTCAAACATTCTTTAGGCGTTTCTTCAGTTATGCCGGCCAAACACGGTGAATGGAGTGGTTTGTTTAACTGTTCTCTTATAGGAAATTTAAAATCTGACGTAGCTTTGGCCTTCTCTAATGCATCCACCTTTGATTCCATATCATAATATGATTTGTATTTCTTGAAAGTATTTTTCAAGCGCGCTATGAAACCGTATTTATTTGATTTCGGAAATGGGAGTACTTGATGCATTGATAGAGAAGGTCCTACAGGTTTCGGAGGGTCAATATCGACTTCTGCTTTTATGGTTTCTCCAAGTTTTTCAGTTGAACCGGGCTGCACGTGATCATCAAACAAACAACAACAACTTTGTGTTATATTTTGAGAATCATCGTTAACTATGCAAGTTTTTTCATGGAGTTTTTTTCGTAAAAACAGAACGCTTGCTGTGAAAAATTCTTCATCAGATTTGCCTAGGGCTTCTGGTATCGGCAGGTCACTTGTTCTTGGCTTCGATGTTACATGATGACTGCAACATGCTTCACTTTGGCGTTGCATTCCTCAAATATACAATTTTTGAAATAAATATGTGTATACATTTTCATTCATGGGAAATACAGAAACTTATTTAAATAATACAATAACAATTTAGTAAACTGATTTAAGTCAACACTCATAGAGAATAAAAGTGACGTAGGAAAATATATGTCAAATTCATGTTTAAAAAAATGTTTTCAACTGCCTCTATGGGTTATTGTCCTTTGTTTACAATAGATAAAAAATGTTTCGATAAGAATAATGAAAAATAGTACGAAGTTTGTATATGTACCAGTTAATAAGAAGATAAGTATATTTATGTTTTCACTTTATATTAAATGAAAACCTAAATATACTTATCTTCCTTAAAATTTACTTATATAAGTCAATTTTAAATTAGTAAGTTGGTAGTGTTTATTTTCGACTTTAAACACCTAAGGCCCTAAGCACACGGCGTATTTTATACACGCAAACAACGTGCGTTTACGGCGCCGTAGATGCCAATTGTTGCGTTTGTATTGAATCAATTCAAACGCGCGTCTTCTTCTTCTTATCGAGTCGCAATGATTACACTGAACGTTTTTAAATTCTTGAAATTTCAAATCATCTTTGACCAGTATGTGGCCACAGCGATCCCTCTGTCGTAAGCTTCGTAAAACGCGCGTTTGAATTGATTCAATTTCAAAAAAACGCGTTTGAAATGATTCAATTCAAAAAATGTGCGTGATGCACGAATACGCGCTTTGGAATCGGTACAAACTTGAAAGCTACGCTACTAAGACTACCAGCGTGTCTGTACGTGTATCGCTGTATTTGCGAGTATACGCGTAGACACGCGATGCATGATCGCCCCGTGTGCTTAGGTTCTAAGTTATTTTCAACGCCATAAATAAAAAATCTTCGAAAAGAAACAAATTGTTGAGTTTTACCTTTGATAAGAAAGGTGTTATTGTCACAGAACAATGTTATTGTTAAGTGAGGAAAAGGAAACTTTGCAAAACTTTGAAAAATGGTTACGAGCGCGGGTGCGGATTCGGCAAATCTCTTTATGTTGAACAATCGTGTCGTAAATAAGGGATAAACCGCACACTCGATCAGCAACCCTGGGCAACAAATTAGACAAAGTTACAGCTACGACACTCACATACAGATAAACTATCACGTCTTTCTCCAGCTCCAGATGAAAGATGTTGAAAAGTCAACGTAGTTTTGTTTTTAGGGTTCCGTACAAAAAATGAAAAAAACGAAACCCTTATAGGATCACTCGTGCGTCTCTCTGTCTGTCTGTCCGTCCGTCTGTCACAGCCAATTTGCTCCGAATCAGGTAAAATTTGGTAGGATGTTGAAATCTTTATGGTTTATTATTACATATTTATGGTTTATTATTACATATTTAAGTATAACTGGTTCATTTTTCATCATTTCTTTTTGAGTTTTTGCACTACCCGTGTCTTTCTCGACATCACCCGGTTGGTTGACTGGTAGATAAGGCCTTAGGCTTTAAGTCCGCCATTACACTTGTATTTGTGTATAAAGTTAAATAATTAAAAAAATTAAAAAAAAAAATCCTATGACCCAAACACATATGTGGAAAATAAACATTTTTTTTTTTAAATAAGGGTTGTTTTCGGGGACAAATTAGGAAATTTCAAAAATAAAGTTTTGCAAACCTTACTGTGTCATATGTATGTCAAATGAAAGGGCTCGTTATGAAGATCTCAAATATATTTTTGTTAGTATTGTATAATAAATCGTTTTGATTTTATTTATGAAAGAAGACGAAAATTGACCTCCCCCCCTGATCTCCGAAACTACTGAGCCTAAAATTTTGAAAAAAATTCAAAATATATTTCATTGCTTGTAGATTACAGGAAAACCTATAAGAATTAAATCAATTGTATGAAACCTTCTATACGCGAGTTTAACTCGCACTTGGCCGTTTTATTGTCTATAAACCTACTGTGGTGACGATCTAGGTTTATAGACAAAAATAAAACTACAATCTGACTTTATCTATTCTGTTACTTTTTTTTTGTAAAGGCAAGGAGTTTGTATGTAGGAATTCATGTAAAACTTAAGAGTTTATTACTTTTTTGTGTGTATTTTTATTATTATACTAGCTGTGCCCGCGACTTCGTTCGCGTGGTTGTCGGAACGTAATGTTATATAGCCTAAAGCCTTCCTCTATAAATGGACTACCCAACAAAAAAAGAATTTTTCAAATCGGACCATTAGTTCCTGAGATTAGCGCGTTTAAACAAACAAACAAACAAACAAACAAACAAACAAACAAACAAACAGACAAACAAACTCTTCCGCTTTATAATATTAGTATAGATGAAGTACTCTTAACCAACAACATATTTATTTGAATAAAGATTAATATTATTATGTTGATACAACTTAAACAAATTATTTCGACCAAAGTAGGTACCATAAAAACGGTTTTTGTGAGTTAATCTTAAAAGATAGACATATACTATTGCAGACTGTTTTTTAGATCATTAAAAGAGCTATTATTCTTTAATACATATTTTTTGTGTATCTTGAACCGTTTTCACGGCGCACGCAACGGAAGGCTTCAAAGATGAAATAATTTCTCCCGTTTTTTACACATTTACCACTATATCTTTGCTCCTATTGGTCCTAGCGTGATGTTATATAGCCTATAGCCTCCCTCGATAACTGGACTATCTAACACAAAAAGAATTATTCAATTCGAACCAGTAGTTTCGGAGATTAGCGCGTTCAAACAAACAAACAAACAAACAAACAAACAAACTCTTCAGCTTTATAATATTAGTATAGAAGTATAGATTCACTTTAGTTAAGTAGCCATGTTGAATTTATAACGTATTTGATATTTATGTTTAACTGAGCCCTAAAAATAGATCGAGAGCTGGCACGAATTTTTGGGTAGGTATTTGAGGCAAGTTGAAAACTTGTCACATACCTCTCCTATTAGTCAACACGGAACTGCAGACCTGGCTGGTGAGTAGCGGGGCTAAACCATTTTGATTTATTTAGATTGGCCTGGCAGGTAGAAAGTCTCATCACAATGACCTGTCTTTTTGAGAATCTTATTTTTTAGTTATAAGTAATACCCTATTAAAATTTCAAGTTGCCTCAAATACATTTTTTATATTTTTTTTAAATATTCTTTTGCACGCGCCTTGCAATATCAAAGTCCCGACTAAATCGTCTGGCTTATTGATTTTTTTATTCTTTAAACATTAATTAAACTACAACATATAAAAAATGCATATTCCCTCAAATACCTTTTTGAAAAAAATAACTTAAAAATTTATAGATTGCTTTAGCCCCGCTACTCACCAGCCAGGTCTGCAGTGTCGTGTTATGGTATAATAGGAGAGGTATGTGACAAGTTTTCAACTTGCCTCAGAGACCTACCCAAAAATCGTGCCAGCTCTCGGACCAAAATTACCTATTCGTACATAGATAAGTTATCCTTCTCATACTCTCTATAAGTCGGTGCGCTCTATCAGCCAATGACCCGAGTGCCGCCGAAACAGGGATATTGAATTCCAAAGGTAAACTTAAGAAAGGCTATTTCAAGCTTCACTGCGTACGCAGGTTAGTTATCACGAAATGATCAATTTCTATAACAAATATTTTACAATAACCGTAGTTAGCTGGGGAGCCCGAGAAGGGATTTCAGCCATGTCATTTCAGGATGACAGTAATAAGAATATCATAAAAATCTGATAATGGAGCCGGGTGGTAGTGATAAGAACTCAGTAATGAAGCAAAGAAAACATTATGTCTGAGCTTATTTGATTCGTCTTGACTAGTACTTTGGTCTCATGATAAAAGCTTTTACTAAAAATTTATTCGCTTTTTAATCTGACGGTTTGAAAAGTTTTTATTTCAAACCATCAGTAAAGGCCCATTTACACGGTGCAAGTTTCTTGCCTGTTGCATGCAATTAAATTGAAGCAATAGAAAACTTGCATGGTCTAAACAGAACGTCAGCCATACAAATCATTTATTGCTTCAATAAAATTGTATGCAACAGGCAAGAAACTTGCACTGTGTAAATGGGCCTTTAACCTTCCAAATAATAGCCAGATTTTGGACACGCACGACTAGGTATCAAGCAGAATGTATACCTAATGTTCTGACACTTTACCTTTTCCCTGCGGCACTATACTAGCATGATACAAGATTTTATTTAAAAAATCTTTGAGGGATTTTTCGCGTGATTGAGTAATAAATAATATAACATAGCTTTCTCTTTCGCTCAGTGTTTTTCAACAAATGAAACTGTTTTCTTGCTGGAACGTTCAAATAGGTATCTCAAGTTACTAGAAAGGTAGGGCTTGATTTACTGTATAAATAAAAATTTTACTTTCTCCTGCTCCCCATCAACATTTGGAACTAAAGGGACTAAAGGGATGATGACTGGGTGAGAAAAGTATTATTCTAATTAGTCCGTTAGTTAGATTATCCAAAAATAATGTACCCATATTTTTCAGTTTATCAAAAAAGTAAAAATTCACAAAGATACAGAGTATCTAAGTTCCAGAGTTGGGGCTTGTGACATCACTGATGTGTAAAAATCGTACGAAAGCGTGACGTCATGCACAATTTAAATGCGCTGTATCTTCGTCATTTATTGTTTCTTAGAGAAACGAAAAAATAAGTGTGAAATATTTTTTAATAATCTAACCGGTGGACCAAAAATATTTTTTCAGTCATCATGTCTATTCTCCCTATAATATATTTATTTGACAATGCTGATATGACGTAGTTCTGAATAAAAATGTTATAGAATAAGTATTCCCAGTTTTCACGACTGTCCAAAAAAGAGTGTTTAGGGTTCATGTATGTAAGTTTCTTTATTCTACGTCAACTTTAAAAAGCCTGAACAGCATTGTAATGGAATATCTTTAGAATCCTGACATTTCCCGAGTGACAGGACTATATATACTTTTTTTAAATATAAAAGTAGTCATGGTTTTATTTCTTAAATATAAATTGCTTGCTGAACTTATTTCTTTTTCTCCACACCAATATTGACCGGAAGAAAAGGCCAAAATGTTTAGTGATGATGAAAAGAAACAAAATATAGCAACAGTTTTCAAAGTGAATTTTCAGTATTTAAATACCTACCAGAGTATCATAGTACCTGTGACTGGATTTGCCGAGATTATTATTATTTTGAGCCAGATATTTGGACGACTGCACTGCCGGCATAACTACTTAGTTAGACAGTGGCTGTAAAACTAATAATAGAAGGCCAATAAATTATGTTATTCTACTAAAGAAAAATATTATTAAATTTGGGATCTATTTATTATTATTTCTTCTATGAGATACAAAAAACAAAATACTTGATAAATAATAATTATCTATTATTAACAGAAAGATTTAATCATATCAATTCTCTTGAAATAAGATATTATAATCAAAGCATATCGCAGGCAACTGTAACAAAGAAATTAAGATGAGTAATTCATTAAAAATACAAATAAATTTTAGAAAAACAAGGCTCTTGCAAATTTCCGGGCACAGAGGAAGGCTGTTTAGCAGTAAACCTTTGAGTGGAATTAGTGAACCGGTCATTGCCCGTCTCATCCGATATTACGAATTCCGTTTTCATGCTTTGATATAGAAGTTTATAGATTAACTATCAAAATTTTGTCAGATCTTGTATGTTGGAAACTAGCTTTACCCATGACTGAGTTCACGCTATCAGAATGACCGAACTTGTCACAGTAAACCTACCAAATTCGTTCTACCACAGAATAAATACCAGATTCTACCAACAAGTCTACTAAGAATTTTTATCCCTTTCTGCCTGTTTGCCAAGTTTTATAGTAAATCCATCACTGACTTTTGAGACATTATAACTTTTTGACAAAGCTTAGTGAGTTATTTCTTTACCTCTAATATCATACCTTACGCATGCCTACACTATAGTAAAGTACCTTAATAATTAAAGAACAATGTGTAATGTAGGTATCACGTAAGATTTATTACTGTAATATACAATTCATAGTAGTGTACGTGGAAGCTACTTCCCCTGGCCATTAACTTTACTAAACTTGCAAACTTTTCTTGTACTTTTTTTGAAGTGAAAACTTCTTTAGCGGCGTTTTGCACTTTTTTTTAATGGGTAAAAAATGTTAAACTCGCGTCAGGACACGTGTCCTGATCGAAAATTCGTAAGATGGAATGACAGCCGGCGCGGCGTAGGAGAGGAAGTATTTATACTATAATTTCGACGAAGCTGTCAGCCGGCTCGTTGGTCTAGGGGTATGATTTTCGCTTAGGGTGCGAGAGGTCCCGGGTTCAAAGCCCTGACGAGCCCAAACCTTTTTGACGTGAAAACTTCTTTAGCGGCGTTGTGCACTTTTTGTCATGTTTGTGTACGACAGCGCAATAAATAAATATTGTATTCTACCACATAAATGATAGTACTTTTATACTAATAATTAAAGCAATTCGTGCAAAATTATTCCCTAACCATTCCAAAATATCAAAAATGCACAACGTTAATATTCAAGGTTTCACTTCTGCCGGCACTCCCGCAGTGCAACTCGTCGTTTTTTTTTCTTATAACGTACACATTATGGACATTTTATATTATTTATGTTGTCTTCGATACACATTCCATATGGTGGCGTGGCCAAGTGGTACTACACAATGTCTAATAATGAAGCATCTCGAACGAATATAACGTCATTGTTTTCACGAAACAATGTCAATTCAGAAACTCAATGCCGGATCGTCGTCGTAAATGTGCGCGTACAACAGAGAGCGTTGACTCAGACTGTTTACATGTTACGGATCAAACGTGCGCCCTATAGCGTATGTTTGAACTTTTTCCGGGAAAATTGTATTTCTTGTCTGTAGGTTTATGTATGTATGTAAGTTAATGTAAATTCTATAAGGAACAAAGCAATTCTGTCTAGCTATACAGAATATTTAATTTTGTCTTTTATCGAAGCTTTATATCAACATATTAATAGGATATTTTGTCATCTGTGATGTAGGTACTACTGAATTACATTTACTTTTATGTATATTTTTTTGTATACGTTAAGTAGATACCTACCTACATTAAAGATAGAAAATTATTAAGTGGCAGATATGGAAAACATAGAAAAGTCAAGCAATTGGGTACTTGTCTATGTTTGATTTTGTACAATATCAAAACAATTTACACAAAAAATAATCTTTTTTTTTTTAAAGCAAAAAAATTGGAAAATAAAGCAGTAATTTTAACGTTTTAAATATTATATGAAGAAAAGTGGGAGCGTGGTAAAGACATCTCGCTATCTCTTTTGTACGCGCTAATGACAATGATGCTACGAATAATAATCCCTAGAAGCGTAACTAATCCCGAAAAATCATGCCACGCGATATGTACCGTGGCGGGCGGGGCTTAAAATATGAACCGCGTGGCGCGACAGTTCGCTGTGACACTCGAGTCGTGCGATTGCGTTGCAAAAAGATTCCTTTGAGAATATTGCTGTGTTTTTGCGATAATTGATTCATTAAAAATGCCGTCATGTGCTGTGAAGTAGTGTAGAAGTTATACAGACATGAAAAACACAGGACTAACCTTTCATAAACATTTTATTAATCCATACTTGACATCTGTGGAAAGTGTTATGCAAAATGTACCTAAGCCACGCGTTGTACCTCACCGCTCGTTGCAGTGAGCACCCCCACCCGACGACGAAGCGTGACCTTGTCGCGACCAATCGCATGCATATTTGTCTATGTGTGTGTTTGAGTGTTTCGTTGTTATTACTGTTAGTTTGTTTGCGTAAATGGAATCAGAATCGAAGCGGTGAATGTAGGAGCCTTACATTTCTAGAAAATTATAGCATTAGTAGCATTGATGTCACATTTCTATACGTGCGTCCTTTTTCTGTTACGTGATAGTTTCCTTTTCCACCAGATTTTAAAGGCGTATAACTTACTTATTTTGAATGAATTCAAAAAATCAAATTCAAGAAATTTTTGTTTCCGGTTACATACGATGTTAGGTATTGATATGAATAATAATAAAAATGAGTCAAATACCGAATTGTTCAAGGCAGAATACGAAGAGAACTATCGAAACTTCATGTATTTCTGTTCACTAGAAATTTGACCTGAAGTGATTCTATTAAAACATTTTTTTTAGGTTTGTTTGGATACTTCACAAGGTCGCCTTCTTAAAATTTTAAAATAAATCAATATACCATTTTTTTTTTAAATGTTAAGAAATAATATCAAAAAATTAAATTTCTTCCAAAACTCCAAGAATGTAAATTGAGGAAAAAATATTTTTACTCAAAAATATTAGTATTGTGATTCCCGCCTTCTTAATTTTCGATACAAAAAATTATTTATTAAAATAATTCATAAAAACCGATAAAATCTACATTCCGCGTTCATTCTCCGCCTCCCGCTTCACAGTCAAACGAAATATGTAGAAGTATGCGAGATGCTTTGCGGATCGCCCCGCACCTCATCCCCTCAGAGTCTCTTCGTATTCCGCCTTAAATGAAAGAGTTACAGTTTAAAAGTGCGAAAAAGTTAGTAACGTAAAATCTTATATCACATACTCAGATATATTTCGTACGTAGTACTACGCCTGTTTCCCGTGGGGAAGGCAGTGACTATCACATGGATCTCCACTTGTTTGGGATAAGATGTAATCTCCGTCGTGTGATAAAATAAGCCAAGCGTCATCAACGAAGCCTATTTTCTGAATAAGCAGCGCTGGCCTATATGAGCCGACCGCAATCTTTATGGGATTCATGTCCCGAAAAACTATATTACCTAAAAGGTCGCTTATCAAACTAAGATCGTTTGCGGTGTGAAAAGATTTACATTGGTCGAGTTTCCAGCATATTAAATGTAGCAGAAATGCACAGAAACGAATATGTATTTTCCAACACAAGTTACGATACAGATATATTATCACTTCTTTATCCCTAACGGGGCAGACAGAGCGTTTTAGATTTTGCGGCTCTAAGAAGAGCCCAGAAACGCAAGATCCAAAGGCCACTTCTAGCGTTCTAGTGGGCGAAAAGATGGAAAAAGGAATCAAAATAGTGATGTGTTGCTATCCTCGTCGCCTATTAACATGATTAGCATTCACCCATTCCTTTTTAGGCTTCTACGATACGCGCGGGAAGAGAAGCAGCTGGTACATTCTAAGTTTTTTCTTTTCTTCCAGACCAGCATGGAAGTGGTTCCGAGTCAAGTCATATTAACATTAAAGTTAATAATATATTTTTTATACTTTGTACCGAAATATCTTCTTAAGATTTTGTACACGTTTTAAAGTTAAGGTGAATGAGTAGCATAAGTGGCGCCCTCATTTGAAATAAATTGTTTAAAACTAAATATGGTGATATTTAAAAATTTGATTTGTATCAATGTCTAAAAAGACCTTTAAACTATTTTATGAATAACCTTTGAAATTATTACTAATAGTTCGTCTACTTTTAAAACGGATTTTCGCCGAATGTTGTCGTTCGAATGTTTTTTGTATACCGTGTAAGAGTGGCTCAGTCCAGTGACTATTATTAAGAGATATTATAAATATCCTATGATAATAAAGATATTTTGAATTTTGATTTTCAATGAAAACAACTTTTCCTATTGCTAAAATCTTCCTATAAAAACACAAAATGTCCCGTCAGCTGAACACTTTTGTATGAGAAATGTTTTTTTTTTTTATTTTGTATCCCCGTAGGTATTGTCATTTACACCCTGTTAGGAAAGAGCCCTTCTAAAATAGGCGGGCTGCCAGTTGGAAATAAAGTCACCACTCGGAAACTTGCCACATCGGAAACCGTCCTTACATCAGTGTGACGGAAGTAACGCCAGTAGCAGCTAACGCCTGGTAATGAAAATACAGGCTCCAGAGGTCGTCGGTCGACCCTATTCTCGAACTTTGACCCGTGTTGCATTCATTGAGAGCGACATTACCTTAATCGCAGGATTCATGCCTCCGTTTTACGAGTATGTCTAACGACAGGCTTTGAGCATTCAATTGCAATGCTACTCGTATATGTATTTATTTTATTTTATTAGACTACTCGTTTAGCCCGCCCGGCTTTGCGCATATATTATGTTACTATTCATAAAGATTATTTTCCGTGATACACATTAAAAGCTTTGTTAGAGAAAATAATAAACAGTAATAGAACATATGGAATAAACATTCTTTTTATCTTATTAGGTCCGATTGTTAAGCAAAAGTCCCCTCTTTCCACTCATCCAGGTTCGAAGAAACTCATATATAAATAGAATATGATATGTACCCATAACCTACCTGAATAAATAGGTGGTGTGGCATGGTGGTAAGAACGCTGACTGTGTCTCTTCGTTGTCTCGTGATGCCTCGAGAAAAACAGTAGGCACATTTTTCAAAAAATATTTTTAATGCAATGCCATACAATAATTTGTAGTTCCTGTGAATAGACTAGTAACAATATATTGTCCATCACATTGTAGGACACACTACGTCTATAGATGTGCCTAAATCAATTGTTTTTTTCTATTGTGTCTGGCTTAATCTCCAGGAATGTGTTAACCTGGTTTTGTGTTTACATACATACACTATCACGACTTTATCCCTAATAGGGTAGACATAGCATTTTGGGTCTTGCGGCTCGAAGTAGACAGCCTAAGGCCGCAAGGCCCAACGGTCACTTTTAGCGTTATCGTGGGCGAGGTGGAAGAATTAAATCAAAATAGTGATGAGTTGCTAGCCGCATCGCCTATTCACTCGATCGGATTTTACGATCTGCGCGGGAAGAGAAGCAGCTGGTACATTCTAAGCTTTTTCTTTTCTCCCAGACTATCATAGAAGATTGTGTTTTTCGTATAAAAATAAATCAAAGTATCGAATCGAGCAATAACATGAATGAAATAAATATTTAGTTTGTATTCCTTACTGGATATTTTGTTGAACTCAGTAGATATTGACTATTTGCCACTAAGATATTAAAAGTATAGTCAGCATTTGCGGAGACCAAAACTATCACATTAGGAAAAAGTTGCTGAGTTTATTGATTTACTTCTACGATTTGAGATATTTCTTTCTTCACTTCTAGAGTTTTTATTTATCACATTCAAAACTTTATTTTATTTTCTTGGCCTTATAAAATGCCCTTGCGGCCGAAGGTGACCTAATAAATATTGAATTTTTTACTGTTATTAATACTTGTAGTATAATACTAACGTATTAGATCTGAAGTAATTGGAAGTTTAATAAAATAAACGTCATCATCACCATATCAGCCACAGGAAGTCCACTGCTGGACATAGGCTTCCCCCAAGGATTTCCAAAACGTACGATCGGAAGCGGTATAATATAATAATCATCATCATCGTATGGTTCCCGGCAGAGTAAAATAGGACCACTTCAAGTCTTCTCGTGGATGTCGTAGAAGACGACTTAGGAAACACAAGCTAAACAAAGCTTATAAATATTAGTGAGACCTCTCCAACCCGTCTGGCCAGCGTGGAGCGTGGAGAGGCCAAATCCTCTGACTGCTCATGTCTCTGGCAGTGGTAGTACAGAGAGAGGGTCGTGCTCCAGCGGTGGAGAATGAAAAAAAAAAGTGATATAATATACATTATAAAATTTATATACCTAATAATATAATAATAATAGTAATTATAGTTTGTTGTTAATTGACATTCCTAAATAAGTATTTATTCAAGGCTGCTGCTAACAAATGACCTATTTTCAACAAATTAGGAGAAACACGGGCCCACGTTTCGTTTAATTTAGATACCTGAAGGTCTTTGACCCCGGGTTCCGAGGTTACTAAAAGGAAATGCAAAAATTTTTGTTAGTTAAATGCAAAGGTTTATTTAGTTCAACCGCCATTAACTTCGTGTAACAAGTAATTATTAAAAAAACAAAAAACCTGACTGCGTGATGTATCACAGCAGTACTTATCTATGTCTAGGCACTTACTGTCTTCTGTGGCCTAGGTAAGACGCAACCGGGAATGCGCTTGTATAATCGTGCAATGTATAATTTATTAAAATCGGTTTGGCCGTTTAGTAGTTACGAGGGAACATAGAATTATAGGGACAAACATACAGGTCAAACACATAACCATCCTTTTCAGCTTTGCCGCAGTCTAGTAAATTTTTTTGACAATTTTAATGGAAAATGAATTGTTAAATATTTGCATCTCTCAACCGTTTTTTTAACAAAAAACGGTATGTAATAGTAAATATATATTTACAGATACATTATCACGTCTTTATCCCTAATGGGGTAGACAGAGCCCAGGGCTAGGTCTTACGCCCTAAAGGCCACTTTTAGCGTGATGGTGGGTGTTAATATGGAAAAACGGAATATTATAGTGATGGATTGCTAGCCGATGCGCTTATTAACATAATTCAGATTCTCACCAATTCCCTCGATCGGCTCAATCGATCTGCGTAGGATAAGAAGCAACTGGTACATTCTAAGTTTGTTCTTTTCTCCCAGATCAGCATGGAATAGTTGTAAATATATTACGTAATTATTTTCTTTACGTACATTTCTTTAACGTTCTCGCCCCAACGTTTACTTCGATCAATCAAATTCTCGTTTGCTAACTTAGCATAACAGAACAAAATAAAATATGAATCAATCAATAACAGTATAAAAGTGCTTTAGAGTTCAATAAACCTTGTACAATAAATATAGCCCCTTTATTATATTAGGAAAACGTAAAAGCTCTGAGACCCAAATCTACTACAGACATCAGGATATTGGAAATCATAGCACTAACAGTCTACGCCGTAGCACTCTTCGTAGCATTATCGTAGCATGTTGTATATATGCACTACCCACGCAAAAAGAGATGCGACAAAAATAAAGTTGTTTCGATATTGTACTATAATATGAAGTTATGACTTTTATACCTCTTTAATTCACAACTAGGAATACATGTAGAATGTTAAAAACTATTTATATTTCAAATCGGAATTTAACAGGGGCGGTTCGTCTCCGCTTTCACGGATAAATCGGAATATGCAATTAAATTCAAGTCGATCCTAGTTTTAATATAGAGACTTATTACTTTTTAATTATTCTTAGAAAATTAATCTAGATTTTAGACTTATCTATCACTCTAAGACTTGTTATTTTATATCCAAGCTAATTCTAGTCACGAAAGTCAATGACTCTTGCCGCAGACGGTTTTATACGCGACCTGATTTTCAATTTAGTTAATTAAACGACTCACAGTCAACAACGAAATCTTCTAAGTAATTAAAGAGATCTTTACTTTAAACTTCCTACAACTGTTAGCACTCTAAACAAGTTACCATTTTGTTTGCAAGAACAATAAGCTTAACGTATTTGAGTAAATTTGCCTCAGTAAATAAGTTAACTTCCAATCGGTCGTTTTGTAAATCTTTGGAGGAGGTCTATGTCCAGCGGTTTTCTTGTGGTTGATATGATAATAATTACTGTCTCCTTGATCCAGTGACCAAGGCGATTGTCTTGTAATTTGGAGGTTGTGGGTTCAAATCCCACTGGGAAGCTTTATTTGTGAAAAGTTGTTTCCAGTCTGGTTAGTATGTTGCAAGCTTGAATCACCTGTTTATCCGAAAAGAATGATGATTCCGTGCTTCGAAACGCATGCAAAGCTGTGGTTCCCGAATACCAACTATAGCGTTTGTTTAAACCTATCCTAGGATTGGTTCTGGTCTACCCTTTAGGTTGCGGAGGTCAGACGATAGTCTCTCTGTGTAACAAACCAGTAACCTCGTCAAATCACTTAGGTTAGGTAGCGGACCCCAGGCTCTGAAGCGTTACCGCTGAAGATGCTGATGATATGATATTAATGATTATTTAAGATACCTTTTCTCATGTATCCGTTCTAATTATCAGCTTTTCCAAATTATTCGCAAATCGCAGACTTGGTTTCTTTATGCCAAGCATTATGAAACTCGGCCGGCCACCTGTATGAGTCACGTACTACCTTAAGGGTTGGAACACATCTGTCAGCACGGAGCAACAATTTCATATGCTGCTATCTTTTTCTGTCGCTCGTCGCTGTCGCAGAGAGTGATGGAACGCTTCAGCACGGCCAGTGCTGAAGCGTTTCGTCGCTCTCTCTCGCTATAGCAAATGACTCCTCCCGGGTAATCAATTTTTGAGTACATATTTAATGTCTAATGCAGTACATTTACACTGATATGTACTACATCAACTTTTCAAAGGAATTTTGTAGACATTTACTTTAAAATAAAACCAGTTAAGTGCGAGTCGGACTCGTACATGAAGGGTTCCATACGCACAATGTTTTAAAACGCTAGAAAAACACGTTTCTTGTAATACATAATCGGTGAAAATTTCAAGTATGTAGTTAATGCTAATAATATAAAGAACGAGTTAAAAACACTGAAAAAAACACGTTTCTTGCTTGTATGACGATTTACGAGCCCCTTTAATTTTAACTTATCTTATTTTTAGTACGAGTATTTGTCGACCATAGTAATACATAATCGGTGAAATTTTCAAGTGTCTCCTATTACGGTTCAAGAAATAGAGCCCTATGACAGATGGATGAACAGACGGACAAACAGCGGAGTCTTAGTAATAGGGTCCCGTTGGCATTCTTTGGGTACGAAACTCAAAAAAATATGCGTTTGTATCCCTCAATTAAAAAGTAATAGGTATAACCAGCAATCGACTTGCGCAATCCTCAAGTGAGGTAATAAACGAAGTCCCGGTGTGGTCGTAACGAAAGGAAATTTCCGTTCTTGTGTAAAGCTCGGAAAATAGCAATTCATTTTGCGAGTGCAATAAGCTGTGGCAAATTGGCGACGTTATATGACTGTTTTCAGAAGAAATATAGTTCTGTACTTAACTGCTGTTTATATATTATGTTGCATGTAACGTGACAAATAATTATACTTTGTTGCTATTAGAAACACATCGATAGCATTCAGGATTTCATTATTAAATCACTACTTTGTCATTAAAAAAATTTATACGGACAAATCACACAGATTGAGCTACCCCCAAAGTAAGTTTGAGACTTCTGTAATGGGATACCAACTCAACGGTACTATATTTTGTAACGCTCGTTATTATTGAGTAGAGCGAGATAGTAATGTATGATAACGCTGGATCATTACTCGATAAACGCTGTCGCCGATGATGGTACTCATTTTTACGCAACTAAGTGAATGACTTGCTGTGACGTCACCAAAATTGTAACCGTAAAGTAATATTGTTTTCTATAGGTCATGGTATGAATTGACAAAGTAATATTAAAACAGTACTGCTATAAGAGGTCATGGTAAGGCCCCAGTACCCTTCACGGTGTGATTTGATTTATTTCATTTTTTTAGTTGATTAATGCCAATAGAGGGCGCCATATTGAATTTACTGAGACGATGACGTATATAAAATAAATTAAATAACTTAATAAATATATAGGCTTTAACCATCGGACAGCCAAGATGCTTCCAACAATACCTCATTTGTCAAGTTACCATACACATCATGGATATTATTGAAGATACCAGGGAACAGATATGAACATACATACAACCATAGCGGTGAAACATATAACCCTTTATTTTAGCTTCTCGGGTAAAAATCGCAGTAAATAAAGAACTTTTGCCATCGATATAGTTGACAGTAGAGAGTTTACTGACAGGCAAGCTTTATGTTAAACAAGAATAGAGTGTTATCAGTTCAATTTTAATTTTATGATAAAACAGAAGAGTTTTAAAAATAAACAACAACAAAGTTTGCGTAATGAAAACTGTGCATAACGTGACTTGAAGTGAAACCAACCTCCGCCCGACAGAAAAAGGTGTGGTACAAATGTTATATGAATGATTAGACTCGGAATTATATAACTACCAATGGACCAACACGAAAATTTCTGACCGTGTCTTATTGGTTAACACGCTAGTCGTACGTTCGCACGCTAAGAAGAGATGGAGCAGTCCTATTCTGACCCTTTATTGTCCATCAAATACAAATTGTACAGAACAATAGGCTAACTTAATGCTAAAAGCGTTGTCTACCAGTCAACCTTCGGTTATACTGAAAGTCTAAGAGTATATCTATTTGAGAAATTCATTCATAAATAGTTATTTATATTTATAAAATAGTTATTTATAAATGATATAGGTTAGTGAAAGATATAAATACAAATATATTTTGGGTGGCGTGGGGTGAATTGTCATTCATACATAAATCGGCTCACGCTGTTTGTCAACGCGGTCGCCCCATGTTCACATGACGAGCCACCTGAATATTTACACGATACCCATTTGGGTTATATTATATGTGGCAATAAACTTTTTGCCAATAAGAGTTCATCGACCTTTTACGTCCGACGGGAAACTCAATTGGCATGTTTTTACCATGTGCCCGGCATGGTGGAGGTGACAGTGACTAATAGTCTGATGACAAATTACTCATATTTTTATTAATTAATAATTTTCTATCTTCATATTTTTTAAAGAAATTTAATAAGTTAAGCTTCTAATATTTAGCGTAGCGTTCAAATTAGCGACATGGGTCAATTGCCTCATCGTTTTAGCCGTATTAAATTTATTTTTGATCAGTCTTTCCCCTACATTTGAACCTGATTTTTCTAACCACTAAGTGTATAGGTAATTCATAAGTAATACTCTTCCACCACTTATCATTACTAGCATTTCAGCCACTGGAAGACTTATAAGTCTTATAACTATTAGACATATGAAAAGCGTCCTACAGCATTCCGCGTTCATCATTACACTGATTAAAAAATTGACACAAAAGCACAGGCAAAAGCTAAACACGCTCAAATCTTTGCATAGGTAGCTACCTATGCAAAGATTTGAGCGTGTTTAGCTTTCCACCATACGTTCTTCCACGCACGCAAATCATCCTTAGCATAGCTATGCTAAGGATGATTTGCGTGCGTGGAAGAACGTACCCGTACATAATAAATAGAACCATGGTATAGCCCATGGTTCGATTTATAACGGGTATGTTCCTTCCACATTGTATATTCGTAGCTAATAGATAACTAAAGTATATTAACATTAAAATAACAGTCAAAAAACAAAAAAAAATCGACATTTCCATATAAATCGCCCGGGCGGCTGCACTTTTGTAAATATGGAAATGCCGAAATTATTTTTTTTTTGTTTTTTGGCTTTTATTTTTATTTTTATATACTATAGTGATCTAGTATAGACCGTGGTTCGATTTATTCCGGGTAAATTCCTTCCACATTGTATACGACTTTAGCAAAATTAATTAAACAACCATTTTCAGCTTAATCGGAATTGTTACAGATATATAAATAACAGGTCATCGTCCTCTTGCTACTCGTATCTCAACAAATTGGTCGATATTAATATTGACCAATTTAGCGATTATTGGATTTAAGGTATGCGAAGACTTAATACTAAGTTCTGCATATCAGCTATTAATTACTCAGAAATTCAGAATTTAGCCACTTTGTTGCTTACATATTATTCAATAGTAAAAGGGGAAAATACTTACTATTATCTGAAAGGAATAAAATACAACTAACTTGTTTATTAAACGCAGGTCTAAAATTATAAAGGGTGTCTTTATTATAAGGTGACTAAATTTTTGGAACATGTTCAGCCTATGACACTAAACTACTTTCCATAAAATTTATAGAAAATCCCCTATACAAATCAGGTGAGCGCTGATTTGTATAAGAGAGCATCTTTTTTGTTTCTTAATTATTATTTTTATGGAAAATAGTTCAGTATCATGGACTGAACTTGCTCCAAAAATTTGGCAGGTGGTTACAAAGTCACCTTGTAAAATCAATATAATATAATCGTTTTAAGACCTACAACGAAATGAGGTCTCGATGAGCCAGTGTAGGTATTTTATATATTTATTCAACTTTATTACAAACAAAAACGATGGAATTAAAGCCTTTCACTACAAGTCAACCGACAGGTGGTGCAGAGGTAAGTAACGCCAAAGTAGGAGCAAAATAGTAGATTTATTAACCAAGGGGATAAAGCAGTGTCTTCTTTCGCGGGTGACGACTTAAATCACGAGCGCAACGAAGGACCCGAGGTTTACTCCCGAGCGGAGCGAGGGTGTTAAATACTTAAATCACGAGCGAAGCGAGGGATTTAGAACGAGTCCTGAGTGTAGCGACGGATTAAAGTTCACCCAAGACAGCTTTATCACCGAGGAAAATACTCTACTTTTCGTACCATTTGCGAAAAAATAAAGACAATAATAACAAGAGATAAGCATTTATTAAAAATAATTACAATTAAAAGTAATATAATACTTTAATTAATTTTTATCCGAAAGTTTTTAACCGACAAGAGCCACTAAGCTCTTAAATAAGAAGAAGAAGACATAAAACATACAAAATGTTTTACGTTGGAAATAAATAATATAGGTACGCAGAAAACTTGGCTGTATGTGTGAGACGCAAATGGCCCTTTGCTTTTCCTTTTTGGAAAACTAAACAGCTGGTGTAAACAAACAATGACATGACTTTATTTAGTTGTTTATTTTATGAAATTTAAGTGGTTTTGTGGATTTTGCGAATACATATTGTCGATTCAAAATCGTTATTTTTTTACACTTAACAATATAGAAATGATTTCAGTTCAGTATAAATTTCGGTAAGTATTCCAAACTTAAACCACATTCTCCCTCTAAAGGATAAATGAAATTCAGTACAATTTTCTTTCCCTGTTTTCATTCTTGGTCTAGAAGCTGAATGAAATTCAGTACATTTTTCTTTTCCTGTTTTTAACAGATTAAAAATGACTATTGTTATGTTCGCTTTTTGTGCCATAGACTGTGACTTTTTTGAGCAAGTGGTACGAAAATAATATTTTGATAATTACTTAATAACTACTTAAGTTAGTAAGTAGTAGATAGTGCTAATCAAAACCTAAGATACGTTATTTTGTTTCTATATTAGATATCAACTCTACACAAGTATTCCGTATAATATTATGCTTCACAACTTTCCTCTCACTAAAATAAATTTTGATAAATTTCCACGTCATTTATATCGCACTCCAAGTTGATAAGCTTTCGTTCGGAAATAGGTAATTGGAGCGGGACAATCAACAGATTTATGGGCGCGGATGAATCGGAAACTTTCCGATTCTTGTTTGTTTGTACACCACTTACTCGTAAATTGTCTATTTAAAGTACCGAGTTATTCGCCGAAATTATCCCGTCGCTGTTTACTATTTATTCTGGGATTTTATTTATAAATATTTTCCTAGCAATCCAAGTGCACAAATTGTAATAAAGTATGAATGATTTCATTGCACTACGGTAATTATATTGTACAAAGTCAGTCAAACAAATACACGAACACTAATTGGCACAGCAATTAGCAAGAGAGATCTGAAAATAGCTGTTGATTGTAAGTAATCAACAGCTAATAGAGTTGATACCTATGAACAAATATATATTTATCTGAAAACAAAATTGGTGGTGCTAAATAACTCTTTTTTTTTGACCGAGCGAAGTGTCAGCTACGGAAAAAAAATTCGTGGTGGGCAGGTTCGATACAGAATTTTATTCCGGCTGCGAAAAGTGGCGTCCCGCCACTTTGGAATTTTTCTTTTTTACGCGGGTTGAAAACTTTAAAAAAACTTATTTTATTGAGCCAATTCTAAAAATTTTTTGTTGTGTTTCTCGCTCGTATTTAAGTTTATTGATCTCGAATGTAGTAGATAAAAATTGGTTTAATGTTAAAAAGGAACCTCCAAGTAAATTTTAGCTACATAAGTACCGACTGATGAAGCACTTAGAGTAAGCCGATCATGACATTAGGTATGCTAAAGGGGTGTAGGTATTTAGACCTCTTTATAGCTATGAAAAGTGTTACACGTGTTGTCATACAGGCGGCGTAGGACATAATTTTATATATATGGCTTTTTATATCTCTAAGGAGGTCCACATACATATAGGAAGGCTAGGTATTGACCTAGCCTTGCTGTATTTAGAACTTCTAATGTTTGAAAAATAAAACGCGGAAATTAAGATGATTCGAGGCGGCTGAGTAATGAGCAATAAATTCCGTTGCCTTGAAAAAAATCACACCAATAGCTCTCACGCGCAGGAAAAATGATCAAGCCATGTTTGTTTGCTCATCATATCAAACTCGTGCATTTATTAGTAAATGTATATTTATACCACCTCAAAACTAATAAAATTTTTAATTACCGAGTTCAAACGCTCCAGCGGTCAACCAATGACTATGCCTTATAAAACGGTAATATATTTGTGTGGCGCCAAATATTAGTTATCGATATTTTTAACCAAGAGTTAATCTATCAGGGCCGTGCGGATTCTTCCAATGTCCCAATTTAATTCTATGAAACGATGAATAATTACTAATCGATTCGATATTGATCTGACTCAGTGAAGTTAAAAATAAGGCTTGTGGGTGGCAATTTACGAAGTTATAAATAAAGTTTGTGGTTGCTATGTTAATTACAGATATATTTTCTCTCTCTCTTTCTTCTTATTTAAGAGCTTAGTGGCTCTTATCGGTGGAGTATGCGCCAAACTTCTCGGTATTATATTTTACGCAGATTAAATTTATCAGAGTCCTGATGATCCGATATCCTAATTTATAGAATACATCTACAGGCAGTTAATTTATTAATTGTAATAATCATATTTTATTACATTCAACTTGAACACGATTTGGTATATTTTGTTATAAACCGTTACATAAAACTATAGCCAAATTATTTCCACTGTTTCAACTATTTCTTTTCCCCTTTCGCAAGGACTTTGGCGTCTTTGGGTGACCGTTGAAATGTATATTATATTTGAAGAAGAAAAAGGGTGAAAGCGCACCCCGGATTCCAAAGCAGCACAGCTGAGGATGCAACCGAAAACGCGCTAAGATAAACAATAAAGAAACTCATAAACACTCATTATATGGACCCTAAAAACATTACACTCCTTTTTTAGGGCATGCATGTAAAAACATTTATGGATACTGCCTCCCAGCAAGATTTATTGAGAAACAAAGTTACGCAGTAAAGTACAGCGAACCGTGACACATTGCTTAATTAAAATTATAATTACCACGTAGGTACATTTACTTCAAACGCATTCACTGGAGTTCAAAATCCTAAAGGATTGACAGGATGAAGGCCCTTGACCTTACACAATAGGCTTGTTATTATGAGGAACAACCATATTAGAATCCATGTGCGACCTGCCGTGGTTAGCAGGAGAGGGCAAATCCCCCTTAAATGTATCCGTGACAGTAATTAGGGATATTGTATTCGGGAGAGGGCATTGTATTAATAGATAGTCTTCGTTGTTTCTTACGCGTTTAACACTTCACTTCATCTCAGTGTTGTTTGTGTAATTTTAACTTTTCCTTTCCCTTTTCTGTCCACTTATTTTCCTGTAAGATTTTTTTTACAGTTTCACATACACACATACAGTATCACGTTTTTATCCCTAATGGGCAAACAGAGCTTTTTGGGTCTTGAAGCTCTATAATCAGACAGAGCCCAAAGCCGCAAGACGCAAAGGCTACTATTATCTTGATGGTGGGCAAAAAAGTTGAATCAAAATAGTGATGGGTTGCTAGCCGCATCGCCTATTGAGTATGATTCACTTTTTTGCCCATTCCCTCGATCGGCTTTAACGATCTGGGCGGGAAGAGGAGCAGCTAGTTCATTCTAACCCTCTTATTCATAAAAAATATGAAACGCTTGCTAAACCTTCATATTTAAAATATGTTTTGTCACGTTCCTACTATGTCAAATATTGAAAAGAGAGATAAGGACAAAACATATTTTAACTAAAATAGGTTTAGGAAACTCTTGTTATTTTTTATGAATATGAGGGTAAGTTTTTTTCTTTTCTCCCAGACCCTCCTACAAATAATTACCAAAATAACGTTAGGATCTCCATACAAGTTCACGACATGTTCGTTTTGGCCACTTGGCCTCCTTCTTGTGTGATTCTACTCTAAGGACAAATAAATTTATTGATTTTACAAAAAAAATAACAATCTTTTGTATATAGGTATGTTCATTATCAGATTGCTAAAACCAGTTAAGAATACGATAAATTCCAACGTATTGTGCTAACAAACACGATTGCGATTGCTCATTGAGATAAAATAAATAATTGCAGTTTATTAAGCAAACGTCAGCCAAGTCATCGACCGCAGTCACCCCGTCGGTTCCAAAGTAATTTATCGAGTGAGTGCAATGCAGTTACACTCGAATTGTGAAAAATTGATTGTATTCACTGTGGAATAAATAATATTTATTCATACATATATTTGTTAAAGATATATAGATATATAGTAAGTAAATTCTTTATTGTACATAAAAATATGTTTTACTTTGGAACAATAAAGTGTGATAAATAAATAAATATACCAATTCCCCGTGTAGTTCCGGGTTAGAATAGGGCCACTCCATCTCTTCCTGTGGATGTCGTAAGAGGCGACTAAAGGACTAAGCACAAAAACATCTCATGCTACAATTGCATTCCCAAGGAGGGTTAACGTCGGGCGGCGGCCGCTTGTAAAACTTATCGCACAAATACATTTCCAAAAAGGGTTGACGTCAGGCAGGCGGCCGGTCGTAAAACTATAGCCAAATCAATTAAACTGTTCCGGCTATTTCTTTTCCATTTTGCAAGGTCTTTGGCATACTTGGGTGACCATTGACATGCATGTTATTTATGGGGAAGAAGAAGCGGAAAAGCGCACCCCGGGCTCAAAAGAATCACAGCTGAGGATGCAACTGGGAACGCGTTTAGATGAAGAAGAAGAAGAAGAAATAAATAAATATACCAGTGAGCATTAATTCTGAAACTTTCGACGAAAGATTTAAAATTATTTAAATAAGTATCTAAATTTATTTAGGTAAGTGATTCATATTGTCATAATACATAAGATCTTTTGAAATGAAAAATTTGTAAATTTTCAAGTGTACATGAAGCAATAAAATAAATTAATAGTCTAACAATAGGTTATAGGTGCGGCAGGATGGCCTTACGGCCACCTTTACGTACGACAGTAAATTAAATAGATATTAATTGAAAGTTCGTTATTAGTATTTAAAACAATTATGCGTTATGAATTTTGACTAAAACATTTATAACTAATGCTCTTTAGTATACTCGTAAATAGCATTATGATAAACATTTAAATTTATGCATCCGGACCCGGATCCTAAGTTTAATTTAGCGAATATATGTGTTTTATATGATATATCATAAAAATTGATAAAAACCATTATATGCTTTTTATGCACTTTTTAGGGTTCCGTAGCCAAATGGCAAAAAACGGAACCCTTATGGATTCGTCATGTCTGTCTGTCTGTCCGTCCGTATGTCACTGCCACTTTTTTTCGAAACTATAACAACTATACTGTTGAAACTTGGTAAGTAGATGTATTCTGTGAACCGCATAAGGATTTTCACACCAAAATAGAAAAAAAAAACAATGAATTTTGGGGGTTCCTTACATAGAACTGAAGCTCAAGTTTTTTTAAATCAAACCCATGCGTGTGTGCTGTCTATGGATAGGTCTTCAAAAATATTTTTTTTCTAAACTGAATAGTTTGCGCGAGAGACACTTCCAAAGTGGTAAAATATTGTTCCCCCCCTGTAACTTCTAAAATAAGGGAATGATAAAACTTAAATAAATACATCATGTACATTACCATGCAAACTTCCACCGAAAATTGGTTTGAACGAGATCTGGTAAGTAGTTTTGTTTTAACACGTCATAAATCGTAAAATGTTACTTGCTGCTACGGAACCCTTCATGGGCGAGTCCGACTGAAGGAATATTACGAAGGAACTAATCCTTCGAAAAACACACCAGCTAGCTTATTTATTGTAATAATTGCCATCTTGGTTATTTTTACTTCCTAAGAATTTTTGTTTTAGATATATATGTATAGTTTAGTTCAACGATTTATAACATCAAATTATTTTCATAAATTGAGTTATCAGCATTTAAAACTGATAAATATTTGAAACAAAGTATGTTTTAGATTTTTTTTAAAATTGCAAGTGATCAGGAATGAAATATATGTCGAATGAAAGGCTTTAATCTACTCTTTCATCAATCTGAAAAACATAAAAATCTGTTCCGGTGGAGTTGAGTTATTAGCATTTAAAACTGTGAAGTAGTTGAAACATAGACCATTGTTTCAGATTTTCTTAAACATTGAATGTGTGCAGGAATGAAATATATGTTGAATTAAATTCTTTAATCTATTCTTTTATCAATCAGAAAAACATAAAAATCTGTCCCGGTGGAGTTGAGTTATTGGCATTTAAAACTGTAAAATGGTTGAAACAATGACCATTGTTTCAGATTTTCTTAAAAAATTGCAAGTGTGCAGAAATGAAATATATGAAGAATAAAAAGATTTAATCTATTTTTTTATCAATCAGGAAAACATAAAAATTTGCCCCGGTGGAGTTGAGTTATTAGCATTTAAAACTGTGAAATGGTTGAAACACAGACCATTGTTTCACATTTTCTTAAAATTGAAAGTGTGCAAGAATTAAATATATGTCGAATGAAAGGCTTTAATCTACTCTTTCATCAATCAGAAAAGCATAAAAATCTGTCTCGGTGGAGTTAAGTTATTAGCATTTAAAGAATGGCAGAGTCTTTGGACGATTTAGGTACTATGCTCGGAGACCTTCGGCGCTGAAGAAACATGTTTCTTCTTCGAAACTTTATCTTATTTTTAGTATTTGTTGTTATAGCGGCTATAGTTATACATAATCGGTGAAAATTTTAAGTGTCTAGCTATTACGGTTCAAGAGATAGAGCCCTGTGACAGACGGACAGACGGACAGACGGACAGACGGACAGACGGACAGACGGACAGACGGACAGACGGACAGACGGACAGACGGACAGACGGACAGACGGACAGACGGACAGACGGACAGACGGACAGACGGACAGACGGACAGACGGACAGACGGACAGACGGACAGACGGACAGACGGACAGACGGACAGACGGACAGACGGACAGACGGACAGACGGTCAGACGGACAGACGGACAGACGGACAGAAGGACAGACGGACAGACGGACAGACGGACAGACGGACAGACGGACAGACGGACAGACGGACAGACGGACAGACGGACAGACGGACAGACGGACAGACGGACAGACGGACAGACGGACAGACGGACAGACGGACAGACGGACAGACGGACAGACGGACAGACGGACAGACGGACAGACGGACAGACGGACAGACGGACAGACGGACAGACGGACAGACGGACAGACGGACAGACGGACAGACGGACAGACGGACAGACGGACAGACGGACAGACGGACAGACGGACAGACGGACAGACGGACAGACGGACAGACGGACAGACGGACAGACGGACAGACGAAAAGACGGACAGACGGACAGACGGACAGACAGCGGAGTCTCAGTATTAGGGTCCCGTTTGCACCCTTTGGGTACAGAACCCTAAAAACGAAAGTAATGTCAAATGTCAATGTCGCGCCCCTAGCTGTTTGTGTTGGGAGCTCCAACCTCGAAGTTGTAGACCAGTATATCTACCTGGGTCAATTATTGATCCAGGCAGAAGTTCCAGCTTCAAAGAAGAGGTCTTTCGACGAATCCGATTATGCTGAGAGAGCTATTTCGGGTGTTAAAGTTTCTCTACGTGATCGAATCAGAAATGAGAAAATTCGTAGGAAAACAAAAGTCACTGACATAGCCCAGCGGGTTAGCTCGTTGAAGTGGCCATGGTCGGGACACATAGCGCGAAGTACCGATATAGTTTTAGTTGCAAATAACTTAATCGGTACGAATTTCAATGTTCTTTCGGCGTTATTAAGATATGAATTATATAGCACTGGTATATTTTTTTCTTTAACACTTTCAAATATTTAAGAATAAAGAAACAAAAAGGTATAAATCACACTGTTTGAGCTAACCCCAAAATCAGTTTAAAACTTGTATTATGGGATACTTACTCAATGATACTAAGTAAATATTATAATAAAAGGTTTATAGATAAACATCTAAGACCCAAGACCATTTGAAAAAGTCCCTTTTTCCAACTTGCACTGGCTGGGGATCGAACCCATAATCTCCGGAGTGGCGAACTAGCATCTTAATCACTACGCCACGAAGGTCGTTTGAAACCATAAATAATCGTCTAGGTATGTTTCGAAGGTTCCATAGTTTTAGTTGCTAATAACTTAACTGCACCCTTACGGATTTTCATGATCATCTGTGTTATTAAAGACAAGACTTATACCCTTCATTTGACCTATGTTTTATTCTGGCAAACCTTTAGTTTCCGAAAATATTTACGTCCAGTATGTTTAGATCTCTCATCTGTAAGTACTCGTAAGCAGATACTTGCGAGGTGTCTTTGTTTTGGTAGTTAATAACTACAGATTTTCCAGAAAAATAATTTGATGCCCTTCGGCTCCTTTTAAGATTACATTATAGCCTATCATTTGAAGTTTAAATGTGATCTGTCAGAGCTCTTGGACCAGCACCCATAGCGACGTGCTTTTTATATTTTCCTAATATAACTAAAGGGCTTCCGCACCCAAAGGTCCCAAGATCTCCCCGGCAAAAGGCGCAAATATATGAGGCTCTCCCAAAACCGCATACTTGCGCCTCTGGTTTCAGCAGTCGCAGCATCTGCGCCTGCCTTGCGGGCAGTCGCTCGTTACAGTATCTACGCATGTTGCATCCCATACGAGCGACCGCCCGTTTTAATTTTAGTTTAATTATGTTATTTTTATTTAAATTATGAATTAGTAAATTTTTTATATTCTATTGAACAGCTTCTTTAAATTATACTAATAGCGTTTATGTTGATTAGTGAAATGTTTTATTTAGAGATTGATCGATGTATATGTTCTTAATAACATTAATTCAGATTCAGAGAACCATTCGCTTGATAAATTGCCAGTTCAATATACTCTAAAAGCACGTGTTAATTTCTTAATAACTGAAGTGATTAATGATCATTCAATTTGATGTTCACGTGTTGAGATTTGGTTATAATTACATGATATTTTCATGGGCGTAAGTAAGGGTAGGGTTTTCATCATCATCATCATCCAGGTCTATTTAAATCTCCACTGCAGGAGCACGACCCTCTCTGTACTACCAGATATTATATATATATAAGGTATATATTAGGGTTGGGTTTTAGGAGGTATTAACTTCTAAGCTCATAGTTTCAAACCTTCCAAACTCTTTCTATTCATGTACCTACCAATAAACAGTATTTTTGGATATACATATGTACAAGTACATACTTATGTAAATTCAAAAAAAGACTGCCTCCGTGGTCCAGTGGTCAAGGCGTTTGCCTTGTGATCCGGAGGTCATGGGTTCAAATCCCACTGGGAAGCATACTCATAATACGAAAATTTTATCTACGTCCGTGGATATGAGGTTCTTCGTTAAAGGATTTAGACCTCTGAACTTTAAATCTTAATCCCGATTCGTGTCAAGTGGTGTCGAAATCCTCTTAATGGGCTACTATTAAATCTTGGTTACATTACACGCAATTTCCTTTAACATGTTTGTAACACTACAAATGCTATATTGTTGTAATAGATTTATTTACCAATTTATGAACACGGACAATATATACAGAGAATACATAAACAAAAAGTTGTACAAAGGCACTACTTATCTCAAAAGAGATCTCTTCCAGTAGGCCCGTGAGATATATGAAAGGCATACAGGTGTGTTCGTTAAATAAAGGAAAAAGAAGAAATTAACATACTATGAAACTTCAGATAAACATATGTTACATACATACTTAAATAAATACATGTGTCTATTTAGAAATAAATATACTTAATATATAAACTACAACTAAGATGATTCCGATAAATAATAATCTTTTACTCGTCTTTTAAACACAGAGATCGATTTAGATTCGCGTATAGAAGGTGGTAATGAGTTCCATAGTCTGACCGCATGTATATTAATTGTTCGCTTCACTATCTGTTTATTGCTATTTACTTCGTATATTGCTCTTTTTTTTAAAACGTAGCTATAGCTTATTTGTTTGTCAATTGCAACTGCTACTAAAAATCGTGCTATTCCTCCTTGTCGTCATCATCATATAAGATATAAGATTAAGATTACTTCGCGAATGTTACCTATTATAAAATAAAGTAAAAATGTCAATATCGAATATTTATATAAATTGATGATACCTACTTAATGTTCATAAATCTTTTAAGTTTTGCCAAATGACTAGAGGTTTTTTTTTGCAAAACATGTTTTGGTGACCACTGATGTATAACTACAAAGGTAGTGTATATAAAGTATGTATGTATCGCTCTACTGAAAACTTCAAAATTGGTCACTCATTTACGATGTTTACTCATCAAATAGGAACTTTTTATAGCCGAACTAAAATGAGCAGCAGAAGGCATCATACTGACCTAGAGACGTCGAAATATAATGTTGGTCATAATCGATACGGAGTGATTTAGAATCGAGTATCGCGATTAGTCAAACAGTTATTATGATGACCTTAAAATTGAAAATGAGATGAGTCGAACGCAGTTAATCTCGCAGAGATGAAAGAAAGTAATAGAGTCGGCATTGCAATATATATGTTAAGTCGATATTGTATCAGCCTTGTTATAATTTCTGTATGACTTACTGACCTGTCTAGTGTACTAAAAGTTTTACAAAAAAATATTTGTAAAAAAGTGCGTTTAGTTCAAAAATCTAATAGGAGTTAGAAGTTATCATAGGTTCCAGGCGTAAATCGAGTGGTTTTTTGTATAAATATTTATTATCTGAATATATTGGTAATTTAAAATAAAAAGGTAACAATAGCAGTGATATTAAAAATACTAAAATTAAGGACAGGTATGATTTTTTTTTTCTTTTCAAATAAAAGCTAAATGTCATTCTGAAGCAAGAAAAAAGTCTCTGTCACTGACAAAATTCTTCCAAAAATTACCTCTAGTCCATAAATAGAGGTATACACATATTTAACATCTTTGATGTAAGTGAACCACAGCTGCACTGGTTATGGCTAATCTGGTAGTTTTAATGCTTAGGTCGGTGATAAATGGATACATGTATAATTTTGGAAGTTCGAGTTTAATGATCTCGAAACATAAATATGAATTACTATTTTTAAAGTTTGACTAGTTTATTAGGATAGATAAAGGTCGAACTGCTCTTGAGGCAGCAATGCGATGTAGCAGAATATTTTCTTCTAAAAAGCGGTTTATACATCTCTAGCTTAGAAAGTGTCACGCATTATCACGCCTAATATAAACTGTATTACCATAAAATATATAGAGGTTTATTTTGAACCCCCTAGCTTTATTGAAATCTTGTATCAGAATTATTAATAGAACACAAAACCGTAAGAAAAAGACTTGCATGTTGTCAATTTTTCTTTCAAAATTTCTAATAAATGGCTAACCTACTGATTTTACGTTAGGTATCAATTTTTCACGTTAGTTTTAATATTAATAAACAAGGTGACTTTTTATTTTTTATAGAAACTAGTTTAGTATCATGCACTGAACTTGCTCCAAAAATTTTGCCGATGCATAAAAAGTCAACCTGTATAGGAGCTTTTTATGCATCTTTGTTGAATTTATTTGAGTGTGTCTGACTGACTTATTCTACTCGTATATCGGAAACTCAAATAAACGTGTTCCTGGCAGCATCACTGGCTGTGATCCTCACTGGCTCTGCTTTCCAGCTTTTTGTTCTCCACTTTGCATGTATGTAAGTACATTATCTAACATGTAATATTGTGAGTGAGCTACATTAAATAGTGACCGTTAATAAATAGAACTTACTACGGAAAATTTTAAAACAGTAATTCATACTAACAAAACAAAGGAAAGTGCATATTACGTGATCGTACTGCAACATAATAAACATAGCAATAAACCAAAACACTAACGATCATAGTTTCATTTCAACAATAGTAAACTTATTTCTAGATTAAAACACCCTTGTGATTGGACACGGCGAGCTTCCGTGTTGTTTAATGGATGTGCAGATTCATGGCCCTCGACGAGCTTTCATTGTTACGTAATAAATTGCTTTTTAATACACACTGATGTCTGAGCACTGTATTTTATTGGAAACTGAAATAAACAAGAATTTGAAGTATTTGAGATTGTCTTGTGTATATGAAATAAACAAGAATTTGAAGTATTTGAGATTGTCTTATCTAAATAAACGTTGTTGTTTTAAATAAGCTCCTAACTCCTAAGTATTTTTTCAATATGATATTTTATTAGCGTTACAGAAAGTATTTTGATCCGTAAAAGTAAATAAAGTATCACATGTTTAATATTGACATGTGAACTATCATGTTAAGAAATAAATTGTTTGCTATTGTTTATTCTTTTCATTTATTGCACAGGGAAAAAGAAAATATTTACTTTTTTTTTTTAAATCATAATTTTCTTACCGTATACAATGAATTTTTTTGGCACTACGGACTTGCTGGTTTACCTGTGTGATTGTAGACAGGCTATACTGGAACTTGTGCCATGTAGATAGAATTTTTGAGCTCATTGGCTGAACTCGATGCTCATTTTAATATCGAATTATTTAATTCATTGTTCGTGTATTTTATTGTCAATTTAAATTCAAATTTAAAATATCTTTATTATCATAGGATATTTATAATATCTCTTAATAATAGTCACTTTGTTTTGTTTTGCACAAATGTTGACGTCAAATCGTTACTTACAGCTAAGTTTACGCCGCTTCCTAGGCGCAATGCAGAAGAAGCGGCAACAAACTGCACTGCACGTTTTCTCCAAAGACGTCAACTAACAAACATAAAACTTAAATTAGTTATATGGATGGATTGATATTACATTGTTGGTTATGTCATAATTAAATTAAATTATAAGAATTACGAAATTTAAAATAATGTCAATTTGTAAATTTAGTATGTACCAATGTACCAAAATTATGACATGTCTAAGTATACAAACCTTTAAGAGTCTGTCTGTCTACATGTCATATCATAAGCAATATCATATCATTAGAATACTAGATAGTGGTTCTGTGAAAACAGTACTGAGCTCTTATACCATGTATAACCATGCAATAACCGACACTTTTCCCTTTCCCCTGGCTTAGCCAAGCCATTTAAGTGAAATCCGTCCATATATAACGCTACAGCAAACTTCTCCTCTTTTCTCCCCTCCACTCCTATCTTTTAAAATTATTTGCAACATCTTGTTGAGAATGAAGTCCTTAGTGTGCCTCTCCTAGTGTTCCCCTCTTTTCCCTCTTATTTCGCCCCAATAAAAATCGCGACGGGCAATTTTTTTATATTAAAACAAGGAATACTCGTATACCAATTTTAGTCAAAATTGGTTGAATTATGCGACCTAACAGCTACATGCTAACAGACAGACGGACAAGCATTTTTGGTCAATCTCAAAACTGAGACGCTTTGCTCGCTCGCTCAATTACGCATAGCATGTTTATTAAATAATTCCGCTTACCAAAGATATCAATTCTAACTAAGACCTTGAAATCTTGGCAGAAACGTAAATATTTGGCCTAGAACATAACGCTTCTATTATTGAAAATTGATTTTGTAATTACTATCAGCATCCAAGTCTAGCTCTGTTTCCGGGTATTTTACTAATCTAATGGTATACTTACGCTGACAGCATTTTGTGTAAATATTTATTTACTAATACTAATTTATTAACGATTCCTAGATATTCCAATTTGAATAGTTTCGATGCAAAGTAATGTTTTAAATACACCTCAATATTCGACGATTCTAAGGGTGGATTTCACCGATGAAGTAAAACGCGATCAAATGAAGCTAAACTCGTTAACGCATCTAAACGCGTTCAATCAAACAAATGTCAAAAAATGGGCGGGAAATTTGATTGATATACATACTTTTTAATTTACGTTCCATTCCTCCGCAATTCGTTACCGGTTTTGAAATTAATGAGTTTTGCTTTTCCGGTATTTATTTTTTCTGCGTGAAGTGAAAACTATCAAAGGATTTTCACTATGATCTGTGCTTTTTGTCTATGAATTTAGGTAAACATCGTTTTTGTAAACGCGATCAAAGTTAGCTCCGAAATGCCGGTGAAATTCATTTGACGTTAATCGAGATCAAATCAAACATTTGAACTCCGTTAAGTTAAACTCCGTTTTGTTAAACTCGTTTTACAATGAAAACGATGAAATCCGCCCGAAGTCATGTGTATTTAATATTTACGTTTTGATGTGTTTTTATTTTTTAATTTTAGAAAAAATATTAAAAATCATACAAGATGTTATAATATAAAACTAGCAAAATAAATTACAAATCTACAAATTAAAACACTAGCATATAAACACTTTATTTTTCCATCCGGATGTGCCACATATTTTTCATGTTTCTAATCCCCAATGTGTCTCTTACAGTTTCTCTAATTTATTATATTCACATATATACGCAGTGTGATGTCCAACCAAGCATCGCGACCTTAGTCGTCATCTATCTTGTAGGACCGTTTGTTTTTGTTTCGACGAGATACGGAAGGAAGTCGCGTATTCTCCGCACACGGTCGCCTCTGATTCACACGTGATTAATCTCAAAAGATTTACACACATTCCCACAGTTTGTACGAAACAATTTTACAAGTGACTGTAAAATATTACAAATAACATCGAATTATTGTGCTGTAAATCTGCACAATTAACACTGGGATATTTGGAATTTTTAACCCCTTTTAAAAGTTCGTTGACTCCGCGAATGTGCCGATGCCCGCGTGATTGTTTCTGTAATATAAATTTTAATTGAATTCATTTTCAATACTTCGTATTCATAAAAATAAACCTTTTTAGCTTAAAATATAACAAATAAAAAGATCTAGCTGGCTCGTGTCTATATTTATTTATTTTAACTTTTTTACACATAAAAAAGTGTACAAAATGGCTTTCTCTGCCAGTCAACCATATTCTATAAAATCATAATAATAATAACTCTAATAATTCTATAAATATATATTCTACTACTTACTTATACTATATTCTATAAAATATTTTTTTTACATGCGTGTTAGGTACAGGACTTAGCTCATAGGTTAACCTATTTGTTATGATAAGTGTACCTGTGTATATTTTGTTATGAATAGTAGATTTTTACCGCTTGACATTAGCTAAGTATTTTTTTAAAAGTTGTGAAAATCTAACATTTATCTGAACTCAGTAATCATAAATCATTATAATTCTACACATGCCGTCAGTTACGTAAATTTTACGTAGAGCAAGTACTAAAAAAGTAATATTTCATGCAAAATATGCACAAATTTGACATCACGAGTGGGACGCAGCGTCCATAATTTACAGAAAGGGCTGCGTCTTCCCGTCGTTTGCACTTGGGGCGCAGAAAGGATGCTGGAGATTGCATTCCGATCTAAATTAGCATTCTATCTTGGTGTTGTTCTATTTATAAGCAACAATAGATGCCGATGTCTCGTGGAGGAAATCGATTGGCGATTGTGATTGCAAACAGATCAGTTAGCGTTCGAAAAATACGCGCACACGCGGGAAGGAAATGATAAGGAATTTGAACTTAAAAATCACACTTTATTCTTATTTTGCTTAGCCAAATAGGGGAAACAAACGGAAATCATCATCATCATTCAAGCGTATTCTCGGTTGCATCCTTAGCGGTAACGCTTCAGAGCCCGGGGTCCGCTACCTAACCCAGGTGATTTGACGAGGTTACTAGTTTTTACTTAGAGTGACTGCTGTCTGACCGCTGCAACCCAAAGGGTAGACCAGATCCAAACAAAGGATAGGTTTAAAAAAACGCAAGATGGCGTTTGGGACCCACAGCTTTACGTGCCTTTCGAAGCACGGAATCATCAATCATCTTTCTTTTCCGATAATCAGACGATTCAAGCCTGTAATATCCTAACCAGACTGGAAACAACTTTTCCCACAGTACGCTTCCCAGTAGTTGAAATCTGTTGTATAGTGCCTTAGGTACAAATTACAATTAATTCAGAACAATTCGTGAAGTGGCTTGCACTTTGTAAATTGGTATGCAGAAAGAAAGAATTATTTACACGGAGTAAAAAAACAGACAATTTTGGAGAAAAACAACGCAAGACCTGCCGTCAAAACATCCGGTAATAAGAGAATGTTCCAGAAGTAAATAAAACACCGCAAGCCCGCAACTTTTAAAGATAATCGTCTCATCTCAATTCAATATTCATCTTCTTATATAATAAAGATTTTGATTAAAATTTATTTTTATCAAACAAATTTATAAGCAAAGAGTTTTTACCTAGTTAAAAAGAATATAAATATATATTACCTAATTAAAAATAATACGCTAATTAAAAAGTGAAGTGTACCACAACCACAAAAAGTGAAGTGTAACACAAATCTACAAGTTGTAGACTAAGTTGTAGCTTACTACTACTTAGTCTACAACTTGTACATTTTTGTGGTACTACTCTTAAGTAGTAAGACTCTATTTGCTCGCCTGAATTTCCGCAACTTGCATATCATAACAAACATACCTATAATGATCGGAGGACAAGTCCTCGCTTGTAATAAAATTAAATAGACAGTTCACATTTGTCTTAATTCAAACATTGTGTGTCGTGTAATATAATCGAATTAGTCACGGAACTAACCGAGTAAACTAATTATTATCTGTAACGCACAAATCACAACAAACGTCTCGATGCGGATCTGCGTGCATAAATGATGCTCTGCGAAGGACAAGGCCCCGCACTTGTAATGTATCTGGCTGTTTAAATAGTTTATTACATGTAATATACTCCGACTGTTTAATTAGTTTCCTCTTGAACTGGAAATAAATAAAGTAGGATGCGTTCTACCCGGCTGCAAAATATCAAGTCATGTTCAGAAATTCTATCATAAATTAATAAATAAAATAAATAGATAAGGACAAATCACACTGATTGAGCTAGCCCTAAAGTAAGTTTAAACTTGTATTACGGGATACTAACCCAACGATAGTTTAATGTATAATAAATACATATATAGATAAACGCCCAAGACCCAGGACAATTTGAAAAAGGCCATTTTCCAACTTGACCTGGCTGGGGATCGAACCCAGAACCTCCGGATTTGGTGGCCTAGCGTGTTGACCATTACACCACGGAGGTCGTCAAATAGAAAATAGAAAATCTAATACTTTATTATATCAATTAATAATAAATGCCCCTATACCCCGAAAATCTCGAGGGATCAATTCATGTTAGGCAAATTAATAATAAAGTATTCAATTAAAATTATGTAAACACAATTAAAATAAATTTCAAGAAATTGGAAATAAGCTTACAAATGTTGACGTAATTGTGAGGTTACTTTGAATTCTTGCAAACGGCTGTTGAACTACGTTTATCAGGCTTCTTTAATTGTGGATTCCCGCCAGAGTTTATTTGGATTTCTTTTAAAACAAAGTTGAAAGACCGGTTATTGTACGCCGATCACCGATGCGTAATTCCAATAAGCATTACGCAGTTAATGTAAACACGCGTCAAACATGGAAACAAAATAAGGATCATATTGCAAAAAAATAAAGATTCACATTTTCATGTTTTTTATATGTACATAGAGATTATGTACGTAGAGGTACGTAAGGGAAGGCTATTTAAACATATATTTTATGATCTGAATGAATACTTTGAGTATCATACCAATAGGTCTGTTATAATATAATATTTTAAGTACAAGATGTACCATGTACCTATCTAGTTATAAGTGTTTCTGTCCTTAAAGTACTATTGCATGCCTGAAAGGGTAAACTGTTGATGCTTTTTTTATTGTACCACCTATTTTAACACAGTATAAGCAATAAAGAATTTTAAAGTTTGAAGCAATATTGGATCTTGGGTTTCGAAGCAACACAGGTATGGATGCAACCAGGAGGAACATGCTAAGATAAACAAAGCTACGACGCATAGGCTGTGGCATAGGTCTACCGTGAGCGTGTGTGAACGTATTTTTTTCTATTTTGCCATGTTTTTCTTAAGGAATGTAATTGACTGAGCAAGCGAAGCGAGCGAAGCGTCTCAGTTTCGAGATTGGTTGTCAGTTTGTCTGTCGGTTTGTCCTTGCCTGTAGGTCGCATTTCTCAACCGATTCTCGTGAAATTTTAAAAGCATGTTCGATAATTACCTAAATATAATTTTACTGTCGATTCAGTTTTTGGACTTTTTCCAAAATAGCGGAGATATAGGGGTTTAAAACTTTGAAATAATCATATTATACAGCCATTTCGAAAAAAATTCAAATACATATGTCATTTAATATTACTTTCTTTGTATTAAGACGCAACTTTTTGGTCTGAACAACATTTTTATTCGATAAACTTTAACAGGTTGGGGGTGGGGGGAAGTCGCAAGGTTTACAGCTCACAGAGCCACTACTTGTTATCATGTACTGAACAATATAGCTGGCAAAAGCACTGGGAATAATCTTCCATTATAACAATGCGTGAGAAAGACAGATTAAATCAAAAGTTTCCTAATTTTTACGACAGCTAGTATTGAAAAATCTTAAAAACCATTCCTTTAATATTTATATTAGGAATATTTGATCTGATAAAACCGAAAAATGGATTTCGCTTGTTTCTAAATAGATCAAATTTATTATTTTTCATAATTAATGAGTTGTTTTGCAACACAATGGGCCGGTTGCCACGAAGTCTTGTCATAAATTCGTTAGCCCATAAACAATGTACTATGGTTTCCACGAAAACTCCCTTGTAGTGGTCCAGCTGAATGAATACACACGATGAAAGCCATGCCAAAGACTAAAAAAATAAACACACAATGATATCAGAATGGATTTTACCTAAGAAGTTTAGATACTATTAATGGATTTTGGTATACATATGTAATAGTAATTTTATGTCATAATAATCGCTATAATGGTGGAACTAAAATAACTATGCATAGTCTAGACTAACAAGTCTAGAAACGCAATTCTTATTTCTTCTATTCTTAGGTACACTCTTGAATCTTTTGACGACCTCCGTGGTGTAATTGTCAACACGCTAGTCCGCCAATCTGGAGGTTCTGGGTTCAATCCCCAGCTAGGGCAAGTTGGAAAATGGCCTTTTTCAAATTGTCCTGGGTCTTGGGTGTTTATCTATATATGTATTCATCATAAAATATAGTATCGTTGGGTTAGTATCCCATAACACAAGTTTAAAAACTTACTTTGGGGCTAGCTCAATCAGTGTGATTTGTCCCTATATATTTATTTTATTTATTTATTTTAGGTACATGAATCGCTTTAAGAAAAGCAGTCTCTTATATAAATTTTGAATGGTTACTCAAATATCTTCTATGAATTCGTTTCCATATCTTATGAGAACAATATTTGCAATCATATTTTCGATGAACACAAAACAACGATTTTTCAACATCCACATCGTTATTTGATAAATAAACAAACTTTTTCTTTGAAAACGTTGTATCGATGAAAACTCCGATGCAGAGAACAAAAATATAAGAAATAAATTTTATAATTCGCAGCTTTTATACTAATTGTTATCTGGAATTTCATTAATGTAATATGTAAAAGTTTTAAAAAAATCGTACATATAGGTCCAAAGATTTCTCTATACAACAAAATGTATTTCATGTACAAAAAAATATTGTTATAAATTTTTATTTGTTGAAAAATATTTATTTATTTATAAATATGTCATATCTTTTTTATTTGTTTTTATGTTTTTTTAGTATTTTAGATTTTATGATTTTAAGTTAGTATTAGGATTTTCAAAATTTCTTTGTATTTATATTGACACTCCACCCATTCTAAAAATATGTAACCTTTGAAGACTGGGTTGACTGGAAGAGATCCCTTCTTGGGATAAGTCCGCCTTTGTACAAGTTATTTCTTTTTCCCTTTTTATTAAATAATGTATATTTAAATGTAATTTTTGTGCAATAAAGAAATTAAACAAACAAACAAAAATAAATGGATCCTCTTTTAGTCGATAAGATAACAATAAACATTTTAAAAATTAATCTAGAAGTTCAGAGACATTTATTAAAAAGGGCATATCAGTAACAAGTTGAGGATTGTAGATAAAATGATTGAGAATTGGATAGGACTCTAAGAATACTGTTGTAGCTTTTGCATTGTCTTTACAATAGGGAGGCAGGTTTTTACGGCGGCGTAAAAATAATTTGTTATTATTTCCGGAGTAAATTGACTGCTGTAACTGCACGTCCATCAGCAAGTATTTACATCTGTTATAATAAAATCGATTGCTAATATAATGAAATAAACCTAAATTTCAGCAACGCTTCAAGATTCCAGGTCATTCTGTTTACTATTTAATCTACTACAGCTGTAACCTCATTCTCATAATTTGATTACATAACGTTGGAGAGTGAACATTTTATGAATGGAATCTAGTCTGACATTTGTTTTCCTTTACACATTTATTTTATTTTATTAAAGACTACATCCGTCGGAATTATTTTCTTTAGGTGGTGTTTCTGAAAGTAGAACGACTTTCAGCAAACTTGATAGTAATTTAATCTGATGTGAATGAAAAAGAGGTTGAAGAGTGTAAATTATGTAAGTGCTGAAAACGCGCACATGTTCAAGTTTATTTGCATTTTTTCTTTTTTATTAATGGCTTGACGCTGCTGCATATTTAGCCAGGAACAAGCTAACAAAACGTGGGAAATTCTTTTTTCCTAACAAGTTACAATCAAAGGTTGGTGTAGGCCTTTGATTGCTTTAAGGGAGCTTCTGGCGACAAATCTATACGAGTCCACTGGTTTTTATAGCCGATTGAGTAGCGGACGACGCCCGAAGACGCCCTCACAGTCCGCGAAACAAATATCACTACAGCCGTACTATAACTATCCACTTTAACTATTTCACATATTGTTAATGAGCATGAGCATTTATAATACCAAACAACACCAATTTCATATTATAAAGTCCACTAAAATCAATTTGCAAAATAATTTAAAGAAAACCCCAACCGAACCCCTCGACTTCCCGCCAAAAACTCCTTTATTTGCATTTGAGATGTGCAAATAAACATTATTTTATTGTACCACCTACACTTACTAAATATAAAACCAGACGTGATTGATTTCTGGCGCTGATTTTAGTGCTAGCAGTTTTCTGTTACACCACACAATGAGATAGGTATGTCCAATTAACTTGTATCATATTAGAGAACTGATTTTTATTTGGTTTAATTGTGTCCATCTACGAGTATGTTCCGTTTTATAAAATCCATTACTAATATTCATGATCGGACTTTCTAAGACAATCGATTATGCAACGTTTATCTGTTTCTACATTTTATTTTTTCTCTTCGTAAAATATTCGTACATTGTAAATTATTATAATATCCTAATAATGTCTAAAAATCTTTAAATTTTAAATTATTATTATCCTCTTTATTTATTATTATATCTTTTTGGATCCACGCGTTTTTTCACTCTTTTCCTTTGTGAGGATTGCGTGTTGGGCCTCTACGTGTTGAATCTGTATCCCCATACAGATTCAACACGTAGAGGCCCTTTGTAAAAGTTGATGTAATGTGGCGCTCCCGCCAAAACCTATTCTTGGATATACCAATGAAAGATATATACCCTTGAACAAATTCATTTTATTATTGGAGTGAGACTGTCAATAGAAAATCTTTTTTTGAGAAGGTCGTTACTCTTAAACCTCTAATTTGACCATGATGGTTTCGTCGCTTCATCGATCGTTCATCGTTTTCGCCTCCCACGGCGTGAAGAACGGGCGCCAGAGGACCGCGGTTCCTTGATTGTCTGGAGCAGCGTCCTTATGCGGAAATGCCGAAGGGTCGACCTATTTTCGCCGCCGGATTCTGCTAAAGAGATATACATTTACTAGCTGAGTTGTTTATTTTATTATAAGGAAAATAAAAATTAAACATTGTCTTGTACAGCCTAATACATTTTTTATTACAAACTCTTATTTAGCTTGCCCTATTGGTTGCTGTTTATTTGTTTTTTGGGTCAAATCTTGCGAGTCACTTCCCGGTTTCCAATGTTTTATGCTAATATAAATCAGATGACAATGCAATATTATTATAACAAGAAGCTAATCTGATGAAGAAGCCAGAAGGTGGCTCTATAGCCATATAGCTCTATAGCTATAGGGTTCCTATGAACCCTGTAATAAAACGACGCATATTTAAAAGAAATAACACTTTATTTCCTCCACATTGTATGTATGCATACATGCAACTTGGGCAACTTTGAGAATTTCTATACAAAGATGCTTAAGACCATAAGAAGTGATGATAAAAAAAGCAATAAAACGGACCAAAGGCACAGAATAAATAATACTAACGTACATAAGTCTCACTCAGCAAAGAAATTCAAAGAAATATCTACTCAATGTGGCTAGCGATATGGTTTAATTTAGCTCACGTCAGAACTCAGCACCTTTTCGTAAAGATACCTAGACATCCATTGCAAGCCAATTTCATTCTTATTACTCTGGACAAACGATTCGTATAACCGAATTTACCACACGGAGGGGCCGCCTGCACGCATAGTAATAATGTAGATACATTTTCGATACCTAAACGGGGAGTGACACAGGCCTGCCATAGGCTACGAAGCATCGCAAGTCACTAAGAAAGAGATGTCATATTACTATTAATAGTGGTATCAATAGATAGAAGAAAAAGATAAAAAGGCTGATAATAAATATGTTATAAAACAGGTACTTATATGATATATCCTTCAATTCATACTTATGATTAATATTTTTCTTATATTTTCTCGTCGTTCACATCATAATCCGAAACACTGAAGTCTATTATTTTCGTATTAATTTTCTTACAATTTCTTGGACTCTTCTAGTAGTAGGTACCTATCTTTAACTTTAGCTCCGTAGACGTTTGTCCACGTCAAACAGTTATGAAATGGTTCTTTGTGTACCGTCTTATCCCTCGAGGATGTCGTCTATCCCAACATTCCCAATGCTCTCATGAATCACGACAGCAAGTTATTGTCTTAGTTCTATGTCTATGTGCTTATTTTATTATAAAAAATATAAACCAACTTCTAGGTATATACCTAGTAGATATTTTTTAAATACAGAGATTATTTTTCATACGTTCTCTTAAAGCATTTTACAAAGTTTTCTTAAGCCAGAAGTACATAAAACAACAAGGGAAGTGAATTTACATGTACCAAACTAATTGTAAGTATTACTTTTGTGATCATCTTGAAAATATTTCTCACAAACATGTACCTAATAATTGATCATCATAAACTTATTAAGAAAGACATAAAAGATTTGATTAAATGACAGATTAGGATCACATCTTTCAAAGTGTTAAACATTTTTACCATTTGGAGGAATCATTATATTTCAAAAATATCGAACGCACACAATTTAAGAACTACATTCTTATACGTTCGGTGGAGTACTTTCCATCCCAATTAACAATTAATTTTGTTAAATATTGATAAAAGATTTATTTGGCATGCGTGCATCGTACGGAAATCTTTCTTGTAAAAAATAAATCATATTAAAGGGTTTCCTTTGTTCCATTCTCAGCTATAGATACGTAACCCACATAGTTCCGGAAGCTCTGACTAATGGCGTCTGTGATTGTGAAACAAGTTTCGTCATCCCGCGATTCCAATGAATGAACCGCGGTTGTTGCCAAACAAACGCCACGCCACTTGACGACAGAGCACATATAGATAGGAATGCAGTCTGTCACATACCGTTTTGGACTATAACTAAAATAATACCCGGGGCATAAGTTTACACGAAATGGCTAATCTATATTTTATTTACTTTTGTCTGCAATTTTGGTTCGGGAACCTGTGAAATTTCTAAAATAAAAATTAAATCCCATGATCTTATTGATTTGATTGTTCGTTACGATTTGAATGATTGACAAACAAATAGTATACTTGCACATTTTTAATTTTGTTATTATAGTTCTGAATAGGGATGTTGACTGGGTCCGAAAAATATTATTTTATTTAGGAAATAATTGTTCATTACTTTTTGATTGTCTAACGGTAGCTAGATTATCAAAAAGTAATGGACACTTTTAGCGACTTCATAAAAGGAGGAGGTTATAAATTCGACTGTATGTTTTTTATGTATGTTTATTAGTAGTTTAATATATAGCTCGCTAGTACAGAGAGGGTCGTTCTCCTGTAGTGGAGACTAAAAATGATGATGTTTGTTACGCCATATCTTCGCCAATTGTGGACTGATTTTGATGACTATTTTTTTATTCGAAAGCCTTTAACTACTAAGTAGGTCCCATTTTAATTTGGTGAAGATATGATGAAAAACATTGGAGATATGGACGAAACTCCTACAAAAAAAATGTAGTCGGTTGCTTTTTTTTTTGTTAAAAAGTTTATTATTTTTTGTTTATCAAAGTAGTTCAAATTCGAAAAGTTACAGCGCATCGAAGTTTCGGAGTGGGGGCAATTATCGTCCCCGTCTAGTGAAAATCGCAGTAGATTGTGATGTCATGTGAAACTTAAATGCGCTGTATCTTAACCATTATTTGCTTATCAGAGGAAAATAAATACTTTTACAATATTTTTTAATAATCTACCTGATGAGCCAAAAATATTTTTTAGTCCACATCCATATTGAGAAAACGATTGATCCACGAATTCACCATGCTAATGGATTTAGGATCAGACTGTTTATTTTATGATTATTCGATTAAATAAAACCCTATACCGCGATTAGTTGCTAGAAAAACCCAAATAATGTTTTATTTAAATTAAATCATGATAGGCAAAAATGTCCATCGACTTGTATTTGTTTACGGTTCTTTTTATGTTTTGCTAACTGGATGACTAACAGGTAATTCCTAGTATTTTCATAATTCACCGAGTTGGTAAACAAATAATAATGAGAAATATAAAAAATCGGCAGCGGGAGTGGAATTAATGAAATTCATAAGACTATTATGACACGATTCTAGTGTTGTATACAGTTTTTCTTCCATGTGAAATGAATCATCTGGCGTTTCCAACCCGGATTCATTATAAATAATACTTAACTCGCCTTACTGAAGGCTGATGAAAAGATCAAGGTAAAGTCTTGAAAAGTGTTACTAATCTAATTTCGTGCCTCGCATTTGCACCTAATTTAAAGTTGTTCATAAATGTTATTTTTTCCTTTTGTCAATAGATAACAATAAAGAAGAAATCATTATCATCATCATTATCCAGGTCTATTTTAGTCTCCACTGCAGGAGCACAACCCTCTCTAAACTACCAGAACCATAAAGAAATAAACCATGAAAAAATATAAAATATTTTTTCAGCGCAAAATGTTACACAGGTGTAAGGGCCGCTTCAAACCGGGATAGCAGTGGCCGTGGGCGGCCACGCGCTTACGGCCGCTGCCATCCCGGCCGGCCCTTAGGACATATAGATTCTTGTTCTGTGTGTTGGGAGACGTAAACATCACAAAATCATTACTAGTAATTTTTAAACGAAAAGGATGAGGTTATCAATTCGATTTATTTATTTTATTTGAAAGCCTTTACTACTAGATTTATACCTATTATTATTGTGTTTTTATACGAGTATGTATGCTCTGCCATGCTTTTATGTGTATTCTAGTTAATAAAACTATGATGAAGACCTTTGGAGATACGAAAGAAATTCCTCAACGTCCTAATTTGGATGATGAAGTCGATCAAATAAATAGGTAGGGCAAGAGTTTTGGAGTACAAGAATAAATTATTTATAAATATAATTTTTTTTATTTTTTTATTTACGAAAAATACAAAGTCAGATTTGATGCTCTACTATAAATCTATAGGCGCCGAGGAAATCGAGTCTCATTTGTAATTTTATGTTCAATCGTTATATGCTCATGCTTGTAGAGACGGCTTTTTTATAATACTTACTTATTTATTTATGGTACATAATTTAAGATCTTAATCATTATGTGAAACAAAATGCGTACGAAATATTCTCGTAATTTTTTTAGAAATTTTGACAAATATACCGAAACCGTGTGGTGTGCGAGGGAACTTATTACGACCGTACATGAGATAGATAGTATAAATAAAAGAGGTCAAATATGAAGGAAACCTAAATCCACAATTTACAAATATGTTCTTTGCCTTCTAAAGCTCCAACGCTTCGAACAGTTGGACACAATACTCAAAATTTTGCAATGTTTTCAATATCTGAAAATATTTTAACGACTTGGCGGAAGACAGTCACGTTTCTGTATAGTCTAGTCATTGCAATTATGCTATGACCATGAGATTCTTTTAACTCCAATGTCAAACAAACCGAAGGAGAAACGTTTGAAGGTATTGAGTTCCATGCTGAAGGAAAATTGGACACGTAATCGCAACATGGAAGCTGTATAGGTACTATGCCTAGTTCTTATCCTAAATGCATCAGTTACTTTGTTATTTGTATCAAAAAATATTTTATTTCTTTAAAGGCGAAGGGCAGAGTTCAGTGGCGCACTCATTATATACAATATATATACGTGACATGCAACGTATAACAAACAAACGAAACCAGTCAAAAAACAACTATTTCTCCGACTAAAAACAAATTTGGCTACTGATCTCTTCCTGCGATTTTTCAATTGAAGATCCTATATATCCAAAACTTTTTTATTGTTACGTTTGCTACATGAAAGAGCACGGCTGTAGATCGGGAGATTCCACAGTAGTTAGCTGCGCACGAGCATTGTTGGCGGGCAGCCAAGTGCACTCCCGAACTACGAACATAGAACACGTGGAGATTGTGAATGGAAGATATTATATCAGCCTGGTCTCTATCGTGAACGATGTACGATGTGTATGTATATAACAATATTATAACTATTTGTATGTGTTGTGTTACACAATATTATTGTAAGAGACGATCTTTACAAATAGAATCTTTTTTTTTTATTAGCCTGTACTGTCCCACAGCTGGACAAAGGCCCTCACCTCTTGTACGCCACTGATCTCTATCTTGCGCGATAGACTTCCAGGTCTTGTTGAAAGATGCTACATCATCACACCACCTTGTCCTTGGGTGATCTTTCTTGCGACGCGAGCCTATAGGCACCCATTCTGTAGCAATCTTAACCCATCTTTCTGGGTGCATCATACACACATGTTCAGCCCAGATTATATTTTTTCTTTAATGTCTTGAAACTGTAAATTTTAAAACAATGAAGAAATGCTTTTATTTTAAAGACATTTCTTTCAATCAGAAATAATATTACCTTCAGTTTATGAAATCTTCCCTTGGTTCCTAGCTCCTTGCTGCCGGCGGATGCCACCTTCGGGAATTCAGAATCAGATTAGAACGACGCCGCCGCGCGATAATGCCATCCGTGGCGGTTGTCGATAATACCAGCTGATCTTGCATCACATGCATAGGGACACGGAAAATGTTCATAAGGAAATAGTTTACTTCTATATTGTTGAAAGAAAGATTTTTTGTCTTTAGATGTAGATCGACTGGAGGTAAAAGCCACTAATGTGTATAAAAGCTTATCCTATATATCATCATCCGAACGTATTCCTGGTTGTATCCTCAGCGGTGACGCTTCAGAGCCTGGGGTCCGCTACTATATGACGAGTATATATAACCTAGATAATTTGAGGAGGTTACTGGTTTTACGAGTACACAGAAGGACTGCCGTCCGACCTCCGCAACCCAAATCATGACCAGAACCAATCCTAGGATAGGTTTAAACAAACGCTAGATTGCATTCGGGACCCACAGCTTTACGTGCAGTCCGGAGCACGGAATCATCTTTCTTTTTAGATGATCAGGTGATTCAAGTCTACAATATCCTAACCTGGCTGGAAAAAACATTTTTAACAAAGTTTGCTCGCCAGTAGGATTTCAACCCACGACCCCCGGATCACAAGGCAAACGCTTTGACCACTGGACCACGGAGGCACTACTCACGCCGCCGGCCGTTTTACATTGCTATATTTAATTGTACGCATTATTGCATTTGTCCTAGTCCTGGGACAATATGGCCGCAGCGAGCGGCGAGAGATACTCCGTCAAAAACGATGAGCTAACATTGCACTGATTAACACGCTGAAATGCTGGATGAAATGCTTAGGGTCTAATGCTATTGAAAGGCGGAGCGAGCGCGGTTATTCTATAAAATTTAAATAATACCTGCATCTATACCTAATAGAGTGATAGCTGCGGCGACAGACACGCCATTGAAAACGATGAACTGACATTGCACTGCCAGCTCACTTAACATGAATTCAACATTTTAGTGTGTTACTCAGTGCACTGAGTAACACGCTGAAATGCTAGATGAAATGCTTAGGGTCTAATGCTATTGAAAAGGCGGGAGCGAGCGCGGTTATTCTATAAAATTTAAATAACACCTGCATCTATACCTAACAAAGTGATAACTGCGGCGACAGACACGCCTCTGAAAACGATGAACTGACATTGCACTGCCAGCTCACTTAACATGAATTCAACATTTCAGTGTGTTACTCAGTGCACTGAGTAACACGCTGAAATGCTAGATGAAATGCTTAGGGTCTAATGCCATTGAAAAGGCGGGAGCGAGCGCGGTTATTCTATAAAATTTAAATAATACCTGCATTTATACCTAACAAAGTGATAGCTGCGGCGATAGACACGCCTTTGAAAACGATGAACTGACATTGCACTGCCAGCTCACTTAACATGAATTCAACATTTCAGTGTGTTTGTGTTACTCAGTGCACTGAGTAACAAACTGCAATGTTGAATGCTTAGGTTAGGACCTATTCATATCGAAAGAGTAGAGGCGAACGCGAATGATAAAAAAAAAACAGAAATATTACTCGTTTTTTCGAACGGAGTTTATTGCCACTTCTTCATCCTCGTATTAGCAAAGGGCATATCAGTTATCACATTATTACGTGTACCTAATATTATAGGTAACCTAAAATTAATATTTATTAAAAAGTATTAGGAGCATTATACATCATCATATGATGAATTAGCCGCCAAATTCAGAGATGAGGCTTCATTATAACCGCCTGTGGCGTATATATGAATATAATTTTACGTCTTTTGTTGACTAAGGGTGAAGCCAAATGAGCAAATTTTTGCTGCAGAAAATGAGTTGCAGAATTTCTGTTCTATATAAATTGACAACTCTTTTCTATTGCTATGTGACACAAACAAGGAACAAACAAGAATTATGTATGACCCCGAATGCAGCAGAAATTTTGCATTAATTTTCTGCAGGGCAAATTACGCTCGTTTAGCTTTATCCTAATATAATATAGCAAACTCGTGCGGTTGCAGGCTTGAATCACCTGATTATCCAAAAAGAAAGATGATTCCGTGCTTTGGAAGACATGTAAAGCCGTTGGTCCCGAACGCCATCTAGCGTTTGTACCTATCCTAGGATTGGTTCTGGTCTACCCTTTGGGTTGCGGAGGTCAGACGGCAGTCGCTCTGTGTAAAAACCAGTAACCTCGTCAAATCACCTAGGTAAGGTAGCGGACTCCGGGCTCTGAAGCGTAACCGCTGACGACGCAACCGGGAATACGCTCGGATGATGATGATGAACTTAATAACTTTACTTAAATGTACATACTTAAATAACTTTCTTTGGAAAATAACAGTGACAGATTGGAGTCAAGGTAGTTGATATCGTTTACACTGTATTATTTAAAGTAGTGATTCAGCACAGCAACCTTACTTGTCTTTCAGGTCCCTACGAAAGCGATATCCGAAGCTCGTGCATGGAAACCTCGCAGGCCAAGGTTGCCAGTGATGTACAAAGAGGCCCTTTATGTGGACCGCTGTGATGTATGGACATATTGCACTTCCGGACATCCTGCAATCTTACTGAAGGTCGAGGCAGTTAGTAACAGGGTCACAAGAGAGTCATCCTAAAAGTATTTGAGAAAATTAGTTATTAGTGCACAATGAAGTGTATACCGATATACGATATATTAAAATAACAGTCAAAAAAATTCCCTTTAATTTCCCATACAAATCACCCGGACGGCTGCACATTTTTGTATGGAAATGCCGATTTTTTTTGTTTTTGGCTGTTATTTTAATTTCATTATACTATACTATAATCTAAATATATCTAGTATGTTCGTGGTTCGATTTATTACGGGTATGTCTTCCAAATTGTATATGTAGTGTGAAAACGGTGTATTGAAGCCCTCAGTCTGTTTGCTCCAATGATTTGCTTCTATGGGTGCGGTAGGCAAGATTTTATGTCGCAATAAATAAGCTCACCTTTTCAACCCTCCAAACATGACAATGCCGAAAATTATATTCACACCAAATACATAATAAAAGAAAATATCTACAAAATATATTCTCCCGCATCCCCGGTGTCACTGACTCTTGTGTAGGACATTTTTTTGCCTAACAATAATAGCACTTAGAGGTCACGAGGTGGTAGAACGCATCTGTTCATATTAATGTAAAGACAATTATCATACAGGGGACATCTGCCGGTCTTAGGTAGGAGCCAAGAATGCGCCATTGCCATCCATTATAGGGCCCCACGTTAAAATATTGCGTTTATTTTTCTTGTCAATGAAATAGTATGATCAGCTTCGCGGAAACAAGGTGTTCATTTAGTTTTGGCATCTACATTTTAATGTTTGTTGTTTTTGAAATACATCGTAGTAATTTGGAAGGTCATTGTTGCTCGAAGTATTATTTCATGAATCGTGTTTTTTCATTCAATATTTCTGAAACTTTTATTTATAAGCCATGACTTGTCAACATACATACTACTAATAGGTATGTAATAGGTCTTTACTTATGAAATTGCCATTTTCTAGTACTAGCCAGTAACAGACAGATTAATTCAATGTAAAAACATAACCATTGCCTGGCTTTGAAATCAAAGCGGTTTAAGGCGACCCATTGCGAGTTGACAAAGGTTTTTGTCCACAAATATAATACATATAAACCGCTTGAAGGCATCTGAAATTTAGGCTAGAATATTTTTCCTTCGTGCGTTAATATAATGTCATTTTATACCAATGAAAACAGAATAATTAAGAGTCACCTTACCCTAGACAGAATCAGTTTCCCATACAAACATAGTCTACGTTTTATTTTGAAACGATATGTCAGATTTTGGTAAAAGTTTGTAACTTTAAAGAAATTGCATATATCTATGTATGGGAAAGTCTAGGGTAAGGGGAGTCTTAAGGGCCTACTGCGCCAGAAAAATATACTATAGGTACGTAAAGCTAATATGTACTATCTAACAGTTTAATCAGTTTGGGTCATAGCGTTGCCCCACATTACTTGACATAGTTACCTTTTTTACTACCTGCCTTTAACTAATAACCTTTCTGAAGAAAATAAACATCAAAAACTACATTTCGCGTATATACTGTGCAAACCTATAATAAAAGCTCTTTCTGATACTTACATATAACCGTAATATTTTATAACAAGAATATATGATCTGATCATATTACGTACCTGACCCAGCAAAGTAGCGGAATAAGGTCACGAGTGATCATTACGAGTATGCCAGGTGGAGTTACAGTGCGATGCGCAGATGCCAACAACTAGGTTATTTTGCAGAATGGCCGGCGATTGTAAGGCAAATGTCATGGTACGTATATGCCATAAAAGTAAAGCATACTAACAAATTCAGTTTGGATGGTATCGAATAATAAATAGGTCACACGTAGTGCTCGGAATGCCACAAATTGTATTGTAAAACTAGATTATCTTGTGCCTATGTTATGTCTGTAGCTGTAGCCTACGTGTGAATTTGTACTTTGATTACTCTCAGTGCAATTTGAATTTTAAACTAACAAAGCCTTGTCCAGAATTTCTAATATCTGGTCTAGAAATATGTACATAGGTAGGTAGGTAAAGACTGAAACTGGGAAAATAAAATTTACACTGAAAAACAATATATAATTCTCAATTAAGTATTTTTTCTTAATTTTCGTATTTATGAATATCATGTATAGTATATATATTATATTTTATTATTGACCAAGCGAAGCGTGAGCGAAACATCACCATTTCAGCTTGGACAAAAATGCTTTCATATGTCGGTCCGGCTGTCCTGCTGTTATTCTTCCCTACAGGTCTCAATCAACCGATTCTCGTGAAATATTGTAAGAAGGTACGATAATTAAATGGAATTTCTTTAACGTTTAATTTTTTGAAATGTGCTACCACTTATAAGATGAGCGGTGAACATTTATTCAGTTTACTATGCAAAAACAGACTCGCGAGGTCTACAGCTCACACACAAAGCCACTAGTTACAAAGGGTTGTGATTACTTTTGGGAGGTCACATCTTTGATATGCTTTTGCCAGCTGTAGTGGTTTGCGTTTTTTCTTGTTCTGCTTGGTGTGAGCTATAGCAGGGCCGTCACTGAAGCACAGGTATGGCGCTTCATACAAGCGAAGTAATATTTATGCCTACTGCTAATACAAACGAATAAACTAATACATTCGTGCGCGCGTTAATGAAGGCCGGTTGGTCATGGCCTCTTTTTATCTGCTAGTTTGCGTGCTTACTTGGACTTTTTTATCTTCGTTTTGGCAAACTATATGGCCGAGTCACTTGATTTTTGACAACTTTGCCTTCCTGATCACTCCTTTCTATGACTTTCCCCTCCAGTTCGTACCACGCCAATTCTAATTTCCTATTATTCACGTGACGTGTTTCAATTTTAGGAACCCTATTAATTTCTGTTGGTCCTATTGAAACTGTAACAAACGACACGTGAGCCCAGACAATACAACAAAATTACTAATTCAAACCTTATTCATAGACATTTGGCCAATGTCGCAACTTAAACAATAAGTGCCTTCAGGCGCAAGCTTTAAAACATGTGACTGCCTTAGTTTCAGTACAATACACAACATTTACTATTGATGTTACATGCTTACCAGTTACATACGTACGTACTTTTATGTAACTCAACCAATAATTCTTTGAAAAGATAACTTATTCTATTACATTAAAAAACTGTCCCTAAGTAAAATTTACGACCCCTTTATCATTATGCCAAGCTGTCACACCGGAGGCCCCGGGTTCTATCCCCGGTCAGGTCAAGATGGAAAATCATGTTTTTCAGATTGACCTGGGTCTAGGATGTTTATCTATTTATATTTGTTAAACAATATAGTATCGTTGAGTTATTATCCCATAACACAAAGTCAAAGTAATTTTTTTATTAAATGTAGGATAAATATATCACTTAAGGTCATTATTTTTATATAGTTTTGAGTGCAAAAGATACAAACTACTAGCGTTTTGGGACGACCACTGCTGCACAAATCTCGAACCTACTTTGGAATTAGCTCAATCTGAGTGTTTGTTTATATATAGGTATATTTTTAACTAAAATCATTTATTATGAACGTGTGACGACCTCCGTGGCGTAATGGTTATATATTCTAAGTGGTTAACACGCTAGACCGCTAATTTGGAGGTTCTGGGTTCGATCCCCAGCCAGGGCAAGTTGGAAAATGCCTTTTTTTTTATTGTCTTGGGTCTTGGGTGTTTATATATATATGTATTAATTATAAAATATATTAACGTTGAGTTAGTATCCCATAACACAAGTTTTAAAAAACTTACTTTGGGGCTAGCTTAATCGGTGTGATTTGTCCCTATATATTTATATTTATATAAATGCCATTATTACACTCAAGTTTAACTATGAATATAAAACTAAACTATATCTAAAACTTAAAACAATACTTAAAATTAAACAAAAAAAGTTCTGGTTGGCTGGTAAAGCCTACGGCTATTACATTTGTATTAAAGTTAAATAAATAAATAAATAGAAAATTTTATTTATTAAATTAAAAATTATTAAAATTTTATTTATAATATCAAAATACAAAAAAGTTTTGCTTTCTACTAGTTACATATGTAATATACCTATGTACTCGTACAGTCACGTACTCGAAAATACTGACTCTTTTTCGATAATTCTGTCTCAAACTGTTATATGTATTTATTTTGGAAGGCCGGTTTTCAAGGTTATCATACAAAATAACATCGAATACTATTCGCCAAAACTTCAGCTTCGTTCACTACTTCGTTAAAGTTTATCAAAAACTAACAGCCCGTCCTGGAAACCGAGGTATGTTTGTTTTTGACAAATCACGAGTAAAAGTACTGCGGGTATGTATAAGACACCTCGACCTCCGTGGTGTAATGGTCAACCCGCTAGTCCGCTAATCCGGAGGTTCTAGGTTCGATCCCCAGCCAGGGAAAGTTAGAATGGCCTTTTCGAATTGTCCTGGGTCTTGGGTGTTTATCTATATATGTATTTATTATAAAATATTCTTGAAAATAAGACCATGAGAGATTTTTTAAAAGAAATAATTACAACTACCTGAGGGAATTCAACTCAAAGATAGAATTACTTCAGAACAATTAAATTTACACCATTTAACGATTTCTATAAACGACTAAACAAAAATATTACAAACACTATGACCTTAAAATTATGACAAACAAATCGATAACCAAACCGGCAGAGTTACGACCTACTAGCACGAGTAATGAAGCAAGAATGTGGCGGCACCGTTTTTTTTTTTTTTTTTTTTTTTCGATCGAAGCAATACGCTGTATGCTGAAGGCATTTTACAGCTCACCGGGCGCGACGGGTTAGGCGGGACCAACATTGCCAAAATGGCAAGATGTTGTCCACACCGTTAAGTGACAGCACAAAGGGCTCCCACCGGGTGGGAACGAACCTCGGCTTTGGGCGTCACTGGCGATCGGCTTTGACCAAGTGTCAAGCGCCTGAAGGGCTGACTGGCTAGAAGCGACCGGGTACCGTGCGGTACCTCGTGAACGCGCCAGTCCTATTCCTGATCCGCACTCGCCGGCGAGTGGGATTCGTAATCGAGCTAATGTGTGTGCTATGTCTGCGTTGCGCAGGTGACTCTACGGTGGGGGGAATCGCACGACTAATGGGGTCGTCCGGATCGTTGAGTACATGCCTTGGTCTCCTACACCTAAGGAAATCTGTGGGGTTGTAGTCAGCAGCTTTCGCTACTAACTGGTTGGGATGATTGGGGGCGCGTTCAAAGGATCGTGAGGCGATCTCTTTGAAGAATCGGGGGATGTGGCGGCACCGGCGAGGTATCGCCTTTTATAGTCTCTACCCTCCACTATTAATTTTTTTCCAACACTATAGTATCGTTGAGTTATAATCCCATAACACAAGTTTAAAACTTACTTTGGGGCTAGCTCAATCAGTATGATTTGTCTATATATATATATAGACAAATATATATTTATTTATTTATATTTATATAACACATGTAAACCTTTCAAAGTAAGTGATCTACATGTTCAGTAAAACTCGCATTGAAATTACTTAAATAGTTTCTAAGACTAGCCCGGACAGACAGAGAGAGTCAGAGTAATTTTTTATATGTATAGAATTTTATCTCGTTTTCGCCGTGTGGTTCCCGTCGGAGTAGAATAGGACCACTCCATCTCTTCGCACAAACATCGCGTGCTACAATTGCATTCCCAAGGAGGGTTAACGTGGGGCGGTGGCCGGTTGTAAAAGTTTTCGCACAAATACATTTCCAAAGTGGGTTGACGTCAGGCAGGCAGCCGGTCGTAAAACTATAGCCAAATCCGGCTATTTATTCTCCATTGTGCAAGGTCTTTGGCATCCTTGGGTGACCATTGACATGCATGTTATATTTGGAGAAGAAAAAGCAGGAAAGCGCACCCGGGCTCCGAAGCAGCACAGCTGAGGATGCAACCGAGAACGCGCTTACGAAGAAGAATCACCGAGAACATTCAATTTATTATACTGACTGTAAATATCAAAGCTTCACAATTATATGAAGACTACTGTTAAACCACTGTTTGTAAATACAGTAGGACTCCGTCAGTGTTTCGGGCGGCCTTTCCCGAGGCTGCGGCTGACCCGGTTGGAGCAGCCGCGTGACTCATTGTTTTGGTACGCCACTGCCACTATAGGCTTGCCAGACGTTCCGAATTCGAATTCAGCGCTTTTATTTCAAATAGGTTATTGTAAACACTTAATAATGTAAGTGGCCAGTGAATGGCTTGCCGGACGTTCCAAATTCAGTGTTTTTAAGTGTTATTATACTCTTATCACTGTGTTTTAAAAATATATGGATGGATAGATAGTAGATATCTTGAATCGAGGTTATGTATAACATATTCTTAAAATCGCACTACGATATGTTAAATTTAGCTGTATCTGACTAAAAATCGAACACAAACACATTTTGTTTTTAGTGTTCCGAAGTTTATATACGGAACTCTTTAAAGTTTTTATTAGCTATGTTTTTTTAGCTATATCCATCCGCTTAGGAAGCTGTTATTTTGCATGGGTATATTATATTAGGTATTTTATGCCGTGCTGACTAAGCGGTAAAATAAAAAAAACCGGCCAAGTGCGAGTCGGACTCGCGCACTGCGGGTTCCGTACAAACCTGTAGGTATGTACGTTTAAAATTATTAAAAATATTTTTATCATATGATGTAACTAAAAGTTTATACTTTTCGCAATGTTTTCTTCATCTGTACTATAAGACGTTGCTTTGTACCAATTTTCGAGATTCAGTTCACGGGAAGTACCCTGTAGGTTTTGAATCCCTTGCGAGTGTCGAAAATTTGCGGCATAAACGGCTGTATCTTTTGATTATGGGCCAGGCAAAGTCCAGGATCGTAGATAAACCTACAAACAAACCTAAACACCTTCGGGAGAAAATATTCATAACATTACCTATAACATGTAGGTAGAAAAACGAAATTAAAACAACAATGTTACGCGAAATACATGTGTAGAGTCCCACCTATTCCAGCTTGTTAGGTAAGCCCTACATAATACTTTGTGTATACAGTATGTGTAGCAGGAAGGAAGATGTGTAGAATCAGTGCCTCAGTAGAATAAATACGAACTCTACGTAATAATTAGGTATTATATTTTAATTTACTTTTTACATCACTAAATATAAGAATTATAATTGGACTTTATATAAGTATGTCCTTAATGTATGCTCAGGTATAAAAATTGGAGGTAAAATGAGTCAGATGATGAAAGGATGTGCAAAGAATTTGAAAATGGAATTAGCAGATGAAAGAAATGTTTGTTTGTTTGTAATAACTTTATTGTACCAAAATTATATATTATTGTAAAAGTACCAAACATTTAAGTATAAAGGACAACATAAAACGAAAGAGCAAATATACAAAGGCGGACTTATCCCATGTAGGGATCTCTTCCAGTCAACCTGCGACAGATAGAGTATAATTACTTAGTTATAAGGTTGAAGAAATGTAGTTTCTAAAGGTGGACAGGATGAGATGGAGAAATGAGGTGGATATTAAGAAGTATGTTACAAATGTAAATATCATTACATCGTTAATACATTATTACAACCGTTTGAAATACTTAGATATAATACATCTTATAGATTCTAAACTTCCCTATCCCTATCCCTACTAACATCCCTATCCCTACTAATATTATAAATGCGAAAGTAACTCTGTCTGTCTGTCTGTTACGCTTTCCCGCTTAAACCTCTCAACCGATTTTGATGAAATTTAGCACAAACAATCTTTAGACCCTGAGAAAGGACATAGGCTACTTTTATTGCGAAAAAAAGGGATGAAGAGGTTGAAACTTTGCATGGGATTCCTTAATTTTAAAAGATAAAACCATGAAACTTTATGTTTAAGCACTTGATAAGAAATAATTAAACATTTGTTCTAGCGTTTTTGAAATTTTGACCTGTGAGGGGATGAAATAGAGGTTGAAAGTTTGTATGAAGTTCGTCATTTTAAAAGATAAAGACATTAAATTTTGTATTTAGGCACTAAATAAGAAACAAAAAATCGTTGGGGTGAAATAGGAGTTGAAAGTTTGTATGGGTGTTCGTCATTTTTGAAGATAAAACCATGAAACTTGGTACGTAGGTCTCTTAGGATGTGCAGAGTTTTTCTACAAACGGAATTCCCGAAATTCGAACGGAACGGAACGGGAACTACGAAGCCAAACTTTTTGTATACAAAATCTTAACCACTGAACCTAGAACATGGTATGTAGAAGTTGGTCACAAACTTTTGTTACCTTCCGAGAAGCCTGTGAAACTAGAGGATTGTTAGAGAATGATAATCATTGGGACTCGACATTAAAAGAGGTTGCACAATGTAGATCAGCAGCTAAGGTGAGAGATCTTTTTGCCATTCTCATAGCGACGTGTGGTCTTTCAAATCCTCAGATATTATGGGAAAAGTACCAAAATGATATGTCTGACGATATTTTGAACAGACTACAACAAAATAATCCCAATGTTACATATAATGATTGAGTATATAACGAAGTGCGAACTAAGATTGAAGACCAACTGATGGCTATATCTGGGAAGACATTATCAGATTTTGGAATGAACCGGCCACAAAGAATCGGAGAAGTCAGTAGTGATTTAATAAGAGAACTGGACTACAATGTCTCTTCTTTACAGCAACAAATATCAGAGTCTGTTCCTCGATTGAACACGGAACAAAAATTAGTCTTTGATATTGTTGTGCAAAGAATCGATAATGGTAAGGGCGGATTGTTTTTCTTAGATGTGCCAGGAGGAACTGGAAAAACTTTTCTATTAAATTTACTATTAGCCCAAATCCGCAAAGATAAAGGAATAGCTGTTGCCGTAGCTTCCTCTGGAATTGCGGCGACGCTGCTCGATGGAGGCCGCACGGCACATTCAGTACTTAAACTCCCATTAAATTTACCTCATGAGGAAATTCCAGTTTGTAACATTACAAAAAACAGTGATCGTGGCCGAATGCTACAGCAATGCAAGCTGTTGGTGTGGGATGAGTGCACAATGTCGCATAAAAACGCGATCGAAGCGCTCAATCGGACTCTAAAAGATATCAGAAGCAACCAGAGTTTAATGGGTGGGATGGTAGTGCTGCTTGCTGGTGATTATCGACAGACACTACCTGTCATTACCAGAGGCACTCCAGCAGATGAGATAAATGCATGTTTGAAAGCGTCTACATTATGGGTGCATGTAAAAAAATTTTGTCTCACTAAAAACATGCGAGTACAACTACTCGTACATAATGATACGCAATCGGGGCAATATACAGCTGCTCTATTGAAAATCGGTGAAGGTCGAATGACTACGGATGCTAACGGCATGATTACATTAAATCAAGAATTTTGTAATACTGTCCATAACTTGGAAGATCTTAAAAACAACGTCTATCCCGGTTTGGAATATAACATGAGGAATAGAGAGTGGCTGTGTGAAAGGGCAATATTAGCACCGACCAATGACATCGTGGGACAGATCAATGTACGAATGATGTCACATGTGCAAGGCGATGTTGTCGAATATTTGTCAGTAGATATTGTCATGGACAGTGAACAGGTGACATCTTATCCTACAGAGTTTCTAAACTCTTTAGAGCTGTCAGGAGTGCCGTCTCATAAGCTGAGACTGAAAGTTGGGGTTCCAATTTTGTTAATGAGAAATCTCGAAGCGCCGAGACTATGAAACGGGACTCGATTGCAAATTACGCAGCTAGGACGCAATATTATTAGAGCCATTATAATGACAGGAATAGCTAAAGATGAAGAAGTTTTGATTCCCCGCATACCCATGATCCCTACAGATTTATCTTTTCAGTTTAAAAGAATCCAGTTTCCCCTCAAACCACCCTTGTAATGACCATTAACAAAGCGCAAGGGCAAACACTTAAAGTAGCAGGTGTCCATTTAGAGAAAAACTGTTTTTCGCATGGCCAACTGTACGTGTGGCCTGCTCGCGAGTGTCGAGTCCAAACAATCTCCACATTTTAACAAATAATAACAAAACAGCAAACGTTGTGTACAAAAATATTTAAATTAGGTCATTTTAAAATATTTTCGTACACAACGTGACGCTGGCCCAAGTGTCTCTTGGACATAAGGGACCAATAAATTTTCCTAGGTACTTTCTGCCACTCAATGGAATACATAGGTACCTTATACCTACTGTAAACAGATATTTTTTTAATTTTTTTTAATATGCCTACTCTCTTTTAACCAAATGCTATACCCAAATCTATACCGTTCTTTTAATATAATCCATAATATTCAAATTAAAAGTACGCAGACGAAGTCTCGGGTACCAGCTAGTATTATATAATGGGACATTTGAACCTAGACAAACGCAAAATGTTCACAAAATAAAAAACATTTAATTGGACAGAATAAAAAAAAATCTACACTCTTAATGTAATTGTATCCTTATTATGAATTAGCTCATTGATGTGGCAGTGGCCGGTGACCTTAGATTGTTAGGTAGAAAACGAACAAAGCAAACCAATTTCTATTGGTCATGATCGAAATCTTGGGAATCCTGCGCAGCGTGCAGCGAAAGACGTCATGCAACTAAAATGATAATATTTAGTGACCTTCATAAGCCTTATTAGGAATAGTATGTTGTTGTTTTCGTACGGTCATCGACTCGCGGCCAAAAAGCTAAAAGCCGCCGTGTTTTTCCCATTTCACTGGTTATTTCACTTAATAACGTTGACACGTTAATAAATCCCCGTTGCGTGCCTTATGAGGGTTTTACGTAACTTGATTTGGCGTTTATTTAGGTATACTCGTGGAAATTTTCTTAAATTTCATATACGTATTTATTAAAAGAAAATAAATAGAAAACGATGGAGGGAGTTGACATACAGCACCGATCCCAAATAGGGAGAAGGCGAGGAAGATGATGGTGATGATGATACGTATTTATTACAGTCATTCTTATAAAGAAATTGTTTGGAAGAACTAAATACTCCTAACATCTTGTATTAAATACAAAACCAACCAAAAACATAAGCTCTCCAATCAACCCAAAGGTTTGACTGACAATGCATTGAGCATTATGTATGTACATACAATAAATAAATAAAAATGAAAAACTTACATTATTCACTTTTCAATAATAAAATTAAAAGACATCTCATTTATTTACTTTCACTATCTCATCATAGCGTGTTCCCGGTTTCATCCTTAGTTGTTATGCTTTTAAGCCCGGGTTCTGGGGTCCTTTATTATTTAAAAATAATAACTCTATGCAAAAATATAATTTATTGCCTTATGCAATTAATATAAATAGTACATTAATTAGACATTACAAACAACGCAATGCACCCATACAAACACATCTAATTGCACTTACGGAGTATTTTCTCGTTACTACAACACACAACACAAATAAACCTTAATTAAATGCTCCATAATATGGCTTATTTTGATATTTCCTACTGTGTAATTGTAGCACACAGGAAGCCTTGTGCCAATGACTACACGTGTTTTGTCATGCCAAAGTATAGCTCTAGCAGTGCTGTAAGAAATTCAATTTTTCTAGTAGTTTGCAGGGTGGATGTGAACATAACCCCATGTAAACTGTAAAGGTAGTATAATATTATTACACACAGACTACGGGACAGGTGAAACTAAATAAAAGCTTGTAAAAATACATCAACAGTCAAAGTAGAAGAAGAAGTGCACATATGAGTAAAACTACAAAATACTCGTATGTGCATGCTAAGTGAGGTAGTAGTTTTCAAATATAAGCACCGAAAGTCCATGATAGACCTAGTTTTTTTTCTGGAACATACATCGAAAAACTTTTAGTTTTCCTAAAAAGTTAATTCATCACCTGATCTGATGAAAAGCAAAAATAATCTTACTTATAATTATGAGCTACCTATGTGGAAGTTGAAGTGGTTCTGTTAAGTTTTTCATCATTCATGTAGAGAATCAAGTTCACGAGGGATGCACACGAACGAACGAAAATTTAGATTTTCATATTTCGCTAGTTCATGGGCTTCGTTATAATAGACTGTATCTACTCTTAAAGTATTTTCAATACATTTGGTTACACCCATACATCAACCAAGATATTAGAAGTATGTTCAGTCCTTCACGTAGGCAACGTAATCGTGTAGGTACCAAAACTAGGCCGATCCCAGATGATACGCGAGAGACTTTTCCATACAATAAAGTAGCCATAAAACGCGTCTGAGCAGTTATGGAAAATTAACAGAGCTTGTTCACTTTAAGTACACGTGAAGATCTCGTAAAGGGAATTAGGTCAGAGACATGTAGGTACTGAGTAAGCCAGGTGGGGTGCTTGACCGCGCGTTTTTCGCAAAGGACGAGCTGAAGCGATACTCGACAATTAGCAGTTATGTTTTCAGCGGGTTCGGATCTCGGTCGATATTGGCGCCAGCGTAGACAGTCAAATCCTCGAGTATTTTAATAATGTCTTCTTCTTCTTCTTGTATTTCAGAGCTGCGCTCTTGTCGGTAGAGTGCTTTATATGTCTCTCTTTGTTGTGTTGTCATGTTTTCAAATTGATTTTTTCTTTTACCTGATCAAAAGATCTTTTTCTGGGTCTTTCCTTCAATCATTGTTTTAAAGAACGCATCGTGTCGTAGTAGATGACCGAACATTTTCCATCTTTTATTTTCTTTGATTTGTAATATTTGCCATTTCTCTCCCACATTCTCTAATACTTTTTTGTTTGTTACTTTCTCTGTCCAACTTATTATTTAAATCTCCTCCAGCATCACATTTCAAACGCTTTCAATCTATATCTATCCCTTTTGGTCATCATCCACGTTTCACACCTATAAGTACTCCATATAAATGTTTTGATAATTTTTTTACGTAAACATTCTTTGATACTAAAACAATATGTATTTTTTTACCTTTTAATCTATTTTAGCAATAGCAATCCTCTTTAATAATGTATAAAAGTTTAATCTTCGTGGCAAGTTACTAATATCAGAATATTTAATTCGTGAAACTGTTGCCCGATGGCCAGAGACAGATCAAGTTGGCGCAAACAGAAGAAGGCTTTATGCCCAGCAATGGGTTCCTGAAAGCTGACGATGATGATTGTGATGTTACAACTATGTAAGTATATATCCATCTTGTCACAATCAAAATGTAAAACACTCCTGGGATTGCTTTACGTTTTAATAATGCCTCGCTGTCGAGTCTGTTATAACAATTTTCTGATATAGATTTTATTTTAGGCCTTGCATATTAAATAATTTAAGACAAATTTAGCCGTCCTAATTTTTAGGGTTCCGTACCTCAAAAGGAAAAAACGGAACCCTTATAGGATCACTTTGTTGTCCGTCTGTCCGTCCGTCCGTCTGTCAAGCCCCATTTTCTCAGGAACGCGTGGAGGTATGAAGCTGAAATTTATATCAATTACTCAGGTCTACTGTCCCTTGAAGCTGTGAAAAAATCAAACTTCTAAGCCAACGCAATCAAAAGATACAGCCGTTTATGCCGCAAATTTTCGACACTTGCAAGGGAATCAAAACCTACAGGGTGCTTCCCGTGAACTCAGAATCTTGAAATTTGGTACGAAGCAACGTCTTATAGCATAGATAAAGGAAAAATTACGAAAACCATAAATTTTTAGTTACATCACATAATATATTTTTTTTTAATAATTTTAAACTTACTACCCATTTCCTCATAAACGCGTAGAGGTATTAAATTGAAATTCATACCAAATACTAAACCTTGCAGGTTTGTACGGAACCCTCAGTGCGCGAGTCCGACTCGCACTTGGCCGGTTTTTTTTATCGTTTCACCTGAGTTTTTTCTGCCATACTCGTAGTCTATTACACGAATATAAAGAAGTCTTATTCCATTAGGTAGTAAATACATACTTATGTGCATACTAGCACCGATAAAATAAATACTCAATGTGTTTTATCACATGTCTCACGACAAAAAATAACATATCTCGTCGATACCTACAAGTACTTATCTATCTATTAACTCGTCGAATGTCCCAATATGTAACTGCTATGGCGTTAGTATGGGCGTTAGTGCCCTAGACAACAATTTTTTTTTTTAAATTATGTATTGGTTTTACGAGTTACTGTATGACTTCTTATTTTATATTCCTACTGATTGATAAATATACAAATTTTATCAAATAAGGTATACTAGGTAATCATTTTCAATATTTATTTTAAATTCCAATATTAAAGTATTTCATACCAAAGAGCTATTACGTAAAATTAGAGAGGACACCACATATCACTGTTTTGTCCCGTTCAATTGTAGCTATCTCCATAAACTTCACTTACTCGCTTAGTATCTCTTATACGCCAGTACTTTCGACAGTTTATAAGTGAAAATCAAATGAAAACACACGCAAATCACAGCAAAATTTAAAGTAATAACTTTCTATCGGTAAGTAACCAGATTTCATTTGGTGGACGTCCGTGTGTCTGTATGTATGGAAACTGGCGTGGTCACGATAACTCCCGAAAAACTTATCTGATCAAGTCCATTTTTTTTTTATACCTTTCAGTATTATCCAAAACTAAGTCCTTTCGAAGATCACGATCTAATTCAATGTAGTTTAATCGTAATTTCAATTTAATTGTGAAAAATGAGATTATGAGGCGTGCACTTTTGGATTTTCCAAACTTATTGCACGCCTCATAAGCGAAGCGCATGGGGTAGTGCTCTACTCTCGCCTTACAAAAATCAAGTGATTTTTTTTTAACTAAATATGTCTGTATTTATTTTCTATCGCACTTGTACAATAATATTTACACATAAATGTCAAGGAAAAACACTAGTTTCAACACTTATGACATTTTTAAAAGACATTTTGCCTTTTAAATAAATAAAAACAATGTTTAATAAAATCATTTTGTGGACGTCCGTGTGTCTGTATGTATGGAAACTGGCGTGGTCACGAAACCTCCCGAAAAACTTATCTGATCAAGTCCATTTTTTTTATACGCTTCAGTATTATCCAAAACTAAGTCCTTTCGAAGATCACGGTCTAATTCAATGTAGTTTAATCGTAATTTCAATTTAATTGTGAAAAATTAGATTATGAGGCGTGCACTTTTGGATTTTCCAAACTTATTTTTCTCCTATTACGGCAGAATTTTCCAGAACTCGCCATGAACAAACTCGTGTGTATAAGCTCCACGTGACGAGCGATGCGTATTATTGCCAGATACTTGCGCACGTGGCAAATGTTATGTGATCTGTTTGCTTTGTGCCTCGTAGTTTTACCTAATGGTATTCATATTACGTGTCATATTTATGTAGCATGGAAAAGAAATAGCCGGAACAGTTTAAATGATTTAGCTATAGTTTTCCGACCGGCCGCCTGCCTGACGTCAACCCACTTTGGAAATGTATTTGTGCGAAAAGTGTTACAACCGACCACCGACCGACGTTAACCCTCCTTGGGAATGCAATTGTAGCACAAGATGTTTGTGCTTAGTCCTTTAGCCGCCTCTTACGACATCCACAGGAAGAGATGTAGTGGTCCTATTCTAACCCGGAACCACACGGGTAACCTGATACCCAGATGGTATCTGATCCCATGGTGGTATGATGGGTGATACCCATCTCAAAGTTCTTCGTTCTTCCAACAATCTCTTTCTCAATATGCCTCGCTACAGGAGTGGGTTTTTCGAACATTCATTCACCAGACAAGCCGTTAAGCTATGGAACGCCCTTCCCGTTGATATCCGCAAAGCCCCTCATCTCAGTGTATTCCCAGTTGCATCCACAGCTGCAACGCTGCGAAACCTGGGGTCCGCTTTCCGGCTTTTCCTTCTCCACTTCGCACGATCTTGAGCATCCTTGGTTGTAAGACTATTAGCACACATATCATCCTTGACGACATCAAGCCAGCATTTTTTGGGTTTGTAGACTCAAAAAATACTGGCTTGACCATCTGCCGGGCCCCGGCGGAGGCGGCATGGCTAAATATTTGTTTCCCACGTAGCTTGCCGGTTTCCGTTCTCACGCAATCTCTCCGTGATACTCCGCATATCCAGCGCAACATTTGCATCTCCTTGACACGTAGTTCCTGCTTGTGTCGCTCAAGCAATGGCCACGCTTCACTGCCATATAAAAGGACAGGACGGTCTTATGATGGTTTTGTAGACCTAACCGGCATTTTGGGGTCACAAATAACACCAGTCACCTCCCGCCACTTTGCCCAAGCGGCAGATATACGGGCCTTGACATCGACATCGATGTCTCCAGACGCGCGAAGTACAGATCCCAAGTATTTAAACTGGTCCGTACGCTTGACCAAGTCTTCGTCTATGCGTACGGGTAATCTGTAGTTGCAGGCCATGTATTTAGTCTTTGCCACATTTAGCTTCAGAACACCGTTCTCAAGCGACTAAAAAAAACAACACAAAACTATATCGAGAACAAATAAATATTAAACGTTAACATACATTTATTTTGAGTCGAGAATGGTTTACTTATTAATTTTATTATATTTGGTTGAGATCATATCAGACACGTCCAAATTCCATTAATATGCGGGGTCTTGAACAAAACATATGTGCAAAGTGCCTTCCAGCGGACATCGTAAATACTCTGACAGAAAATATCTTATACAGGTCTTTTGCACCCACTGGCTATATTGAAATCTTAATAAAAACCGTAAAAAAGACTGGTTTCATGTAATTTTTTTTTTATCCCAAATTTCTAATATATGGCTAAGCTACTGACTTTACTATACGCGCGGCCATTGCCCTCCACTCACTGGCTACCGCCCGCCACGAGCCCAGAAACGGGTGGTGACATTCAAATGGGAGACATTTGGTATGCATTTGTCGGCTCATCGGCTGATATCTTTAGTTTTATAAAACACATCATCATTATGAAACAAGATAAGTACATATGACATAATATGTACTTTTTATTTCGCTTGTATTTTCCTTGAATATAGCTACGAGGTGAGGTTCAAAATTACCCTGAATAATGCGACCGGGATTAAATAAATCTACGTGACAATCTATAAGAGAGGTGGTGGATGGTTAAACTAATAAAAATACCTTCCTACCTATCTTACAGGTCGCCAGCTCCTTTTGCCCTAAAACTATGAAAGATATAATACAATATTCGTGGATGCGTGAAAAGACGTTATAAGTAAAAAGAAAAATTAAAGGAAGCACTAATTAAGTAAGGGAAGGAACGTAAAAATACCTACATCAAAAGCTTATAAATACTGCAAAGAAATACAAATTCCTGTCTTTATTTGACAAACATTTTATAATTTTCAAAACAAAATAAGACATAAACGTCAATAAAACATCACAATGCAGTATTATTTTCACAGGCACATCACAGGTTTAACGGCTTCGTTTACTTTAGCCCAACGGCAGTAAAATAAACAAGCATTTGCTTGATTAATGTGCAGTAAACTGGATTTAATGAGAGCATTTTTATGTAGTAAGCGTAACTGGTTGTGGGATAAAGATGTCGCCCACGCATGGGCGGCAATGAGTCTTAGGCGATTCACCCACTGCTAAGGCGCCGGCCGCGCTTTTATTGGGTTGGACTAGGCGTGTTTTCTATACAAACTGAGATACATGCAAACAATCTACATACAATGTTAAAATCTGCCGCCCTGCGCTCCGCGACGGTGTGCGGTGCAGTGGAATCACCGCCTAAGAGTACCTCCATACAGAGGGACAGACGACGGAAAGCGACTTTGTTTTTACTATATTAATTTTTCATAAAGAGTCGGTTGCTTATATAATAATAGTAATAACGGCGTCGGGACGTGACGACCCCATCGTCCACTGGATCCCCAGTGCAGTCAGTCAATTATTAATTAATAATTAGCAGCTTGTTGCGAGCTGGTGGTGGGTGGCGACATCACGTACCCTACCTCCAGGGGGACCATATATACATGCGCTTATACACACACATACACACAGTTACACACCCCCCGCCTCTGTCTTGCCTTAACCGGCCCGCCAGAGTGGAGTCGCAAGAGCAGAACATACGCTCCAGGGTGGAAGTGTATTGCACGTAATGGCGTAATAACGGGAAACCCGCTCTCGGGGGTAAGCCCCGTGATGGTGAAACCGGAGCCGCACCTCTCGACACCCTCAGCTGCTTACATAGTGTTGCGCCCTGGCCGCATCTCTGTGGCTAGTTAGGGTGCCCACAGGCAGTGTAGCCAACGATCAGCAAGTCACCATCTACCAGGCTAAAATTGTTGTAAGAGATTTTTAGGTAGATGTCCGTATCTCACTCCATAACCCAGTTATCCGGTCTACTAAAAACCCATCCACATAGCCCAAACCAATTAAATTCCTCCCTGGCAATAGTTCAGCAGCTATGGTGGTCTGTCCGTTAGTGCATCTCAATAGTATATTAAGGGATAGACTTCCATAGATGCAGCCATCTTACTTTTTAGATAAAAGGTACTAAAATGACTCTTCATGTTGGCTTTGGCCCCATGAACACAGTGCCCTACGCTCCCTATCCATGTTCATGTCGTCACTCAGCGTAGCCGTCACCCAGTGCCCGAGGTACTTGAACTGTGAGACTGATTTAAAGAGCTTACCAGCATGCGTCACTGGAGGAACCGAGGGATAAGACCTACCATTAGCCTTAAAGATTAGAAATTCGCTCTTATTCGCATTGTACCTAAGACCATGAGCCTCGGCGTAACGCTCACACACTGAGATCAACCTTCTGAGAGCACTAATAGATGGTGCGAGAAGTGCCATGTCATCGGCATAATTTATGTTGTTAACGAATGTGCCACCTACAGAACATCGAATCCCAGTGCTGACGAGCTCACGGATCAGTTGGTCCATGTACAGGTTGAACAAATTTGGTGAGGACAACCCCCCTACCTAAGCCCGCATTCCATACTGTACTCCTCTGACAATGAGCTTGCCCATCGTATATAATTACTTTGGTTGCCATACCACTATTTAAATATTTCAGTAACCTCACTTGGCACATCAGTCTCGGCAAGTTCTCCATAGCTTGTCATAAGATACAATATTCTTTATTTCTCCCAAATAAATAACAAATTTTACAATACAGTTTTTTAAAAACAAAACTTTGATAAGCAGAATTGTTACTTATGCTAAGTATCGACACGATCAAGGTCAAAAACTTTGGAGAGGTCCGAAAAACAAGCATAAACTGGTGTTTTCCTATCTGCGTAGTAACGGACAGTATGCTTGAGACATAGAACTGCTGACTCAGTGGAGAGTCCGGGTCTAAACCCGAACTGGGCATCATGAAGTTTAATATATTTGCTTAGTTATCGATCAAGCAGACTGTCCAGCACCTTAGCCAAAATAGTAGCCAAGGATATAGGCCTAAAATTATTGATATCAGACCCATCGCTTGTTTTATTTTTTGGAACCGGCACCACCAACGTCAACGTAATGTAGTAAACCCTTCCGGAGTACTCAAAAAGTTAATCATATAGGCAATGGACTAGCAATATCACAACTTCCAAATGTTGTTTTTTATTTGTACCTAGTCCACAAACTAGTTAAGACTTTGGATCGTGATCCTTGACTCTGTAAGTAAAAGATTAAATATAACGTGACAATGTATCTGCCTATATACAAGGTTATTTTCAATTAAGTACAAATTAAGAGAAGTCATTCAGTTTTTTTTTCGTAGTTTGATATACATTTATTGGAAAAAGTTGTTTAAAATGATGGACTGAATCACCAATCAAAATATAAAAATAACCTTGTAGCAGAAGCATGTAGCTAAGTAGCAGAATTTGTAGAGGTTGAATAATCAAAAGAAAATGTTATTGTTTTGTCGTTTGATATCAATAGGTTTGGTTCTCTGGAGTCTCCCAGTATCATTCTCATATTAATACATTGAAGCACAGATGTCAAAACAAGGAAGAGGAAGTGACACAGATATTCAAGTGGATTATTAATAGCTGTCACTTCGTAATCCATAATTCTGAATAAGAAATGTGAGCTTGTGCTAAGATTGCCAAGAATATTATCAGTGGTTATTTATGGATTTTCTAAATACGGAAATAAATCAAATACACCCAACAAAAAAAAATATAGAAGGAAAAATAGAAGTAGGAAAATCCAGAAGATGTTTTTTAGAAAAATTTAATGCGGAAACATATATTAAGCTTAGCGTAAGAAAAAGAGAAATGAAAAGCACTACACCGACAAGATCGCAGCTTTTAAATACCTGAAGAAGAACAAAAAATGTGGGTTTGAGATATAAAGAATACCTATTTTAGATAGCAGAATATAGCCATCAAAACATTTTCTTACAACGAACATCTAATATATCTTTTTACACACTAACGGTATATCTACCTATATAAAGTGACATATGTACGGTCTACAGTCTCTTCCTACTCCTGTGGGGAAAAGGCGTGATGGTCAAAGTCAAAGTATATCACTTATTGAAGGTCATTATTTTTAAATATTTTTAGTGCAAAATCTACAAACTACTAGTACTACTAGTTAACGTTTCAGAACGACCACTGCTAGGAAGATTACGCCGAAAGAAAACCAGTTCAGATAAGTTCCTATCCATGATGGCATGTATGTATTACTATATGTTACATACGGGCAACTCACGTTAAAAATCTGCTACTGCATGTATGTATGTACGATTAGCAAATTTAGATACACCTGTACACTGTTTGTTGTTAATATCCATGAACAATGAGTCACTATCAGCAGCTTTTTAAATTGTGCTTGTATTCAAGGTAACCAGTAAACGAGCTATTTAGAATCTAGTTCAGTGTGTCAGTATCAACATAGAAACTTACGAAAGACCACAGCTAATACGAGTATACTTATAATATTTAAACTTATTACGTGTTCGTTCCTTACAGGGTAGATCGAGCCAATAAGGGCAATATACCTAATGATACAAAAGACCATAATTAGTTGGTACTTTACAGAAGGAACTTATTCAGATGGATTTTCAGGAGAAGACATTAAGTGTTCAATTTGCTAACCTTATTTAGCGACACCCAAAATTTATCACCTTGATTAAGTTTTACATATAGGAAATAGTTGTTGTGAACACACACATTTTCACATGTGTCTAATTAGGTTGATTAATTTGTGCTTTTATAAAAATCGTTACAAAATAAAATCAAACTCAAGGTTATAGTGTTTATATTACCAAAATGTTATTGTAAATACATTATTTGAATCCGTAAAACTGCGACGTCACAGTGAAGTCATATTATATAAATCCCTAATCTGATTCGTTGGAAACTAGAATATTATTGTAGAAGTTCTCAGAAACGGATTAGTTTTTCCACTCATTCTTCAGGTAGGTAGTAGGTATTTAGTTAGCGGATTTTCGTATAAGTAGTGATTCTTATACTTATACTTTAGATACTTACTCATCTATTACAACAATCATAGTCTGTGTTTTTTTCTAAAGCTAAGCCAAAAGAGCCACAGAACCAAACTCATAATAATAATTTTCTTCATTATCATCATCAGGTTTTTGAAGTGATAAGCGCGTTGGGAATTTTAGAGATGGGTAAAAAACCATTGCACTTGCGGCACTGTTATCGTAACCGACACCGCCCCTTGTTCAAGTTTTCAGTTCTGTCGGTACTCCCAGATCGCCACTGTTTTTTTTTTAGGAGCACGACCTTGTCTTTACTATCAAAGCCATATACTTGGTCAGAGCAGCCAAATGATTTGACCGGGTGTAGGTCCACGCTGGCCAGACGGGTTGAAGAGGTTTCACTGATGCATAAGTTTATCAAGATTTTGCAAGATCAACAAAGCTTTGTTTATCTTGCAAAATTTCCTAAGTCGCCGACGACATCCATAATTTTCCTTACTCAACGTTAATTTTCCTATATTAATGGAATGCAAAATCCGCGGAATCTGGAAGAATCATTTGTCACCAAAGACGTGTCCGCATGAATCATGACCACGAATCCGTGGGCGACAAACGACCAGCGCCATTTTATTTTTAAAATCCACATCGCATTTTGTGAAACAGAAAGCTAATATTAACCTTTTGCATTTAAATTTCTAAATCTTCTGCCTTTTTATGTGCACAGACTTGGAAATACAGCTCATAATGTACACACGTTTGTAATACAAAGTATGTGAAGACGAAATTATAGTAACAAATTGTTTGTTTACATCTGGGTTCCAGATTTGCCTGTGTACATTAGAGCACTACAGTGAAAAGTTTATAGACGTAGAGCTAATAGGGAATTAGGTAAATGTCTGGTATTTTCGTACGTCGTACAGCATAACAGCAACAATAAAAATCTCTTCTCTCCCTATTGAAGGTGTTAATGGCCTAAAGGTGACTAAAGGCATCTGACGTCACTAACCATGTAGCGATAGCAACAGGGACGAGGAGTGCTAAGCGCAGAGGAGCTCAAGATAAAGTTTGTGAAAGATAAAGGCGCACTTCTCCAGGTTCACCTAGCGCTAGCGAATTTTTTATCACTTTAAAATAGATTTTCTTATATTCAATTACTTTTCCAACAATGTAGTGGTTTCCGCCATTCATCATATTTACGTCTCTAATGAATGATGCATTACGCACATTATTCATAGAATCACCGTTACTCTCTCGACATATTCTCGATAAAATCATTTGACAACTATTTGCATATTGTTGGAAAGATACCAAATTTGAACCACGTGTGTTACTTTGCTGTTTGCTCATACGCAAATCTCTAGTATGATTGATTATGGATGCTATATAACCCTTGCAATAATAACTTTTATGTTATTGAAATCTTTAGGATAGTATTTACAACAGACAAAATTTCCTACGTGATGAAACGTATCATGAAATACATTATCGGTTTTAGTTCTGTCAAGCAGTTATCGAGATTTAGGCCTACTTTTTACGGGTGACATTTTGCTCGCCATATATTTTTCGAATATTAACAAAAATATCAAAGACAAAGAATGTAGATGTGTGTTTGCACTTAATAATTGTGAAATTAGTGTGCTGAATGTCTTGTCAGACACTTGTAAGAATGATTCATCAGCATAACTGCAATTTGGCACTCAGAGATGAAAAATGATCATGGCTGATGGTGAAAGCTGTACCATTAGCACAGTTCCCGGGTTTTTCGCATTCGGGACGATCCTCACAATCATGTTTAGTAAACATGTGTGTCGTGAGTCATTAGTGTGTGTGAGTACACTCGTCAAGGTTCGCATATAAACTCAAATTGTCGTTTGGAATAAAATTTACGATGGCGCCGAGAAAAATGAGATTAATTGTTAAAATTCCTGATGACAGTCCAATTAGCTTTTTTTCAGTACATAAAGACTGTTTAAAATACCCCGATAATAATTTGTATTAATGCTTAATAAATAATTAGTAAATGTTGGTCTAGAAGTAATCATAAGATGTGTATCCTGGGACACATCTACTGTAGCATTTCCTCTGCTCTTGACATTACGTGAATGAACAGTTAGTCTCTGTTTGCTCTTGCTCCCAAGCTCAGGAAATACAAATATTGAAATAGAGTCGTTAATCATTACTCCGGTATTAATAGGACAGATGTTTTACGTGTACAGTAGGCGGACAAATACGAGTTTATTTTTGAACCGTTCTACATAACTAAGTAATTGTTTTGGCACTAAACGCTTCCGAAATCAAACAGCCTGACGCAACTAAATCATCTTAATTGATTTTATAACGGAACGAACTTTGAACTCCTACATTTAATCAATCTATTATGCGAAAAAATAGCATAATTGCAGCAAGGTATTCTTAAAAAAAAACAACAATCTGGATACGAAAAATTGAGTCCATATCAATGACTGTTGAATCAAAAAAATATAAATATTTGTGTATTCATAGTTTTTTTTTTTTATTTCTGCATCTAGGTCCCTACATAAAGGTTGAATACTAAGCCTCCTTTTTCGAAGCTGGTTTTCTGGTAGACAGCGCTTAGCTTTAAGATTATACCTATTGTACATTAATTTTATAGTGCAATAAATTAAATAAATAAATAAAATAACGTTGTCTCTTAATTTGCTTTTTGCTCGTTTAGATCTCAAAGCTGCCTACGCCATGTATTTCAGCAACGTATTTACATGCAGACAAATCGGAGTGGGTCGGTAATAAAACAAATACTCGTATCTATCAAAATCTCGACGAAAACCGAAGGCCAATAATTTTCCTTAAAATAACTCGTCCATCCTGGAGTTGGCACAAAGTCTTTGTATGAAAGCTGAGACGTTGATATGTGTGTACACAAATTAAGCTGCAAATAGGTAGTAAATTTAGTTAAAAAGGCGATTGGAATATACAAAATTATACGAACTTTCCACAAACAAATGGAGTTCTTACTTTTAATAATATATTTTGGATATTTACTGAGTCTCTTTGCAAGTCTTGAGTTCATTACAGTAATTATGTTGGTTTAATTCCGCGAAACATTAACACATAGATTTATACGTATGGATAAACGGAATTGACACCGACTAAAGTCGCGACAAAATCCGCAAAGCGAATCACAAATGTTTAGTTAGAAGTATACAGTACATTTTCTTCGAATCTATTAAATAAGAACATACACGTGTACTTGATTCAACTCTTTCATTTTCAGATTTTTACAAACTTTGTTTCTAGAATTATCATATTTTAGTCTCAAAAATACTTGGTCTTAGTTCATATTTACATATGATATTAGTAAAAATATAAGAAGAATACATTCCTGGAGATAAATCCTACAAACGAACGTTAAAAGTATATGTATTATGCTAAAATATAATGAGTAAACAACAGTTCACAATAGTACACATCAACTGTTTGTTCATATGAACTACGACGACGAGCCATCCCGTAATTTCCCTGGAGGTATAACTCAGATTCCAGAGGTCTCGACATCGGTTACCACAGGATTTTCCGTAACTTTGATTACGTCTGGATCTGTGTAATAACTGTTATTCCACAGAGATAACTCCATAAAAACATATTCGTGGTACGAGATTCCATGATTTAATGCTTCCTTCTATGCTGGTTTAGGGTAAAATAAAATAAAATAAAATAAAATACAGTGTACCATCTGCTTCTCTTCCCGCGCTGATCGTAGAAGCCCATCGAGGGAATAAGCTCAAATGCAAATCATGTAATAAGCGATGCGGCTAGCAACCCATCACCACTATTTTGATTCTTTTTTCCACGTTCTCGCCCACCATCACGCTAAAAGTGGCCTTTGAGTCCTGCGGCCCTGGACTCAGTCTACTTGGAACTGCAAGACCCAAAATGCTATGTCTGCCCCATTAAAGATAAAAACGTGATAGTATGTATGTACGTATAGTTCGAGATCTTTGTTCCGAGATCTTTTTTTGAGACAACTTAGTGTTGTCTCAAACTTAGTGTTTTGCGTTTCTTTCCACACAAAAACACCGAGAAGAGCCCAGCGTTTAGTTAAGAGATAACAGAGTTATATTCAGCCACTAGCGCTTAAATTCTCATTTGTATACATTAAACACAGTTTAACAGAGTATACATACTTGAATAAGCCGACCGACTTGACTTTAAGGTGAAATTTTTTCAGATTTTGCAACATTTGATACGAGTAGAAACACATGTTATTCGCAAAACCATAGAATAATAAGAGAAAAACTCGCATGATAACTGCTAATGAGCAGTGGAACGTGAGCTAAAATATGTAAATCAGTAGAACGTCAGCTAAAATGCATTTGACTTTGCGCCACTAGGGCAAAATATTCATAATGGCAACTAAAAATACCCCGTCAAGTACCCATTGACATCGACCGCTCTCGGTGTCGCCGTGACGGCCGCCGCTGGAGTGTCCTATAATTATACTGGAAATATTGACTCAAACTTAGTGATTTTATGTCAAATATGGTGTGATACTAACTTTAATAAAATCACAAATATATTTAAGAGCTATCCATAAATAAATTATAAATGAGCACAGACATTGTGATCCATTTTTTGTGTGCATATACAATTTTTCGTCTTCTCTGGGCCAGGAATGGCATTCGTCACACACGTAGCAAATTTAAATGCCACTTGTAGTCCAGAGTGGGCGTAACGTTGACTGCTTCCATGGTCCAGTGATCAAGGCGTTTGCCTTATAATCTGGAGGTTGTGGGTTTAAATCCCACTGTAAAGCATACTTTGTGAAAAGTTGTTTCCAGTCTGGTTAGAATATTGCAGGCTTGAATTATCCGAAAAAAAAACGAAAAAAAAAAGATGATTCCGTGCTTCGGAGGGCAAGAAAAGCTGTGGGTCCTGAACGCTATGTAGCGTTTGTTTTAACCTATCCTAGGATTGGTTCTGGTCTACCCTTTGGGTTGCGGAGATCAGATAGCAGTCGCTCTGGGTAAAAACCAGTAGCCTCGTCAAATCACCTAGGTTAGGCAGCGGAATCTGAAGCGTTACCGCTGAGGATGCAACCGGGAATACGCTCGGATGATGATATAGTCCAGAGCGAGCGTAAACTGAATAAATAATTACCTTTGTATTTTTATTATAGACATAAATTGAAACTGCGATGTATATCACTGTAAATCAAAACAATTTCTCTAGCAGCTCATAGCTTCTATCAACGCGCCATATTCCCTAAATTAGTAAAACACGGTCAAACAGTAACTTTATTGGTCTACTTACCGTGAGAGATGGCCAATAAATAACTGTGGCTATCCAAAGATAGGACACCGTTAATGTCTCCCGGGACGAGACACGCAATCCGTCGCCGCTTTTCGTCACAGAAAAGGTGTCAAACTTACACAAATTGCGTGTTCTGGTCTGGTCCATAGACCTACAAATAAATACACGACGCAATCCCGATCCCGATAAATGCGAAAGTGAGTTTGTATATTTGTTTGTTTGTTGGTTTGTTTGTTACCTCTTCACGCTTTATCTTCTGAACCAATCTTCTTGAACATTCGCATACACATAGTCAAGAGTACTGAAAAGGACATAGGGTACCTTTCATCCAGGAAAAAAGTAATGTTCCCGTGGGATTTGGGATACGCGAGCAAAAGCCGCGGGCAAAAGCTAGTTGCTTTATAAAGTACTCATAATCATAATACAGATCTCTCTCTCTTATCTCAGCGTATTTGTAGTTGCATCCTCTGCTATAATGCTGCGAAGCCCGGGGTCCGCTTTCCGGCTTTTCCTTCTTCACTTCGCACGGTCTTCAGCATCCTATCCTATCATAATCATAATACGGATGTGGACTAAAAAAATGTTTGGCTCATCAGGTAGATTTTTTTTTTTAAATCGGCCAAGTGCGAGTCGGACTCGCCCGAATGAAGGGTTCCGTAGCAGCAAGTAATATAATATAAAAGTTCTAAAGGTAAATTGCGGTTTACGATTTATGACGTATTAAAAAATAACTATCTATGATACCGAGACCGCTATAATTTTAATTGAAAGTACATACTTTGAGGTATATACCACATTTTATTTAGAATTATTTTAGTAATATTTCAAAAGTTACGGTGGCGACACCTCAAATTTTAACTTTGTATTAGATTATCTCAAGACTGGGGGGTTTGATCTACATAATTTCAAAGCAGATTTTGTTGCATTTTAAAAGACCTTTTCAACGATACCCCACACGTTGGGGTTAGTCCAATTTAATTTTTTAAATTCACTTTACGTTGTATGGGGGGCTGAAAAAAAATCATTTTTTCATAATTTTAAAAACCAATTTTCGGAACTTCAATATCTATCTCTCCACTAATTTTCGTGACAATCGGTGCAGTAGCGGCAGAGTACGAGCCCGGACGGACGGACATGACGAAACTATAAGGGTTCCTTGTGGACTACGGAACCCTAAAAATATAGAAAACGCATTTTTTTCTTTTCTCTGATTGGCAAATAATAATATCACAGCTCATTCAAATCTAGCATTACATCACGATCTAGTACGATTTTCACTAGACGATGACGTTAATCGCCCCCACTCCGAAACATCGATGGGCTGTATCTTTATGAATTTCTACTACTTCAATAAACCGAAAAATATGGGTCCATTATTTTTCAATAATCTAACTGACGGACTAAATAAAATAATATATTTTATCCCTATTTTAGTAGCAGGAAGTCCACTGCTGGAAATAGACCTGCTTACGAGGTTTTTCAAAATTACTAATTGAAAGCGTCCTGCGTCCTGCGTTTTCTGCTGGAACAGAAAGGTTCTCAAATGACGACGAAGGACCACTCACATAGTGGTCAGACAAACTGAGCAAAGGTTGCGGGAAAAAGCTGGATACTAAATACTCAGCACAGCGAGTGTGGTCACGAACGAGGTTTGGCTTGGCAAAACTCTATTTTTTTTGTAACTCTAGTTGTGTATGAGATCCCGTAAAATACTCATGGTGTTCGTTTTTGTTTCCTAATTAGTTATTGCGCGATTCTTAGGAGTTTCGATGTGAGTGGAGCATTAACACACAATTTGAAAATAAGTGTAATATTTGCAATATCGATTACAAATGCTGAACTGACGTTGATTCACGCCGCCACACGTGACAGGTGTGCTTATATCATCACAGGTGCTTGTCATTACGAATGTGGACTAAAAAAATATTTTAGCTCATCTATGGCCGATTATCAAAAAATATTGTATACGTATTTTTTCTTTAATCTGATTAGCAAAGAATTACAAACATACAACGCATTTAAATTCAGCATGGCGTCACGACCAAGTACAATTTTCACTTGACGGTGACGTCAATCACCCCCACTCCTAAACTTCGACGCGTTGTATCTTTGTGACACAATATTGTGTCCATTATTTTTTAGATAATCTACCTAACGGACTATATAATCTACATCCTTATTGTATAAAATGCCTTACATCTTGCCCACTCCACTCTGACCATCATTGTATGACGATACCAATCATTACCCGCATTACTTATCCCTACTTTTTGTTATTTACTTCAATCTATGTGTGTAGCTCAAATAATTATCCTCCTTTGTTATTAGGTGAATCATCAATTTACAGGTGCTATTTGTCCCACTTACACAAAGTTTAATTAACCAACTTAGATAACTTTTTACGCGCTGATATCAATACTCTAAATTCGAAATGAACATCATCAATGAACATCAAGTCGTGAAGTAATTGGAGCGAGAAATGACTTATAAAACAAATACAAGGGTCGGTCAGAAAGTAGGTTACGGTATCTACAGCTTTTGATCAAATATGGAATGAGATGAATAATGAACAAAAGAAAAGTAATTGGAAATGTTGTGTTTGTGCTAGGTACTTGTACGGATTCTTCTGTCGATCGCTTTTTATGTACATTTATTTAAATGTAACCAATTATTCTACGACTGGAACTTGGGTTGAGGATTTAAAGGTTTCTTTCTGAGAAAAATCTGCGAACTAATTGCTCCACTTTTATAACAATATATAAAATAAATATTATCAAACCGCGTCCTGATTCATAACAAATTTTTATTTTGAAATAATTACTCTTTAAATTAATTTAATTTAATTGTTGACTGTATTTGTCTGTAAAATGTATACTAACTTTAGACATTTGAGTATGACGAAAGCAAAACGTCAAGGTCTTGCGTGTATTGTACTTACAGGATCTAACAAAATATACTAAAACTATTTTAAGGGTGGATTCAGGCCATGATACTGATCAACTTTTCCCAAGTAACATATATCGAAATATGAAAAATATTTTTGGCCTTACATACAAGTTGACCGATCAGCTAATAACAATTAATAGTATTACCAGAACCAATAATAGAGATGTATAAAAATAGTCCATATTATAAATCGATACAAATTTACAACAAAATCCCGGATAGAATAAAAAATTAAGCATAAGAGATAAGAACAACCTTTTAAACAAAAACTCAAACAACTCCTCATACAAGCATGTTATTACAGTATTTCAGATTTTTTTAAATAAAATTATATAGTTAAAACATGCAATTCAATATCTAGTTTATGTCAGTATACTTATTGTACTTTTGATTTTAGAATAAGTTATAAAGTGCTACGCCCTTACAGGGCCCATGTATTATGCATTAAGTGAAACTGTCATCTACTCACATAAATGTATGTACATGTGTATTAGTAGTAAATAATCAAAGTCTGCAAGGAAAGCAAAAAGTCAGTTTTAATTTTTCGACAAATGTTCCTTGGGTAAAGTTGTTCAGTATCACGGATTGACCGCTAAAATAGATTCAGTATATTTTGTTAGACCTTATATTTAAGAATTAACATTTAATTTCACTAAAATTAGATAAGTCATTGATTTGATATGTATTACTGATAAATTATTATATAACAATGCACTCAGTAAAATTTAGACGTCAAAAATTTAAATCAAGACCTAAAGTAACATTTGTAATGAATACTTCGATCAATCCAACCCAATGCTAAATCATTTCGAATTTTCAGTTTTCACTCAAAATCACTGAAGTAGACTTTAGACACAGTACTCTTTCGCCATCATCATTTTCATCATGACGTCCACTGGATATTTTATAATGTTCTTAGAATTATTGCAGTTCTTAAATAAAACTATCAGAGAAACGGGAAAAGTTCAGATATAAATTACAAAGCTTAACTAGAGCAGTTTAGTTCGATTTTGTAACTGCAGACTAGCTGCCGGAAGGCTCGTCGTCGACTCGTCCCACTTTGGTCCAGTAAACATATTCTAATGGCTTTTATTGGACAGTGATGGTTACAGATGAAGTGCTGACCAAAGAACATCATTAATGGGGACAAAAAACCAAGATATGTTCGCAAAAATAAATAAAGTGTTTAGAAAAGTAACCAAAACATTTTTAAAAATAGGAAGGAACTTAAGATCGTAGAAAAGAAAAATTATTTCTTTGTATACTTACTTTCGCCGGCGTTTATAAATAATTTCTTGAATGTATTACAATCTTACAATGTTTACAAAGCTAATTCTTCTCACAAGAAACTGGTTAACACCTATGTTACTCTATTATTATATCTTTGTATGTAATTCATGTAAGTTGATGAGCAAAAAAACCGGTGGGTAGATTTTAGAGAAACCCATAAAAATCAACTCAACACATACAAAAAATTGAATTCAGGAAGCCTCGTATACAAGTCTACTCGCTACAGCTCGTAGACAACCTTCGTAGCTCTCCGTAGCTACGTTGCTACAATTTATATTTTGCTACGCATGGGTCTACAAGCTACGGCTCGTAGACAACCTTTGTAGCTCTCTGTAGCTTAATTGCTACAATTTATTTTTTTGCTACGCGCACCCGTTCGTGTCTACGAGTCGTAGCGTGTAGGGGTCTACACGCTACGATTCGTAGTCATCATTCGTAGGAAGTTAGTTGTTTTATTTAGGCTGGTTTCAGAGTGACGCCGGCGAGACGCACCGTTGGCTGGCGCGTTTCAACAGTGCGTGCTTGACCGGCGGACCGCTGTGAAATGAGTTTTAGCATCGCGCGTTTCGGTGCAATATACAGTCAAGTGCAAAATTCCATTTAATCGCTTCTTCTTGGCTTCCTCATTATTCACTCAAATTATATGTATGAGTGAATTATGTGGTTCCCACATAATTCAATACAATTGTGTATAGTCGTCGTCATGGGCACAAACATAATAACAGGATGCTATTTATTTTTTATGGAAAAGAGTGCAACATCAACGTCGTAGAAGATTGCAAATTGGTCCTCCACAAGGTTACTGAGAGGCGCTTTTGTAACATCGTTCTCCGATTTACGAGAAAATAGTTACAGTTTATATAATTATATTCGCCTTTCGTCAAGATCTTTTGACGAATAACTATACAAATTGGAAAGTACTTTACTGTGATCTACTGTGAATCGAATCCCCATATCACCAGCCGAAAAAAGTCTCACAAACATCTTAGCCGAACTTGGTCGTATCGATGAAATCGTTACTTAATTCAATACCCAACTAAGGTAAAACCTACGGAAGAGTAATGATTATAGTGTAGGGACACAATACGCTAAGTAAGCGATTATTATTTCAGTCAGTCAGAATTAGAGTCAGAACTATAGAGAGATGGCCCATAGTGCCTACAATATCAGTCTATGTCCTTATGTATGTGAATATCTATGTGTGTTCCACCGTAGCATCCGAACTGCTTATCCAGTTTTCACAAATGAGATGACAATCGATCCGTCATTATTGCCCGGGTAACATAGGCTACATTTTGGATGCATAAAATAAATATGATGAATGTTACATAAAAACGGTTGGCCTGAAAATTTTTTTGCTTTGATAATGAGTGGGATGTCATATGAAAGGTCTGTATTGGAACGCACCCAATGTTTATTTTAAATGTCAAAGTCAAAATGTGACGTCTGACACTTTTGGCCAAGATCGCCCGTAAGATCCCCACAAGAAGAACATTGTTAATTAGTGAAATATTAGAATTAAGTTTAACTACTAAAATAAAAATATCAAGAGAGACCACGTATTTTATTAACTAGCACAACAATACAAGGTCTGAATAAGTTATATTTAAAAAATGTAAACATTGTTAGCCGTAAATAGCTGCAGAGTTTGCATTAATTGGATAATTTAAACTTTTCAGTAAGAATTTTCTCGTAGTCGGGTATTAGTTTTTTCAACGTATATTATATCTTGTTTAACTGTGCTTGACCACGGACTTGACTGTACGCAACAGTGCGTTCGACCGGCGTCACTATGAAACGCTCACTGACAGCAGAGGAGTTTGGAAAGCGCGCGCTTCGGCAGCGCTGTCCAACGGCGCGCGCTTCACGAACGGCGCGTTTGAACGGCTTGACTATGAAACGGCGGCTACTATTTAGTGTAATTTCACTAGATAGTACAGCGCACAGTAAAGCGATTATCACACTGCCACGCATCACGCTGCATGTTGCGTTTTCTGGATGCATTTTCTGTGTGTTGGACTGTGCGTGTTTTCTATACAAACGGAAATACTTGCAAGCAACGTTAGAACACGCATTCACGCGCTACGCTGCGTAGTGCAGGGCAATGTGAGAATCGCCTAACAGCGCTGTCCAGACGCGTGACTCTGAAACTAGCCTATTCGTAGCAGTTCGTAGCTGTAGGCTATTAGCATTGTGGCAAATATAAAATTAAACAATAATGCTATAAAGCTAGTAGTTGTAAGTGGGTTTTCATAATATACAAGTTCCTAGCGATTATACGTTCTATAGATATCGCTCCATTGTAGCAATAATCTCCCAACAAAGATACGATGTCGCTTTGTTCCTACACGTGTAGCACTTTAGAAGTTATAGACAGGCTTGAAGTTTAATATTTTATCCAGCACTTAAATAAATAAACAATACCTGTAAAATCAAACGTATATAGACATATCTAAAGCAAAAGTTTCTGCAATTTGTTCACAAATGACGTAAACTAAGTACTTATGTCGATTAAGTCACGTAACACGTCAAGTACTTACTATATTTTTCCAGCAGCAGTGGGCTAGCGCCTGTGGGCGTCTGTTAAACTTTTAAAATTTATTGAGAAATTAATTAAAAAGTAAGTTATTAGTTTAATTTTTGTTACGTTTTTTGTAAACAAAATGTTACTGTGTCATTTTAATTAACTAAATTAAAACTGAATCTTTTATTAAAAACAAAAAAAGTCACTTTGAACATGCAGTAATAAGCTTTATATACTTTTCTAGGTATGTTTGAACATGTAGTAAAAAGCTTTACAGACTATCTGACTGCCTCCGTGGTCCTGTGGTCAAGGCGTTTGCCTTGTGATCTGGAGGTCGTGGATTCAAATCCTCCTGAGAAGCTTACTTTGTGAAAAGTTGTTTCCAGTCTGACCAAGCCAAGCCAAGACTTTTTTGTCTTTAGAATAGTCATCGGTCCTATAATAAGCCTTCTCACGAAGTACTTTCTTTACATAAGCTTTGAATTTTCGGTCTGGCATATCAAGGACCAATTCTGGAAATTTATTATAAAAAAGTATACACTTTTCCATAAAAGACTTACTGACTGTTTTCAGCCTGTAATACGGGCTAACTAAGTCATTCTTATTACGTAAACTTCTATCTGTAAAATCATTTACTTTATTGAACATGGAAATATTTTTCCTTACATACATTATATTTTCAAATATGAACTTTGATGCAAAAGTAAGTATACCTATTTCCTTGAATAATTCTCTCAGTGAGTCTCTCGATCCTAAACCGTACAAATAGTCTGAATGTCGGCTGCACTCCCCCATAGAAGTATCCCGTAAGACATTAGACTGTGAAAGTAACTAAAGTACAATTGTCTAGCAGTTGCTACATCTGTCAATTGTCCTTTAACAGCGTAAGCCGAAGAGCTAAGCCTATTAGACAGTTTAGTTATATGAGCGCCCCATTGAAGATTGGAATCTTATATTATTATTTATTCTTATTGTATATATTTTATTCTTGGTGTACAATAAAGTATTACTTACTTACTTAACTTAATGAGCAAGAGGGATACCTAAAAAAATACAATTTTTGGTTATAATTATTGAATTATTAAATTAAAACTGAAAAATAGCAACCGAAATGGCAGACACGTGTTTGAACTGAGACTGGTGACGGTATCGCCACTTTAACCTTATTTCATTACGAGTACGTACTATATCGCACTGCACGCCCTCAAATACCGAAAGGTTGAGGGATACAGCGCCTATTAGTCTCTTTTATAAATTAAAGGCAAACATACGTCATATGTCGATTTCCGGAAAAATAGAATAGGATCACTCCAAGTCTTCCCGTGGATGTCGTGAGATGATCTATGAGACCTCTCCAACCCATCTGGCCAGCGTGGAGTGTGGAGGCAAAATCCTTTGACTGCTCTTGCCAAGTATGTTCTGGTAGTACAGAGAGGGTCGTGCTCCTGAAGTGGAGACTAAAAAATACCTGATGACGATGATGATCATGATGATAAATCATAAAATGGCACGCGCACGCGCAACACAGTGTTCAGACGAGGCAAAACTTGAAAGCAATTATCGCCTGGCAATAATGGTATTGGCGTAAACGCAAGATGCAAGAAATTATTGATATTCAAGACTTGCATGTTGCATTCAATAATTGCATTCAAGTTTTTTAACTATGACATGTGTAAATAGATGCTTACAAAGAGCAATTATTGCGTTTTAATTATTAAACTTAAATGTGCAAGAAAATGTTTGTCGCATTACTGTGGGTCCTAAAAGTTTTAAAATTTTTGGATTAAATTATATGTGGTTTTGTATTATCAAGACGTTTATTTTGAACACTCATAAATTCTCATAAATCTGTCTTCCATTCCAAAATAGATCAAAACTGAAAAATGGCGTATACCGAAGATGTCTCGCAGATGTTTGTCCCGGGGCACAGAGATAAAAGAGATATAAAATTGCACGTTTATCCCAAAAATGTTCCACGCATAAAAACGGATCCTGTTTAATAAATTCCGCTGAGTTGGCAACAAGAGGTTAACAACCGGCGACCACAGTAATGGGGGTCGTTTGAGTTACATTACATTTTTTTCATTATAAAGTTGATGTTGTCCGTCACTCCGTGTTAGCAACAGGGTCTTATGAAATATTTGGCTATGCAATCTTTCCACACTTGTGCAAAAAAAAGTAAAATGTAACAGTTACTTCTCTTTGCGCGCAGGTCGTAAAAGCTGATTGAGGGAATAAGCGATAAACTGAATGATGGCGATGCGGCTAATCACCAGTCACTACTCTTATTCCCTTTTCCGGATGAACCCTGTCTTTGAGTGTTCTAGACCTATCTCACTTAATCTTTAGGTCTTAAAAATCAAGACTCTGTTTACTCTGTGAGGGATAAAAATGTGATTAGTGCCTTAGCCCAGCAGTGGGACATGCATGACTAAAAAAAATACCTATGTTTTTATGTAATCGTTGATTAGAAATGTAGAATAAGTAATTAAAAAGATCAAATGATGTCTCGTTAAGAAAAGCTTACAGTAAAAATACATTTACTTTATCCGATTGGATCGATTCGGAGCTGGTGGTAGGTAAAAGTAAAATATAAGCGTAATACGTCATATTAGGAGAAACACGACTAAATAGTAGAAATTATACGCTGGTGTGAGATTAAAAAAAAAATAGATTGTAAATGAAAAAAACATGCAGGGATAGCATTCCTAATTTAAACTACGATTCTACTTTTGCTAATAATATTAATTTTAATCATATTATCTCAAGTGCGCTACCAAACTTAGCCTGCTTTGGGCGCAGTCCAAGCACCCGGAATTAGACGCGTTGTATAATATCAGTTTTATCATCATTGCATCACATGATGTATACCTATGATATGAACGTACGTAGTAGCTAAAATGCGATGATGGTGCTCATAAATAATAACATATTACCTAATATGTTATTATTTACGAGCACCATATCGGTTTACAATGCTATGTCTTCGAATATAATGACGAATAAATTGTATACAACCTTAGTAGTAATACACTTGGCTTGTTGATTTTCTTCTCATCTCTACTCGCATGCAGCTGTACCGCTTCGGAGCTCAGAGTGCACTTAGAAAGATAGATAGATAAAACGTTTATTTGTAGCTATAGTCACACACATACAGAAAATACACAATATAAGAACATAATACAAAACATAAGAAGACACGGAATCATATATCAATATATTTGTATCTGTGTGCTACAGCAATCCAAAAAGGTCATAGCTCAGCGCTTAGTGCTACTCAGAGAGTAGCTCACTGATTTTCAGCTACGGCATGTCACTTTCCGACTATATCTCCTCCAAATAATATGGATGTTAATGATCACCCAAGGAATCTAAGGACCTTGTGAAAAAGGGAATAATTGAATTTAAAAAACTAGAGACTTTATTTGCTTCTAGAGTTTCTTAAATATTTCCAAAGTTCTTCAGTATGTGTTCACCAAGTTAATAAAGGACCAATAGGTAGTAAAGGCTTTTAAATAAAAAAAAGGTCGAAATCGGTTTACTATTGGTGAAGATATCGCGTAACATATACATAATTTTAAAAAAAAACTTTGAAATTGATAACCTCCTCCTTTTTTTGAAGTCGGTTAAATGGAACGGTCGGTCTTAAGCATCAGCCGACTGGGCACGTCTTGGGTCGCACTTTGTTATCTAAGGAGATACACCGTTCCGCTACTGCTCGGGTTATATCTCCTATAACTATACCATTAGCTAGCTGTTATTTTCAACTGATTATATCTCTTCCATATTAGTGAGGCCCGAGCACACTTCTCAACTAAGCAGCCGTGTTCATCAATGATTTAGGCCATTTTCTACTAGCAGGACTATTCAAACAAGGGACATTGTTCCAATTAACTATATCAAAATAATACAAAATACTGATATACGAATACTGACAGTGGCTGATGGCCGATGGGGCAGAAAGGTTCTCGAATGGCGGCTACGTACCGGCAAACGCAGCGTAGGACACTCACCTACTAAGTGCAGCAAGGTTGCAGAAAAACGCTGGATGCAGGCCGCTTCCGATCGGTCTGTCTATTCCGAAGGCCTATGTCCAGCAGTGGACTTCCTGCGGCTGATATGATGATGATGAATACGAAACATGTTTTATTCAACTGACATAAGTCATGGCTTGGATGAACCTATCTGTAAGTTGTAAAATGGCGCCATAACTACAGTAATCGACACCTCACAACAACGCACATTGATGGACCAATAACAATAAAAATAATTTCAAGAAAAGCTAAGTGCTTACGAGAAATGTTTACTCTGTCCTTGGACTAGATTTTTGAAAACCAGTTTGTAATTTCGATCACCATGTCAGCAGCTGGTGAAGATCGTTTTGTTCCCAATCAATCTTCTGTTTTAACCAACAATCCCATTTACATTACACAATTCCCAAGAACAATGTCCCTGACAATTACCAAACACTTTTTGTTGTAGAATTGATTGCTATGCTCCAATGGCATCGTTGTTATTTTATTAGCTATTTTATTCCCGTCGTAACAAAATGAAATATAAATATGAAATTCATGATGGCAATGAAGCAGATGAATATTCCCCTTTATACTTAACCCACTTAGTTCTTATTATATTACTTGTACCATTTTCCTAAGAACTCATTGAAGCGTTTATTCCTACTTGACTTACTTTTCAAATAATTTTATCGAACAAGTCAACGTAGAGTTGAAGATTGGGTCCTTATATGGCCGTGTAATAATTTCAAACAGAATAATTCGGTCACGCATGTTCAAGAATTGGTCAGCTGCCGCTGGATGCAGATAGAGCGAGATCAACGCTCCCATTGTGTCGGCCATACGGTGACAGCGAGAATTGAGCTTTGGATTCCTTCGGTATTTTTGCATATAACCCGAGGAAGGCGGGCAGAGCGAAGTCAGATACGTCGTATATATAGGACGGTACGGCTGCGCAGCGACCAGTCGCTCGTAAACGCTCTACGCAGAACCACGTTTCAAGCGTCAATAAAATAAAATTTATCATCATTTATCTAAATAATTTTTAATACAGTTCTAAAGGACTTGTGTTGTGACTGTTATTGACTTTCAAGTGATTGTTACCTGTGGACCAGCAAAAGCTCCAGTAACCAACGCACCGGCTTTCCGCGAAACAGGTGAGTTTCATCCCATTTTGTTTACACTTTTAGATCGAACAATCTTATTTTTATCTTACTTTTGCATAACTAATTTAAAGTACTAGCCTTCATTAATCAAGGTATTGCATGAATCAATAACTGAGTAATGAATGAATATGCACGCAACGTTGCAATTCTGGGAACGTTGGATCGATGGTACCTCGAAATAGAGCCTGTTGTTGTCCATTCAGAAACAGAAAACGTACATGTTTGTCCGTAAATTCTGAATATATTTATTCTTCTTTTTGAGATAAAACTGAAGAACGACTTTAATTTATCTATTTTCACAGGCATGTACTTGCATCCCATTTAGTTACATTTTAATAACTGGTATGTTTAAAACAGGAAAATTTTGTGAATTCTAACTGAAATATTAAAAATTGTCGTAGATAATATAGTATAACTATCTGCATTATTTATTCATTATTAAAAACAATATTAAGTACTTATATAAAATTGTAATACATATAATACCATTTTTCAAAATTGTGTAAAGATCTTATTAATAAGCTCACGAAGCAGTAATTCAGACATATTCCGTCAATCAGCTTTACCAATTTTTTGCTCGCTGTTCATAAAATTTTCATTGTTTCATTTGAAAGCTCGTAAGCTCCCGCCCACGGCTCCGGTAAACGCGAATTTCATCAATACGAGACGAACATTAAAAAAGGGCTCGCAATATTAAAGTAATAGGACTTCAGTCTTGTTTTTGTATGCATCTGTACCAACACTATTACTACCTGGAGCTTAATTATGGGAGCTTACTTGTTTAGTAAAAGTATATAAAAGAAGAAACTGATTGGCTGACATATATAGATAGTGACTGATTGATCAACGCAAAGCTGAAACCGCAGGGTCTAGAAGCATGAAATTTTGCACTAACGTTCCTTGAATACCGTAAAACCATTTGCAAATTCATCCCCTAAGGGGTTGAAATGAGGGTTGAAAGTTTGTATGAAACTAGGTCATTTTGAAGTTACAATTGTTCAATAGACATGTGAGCTCACGGTTCAAAAAAAAGTTTAATGTATAACTATTTTCAACAAAATCGTTTTCTGAGGGGTTAAAATAGGGGTCATGAAAGTTTGTATGAAAAGTAGTCAATTTTAAAGTTATAAATGTAATGAAATTACTTATGAGCTAATGATTAAAAAAAAGTTTACTGTATCACTATTTTAAACAAGCTCCTTTTCTAAGAGGGTAAAATAGGGGATGAAAGTTTGTATGTAAGTTAGGTACACGTAGTAAGTTCAAAAAAAAGTAATACAGTATACTTTTATTCCTTACCATGGATCATTGGATCTGCAGGAATCGACTTGCAGCAGGACTGTTTTTCATAATTATCATTGAATTGAGACCTATTAGAAGTTGCGAAATAAATAAATTCTATGTATAGAAAAAAATAACGAATTTAAGAAGGAAATAAATAATAAATAGGTATTTTTTTTCTTAGGAGTGATTTTTTTAAATTTCAAAATTATTTTTTAGTAAGTAGAGAGAGATCTTGACTGATTGGTTCACAACGATGTATGTCTGACCGACATCAGACATCGTAAAGAATACGTTCACGTGGACGAAGTCACGGGCAAAAGCTAGTAAGCAAATACAATTTAGGTAAAGTAAATACTTTTAATCATCGCGAATATAAAAACAACTTTAATCTAAATCTTACAATATTTTTAGCTAAGAAAATACAAATAAATTAACTTTGATGAATATAAAGATGTTTTATCTTGTCTTGTTCTGTACAAGACAAGATAAAACTTCTTTATCGCAGTAATTATAAGAACAATTCATAAGTAAACTTACAATATAAGAAGGTAAAAAAGATTATCACTAAAGCAATTTCTTCTGCTTTAATACAGACCGATACATTATCACTTTTTTAGGGTACCGTACCCGATGAGTGCAAACGGGACCCTATTTCTGAGACTTCGCTGTCTGTCCGTCTGTCCGTCTGTCCGTCTGTCCGTCTGTCCGTCTGTCCGTCTGTCCGTCTGTCCGTCTGTCCGTCTGTCCGTCTGTCACAGGGCTCTATCTCTTGAACCGTAATAGCTAGACACTTAAAATTTTCACAGATTATGTATTGCTATAGCCGCTATAACAACAAATACTAAAAATAAGATAATGTTAAAAATTAAAACGTGTTATTTAGCGTTTTTAACTTGATCTTTATAATGGCATTAACTAGATACTTGAAATTTACACAAATTATCTATTACTATGGCTACTATAACACCAAATACTAAAAATAAGATAAAGTTAAAAATTAAAGGGGTTCGTCATACAAGAAACGTTTTCTCCAGCGTTTTAAAACATTTTATGGAGGTACGGAACCCTTCATGTACGAGTTCGACTCGCACTTGCCCGTTTTTATCCCTAATTGAGAAGACAGAACATGTTGGGTCTTGCAGCTTTTAATAGACTGAGCCCAGGGCCGCAAGACACAAGGGGCACTTTTAGCGTGATGATGGACAGGAAGATAGAAAATTTACTAGCTGCATCGCCTATTGATATGATTCGCATTTTCGCGCATTCCCTCGATCGGCTTTTACGAACTGCGCGAAGAGAAAAGCAGCTGGCACATTCTAAGATTTTTCTTTCCTCCAGACTAGCATGAAAGAATTAATTTACTTTAATTCAATACTGAAATAATATGAAAAGATCAATAAGCATCTATATTCTTCCTTCTACAAAAATACCAAAGTCTACACTAACCAGTAGTCCAAACTAAAACGAAGGTTTTTGCAACGTTATCGCGTCACGCTAACAGACAGATTTGATGGAGTAAAAACAATATTTACATTTTGGAGCCGAGTGCGAAGAAATCCAGGTGCTGGAATAGCTAATTATTAATTTTCGGCAAAAATACCTGTTATTATATGCTTTGAACACGTCAAAAAGTTTATTTATAAAGTCAATCATTTAGACATTGGGTTATCAGCAAAGAAAAATTGAAAAAGAAATGAAATCTAGTTCTAACTCTACACTAAAATTTAAGATCAAAAGTAAAAACACAGTATTATAGTAGTAGCAGCACTGTGTGGTTTTCGGCAGAGTAGAATAGGACTACTCCAAGTCTTCCCGTGGATATCGCAGAAGGCGACTTAAGAAATACAAGCTAAACTAAACTTCAATGAGACCTCAACAACGCATCTGGCCAGCGTGGAGAGTGTAGGCCAAATCCTCTGACTGCTCTGGCCAATATATGGCTCTGGTAGTACAGAGAGGGTCGTATTCCTGCAGAGGAGACTAAAAAAAGATCTGATGATGATAGTCGTAGTTAGAATAATTAATTGAAATTTAGTTTTTGCAATTTAGATTTTATATAAATATTTTTATTGTTTTCATGAATAGCTTAAATAATAAATAAACGGGCAACTGCGAGTCGGACTCGTACATAAAGGGTTCCGTACCACCGTACAATGTTTTAAAACGCTGAAGAAACACGTTTCTTGTATGATAACCCCCTTTAATTATTAACTTTATCTTATTTTTAGTATTTGTTGTTATAGTGATCATAGTAATACATAATTGATACAAAAATTCAGGTGTCCAGCTATTACGGTTCAAGAGATAGAGCCCTGTGAAAGATGGACAGACGGACAGACAGACAGACGGACAGACGGACAGATAGCGGAGACACAGTAATAGGGTCCGTTGGCACCCTTCGGGTACGGAACCCTAAAAAGCAAACAAGAGTTTTATATTCATTGAAATATTTGATTTTACAGTTTTATTAAAAATAATATAAATAATAAAACATTTTATGGCATTTTTCTGTTTCGCTGTACCACTCGATGTTTTTCATTTTATTGACCATTTATCCAATAACTCTCAGAGTATATTTACGTAAAATGGCGGCCATATACAACGTGTTAAAATGAACTAACGCAAAACCTCTCAGATAGTACCTCAGCCCATGAAACTGAACAACTTCGGTTTTACAACATTCCCAAAATGCTAAAAATAAAATTCGGATTTTTATACAAATTGACTCAATCAGCTGATCAGTTTGTATAAAAATGCAAATTTTTTTTGGGTTTCGTGAAAGTTGTAGAACCAAAGGTGTTCAGTTTTATGGGCTGAGGTACCATCTGAGAGGTTTTGCGTTAGTTCATTACACGTAGTATAAAACAAACAAATAAGATAAAAATCTAGAAATACTTGTTTGATTTTTTTTTATACGGATACGAAAATTAATATTCAAAATATAAGAAAACATAATAATAACTCTATAACTCTTGGTAATAATTTTTTTTCTGAAATCTATCATATTATTTAATTTTACAACAAGTAAACCTCTTTCTAGGGCTATGGCATCGTTCGGTCTAAAACCAATGACAGACCTATACCTGAAGATCAACTGAAATCCATATCCACGTTCCGGATTTAAAACACTGAAATTACAAGTCAGTATAGTCGAGTATTCAAAAAAGACCTTCTTTCAGTACGAGAATATATACATACATACTTAATTCCATCAGATCACAATTACATCGGTGTAATAATAATTGTATTCCAATACAATTACAATAATTGTGTAATTACTGCTTCCGACGGTTCCGCTTAGCGACGGTAAGTGATAATGATAATGTTTAGAGATCACGTTCCACTACGGATCATTAAGCCGACATTGTCCACGATCTACATAATTTTGCTAATGAAAACCACGCTCTTATTCTAATAGAAACTGCTAAATTGTAAAGGAATATTCCGATATTTATTCTTAGTAAACGTATAATTGCTAATACGATGTACACAATTTTAGTTTATGAAAACCACGGTCTTATTCGATTTTAAAATTCACTGCAAAATTGTTAAGGAATATCGGGTTAAAGCGTATACTTCATTTCTACTAAGAAACATTTTTCGTAATTTAGATTAACGAAAACCACGGGTTTATTAAAATAAAATAAAAACTTCCTGCAAAAGTACAAAAGGAATGTGGGGTAAAATCGTATAATTGCTATTTACAACGGTTCCGCTTAGTAACGATTATTGAAAATGGCGAACACGTTTCGCGGCGGAATTCTCCGCGATCGTAACGTCCGATGAGTAGCCGACATTATCCACTCGAGGACCAATTGCGATTCAATTTACATAATTGGGCTTTATGAAAAACACACGGCTAATCGGATATTACGTCTACCAACCTAATTATTCTATTACAGCCATGTCTGCAACAATTGTAGGGGGATGTCAGGTAATAAGAAGGACTGTGTCATCATCATCATCAGTCTTTTTAAGTCTCCACTGCAGGAGCACGACCCTCTCGGTACTACCAGAGCCATATATTAGCCAGAGCAGTCAGAGGATTAGGCCTACACTCCCCACGCTGGCCAGACGGGTTAGAGAAGTCTCACTGATGTTTATAGGCTTTGTTCAGCTTGTGTTTCCTAAGTTCCCTTCTACGACATCCACGAAAAGACTTAAAGTGGTACTATTCTACTCTGCTGGGCCACACGGCGTACCAATAAGAAAGACTATGTGAGTGGTATTATTTGAATTTGTAAGAATGCTAAAAGTATTTAAATCAAGTAAAACATTAACTGCTGAAAGGCACGATAGTGATTACAAATCAGACCACGACATAACTTTGGTAGATTATGTTAGTATGTTAGCTTGATGTTAGCCCACTCCATGTAATAATTATCAAAGCACGCACCGTGTGAGCTTTCAGGTACGTCTATTTAGTGTTAATATTTCTCAAATTACTAAGTATACTCATATGAAAACGTAGTTGAATTTTTTTTGTCTACCTTTACATGAACATGAAATACCTTTCAACATAAGGAGCATTGTTGTATCCAACCCGCTGGCTGATTGCTTGGCACGTGGCCAACGCACGCCTTCTTAGCATGGAGGTTTTTGCTACGTTTTCCTTCATTCACAAATGAGTCACTCCGTCGCACGAAGCTTTGAGTAACATTGGTAAAGCAAGCCAAAGTTGCTTTCCAACACATAGATACTACGAGTAGTGTTGCGTAACAAACCACGTACCAACAAAGAATTACGTGGGTGCTAAAATCGATTCCACTTAAAATAAAACCGTTTGTAAATTCATTGAGGCCACCGCAAATAGCTTTGCGTTAATTAAGTGACTTACAAGCTTTGCCCATAGCGAGTAAATTTGGAAAATCCCGGATTGTACATGTGGAGTAAAGGCCATTTGTTTTCATCGCCTTTAAAGTGAGAATAAACGATCTACTGCCCTTTGTTAATAAACCTTTGGGAGATTTCCAGGCTATTTAAATGAAATAAACTTGTGTTTAAAAGAAGTATTTAATGTTTCATTAACAATTTGGAGGGTGCTAACTTTTAGCATAAAAGAGTTTGTATTGTGTACGAAATTATATGTAACTAGTTTTTGGGACCACTTTGGCATGTTTGCGGTAAAAAATTTATTTATAGCCTCTTTGTGTAAGTAAAGCTTTTTAGATAGAAAAGGTTTTACAACAAGAGCCCTGAGAATTAAGTTTGGAATACCAAAAAGTGAATAGAGCTTGACTTTCTTTATTGACTCTGAGCTACCTACTCGTAATAAAATAGGGAGTGTTGTGGCTTAGAGGCTTGTGGAATTTGTTACATTAACGCGTGTAATGTACAGCTGAGTGCGGGCTGAAACTAAATGCCTGCTAAAGGCACTTTATCTTCAATTTATCTGTACTTCGGAAAGCACTGTCCAGGTTTTTTTAAGCACACTTGTTAATCAGTTAGAAAATATTATTATTATTCTAGAATTTTAATCCTTTCTGGCTCTTATTTTTGTTGTAAGAATTCCAAATATACAGTAAAACCGTGGCCATCGCGAATGCCTCGAACATTCAGACGGCCACGGCCAGCCCACTGCCAGCGAGTCCATTGCTCCTCCTTGCCAACTATGCCGACACACTGACGTCCATTAAACCTGTGGAATGTGAGATTTCTGAATTATTGGCCCCTCCGCGGCGTCATTCGCGACCATTTGTCTTTTTCATCAAACATTCCATATGATGTAACGCTCTTAAAAATTCGCTATACCTATTATGCATATTACATTAAATAAGACTGCAGCAACGGGTATATAAGCTTACATTAATTACACACAAGACCTACTAAATATACTTAGGCTTAGGGATGCGTGCATTATGAAATGACATATTATTTATACTAAAAGTTAAAAATAGCAGTCCGCCCTCACTATGTCTGTTTAACCTTTTGCGAAACCATCAAAATGGCAATACACAAAACAAAGAGCTTATTTAGTTCTTTATTCTGTTTGATAAAAGCCATGGTAAAAGGAGGAAAATAAACAATAAGGCTTTATTATATTGTAGATGATAATGTCATTTAGAAAATAAAAGGCTGCAAGAAAACGTAGCTATAAGAATTTTAACGTACCATTAAAAAAATGTCTGATATTTAACTTCCCATCTGGGCACAGGCCTCTTCTTCTTTTTCCATCTTTATCATCAGATTAGACAGCTGCCATTCTGTTATAAAAATAAAAATATTACATGTTTTTAGAAGTATTTTTAGAAGCGACCTAACTAACAACAGTTAGCTGTAATTATAGGTAAGGTAGGCATTCGTATAGTAAATATACGCCGGCGATCGGAAAATTTCAGTTATCGGGTTTTCACGTTTTTAGCTGCTAAATATATTTTTAATTGTTTGTTTACAAAATATAAAGTCGACACCATAAGCCATTTCATATAGTTTAGTTTTCTGTGTGACGTGCGACGCATTTTTTGGCAAGTGACATAATTTATATCCGATATAGGAAGGTAAATACGTACCTATGTAAATACCCGTATTTTAAATTAAGGTTTTCATATAGCAACCAACTAACAAATTTTAATGAACAATCCAAATATACCTTATTATAAAACAGTATTTATAGACACAATTTTGATAATGTAGCGGGGAAGGCATAGTTTCAGAATACCTAAATATTTGATTTTTCAATTCTTTCCTTACGTTCACACATCTTCAAATTCCCATAAAGCAAGTAATATTGAAATCTGTTATCAAATGAAGAGTATTCAAGGATCAAATTTTGTTACTCATATGCTTTATATCTTCGCATATCGATAAAATAGGGCGAACACAAAATTCCTCTTTTGAAGACAGGAAGGAATTTATCCAGCTCGGCATGTGCTTTCAAAACTCGATGTACGAGTAGTTAAACATTGTTTCAGTCAGGCATCTACGTTGTTGTCATACTCTTTATAGGAACCCTTACACCGTTGCATCTCCGAATTTGTAAAATAACTGATTTTAGAATGCAGGATTGAGAGATCCGCTACTGTGTAAGCGATTCGTACAGATGTACCAATATACTAATACCGATTTAATTAACTATCTATGAATATTATTAATTATATACTACACTTATACAACGTATCCCCAGTTAAACCTAGCCTTGGTACTACAGAGCCTGGGATTAACTCTCAATTATGATCATAAAGTTTATTTTATTAAAACGCAAAAAAATATTTCATACTCGCGTACAAATTTTTGATCAGCGTACGCAATTTTACATGTTATTTTTATTTTACAACAGGCCGAATAATAAGCATCATAAATTAGCATGAGAGATTTATATTCATTGTTAATATAGGCGAAGGACGACAGCGTAAAAACGACTTTGATCCGGGTGTGCACTTGAAAATTCTCATTACCCTAATTTTAATTTTATATTCAACAACATCGTCATGATGGTGTTACTGGCTCATCTGCGATCTAGAGGCTCCTGGAGCTCCTGGTTTAATGTCTAGCGTGGGCGGGCACACAGTAAAACTCATTTTCACAGATAGTGCTACTTCTAGACATTTCTTATGTACTACTCAACTGGGAAAACACAACACATTGTCAATCAATATATCCTTCTAATGTCATCTTTATTTAGTATGAGGCATGCTTTTCTCTATCGAGTTGTAAATCTGTATATAAACGAAAGTTTATAGAAGTACCTACATACCCACTAAGTGTAAAGTATTATTTTTAAAAATCTCATATGATTCATCGGCAGTTGTGCAACTTTCATAACTGGGTTAAAGTTTATTGTTAGGTGTAAATAGGTCAAGTTTACAACAAATACCGACACCGACTGAAGGGTATTGGCTGTTAAAAACGCATTTGACATTCTTCACATTCTATTGACGAGTATTACACGCTGAGTTGAACGCGTTGACAGGATGTCATCTTTAATGTGAGCTTTTTTTTACCTTCTCGTTGATTTTGTTCTAGATAACATGCCACAACATTTTTTAAAGTATTTTCACAATTGTTTAGCAGTTAAGCTATTGGTATACTGGTATATAGTTAAACAACATAGTTCCGAAATGGGTAATAGCGAAATCACGCTCTATATAATACACATACGAAAATATCGAATATTCAATTTAAATGAAAATAAAGCCCACATGAAACAAAAACGTGAAAAACATACTTACGAGTATACGGAAGATCAACAGAGCTTCTGAAAACAAAACGGTTTCTCTCACGCACGTTTTCGTAGCCCCAAACCAAACGGATGAACTGATTTTAAGGCCATACTTGAATTTTCCAGGGTCCAGTGCTGCCTACTTTTCTTTGCACATTTGCCAAAAGTGGCAGTTTTTCGCAATTCAGAAAAGCTTCACATTTTCACTTTAAACTATAAACAGTCGTTCATAAAATAGTTTGAAGGGTTCTAGGGCTTGGTAGAAACAAAATTTTAAATGATGTCACCGTTTCCTTTGAAATGATTTATTTCAAATGGGTACCCCCATTTGGACCCCGGAAAACTCAAGTATTTGGTTATTTCTTTTTTTGTTTGAAAGGTCATCGAGTGTTATATTTAAGCTATTCTTGCTTTGATATTGAAGGAGTTTATGTGGAGAGTAGATGTTTAGGTAGCAGTGTTTCGTAACACTAATATAAACTACGGAGGTTAACACCTCGATTCAGTGCGTTTGGTATCAACATCCGATGTTCCAGCTAAGGTCGCTGCGATATTTGTAAACGATTGAAATAATGAACCTTCAGATTTCATTCATGAGAGTAATTTGGCTAAAAGTGAATGTAGAATAAACGTACGTCTAGGTCTGGGCTAGGATTTCCTAAAGAATATTAGTGATTCATTATTTATTTATTTAAAACTTTATTAAGTCATCAAAAGCTACAATATGTGGTCTACCTATTGTAGACTTATTGCTAAAACATTCTCTCACTGTCAACCTTTAGGAAACTTAAACAGACAGCAAAGTTGGCGTCAAAATATTAGATAAAATATAGTATAGTAGTTTCCTGTACAGGAAATACATATTATATATTAATACATAACATATAAATGACTTTCGCGGTGGAATTCATTAGTTTATTTTATTCCCGAGAGCTTTAAAAGATACTTTTTGATAATAAGAGTTGTAGATTTATGGCACAAAGTTTGTTTTACCCGCAATAAGTACTTAAATGTTAAACAGCAATGAAACGTAGTTTGAAATGCGCAAAATACAACTTTTAATGTACTCCTTATTCATAATAAACTTGGTAGGAATCTTAATTTATCTAATAAATAAAAGAAAACTTAATCAAAGAAGTATTCAAACAGCAATTAAGGAAGTCTAGCGACTTCACGACAAACGATGGCTTATTCTAGATCGATGACACCGGAGCTATCGGCCCCGCTACATTATAAATAAACTTGTAAACAATTATTACTCGTCAATTCTCCAAATACTTAATTGAAGACGTCTGTTAATCTTTGAAACAATAAATTAAATAATACCGATGTTAACGAAGAAAAAGCAAATTTATAAAAAAAAGAACCTCTTTTATACAAAGCTAAGATGAACACCGTTTGTTATATTCGTCAACAGCCACTATTCTGGATCGCAGAAGCTCTTTGAACGAATTTGTCAAAACAATAAGTGATGGAGCCTAGAATAGGAATAAGAAAAACAAAAAACTTTTCCTCTGCGCCATTATCAAAAAAACTGCTTTTATACGAGTCATACTCGTATTTCAAAGTTTCAGTACACAACGTGGCATGTTATTACTAGATATTATCCTACTTACCACAATCACGAAAATGGGAACAGAAAACCTATAATTTCAGGCGCGAAACGAGGTATTCATATTCTAAAACCCGTTCAGTAGGTTTATTATCGGAGGCTTATTATTGTTTAAAGATGAGAGTTTACAATTCTCGGTAACACGCCGTAACAAAAGCATTTTACTTGCCTGGCATTCTTAAAACACTTTGTTAAATTATGCTTGGTCAGTTCCGCGGAATTCAAACTAAGCCTTCCAAGAAGGAAATGAAGGACGCAGTTATTTATCACCTTCCTTCACTGCCAGTGTCATGACGTCACCAAGGCCTAGGCCTTGTCCGCCGACCTTCGAGCCTCCAGTGGGGAATTATTACTCGTGACTCGCCGATTTACGTCAAGGTCTTGTCCTCTAACTGAGCCTTAGGGAGTAAGGAAGGCCTTGGAAAATGTGTCAATTTCGTGTGCGCAAATGAGTTTAGAAATTTTCTAGCAAGGGATTTACTGCTTCAAAGTGATACTTTACTCATACCGACATCACCTTGATTATTATCCACGATACCGAGAATTTTTGAAGCAATTTTGAGAGAAGTTTTGAAGTAAAATTACTTAAACAAATATGACTTCTTTCCTACGCCCCGGTGGCATAGCCTTATAACGTGTGCTTATTTGCTTTAGGTACTCGTATATATCTCTCACCCACCACATTGTCACTTACCACAAAAAAAAACAGATACACTTCATGCAATGGTCACCCTAGACTTAGTGAATCTGATCGAAGTCTCAGATCACACAGACTGTGCAGACTTTCGACAAACAAACAAAAAACATTCTCAGCCGTAGAAGTACATAAAGACACACAATGTCGCTCTTTGCAAGTTCACGTCCTACCACCGAATAGGTACTGACGTACAGAAGTCTCGCTCAGCAAAGAAATTCAAAGAAATATCTACTCAATATGATTAGCGATATGGTTTAATTTAGCTCACATTAGACATCCACTGCAGGCCAATTGCATCTTATTACTCCGAACAAACGATTCGTTTATCTGAATTTACCACTAGGAGTTGTCGCCGTGCTCTTAGTAATATTGTAGGTATATTTTCGATACCTAAACGGGGAATGACATGGGCCTGGTTCTACGGTCTACAAGGCTACAAGGAACGTCTGTAGCTGCTCCGTAGAATAGCTACGAAATTTCATGAGTTCAGAAATGCTTCAGAAAGCTGAGCTTTACACGAGGTTAAAACAATCCTTTTCAAAACCATACGATTACTGTGTATCTGTATCTAAGTTTTTCAGAAAAATTGCAATCAGCACTTCCACATTTCACGTAGAAATATCCCAATCCCAACTAATATTATAAATGCGAATGTGAGTTTGTATATTTGTTTGTTTGTTTGTTACCTCTTCACGCTTTATCTACTGAACCAATCTTCTTGAAAATTCGCATGCACATAGTTAGGAATACAGAGAAGGACATAGAGACCTTTCATCCAAAAAAATGGAAAAATGTAATGTTCCCGTGAGATACGCGAGCGAAGCCGCGGGCGAAAGCTAGTAGTTTATAAATATTGATTGATGTACATTATTGATAATAGTCATAATTTCGCAAAGGCAAACTGGTAGATAATGCATTAGCGTTAAGTTTGATCTATGGCAATCAATCAATATATTTGATTGATTACCATTTTTGTGCCATAAACTTAAGAAAATAAAATAATAGTTATCGGACTTATCGGTTACCCCGCTGTACTCTCCACAGTTTCGCTACCTCGCCCACACTAACCCCGGCTCCCACTAAGAGTCTGCTAACTTGCACCGCCACTCAACTCCCGCCCACGAGCTCTCTAACCTTTCCCCATTTGCCAGCAAATTGCCTAATTTATTTCCGTGATTATACCTTATAGTCCTGATGATAAACTTAATATTATACAAGTAAAACGACTTACTTATTGAGTCTTGCATACTTTGTACAAATTTATTTAGAAGGTATAAATATTTTTATATGCATTTAAGTCTATTTATGTTTATAATTTATGTTGTTTTAGGCTAGACAAACTATACTATTCTTGTAAATTATTTTATGTCCAATAAATAATATTTTTAGAAGTAAATACAGATATCGATATTTACTCGTGCTTTTAACAATGACAACACAGGAAAAATATGTTGACCTAATCTAAAGTACATTATTTATGGTCTTCCTGTAACGACATAATCTACTTTTTATGAGGAAAATCACAACCCTTGTATTAAAAAGAGAGTAACATAATCGAATTTCGAAATAAATACAATCCTTAAATAGTAATTTATTTCGCTCCACTATTCAATATGTACTTACGTCACGACGCCCCATTTATGTAAAAAACTTTTATATCGACAACTTTGTGACTCATTTCGCAAAAGAAAATCGAAATAATAATCTGCGAATAATTTATAAAATAAATTAAACAAAAGTGTGTCATCTTAGAATTTATCTGGCCCAAACTTTACCGAGCAGGCCGCCACGTCTGGCATAACTTTGACATTTATAGGGATACATTACGTGGGCGAATTACGTTAGAACCAGACTAGACGGGTGAATGCTTTCAACCGCATTTCATTACGTTTCTCCAGTTTTTTATACCTATTCTTTATAATAAGAAATGTCTTTGCTAATTAAACTATTTCACTGCTAACACACTTTACAACATAAAAATTTTAAATGACCTCTTTATAACATAGAAAGAACTAAAATAACCTCAATGTGTTTTACAAAACCCTATTGTAAGAGCCCATAAGTAAACAAAGTTATTTTCAGGGAAAAATACGCAGCGTAACGTAATGGGCCAAATCGGGGTAGAGGTTTTGTGTCTGACATTGTCTGACATTGTTGTGTATGCATCAACAAGCATAACGAGTCCTCACTTGAGGCACGTTGGAGTTACTCTAGGCCACGTGAGAACCGGCCACATGCTGTGTTCAAAAATTATTTTAGTTTACTTTGCCCGTACACAATCTTCATATAAACACCGCTCACTATTTTGTGACGTTATATCTAAAATTTTCTCATGGGTTTGCCAATGTATTGCATCTGCTACGTGAATATTGTTGTTGACTTCAGGCACCTACATAAGTTTCTTAAAAAACTTGAAAGAATGAAAAGTTTTCGTGTAATAATTCTATTGAATAAGAAGTGGTTTGAATTCAACTTTTTATTTCTAGATGTTCGAAACTATAGAAAATGTCGTGAAGTTATGGCAATACAGTTTTTACTTTATTTTTTATTTAACTTAATTACAAAAATGTAGTAGGCAGACTTACGGCCTTTTTTACCAATCAACCTACATTTGGACTTTCAAATTAACTGTAAATTTGACCATTATTTTATTTTATTTTTATTTTTTTATTAAACATGTACTTAAAACATATTGTATTCAAGGATATTTTTCTTTTGTATACATTCACAGACATATAGTTTTTGTGAATTTCGTGAATTTACCATTGCAAGAAAATGCGCTCATTAACTTCAAAAGTGGATTCACTTATCCCATTAGATCCAGGAAATGAATTATAGCGATCATTGGAGTACGAACGTCACTTGAAAACTTTTCACGGCGTTATTTTTGGAAGAATTCGTCGCGACGCGAGGCGCGCCCGAGCAGTGTTATCGTTGGCGCCAAACATAAATAAAGTCAATCGCCGTTGTCACCGTACTGCCGAGACGCACTTTTTTTTTAAAGCAGCCGTTCAAGAGCGAACAGTATGCCAACTTTTAATGATTCAAATTGAAACACCAGAATCTTTAAATAAACGAAACATTGAAAGGATTTTAAAATATCGCCACGAGTTTCATAAAATAACCACAGATGTTATTATTAGTCCTGGCATTTAAATTTTGCTGTTTCGCGATTTCTGAGTTGGTTCCTTAGCGATAGATGTTGAACATAAAATAATTTAAAAAATTTTGCCCTATATACTGTAGATACGTCTAAAAAAGTCAGACCTCACTTCTCGTAGTTAATAGACATGTATAAGTATTACTTACCTCTCGTACATATTAAAGTAATACTAATAACCCGGCTTAAATAAACCTAGAACAAGATAACAATTTATTAGAGGTCGTATACAGTACACTTATTACTAGGTTATGAAATGCCGATAGTAATATATTAAGCGCTGAATTAGCCTCCTGTTTTATGATCAAGTTTATCTATCAACTTTTCTTATCAACATATTATCAGTTTATTAAGAAAACTTGTCTAAAAACATTATGATTTCATACGCATAGGTACTATATTTTCTTTTTTCTTTTACGAGACTACGACAACAATATTTTAGCAAATCATAACCACCTAATGACAACTAATACGTTGAAGCGGTTGCGTCATAAAATAAATATATAAAATGCCGAAATCGCTGAATGAAACGTTTAAATGCGAAAAAGTGACATAAAGTTATGATATAAATGCCTATAAACTTTTCATGAATTGGCTTTTACGTAGATTTTAATATAAAAAATCTTGTTTACAATCACAAACACGTGATATTTGATCTTATTATGTACGTCCTGAAAAAAACATAAACAGAAAATAGGAAGTAATCTAATATTCCACGTCATCTTTTAAGGAAAATTTCGAAAACTCTTGCGAAGGGGCAAAGAGTTGCGTATTTTTTCTGTTTGTGTCGTAGTTACGAATGCAAACAACAGCTTGTTTACGTTGGAGCGACACCTGTTATGTACGCAAGAGCTTCATGTACTCAAATCCATTCAATACGCTATATAGGTACATATCGACCTGAAAACATATTCTCTTCGAATATTTTATTTACATACAATTGTGTGCATAACAACTCATTGATGCATTTTAAATGTATTAAGAAAATATATTCTACTACAATGGAGATTTGTCAGTGATCATTATATCGACGGTGCGCCGTGTGAGTCTTAAGTCATACAGGGCAATTAGGACAAGTTCACATGTGAGCAAAACTTATTCAACTTATGTAAAAAAAAAAAACCGGCCAAGTGCGAGTCGGACTCGCGCACCGAGGGTTCCGTACAAACCTGCAAGGTTTACAAAGTTCGTTCATTACGACAAGTAAGTTTAAAATTATTAAAAAAAAAAATATTATGTGATCTAACTAAAAATTTATGGTTTTCGTAATTTTTCCTTTATCTATGCTATAAGACGTTGCTTCGTACCAAATTTCAAGATTCTGAGTTCACGGGAAGCACCCTGTAGGTTTTGATTCCCTTGCAAGTGTCGAAAATTTGCGGCATAAACGGCTGTATCTTTTGATTGCGTTGGCTTAGAAGTTTGATTTTTTCACAGCTTCAAGGGACAGTAGACCTGAGTAATTGATATAAATTTCAGCTTCATACCTCCACGCGTTCCTGAGAAAAAGGGTCTTGACAGACGGACGGACGGACGGACAGACGGACAACAAAGTGATCCTATAAGGGTTCCGTTTTTTCCTTTTGAGGTACGGAACCCTAAAAATAAGATCTTAGGGGTTATCTGATAATGCACATGCTGCAGATATTTTCATTTATGAAAAAAAAAACTCGATGTACATAAAATGATATTCTTAGCACAGAGTAATAATTTACAACGTACTTCTTAGGTTGCACTTTAAAGTCATATGTCGTCGACTTTTCTGGCATTGATCGTGGCCATTGAGATTACTCGCGGGCGGTGACACAGTGGATATCTCCGAAATGTACATAAGCTAACAAAGACAGCTTATTCCAATTAGTAGGAATTCACATAAATAATAACTCTGGTAGTGAATCAGGCTAACAATACAATATTGTCAGGACGTCAGCATGTCAGTTGGCAATGTAGGGTTATTCAACCAATGTTTAGGCTGACGCAGCGCCTAAAAATACTACAGTACGTCTCGCTGCGCTCATGTCACGCTAATGCCAAAGTTACGATGTTTTTGCTGAAAATTAAAAATAATACTATCGACATACATCACACACAAAGGTACCCCAATTATTCGCTTCGGCAAAGCGGTATTTACGCCGCGTTTGATTAAAGGCGTTTGAATGGACGGGTTGCTATTTTTAATTTGCATCTGAATGTACCATGTCAATAATGAGTATTCATGAAATTTTTGTATTTTTAGTACACAAAAATATTTATGATGGGGTTAGTGTACTTGTAAACTGTTACCGAAACCTATTTTGTACATAAATACTTATAAACACATATCGCGATCTTTGGAAAATGCCATTAAGTACAAAACTACTAACTCTACTATTTAGCAAATAAACGGTATAATTTATTTTTCTCTTTCAAACCATATAAACAGAGCTTTAGGTCAAATCAAAGGAACGTAAATTATATGCTAAAATAGCAATTTACACTATTAGCTATGACTTGCGTTGAATGTCGAACTTAAAAGTTGTCTGGATGGCGAGCCTGCAACATTTAGCTTTGAAACGCAAATGAATATAAGCTGCGCCGGAACTTTGCAACTTCGCGGCTTATCTTACCGAGATTTACGTCAGAGTTGTAATCAAAAAGTCCTAAGGTATATGCGAAAAAATAGCAATTGGTAATTATCTAATGACTTCCGTTGAATCCTGAACTAAAAGAACGTGACGCGCTTCAGCTTTGAAGTGGGACGCACGGAAGGACGTCACCGGAGCGTCTAATGAATGGAAGCTGCGACGAGACACCGCGGCTTATCTTACCATGATTTATTTTCATCTAATATGAGATAAATTCGTCTTAAAGCCGTCATTAAGAACGTCTTATCTAGATTAACTGTTGAATAGACTTTAAATAATTGAATTATACGAATCAAATATTATTATTGAACGAATGCTAATAATACAACTACGTTCGTACAACATTACTGTTACAACATGATAAATTATACTGATAAATGATACAAACACAGTCTTTGACATCTTTAGGGTAAATGACCATTGACATATGCATGTCTTTGGAGGGGGAAAACTGGAAAGTACAACTCGGGCTTCGAAAGCGTTTGAAATATCAGAAGTATAAATATAAATAGATAAGAACAAATCATACTAATTGAGCTAGCCCCAAAGTAAGTTCAAACTTATATTATGGGATACTAACTCAACAATACTATTATAAAACCCAAGACCCAGAATAATTTGAAAAAGGCTATTTTGCCAACTTGCCCTGGCTGAGGATCGATCCCAGCACCCCCAGATTGGTGGACTAGCGTGTTGACCATTATGGCACGGAGGTCGACGATTGAAGAATGATATTCGTACAAAAATGCTGGAACCGCCATGTCATGGAAAATTTTATTCATGCGAGCGAGACGCTGTTTTTAATATCGTAAATAACGAATATAAAATAGAACGTCAACGTCTTCCTGTATTGCAATCATAAAATGACTTTATAGATTTTACTCAAAAACATGCCAAAATTTCTAATCAAAATAACAGAGAGTAAATAATAATAAGTTATATAAAAACTGGTACGGGTCTATCATAAGTAAAGTTTTATGTGCAAAAGTTATCTACCTACTTATATATACCACTATATTCTAACACATTATGAATTCTAACATATTATTTATAATTGAAATATATAGATTATTTTAGTACAAAAACGCAATAAAGTAAATTATTTCAATGCATTGCATTGTGTGCAGAGCATTTCATTTAGCTTCATTTTATCATAATTCAAATGACTGCGAGAGAATAAGTGTTCACACAAAATATTTTTTTTTAAACATCTCATTTTATACTTATACTAAAATCTGATAAAAATGTCATTATTAATTTCCTTTGTTTCAGATAGGCAGACACCCATTCATAATGAGGGAAGAACGCGCGAGTCTTCCGCGGGTGCGCATTGCCGTCATCGGCAGCTCCCGAGTTGGCAAGTCTGGTAAGAAAAACACTAAAAAAAACGTCCCACGACTCTCCACAATTATATTTTGTTTGTTTTTCGTATATATAAAGTAAATGACCAACACAAATGATTACAACTGAGACCAACGTCTACTAAATGTGCCTTCCGAATTGTAGAGCTTTGGATATTTAATGCCACACGTGTTCACCAATCCGTTCTACTACGCTCGGACATTGCTTCATTGCTTAACATGCGTGAACGCTAGTAATGCTTACTTCCGCTGAGCTATCAAGCTCCATTTATATTTCATCTCTCTCAAGGATTTTCAAAATGACCGATCTAGAGCAGCCTGCATCCAGCGCTTTCCAGTGACCTTGGTCAGGTCGTCTGACTACCTTGTGGGTGGGTGTCCTATGATTCGCTTGCCAGTACGTAGTCGCCATTCGAGAACCTTTTTGCCCCATCGGCCATCTGTTCGTCGCGCTATGCTACTCGTATTTCAGTGACTTTTGTTCTCCTACTTATTTCCTAATTTCTGATTCGATCACATAGAGAAACACCAAGCATAGCCCTCCATTTATATTCTGATGTTATTTTTGTGCAAAACACACATCTCGGCTTTTGCGACCCAAATTCCGGCGTACTCTTGTCATAATCTAATTTGTTTCATAAGTCGTCAAGAAGTTTCCATATCTTCCCTGTTTATACGGAAAAATGAAAAACACATTTCCAAATATAAATGTATTATAGTTACGTAACAATTTTGTCACAATAAGTTAATTGGTTCCATCGAGCCGACCTGCTTCCAACTGTACCCTGAAATCCAATAAACTTTTTCTAAGTAAATCATTGTACAAGAAATACATGAAAGCTCGGTATTGTCCACAGTTAATGAAGTAAGGCTTGATTGCTTTTTTATTTGTTACTTTAGGACGAATATTTTCTTTAAAAGTATATTGAATTATCAATAACACAAATACCTAAAAGTAAAATAAAAAAGGCCAAGAACTTAAGTTCTACCTACTATCACGTGTTTATCCCTAACAGGGGCAGACAGAATTTCGGGTCTTGCAGCTCTAAGCAGACAGACCAGGGCCGCAAGACTCAAAAGCCACTTATAGCGTGATGGTGGGCGAGACGGTGGAAAAATAAATCAAAATAGTGATGGGTTGCTAGCCGCAACGCCTATGCATTTGCATTTTTGCCCATTCCCTCGATTGACTTCTAAGATCTGCGTGGGAAGAGAAGCAGCTAAGTTTCATTCTAAGTTTTTTCTTCTCTCCCAGACCAACTTGCGTAATAGTTTCCAAGATAATATGTTTATACTTATGTATAAAAAGAAAATAGAGAAATATTGAGTCGATTAAAGTTATTTACGATACGATGAAAGGTCAAGTTATTTCCGAGAGCGAGTATAATGCAACACATGGCCGGTCACACCACTCGGTGTGAGTAACACCTACTTATGAAAACAACTGAAAATCACGAGTTAAATCTAACATCTCATGATTGCTTGATATATTGAAGTAGCATTAAGAATTTAGTAATATGAAGTTATGACCGCGGTTATGACAAACGTTCAGGATGGTACCTGGTCCAAAGGATATCCATTGCTATTCAGAGAGGCAACGCAGCTAGCGTAATGGGTACCTTCGAGCCGGGTACTATCCGGGGCGGAATTTTTGAGTAGGTAACAGTTTTTATTTTGTTTTTTTAATTTTATTGTTAATTTCAAAGATGTACCTTTATGTTTAAATGTAATTTGGAATAAATAAAATTTATTGTATGAAGTACCTGAATTCCTATTTCATGCATTATTATGATCATTGAATATGCCCTACAATAGCATATTCAACTGCTATTAATACTATTAATATCGATTTAGTACTGTCCATGTACAAGTTATTATCTATTAATTTTAATATCTCGATAGCAATAAAATCAACTCAAACAGTAGATTTCTCGCTGTACGATAGAAGAACAGATTGATATGCAGCTATTTTGAAGGCGTACATTTTTACGCAGTCCAGCGACATGCAGAATTTTTTTTACCGCATTCTTCACTGCACAGAGAAGTTATTCTGAGCTTTATCAAGTGACTTAAATAAACATTTCTACAAAACTTAAACCATTTTAATGCCTCCCGGTGTTTGCTACTCAAAAAGCTATAGATCTGATAGCCAGGTCTGGCGAATTCTGTTTTTTTTTTTTTTTTTTTTCCTAGCCTGTTGGTGTTATGTCCCACTGCTGAGCAAAGGCCTCCCCCTTCCTCTTCCACTCGTCTCTATTCTCTGCTATCTCTTGCCAATTATTGGCATAACTATCGAGGTCATCCCGCCATCTCTTCCTCGGTCTGCCTCTGCTCCGACGGCCATCCGGCAGCCAGAACGTAGCCAACTTCGCCCATCTTCCCGGGACCATTCGACAAACGTGCCCAGCCCAGTTCCACTTCAGACTGGCAATTTTTACTCCTACATCTGCAATTTGAGTTTGAGAACGCAGCTCTGTGTTTCGCACCTTGTCTATAAGACGTAGTCCCAGTATGCTGCGTTCCATTGCTCTTTGGCAGACCTTGAGTTTGGACTTTTGGGTCTCAGTCAAAGACCACGTCTGTGAGCCGTAGGATAGGATTGGCAGGATGCACAAGTCGAGGAGCTTTCGTTTTAATGTGATTGGAAGGGTACCTTTCATTAGTTCTCTCATGGACCAGTAGCTCTTCCATGCATTATTGATACGGCGATCAATTTCTTGCTCTTGCCTCTTGTTGAAGGATGCTACTTGGCCCAGATAGATATACTCCTCGACGTACTCCAATACCTGCCCATCCACCTCGATCTTATCTTTAGTGCTGTTCGTCATAACTTTAGTCTTTGACCGATTCATCGTGAGTCCAACCTCAAGGCTTGCCGCGCTCAAATCTTCGAGCATTCTTTCGAGATCAGATGCTGAATGCGAGAACAGGACAATATCATCAGCATATCGAAGGTTAGTTAATCTTTGACCGCCGACGACAATGCCCATATTCTTCCAGGGAATTGCCAGTTTCTGAAAAACTTCCTCAAGGCAACTTGTGAAAAATTGAGGTGATATCGAGTCGCCCTGTTTCACCCCACGTTCTACACCAAACGCAAGTCCTGGTTTTTGAGTTTGAGTGGAGGCTGTGCTATTAAAATAGATCTTTTGAAATAGTTGGATGTACGTTTCGTTAATATTTTGGTTTTCTAGGGATGCGAACAAAGAAGAGTGTGTTATGCTGTCGAATGCTTTGGAATAATCTATGAATCCTACGTATAAAGATTTTTTGAATTCGATATGTTTTTCAAGAACTTGGTTTAGTGTATGGAGGTGGTCGGTAGTGGAGTAGTTAGGGCGGAAACCTGCCTGTTCTGGCGGCTGGTATTCATTGAGTTGTGGGGAAATGCGATTTTGAATAATTTTGATAAACAATTTGTAGATATGTGATACTAAGCTCACTGGCCTATAATTATTTATATCCAATCTATCGCCCTTTTTAAATAAAAGAGTAATATGGGAATGGCAAAAGTTATGTGGAAGTTGTCCGGTAAATAGAATGGCATTAAACAATTGTGTTAGTTTTGGTATTAATACATCTCGTCCTAGTCTTAGTGCCTCGGAGCTTACTCCGTCTGGTCCGGGGCTTTTGTTGTATTGCATAGTCTTGAGTGCCGCACGGACCTCATTTGTTGTTATGGGAGGCACTGAGTTATCGTATAAGTATTCTATTGATAAAGGGGGTCTTGATGGATCGGAATAAAGAGTTTTATAAAAGTCAGTACAGATTTGGGAGATTTGATGTTGGTTGCTATGCTTTTTGCCGTTGTTGTCTTTAAGCTGGGAAATCCAAGTTTTTTGTTTCGATAAACTATCTCTAGCTGATCGGAGACCAGTGCCTTGTATAAGGGCTGTCCTTACAAGCTCCGTGTTATGGTGTCTGACATCGTAACGGATGCTGCGTTTCACCTGTCGGTCAAGAATCCTATACTGACGTTTATCGAGGTCTTTATTGTCTTCTCTATTTTGTATTAGATCTATTGTATCTTGACTTAATTTTCCGGACTTGCTATTTTTCACTTTCGATACCTTTTGGCTTGCTGTTTTTATTGAATTTAGAATGTTATTATATTGAGTATCAACATGTTCAATCATATTATCTTCCAAAATGTCAAAACTATTTCTTAATGATAAATTAAATTCATTGTAGTTGTCAATGATAGTTTCCTTATTCAGTCGTTTTATTTTGTTTTGAAACAATTTGAAGCGCATTATTTTAGAGTTTAATCTGATTGTCGCGCGAACTGGTCTGTGATCTGAACTGTATCTGATTTTATTTAAGACATTGACGTTTGTGATGATATCTTTGTGGGATGATAAAACGTAATCTATTTCATTTTTGAATCCTCCAGGTGAAACCCATGTCCAGCGGCGATGCGACTTTTTAGAGAAGAAGCTGTTACTGATGGCCATGTTTTGTCCAAAAGCGAATTGAATTAGGCGTTTTCCTCGTTCATTTCGTTCACCTAAGCCATATGGACCGATTATATGGGGATTATCCAATTCGCTTCCAGTGCCTATTTTAGCATTGAAATCACCGATAACGATGTTCCATGTACCTCGGTGTTCGTCACAAGCTTTGTTGAGTAAAGTATAAAAGTCTTCTACTTCTGCATCTGAGTGTTGGGTTGTGGGTGCGTAAGCCTGAACTATTGATAAAATATATTGTTTGCTAATTTGCAATTTTAGTACTGCCACCCTTTCCGAATACCCGGCAAATTCCACTATGTGATCTTTCCATTTCTTGACCACTAGAAATCCTACACCATGTAAACTACCTGGTACTCCGAAATGATAGAATATATGGTTTTCTCTTTCTACGATTTCTTCCCCGTCTCTGCGAACTTCAGAAAGACCCACGATATCGTGATTCACAGACATCAATGCGTGTTCAAGTTCCAACAAGCGTTCCTCACTTAAAAGAGTCTTTACATTATATGTTATCAATTGCAACTGATCAGAGTCCTTTTTCATAGCCTTGATCGTTCGACGGTGGATCTATCCCGCCCGGTGATTTTTAGCACCCCTTGCTCCAGGGCTGGTCCGGCATCCGTCAATACCGGGGCCACTAGAGCCGCCGGGCACTAGGGGCCGGGGATTTTGGTTCGTCATCATAAGGGGGGGTTGGACCATAATCCCACCACGCTGGTCCAGTGCGTGTTGGTGGGTGGGTTTTTCGCCAGAGCCTCGTCCGTTATTCAGCAGAGCGCACCACGAGCAGGTGAGGATGACTTGGACTTCGAAAGATATTGTGCGGAGTCCCTTGCAGCTCCGGCGAATTCTGTTAGGACAAATAAATTGTGTTTATTTGTGTATGGAAACAAATTCCCACAATACAATATGTGCTTAGCAATGATGGCATACTAGTTAGCAACCACTAAGTAATCCACCTACGCTTAGTAATAGAGTCCTCATTTTATAAGACTTCTGAGTGGTATTAAGTGTGTATTATTATTGTTACAGCTCTCATTGTCCGCTACTTAACAAGAAGATACATCGGAGAGTACCACTCAAACACAGGTTACCATTTTATACATTATATTTATACCGTTACATTACAACTTCTTTTTCGTTATTTCTTTGCCTATGAACATCAAGTAATATTGAAAAAAATGTCTATTGAAAAATAATTTCTCGTGTATAAATTGCTTTATATTATATTTTGTTTCCAACAGATCTCTTATACACGCAGACAGTGCCAATAAACGGGACGCCGGTGGAGCTCGAAGTGATAGACGTCTCGGGCTCCAACTCCGACAAATTCCCCGCCGAGCAGGTACTTATTGACTTGTTTCATTAATCCTACTGTTAGCTCATTGAAATTAAACGAAGGTAGATACTCTCGACTTAAGTGCTGCCACAGCAGAATTTAATTAAAGGAATAGAAATTTCGACAGCAGCATTGTTGGGCGTAATGTATAAAATAATATAACAAATGTCTTCGGAGATCTATACCATAAGGCCGGACGAAAGTTCTTGCTAAAACATAGCCGCGGCATGGTAATGTGTAAAAGCTAAGAGCTTTTAATGAAATAAAATTATAAAAATCTCAATACTATAAAAAAGCAATACTACATGCGTTTGAAAATGCAAAATTCTATGTGTGTTTTGGCTGCATCCAGTACTGGTCGATCTCGTGATGTTTAGTTAGTAGCGCCACCCTAAAGTCGGTACACGGTAAATTAAGACGATATTATTTACTCGTAAACTGTAGCCTTCACTTTGACTCCGGTTTCAAAGGATCACAAATAAAGCTAATGAGATTTGAATGTAGGTTAATGCAGTGGTATCAGACCTTGTGAAAAAATCCTCTAGTCTCACCTTCGCTTTGGCTCGAGTTAAAACAACCGTGAGCCGACCTTAGCGGCAAATAATCACGCGCAGTATATCACTGGAAGATTAGGGATGTCTGTGATATCACAAAAATAACGACAAGGTTATTATTACTACTATTTATTTCAAACTGTTTTGGATTCCGTTTGTTTGCGTTGGTGGACAACCAGTTAGGATTTGTACAAATTTCATTTTCATTTGATTCTTTTAGAACTTCTTAAAATTTTTATTAAAAACAACAATATAATTGGGTTATTTTTCCTACAGTAAATGTCGGCCTCATGTTTAACTTTTCGAGCTTTTTCGATAAAATTATCAAATTAATCGTTACTGCTCCTTAAAATATACATTGCCTTATATGGCTGCGATGCAAGGCAGGGACTTTGACTCAAAAAGAAAGGAAAATCTAGAAGCTTTTGAAATGTGGAACTGGCATAGGATGGAAAAGAAAAGCTGGGTGGAAAAAAATACTAATGAGGAGGTGCTGTAAAGAGTAAGACAGAATAGGTGCATTCTAGACGTAATAGAGAATAGACGAGGAAAGATGTTAGACCATCTAATACTACACGACAATTTCAAAAAGACTATCATTGAAGAAAAGAAGGGAAAAGAGGACCAGGAAGACCGAGACATGAAACAGATAAACGAGGAGGTGAATGTCGTGTCGTACAGCGAAGTAAAACAGGTGGCGGACGAGAGGGACAAGATAGAAGATAAGAGCATACTATACAAATACTCTTTATTGCACTATATACTAAGAAAATACAAACATACAGAGAAAAACAACAAAAATGATACCAAGGCTGACTTATCGCATAGGTAGCAATCTCTTCCAGTCAAAAGCATAGCTCGTTAATATACTAAGATGAGTAACGAAAATTTCAAAATTAACGTAGGTACCCAATGACCTGTGTATGGAAGGTTAATGCAACATACCAGCCATACAAAATTTCGCAAAAAAAAAAATACAAACGAAGATTTACTAACCTATTTGCTTAATCTTAAACAATCCGCGGTCTGCTTTCAAATTAGAACGAGCTCAGAATAATAATTCTTACATATTTGTTACATGTTATCATAACACGCGGGCTATCTGCAATTCGGCACTGCGTGCAACAAATCACAGTTACGATCGCGGTGTACCCTTCCGCAAACAAATCGTTTATTAAAACGTAGTCTGAACCCGTTTTATGATCTCGCAAGTGGGTTAATCGTCGTGGATATGATGCTAGAGCATGAAATGTGTTCAAGTCGCTCCAGTGACCCACCGCGCGGTGTGCACCGTACGTGACTCACGATGTTTACAGTGCCACGTTTTACAACATACAACACCATGTGCCTGAAATGGGCGAAAAATATTGCATTTACCTTTGATGTGAGTTCTACGCCTATAATATAATGCGTCGGGAGGAAGACCACATGACTCGGAAAGTGATGGACATACAGGAGGGCAAGAGAGGAAGAGGACGCCCACCTATTACCTGGAGTCGAACCATCTCCAATGATTTGAGCACGTTGGGCATAAGCCCAGAAATGGCGCAAAATCATCAAAAATGGTGTGAAAGTATTATGGTGCTCCCACACTGCTGTTAAAAATGTTTACAAACATTTTCTAACATAATAAAAATGTAAATAACATAAAAATAAAATAGTGTTATTAATATTAATTATTATAAATGTAAACAATTATACTTATAATAACGTATACTAACAAACATTAAAATAATAAGTATTAGGTCCTTACATATGAAATTGCCGATTTTCAATACTGGCAACTTTAAAATCAAATATCTTGCGTTTCATTAGGAATTCCAAATTCAAATTTATTTCGAAATAAAGCCAGAAAAATATTGTTTTAAAATTCGTATTTCATTTGTTTTAACATCATTTGTTTGAGTTTCAACATTGCTTTAACAACAACTATGGACAAGTTGAAAATTCGCGGTATTTACGAATACGAGTTCCACCGTGGCACCAGTCTGCAGAAACGACTCGAAGAATTAACGACGTGTATGGACCAGGCACCGCTAACAAACGAACGGTGCGTTTTTGGTTTCAACGTTTCCGTTCTGGAAATTTCGATTTACACAATGAGCCTCGTGGACGACCTGATACTCAAGTGAATAACGAAGAATTGAAGGCAATAGTGGAAGCGGATCCATCTCAAACCACTTCTGAATTAGCAGCAGCCTTCGGCGTAAGTGACAAAACGATACTTATCCACTTGCGCCAAATCGGAAAAATTAAAAAACTCGAAAAGTGGGTACCGCACGAATTGACTGAAGCAAACCAACAAACACGCGTTGCTTGCTGCGTTTCTTTGCTTAATCGCCACAATAATGAGGGGATTTTGAACCGTATCGTGACTTGTGATGAGAAATGGATCCTGTACGACAATCGGAAGCGATCATCACAATGGCTTGACCCTGGAGAACCGGCAAAACCTTGCCCTAAGCGAAAACTGACCAAAAAGAAGATTCTGGTTAGTGTTTGGTGGACCAGTGCTGGTGTTATCCACTACAGCTTCTTGAGATCAGGCCAGACGATTACTGCAGACTTGTATTGCCAACAATTGCAAACAATGATGGAAAAGCTCGCCATTAAACAACCGAGACTGATGAATTGCTCTAGCCCACTGCTCCTTCAGGATAACGCTAGACCACACACTGCACATCAAACGATCGCCAAGTTAGAGGAGCTGCGACTGGAACCTCTGCGTCACCCACCATACTCTCCAGATCTTGCCCCAACCGATTACCACTTTTTTCAAAATTTGGATAACTTTTTACAAGGAAAAAATTTCAAATCTGATGAGGCAGTCAAAACCGCCTTCAAACAGTTCATAGACTCTCGCTCCCAGGATTTTTTTTCCAAAGGTATCAATGATCTGCCTATAAAATGGCGGAAGTGTATCGATAACAACGGCGCATACTTCGATTGATTAAATAATAATGTCATTAAAAAAAACTTGTTTCACTTTTTTGATACTGAACGGCAATTTCATATGTAAGGACCAATATTTGAATTTTGAAACATCGTGTGGGGACCCCGTATAGGGAAATGGCAAGGAGAGAAGAAGTGTGTTCGTAGTTATGAATACGGTGCAGTGGAAATACACCGCACTATGCAATGTAACACGTATTATGGTTGTTCAAATAATTCACACTTTTAGATATTATAAATGTCAAAACTAAACAAAATAGCAGACCAACATTTCTTCTTTCTTTATGGAAAAAAAGCCTTCTAACTCAGTTGCTAAGTGCGTCAGTCAACGTTATCTAATGTGTGGCTAATGATCTCTCATCGAAGAAGCCGTCGCCAAGTGTCTGCCTACAATAGCGAATATGAGAACAAGGACGGAATGAGCTGTTGAGGTTAATTGGGTGGCAGTATCGCGGAAGAGAGATTGTACACCAAGTATCAGCTATCGATGTATTGATTGACACGAGGAAACCTCTTTAGATACCTAACATTTTAAACGAAATAATGTGTTTAAAATTCTCGAAAAATATTTTTTTAAAGCTTTTGAAACTGAACTGTTTTTTAAATTGTTAATTTATAATATGACATTTTCGAATGAGATATCTACTACCTAAATAATATAAACTAAAGAAATACCTACAATAGACTTGAATTTGATGGGTCTAGTGAGAAGTATCATCACGTGAGTTAACCTAATCAGTTTAGCGTGGAACTTGCATACCAATTAGCAGGATCGTACAGGAGCTTTGTAAAGTTCGTTATGTGCGACGAGAGAGTACTGCTCGGCACTAACTAGTGCCAATCACACGCCGTGGGCGGCCCCTGAATCCGCACGGCCAATTTTAACCCAGAATCTTGGCTCCGCCGCCGTAATTAATCACACAATGTCTAGTCTTTTATGTCGAGTATCCTGTATAGTTCATGAACGTATTGTACATCTCAAATCACAACATTTACCTTACTTTTAAAGCTACTTGTTTAAACAGTTCAAAGTTAGGCATAGCAACAGTCTATTTCAGTATCAGACTGAAATTCAAAACTGTCCAATCGAGAGGACGAAGACACCGAAAGGTCGTAAATTATCGTAGGTATTGTTTCAATCGAAAGTTAATCAATTTTCAAAAAGTTTAAGATATTGTTATTTATTACATCAAAAGAGGCTTTTGATGCATTGTTTATTAAATTATTTAAATGTTATCTTCTTTTGTTGTAGATTCAATGGGCCGATGCTTGCCTGCTTGTGTACGCCGTGACCGACCGCAGCAGTTTTGAGTACGCCACCGAGGTTTTGGAAACTTTGAAGAGGACGCCGCAGACCGGCAGCCCCGCTCACGGGCCCGCGGGCTCACCAGCCACCATGCCACTTGCTCTGCTTGGCAACAAAACTGACTTGGACCACTTACGACAGGTAAACATACAATAAATCTTACTTATTTCTATAAGACCTATTTGCTCTTATTGGTAGAGTATTTTTATGATAAACGAAGTTACCCACCGTATATAGTGCTCGAGACATCTTAGTTTTTTTTTTTTTTGAGCATTGGTAAATTTTCCAATCTCGTGCATGTCCCCAACGTAATCACCAATACCGAAGACAATTTATGCAAAGTATATACGCGGCAATCATGTTACAAAAAGCGTTGGAGAAACAAAAGTATCTAATTTTCAATCATTATTGGCAATATTAGCGAGGAAGATTACGAGTCGAGACAAAATTTGCGAACAGCTTCCGAAATGGATTTATAAAGTACTTCTCACTGTCGCTAACAAATAGAGATTTGGAGTCCGTCTTAAATTTAAATAGATTAATAATTTATGACTCCAATCTCGAATATAGATCTTAAATCATTGACGGTATATACGTGTTAATGAAATAACGCAAAACCTCTCAGATGGTACCTTCGCCCATGAAACTAAACATCTTTTGTTCTACAACTTTCACGAAACCCAAAAAAAAATATTTAATTTTCATACAAACTGATCAGCTGATCGAGTCAATTTATATGAAAATCTGAATTTTATTTTTGGCTTTTTGGGAATGTTGAAGAACAAATTTGTTTAGTTTCATGGACTGAGTTACCTGAGAGGTTTTGCGTTATTTCATTAACTCGTTGTATAGCGAAACTTTATTTTGCCTGCTAGATTTAAAGAGAAGTTTAGGAATGTATCATAAAGACACTTAAAAAGTGTTTACGTGATGAAGCGTATTCTGTTCAATTATATAATATTGTTGATTCAACTAATTCAAATTGACAGTTGATTACACAACACACCTGTTCGAATCTAAACACACTCATATCAGTATGATGAGAGTGCCGCAAGTTTAGACATGTTCTGATAGAGACAATAGGCCGGCCCGCGCCGGGCGGGTACAATGTACATAAACATGCTACTATAAATACTGCAGCCGACAGGCAGCATCCACACAATAGCTGAAGTCTCGTTAGAAACCCGTCAAATCAAGCATTCATGTTCCGAGGGTTTCCCATTGAAAACCTGCCAGGCTGAAAACGCATTGAATTCGAAACTTCAATAACGTTTTCAAAGAACATGTCAAGTGAGAATTTCAACAGCAAGCCGCGTATTGATAAAGGTTATTACGTAAATCTACATTGAAGTTGTTTGTAAAGTATGTTCAAATTTTATAATGACGTAATATCGTCGTTGCCATCGCAAGTTTTATATTCAAATCTTTTCTTGTTTTTCCTTTTGAACTTTTTTATGAGCCTTGTTTTTATATACTTTTAAAACTAATTTAGGTTGGCAACTGGAGACCGAGGCAGTTTTTCACTGAGTGGATTATATATATGCCATATTATTTAGATAAAATATTTTGTATTGTGTTCTTGGGTAAAAAAATTATCTCTAAATATTTTCCAGGTGTCCACTAAGGAGGGTCAGGCTATGAGCGCGTCGCACGGGGCTTCGTTCAGCGAGGCGAGCGTGGCCGACAACTCTGGCGACCTCTACCGCTGCGTAGATCGGCTGCTGGCCGAGGTGCGGACGCCGCAGCGCACGCGCAAGTTCTCCGTCACTAAGATGCTGGGCTCTCTCATAGGTATGTAAATTTTCAACAAACAATATTTTACAGGTTTCGTATGTTACACATACAAAAAATAAATAATCTTACACAAGAGGCCAGCACTAGTGTAAGATTATTCAAGCTGCGGAAATGCGTCTGACATAACTTGACGACTGCCATACAACGGTGACAGCCGAGATCCCCTAACAAAATAATTACTTAGTTTATCTTTGGCTGTCACATTTGCCTATCAGAAGGAGATTTTCTTTATCAACATAGATATGCTAATTTTATATTGCCTTTTTTCAGGTGGTGCCAACAACACTAGCCTAACGAGCCGCAGCGGGTCAGTAGTAGCTTGCCCCCGCGTCCCCACCCCCGCGCGTGCCCCGCTGGCAGCAGCGGCCCCCTGACCAGCACCGGCGCCTGCGCATCGCGCGCGCTGATGCCTGGCCGGCGCTGGCGCCGTGTGGCTAGCGTGCCTCCCCGTGCCCGCCCGCCTCATTTCGCCCGCCCCTCTTTCCGCCGCCATATAGAACGGACCTTCTGTGTGACTTTTACATGGTGCTATATTGATTGAGAGACCACGGTATCATCAGTTCAAGATAAACACGACTACAACAAAGAAACAGAAAAATATTCGTCAGCACTGAAAATCGTTACACTTTTTGTTTTGGCAGTCAACACATAGCCTGGGCACATTGTTCGGAGTGACAAGTTCGTATTGGCGGCATTGTTTGCGTTGATCATGATGCGAGTGCGAGGCTCATCGACTGGTGCTTGGAATGTGAGCCTTTTATTCCATTAATTTTATTTCCGGCACTGCTGTGTGCTGTGACGATGATCGCTTTCATCCTGAATTACTTTAAACCTGAAGATTCTCACCAAAGATTGGATCTAGTCTAAGTTAGTGTAAGTACTTACTCGTATGTCTCATAGTTTGAATGCCTGTGTCACTATTCATGTCATACCAAATTATATGCAGTTAAGCGATAAATGTAATAATTGGTTAACGTAACTCGTATAACGAAATATGAATTATGGTAAGAAAATGTTATAATAAATTTTGACAATAAATAATTGCTGTATATGTTAATGTCATTTGTCATTAAATTAAATCATTATGTCTTTAAATCAAAATTTTATATGTGCCAAAGTTTAATCGAAATATAAAATGCGTTACCTACCTAATATTTGTTGACTCATCAGATTTATTTATACTCATATCAAAAACGCTTAGCTATTAAAATTGTTGTAAATATTAATTAATATTAAATATTATGAAAAGTTAACCACCCTTCGTGAGCTGTATATCTTGCAATTAATATACAAAACTTGTATAATTTAATTTATTGGAAATATTCCGACGATGGATGGAAAAAATTTCGTCGTATGCTAAGGTGCTGACTTTAGGTATGTATCTGGAATTCGTGTACCTACAAAATGGCCTAACCACTTTTCTATCATAAATTTTCTACTTTTACATTCAGTAGTTTACCAAGTAAGAGTGTACTAGTGCTTATAACGTGCTAATCTTTACAAAAAATATACACATTGACGTAGATATGTTACTTGTAATTGTAATTGAAGATGTTAAATATTACAAGCCCTTAGGTATACCTAAAGTTTTGAACAATGTAGGGATGTGGAGTCAAAGGCTTTTTATAAATTATTATAGTTGCTTATAAAGAGATAGAAATAGCAATAGCCTTTTCTTGTTTTTGTGATAATAAATTGAGGAGATTGAAGTAATATCAGACGCAAATATTAAGTCCAAAGATTATTTTAAAAATTCACGTTATTAACATTAGTTTACGTATATACACTAACAATCAAATACAACTGAATTGGTATTAAATATCTTACCTATATCTATACTATACATTTGATAAATATATAAATTGTTGTTTGTTAAATAATATGAAGTAAGTGAGGTAGAAGCAGACACCTGTGTGACATGTTGCTGTGTAAGGTATTCATCGTCTAGTCATATAGAATAAGGGCTGTGAAAATAAATGAATGTATATGATACTGTGACCTGAAAAGCTGTATATCATTGAAGCAAGCTTGTAAAAGTTATGGATATATTTAAACAGGTTTAAATTGAAAATATAAACATACTGTTGACATATACATGTTGGGTTAAAGCCGTGTAGATTTTCTACATAATCTGTAGATTTTTTAACATTGCATATATCCGTTATAAAAAAAGTCGTACGGAGTATTACCTTCTTTATATAATGTATATTTATAGTCCAATACCGTTACAAGTAATACTTTCAGATGCAAACCCTAATATGATTAATATTTTAAATATTTGGAATTATTTCTGGATTTGGCTTGATAATTATGTATTTCTCCTTTTATAAATTGGGATCCTGTATTTTAAATAGCATCACAGAAAAAAGACATACCTATTGTAACATATATTTAAGAGTTTACTTACAAGTACTTACTTGATACTCATATAAAGTTCTCACTTAAAGTTTTTTAATTTATTGAAAATACCAACAAATGTTTTCGATGAATAATTTACTTATTGTTTTGTTCAAAGTCCATAACAACCAACTAAAAGTATGTATACCTACCTACCTATATAATTCTTTGCAAAAAAGTCTGTGATGCTACAGACGAAACTGTCATTCTTGTATTTTGCATTTATCATAGGGATCTGAAGAGTTAGTTAGTAATTGTTAAGAGACTAAAAGGAGTCGGAACTGATTGGATAAGTTGTAAATAATCTGATTGACTAGCTTTAATACTATTAAATGTTTCTTAATATAATTATTTTTTGTTTATTTTTACCAAACCCCTTTCCTAGACTAGGACAATAGTTGTGTACTGGACCAATTCAGGTGAAATTTGGTTGGATGGTGTAATCCTATGACCCAAACACAGATGTGAAAGTTAAATATTTTTTTTTTTTTTTAAATAAGGGTCATTTTCGGGGGACAAATAAGGAAATTAAAATAGAAAGTTTTGCAAACCTTACTGTGTCATATATCAAATGAAAGGGTTTGTTATGAGTATAACAAAAATATATTTAAGATTTATTTTTGTTATTAGTGCAAAATAAATAGTTTTTATTTTATTCATGAAAGAAGACGAAAATTTATCATTCCCTCCCCCTCTGATCTGCGAAACTACAAAGCCTAAAATTTTGAAAAAAATTCAAAATATAGTTCATTGCTCGTAGATTATAGGAAAACCTATGAGAAGTACAGAACCCTCTTCACGCGAGTTTAACTCGCACTTGACTGGTTTATTTTAGGTAAGTATCATAAAATATTACTCTTTTAATCACTATAAAAGACATTAACGGGTTCAAAATTATGAGCGTCAACTAAATAGTTAATGTTTACCTTTGAAAATATATAAAAATAAATAGGTAATAATAAAATAACATAGTATGGATACTTTAATCATATCATATAATACCTTTATCATAAGGATAAACATAATATTTATTCTGTACAGTATAGATAATAATCCAAAATTATATTATAGTTCCATAGATGCTGATAGAGGTAGATATATAAATGAAAAGAATGGATTTTGGAAATATCCATCCTAATCTCCGCTAAAAACATACGAGTAAGACGCAAAACGGTAATAAACTTTTTGACTTTGCTACCTATAGATGGTTAAATTGAATCAGTAAAACGGTTTGTGTGGAATCGTATCTTCGATAAACAATACAACTAGACATCGCGTTACCTACAAAATCAAAATTAAATCTGTCCACTTGAATATCAAATAATATTCACTGTGAAGTCAAGCTTATTCCACTACGTATAAAGTGTTTTTCTCCTTGGCTAAACTAAACTATCAGAGCTCACCGCCGGGAGTGGGCTTTTATTTCTTCTTCTTCGTCTAAGCGCATTCCCGGTTGCATCCTCAGCTGTGCTGCTTCGGAGCCCCGGGTTCGCTTCCCTGTTTTTTCTTGTCCAAATATAACATGCATGTCAATGGTCACCCAAGGATGCCAAAGACCTTGCAAAATGGAAAAGAAATAGCCGAAACAGTTTTAATGATTTGGCTATAGTTTTACGACCGGCCGCCTGCCTGATGTCAACCCACTTTGGGAATGTATTTGTGCGAAAAGTTTTACAACTGGCCGCCGCCCGACGTTAACCCTCCTTGGAAATGCAATTGTAGCACGAGATGTTTGTGCTAAGTCCTTTAGTCGCCTCTTACGACATCAACAGGAAGAGATGGAGTGGTCCTATGGGAGTGGGCTTTTACATATATTTGACTGTATTGTCACAGTTGTTGCGCCGACCCGATATCTATGTATTGCCGATCGAAGACTCGTATATAAATAAGTCAAACAATCCAAAAACTATACTGTATCCTACCTTTACCTGATTGCGAGAAATCGATTCAGGTGCACGACCTTTGTGATAAGTAGAAAGTGAGTATTCGATTGATAAACAGGGCTTCCCACGCCTGGTAGCTTTTTTCGAACATTCGCGATCCATCTTTATTTAACGACGTCGCTATCCCCTGATGCCACTAGATGCCATGTTACTTAAATATTAAATTATATTATTACAAAATTTACTTTTATAACATTTTTAACATAACAACATTACTTAATAAATAAATAAATAAAAAAGAATATCATTTATACATTATAAATATTCAGCATAGGTATAGAGACAGTAGAGAAAGCAATGTATAACTTATGTATTATGTTTTTCGTCAAAGAATTCTGATATTTTATCGTAGCATTTATTTGCAAGAATTTTTTTGAACGTATCAACGTTTATATAATATTATATTATATTATATGTACGTATACTTGAATTATAAGTAAGTTGTTCGTTTTAAAATTAGAAAACATCGAGATAAAATATAATCACGCACAAATACATATTATTTTTATTATACAAACAAATTTTTACCCATTTGCTATTTTCATACTGGGCAGAAACCAGAAGTCAGTCTGGGCAGAAGACAGTGCGATACGATAATTATGCCAGAAAGCTAATTTGATATAATACATAAGGCGACCATAGAACTCAGAACCAAAAAGACAACTCAATCGAGTATGGTCTTGATTGATTTTTAACCCCCGACAAAAAATTTGACGCTAATGTCGTTCTGTCTGTCTATGTCTGGCATCGTAGCGCTCCAACGTGATAGCGAGTTTCTTTGCGGTGGTTCTTAGCTATGATTGATGAAAACCTGTCCAGCCGTTTAAATCAGGGCTTTCTCTAGCAAATATATAGATGGCGCTATCCGTAGCGCGCAAGTAGCGCGACTTGATGTCCGTATCAATAGTTCCGGTTCACATCACTAGATGGCATTCTTTACAGTCGGGGTTTCTTTTTTATTTGCCTAGCAAATGAACTTGTTCCTATAGAGTATTGTGATAAATGCATAATCCGCAATTTAAATAAGTTTATTTTATTATGTTATTTATATAATGGACGAACATTCAAGGGACTGACAACCCCATACAAAAGCGTACTGGCTAGTGGGCGAGATAGTTGCTATATATAGGTTTATACGTAGCATAGACCAAGGGTAGAGATATACAGATCTGTGATACGTAGTATATTATTACTGTGTGTCTAGGTTCTATTTAGCCCGCTAGCCATACAACGGATGCTGGGTACTTTGGCTGACGGTATCCCCGAAAAATCAGAGATGGCGCTTGTTTGTTTGTAGAAAATGAACGCTTATACCGCCCGCCATCTTCCGAAATTAAGCGGCACCACTACGAAACTACCTTCTTTGGAACTAGTATCTCCATCTAGCTACAACTTTTAAACTTAAAATCGAATTACCCTATAATAAATAGTATGAAGGTTGCCAGTCCTCTTGTATTTGTTCATCCATAGTTTTATAAAGATATACCTCTACTTCTTTTTCATCTAAGGGCGTTCCCGGTTTCATCCTCAGCTCATAACATGACTATAGTCACCCAAGGATGCGAAAAACCTTGCAAATTTGCAAATTAATCCATTAAACACCAAGAAAACCAGACACAATAGATAAATAATGGACTGCTACCTCATAGCGTCATGCGGGGTTCGAAGCATTAAGAAGAAATAGCCGGAACAGTTTAAATGATTTGGCTATAGTTTTACAACCAGCCGCCTGCCTGACGTCAACTCTCTTTGGGAATGCAATTGTAGCATGAGATGTTTGTTCTTAGTCCTTTGGTCGCCTCCTACGACATCCACAGAAAGAGATGAAGTGGCCTTTTCTAACCCGGAACCACATGGGTGATGAGACAAAGATATACCATATCATAAAATATAGTATCATTGAGTTAGTATACCATAACACAAGTTTAAAACTTACTTTGGGGCTAGCTTAATCAGTGTGATTTGTCCCTATATATTTATTTATTTATTATACCTCTACTATCTAGGTCTACTCTTCTTTGCTGGTCTGGGAGACAAGAACAAACATAGAATGTACCAGCTGCTTCTCTTCCCGTGTAGATCGTAAAAGCCGATCGAGGGAATGGGCGAGAATCTGAATCATATGAATAGGCGATGCGGTTAGCAACCCATCACTATTATGATTTCCCTTTTCCACCTTCATGCCCACCATTACGCTAAAAGTGGCCTGGGCTTTACCGCCCTTGGTTCTGTCGACCCCGTTAGGAATAAAGACGTGATAGTGTATCTGTATCTACTATCTAGGATCAATTAGTAGTCCGGGTATGGGCGGCTGCCAACATCAGGTGGTGTAGACACCACGCCAACACTTTTTAGGGTTCCGTAGTCCACAAGGAACCCTTATAGTTTCGTCATGTCCGTCCGTTCGTCCGTCCGTCTGTCTGTCCGTCAGGGCTCGTACTCCACCGCTACTGCACCGATTGTCACAAAAATTGGTGGAGAGATAGATATTGAAGTTCCAAAAGTTGGTTTTTAAAATTATGAAAAAATGTTTTTTTTTTATTTTTATTTTATTTATTTAATCTTTATTGTCCATCAAATACAAATTGTACAGAACAATAGGCGAACTTAACGCTAAAAGTTTTTTTCACCCATTTCATTATTTTTTTTCCATACAACGAAAAGTGAATTTAAAATATTAAATTGGACTAACCCCACGTGTTTGTTAAAAATCCCCAATCGTTGAAAAGGTCTTTTAAAATGCAACAAAAACTGCTTTAAAACTATGTAGATCAAACCCCCCAGTCTTGAGATAATATAATACAATGTTAAAATTTGAGGTGTCCTCCACCGTAACTTTTGAAATACATATTACTAAAATAATTCTGAAAAAAATGTGGTATATACCTCAAAGTATGTACTTTCAACTAAAACTATAGCGGTCTCGGTATCATAGATAGTTATTTTTTATTACGTCATAAATCGTAAACCGCAATTTACCTTTAGAACTTTTACGAGTATATTATGTTACTTGCTGCTACGGAACACTTCATGGGCGAGTCCGACTCGCACTTGGCCGCTTTTTATTGATTACTAGGAATCAATGTAACGATAAAGGTTGTAATGATGGATCAATCATTAAATTTAATTAAACGATTACTCATAGAATTATAATTCCTAAGATCAATTTTCCTAGAATCAAATTCGGGAAATATTTTCCTGTAGTCAAAATTAAACTTGAGATAGGTACCCATTTCAGCCGTACAAATCATTATCATCAATCTAATAAAGAAACTCAATAGCATAACAGACTAACTGCCAAATGTCTGTAGTAGAGTTTCAGGACGTATAGACTGGCGCCTACAGTCTTATTATATTGAGCCGCACCTCTATAAACTGTAAATCCACTGCAAAATGATAAACGCCGATGTTTATGCCTCCCATTCAGTTAGCAAACTTGCTGAATTGCTGAATAAATTATTGTTGAGATACCCGGACGGGACTCGGGGAGGAGCGGGGGAAAACTGAGTTACGAATAATTTCGCTCGGTTTAATTTACAGGGTGACTTTTTAACCTCCTATCGGTTTGGAGCAAGTTGAATACCTATATCATTCTGATAAACTTTTCATAAAAATAATAAATGACAAACGAAAGAAATACAAATCAGCGTTCAGCCAAACGGATTTACGAAGTAATTCAATATCATGGAATGAATCTGCTCTAAATAATGTGGTTAAAATCACTCTGTATATATAAATAATACACTATGACTTGTGAAATACAGCCACTTTCCAGTAGATAATTACAAATTTTAAAACGTTTATTACCTTCTTATTTATTCTCTTTAATCATTTTCAGTGTTAGATTAGGTTTTTATAAAACATTTATAAAAGGTAAAATATAAAACGAACTACAACATATAAACACATAATGAAAATCAAACCTAAGTAGCAACGGGGCAAGGCTTATTATTGACTGAGCGGGCGAAGCGTCTCAGTTTTGAGATTGACCAAAAATGCTTTTGTCTGTCATTTTGTTCTCGCCTACAGGTCGCATTTATCAACTGACTCTCGTGAAATTTTATAGAATTTTTTGTCGATTTCGTTTATAGAAATTTTTCAAAATGGCGGAGATATGGGGTGTTAAAATTTTAAGATATTTCAGGCATTTCGAAAAATTTTCAATGTGTCATAAAACATAAAACGCGCAACGACGCAACTTTTTTGTCTGAACAACTTTTTTATCCGATAAACTTCAACGGGTTGGGGGTTAAGGTTTATAGCTCACAGAGCCACTAGTTATAAGTTCTTGATGTTACTATATAACGTCTAACAAAATATACTGAAACTATTTTAAGGCTGAAATCAGTCCGTGATAATGAACAACTTTCCCCAAGGAACATATGTCGAAATGTGAAAAATAATTTTTGGCTTTCCATTCAAACTCGGATCAGCTGATCGGTCAATTAGTAAGGGAGGCCAAAAATTGATTTTCATATTTCGACATGTGTTCCTTGGGGAAAGTTGTTCAGTATCATGGACAGAGCGTTTATGGCACAGAAAAACTGTGTAAGGTCATTATGTAAGTTGCCTCAGAGAACTAGCTGTAGACCGCATTTCATAAAACTTAAATTGTTGACACTACCATCCATCTACATTTATGAAATGTGTCACTTTGTAAAGGTACACTCATATTTATTTCAAAGAAATTGTGAGGTAATTTCTAATTATCGTGGCAGATACCCCAACAGGCTTGTGTTATCTAATGTATCCACAGCTTTATGTGACCAAAATAGCTGTCGGATGGCTGTTCGTATCTACAACAGGCTGCCGGAGGATATCAAAGTATTGCCGTTGCCAGTCTTTAAGAACAGGCTGCGTAGTTTCCTGCTGGAGAGGGGTTTCTACTCGATACAGGAATATCTTTGGTCATAGAATTGTTACTTATAAAATACTTATTACTAATTCAATTTTTTAAACATTAGTAATAACAAATTAGACCAAATACTAATATAATTATAGAATAGAAAGATATGAATACAATAAATAATTAAATTAATGATAACTTAATTGACATTTGCATGCCTAGACAGGTTAGAAGTGTGATCTAAAAATTGTAATTAACAACTATTGTAACCACTTTTACAGCAAATAAATATATTATTATTATTATTATTAAATCCACCCTTAAAATAGTTTCTGTATATTTTGTTAGACCCTGTATATTTGGTTGAACTATACGTCGTAACAAATCGATTCGTCTTTTACTTTTCTGAAACACCTTGTATTTAATGTCCTTAAAATCGTCTTTATAAATATGTCAATTATTGAACCACTTTATTACGAGCTACCTCAACGATTCAGTGCCCACGCTCCATTTATGGCCACCTACTGCCAACACTTTAATAGGTTAGTGAAAGTTTTATTACTGTTGCTGTTCATCCTACTAAATATTTAGGCAAGTTAGATAAATCATTCAGAGATTAGAAAATAAAACCCAACTGTACGACGTAACGTTAACATTTTATTGGAAATATATCACGGTATTTACGACCATTTTTTTCTTTTTTGTATTTAAATAAAACAGAAAAGAACGCCTGGTAATCTTTTTAAAGCTGCATACACTTAAGAAGTGTATGTTAATGTTATCGAAATAATATATACTATCAGGCAAGTAGCCAGTCAGGTGGTACACAAATAAAAATAATAAAAATGCAATTGGATATAGCAGGCCGGCCATTCACGCGGTAAAACAAATCACAATCGCATTCGGTTCGGAACAATGCTCCACGCGAGATGAGAAGGGTGCGCGCCCCAGCTGCGTGCCCCGATCGATCTGTGGACCGCTCAACTTCCACATTACGCTCTGCACTGTCTGTCAACGCAGTTCCAAATTGTGTCCGATATTTTTTTTAAAAATTAAGAAAAAGTTAAAGTTGCCAGTGTGATGTGTTAAGTTTTTTATAATAATGGAGGCGCGAAGGACTTGGGATGGCGTGCCGGTCGGAGAGTCCCACTCTCCACCGCAGTCGGTACCTGGCAGAAGAACACCACTGGGGGCTGTCGGCCTTGGCGGTTTCTACATGCAAGGTGGCCAGCCCCCTCTACCTCCACAGCATTGCTATCCGACTGACGAAAATCAACCTGAACCAGGCACCAGCTATGCTCAGAGGTTAGTCTTATTTACGTAAAGAATATTTACAGTCATACTATATATAGAATATAATACGGAAGATATTCACGTTTATAAATGCAAAAGAAAAAAATCATTGCTGTAATCATATGCATAATCGAAATATTTATCTTAAGTATACGTTTCTCTCTCATCTGAAGACTTGTGTCACTATTGAGCATGCGCAGAAGAGTATAAAACAATGAAAGTAATATTAGGGCTATCCCATCCGGACCGTTATGAATTATATTAATCTTGCTATTGTCTCTCTGTGAATAGAATGATGATAGATATTATTTAAGCCAGGAACAAGTTTTATTTATTATATTTTGTAAAGAAAAAGATAATATAAATTACAATAGAAACATTACTTTTTATCTTATTATTTTATCTCATGGAGATGTTTACTTATTCTTAAATTTTAACAGGTTGTGAACCTTGCATACTCATGTTATTCCAAAATTACGATTATTTCATGCAAAATATTTTATGGTCTCTTATGTATAAAGTATTATAAATGCAAGAAAAAAATGCATCTAATGGAAAATCTTATCAAAACTTTTTTAAATTAATAAAATCAAAAGTCTCTTATAGTCAATTCAGAAGTCAACTTTATAAAATATGTATGTATTTAGGTTTTTTTTTGTCTGATATCGGTTTACATGTACCATATGTCAACTAGTATCGAAACCAAAAACTCGATCTAGTGCACATCTGTGCACAATGGTGACCGTGCCCCCCACCCTCTTTGTACTGAGGAGTATTTTGTTCGCATTGATCATGATTTGCGATGCCATTATTTTTTGCAGACTTACGAAGTTTTAGAAGAGATAATTAGTTAGCTGGCTCAAATATTTTATTTTTGGTCCTATACGAGAAGGATTTTCTGCAAGCTCGGTAGCTCGGTAGTAATTTTTTGAAGGAACGTTTAGGGAAATATTTAATATAAACTACTGTTATCCCAAGTAGTAGCGATATGTTTCATTAAACTTAGAGTAGGTACGACGTAAATTATAAAACCCCTTAGTATGCTGTCCTTTGTATCAAATTATATAACGTCTAACTAAATATACTGAAACTATTTAAAGGGTGCATTCAGTCCGTGACAATAAACAACTTTCCCCAAGGAATACATGTCGAAATGTGAAAAATAATTTTTGGCTTTTCATACAAACTCGGATCAGCTGATCGGTCAATTAGTATTGGAGGATTTTTGGTCTCCCTTACTCATTGACCGATCAGCTGATCCGAGTTTGAATGGAAAGCCAAAAATTGTTTTTCATATTTCGACATATGTTCCTTGGGGAAAGTTGTTCAGTATCATGGACTGAATCCACCCTTAATATAGTTTCAGTATATTTTGTTAGTCCCTGTATAGGCATAGATCACAAAACAAACAAAAAAAAATACGCAATGTATCTTACACTTGAATCTCTCTCTTTTGTCTCAATGCCTAATAATAGCACATATATTCAGGATATGAGATACAGATAAAAGAACAAAAAAAAACTCTAACACCACACACAAATAAATCCATTTGCTATGATAATAGCACACATACATTCAGGATGTAAGTTTTCTTCGTTTTCCGGTCAATTGCCGACGCCGCTTCTAGTAGCGCGCAACTCTATCGGATTTCCCCCGACCCCGTCCGGACTCCGCAATCCCATCCATTGTCTACCGAGCAGTTATTTGGCACTTGTTCCGCTCCACAACCCCAGCCCCTTGCTCGGTATTTATAGTTTTACTACGCGAAATGGGAATAGAAACTACTTGGAATTCAGCTACTCAGAAATTCATATTACTCGTATTTAATATTTTAGATTCTATTAAAAAAAATATTTTTATTGAATAAGAATGATTTACTATAATCTTAGAATTAATAGTAAGTAGAAAATTAATAATATAATTGAGTACATTATTAACCTATTTTTTTAGTTATCATATTTTTAATAATAATAAAATGGTTACAACATAATAATGATAAAATTAATCTAACTAAATTAAAACTAATAACTAAATATAATAAGTATAATAGTAGACTTAAAATTATATAAAAGATGGACCCTAAGTAGCTGCGCTCGCAGGGTAGGGTGCCCAAGAGACTGGCAGCATTGCCGCATTGAATGGCCAGGCTTAATCTTTGGCCAAAATGCGCGCCAGCCCTTGAATCTTGCATCGATTAGGCGTGCAGAAATCTTCTTGTAAAGCTGACGGGCTTCTGCACCCCAATGCCCCAAGGTCTCCACGGCAAAAGGCGCAAATATGCACGGCTCTCCCAAAGCCGCATATTTGCGTCTCTTATTGGTTTCTGCCGTCGCCAAAGCTGCGCCTGCTTTGCGAGCGGTTATTAACTTAATTCTTGTTTATTAGGAAAAAAGAAATAAATATAATTGATTTTAAACTAACTAAAATAAAACCTAGTCTAATTGTTACTTATCGAAGTATCCAAAGATAAATAAAGAACTTTGATTTACTAAAAAAGTAATTACGAGTATCTTTTTAAGTTATCTAAACCATATAATTTTATTATGAAGCTTTTTTTCCACACCAATTTGATTTTATTGTACATTTTACAGACCACTTGGCGATGGGAAATCAAAACAAAAGATGCGGCAAGGAAAAACCGTTCGATTAAACATAAACGCGAGAGAAAGGAGAAGAATGCATGACTTGGTAAGTAAACGCTTCAGACAGGGTCAACGTTTATTAGGGTTTTTCTAAGGGCAAATTCAAGAACAATCCACGTACATACATACATTCGTAGGAATACTCAAATATTTTTTACGGAGGTTGAGCTACTACTAGTATTGAATGATGACTTGGGATCGGCTAAGTATTCAAAATAAAACACATATATTATGTATTAATATTTTTTTTTAATTCAATCAAAAATTACAAACTCAAATAATATGTATAATATATTTTAAAAAAAATGTAGTTAATTGAAAGTAAATTATTCTAAGAAAAACTTAAAACTAGAACTTAAAAACTATAAATATAAATACTATATACAATTTAAATAAATACCTAAAAAATAATTCAAAACAATAGCGGAATTGAAAGAAATAGCAGAAAATCGATCCCTTATAAAAAAAAGAAGCAGAAAAAAAAATCTACAAAGTGTCAGAAACTGACACCGAAACGGATACTGAATTAGAATAATCTTATCCGAACCAACCTATCTTACGACGTAGCCTGCAATTGACACGTAGTAGACTTAGATGTCGCAAAATACCCAGACCAACATCACCATCGTAGTTACAAAGAAGACTTAAGCAGCAACGCGACGGAAGCTAAAACAACAGGCAGTCTTTCATCCTTCCAAGTATTATTACATACCAAGTATTATATTTATCCTCCCCATACTGATTTGATGTCTGGATTCTCTTTCTCTGAACTGAACTCCTTTTCTCTCCCACCTCCTTACTGGGAGAATATCTCTTACACTCCTCTATCCCTATCTACGAGTCCAACTAGTTTCTCGAGATATGTGAGTGGTATAACGAGGTTTGGCATCGCCATACTCAATGAACTGAGGTCGGCACATGTATCTGCTTTGGTCTGTAAGCGTGATGATGCACTTTCCAAGGTAGACCTCACTCATACGCTCTTGCAGTGTAACTGCTGGCTGGGCGGACTCAGAACAGAACAGAACATACCTAAAAAATAATTTTAATGAATAAAAAAAGTTTTATTTAATACTTTTCAGAATGACGCTTTGGATGAACTTCGTAGCGTCATCCCCTATGCACATTCCCCATCTGTAAGAAAACTATCAAAAATCGCAACTCTACTCCTCGCCAAAAACTACATCTTGATGCAGGCCAGTGCACTCGAAGAGTTGAGAAGGTAATTTTTATTTGTAAATAATCAATAGGAATAAGCAATAAATGAACTTCATTTGAAGGTTCAATTATAAAATTCATCGAAGGAATGCAGTGTACTTGGCACAATGCCACATGAACAAAATTTAGATTTTTAAATTAGATTTTTGTTAGATTTTTGTCATAGAAAGTTGTTTAATATCAAATACCTAATGTTTATTACAACATACCTTCATTATTATAAAATAAATACAGTGTAATATTTTATGTACATATTTCCTATACCTATATATAATGGTAATATAGAATAATATATTACACAAGGTTTGTGTAATAGATAAAAGGATACCTTTGTAAACTATAGATAAAGAATAAAGCTACTAAATTTATTTATGGAGATTTCATATGTGCCCCTCTATTGAAACAAATTATTTAGTCGTAAACAGAATTTAACTCTTTTTTAATAAATATTGTTTTGTATCACTTTTCAAATTATGTATTTACTTAAATAGTCACTTATATTACGTACGATTGTAATTATTTATTAACAGTTATAATAGTATATCCTTATGTATATTTCCAGGTTAGTCGCCTACCTGCAAGGGACAGCTACTGCAGCAGGCATTGTGCCACCGCCTGGCTTTGACCTGGCTGGCTTCCCGGCCGCAGCCAAGCTGCTCCAGCCTCCAACTGGCCCACCCGCGCCGCCCGAGCCGCCCTCCTGAGACCCGCACATCAAACTTGAACCTTAAGTGAATCTAGTTAAAGTTTATAAAATTATGACAGGCAATTTCAATATAAATATTTAATACGGTATTACTCACGTAGCCAGTGCCTAGAGAGAATCGAAACCTTCACCGGTCGCCACCTATGAGTTACAGCAAACAATAACCATTCTCTTATCTCAGAGTTGCGGCTCCATAGAAGCTTCGTTATTGACACATAAAAAGAGATATAGATAGAGATCGAGACATATATCGCAATTTGTCTAATAATAACGAAATTCCGGAATGAAGTGTCAAAAGTGTAATCTGTTTTGAACACAGACCTACCACTACTAGACTTGCAACGATATTGCTAGAAAGAGACTGTCAAATACAGTACAACGTGAGTGTGAAAGTAACGCTGATATGTTTTTTTGTCTCTATCGGCCTGGCTGCTATAAGTTAGTAACCATGGTGTGTTCTGTGACGTGTGCAAAATATGGGTGGAGGTGACAATCAAAGATAGAAAGAGATGCACTAAGGTGGCCACGCACTATGCCGGTCTAGTAGTGGTAGGTCTGTGGTTTTGAAACATAGTCACAGAAGACAGTAACAGTTGACGTAGTGGCGTATTTTTTTACCGCGGCATGTCAGGATTAGGACGTGTATAACACTGCTAAAATTAAAAGTCACCTAAACAAAAGTCAATGTCATTAGACAATGTCATTTAAATTTTGTCATATTAAGCAGGAAACAGGCTACATTTGTACTTTTGTTGTTAAACGAAGTCTCATTCTAGACCACGCGGGCTACGTCGCGGATTACTGCCAGTATAAAATATTCATTATGAATTTATCTTACGTTAGATTTAACACTATTAATGCTACAATAGGCATGGTGACTGAAAAAATATTTTTGGCCCATCGGTAAGATTATTAAAAAATATTGTAACCGTATTTTTTCTTTTCTCTGAAAACAATAAATGACGAAGATACAGCGCATTTAAATTTCGCATTACATCACGGATTCGTACGATTTTTACACAGCGGTGACGTCACAAGCCCCCGCTCTGGAACTTAGATACTCTGTATCTTTGTGTATTTTTACTTTTTTGATAACCTAAAAATATGGGTACATTATTTTTGGATAATCTAACTAACAGACTAATTATAATAATACTTTTCTGACCCAGTCATCATCCCTATTGGTTAAAATGAAGCTCGGACTTTTTCTGAGACACTAGTTACATGTTTGTGCAATTATTTTTCAAAGATTTATAGAGATGTAAGTAAGAGTAAGGTTGACATCGGCGGCTCAACTAAGTTAGTTGAAAGAAAGTGTACGATCCACACATACCTTGAAATCTAGTTACAAATAATTTGCTCTTAGAGCATTAGATTTTTTTAAGACTTTGCGTCAATAATATTAAATAATATAAAGATATTTACTATAGTATTAATACTGGTTAGGATCTTAATTTATAATTTCATTTCTTTAAATTTACAAAAATGTCTGGAAACTAGTAATTACCTACAATAAAAACTTATTATATACTTATAAGTAGTAGTATCTCATTCGACTACATATGAATGAGACTGTGAATCAATGTGCCAAAAAATATAGATAGTGTATGTGTAAGTAGGTTATATAATGTCATCGTTTTAAATAGAATAATGTACCAAACACTAAAAAACCCAAAAAATCCAGTAAGTATTTAAAGGTTGACAACTCAGGTAGTAGTTGTATCAGGTAATATTCGGTATAGAATATTTAACCCGTATAATCAAATACGGTACCAGGATTTTTCGGCAATGTGGCATGGACAAGCAGAAACGGAAAGCCTTTGCCCAGCAGTGGGACTCTGAAATAGGTAATAAAAAAAGCGGGGACTTCTAACTCAGTTGCCGACCTTTACTTACCTATGTATTGTATTGTATGTTAAAGTATTGACGTCCACTATGTTTGATTATGTAATTTAGTTTTAGTAATTTACGTATGTACCTACCGCTTCACCAAACATTATCTTTCCTTTTCTTAATCTAGTCATAGCTATATTTTAGTAAATATTATTACTAATTTATTGGTTCACTAAATGTAAGATAGTGTGGATATTAAACAAGTACACACTATATACAATAACACTATATATGATATGAGTAGGTATATATCAACGTCATCGCCTAATCACCGCCATTTGTAAATACTTAGATTTATACTTGTAATGTCAACTTCAATGAACCCGTATGAGCAAATAAACGGGCAAGTGCGAGTCGGACTCGTACATGAAGGGTTCCGTACCACCGTACAATGTTTTAACACGCTGTAGAAACACGTTTCTTGTATGACGACCCCTTTTAATTTTTAAGTTTATTTTATTTTTAGTATTTTTTGTTATTGTGGTCATAGTAATACATAATTGATGAAAATTTCAAGTATCTAGTTAATGCCATTATAAAGATCAAGTTAAAAACGCTGAAAAAAACACGTTTTTTGTATGACGACCCCCTTTAACTTTTAACTATTTTTTGTATTTTTTGTTATAGCCACTACAGGAATACATAATCGGTGAAAATTTCAAGTGTCTAGCTATTACGGTTCAAGAGATAGAGCCCTGTGACTGACGGACAGACAGACAGATAGACGGACAGACAGCGGAGTCACAGTAATAGGGTCCCGTTTGCACCCTTTGGGTACGGAACCCTAAAAATAAGTCGCTCATATTTTAATAGAGTAATTTACTCATCACTTAAAAAAATTACACATTTACAATACCTACATATTTAATTAATATTGTTCACTACATGAATAGTGAATAGTCCACTAATTATTATGTTAAAGTTAGTACTTATACTAATTATATAAACTGAGTTTAAAGTTTAAAAGTATGTTATACTCGTACTCAGTTCATTGCTTAGTTTTTATGAAGTGTAAACATTTAAATTTCTTGCCATTTAGCTAAGTATTACTTTTATTGGCATGAATCATTGTAATCTATAATAATTTAAGTAAGTGATAATGATCACACAACTTTGTTTCAAATAACTGACCGTTTCTAAAAAAATATAGTGATCTAATACAATTTCAGTTATTCCTTATTAGTTCCAATAGATTATGGTGTTAGTTATTTATTTTTTATAGCATAATAGTTCCATATAATTATAAATTAATTAAAATGGGTAAAGACTAAGAAATAGATACGCCAAAGTAAATTGTGATTGTTATTAGCAATAACATAAGTATAAGTTAGGTTTGTGACAATTAATAAAGTGGATCCGTATTATAAGCAGTGCTTCGAAATTTTATTCCATGCCCTTTCGACTACAGGATGATCACATCAAGTCAGAGAAATAATAAATCCTTCTTTCCAACATGGTATATACCTACAGGGTTACTTTTAATTAACTGGCAACATTTTTGGAGCAAGTTCAGTCCATGATACTGAACTACTTTCTATAAAAAGTTATTAAAAATCGATAAATAAATTTCGTCCTTCCATACAAAATCCGTTTGGCTGAGCGCTGCGCCGCGCATTTGTATGGGAGGACGAAACTTTTTTTATAGAAAGTAGTTCAGTATCATGGACTGAACTTGCTCCAAAAATGTTGCCAGTTAATTAAAAGTACCTGTATATGTCGTGGCCAGATCTTATATGTAGAATTGATCATTCCATGATGTGGCGGACTATTTCATGATATGGCCCGCTAAAACTGACCAAATCGATTACACGTCAACGTTGATGATTTATGTCAATCAGCGTTTGGTCATATCATGCTTCCATGATATCAAAGGTTCAATAAAAATTTCAAATAAAGAAGAAACTTTATATATTTTTGTTCTAAGTAGAATTTGAAGGCACCAATACCACTAAATAGCGCAATTTGAAATTTAAATCTTTCAACGAGATACTTTTTGAACTCTTTTTTTGTGTGTCTTTCGTAAAATTCAAGTAGTTTGGTGTCGTAACGACATTTCACTTCATTTTTATCCTGAATTGGCTTATTAATATTAGCTTTTTTATCAGAATAATTGTCCGCCGCCATGATGCATCACAAAAACAAAATAATATTAGCGCCTCTAACTGGATAATGTAACTATTTTACGATATGATCACTATTATTTGACCATATCATGAACTAGCCATGAGTTTAGCTTTTCATTCATTCATTGATCTAGGCAGACCACATCATAATATGATTAGTGGGTATTTTCCATTTCAGAAATGAAAATAAGTTTGGAAAATCCAAAAGTGCACGCCTCATAGCGGTCACTCAATTTTTAACAAAAAAAAAACCAGAACTTGAATATTGCATATTTATCGGTGTATTATGGACAAAATAAAAAAAATACTTTTAAATCTTCGCGCCATTGCCCACACAGAAAAGAAAGGTACTGCGCATATATTGTCAATGTCAAGAAGAAAAGAAAAATGAAAAGATTAACATTGTATCCAGAAAAAGAATGGAAATTAGGAATGGCTAAAAGGCAGATGCTAAACGCCGTAAAAAAAATTAAAAAAAAATTGCCAATGTCAACGAACCTTATTCATATAGATTTAGATATACCAACGATAGGTGGATTTCAGTTTATTGCTAATTATAATTAAACTACATTGAATTAGACCGTGATCTTCGAAAGGACTTAGTTTTAGATAATACTGAAGCTTATAAAAAAAAATGGACTTGATCAGATAAGTTTTTTTATTAGTTATCGTGACCACGCCAGTTTCCATACGTCCCGACACACGGACGTCCACAAAATGATTTTATTAAACATTGTTTTTATTTATTTAAAAGGCAAAATGTCTTTTAAAAATATCATAAGTGTTGAAACTAGTGTTTTTCCTTGACATTTATGTATAAATATTATTGTACAAGTGCGATAGAAAATAAATAGAAGCACATTTAGTTAAAAAAATCACTTGATTTTTGTAAGGCGAGAGTACAGCACTACCTCATATGCGCTTCGCTAATGAGACGTGCAGTATTTATGCACACGACCCCATTAACGAGGCACAAACCCAGCACTGTTTTTATACAATTTTAAAAACAGCATCGCCCGGTTTCGCCACGCTTCTTTTGTGAATACGACGAAAGGCGGGAACTATACTAATTCTTCTTAGCGCTTTACGAGTCTTCTTGAGAAAATTACGAGAACTAAAACCAAAGACAGCATACGAGTACATCGTAGCGCTTCGTAGAGCCTGCTGCTACAGCACCGCATGGTGCGTAGCACTTCTACGAGTACGCTGTAGTTATTATGTAGTGCTATGGTCTTCTAACAGATGGCGCTACACAATGAAAGGTCAAAATAATCCATAATCTGAACGTAAAAAAAATTACCTACCTGCTACTTTATTTTTAAAATTGTTTCAGTGTTCTTGTGCGTTTGTTTTTATAGTTTGCTTAAATGAATATATTACATCTTTCAGAAAAAATATTAAAATGAAGCAATCTTTAAAATATAATAGTTTTTCAAACCTACATTTTTATTGACTGCCTTTGTTTCAGTAAAATCTCCATAGCAACAGGAAAAATAGAAAGAAGTTATAGCTGGGTTATAGCGACAATGATGCTAGGCAATATAGCTAAAGTTGTATTATACGTACAGCACAGGAACGCCACGCCCTGACCTTGTTCATCTTACCTACTTGATAACGATTAGGTACTTACTGCTACTTTCATAATCTGGGGTAAACACAACTTTCTTACTCGTCTTTGTGATGTATATTTATTTATTTATGAACAATTAAAAATATTCGTTTACATTATTATCCTTCACGTGGCTGACAGAGTCAAGAACTTAAAAGTCGTAAGACCCAACCATATGACTAAATACTATATGTAAGTAAGTAATACTTAATTGTATACCAAGAATAGAAAAAATATACAATAAGAATAAAAAATACATTAAAATGTACAATGGGCGGTCTTATCGCTAAAAGCGATTTCTTCCAGACAACCGATGAATGGAGAGAATATAAAAATACTTTAGCAGACGGGTTGTACATGACTAAAATACAATAACAAATAATAACAGGTTCATAATATATATAGGTAAAAAAATACATACATGCATGCATATAAATATATATAATAAAAGTATATAATTATAAATAATATATACATAAATATATATTACAGATATGTAGGAATGACGAAACAAGGGTTGACGAATAACATGGATTAACTTTCCAAATATAACTGAAAGACTGCTATAAGACTATATGGAACTTGTTACAATAACTTCTACTGTAATAGTGTGCATAAGAAAACCAGTCAACCTGGTCAAATCACCTAAGTTAGGTAGCGGACCCCGGGCTCTGAAGCGTTACCGCTGAGGATGTAACCGGGAATACGCTCGGATGATGATGAGTGTGCATTACAGAATACAGTAAGAGTAAACAGAACGGAATCTCCTAAGGTACGCGAAATATGCGTTCCCGTTCCCCGTCCCCGCACCTCTCCTCCGTTTTCGCCTTGATGACACAAGTTGGCCCACAAGAACCGGGGGAGAGGTGCGGGTGCGGGGAACGGGAACGCATATTGCGCATACCTTTGGAAATTCCGTTCTGTTTACTCTTACTGTATTCTGTGATGTGCATAAGGTCACAGAATACAGGTTAAGTAACACGTTTATTTTAGTTCAAAAAAGGAATAGACTTTTCGTAAATATATCAAGAGCAGCTGAGTAGAGTAGCTAATAGTAATCATGCACTTACGAGTACGTAAGTGCATGTTTAGCTTGATAGATTAAAATTAGGCTGTAAGCCGTGGTGGATTTACCAGCAGGCTGAGTAGGCTGTAGACTAGGGCGGTAGATTTTAGGGGGCAGCAAACTTGAGGCCAATGAGACTGAAAGTTTATTAATAATCGTAAAGTGAATGAAGTTATGGAAAAACTATGTAGTTAAATTAATAAAATTATATAAGTTATAAATATATATATGTTTTGTAAGATACATACAGTTACTTATTTTCTACTTAGTTAAAAGTTTATTATTTACTTAATTATTGCCTTCCTTTACTTTATTTGCCAATGACGAGTCCTGGTGACCTGTAATACAGGGTCTTCAAAAACCTAGCCCAGGCACCAGCACTCCACTTTTACTTATTTTCAGTACCTTTTAACGTATGACTTTTTACCTTTTTATAACTTGTCTTAGTTCTTATCTTAGTTTAAGATAAATTGTAAAGAAAAAAAATTAACATTTATTATTATTTCCTTTATTTATATCAATACTTAAGTTAGGTGTTTTAAAAATTCTTTAAAAAAATATAAAATACATAGAACAAAATATAAACACATTATAAAAGGCCCAAGCTAACGGCGGTTAGGGCCGCAGAGTGAGAAACCTCCTGACAATGCGTGCCGTGTCCAGGAGTACCGCCTTTTGTATTATTATTATTATAATTTGGCCCCCCACCCCCCGTGCCTCACCACAGTCAACTGGCTGGCAGGGGCAGCAAAACAGGCCTGCCGCCGCTAGCTGTTTAAACACCAGCGTGCAATACCTATTAACCATACAATACAAACTGTATTATATATCCATGTAATGTAGAGCAGATGCTATTTAGGCAACTTATCAATAATAGGTACAAGGTGCGGTAACTAGGGTTTTTTTCCACTTGGCACGGACCCTTATAGCCGAAAAACCTGGAAAGCGTACCCCAGGCACCAAAGCAGCACCCCTCAGCATGATGCAACCGGGAACGTGCTTTTGTGTGTGTAAGTGGCAAACATTTGTGCTAGATTTTTCAAGCTGCCTAAAGGCATCTGATGTAGCTTGACGACTAGTACGTACGTACTAATGCTAGCAATGCGTACTCCACCGAGCATCGAGCTCCTCACGGGATGATGAGGGTGGAGGTTGCATTATTCAAACGTATAACACACAAAGTGGCTCTCTACGTACGATTATTATTTGCTGAACTCACCACTACCTACGCATTACTACAACAAGTTTTTATTAAAACATATTTTTAAAAACAAGCTTTTATGTATAACAATGAACTAAAAAGTTTTAAGTGCTCCTCAAGGCGAAACAATTGAGCCAAACTCGGTGGGGTTATTTATTATTAATTTATTTAAATAAAATAATAACAATAAAGTTTAAACTTTATTGTTAAAAATACGTAATTATAGCACAATAAAGCATTATCTGACAGACAATCTTTGGGTTGTGAGAAAACTTAAAGTGGGTACAAAAGGGATATTGTAAGAATTCAGATATGTTTTATAATTACTTTCTACTTAAACTACTTTATAAATACCTACTCTACTTCAGACAAATAAATATTGTATAATTACGTTATTTTATCACAGAGATGCCATGGCCACTTTCCGGCTTCACCATGAGATCAGGTCATTGTTACCATAATATTGCATTCTCACGCAACTAACACAAGTATCTGAAGTTTCAACTTGATCGAATAATGGGAAGTGGGTACAATTTAGCTTCAAAGATTTGATTACGGACGAAGATTTGTAACCAGTGATGACTTATGTCTCTGAAACGCGGTCCCTTACAAAAAAGGCTCAAGGTTGCTTAACGCGCTCTGGAGAGGGCTATGCTTGGTTTCTGTTAGTGATCGAATCAGAAATGAGAAAATTTGTAGGAGAACAAAAGTCACTGACAGCCAGCGGATTAGCTTGTTAAAGTTTCAGTGGGCGGGGCATAAAGCGTTACGAACCGATGGCCGATGGGACAAAAAGATTATCGAATGGTGACCACGTACTGACAAGCGAAGCGTGGGACACCCACCCAGGTGGTCAGACGACCTGACAAAGTTCGCTGGAAATCGCTGGATGCAGACCGCTCTAGATCGGTCATTTTGGAAATCCTTGGGAAAGTCCTGTGTCCAGCAGTGGACGTTATGCGGCTGACATGATGATAATGATGACACAGAACGGGACAGGTAACTAAATAAAAGCTTGTAAAAACTGACAACTTTTTTACTTTTAAACGAAGGCAAGCAATCATATATGACCACCATTCCATTAGTAGATTACTGAACCGATGCATCATAAATATAAATAGCCGGTAAATTAACCCACGGCTGTAGACTGTTCGCAGTCGCCGTGTTTACAGAAAACGATCGATCAATAGCCGTCATGGAGCTACCCACAGACCTGCACAGCTCCCACATTATTCTATGCTTCTAACACTAATGTAGCAGGTCTTATATTATGGATGCACTCGAACGCTGCCTTTATTTGAAATTAATTACTTTCTGGAAAAGGAAGACGGAAGTAAAATTTTCTTTTTGAGAATGTTTAGTTTCTATTTTATGTGCTATTATTACTTCAAAATTTAGCTTATGAAACTCTACCTACGAGTACATACTCGTAGTTCATCAAATTGGGTAGTTTCCTGGGTCAACGTAACAAAATAATGTCACTTATCATTTGATCACATCCATTTATAACATGATTTTAGATTTATTAATGCAGAAAAACAGATATTAAGAGCGCTGTTTGACTCCAAAAAACTATGACGTCACTGTCGGATATTTCATACAAATCTCATAGAAAATGTTTGTTTTGACGTTTAGAAAAAAGTGTCTGATTTAACTTGTTGGAAACTAGCGGATTATTTATAACACACAATACAGTTGGACTTTGTATACAGCCTTTTCATCAGAATGAAAATTAACAAATTTTTTTTAAATTGAGATCACATCTAGAGTGCATAGTGGAGAGCTAGAGCTCACTCCCCCTCCCTCCCTCCAAAAGGCATCTCAGTCCCTCCATGAAAAAATTCCTATAAAATGAATCACTCGATAGGAAGTGCGATTCCCAACCCGTTTAGGTAGAGTACAGGTAGTTTATTAAAACTAAAATGTTTGCTTTTTTAGTATTTGCCTTTATCTTGATAAAACCTACCCGTATTGGGTTCAGGCCAAACCAGTATCCTGGATCCACTACTGGATCATATTGTATAACTTTCATTATAAAATGTGGTCTTGGTTTAATTTTCATCTTATCTAAGAGCTTATTATATTTAGTTTAGTTTTAGTTTAGTATAATATATTAGTTATTAATGTTTAGTATTCAGTATAATTTTATTGTTATATGCCTACATAGTTATAATTATTTATTTTGTTGTGAATAAAGAGCTTATTTGGTTTTACTTTTACAAAAATATAAGCTTTTAATTGAGTTAAGTTACTATTAGTATTTGAGTATTTCACTAACTTATGATTATGTTACAATAGATCTAGGATTTTCCAGACACACAAGGTTGTATGTGTGTGATAAACCTTATGTGTGGCACTTATCTCGATTAAAACTTTCGTGCGGCACTCACAAAAGCTCTTTTCATTCAGTACAACACTGAAACATATTATTTTTAGTAAACAATTTATTAATTAAAAGTTTATCAAAACCCTGAAAACTTATAACATTTTGAGTTGTACTTTAGATAATTAATATACTTCATTATTACTTAAGTCTATTTCGTTATTACTATATTCGACATGAATTTTGTTGTCGGTTTAGAAGAAGAAGTTAAAAAGTTATGTATTGCTTTACTAAATATCTTTTTTTTATTAATATATAAAAGCTTCTATTCAAATGTTGCAGTTAGTAAAATGCGTATATTGTACATAAATTATATAAATATCAATATGTAAAGAGTGTTGTCTGAGGTTTATGGCCCTGGGCTCTCTTTACTTTAGGGATAGGACGATCTACGACAACCTTGATTGTGAGATATTATGTAATACTAACCTAAGTTAACGACCTCATGAAATATAGTGGTTAATACGCCAGTCCGCCGCTCCGGAGGTTCTGGGTTCGATCCCCAGCAAGGGCAAGTTGGAAAATGGTATTTTTCAAATTTCCCTGGGTTTTAGGTGTTTATCTATGTAAGTGTTTATTATAAAATATAGCATCGTTGAGTTAGTATCCCATAACACAAGTTTAAACTTAATTTGGCGAGCTCAATCAGTGTGATTTGTCCCAATATATTTATAAGTATTTTTTACTATTAATATTCTTGTGGGAAGTTTAACAACAATTGTTTTAAAACTAGCATATTGAGATATCGTAGGTTGTGACATTATGATAGAATGTTCTATTTTTATAACGTGACTCACCGGGAGATAATGTGGAAGAACGTGAATAAAACAACTTTGTTGCCTGATAATCAGTTTTTAAATGACAGCCACGACCGGGTTTTCCAATCAGCAATATACTTACCTAAAAACTTACAATTAAGACACGTTACACTCAAACGCTACTCAGTTCTTTAGTTTCTATTAAGAGTTTGGTATAAACATGGTATACGACCTAAACCTTTACTTTTATACCTAAAATGAGTCTCTTACTTTCGGGCAGTCTTTATTTAAATATTATTTTAGCTAGCGTTTTAAGTATTTTATTACAAGTAAAAAAACTTCTTTTGGACATACCTACATATATATTTATTATTGGTTAATGACAGCGTTCACTGTTCTATTATTCATAAGGTACGTACGTATTATTTGTCGAGTTTACTCGAGCTTTAGCTCACATTGTGACAATAAGCAATTCCTCATACATATGTTTCAGATCATCATCAGGTCTTTTTTAGTCCCCACTGCAGGATCACGACCCTCTCTATACTACATGAGACATATATGAGCCAAAGCAGTCAGAGGATTTGGCCTACACTCTTCACGCTGGCCAGATGGGTTGGAGAGGTCTCATTGATGTTTAAAAGCTTTGTTTAGCTTGTGTTTCCTAAGTCGCCTTCTGCGACATCCACGGAAAAACTTGGAGTGGTCATATTCAGAGTAGAATATAGATTCTACTCTGCCGGGAACCACACAGCTATCACGTTTTAAATACCTGCCTATTATTATATACAACTTGGAAGGGACATACCCATAATAAATCGATCCACGGTCTACGAGTATACTGGATCATTCTATAATGATCTAGTATAGACCGATTAGTCATCAATTTTAATTCAAGGTCCGTCAGTTCAGAGCCAAGAAAACTGTGTGTTTTTGAAAAATCACTGTAATTAAACTTCTACAGTTTATTCCTCAAAAATTTTACATAAGAAACTTAAGGCTTTTCTACAGACACCTACAATATCCAAAACACGATTAATCATTTTTGGCTCGATAGAAAATAAACAGGCCAAGTGCGAGTTAAACTCGCGTGGAAAGGGGTTCCGTACAATTGATTGAATTATTATAGTTTTCCTGTAATCTACAACTAATGAACTATATTTTGTATTTTTTTCAAAATTTTCGGCTCAGTAGTTTTGGAGATCAGGGGGGGAACGGTCAATTTTCATCTTCTTTCATGAATAAAATCAAAACTATTAATTTTACAATAATTACAAAAATATATTTGAAATCCTCATAATGAGCTCTCATTTGATATATGACAAAGTAAGGTTTGAAAAACTTTTTTTTTAAATTTCCTAATTTGTACCCCGAAAATGACTCTTATTTAAAAAAAATATTTATTTACTTTGCACATATGTGTTTGGGCCATAGGATTACAACATTCTACCAAATTGCACCTGATTCGGTCCAGTAGATTCGGAGCAAATTGGCTGTGACAGACGGACGGACAGACAGACGCACGAGTGATCCTATAAGGGTTCCGTTTTTTCATTTTTTGTACGGAACCCTAAAAATCACAAACATACCTGTAAATTTGCCTAAATTTACCATTATAAGACATATTACTATTTTATACTATAACCTTTTTATATGAAATTTATACCAAAAAATTTATAATCTAAATATCTAGTCGATTTCGCTACAAAAAAAATTTAAAAATAATACAAAAAAGAAAAACAGCGAAATATCATCGAGCACGGCTCCGGGCCTTTGTTCGTTCTCGACAGATATTTTTCTCTAATTACTTCCTTCATACTGGTCTGTGAGATAGGAAAACGTAAAATTTACCAGCTCCTTCTCTTACCGCGCAGATCGTAAGAGCCAATCGAGGAAGTGTGCGACAACCTGAATAGGCTATGCGGCTAGTAACCAACCAATTTTGATTTCCTCTTTCTACCTCCATGCAATTCATCCTGCCGCCCTGGACCCTGTCTTCCTGTGGGATAAAGACGAGATAATATACAGGGTCGAACAAAATATACTGAAACTATTTTAAGGGTGGATTCAGTCCATGATTCTGAACAAATTTCCCCAAGGAACATATACCGAAATATTAAAAATATTTTTTTGATCTCCCATACAAGTTGACCGATTAGCTGATCCGAGTTTATAGGGAAAGCCAAAAATTATTTTTCATATTTCGACATATGTTCCTTGGGGAAAGTTGTTCAGTATCATGGACTGAATCCACCCGTAAAATCGTGCTAGGAGTAAGAGGTTGAGACTAGTCTCACTAGCTCTACCATTGTTAGTAGCATCATTGTTACTTTTCATTTTGTTGCATTCGGTGAGATAAAGGTACTTACGGGTACTTATTACGTCTTTGTCCTATAAGGGGACTAACGTCCTAAAGGCCCAAATGCCACGCTTAGCGATTAGGTATACACCTTACCTAGGTTGAAAGACAGATTCTGAAATAGAAGTACTATTTCAGAATCTCACTTTCAACCTAGGTAAGGTTACTAATTCATCACCAATTTGGAATAGATCCCTAAGTATACCTACCATTTATATTTTTACTAAGTATACCCATTCTCATAGTCGATATGACAATCAGGATTAATGAATATTTTTCGGGAATTGACAGGCAGTTAATCCATCCTAATTGTGAATATGATTACAGGTCAGCGTCATAAAAAACCGAGACTTTTCAACGGTAAATAAAAAAACAGAAATTAATGGATATCCTAAAAAATAAATCAAATCAAAAACAATTTAAAATAAGTTTGGAAAATCCAAAAGTGCACGCCTCATAGCGGTCACTCAATTTTCACAAAAAAAACAGAACTTGAATATTGCATATTTATCGGTGTATTATGAACAAAATAAAAAATTTACTTTTAAATCTTCGCGCCATTGCCCACACAGAAAAGAAAGGTACTGCGCATGTATTGTCAACGAACCTTATTTACATAGATTTAGATATACCAACGATAGGTGGATTTCAGTTTATTGCTAATTATAATTAAACTACTTTTAATTAGACCGTGATTTTCGAAAGGACTTAGTTTTAGATAATACTTAAGCATATGAAAAAAAGAAGGGTTCGATTTGTTAAGTTTTTCGGGCTTTATCGTGACCACGCCAGTTTCCATACATACAGACACACGGACGTCCACGAAATAATTTTCTTAAACACTTGTTTTATTATTTTAAAGAACAAAATGTCCTTTTAAAATATCATGACTGTTGAAACTAGTGTTTTTTCTTGACATTTGTGTGTAAATATTATTCTACAAGTACGATAAGAAATAAATACCGACATTTTTAGTTCTCTCTCGCCTAGTCTACTCTCGCCTTACAAAAATCACTTGATTTTTGTAAGGCGAGAGTAGAGCACTACCTCAACGCTCCGCTTATGAGGCGTGCAATAAGGAACGAGGACCAGTAAGGAAGCCAGGGAGAGAATTTTTATTCCATTTCACATTAGGTACTCCGTTACATAGAAACAGAAATCCAGCGACTAGTCAACCGATTACAATGTGCCAATAGAGATCCAACGACTAATCTGCCAACTGCAACGTGACACGCGCTGTGGCTACAGAAATCCACCGACCAGTCGGCCGACCGATCTGTGAGCTACTGAGCAGCTATACATACATATTTGTACTATGTGGTTGTCGACAGAGAACGCAAAACGCAAACACTCTCCGAGCTTTTCCCTTAGTTCCCTTCTAGATTGTATCACAGAATACATATTAGTACAGGTATTTTATCTATGATATGACTGTGAAAAATATGTAAGATTTATTTATTGGTTTTACACTTAAAAATTAACAGACAAAACATTAAAAAAAATCCAACTATACCGTGTGGATTCCGGCAGAGTAGAATAGGATCCCTCCTAGTCTTCCCGTGGATGTCGGAGAAGGCGACTTAGGAAACACAAGCTAAACAAAGCTTATAAACATTAATGTGACCTCTCCAACCCGTCTGGCGAGCGCGGAGAGTGTACCTAGGCTAAATCCTTTGACTGCTCCGGCCAAGTATGGCTCTGGCAGTACAGAGAGGGTCGTGCTCCTGCAGTGGAGACTTAATAAGACCTTAAATTTCTTTCAGGTTAATGATATTTAAAACGTTATAGTAAGAAGATTTTTACCCTACGTGTAGGTACAATTTATGGACTAACATATTTAACACAAAAACGTTAAAAAAAGACAAAGTAATTTTACTAAAAGTAAGTTTAGCACCGAAGATCTCTATAGGTAAACTTTAGTAAAAGTCGCAAGCCATGGCCAAGTTTGTCTAAGACAAAAAAATCTGAGACAACATATATCATTAGTCATATTATCAAATGTTAGTTAACACTTTATCACATGCTATTTTCGGAACGATCCAGTCTGTTTATTTATTTAAGTGCAAAATAGGTTACCTACGTACTTAGATATTTGTTCTATTTTACGGAATATCGTCGATTGTCCGTTTTACTGCTAACCACTAATAGGAAAAACTAACCCACAGTACAAGGAAAATGTGAGTGAGACGCAATATGTGGTATAAAAAATTAAAGGATAATTACAAAACGATTAAGTATATAAATTTTTGCATGTTCAGTTCAATTCAAGTACTTACTATCTATAATTTTACTTACTGATGTATTATTATTATTACCAACTAAGTACTGTAGCTAAAAGGTACTAAATCGTATAAAATCTCCTAAATAAGTATAAAATCAGTATTCATATCATTTTCTTTTTAACAATACGTAGGCATAACAATACAAAATTGTTAAGAAATGTTATAGGTATGATACGAGTACATAAATTCACGGGTCGAGTTTCATTTTTGGGAAATGTCGTTTTCTTCGCGATTTCAGGGAAAATAAAAAGCGAGACATTACTTGGGTCAAACACTTTTCTATTTCTCAGAAACAATACTTTATACCTATGTATAGCTTTTGTATTTAAAAGCCTCTTTATTCAAATCGTTAAAACTTAAACCGTCTTATTATAAAAACAGGACTAACATTGTTACTAGGTTTAAACCATTATCCACCCAAATCAAGTTGACATTGACAAGTGAGATACTGTGACATTACTAGATGTTAACTTAATTTGGACGAATAATAGTTTAAACCTAGTAACAAAGTTAGTCTGGGTTTTATGATGAGACGGAAAATATTTTATTTTACTACTTAGTACCTATGAAAATTGCTTATTAAAAGGATTATTTTAAGTACTCATAGAAAATTTTATGTGAATGGTTTCTTTAAAAAAAGTTGCTTTTTAATAAAATGGCTTCTTTTTAAAAAAAGTTTGCTTACAAAAGAACACAAGTCTGCTATAAAAGCTACAGTATTTAACGCGTAATGAACGTTATCATAAAAATGCTTGAAGCCTACTCGAAACAGTCTTTATTTTTTAAGTAAAAAGGTATAATTCGGTTGAAACGGAACGTAGCGGGTACACATGTACTCATAACTGTACCATTTGATACTCGTACATACATAACTCAGGGGCTACGTAACGATCAATCAGTATGTGCCTACCAAAGTAATTGTGTGAATATTATGGAAATAAGATTGACTTGAAATATTCTGAAATATTTATGACTACATGCCCTTTGAATCTAGATATAGAAATGAGCGCAATACGAGTACGTGAATGCATTCACAACTTTAATTATAAAGGTTCTAATACTAAATACTGAAATAGGATGCCAAAAAACAATTATGTCAAAATATTACTCGTATTATGCCAAAAGAAATATGTTAAATTAGGACAAAAAAATTGCCGAAATATAGGGATCCCGCTCCGAAGCAGCAGAGCAGAGGTACAACCAGGAACGCGCTAAGATGAAGAAGAAGAAATAATGATTTGGTATACATATTTTAAATGGCATCCGCGAAAGACCAGCGTCTAGGCTTACGCCGCAACATATGCTCAAAATGTTGTCAGTATATTTCATTCTTTTTCTTTCAAATAAACATGTTTTCTTTCTTTGTTTCAAAATGTCAGATGACGACAAATACGTGGTATGGTGTGAATCAGTATCTCTGTAAAGCTTAGACAAAGGCAGACGCTTTCATGTTGCCGACGATATAAAAACGATATGACGAGTATGGTCCGGTATATATGGTCATTTCGAACATTCGAACAGTTCATCGAACATGAACTGGGCGATGAAAACATAGAATACGAAATATATGAAAAGTTCTGCTTCTCCATTTGTGCAGATTAACTTGTGGATCCTTCTGAGCTAGAAACCTGTCACTATATCCGGTAGAGTGCGCTTCATACAGACAAAGAATTTGTCTACCCTGTCCTGTGCCACCCTAATATTATGTCGAATACTAGTGGGAAATGCATTTTGTTCGATATGGAGCCGTTCTTGTAATTTGGGTAAGATTAGTGTCTTCCCAGTAAATAATTATTGATAATTTTCAAAACAAAAAAACCGGCTTCAATACCGGAGAAACTAAATATTCAAACAATTATATACTTGACGACATATATTTTTTAGTTATTTTCGTTGAAAAACTAAACCGATTTTAATAAAATGTAATCTAAAATTCTATGGGACCACCTAGAAAGTATACAATTACAAACAAAAAAATAATTTACATAATCGGTCCAGGCGTCTTAGAGTAATCGAGGAACTTACTTATAAAATATCTAGAGCTCTACAATTTGGAAGCCACATTTAGACGTTGGTCTCAGTTGTGATCAAAAAATATATTCCAACGTATCGATAACCCCCTTTTTTGAAGTCGATTAATAAAAATAGTTGTGCACGTCACTGACTATTATATCTGATTCTCATTTTCCACAATTTAGCTAAGCGTGACCTTTGAGTTTTACGAACCCTCTTGACTCTACCTACCTCATTAGGGATGAAGACGGAAACGGGATATACAAACATATATGTACATACGGATATATATACGGACAAATCACACTGATTAAGCTAGCCCCAAAGTAAAGTTTAAACTTGTGTTATGGGATACTAACTCAACGACACTATATTTTATGATAAATACATAAATAGATAAACACCCAAGACCCAGGAAAATTTGAAAAAGGTATCGACATATAATTCTCTGATACCTAACGCTCCTACATTCACCGCTTCGATTCTGATTCCATTTACGCAAACAAACGAGCAGTAATTACAATCAAACACTCGAACGCACACATAGACAAAGATGCATGCGATTGGTCGCGACAAGGTTACGTACGCGTCATGTCGGTCAAGCAGCTAGCTCTCCGAAGCGGCTGCTCAACCGACACGGCCGCGGACAACGCCACGAGCGGTGAGGTACAATACATATGAAAGGTGAGTCCTGTGTTTTTCATGTCTGTATAGCTTTAACACGACTTCACGGCACATGACGGCATTTTAATGAATCGATTATCGCAAACACACAGCAATATTCTCAAAGGAAACTTCTTGCGACGTAACCGCACGACTCGAGTGTCACGGTGAACTGTCGCGCCGCGCTGTTCATATTTTAAGCCCCGCCCGTCGCGGTACATATCGCGTGGAATGATTTTCGGGATTATTTACGATTCTAGAGGATTATTGTTCGTAGGAAAAAGGCCATTTTCCAACTTGCCCTGGCTAGGAATCGAACCCAGAACCTCCAGATTAGCGGTCTAGCGTGTTAACCATTACGCCACGGAGGTCGTCAATCGATGGTAAGTAAGCTGCAATTAATGACACTATTTCGTTATCAGTAATGACGTTTCCCAATTTTTGATACAGATACATTCATCATCATCATCATCATCATCATCATATGTATGTTATAATGCATATCTGTCTGGAGTAAATCCCATGGCCTCCAAGTTAACCCAACCAAGTCCCAGGCCATTATTATTGGTAACCCCCGACTTACTATCAATATCGATATATCACTTATGCCCCAGATAGTTTTTAATGTTGTGGTTATAAGACTGAGTAAGAAAGTTAAAAATTTGGAACTCATGATGGATAATAAACTAAATTGGGCACCGCAATTAGCTGAAGTCGGTCTTCGTAAGTACGACCATGTGTCTCAATTCCGCTCTGAACTCAAGTGGTTACCTATCAGACTTCGCCGAGATTGGCATACTCTTTCCCAGTTATATACCATACTCTTTAATCCCAAATCTCCTAGGTATTTAAGGGAACGCTTCGTTTTTTTTCGTGATGCAGTGTCACAAGGTCACAACTTACGTAGTGCTGAAAATCTACTTTTAAAAATGCCTACACACTCCACTGAATTTTATGCAAAATCATTCACGGTCAAGGCAGTTCGACTCTGGAATGCACTACCATCGTCCATACGGCGTGCTGAAACGCTAGCCAGCTTTAAATCTCAAGTGAAGTCGCACTTCCTATCCTTATTATAATATGACTTTCTTTATTTCCTCACTTACCTTGTTCGGATTTTCTTTTTTGTGTACATATTGATATAGGTATGTATGTATCTTTATTAATTACACTTTTTTCTTCTTGCATATAACTTCGCACCTCACCTGTTTTCGTTAAACATCTCCAAGTACCTCGATTGCCTGGAAGAGTTTGCAGCTGCGATAAGGCCGCCTTTTGACATCTGTTTTCTTTAATCTATTACTCTGTATCATTATGTTTTGGTGCAATAGAGATCTTAACTAACTAAATATACATAAATATATACTCGTATAAGGACAAATCACACTGATTGAGCTAGCCCCAAAGTAAGTTTTAAACTTGTGTTATGGGATACTAACTCAACGATACTATATTTTTTAATAAATACATATATAGATAAACACCCAAGACCCAGGACAATTTGAAAAAGGCCTTTTTCCAACTTGCCCTTGCTGGGGATCGAACCCAGAACCTCCGGATTGGCGGACTAGCGTATTGACCATTACATCACGGAGGTCGTCAATTATTATATTGAACACCCCGCACTACCTAATTTCCCATCATATTTTCTATTTAAACGAGGTTGCCTGGAAGAAATTGCTTATCGACAAGGCCGCTTTTTGCGCATTTCCTAGTTTTTAAGATAATTTTTAATTTCCTAGTTTTTAAGAAAAATACAGGACATAATTATCTTAATACGTTTATTCACGTGAATAAACGTGAATAAACGTATTAAGATAATTATGTCCTGTATTTTTCTTTTGTGCAATAAAGGGTATTGTATTGTACACATACAGCCTTATGCAACTAGGAATATAGGTATTTTAGCTTAAAATCCACCGGGAAGCGATTGCAGCCCTAAGGGTGATGACTACAGCGGGCTCGAGCTAGCGGTGGTACGAAATTTAATCTACCCCTGTCTGCCTCCCCGCTTCCCGGCCTGCCACCCTGCACCCTGCACGACACCCATATACGTCCTACTATGTACGGAGCAAATAATTTATTCATGTAACCCCGACTCAGTGATAAGTACAGCGCTCATATAGCATATAATATTTTACTTTTAACTTCGATGAATACTGGAGAGTTAGATAGGTACTCGTACAACAGCTAAGGTATAATGAGAACCAGTATTATGTAGGTACGTCCTAGAGGGCCGGCGGTGTAGCATACCGTTAGAAATGAGATAAAAACTTACGCGGGCAGAACCCGGACTAGAAAAAACGCATTGTTTGCTCCCCGCTATAGATTTTGGAATAAATCTAGAGGTTTCTATGAATAACCGGTTTGTACTGATTTATGTGTTTCTCGTAACGATTAATGGAGGTTTTAAGTAGAGTACCTCACCTGACCGTTTTTTAATCAGTATTTAAATATATATAGGTATCCTTATTTTAAATACTAATTAAAAAACAAATAGATTGCAGCAAATTGCAGAAATTTCCAAAATGGTCAAGGCATGTTCGAGTAATCGTGGAACATACATTTAAAAAAATCTGACGAAAATGAACCCCTTCCTTTTTTTTAGTGGGTATATTAAATGAGCTGACAACAAGTTAATACAATAACAATAAAAACTCGTTGCAAAACGTTTGATTTTTGGGTCTTTGCCTCGGAATTTGGTCGACTCTGTAGCAAAAATTATGTAAAGTTGATTTCGTGGTGAAAAAAATGTGTGTGTAAATCTCATAGTAACAAATAAATCCCTTATCTTGTAATTGCTTATTTACTGTAAAATATTGAAAGGATGCAATTTATTCAAATAGATTCTCCTCACTGACGTCACGCCAGCGTTGTCTCAAACGGACACCAAGTAAAAAAGGAAAGACCTCCAGTGTAAAATACCACGTGATATCTTAGCTAAATAAATAAAATCAGTTACGATGTCACTGGCGTTATTACTAGGTACGTTTAATAACCTTATCTCAGCTCTACTACTACTACCTACCTCGGATCAACGCTTAACATCTACATGAAAATTTGCTTCACTTGAAACGAGAAAAAAAATTGTTTATGCAAAAATAGGACAACGAATTGAGACGATAAATATTTTTTTCATATAAATTTTATCATATGAACAACAACAACAATAATATTATACCACCAAAGGTTGTTATTCAGTATTTAGAAATGCTTTCTTACAGTAAAAGACTTCCTAGACTACACATACATATTCCGATATCATTGTGACCACCTCCATGTTATCTACCAGTTACCACACCCAGGATCGCCGTGGCCACATACTGGTCACAGGTGATTTGAAATTAACAGTGTAACCATTTCGACTCGATAAGAAGAAGACCACACCCAGGCCAGTTACTAATGTATTCATTTGTTAAGCTTTTTTGTCTGAGAGAAACGAAAACCATTTGCAATATCAGACTAAACAGTGAAGTTATAAACTTGCTATATAAGTGTACCTTCGAGTTTTTTGTCATATCCTACGTAAATTACGAGAGAGAACGAGACAGCACTATGGCAGCGTAGCTCGCTCTCTGTCCACGAAAGCCTCCTGAAAATATCTATTGATTATCGTATACATGTTGGTTGGTACGTACAGTCTGCCACCTCGCCCTGTAACCTGTAATGCCGGTTGCTGTCGAGTGCCAATTTATTTGAAGAACGTCGTGGAGCCACTACTAGGCTCCCTGCAGTGGAGTCTGCTGACTGTACTGCACGTCACCCCACCCACCTTATAGCAAAACATTAGCGATACATGCGCACATACATACTACATACGCGTACGCGTCTTAAAAATAGTTGTACGAGGACGATTACCTTGCGTATTGAGAGCGAATGGATATATTTATGCTCCGAGACACATGTCTTTACCTAATATGTATAGGTACCTATATTCAAAATTGGTTTATTTTTAAACCGGAAATTAGTAAATTGTTGAGCGACTAAACTTAAACTAAATTCTTCGGTCAATAGCCTATTTGGCACAGATATATGGAAGCAATTATGTTGTTTTTATACAAGACAGTTTTATGTAGAGGAATGTGTCACATATAGATAAAAGTAGAGTCTTACTCTTAACCATGTATAGAACTGTGGAGCTGTGACGTAGACGTACAGTTTATGTCGGTCGAGTCGAGACCCGCCGAGTTGGCCCAAGAGCAAAAGGTTGTGAAATGGTGTTGCCCGCTAAGGATTACCTTATTTTGTTGGAGAGTCTATATACGCAAAGTGCTTTTATATACTTACTTACGAAAAGTAAATTGGATAACTAGGACTGTGCGTTAAGGATCTGCTTATTTTTATAATATTAAGGTATATTACAGCATTCGGTGGCTCCAATATTTTTTTTTAATGTTAGGAATGTAGAGCTAAAGCTATTTTATTGTAGACAAAAAGACTCGGTAGAGTGCTTATTATTTTAAATGAAGAAAACCTTTAATTGACAAACATAAATATTCACTGTGCATTCAATATGACTATAGTACTTACATACTAGACTTCCATTTTTTATATTATTTAATGTTATTTAAGTATTTTTATTTAATTTAGATAGATTAATTTTAGTTTAATGTTGTTATTTTTAGTTATCTTATGAATAAATGATTTATATTACCTGTTAATACTAGACTTATACCTATTATAGAATAGATATATAATGCCAACCTATCTGTGGAAGCATAGTATATTGTACCTATAGCATGAGGAAAAAAGTCACATGGCTGTCCGAGGCGCCGCTCGTCTACAAACGGGCGTTTTTTTCAAGATACCTATTCTATTTTACCTTTTTGAACAGGAAAAAAGGTATTTATGGTATGAAGGGGAAAGTGCGCTGCCGTCGGCTGGCGTTCTAGTGTGAAACAACGTAAATGTTAATAAATAAATAGGTTAATGTAGATAAAAAATGGCCTGTTTAAAATTGTAGCGGGCAAGGAAAATGTAATCTATGAGACTACGGTAAAAGTAGTTATGTATAGACTGGATTTACCCGTCAGATTTATTCTAATGGCTTAGTCTATCCCATGATAACATTTGATACGTAAGTAATTTGTATGTATATTAACTAAAAAAAATCTGTATGTAGATAAGATAACATAAGGTAGATAAGTTCCTATTTTACTAATTTGAAAATAAGAATACCTATAGATATCCCTTAAAAACAAGATTTTTTATTATTCTTAATCAATCACTATCTATGTACACTATATGGGCAAAGGGGCAAATGTTAATTTCATAATATTAACATTCAGTTACTTATTTTCAAAGAAGTATTTGAGATTATTATTCGTATGGTATGGGAATACTGTTGCCATGCTGTGGTATTATTATATTTGCAAGAAAAGGAACGCGCTTGCGCGAGCGCGGTGGGTGAGCACTGAGCGCGGTGGGGAGAGTCGCAAGGCCGGGCGGGGCATGCGGGGAGAGGCAACGTCACGTCGAACAACGCAGCTCTACCTGACCAAATTCAGAGGTCCCTCTACCACAATCGTATATACCACTTTCAATGACTATTCAATATAGTCGGGTTATAACTTGCCTGCGTCGCTCGACTCGAGTCGTCCAACGCGATTATTCGAGGTGAGAACTGCGAGATTGGTGTAGTAAAAGTGGCCTCTCTCGGTGCGAGTGTATTTATGTTAAATAATTCAAATATTGTAGCCAACTGACGAGTGATTGACTCTTCGGCAAATAAATATTTGCTGGTGTGACTATGATACAACGAGAAGAACATTAGGAATGACAGTGTCAAAATAAGGCGGAAAATAAATAAATATGGCTAAAATACAACGGCGTATTAGGTGTTGTGCTAAAATGAACCTTTAGTGGTGTGTAGTAAAAGTGACATTGATTTGTTTATTTCGGGTTTGATGACCGAATTGTGGAAGAAATTATGATTATACATATTTAAAAGCAATTGATGATGAGGACATACAATCGGTGATCAGTTCCTCTTTTAATATGGACTGGAGAATCCGGAGACAAGTTTGCAGCCAGCAGTGAAGACGTCGAGGCCACGGCCGTTTAGAATAGGTTGGTACCGGTTTTTGACTATCATTTTGTTTGATTTATAATGCTGGGCGCTCGGGCAGTGCAGGTGCCTTGCACTCCTTCGTACATGAGAGTAGGTAGATACCCATATACCGACGCGTATATAAGATGGTTGTGGCTGTGGCCCTTTATCAGGATTCAAATGATGTCTTTATCTCTCTCACAAATAACTAAGAACAGCTGTTCACTACAAAAATTCGTATTGGTGCATTTTTGTGACACTTCCGGTAGTTTTTAAAGGTTTCTTATTTAGGACCAATGTTGCTTACTCTATCTTACAATAACGATTTTCATTTTCTATGTATGTAGGTACTTAATTGTTCTATTCTTCCATTCTAAGATTTTTTTTTTCTCCTAGACCAGTCTAGGAGAAAAAAAAAATCTTAGAATGTACCAGCTAGTTCTGGTAATAGAAGAGCGGTGTCTCCTGGCACAGACATTATTATGCTTAAAAGAGTCCAATCAAGTAAGAGTTTTTGTAAGAACTTTTTTTTATGAATAGATTGTTATAGAATATAATATTATAGAATAGTTATAGCTGCTTCTCTTCTCGCACAGATCGTAATATCCGATCGAGGAAATAGGCAAAATTACGAATCGGGTTAATAGGCGATGCGGCTAGCAACCCATCACTATTTTGATTCGTTTTTCTACCATCTCGCAATATAATATAGTGGCATTTGAGTCTTGCGGTCTTGGGCTCTTTCTGCTCCTTTAGGGATAAAGACGTGATAGTTTGTAATTGTTCTAATAATTATTATTACTTTGAACTCGAAGTGCTGAAAAGATGTTTTAATAAAATATACTTACTTATAATTAGTATAATATAGTTCATAATATAATATTCATAATGTTATAGGTATTTGCACACTTATGTTTGTCTTTGCAGGTAATCATGGAAGGCGTCAATCCAGAGACAGCGGAGCGTGCTGAAGAAGAAGGAACAAATAGCAATAATAAAGACTTTTCTGAAGTGATAGAAGTAAATAATGACCAGGAAACTTTCTCTGTAAAAGATGAAAAAAATAGTGACAGTGATGCTAACAGTGAGGACCTAAGTTCTAACGAGGAACAAAATAATGTAAATAGTAGTAGCAATTCTCAGTTTTATGAGAGCAGTGATAGTAAACTAGATTATGCTGTAAAGTTAGACGATAGTGATACTTTAAGTGATATAGAAGACATAAAAACGGACACAGCATCAGCAGACAGTGAAGACTCGGCACTTGGTAGCTTACCTCCAGATGGTACTTCAAATGATAGAGAAGAAGACGCACAAGAACGTTGTGATGGTAGTGACTCAGGACTTGGGTCAGAAACTAACGAAGATCCCAAATTACCGAGCTTCAATATTCCTTTACCTTGTACAAGTGATAAAAATGATCATTCTAATAGTATAGAAAAGAATGAAGAAAACCTAAATGAGATTAATACTGACAACAGACTAGAACATGGCAATGAAGAACCTTCTGCCCCTCAAATAAAGAAGCCTATCAAAAGCAGTCTTAAAAGAAAATGCAAAGAAGATAGCTCTGAAGAACCACAAGTGAAGAAAAAAAAAGAGAGTATAAAATTTGATAATGTAACGGTTTATTATTTTCCTCGAGCACAAGGTTTTAGCTGTGTACCTTCTCAAGGCGGTTCCACTTTGGGAATGGAATGGGAACACACTCATTCTCAGAAATTTACATTGACAGAACATGCTTTAGAACAGAGAAGGCTGCACAGACAAATATTACAGCAATTAAAAAGTGAACGACACTCCATTCAAGGAGCATCACTTTCATCGAGTGAAGATAGCGATACGGAGGAAGAAGCCAGCGACATTTCAGAATCCGAATTAGATTTGGACAGTTACTATTTCTTACAACCTATACCTACACGACAAAGAAGAGCGCTTTTACGAGGAGCTGGCGTTCGTAAAATAGAAGCTTATGAAAAAGACGAATGCAGAGATATTAGAACTTCAAGGGAATTTTGCGGCTGTGCCTGTAAAGGAGTGTGCAACCCTGAAAATTGTTCTTGTAGTTTGGGAGGTATAAAATGCCAAGTTGACAGATTAAACTTCCCCTGCGGATGCACCAGAGATGGTTGTGGTAATACAACTGGGCGAATAGAGTTCAATCCAGTTAGAGTACGAACACATTTTATACATACACTTATGAGGATAGGGCTTGAAAAGAAAAACGAAGAAAGTCAAGCAGCTGCTAAAAAGCAATGGGCTGAAGCGCACAATACCGGTACCGGTTCTTGTGTAGCCAACTCTTCATATGAAAGGGAGCGTTGTATGAGTCATGAGGATGGAATGTTACGAGACGTTAGTCTCACGCCAAGAGTGGAAGTCGAGTCCTGCGTCAATGCGGGAAGTTTCAACAATGTACATTGTAACATGAGCAACGTGGCACCATGTGGCAATATGCAAGAGGACATATCCTATGGCTATGGAAACGATAATTCAAACCATATAAATAGTGAAAACAATGTAATGCACTTTGACAACGCGAACAACCATCACGGCCACGCAGACCCCTACACATCCAATATGCTACAAGGAAAAGGTCCGCCTTACTCCAACACGATGGGCTTCAATGATATGACAAATAATATGCAGAGATTCCCTTGCGAAATCAATTACACGTATGACCTGCACACAGATAGCCATCACCATTTCAAAGGCTTGCAAAGTTTCTCAGCTTCTAGTTTTGAGGAGTTCGCTCATAATTCTCAAATGACTATGTTCAGTCATTACGGCCATATGTATGTTCCAGACTATTCACATAAACCAAATACTAGCGCCAGCGAGCACGATACATTACAACAATATCACACGATACCGCAGAATCATTATGAACCGTACAAAAATCCTTCAGAGTGTGTAAACACTGAAAACAAAATTGATGCTCAATATACGACGCTGATGACTTTGCCATATCAAAATAGCAATAAGTTACAAACAGTAGAGAATGACGAAAATTGGTTCAGTCACAATACGCTGCTAAATCTGGACCACTCGGACCACGCGACGCAAGACGCCGCTGCCCTGCACGCGCCAGCGCCCGCCACGCCCGAGACTGCGTCCACAGAACCCACTGAAAACTTCGGGGAGCTGATTAAAAAAACTATGGTAGAGTCTGTTACTGTGTAGATGAATTACTTGTTGTCTTTTACTTGTCACATTGAATTATCATGTTATTAAATTTTTAATTATATTAATTGGGAATTCAGTGTGTAGATTTATTGTAATCCTGAGATTACCGAAAAATCGTGTACCCTCCTAAATCTGTCATATAGTGAGTCATTGGTACCTAACATGTACTAATGACTTTTTAGGGTTCCGTACCCGAAGGGTGCAAACGGGACCCTATTACTGAGACTCCGCTGTCTGTCCGTCTGTCACAGGGCTCTATCTCTTGAACCGTAATAGCTAGACACCTGAAATGTTCACTTTTATTTTCGCTATAACAAATACTAAAAATAAAAAAAGTTGAAAATTAAATGGGGTTGTCATACAAAAAAATCGGCCAAGTGCGAGTTAAACTCACGTGGAGAGGGTTCCGTACAATTGATTGAATTCTTATAGGTTTTCCTGTAATCTACAAGCGATGAACTATCATCATCATTTCAGCCGCATAAGGTCCACTGCTGGACATAGGCCTCTCCCAAGGATTTCCAAAATGACCGATCTAGAGCGGCCTGCGTCCAGCGCTTTCCATGAATATTTCGTTTGAACTATATTTCGTATTTTTTTCAAAATTTTAGACTTAGTAGTTTCGTAGATCAGGGGGGGGGGGAATGGTCAATTTTCGTCTTCTTTCATGAATAAAATCAAAACTATTTATTTTATAATTATAACAAAAATATATTTGAGATACTCATAACGAGCCCTTTCATTTGATATATGACACAGTAATGTTTTCAAAACTTTTTTTTTTCAATTTCCTAATTTATCCGCCGAAAATGACCCTTATTTTAAAAATATATTTATTTACTTTGCACATATGTGTTTGGGTCATAGGATTACACCATCCTTACAAATTTCACCTGATTCGGTCCAGTAGATTCTGAGCAAATTGGCTGTGTCAGACGGACGGACAGACAGACGCATGAGTGATCCTATAAGGGTTCCGTTTTTTTCATTTTTTGTACGGAACCCTAAAAACGTGTTTTTTTCAAAGTTTTTAACTCGATCTGTCACAAGGCTCTATCTCTTGAACCGTAATAGCTAGACACCTGAAATTTTCACCGATTATGTATTACTATGACCACTATAACAACAAATACTAAAAATAAGATAAAATTAATAATTAAAGGGGATCGTCATACAAGAATCGTGTTTCGTCAGCGTTTTAAAACATTTTACGGTGGTACGGAACCCTTCATGTACGAGTCCGAATCGCACTTGCCCGTTTATTTATGCTATTTTCAGAACAAACAATGCTTCTTAAATGAGTAGCTACTTAGCGTTATTCTATATAACTCGTGTTAGGATTGCAGGTTTTTATATGCGTACAAGGGCTAGTTATATAGTTTCTGTGTATGCAATTTTATGTCGTCCGCACAGACTTAGATTTTTTACTTAGTGTCCGTCCGTGTCCAATTAATCCTTGAAAACGGAATACAAAACTAAAAACTATGCAAATAAAATAAATCAAGAGAAATATAAAAAAACCACATTGAGTTTTCGTAGTAATCGATTTTTTTAGATTTAGATTCGATAATTTAAAAAAAAACTAAAGAAAATATCCTCTGAAAGTTCTAATTAAATAAATAGATAGGGACAAATCACACTGATTGAGCAAGCCCCAAAGTAAGTTAAAACTTGTGTGGATAGTGGATACTAACAATAGGTACAAAACAAATCGAGGCATGTTAACGTCAACTAAAGGCAGTCAAAAACTATTTAACTTAATATTTTAGTTACATTTAGGTGCTATTCTATTTCAAATTACCTATACCAATTATGTAAAATTTATAAGTAATAAATATATAATAAGGGAAATCACACTGATGAATACGAACGTGGCATAGTAAGGTATTATTATCAAGGTACTTTAAAATGCTGAGATAAAATAATTCATGGTACTTCCAACTTATAAAAATAAATACCTTCAAATGGAAAATATAAAGTGGTCATTCTTCCATTTTTGAAGTGAAAACTTCTTTAGCGGCGTTGTGCACTTTTTTTGTAATGGGTAAAAAATGTTAAACTCGCGTCAGGACACGTGTCCTCATCGAAAATTCGTAAGACGGAGCGGAGTTGGCACAAGAGGCCTAAGCGCCTTTGGGGTTTATGGCTCTTACGACCATTTTGTGTTTGTAGTGACAATAAAATAACAAAGGAATTTTATTTTCTATTATGACATACAATAGTCGGATATTTTCACTAGCATTGTGAAAAGATGAATAGTCCAGTTTGTTTATAAAGAGATCAGAACGACTTAAGCGTCTAGAGTTCGAATACCACCGGAAGGTGTTCACTTTTTAGTTCAATGAATTTACTTTTATTTTACGAAATTTTTTAAGTTTTTGAAGTGAAAACTTCTTTAGCGGCGTTGTGCACTTTTTTTGTAATGGGTAAAAAATGTTGAACTCGCGTCAGGGTACGTGTCCTGATCGAAATTTCGTAAGACGGATGGAGAGTAGACAGCCGGCGCGGCGTAGGAGAGGAGGTATCCCCCTCTCTTTCTACGGCGCGGCGAAAATGTATGCCTGCGCCTGCTGTTTCGTTTAGCTGAGAGATAAACTTTTTAATTTAATATACATTGTCATGTTTGTGTACGATAGCGCAATAAATAAATATTGTATTCTACCACATAAATGATAGTACTGATAATTAAAGCAATTCGTGCAAAATTATTCCCTAACCATTCCAAAATATCAAAAATGCACAACGTTAATATTCAAGTTTTCACTTCTGCCGGCACTCCCGGAGTGCAACCCATCTTTTTCTTTTACCACTAGCTTTTTGACTACCTAGGTATACAATGTCTTGTTCTCCGCCTAATTAATGCGTCGCTATTATTAAAAAGGTGACGCGTTTATACTGGAATATATTTTGTAATAATAGGGGAAATAAGAAGACAGTTATGAAAGATATACCTACATCCGATACGATAACATACCAAATAATAATAAGCGGAGTCACACTTTTTTGTTACGGAATCAATATTTTGAAACAAATTACGAAACGATACTCAGGTAACCGAAAACGCCTCATTTATTTCCTATTTTCTATGTATACCTACTTAAGATAGACTAAATTTACCTCAAATAATTATACTACTGCATTGACCATAAGTTTAGGTACAAATATTCTAAGGCACTAGTATTGTGGAAAGCCAGAATTTTTTTTATGTTTTGTTTTCATGTTTCGCTCAATGATGGACTGACTTTCGAATATCCTATGTACTCGTACCTAGATACCTACCAACTTACGTAAAATTCGTGGTCGTCATAAGATCTAGAAAAAGATGGTTTGATGTAGGACGAGCAAAAGAAGTCCCTATAGTTAGTTGTTAAGATAAATATAAGTACTCGTAGGTATGTAGGACAGAGCATAACAAGACCAACACTGTGCTTTTACAGTCTGGGAATCCATTTGCTGATTTTATATACGTTGCTGGTTTTATAATGATATTTTTTTGTCCCAGCGTTGTAAAACAGTGAACGTACCTACTCGTATATAAAATCAGCATCTTAAATTCAGCACAGTGGACCCCCCGTCCACTATGCTGAACTTAAGATACTGATGTTGACCTTTACCTTACAGCTACAGTGCGGTGAAAACTTCGTATCTATTATTTAAGGTAAAAACAAATATAAGGAAACTATTTAAAGGGAAATAGGAATTTGAACTGAACTATATACCTAACAAGGTAAACAAAGATACCTACCGTACTTACCTTATTTTTGTGTAGATATCAACGTAACGGATAGCCAATTGTGGATACCAATAACTTGAGTTATATGAATACAAAGTAATATTTTTTTAAAATTAAGCATAGATGATCATCAATTTAATTTTTTTTTTAAACCATATAGGTACTTAGGAACACTTTATCTATCCACGATATAAAATTCTCTATATGTGTAAACGAATACAACTAAGCAGACCACGCTCCTTCCTTATCTAAGCAGCTATCGATATTTTCATAAGTACCTACAATATTTTACGTAGCCGTTTACTGTAGGTACTTACTTCAATAAAAATATAGTATATTGGATTGGTGACCTATAAGAACGAAAGCGAAATACTAAAGGGCGCGGTGGGGTGGGCGGGACAGCCCGCGCCGTACGACAAACCTATACGAAGTAGGTACCTATTACTAGAAGGCTGTGGTGGTATGTATGTGTGACTGTAGATAGGTTGGGCACACAACCTATCTACAATCAAACGACGAGCTTACCAGGAAATTGGAGATATTCGCTTTCGCGTAAATGCTTATTGTAAGAATATATGTAGGTGTATAAGTAGGCTCTATTATATTCGTAGTATCTAGGTATATTATATTTACTTGTATCAATAATATTTCTTAGACAGTGTAAAGCTTATAATGGGTGTTCAGACTGCCTGACGTGTGGCTTCCGGCTTAGAATAGGACCATTTCATCTCTTCCTGTAGATGTCGTAACAGGCGACTAAAGGAATCAGCACAAACATTTCGTGCTACAACTGCATTCCCAAGGAGAGTTAGTCGGGCGGCGGCCGGTTGTAAAACTTTTCGCACAAATGCATTCCCAAAGAGGGTTGACGTCAGGCAGGCGGCCGGCCGTAAACTATAGTTTAAATGATTTGGTTATAGCCAAATCATTTAAACTGTTTCGGCTATTTCTTCTCCACTTTGCAAGGTTTTTGGCATCCTTGGGTGACCATTGACATGCATATTTATTACCTATATTTGGAAAAGAAAAAGCGGGAAAGCGCACCCCGGGCTCCGATGCAGCGTAGCTGAGGAAGCAACCGGTAACGTGGCAAGATGAAGAAGAAGACTGCCTGACGTAATTTTTAATTTTACAAGATAAAAGAAGAAATTAAATAAGAATGTAAGAAAAGAACTTAAAGTTATATTTTGATGCGGTTTCCATAATCAAATCGCAAATCAGAGTTAGGTAGAAGTCTGCTAGAGCATCTCTGTAGTGTCAATTTTTTCAAACTGCCTAGACATATCTATGTCTATGCAGCTTGAAAAATCTGACTCGTTCGTAGATATCTACGAACGAGTACCAACGATGTTTTCTATCAACAACGTTTTGTAGATAGAAAAGTAGAGAAAGGTATGTAAGATGGTTTAAGCATATAATTTAGGGATTTTCAAGGCAAGAGTGAACAGGCATTTTTTGAGTTTGCGTGATACACCTTAGACCTCATCTTAGCTTCCCATCAGGCTAGATAGAGATCAAACGCACTCAAATTTCTAATAAAAAAAAAAAAAAAAAAAGCATGTACAAAGGATGGATGAAAAGAGATTAACAATAAATATTTATAAGGCAAGTGTGAAAGGAAGAGCGGGACAAGCTCAACCTCGGCAAACGTTCTGCGATCAGATTGCAGACGTTTTGAAAAAGGGAGAGGTAAGAAGTACCCATATCCGAAGGGCATGTATGAAGAGGTTGATGAGGGTAGATGAAGCGAAAGAGGTCTCTCAGGATTGTAGCAAGTGGAGGTGCATAGTCTCTGCCTACCCCTGTGGGAAACAGGTGTGATAGTATGTATGTATATATGTATCCTCTGGCTGCCTGGCTAATATATGGCTCTGGTAGTACAAAGAGGGTTGTAATCCTGCAGTGGAGAATAAAAAAGACCTAATGATGATGTATGCAACAAAGTTTTGAGCGAAACGTGCTTTCTAGGATTAGAGATGCCGTGCTTTTTCTGTATGTAGTCGTACCGTTCATCATCAGCTCTGGTCTCAACTGCAGGAGCACGACCCTCTCTGTAATACCAGCCAATCTTGGCCGGAGCAGTCAAAGAATTTGGTCTACACTCTCCACGCTCTGGTCAGACGGGTTGGAGAGTCCCATTGATGTTTATAAGCTTTGTTTAGCTTGTATTTCTTAAATCGCCTTCTACGACATTAACGGGAAAACTGGCATAGTCGTACCATAGACACGCAAAGTTGTAAAGGGTAATAAGTATGGGTAGGTATACCAAACTATACTGGAAAGATAAAACTTTTGTATGGTAGGTATCTAAAGCTTTCTACTCGTATAGCCTAAATAAACAAAGAATGAAGAGCACTAAATCCATAAATGTAAAATCTATTGTAAAATACATTAGTCTTTTTTTACAAAGGATTTGGCATTTATGAATTCTTTTAGCATGATACCTGTTAAACCGGGATAAAATTCATATCGCGCGAAGGACACTATTTTATGTAGAGCGAGATAGTGATATAAGTTATAATCGCTCGATAAACGGAATCCGCTTATCGAGCGATTATAGCTTATAAGTTTTTTACTATATAGCTCACCAAGTTTTTGTAACTAAATTAAATTGTTTATTTCAGATTGGTAACTATATAAGATCCAATTTGTTTAGTTACAGCAGTGGACGTCTTGCGGATAAAATTATGATATTTTTAGACATTCAAGATGCAGTAGATACTAGTACTCAAATATAAATAATAAAATAAGAAATGGTATAAAATACCACGCGAGCGGGGCTTGAACCCGCGACCTTAGTCTCAATACGACTATGCTCTTACCAACTGAGCCATCACGTATTCAACCTCGTACGCAAAATTATGATATTCAAAAAGTGCATGAAACTATAGCGTCCGATATAAAATAAGTAAGACCACGGCTCTGGCTCCTGTCTCCCTTGTATATATAGAGTTACTAGCTGTTACCCGCGACGATCCCACGGATACCTCAGATTTTTAGAACATCCATAGTATTCCATACAATACAAACTTTCGCATTGATTAATTTTTAGGATAGTAGGAAAAAAATTGGTGTGGCTTCCGGCTTAGAATAGGACTACTCCATCCCTTCCTGTGGATGTCGTTAGAGGCGACTAAAGGAGTAAGCACAAATATCTCGTGCTACAACAGCATTCCCAAGGAAGGTTGAAGTCAGGCAGGCGGCGGGTCGTGAAACTAGCCAAATCGTTTAAACTGTGCCGGCCATTTCTTTTCCACTTCGCAAGGTCTTTGGCATCCTTGGGTGACTATTGACATGCATATTATATTTGTAGAAGAAAAAGCGGGAAAGCGCACCCCGGGCTCCAAAGCAGCACAGCCGAGGATGCAACCGGGAGCGCTCTAATATGAAGAAGAAGAGCATGAAAAAAGTAGGTACTATAATATTTCTAACTTTATTGTCATGTACAGTAATGACATTTCTAACATAATAAATTCTGGTATAGTAAAATATCACAATTTTGAAATGCCACATCGCCGTCGCGGGCCGAGCGTTGTTCCTCGTAATACTGGCGCGATCAGCGGGCGCCGGCTTCGTCAGGACGGCCGCGACACCTGCCAAATCTTCAATGACTTGTCTTTGCTGGCTGTGATCAGCGTTTGGGAGATCTCGTCAAAGTAGATACTGCTGACAGCGTCTGAAACAATTTATTGAAGACAGCCTTATTATCAGACAAGGTGTACAGATAGACCTGCGGCTGCTGCCGCATTTTATTTTAATTCCAAGATATAAAGTGCTATAAAAGATGATGCGAAGGAATTTGTGTATTGCCAGCTCTATTTCTCTTATCAAGTGTTAAAGCTAATAGCTGACATTATTTTCGAGCTGCCTAAAGGAATCTGACGTAGTTCAATGATTGTCATCATCAGTAACAAGTCATTATTTATTACACACTGGTGAACTAGTGTGCAGTTTTCCTCGCGAAAAGTCAATGCAGCTATTGTCACTGGTATGACACTTCATAGATTCAGAGTAACATATATACCTACTACTACTACAAACGAAACAATTTATCTGTACACACGTCGATGTGTGAGTTTTATACTTAGGGTCGCACCGCAGAATTAATTTAATACTTACCTAATAACGAGTTCGACATATTTACGATTATATCTTTCCATACCGGGAGATTTGCGAACACTATGACGTAAAAATATTCTGTTTTACATGTATTAAATGTTACAGAAAAGTCGGAAACAGCTACATAATATCACTTCACATATATTTTTGTGTATTCTCCCGCCAATGCGAAAGAGTGAAAAGGGTATATATATATCAATCGGTGTTCAAGATGGTTGCTGGGTAATAACGTGAAATTATATTGTTGCTTTGCTTACCTGTTTTAATCACTCGGAAATCTATGAAATATACGTTCTTTGTTGCATTCGATGCATAAACAATTATTATATGCGCATCTTCTCACCATGATGGTTACTATTGGTTGAAGGTTCTCAAGACAAGAGACGTCGCGAATTGCGTGCGGCTAGTAACGAACCCTAGGTTAGAGCGCAATAAGACGCACAAAGTGCGGGGGAGAGGTGCGGGGACGCCAATTTGCGGGAGGCGCTGTGAGATTCCATTCTGTTTGTACTCTTATGTATTCTGTGCAATTGTGCACCATCTGTGCCAGTGCTCGGGTCTCACCTGCGTGCGCCTCGCGCTCGCTGCTCTGCGACACACACACCAAGTGCCACTGCTTCAGTCCGCCCGCGCCGTCCGCCAGCCACAGCACGTTGTTGCCATCCCAGCATAGTGACGTCACAGGCGCTGGAAACTGCTTCTGATATACCTGCACAACGACGAGACAAATTAGTCTTGACTTTTGTTACTAAATATTATTCGCAGGATGACAACAACTGTTTATAGTACATATGAAAAGGGTTAAGTAAAAACTGAATGGATAAAATCGTCTTGTCCGATTGGTTTAATGCACAACTGTGTTTTTAGGATTGGGAAACACTATCAGCACGGAACAGAGAGACGAAACGCCGCAGAATCGAATTCCGTCGCTCTCTCTCGCTGTAGCAAAAGACAGTTCTGAGCGACAGAAAAGGATAGCAGCATAGGAAAACGCTGTTCCATGCTAACAGATGTAACCCTTAAAGATGATACTATATTATGTAGTGTTTCAACAGTTTGCCAAAGCTCAAAACATTACCTAACAGGTTATCGAACAACTTAGTGGGTGCAAAATAAAAGAATGGTTAAAAAGATCGTGACCTCACTTCATTTATAGACGATATACGGGTTACTCACGTAGAAAGTCAGCTACTGGCTGACATGTTTTGACCTCATCCGGAGGTCTTCCTCAGGGCGAATGTGACACGAGACGCGCGCACGAAGTCGTCCCTAACCGCACTCAACCTCACTCACCGAACATAAGACGCCGAGGTCCGTGACGATCATGTCGCCCTCCTCCCCGATGGTTACGATCCTCTCGGAAGGCACGACGCACGCGCAGGTGACCGCTGAAGAATGAACGGCGACTTTGGTGAGCAGTTTACGGGTAGCGAAGTCCCAGATAAAGACTTCCCCGTCGCTCGTGCCTGCTATGATGTTAAGCTCGTGCCGGCGTCGTCTATTGAACATACAATATCCTGAATTTATTCGCATAATAACAGTTCATAACGCCGGAAAGCTTGTTATAGATCTGAAATGATAGGACATTCGTCCCTACTATTGTTGTATAGATGGGCAAAGCCGTGGAGCAATCAGTCTATCCACCTCAGTAGACCGTGACAGTGTGACGTCACAAGTGCATTAGGGTTGTGTGCAACCAATAAAAAAACAAACTAACAAATAATTAAACGTAAAATCTATGATAACTCAAAATCTCTCATTATATAAAAATAATAAAAATCACATATAGGAATGTTTTATACAAAAAGGCTACTTGATCGTGACGTCGTGTTTAGTAGTTTATGCGTCGCATGAGGACTTTGTATTACACATTGTTGCACACACACATCGACACACAGAGTTAAATGTTATAGTGCAAAGTCCAGATAATAATCTTCTTAAATAACTTTAAAAAAAAAATATTAATTATAAAATATTTTATATTTGAGATTCTTATATCAAGTCCTTTCATTTGATATGTCACACGGCATAGTTTGCAGACCTTTTTTTTATACCAATATATAATTAAATAATAGCTTTTTATTTACAGCAAAAAAAATAAAGAAATATTTTTTATTTTTTTTAATTAAAATAAAAAGATAAAAACACGACTCACTACACTACCTAAGTACCTACCTACTCAATTTAAATAATAGGATGAGTTCTTATAGGTTTTCCTGTAACTTAAAGGTAAACAAAGATTATCTGTATGTTTTTCCAAATTTTAGGCTTCGAGGTTTCGGAGATAGGGCGGTAAGTGGGAAATTTTCTTAATTAACTTCAAAAATACCGATTTAAAAAAAAAATGTTTAAAATTCTCATTCTTTTCATATGCCACACGATATAGTCCACAAAACTTGTTTTTAATGTCTATTTTACCCCCAATAAGTTTTTAAGGAGCTCGTTGGCTCTGTGTAAGTACGCATTGCAAGCTCTTTCGCAAGTTAAGCAACCCCGGGTTTGGTCCGCACTTAGATGGGTGACCACAAGTGGCATACAATCTGCTCGAACTGCTACTCCTCGGAAGGTACGTAAAGCCGTTTTATTCTAAAGGGACATGAAAATAATGTTTATCTTAACAATTATAAGCTTTCAACATGTTATTCCCGGAGCAATAAAAAACGAGGTGGGTCAGTTATTCTGGTACGTAGAGGAATCGAATACAAAGAGTTGACAGAGCTTAATAATTTATCAATTAACTATGCATTTGAATGCAGTGCAATCGAAATTTTGAATTGTAATTTAATCGTTGTTAGTATTTATCGTGTGCCAAAAAAAGAACATCTTCCAGTATTTTTTACTCAAATGGAAATATTGCTACTAAAACTAAGTAATATGCGCAATAAGAAGGTTATTATATGTGGTGACTTCAATATAAATGCTTTAAAAAATGACTTAACAAGCAAAAATTTTATAAATCTACTTAAAAACTACAATTTTGTTCTTCATTTCAAAGAAATCACAAGACCTATTAGCAAGACTTGTCCGGATAACATAGCTCACAATATTCGTGAATGCAGTGGTAAAGTTCTCCATCTTGGCATATCCGATCATTCAGCTTTAATTTTTAAATATCCAATAAAAACTGATTTCACCAGAAAATATTACTATACCACAACACGTGATTACTGCGCTGATAACATGAAAAAATTTAAAAGGAGTCTAAAAAATTTAAGTTTTGACGATGTTTTCTCTTCTGAAGATCCAAATACAGCATATAACATTTTCCATGACACTTTTAAACTTTTTTATGATCTCTGTTTTCCAGTGGTTCGAAAGCGAGTAAACTTAAAACAAAGAAGTAAATGGCTTACACCTGGATTAAAAAAATCTAGCAAAACAAAGCGAAAACTTTATTGGCAAAGTTTACAAAATAAAACCAAAGAATATTACCGTAGATATAACAAAATATTTAAAAAAGCAGTATTTATATCACAAAAAATTCAGAATCATAAATTTATCAAAGGTGCCAAGAATGTGACCAAAGCTTCGTGGAAGGTAATAAACAGAGCTAAAAACCAAGCAACGAAACAAAATATTGAAAAAGTAATATATAAAAATAAATATTTGACAAAACCACATGACATAGCGAATGCTTTTAATGACACATACGTAGATTTAGTTGACAACACTACACAAATGACATGTAATAAATCATCTAATTATATAAAGCCTAATATTCAGTCCATTTTTTTGACACCAACGGACCCTATTGCAATAACATCAATTATTAAAAACTTAAATAATACAAATAGTGTAGGATTTGATGAAATAAGTACTAGGGTGATTAAGCACTGTAGTAACGAGATAGCGGCTCCTCTATGTCATATCATTAATTTATGTTTATCAAAGGGAATATACCCAGACAAATTAAAAATAACAGTCATAAAACCTTTGCACAAAAAAGGCAGTAAAGATGTTTGCGACAATTATCGCCCGATAGCTTTAATACCAGTTCTCTCTAAATTATTTGAAAAGATTATTTATGATAATCTATATAGTTTTTTTGCTAAATATAAAATAATAAACGAGGAGCAACATGGTTTCCAGAAAAATAAATCTACTCATAATGCTATAGATGATTTATTAAGGAAAGTTACTGAATGTATAAATAATAGGCGTCCAATAACCACGCTATTCATGGATATGACAAAAGCTTTCGATTTCGTCTGCCATGCTATACTATTGAATAAATTACACACATATGGCATAAGAGGACCAGCATTTCATCTTATCAAATCTTATCTTCAAAATCGGAAGCAAGTGACATACGTAACTTATATAAATGACGAAAATGTAGAAACAATCGCCAAATCTAATATAAGGACTGTAAAACATGGTGTTCCACAGGGCAGTATTTTGGGACCTCTCCTATTCCTAATTTACATCAATGATTTGCCGAAACACGTTAATCAAAAAATGGTTTTATTTGCTGATGACTCCACTGTTCTGATAAGTGACGTAAATTCAGATGACCATGAAAAAAGTTGCAATAATGCACTAAAGGAGACTATTAACTGGCTAGATAAGAATAAATTAATACCAAATCTTAATAAAACAAAATGTATGCAATTTCACGTCCCACAAACCAATCCAAGTAATGTACCAGTTAAATACGAAAACAACATTATTGAGTTCGTCAAAGAAATTAAGTTTCTGGGAGTTACCCTTGATCATTGTTTAAGCTGGAAGCCACATATAGACGAAATGATTTCTAAATTAAGTAAATATGTGTATGTATTGAGGACAATAACAAACACAGTGTCTCAAAAAACAGCTGTATGTGTTTATCATGCATATGTAGCCTCTGTTTTAAGATATGGCATATTACACTGGGGTAATGCTGCCAATGTGCATATACTCCCACTTTTTAGAACGCAGAAAAAATGTGTCAGGGCCATGTTTGGTGCAAGGCAAACAGAGAGCTGTGTTCCTTATTTCAAAAAACTTAATATATTAACTGTATACAGTTTATATATTATGGAAGCATGTTTATATGTAAAACAAAATTTGGATAAATTCAAACAGATTACTAATAGGCACCCCAGAGCCTGTAGAAACAAAATACAAATACACCCACAGCAAAATTCCAACATGGCTGCATATGACAAAACAGTGTATATTTTAGGACCTAAATTATATAACAAATTACCTGACTGTTTGAAAGAACTTAATACTAGACTATTTAAATTTAAATTGAAACAATTATTAGTACAAAAATGTTATTATAGTATAGAGGAATTTATATGTGACAAATTATATGATATTGAATGATTTATAATTAAGTAATTATTTTTGCAACACCCGAGAGGGTAAGTAAGGAGAACTGTATATAGTTATAAGACCTTGTGAACTCTTACTATGCAAATAAAGAGTTGATTGATTGATTGATTGATTGGTCCCGGATGGTTTTTTTAAATGGCTGAAATATTATTTTCTTCGGGGATGATGCTTTTTCATACATTGACGCGATCCGAGCAAAAAAGTTAAAGTTTTAAATCCCTCTGCCATTTTGAAAAAATTCCAAAAACTTAATCGACGAACAAATTCAAAACAATGTGTAAATGAACTAACGAAAAACCTCTCAGATGGTACCTCAGTCCATGAAACTGAACAACTTTTGTTCAACAACTTTCACGAAACCCAAAAAAAAATTTGAATTTGCTAATCGAGTCAATTTGTATGAAAATCCGAATTTTATTTTTGGCATTTTGGGAATATCGTAGAACAAAAGTTGTTCAGTTACATGGGCTGAGGTACCCTGAGAGGTTTTGCGTTAGTTCATTAACACGTTGTATAATTATCGAACCTGCTTATAAAATTTCACGGGAATCGGTTGATAAATACGTCCTGTAGGCGTGAAAAAACCTAGACAGACAGACTGGCCAATTTTGAAACTGAGACGCTTCGCTCGCTTGGTCAATAGATTATATTTACTTACCTATAGGTGAGCGAAGTGACTCCAACATCATGGTCCAGCTCCACCTGCAGGCCGCGCAGCGCCTGACCGATGCGGCCGAGGCTGCCCCACACGCGGACCACGCCATCCCAACCGCCAGAAACCAATACATGTTCTGAAAATATTAATAATACGTTGTATTGTACAATGGCGGATTGCCCAGCAGGCTGAGTAGGGTGGAGCCTAGGACGGCAGACTTTAGGGAGCTGCAAATTTGAGGCCAATTTCCCTCTGACTAAGCAGAGGGTGCCGTGAGGCCGGGAGCGAGCCGGCGCCGCAGGTAGCGGCGGCCGCGCGGGGCTGTGGAGCATGGAGAAGCACATGGTCCCGGCCGATAGCGGCTGAGAGGTGACACCGCGAGTTTTTAGTGGTAGCACCACATAACCTTACCCGTAAGGTATCCGAAGGGATTTTCTCCGCGTAACAAAAAAGGGGCAAATATGAATAGCCTACTGAAAACAATAAACGTGACTTAAGGGGACGCTTCCCGGCAGTAGCGGATTTACCAATAGGCTAAGTAGGCTGGAGCCTAAGGCGGCAGATTTAGAGGGGCGGCAAACTTAGCCCATTTTTTTTTTGCCTTACAGAAATAAAAAAAAACTTAGTTATATTTAATATATAACTAAGTTTACTAATACTAATAATTACTAAACGCACTGTAAAATATAGGTACTTATGCGATCATGAATTTTAAAAATATTCCAATAGCGTTTCAATATTAATTTCAATTTAAATTTAGTAACTTTTACCCTAATTATAAAAATGATATTTAACGTGTAATATGTTTCAACATTTAAATATTTATTTTCTAATAGGTACGTATGTATTTGCGTAGTAGTTTTTGGGTTGCGGCGCCTTATGATTAGTACATGCTGTTGTTTTTAGGTCAACAGTATACTCGTCACTACATAGTGGGTTGCAAAAATAATCTAGTAACTGACAGAACTATCACCTAGTTCACAATCATACTAATAACGGGAAAAAGCCGATGTAATGAGGACGATAGAACACAAATCATAAAGTTGCAATTTTAGAATAAATGTTATTAATATGATTGTGAACTAAACTAACGCATTGAATTACAAAAGGGGCGGCAAGAATTGAACCCTGTTCAGCTGTTGAGAAAAGCTTGTTGTTTCATCCAGCGCAAAGCAATTTCATGCCGCAGCGAGTGAGAACGCGATAACATTGTACGAAAAATACGGGTACGGAAATTTCACAAAACTTGTTCCAGGTAATACGTGTTTTTCAGTCAGTTTGTGAAATGAATGTTTTTCATTTAGAATCTTCATTACATTTGCGAGGTTTATATCAAAATATTTTCTTTACTTTTACAATTTATGAGTACTTTATGAACGGTCGAAGTTTAGGTAAAATCTGAGCAAAAAAGCAGATTTTTGAAGGCTTATACTCAATTTGTTTCTCGAAATTTAGATTTTTGATTTCGATAGAAACTTAGAAATAGCGCACAAAATACCTATTAGTTCGAAAGTTTTAAAGAAATAAAGCTATAATCACGTACGAGCGTTTGTATAAAAAGTAAGACGGGAAGGGGCGTCTAACATTAACATCAGTAACTTTAATTGTAAGTTGACGTATTTGGAGAAAATGATGCAGTGCAGTTTGTTGCCGCTTCTTCTGCACTTAGGAAGCTTAGGAAGCGGCACTAAACTTCGTTGTAAGTAATGATCTCACGTCAACGACTTTTATGAAATCGACAGAAAAAAATCACAATTATCAAGTGATAAAAAACATCCAAAAATAAATAAATGATTTTGACTTTGGCATTATGAACTTTAAGGCTGTACCTGAATTTTCCGGGGTCCAGTGCTGCCCCCATTTTAAATAAATCATTTCAAAGGAAACGGAGACATCATTTAAAATTTTGTGTCTACCAAGCCCTAGATAACCCTTCAAACTAGTTTATACTGTTTACAGTTTACAGTGAGAACGTTAAGCTTTACTACGCACATTTGCGAAAAACGGCCACTTTTGGCAAATGTGCGTAGTAAAGCTAAACGTTCTCATTATAAACTGTAAACAGTAGTTCAAAAAATACTTTGAAGAGTTATCTAGGACTTGGTAGTAGCAAAATTTTAAATGATGTCTCCGTTTTCTTTGAAATTATTTATTTAAAATGGGGGCAGCACTGGACCCCGGAAAATTCAAGTATGCCTTTAATAAGCAAAACGTACCTTTCTGTAACCACAACAGGCAGCTTACGGAATCGTCATGTGCTCGAAAACTCTCCACTATTCGCCCATACTCCACATCGTACAAGTATCTAAAATAAATAACAAATTAAATCCTTGTACTTATAGCCTTGTAGAAAAACATGTATATAACCATTATTACAAGAGATTTTTTAATGTGTAACTAGTAATGTGCCGTCCCTGGAAACTTAGAGTATATTTCCGTAAACATTCCCGGCAATATTCCAATATGCTTAGGGCCGTAAGAGCTGAGGGTCTTATTCTAACGCACGCTAAACGTGGCCTGTGGGGGGTGAAAATGGAAAAAGGGAATCAAAATAGTGATGGGTTGCTAACCGCATCGCATTAAAACAATTCAGATTCTCGCCCATTCCATCGATCGGCTTTCAAGATCTGCGCGGGAATAGAAGTGGCTCGTACATTTTACGTTTTTCTTTGTGACATCACATGTTTACTTATTTTTAAATACAGATTGATTTTGCACCCGTTAGCTATATAGAGATCTTGGAATCAGAAACACAAATCCGTAACTTATTTTTTGTAAAAAAATCTCTCAAATTTTTAATAATTGGCTAACCTACTAACTTTACTATACGCGCGGCCGTTGACTTCCCTACTCGCCGGCTGCCGCACGCCACGAGCTCTGTAGCGAGCGGTGACATTCAAATAGGAGATTTTTTGTAACCATTTGTCGGCTGATTTCTTTAGTTTTTATTATAAAACAGGATACATACGACAGAATGTGTATATTTTATTACGCATAAAGAGTACATCCTTGAATATAGCTGCGAGATTCAAAATCAGCCTGTATAGTTACGACCTTACTCACATCGCATTATCCCAGGAGCCGACAGCAACAATATTCTCATCAACCATCACGCATGAACTAAGCGGAGTGCTGCACAGAATTATACTTCTAATTTGTTTTCTTCGAACCGTGTCATATACTTTCAGCGTGCCATCCTTCCCCACAGATATAACCCTATTCCCTTGTCTGACAACACACGTCACTGCCTCTTTATGCAACCGAACCGTATCAATGCATTCTATTTCGTAGTTTTCATCTTGATCGTGGGACAACGTCGGTTGTATCTTGTGACTGATCCGTCTGACGTGTGGTTTTGTGAATAGTTGCTTGGGGACTTGACCGAATTCCATGATTTGCACCTCAAGCGCGTGGCGGTCGTTCATGTCTAGTATACGCTCGAGATCTACGGAGCCCTCGTAACAGACGTGGTGGAAGACTGCAAATTTAAAATAAATTATAGTTTGGCTTAGTTGAATATTAATATCCTAATTATAATACACAAATTATAAACTACTTACCATTGAACGCTTTAACGGCCTCCTCCCCTCTTTGTTTATAGCCAAAAATGAGATCGATCCACATGTGCAGGTGCCGGGACACGTAGTCTGACTCCAAAGCCTCGCGAAGCTTCAGCACGAAGTCCCCGGGCGAGCTGGCCCAGGGCGGCAAGGCCACGTCGGCCACCTTCGAGCCGTCGTGCCGCTCGCCAAAGTCAATCTCATACATGTTTACTAGAAAGTCACCTTTAGAATCGGTGTCGTAGAATTCGGGCACCAGTTCCTGAAATGATCACATTTTTTTAAAGATCTATTCATTTCACTTTAAACACACAACAATTATTATAAGTACCTATTTAAATTAAAAAATAAGTATGTGATGAAAATCGAGGCCAGGCGTGGAGTGTAGGCCAAATCGTCTGGCTGCTCTGGCCAACTATGGCTCTGTAGTACAGAGAGGGTCGAGCTCCTGTAGTGGAGACTACAAAGACCTGCTGATAATGATGATGTGATAAAAAGTTTAAAGTATATATGCCTGTTTTAAATGAATTAGTGTATGTGATGAGGACATTCATCAGGGTGATTCGAAGTCACGGTAGCACAATTGGAAGTGTACTAACAGTACAGAGTTCGAATCTCACTCGTGCAAAATTTATCATCACATATTTATTTTTAATTTAGATATTGTTCCGAGCATTGTAATGCTGTATAAATCAATAATTAAATAAAACAAATTAAGTGAGTTCAATTCCTGGTCTTCTTCATTAGTTACACTTCACCAAAACAAATGTGGTAGACCCACGCTGCCGGCAAAACTCAGTTTTGCTAGTAGCATGAATGGGCCGACTCGTCCGGGGAAGTACCTTACTCTCACAGAAAATCGACGTCTGAGTAGTAGCTTCACCGCTTCTATGCTTTGTTCGGTGAGTGAGAGAGCCGGAGCCCCCCCCCCCCATCCCCCCTCCCCCTGAAAGGCCGGTAACGCTTTTGTTACACCTCTGGTGTTGCAGTTGTCCATGGGCAGCGGTGATCACTTACCATCCGGTGACCCGCTTGTTCGTTTGCCGTCCTGACATAAAAAAAAACTTTCTGAATGCAAATGATTTATTGATAAAAACATCAAAATATGCGTGCATACAATATTTGAGGAGTTCCATCGATTACTCGAGGATTCCATCATCAGAATTTTACCTAGTGACAATTTGCATGTATGTATATCCTTTCAAATTAAAATAGTTTTCTAAATCTGTTAACTTGACCTTAATTTATTATAGAAGCTTCTCCGTTTTTTTTAAGTCGCTTAAAAATGTAACAAATAAAATTTATTTATGTTTCCCTACAAATAAATTTATTATTTTACATAAAAATAAATTAATATTTTACCTTGAAATCCGACATATTTCTCAAACAGTTGTTATACACATCCTTCACCGAGTTGAACATCCGGTCGGGATGATCAAATCGCCCGTTTTGGAGGCACAACATGTACTGGGGGTATTTCCGAACCTACAATAAAAAATACATGATTTTATGAGTCAATATGTACTTATATACTTGACACTACTTCTGTGTATTGCCTGTAAGACATTGCTTCGCCGACAGGGCCGCCTTTGTACCTTACGTTATACTCGTATGTTGTCCTTACTTAAAATTTTGTAATTGTAAATGTCATTTGGTGCAATAAAGATTTTTGTACTGTATTGTAACATTTAGCATCCGACTTTTCGAATAGTACCCAAATAGGTATTGCTAGTGCGAAGTTAATTTCTGAATCATTTGTGATTCAGAAATACTGCTATCGCAAACTGATAGACCCAAAAACAATAAGTAGTTAAGTACCTAATAGAATAATAAATAAATAATATTAAATAATACACATTTCTCAATATATTAAAAAAATCTTGTTAACGATATTATATTTCTATTATCAGCCTATGTTGTCCCACTGCAGGGCAAAGGCCTCCTCTCCTACCTTCCAACTCTCGCGGTCAAGGGCTCTTGAGGCCCTATTTTTATGAAAAGATTTAAGATCTTTCCGCCATCTCTTTTTTTTACAATAGGTAGAGGAAAACATCTTAAGGATATCTGTAAACTAGTACAAATTAGGAAAACAACTTATTTCCTCCAAAATGTTGAGTGTACTGTATTCCACGGAATTATTACAGCCCACAGCAACTGCACAACTTCTATTTAAGTATTTGACTTAAATATCTACATTTGTGGATTAGGGAAAAAACGCACGTATGATACCAGTTGCGGATCCAGGATTTTGTTTTGGGAGGGGCTTGGGTTTAAGGTTTAATAAGGGTAGATTTTATATCAAGATAAAGGAATCACCTTTCATTTATAGTGTTTAAACCGCCCGCCTGGCGGCGTTTTCGATCGAGTTTTGCGTTCTGGTACCCTAAATTTTTCATAAAGGGACTCAGAAGCTTTTTGGGGGGGCTTGAGATTCTTAGCCCTCTCCTAAATCCGCTATTGTGGGGCACCCCTGGTTCTACATGCCTCCCTTTCATAGTAACCACTTACCATACAACAGGTGGACCGTATACCTGTTTGCGAAAACAAGAAAAAATTTACATACCAAATAAAACAACACGAGTCCCGGCGCAGAGTAGTGAGATCCATACATGAACTTAGGCTCGCACATCTCATCGAATCTCTCCTTCAGCTTCACGAGTCGGTCGGGGTTCAGCGCCCCCATCGGCTTGGACAGATCTCTGAAGGTCTCGACCTTGTTTAGGTCTAAAACCTCTGATACGTAGTCTGAGACGACCCAGGGGAACACTGGGTATTGTGTGAGATCATTCTTACTTCTATCTGCAAGACTAAAACGGATTTTTAATTATTAAAGCGTCCTCGATGACTTTTTTTTTTTAATTGTGCTCTTGACTAGACTTTTTTGACGCGGAATCGTCTTGATCTGATCTGGAAAAGACTATGTTGTACGTTGTAGACAAAACTCATTTCGCGTGTTCAAGTATGGGGCCTTCCTTAGTACCTATAATGCCGTAGTATCTAGTAGTTCGGCCCTAACATCAAAGAGATTACCAACTTCATGAATTTCTTATCAAATATAATCAAGTTATTGACAGTCAAATATTTATTTACACACATAAAAAGATCCATAGAGATCCATTATCACGCCTGTTTTTCATAGGGGTAGGCAGAGAGCCTACCCCTATGAAAAACAGGCGTGATAATATGTATGTATACGCCGCATTCTCCAAGTGATCTCCGATAACTTCGCGCGCACCCCTTCGTTCAACGGGTGGGTCTCATTATTTCCATTTTCCATTGGATATATTGGAATGGAAATTCTGATACTGCCACATTTATGCAAATCCGTCTCACAATAGCCATTGACGTGAAAAACATCGAATGGAAATAGTGATACCCGATTTCTCTAACAAACCGTCTCAGTTCCACTATAAGCGATTTATGAAAACGCATAGAATTGTCAAAAAATCTCTTTGACGCAAATAAAATACCAAGCAATACAAACAATACAATGAATCCATCAAAAACATTCTCAAGTGGCCAGTACATATCTATTGGTAGAGGAAATTGCGGCGTGAATCTGATAAGCGACCGTGAAGTCGGCGTCGCGATTTTTAAACGCAATGGAAATAGTGATACATGTAGTATCAGAATAACCGTCAATGGTTATTCTCAGTGGAAATAATAAGACCCACCCCGTTCAACATACTAGAATACAAGATTTTTTTTAGGTAAACGTCAACCCAACTGTAGCTAAAACCACCTCGATCACGTCAGCTTTCAAACAAAAAAAAACGCATCATAATCTATGGAGCTACGATATCACAGACAGCTAGACAATAGACACTTCAAACTTATGACAACCCACTTCTCGTCGGGGGTTATCATCATCAGGTCTTTTTTTTCTCCACTGCCGAAGCACGGCCCCTTTTCTGTACTACCAGAGTCATGTATTAGCCAAAGAGTCAAAAGATTTGGCCCACGCCTCCACGCTGGCCAGACGGGTTGGAGAGGTCTCACTGATGTTTATAAGCTTTGTTTAGCTTGTATTTCCTAAGTCCGAAATCCACAGCACAGAGTAATAATCCACGAGAAGACTTGGAATGGTCCTATTCTACTCTGCCGGGAACGACACGGCTATCGGCGGCATCAGGGGTTAAAAAGAAGCTAAATAGAAATACTTACCAATTTAAATACATTAAATAGTCATAATTTGATACGATTCCATTTTGCCACTGCAAAGTCATTTCTTGGGGATGCCCGCTCTGGAGACGCACATGTGGCGAGTCTTCTAATATTTTGTACACTCTGTCTCTGTCATTCTCTGTTTGGAATGTCAGGTAGATATGCGGCACCGAGCTCTCTTCTGTACTATATATCTCGAGACCCTGGAATAATTTCACATTTTGGGTGTGTAGACAATACGATTTATTTTTAAGTATCTGGCGGCCTGGCGCTGTGTCAGAATGTAAGTTAAAAAGACGAAGAAAGATTTGGCTGTGTGGACCACCGCCCACGGCCTTGCGGTCTGCAGGGCCTCGCTTTTTAGGGTTCCGTACCCAAAGGGTGCAAACGGGACCCTATTACTGAGACTCCGCTGTCTGTCCGTCTGTCACAGGGCTTTATCTCTTGAACCGTAATAGCTAGGCACTTGAAATTTTCACCGATTATGTATTACTGTGGCCGCTATAACAACAAATACTGAAAATAAAAAAAGTTAAAAATAATAGGGGGTCGCCATACAAAAAACGTGTTTTTTCAGCGTTTTTAACTAGATCTTTATAATGGATTAACTAGATACTTGAATTTTTCACCAATTATGTATTACTATGACCACAATAACAACAAATACTAAAAATAAAATAAAGTTAAAAATTAAAGGGGGTCGTCATACAAGAAACGTGTTTCTTCAGCGTTTTAAAACATTGTACGGTGGTACGGAACCCTTTATGTACGAGTCCGACTCGCACTTGCCCGTTTATTTCTAGGACGCGTCGCATCTGAAAGCGAATTATTTAACTAAACGCCTTTGGACTTGTGTTTAATGAATGTATATCCAATACTGTGTCAAATGATGTAAAATTAATACACTTTATATTACATAATGCGCTGCCATTCTGGTCAAGAAATAATACTTTCAATATACAATCTGTTCGCCGTTGTTAGCCGATTGAAGTAATAGACGAATATCTAATAAAATGATACCGATAGGCGATGGTACCAGTCACTATTATCATTCCGTTTTTCACTTGGGCATGTAAGCCTAAGTGAACCACCATTACGCTGATCGTAGACTTGGGTCTTATGGCCCTAGACTTCGAGTACCACTTAAGACGATACACGGTATCCAGTGCTGCTGACTGCCTCCGTGGTCCATAGGTCAAGGCGTCTGCCTTGTGATCAGGAGATCATGGGTTCAAATCCCACTGGGAAGTATACTTTGTGAAAAGTTGTTTTCAGTCTGGACTGAAAACAACTTTTCACAATAATGCAATATCCTAACCAGTTAGGATATTGCAGGCTTGAATCACCGGATTATCCGAAAAATACAGATGATTCCGTGCTTCGGAAGGCACGTAAAGCTGTTGGTCCCAAACGCCATCTAGCATTTGTACCTATCTTAGGATTGGTTCTGGTTTACCCTCTGGGTTGCGGAGGTCAGGCAGCAGTCGCTCTGTGTAAAAACCAGTAGCCTCGTCAAATCCCCTAGGTAAGGTAGCGGACCCCGGGCTCTGAAGCGTTACCGCTGAGGATGCAACCGGGAATACGTAAGGATGATGATGATGACGGTATCCAGTGCTGCCCCCATTTGAAATAAATTATTTGTAAGGAAACGGAGATATCATTTAAAATTTTGAGCTCGTAAAACCTAGATAACCCTTCAAACTATTTTATGAACCACTGTTTACAGTTTAAAGTGAGAACGTTAAGCTTTAGTTTGCATTTTTGCGAAAAACGGCCACTTTTGGCAATAATGCTAACTAAAGCTTAACGTTCTCACTTTAAACTGTATAAAAATGTCAAATGGGGGCAGCACTGGACACCGTGTATCGTCTTAAGGCGAGTTGGGTTCAGAGCCCGCAATACTGTGCCTGTTTTTGAAAAATCACTGTAATTAAACTACTACAGTTGATTTCTCAAAAATTCACATAAGAATCTTCAGGCTTTTCTGCAGACATCTACAATATCCAAAACACGATTGAGCATTTTTGACTCGATAGAAAAAAATCACAAACTATTTAAATTTTTTACTTACTATTAAATTTTTACTTACTATTAATTACTATGTAAATATTTGAGAACTGTAGTAGTTTATTTACAGTGATTTTTCAAAAACACAGTATTCTTGGCTCTGAACTGGCGGGGCTTTAAGACTGCAGTCTTCGACCGTGGGATTTTTGATTGAACACCCGAATCTATATTTATACGCATTGCGCTGTATTGTACATGCGCCCTGGAGAGGAATTTAGACGAATTCAGAAGCGCAGCGAGCGGTCTGCCTTATCAGCGTTTTCGTCCCCATATTTATTTGGAATTTAGGAGAACTTTAAATTTTTCTATCTTTTTACAAAAGACAAATTATTTTTATTTATTTATTGTACGTGTTTAAGCATGAATCAATTTTCATTTACGTGTATTTTTTATTTTGTAATTCAGTCGTATGCGCAAGAAATCTGACGACGTATTCGCTTATATTTTCTTCAAAGTTTAACCTTTTTAAGGTGAAGTGGTAGCATAAGTGGCGCCCTCATTTAAAATAAATTGTTTAAAAAAAAAAAGACATTGATACAAATAAATTTTTTAAATATCACCATATTTAGTTTTAAACAATTTATTTCAAATGATGGCGCCACTTATGCTACCATTTCACCTTAACTAAGTTTTTGAATGAATTAATAAAAAAAAATACTAAAATCTTCTCATTCACTTTTTAGGATTTTCCTTTGTCTTTATTTCTGTGTAATTTATACACAACTTCATGTTTTAAATTCCGTGTAAACAACAAAGACATGAACGTCGCGCACCGCAAAAAATTGATACACGTCTCAGGTTATTTGAAATTAAATAAACTATTATAATGAAAATCAATAAATTGTCTCATTCAGTTTTTTTAATACTTAAATAAACTTCAATTTAAGATATCTTAACATATTGTTACTAAGTTAGTTTGGCTCCAATCAGCTCCGAAAAAGCAGTCAAAATCACTAAAAATAAGGACCGGGCCCTTAAGGGATGAAGAGGTGATTAGTATGTATGTAAAAAATTGATGTAAGATACATTTATCTACATCCCAGCATCCTGTGACTGAAGTATTGTATTCCTATGTATCACAGGAAACAATGTGAGTCATCAATGGATGTTATTGAATTGTTTCAACATATGCATAACATAACTACTGCTGCATATATGTGCTGATTAGGTATGTAGTTATGAACTATGCTATAAATGACGTTAATCTGCTCTATTTAAATCAAATTGTGACTGTTACATGTTAGTATGGTTATAATATGTATGGAAATGTTTTAACAATGATACATACAACTTGCCTTAGTATAAATCTCCGTTTGTACAGCCTCCGCAGGTGACTGAGCTTCAGTTTTAGAATTGGGCTCTAAAACAACAAAATAAAACAAATTAATATCATTACAAAATTCAACTATACTGCCCCTTATTTTTTTTTAAGAAGATGATTTAAAGCACCCCTCACCCCTGCGCTGACTCACTCTCCATCCTGAACAGGACAACAACAAAAGCACTTGGGACCTTTTTGATGTTTTGTTTGTTATTAACCCTTCCACCACGAGACTTTATATCAGTTGTCGTGCTCCCAGCGCGAGGAATAGTGAATATCCATAGTTTTTGGTCGGATAAATCCGACGCTCGCGAAATGGGCACAAAAATGTTTGTCGGATTAATCCGACGTTCGCGGTTAAAGGGTTAAGAGGGAGTTAGTTAGACCATAAACCACCGCGCTGGTCCAGTGCGTGTTGGTGTGCCACCAGTCTTGTGCGTTGTTTAGAAGGATGTACCACGAGCAGGTGGGGATGGGGATCCGAATACCCTTCATTAGATGTTGGTTGGATCCTGTTACATCCCTATCTATAAGTGATTTTTGGTCATGCATGTTAATTACCTTATCATTAAACATTTCAGAAGTTTAATGAAACTTGGCACACATTTCGAACATGTCTTGAATTAACCTGTAGAAAACTTTGTTATTTTACAGGAATGTACCTGTCTCTATGAATTGGTGGTAAAAGGTACACACAAAATACTCTTTTCTCAACGTAAAATGGATTGTTTGCCTTAAATTCTACATTTCATATTAACAAGTCCATAATGAAAATAGTATATTTTGTAAAGAAATCATTTATTTAAGAAAATCATTTAGTTACTTTAGCGATCATTTAAGTGCTTGTATTTTTTAAATCTCAGTATTTGACCTTGTCTGTTTGAACTTTCTGATTTCTATATAAAACTTAGTAAAAAAAATGTGTTTTCGCTAACTAACCATCGTTTATAATATCAATCAATTTCGTATTGTTTTAATTAAATAAGTATGCATCTATTGTTATAAAAAAAACTTGCAACAACTAAATTAATAAGTTCCTATAATTTAATTTGTTACTCATTGTAAGAATAACCACAACAATGCCAGGAAAGATGAATAAATAAGTTCATTTATATATATTGGACTAAAACAATGGGACATTGTAAAGGTATCACAAGAAACAACAAGGCTATTAAACGAAAATATAATATGAATGAAAAAAGAGTTTAACCTTCCACAGAGCTTCAGCATGTTAAAAGGAAAATTAAATTATCCCATTAATTTAATCACATATTATTTTTACAGTAGCATAATCAAGATTAAGAAGTAATAATAAATTATGGTTCATTCTTTGGTATGCACATTGTTTCTACTGCAAAGTACAAAATATGAGAAGCTGTAATAATATTACTTATTTAAAAAAAGACCTTTAATAAATTAGTTCTTACTTACACTTTCAACATTGCTGAAAGGCTGGAAGTAAATAGTGGTTGGAGTAAGAGCCAGCTTGCCCTGATGCCGCACGAGAGGCGATATTTTTTCAGCCTGCAGTTCACAAACGATTTCCTCGGTGAAGTCATCCATCATCACCGGGTCAAACACCATCCTCATGTAACGTGAGTGCAGGATCGTGGCCACCATGCTGTTGTGCTCAGGCGCGTGCAGGGTCGACGCCCTTTGCAACTGCTCCATTTGAGACAAACACTCCTCAGCAGATGCAAAATCAAAATAAATAAAAAAATCTCTTTTCTCATACACAAATTTGTATGGAGCCAGAACATTCTCCTCCAGCATCTCTGCATACTGGCTCATTGCCACTTTGATCACATTGTTGGATTCATTGTGAGATCTGTTTTTAACAATGGACAATTTATCACAATCTTTGAACTGTAACTTGACAAGAGGATAGGTCCAGTCTCGCGGCTCGAAAACCAATGATTTGGAACAAAGCTTCAGGCGGCCTTGACGAGCGTTTCCCTCAGTAACATATTCTTTGTCATTCATTGTACATGAGAAATCCTCGAAATATATCTCGCCAGGCTCTAAGAGCAGCATTGAAAATCTAAACAAAGGACAAATGTTAAAAATAGAAATTTCACAATACTGTAATATGAAATGAACAATACTACCTACAATGGTTATGAACTCCGTAAATCATATAAATGGGATAACTATGCAAAGATTACCTCGACTTATCCATTTCAGCTAAACTTTCACTTAATGAATTAACTACTCCGGCTGTGAATTTATGGATTACGGATTAAATATTTTGTTAACCATACTAGAAGCGAATATTTTGTAACTTTAAAGTAACAGACAAAGGCAATTAATTCAATAAAAAGGTTTCTTCCTTCACTTTTCTCTTGTTTGTTTGGTATTCGTTTCATTGCTTTGCTAATGAAAGTTGATTTGATTTTGTCGAAATGACATTGACGTTGACATTGGCATTTATATTTTTTTAATTTATTTACACAACAGAATGAAACTGAACGTTGGCAAATTGACAAACGATTGATCGCGGGAGCCCTAATACAATACAATACAAATACAATACAAAAATCTTTTGTGGCGTATCGGACCTGCCGTACGCCAACCTTCTTTGTAAATAATCTCATAGAGATGACGACATCGTCGAGCGCACGTCTAACAGTGCGCGCGCATGGATGGCCCCTTCATATCGAACCTGTCAAATCGGCCGTCACGGAAAATTCCCTTGCATATATTTTATTAATTATTTTATATCAAAACAGTGCAATAACTCATTGTTAATATATAAATAAATACATAGCAGCATACCAAATACTTTCACTGCTATATTGGTGACCCCGACGTGATACCGCAACCGTACTTCGCGAAGATGGAAAAGGATGAAAATTTTGGAATCCCAACGGCCGAACCAACTCAAGGTACATTTCAAAAGCATTTAAAGTCGGCGTCAAAATTCCGCCATTCTGGCCTGACCGCCCAAACCTATGGTTCGCACAATTAAAAGGTCAATTCATATTAGCCGGTATAACAGCCGATACTACCAAATTTTATACTGCGTGTAGTTACTTAGAACATCAGTATGCCGTTGAAGTCGCAGATGTCATTGAGAACCCGCCCAAAGAGAATAAATACGAAACGCTCAAGAGAGAGTTGGTGAAGCGTATGTCAGCCCCAAGAGAGGAAAAAATCTTACAGTTCCTGAATAAAGAAGAAATGGGCAATCGTAAACCTTCGCAGTTCTTAAGGCACTTAAGACATCTGGCGGGCCCTCAAATCTCAGACGAATTTATACGCACGGTATGGTGTAATGGTTTACCTTCGCAAATACAGCCAATTATTGCGTCGCAGACCGACTCACCACTAGAGAAATTAGCTGATTTGGCTGATAAAGTAATCGCTATCGCCTCGCCCGCTTCCCAGGTATGTGACGTCAGACCAACAACTTCTTCAGCTGACCCGTATTTAGGTATAATGGAGAGTATGGCCAAGCAAATAGAGGAGCTGCGCAGTCAAGTACAGCAGCTAGCCACGCGAGAGAGTCGGCCCAACTTCAGACGATATCGGTCTAGTTCGCGATCCCGGTCACGTGGTAATGGCCTATGTTTTTACCACCGCAAGTTTGGTGCTGCGGCCTTCAAATGCACAACGCCCTGCGCATATAAAAAGCCGGAAAACTCCAGCGGCAGCCACTAGTGGCGGCAAATGACTGCCCGCAAGGAAACGGCCGCCTCTTCGTCGTCGACAGGAAGACCCGGGTAGAGTACCTCATTGATACAGGATCTGACCTCTGCATATTCCCCAAATCGATGGCCAAAGGGTTCCGTCCTCGTACTACGTATGAGCTGTATGCAGCGAACAACACCCGTATTAATACGTACGGATTTCTGGATTTGTGCCTTGATCTTGGCCTGCGTAGAGACTTCCGCTGGCGCTTCATCGTGGCTGAGGTATCTAGGCCCATCATAGGAGTTGACTTCTTACAGCACTACAATCTTCTGGTAGACTGCCGACAACATCGACTGGTTGACGGACTCACAACGCTTTGGATCACAGTCCCATGTCGTCACAGCACTTCGCCAGAGACCGAAGCAGTCAAGACCATCAGCGGTGACTCCAAATACCTGGACTTGCTGAAGCAGTACCCAACCCTCACCACGCCAGCAGGTAGGCCCACAGAACCCAAGCACAATACTAAACATCACATCCGCACGACTCCAGGACCTCCAGTGGCAGCTCGTCCTCGCAGATTGGCCCCTGATCGCCTAAAAATCGCAAAGCAGGAGTTTGATGCTATGTTGCAGAATGGAACAGCACGACGTTCGGAAAGCTCATGGTCGTCCCCACTCCATCTCGCTCGTAAGAAAGACGATGGCTGGCGCCCATGCGGTGATTACCGTGCTCTCAATGCGAGAACAATTGCAGACCGCTACCCAATTAGGCACATCAACGACTTCACTTACCAGCTGTCAGGTGCCAAGATCTTCTCGAAAATTGACATGATCAAGGCGTATAATCAGATCCCAGTCGAAGAAGCTGATATTTCGAAAAATGCCATCACAACACCGTTCGGGCTCTTCGAATTTCCGTACATGACATTTGGTCTACGAAACGCAGCTCAAACCTTTCAAAGGTTCATCGATGAAGTACTGCAAGGCTTGGATTTCGCGTACGGATATTTGGACGACACCTTGATCTTTAGCAGGTCTGAAGAGGAACACCTCCAACACCTGGAAATCTTGTTCGAGCGTTACAAGGACTACGGCTTACTGATTAACGTGTCCAAGTGCGTTTTTGGCGTTGAGGAAATACAGTTCCTAGGATATTCTGTTTCCACAGATGGTATCAAGCCCTTAACAGAAAAGGTAGAAAGTATACAAGCCTATCCTCCTCCGTCAACAGCTAAACAACTTCGACGTTTCTTGGGCATGTTCAATTACTATCGCAGATTCGTACCAAAAGCTGCTGAACTTCAAGCACCGCTCGACAAAGCCCTCACTGGCAATATCAAAGGAGCTACTTCCATTAACATGACGGAAGAAATGTTATCAGCTTTCAACGCTTGCAAAAACTGCCTATCTCAAGCTGCACTTCTTGCACATCCAGATGTCAACAAAGAACTGGCATTGTTCACTGATGCATCCGACGGAGCCATTGGTGCAGTTTTGCAGCAGAACAACAACGGCAGCTGGGAGCCTCTCGGTTTCTTTTCCCGCAAACTTTCGTCATCACAAAAGAAGTATAGCCCATATGATCGAGAGTTGTTGGCTATTTACGAAGGCATCCGATACTTCAAGTACATGCTGGAAGCTAGAGTGTTCACGGTTTACACAGATCATAAACCCATCACATTCGCTTTCACCACCAAAAGAGACGGATACTCACCCAGACAGTTCAGATACCTCGATTACATTTCACAATTCACCACTGACATCAAATTCATATCCGGTTCTGACAATGTCGTCGCTGACGCTATGTCCCGCATTGAACAAATTTCATCTTTCATCAACTTCGCAGATCTTGCAAGAGATCAGGAGCAAGACCCTGAACTGCAAGACCTGTTAAGGCAGAAATCATCCCTCATCCTCAAGAAACTGCCTGAGAACAATTTATACTGCGACATCTCATTAAATCACCCACGTCCATACCTAACCCCTTCCTACCGCAGGAAAGTCTTCGAGAAGATGCACGGTTTGAGCCACCCCGGAACCAAGGCAACCGCTCAACTCATCGCCGAACGCTTCATTTGGCCTTGGTTGCGCAAGGACTGCACCCGCTGGACTCAGCAATGCACAGATTGCCAACGAAGCAAGATCTCCCGTCATCTCTCTTCCCCTTTTCAAACTTTTCCTGTACCTTCAGAACGTTTTTCCCACGTTCATCTTGATCTCATTGGTCCTTTATCCTTTTCCAAAGGGTATAAATATTGCCCCACCGTCGTCGACCGTTTTTCCCGCTGGCCTGACGCCTATCCCCTGGCGGACATCACTGCAGAAACTTGTGCCAGTGCCTTTTTATCCAACTGGATATCGCGCCATGGTTGTCCTTCCACCATCACTACCGACAGAGGACAGCAGTTCCAGTCACACCTATTTCAAGCCATTTCGCGACTGATTGGTGCAGAACATCGCCCCACCACTGCCTACCATGCGCAGTGCAATGGACTGGTGGAGCGTCTCCAACGCCAGCTGAAGGCAGCCATCATGTGCCACAACAACCCGCAGTGGACAGAAACCCTCCCTCTTGTGCTGTTGGGCATACGAGCAGCTTGGAAGGAGGACCTCGGCGCGTCGGCTGCTGAGATGGTCTACGGCGAGCCTCTGAGACTACCTGGGCAATTCTTTACTCCATCTTCAGCCAGTCATCTGGATCCTGTGGACTACGTGTCACGCCTAAGGAAACACATGGCTGGATTGTCTCCTGTGCCTACATCAAATCACGGCAACAAAACTTTCTACGTGCCAAAGGACATACATACGTCGGATTACGTATTTCTACGCCGGGGCCCTGAAAGACGAGCCCTTGAATCGCCATACGTCGGCCCATATAAGGTACTACACAGAGGAGCCAAAGCCTACAAAATTGAAGTCCAGGGCAAAGAAATTACTGTCACTGTAGACAGACTGAAGCCAGCGTATCTTACTTTAGATGATAATAAAACTTCAAACAAGACAACCGTCCATCCTTCTTCAGCACCTGAAGAAAAGGATCCTCCACGGACAAGGAGCGGACGTGTAGTCAGATTCCCCACTCATCTTCAGCACTATCGACCGTGAACCGGTCTCAGCGGGGGAGTAATGTGGCGTATCGGACCTGCCGTACGCCAACCTTCTTTGTAAATAATCTCATAGAGATGACGACATCGTCGAGCGCACGTCTAACAGTGCGCGCGCATGGATGGCCCCTTCATATCGAACCTGTCAAATCGGCCGTCACGGAAAATTCCCTTGCATATATTTTATTAATTATTTTATATCAAAACAGTGCAATAACTCATTGTTAATATATAAATAAATACATAGCAGCATACCAAATACTTTCACTGCTATACTTTATTGCACCAAATAAAAAACAATAAAAATTACAAAGTATACGGAACTTATAAATGAATAAGGTACAAGAGGCGGCCTTATCGCCGAAGCATTCTCATACAGGATTCCTATGAATGTATAAAGTAAAATGCCTACGTTACGAGTACGGGCGAATAAAGAGTAGTTGCTATCCAGCAAAAATGTAAACAAACAAACAACAGCTGATTTTCGTCTGTGTCTGTCTGTCTGTTTGATATATTTTTTTGTTTCTTGATGGTAGTTAGTCACAAAATACATAAGAGCCAAGGGGCAAAGTAGTTACCACAGATATAAGAGTACTATATTATATAGTATATAGTACTCTGTGGTATATACTTAAATAGATAAGAAGCTGTAGCTTTAACCTGTGGCTTTAACATTAGAGCAAACCACGCCATCTGGTAACAAGTTTTCGCAAAACCAAAGGACTAAAAGATGAAATAAAATGGTGAAAAAATTACTCCGTGAGCTGCAACTTGAACTTGCGATCTCGGGTCAAATACGACTATGTTCTAAACAACTGAGCTATTATGTGATTAACCTCGCATGTCAAATTTATCCATCATTAATATTCCTATGAAATAAAAAAATAATGTAAATATTATTCAGCGTGAGTGGGACTTGAACTTGCAACGTTGCTCTAATTTTGATTATGCTCTAATCAACTAAGCTATCACGTGTTCTACCTCTTATGGTGAATTTCTCCACCATTTGATATTCCTATTTAATAGACTGATCACGACCGCAGTACCGCACCTGCGGTATGCGAGTGGCGAGACGGGGGCTGTCTATGTCAGACGCACATGGGATAGAATATCCAAAGATCGGTCGTGCGTGCTTTATCTCAAGATGTCAAGGCTGTTGTTTTCAAAGTGGCCGAATATTTTAGGAAAAGAAAAGCAGACAAAGATAGTTTCGAATATAAGTAGGTGATTTTCGAAACGTTTTATTTTTCCAATAATTACACATATGTATGAAATAGATCTTTATTTTAATACAGTTTAAATTAAATTAATTTATTACACATTAATTTCACTTATATTGGTTTTTTTATTTGTGCTTAAAAAATCGTATTGAACCATAATAAGAATTGGATATAATATGTATACAGCGTCAAAATATTGTACTTCGATATCTTAAGATCTATCCGACAATATGAATCTTTTGTGAGTCCATGATCCCCCCCCCCCCTACCTCCCCGCGCAATCTTTGGCGCGGTACAGCGGTCGTGGTCAGACTATATAAATAACACGCATTAGGAGTTAGTTCAGAACTCGTGCCTAGATGGCGTTTTATTGAAATTTTTATCAAAATTCTGCAATGTTCTAAATTTCATAGGCATGGGAAGGATTCGTTTAAAATGAAGTGATTATATACCTACTCATAGATTAATATTGTATATACTGAAACACCTACCTACACATGTACCTACTCTTTGGATTCGTTGTTCAGAGCTTGATGGACGGTTAACCTACCAAATATTTACAAAACAAACGCTTTTTAATTTTAATTAAATAAAATAATAAGTACCTACTTTACAATGCGAAACAATATAATACTTATGTCTAAGTTTAGATCCCTACATAGTTTGTGGTCTAAGTATATTTTTTCTGTTGTAAAAATACATATATTTATTTCGTTATTATAAGGGTATTATGTAGATCGTAAATAATAAAACTAAATAAAAGCTGTGTGTAAAAGACATCAATGAATACATTAATGAAAATTCAAATGCTTCGAGGTAGTGCCCACAAGGAGCGTATTACTCGACGTATTCTTCGCGACACTTCAGATTGTATTAATTTACCAGACGCATATTTGTTAAGGAACTGTGGGGTCAACAGAGCTATTTTCCATCAAATATTAAGGATACTGGAACCTGTGGTTCCTAGGACACAGCGGTCAAACGGAATACCATTCCCATTAAAGGTAAAGTTTTTTTTCTATGTGTTAGTGGCCTACACTTGGCCACTGACCCAGGGTCAGATAATTAACTACTTAAAACTTCTAACATAGCTAAACGACTACTGATTTAACCAGACCCGACTAACTACTCGTGGTGTCTTTTGAATGAAAGAGATACAGCTACATTACCTATCTCGTCTTTATCACTTACGGAGTCGGCAGAGCCCAGGACCGTAAGACCCTAAAGCCACATTTAGCGGGATGGTATGGGGCGGGAAGATAGAAAAAGGAAACCAAATTCAAATAGTGATGGGTTGCAAGCCGCATTGCCTATATTTGACTCATTCCCTCGATCCGCTTTTACAATCTGCACAGGAAGAGAAGAAGCTGAATACATTCTATGTATTTTCTCTTCACCCAGACCAGCATTGAATTGAAGAGGAGCTCTATGTTTAGTGCCAGCAAGAAAGCTAACAGTCACACTTGCTATCAACCTTCTCAAAATTGCGTTATTTATGTTTTACGAGTAAATAAAGATTTTTCTATCTCTATTTATTTACCTACAAAATAAAGATATTCTATTCAAATCTTTAAAATCAAAAGTCCTAATAAATAATTTAAATTGTTTATAGGTACTTATCACCCTATCATTCCTCGCCAGTGGGTCTCATCAGAAGTCAGTTGGGAAGGATTTCAACATCAATATATCTCAAAAATCAGTGAGCCGAGTCCTAAAAATAGTTATTGAGGGTCTCAATTTGGTGCTGGATAACTATGTAGTGTTTCCTAGCACTGTAATGCAGAGAGAACAAATCAAAGAAGGGTATCTATATTGCTTTATTTTCTATTAATTTAATTTAATTTTAATTACCAGAGCTAACCAGCTCTGGTAATTCTAGGGTCAGTTAAATCTCCATTCTAGGCATTATTTTAGACGAAGGTAGTTGCCTTTGTCTAAAATAATGCCTAATTAAAATAATGCCTAGAATGGAGATAGATAAGCAAGTGCTAATAAGCATTTTTATCACAGGTTTTATAGGAAATATCACTTCCCCGAAACTATTGGATGCCTTGATGGGACTTATGTGGAAATTGTGTGCCCAAGAGATGACGAAGAAGCATTTTATGATGGAAAAAACCAATACTCTATTCATGCGCAAATTGTAAGTCCCTACAATAAAAATTTTCCATTCTTATTTGAGTAAAAACAGTACAATACAAAACTGTATTTCAATCAAACTTTTCCCTTTCAGAAATGCACTGCAACAAAACAAATATTTTTATTTTTTATCATCCGATCCCTCAAACAAGAGTGAAAAACTCAGCTTACTGTATTATAGTGTTATCATTTTCCAGATTTGTGATGCGGATACAAGAATCATAGCTATTTGCTGCAGATTTGGCGGTGCAGCAAGTGACGCCTACATTTGGAATAAAATGAACATAAGATCATTTATTGAAAATATCAGCAGGCAGGGTGAAGCTGGATGGCTCATAGGTCAGTTAGTTACTTTATTTAGAAGGTGAAGTTAGCTATTATATATAAATACATTAATAATAGAAATTAAACCTTAAGTTGTTGTAACATTGAAAAGCAAACACCACACAGATGTGTGTAAAAACTGATTTTTGGGATTATTATTGAGTTTGTTAACCTTAACATCTTCGTTTACAACTTTTTTTTTTCAGCTGACAATAAATACCCGCAGCGACCCTGGCTGATGACACCAATACTACACGCGCCACAAGGCACACCAGAATCTCAGTACAACCACTTCCAAGGCCGTACGAAATCATGCATAGACAAGTGCATAAGCAAATTAAAAGGCCGGTGGCAGTGCCTCCAAAAGCGCCCACTACACTACACTCCCCAGAGAGCCGCCAAAATAATAAATGCATGTGCAGTCCTTCATAACCTCTGCATAAGAGCTGGTTTGCAAGATCCTGAACTTTATTATACAGACCCTGAACCAATGCCAGTGATGAATGACATGACCGAAATGCCTGATGATGATGTCAATCTCTATATTGGCGTAGAAGTGAGGAGACAACTTGCCGAACAAATCTATTATAGTGTTTAGAAATACAAAGCATTTTTTTTTAATATGGGAAATATGAATAAAGGTCTATTGATATAATTTAGAAGCAAAAAAAAAACGAGTAGAAAAGAAGGTAAGTGACCGGCATTGTTTGTTTTCAGTGTGCTGCCTTAAGGCATCCCCATACCTTGACGACTGCCATACAATGATGGCAGTCGAGACAAACGGCTTAGAACATGCTTTTTAGTGCATGGAGGAGCTCGAGAAATTTTTATGCCACTTGGTCACCGGTCCAAGTGCAGACAACACTCGGGGTAATGCTTTTCCCACTAGGCCCGAGATCCTCGGCATTAAATTACATCAAACACAAAAATAAATTAAAAATACTTTATTCTTAACACATAATTTTAGTAAGCAACTTAATTAGTGCATCAGGATCTGCATTTTAGTGCATCAGGATCTGCATTTGAGCGAGCTGACTGTAGGTGTCGCCGGGCATTCTGTACGCGATATTGCCGGCGAATGTGTTGAGCACCTCCGCTTGCTCCCGGAGCCATTCCACTTGCTGAAAGAATAACACATATTAGATGTGGAATGTTTGTCAACAAAATCTCAAAACCGAAATCAAAAATATTTTTATAATCTGCACAAAATTAAGTTAAAAGCCTTTAAAATTTGGTGTGTGTGTTCACGCCTCGACACACTTTACAAGGCGAGAACGGGGGAGGGGAACGGGGACGCATATTGCGCAGGACCCTAGGAGATTCCGTTCTGTATGTTATACTTATATTAATTCAGTGACATTACCTTGTTGTTTGTGTGCGTCATGTTGGGCTGCGCTTGCGCGGAGGCGCGCAGCCGCTGCCTCTGCGCCAGCAGGATGGTGCACAGCGCGCGCAGCACGGCGGGCAGGCTGCGTAACAGCTCGCCGCGCGCAGTGCGGGCGCCCGACACGCGCGCCTCCAGCTCACTGGCGTTCAGTGGCACTAGCTCGCACTCGCGCAGAGTCTGGGTATTAAAGAGAATCATTACTTTTTTAAAGGGTTTTTAGGCATTCAAGATGCAGTACTAAATACTCAAATTAAAAATTGAAATAAGAAATGATGAAAAAATACCACATGAGCAGGACTTTAACCCGCGACCTTAGTCTCAATACGACTATGCTCTTACCAACTGAGCCATCACGTGTTCAATCCTCATCATTACTGTATTAAAACACCATTTTTATCGTAGTGTAGGCCTTCGGCGCTGGCAGGTGCAAATATATTCAGGGAGGGTGCGAGTACCCCTTGCACCTCCCTGTCAGCCCTGAAAATATTTGCACCCCCTCCTGATCCGATGTTATAGGCCCCCGTCGCCAGAAATAACTGGATATGGGGCGTATACATTAGCAAGTCTAGATCTGGTGGTCAGATGCAGATGCACCTCCCTGAAAGTAATCTTGGCAGCACCCATGGAAAAGGCCGACTAGTTTTGGCCGATTTCTTCTAGAAAAAACATTAAACTGCTTCAGGCATGCGTTGCAATGCGTAAATCCTCGCAGAAGTCAACAAAGACCCTACCAAAGTTTCACCACAATATAATCAATGGTTTCAGTACACAAGAACAAACATACAATCATTAATTTTTATTTATATAACAGACCTAACAAAATATACTGAGACTATTTTTAGTGTAGATTCAATCCATGTCATGGAACAACTTTCCCTAAGGAACATACATATATCGAAATATAAATAAGATATTTATTGCTTTCCATAGACACTCGGATCAGCTGATCGGTCAACTTGTATTGCGGACAAAAAATACTTTTCATATTTCGATATTTGTTCCTTAGCGAAAGTTGTTCAGTATAATGGTCTGAATTCAACCTTAAAATAGATTCAGTGTATTTTGTTAGACCCTGTATAGATTTTATTACTTGCTCACGACTCACGTACCTCTAGCGCGGCGTCGTAGTTCTCGCTGTGGAACTGGTCAAAGAAGGTCATTAGCTTGCACAGCTTGGTATACGCGTCCACCAAGGCCGCGGGTAGCGCCACATCAGCTGATCGCAGTCTTCGGGACACATGGTCGGCGAGTATGGAGAGTCGTTCTCGCAAACCGCCCACGCCGCCGCCGCTGTTCACTACTTGCGCAAGTAGCACGCAGAACAGTTCCAAGACCTTCTCCAGTTTCTGGAAATGGATGTCCATCATCAGGCTTTTTAAGTCTCCACTGCAGGAGCATCTTCACTTAATTCCACCGACATGAGCAAGCTCTTAAAGAAGACTCCAAGAGCATATGACCCTCTATACTACCAGCCATATATTAGCCAGTCAGAAGATTTAGCCTACACTCCCCACGCTGGCCAGACGGGTTGGAGGTCTCATTGATGTTTATAAGCTTTGTTTAGCGTGTGTTTCTTAAGTCGCCTTCTAAGACATCCACGGTAAGACTTGGAGTGGTCCTATACTACTCTGCCGGGAACCTCAAGGTTGGATGTTCAGTAATTTACTATGTTCCTAGAACATCAGGGAAACGTGGCAGAAGCGTGAAGGGCACGAACAGCCGTTCCTAAGCTTACAGGAGCTGGGCTGGTTCGAGAACTGAGGCCGGCATTAGCTTCCCGCGCAAATTGGGTCCAGATAATGCAAAACAAATAGCGAAAATAAAAAACTCTAGGGAAATAATAAGTATATGTGAATGAAACTCCTTCTTCCTGGCAGATTTTTTTAATTATATCATTAAGGCCGTACCTGAATTTTCCGAGGTCCAGTGCCGCCCCCATTTAAAATAAATCATTTCAAAGAAAACGGAGACATCATTTAAAATTTTGCAACTATCAAGTCCTAGATAGCCCTTCAAAGTATTTTATGAACTACTGTTTACAGTTTATAATGAGAACGTTAAGCTTTACTACGCACATTTGCCAAAAGTGGCCGTTTTTCGCAAATGTGCGTAGTAAAGCTTAACGTTCTCATTATAAACTGTAAACAGTAGTTCATAAAATACTTTGAAGGGCTATCTAGGACTTAATAGTTGCAAAATTTTAAATGATGTCTCCGTTTTCTTTGAAATGATTTATTTTAAATGGGGGCAGCACTGGACCCCGGAAAATTTAGGTACGGCCTTAAGTTTTATGAGGCATACAGGGCATACTCATCGATTGATTTGTTGACTTTAAATGTACATGAGGCCTTTTTTATATCGAGAAAAATAATAAAATAAAACTCACCCCAGCAATATCGTACATCGTAATGGCATCTTCGAAGAGACCTTTGTTCACAAGCTGTTCAGCTACATTCAGGGCTATCACCTAAAACATGATTACATTAATTATACAAAGTACATTTGGAAAAGTATTAGACCATATCATAAACATATTATAACCATACATTGCAGTCATGGTCCTCAGTGAAGACTTTTCAATCTCTCGAACGCAAAGGACTGCAACGAGTGGTAAAGAGTCAAGAACAGGTCTCCTGGGCGTGAGTGTAAATAGGAGCATAAATATATACAGGGTGTCACAAAATGTTATATCAGTTTAGCCGTTTAAATTAATTAGTTATTGAGATAATAGGGAAGGGATGATAATTTTGTAAACGCTTGAATAATTTTCTGTGGTTAGGAATAACATTCCTCGTTACCATAAAAAAATATCAGATTTTTCTATGCAGTCAATTAATTATAATAAATAATAATATTTTAAATCCCAATTTTAAACCCATAGTCATTCTTACTCCGCCATTTCTTTAGCCCGGACCATCTGACGTATTAAAAAAATTATGTCATATGATACTTGACACTAATTTGACAACTATGTCAGTTAAATGACAGTTATATGTCATCTGTCATATGACAGTATCTCTATTTTCCCACGGTGGCAGTTAACTAGTGTCATAGGACATTATTTTTTTTAACACGTCAGAGGGTCCGGTCAAAAGAAATGGCGACGTAAGTCTGACTATGTGTTTAAAATTGGGATTCAAAATGTTTTTATTTTTTATAATTAATTGACTGGATAGAAAAATCTGATATTGTTTTACGGTCACGACGAATGTTATTCCTAACCACAGAAAAATATTCAAGCGTTTTCAAAATTTTCATCCCTTCCCTATTAGTTATTATTGCTCTAGCGAATAATAGATGGCGCTATCTGTAGCGCGACTTGATATCCGTATCAAGTCGTATCGGTAGTTCCGCCATTCATCCATCACTAGATAGGGTTCTTGACAATTGGGGTTTTTTTAATTTACCTCGCAAATAAACCTGTTCATATTTCGATAAATGTAATACTAGGGGAAAGTTGTTGAGTATCATGGATTGAATTCACTGACTGACTCAAAATTAGAGCAGGGACACAGTTGTCGATTCTCGACGTATAGTGCTGCACCATTTACTTGCTATTAGTTACTTAATACCTTGCTGTCAATCTGTGTGTTGTTGAATTCGTCCAAAAGCCCCGCGCTGCGCAGCGCGGTGAGCGCGTCCAGCCGGCCGAACAGCAGGTCGTAGTCGCGGCTCTCCAGCGCGAGGTCCGTGCAACAGCACATGAACAGGTTCTTGCCGCTCGGGTCTTTGAGATTCCTAAAATTTATACATTTGCCCATAAGGGGCCATCCATAAATTACGTTACACGTTAAGTTCCCCCTTAACGTGTAACGTATTTTATGTATGGCCCCTTATGGGCAACGGAGGGGGTCAATAATTAAAAATAATAAAATAAAATAATTTATTTAGGTAAATTGTGTTACAATTATAATAAACAGGTGTTGGAGCCTACTTTTAAGTAATAAAATACTTGTACCAGTAGGCTCCGTTCTTCCGTATCTATTCACATTTTTAAACTACCTAGTTAAAGTCCAAATAAAACAAAAATCTAAACTACGGTATGGATATAACAAAATTATAAACTAAAAGTGTGTGTGTGTGTGTATGTGTGTGCGCGTGCGTGCGTGTGTGCGTCAATGAAGTGTGACATTGTGTGACAAGGGGTGTGAGGGGTCATAGATTCGTGACGTCACAATAAAAAATCTACATCTAAGCAATAAAACACGAAATAATTAGGTAATTAATTTAAACCGGTTGACTCACGTGATATAGTCGGAAAAGGCCGACCAGGTTTCGATCGATTTAGACGATCATCTTCAGGGCGAGTTTAAGAATTAATTAATTATGGATTTATCTCACGTTGGTTTTAATAAAATAAAACACGACATTTTTAATAATAAAAAAAAACTAGAATATTTCCAGCAAGTATATATTTAAAAATATATATATATATATATTTTGGTATCTGCTGTTTTAATTTAAACTGCCAGCAGTGGTAAAATTTTATAGACTACATAAAAACTAGATGTAAATAATCTCAAAATATGTAAAGTCACACTAACTGACTGTGACAAAGAGGAAGGAGTTAAAAATCATGTAATGTTACGTAATTTATGGATGGCCTCTAAATGACAACTGTGAATGAAAACGCACGAGATATGCGTAGCTTACCTATTACCGAGTAGACTATATAAGACATTCTCATACTATTGAGTATATACTATTTTGAATCAAGACTCAAATGTTTGTGTTAGAGGTCAATAATTATGTTTATTTTACATTAAAACCCAGAAATCACAAAATTCTTTGTTCTCGACTTTATCCCAATTTCGGTAGGGTTGGGATTGGGACAGTATGTCAGTCTCTTCCATTCGGCTCTACTTTTTACCATCTCCCTTGACCTACGCTTTCACACTATTTTCCTATGAATCCATTAATATATCTCAAGATATAATAAGCAGTGAAACTAATTCGATAAATGCTCACCTCAAGAAGAAGTAGTAATGCAAAGCATCCGATGGGTCTGTGAGCTCAAATTTCCTGACGTATAGAAGAAGCAGCCGCGCTAAGTTAAGCCGGCGGAGTGGTGTCGGGTCGTCCGTGTCCACGGATACTACAAAATAAATATGATTTTTATTTATCAAACTTTATTGTCCAAAGTAAAAATATACTTTTAACAAATTTTTATTATAATTCATAAGAAAAATTTAATTCTTCCATGCTGGTTTGGGAGCAGTGGCATAGCTTGGTAGAGGGGCGGGGGGGGGGGAGCGGTCCCCTTCCCCACTCCTATTTGCACCGTTTCCCCCTTCACCAGAAATAACTGGACGGACATGTTTAGATTTTGCCGTTCTTTAAAAAAGTCTACATCCGGTAATGTTGAGAGCCCGCACCCGGTTCGGTGATAGAATATCCGCACCGGGTGCTAGCTACGCCACTGTTTGAGAGAATAGAAAAAACATAGAATGTATGTATAATATATGTATACATCTGCGTGGAATAGGCGAGAAAATGAATGATGTTAATAGGCGATGCGGCTAGCAACCCATCACTATTTTGATTTCCCTTTTCCATTTTTACGTCCGCCATCACGCTAAGCGTGGCTTTTGGGTCTACTTACGGTACTATACTCTGTCTAACCCGTAAGGGACAAAGACGTGATAATCTATCTGTATCTGTTTAAGAAAAATATACAGGGAGCATTTGAAATCATTGGCATTAATTTAACTTGTTAACATACTCACATAAAGGATATTTTTACGGTAACAATACTGCAATTAGTGCAGTAATTAAAAAGTATCGAAAAGTAAGAAAATAAACAAAGTATCAAAACATCGCGCGTCGCGCTTGTGAGAGGGCTATGACCCCGGCGCTGGTAAGTACACTCACCAGCTGTGGCGCGGGCGGCCGGCATACAAAAACAGATTTTAACTTGCGTGGATAAGGTTTAAAGTCGAGTGGGGAAAGGCGATGTCACGCGACCGATTGAGGGAACGAATGTTAGGTACTACGGAAACTACGAGGACGCAATGAAATTAATACTATTATAATTAATTTACTTTTTCTTTTAAGTTTTATGACGAACAGCAAACGAACAAGCAGGTCACCTGATGGTACTGATCACCTCTGTCCACGTACAACTGCACCAACACCACCACACCAGGGGTGTAACAAGAGCGTTACCGGCCTTTCAGGAAGATATAGACTCGTTTTTTGAAGGATATTATAAATATCCTATGATAATAAAGATATTTTAAACTTTTGAACTTTTTTGGCAACTTTTGAACCACAACAAAGTAGTTTTATACATATAAGCTGCTAACCGCCAATATGAACATTACATTTACCGAAGTGACTCGAAATTGAAAAGCAATTTATCAAACTTACATAAAGGCGCCTGAACATTGCGAGGTGTTCCCAGCATGTAAACATCATGGAGCGCCAGCGCCATATGGACACCATGTACTTGATACCTGCAAATAATGTTTTATCATTGTGCAATTCATCAACCTGTGCAATTTTTTTTTTCTTTTACCAAATAAATTAATGAAGAATTACCTTGGTATTCTCGATAAAAACTCTATTGCCGGTTCGAATTGTCCAGTCAGGGTTAACACTTGGAAGTATACTAGTGGTTTTTCATATGCGTGGTAATGAGTCTCCCCTGAAAAAATTAAATTATCTAAGTAAATGAAAATGTGACCTACTCTACGACAAACTGATATTTGGAGAGGACCAATTAACAAAGTTTTAGCAAACAAAGTGAGTACTAAGGTTAAAAAGAATAGTAACAAAAGGCAACAAAGGAGAAGGAACGAATCTCCCGACATGAGTTTGTTTGCGAGTCTCTTTGGTTGCGTTTGTTTCAACAGATAGTTTGAAACAAACAAAACATGATTTGTTTCTACAAATAAAGACAGATTGGTTTAACTTGGATCTCTATTCACTTTTATAGATGATACACATTTTTTATAACTATTTATTATGACACCCATGTAGTGTAATCTGAAACGGCTGACTAGTTTCCATCGGTTTAGACGATCATCATCAGGGCGAGTGTTAGGAGCGGCGACCCGACAGATTCGCTATTCTCAAAGCATACCTCAGTGCTTCCAGAATCCGTGGGGTGAGTAAAACCGTGTTATAATAGTTATAATAAATTCATATCGCGTTAGTTTTAATAATATTATGATACACATTTTCCCCTTACCATATTCCTCTAGGATTAGTTTCTGTAGATCAGAATACGAGAAAGATTCAGTGTCGTTAGGCGATCGAGTTTTGATGATGGACAGTTTGAGCCACAGGTAGTCGTCGGCGGTGCGCGCCACCTCCGAATGTTCGTCGTTCACATCGCAGCAGCCTATGACGCAGTACACCTGTCATTCAATAACTGGTTAAGGAAACAATAGTGCCAAGTTTGGTTGCGGCGGTCACACGGCAGTCGCTTTGTGTAAAAACCAGTAACCTCGCCAAATCGCCTAGGTTATATAGCGGACCCCGCCGGGCTATAAAGCGTTACCGCTGAGGGTGCAACCGGGAATACGGATGGTGATTTAACAATAGTGCCAAGAACGAGTCAGACTCGCAAACTGAAGGATTCTGTTCCACCGTAAAAAGGAAACTTGAAAAAATGTGTTTCTTCATGCGGATAACTTTATTATAGCAGCTATAAGAACAGTTGGTGAAATATACTCGAAAAGTGGTTACATTGGACCCCGGAAAAATTAGGTACGGCCTTAAGAACGAATAAAATGTCGTTAATAAAATAATAAACTGTGAAAAGACTGAAGTGCTGAGAGCACATATTTGTGAAATAGACGTATCAGCTCCAAGCTACTCATCTATAATATATTTTTTAAATACATAACTTATATTGTCCCAAGGCCAAAGGTTTCCCCCATCTCCTAATAAATAAAATTCTACTGTCTCCCTATTATAATTACTTAGACAGCAAACTTTTTAAAATAAAACACTTCCAGTTTTCAACTTAGATATGAACTTACAGCTCTTTTGTATGGATCTGTGGAGTTGCGGACTTGTATTCTGTACTGGAAGCTGATAGCGGTCTGCAACTTGTCGCTCAGCGGCTTCTCAGGGCTCCTGATGTGCTCCTCTAGAGCTGATATAAATTCTTCATGATCACGTCTGAAATCGACGCTTTTTTATTTATTTGTATTATATAGATGTTTCAACCTACCTGTACCTATGGGCGTACCCCAAGGTTCAATTCTAGGACCGTTCCTTTTCTTAGTTTATGTCAATGACTTGCCTTACATGGTTGAGAAAGAGGCTGACATGGTGCTGTTTGCTGATGACACCTCGCTAATATTTAAAATAGATCGACATAACAGTGATGCTAGCGCGGTGAAAAGCACCTTATCTTTAATTTCTGATTGGTTTTCGGCCAATAACCTCATGTTAAATGCGAACAAGACCCAATGCATTCGATTCTCTCTTCCTAATGTGAATCAAGCCTGCGTTGACATACTAATTAATGGTCAGAAACTCGATCTGGTTGAAAGTACTACCTTTTTAGGAATCACAATTGATTCGAAACTTCAATGGGGCGCTCATATAACTAAACTTTCTAATAGGCTTAGCTCTGCGGCTTACGCTGTTAGGAGAATAAGACAATTGACAGATGTAGCAACTGCTAGACAAGTGTACTTTAGTTACTTTCACAGTCTAATGTCTTACGGGATACTTCTATGGGGGAGTGCAGCCGACATTCAGACTATTTTTCTTTTACAAAAAAGAGCAATTCGTGCTATTTACGGTTTAGGATCGAGAGACTCACTGAGGGAATTATTCAAGGAAATAGGTATACTTACTTTTGAATCACAATTCGTATTTGAAAATATAATGTATGTAAGGAAAAATATTTCCATGTTCAATAAAGTAAGTGATTTTACAGATAGAAATTTACGTAATAAGAATGACTTAGTTAGCCCGTATTACAGGCTGAATACAGTCAGTAAGTCTTTTATGGGGAAGTGTATACTTTTTAGGGTTCCGTACCTCAAAAGGAAAAAACGGAACCCTTATAGGATCACTTTGTTGTCCGTCTGTCCGTCCGTCCGTCCGTCTGTCAAGACCCTTTTTCTCAGGAACGCGTGGAGGTATGAAGCTGAAATTTATATCAATTACTCAGGTCTACTGTCCCTTGAAGCTGTGAAAAAATCAAACTTCTAAGCCAACGCAATCAAAAGATACAGCCGTTTATGCCGCAAATTTTCGACACTTGCAAGGGAATCAAAACCTACAGGGTGCTTCCCGTGAACTCAGAATCTTGAAATTTGGTACGAAGCAACGTCTTATAGCATAGATAAAGGAAAAATTACGAAAACCATAAATTTTTAGTTACATCACATAATATATATGTTTTTAATAATTTTAAACTTACTTGTCGTAATGAACGAACTTTGTAAACCTTGCAGGTTTGTACGGAACCCTCGGTGCGCGAGTCCGACTCGCACTTGGCCGGTTTTTTTTATAATAAATTGTCAGAATCGGTCCTTGATATGCCAGACAGAAAATTCAAAGCTTATGTAAAGAAAGTACTTTGTGAGAAGGCTTATTATAGGACCGATGACTATCTTAAAGACAAAAAGGTCTGGCTTGAGCTTGGCGCGGGTCCCTCTTTAAGGTTTGTATACTTAGACATGTCATAATTTAGGTACATTGGTACATACTAAATTTACAAATTGACATTATTTTAAATTTCGTAATTCTTATAATTCAATTTAATTATGACATAATAAACAATGTAATCTATGTCCATCTATATAACTAATTTTAAGTTTTTAGTTTGTTAGTTGACGTCTTTGGAGAAAACGTGCAGTGCAGTTTGTTGCCGCTTCTTCTGCACTTGCGGCTAGGAAGCGGCACAAACTTAGCTTTAAGTAACGATTTGACGTCAACATTTGTGCAAAACAAAACAAAGTGACTATTATTAAGAGATATTATAAATATCCTATGATAATAAAGATATTTTGAATTTGAATTGAATTGAATTGGTTCTGGTCTACCCTTTGGGTTGCGGAGGTCAGACGGCAGTCGCTCTGTGTAAAAACCAGTAACCTCGTCAAATCACCTAGGTAAGGTAGTGGACCCCGGGCTCTGAAGCGTAACCGCTGACGATGCAACCGGGAATACGCTCGGATGATGATGACTAACAGAATCTTATTTGTAGATAGTAATACCAAAGGCTTGAGCAATCATAACTACAGTACATACATACCCTGCTTTGCGCAAACAATGTAATGCCGCATTGGCATCCCCACTCCTCAGACAGTAGTACACCATCGGCCAGAGCGGACGGTCGTCTATGACGCCGTCGGTCAGCCCCTGCATGCTCTGTCCCTGCAGGCGCAGCCCTACGAAGCCCCGCACAAGAGGGTATGTGCCCGGTTCACCACCGCGCATGGCCGCTGAAGGGTTGGAACGCACGACGTCGCTCATGTATTGCTTGTATCTGTAGGGAAAAAAGTATGTACATTTTATTTATTTATTAAATCTTTACTGACCACAATGGCACAAAAGGTGGACTTTGCTAATGCATTCTCTACCAGTCAGCCTTTAGGAAAAAACAGAAATTAATTAATTAGATAAGTATGTAATAAGTATGTAACTACATACATACATACAGTTTAGACATAAATTTTATTAGACAGATATAAAATCATAGAGTATCAATCAAACGCAGGATCGGATTCACAATGTCGGTGCCCCTAGGCAATGCATGGCTGGAGGCCCCAGGGCCAGATGTTTGGGGGACCTTGCCCTTAACAAGCTAGATTTGTGCCCCCTAACATAGAAACAGGGGCTCGCTAAAAATATAATCGGGACTCGCCTAGGCTTCTGGCACTGGTATGACTCTCCATTGATTCAGAGTAACATATATACTCGTACCTACTACTACTACAAACGAAACAATTTATCTGTACACACGTCGATGTGTGAGTTTTATACTTAGGGTCGCACCGCAGAATTATTTTATTACTTACCTACTAACGAGTTCGACATATTTACGATTATACTTTTCCATACCGGAAGATTTGCGAACACTATGACGTAAAAAATATTCTGTTTTATATGAATTAAATGTTACAGAAAAGTCGGAAACAGCTACGTAATATCACTTCACAAATATTTTTCATTATGTCCATTGTCCATTTCACCTATAGTTCACTTTACTGATTATTATTGAGTCATTTATATTGTAACGCACTAATTTCACTAATTCACTATTGTAATATAGTAATTTGCATATTCGGCGCAAAACTATACGGTAATTATATGAATAAATTCAATAAAAATAAACAAATGTTTATCACGCTTACACACAGCATGTCAAGTTGTCATTGTCAACAATGGCATTTAGCACTATAACCCGCGGAAATCTAGTTGGCATCTGCGTGTATGTGATTACCTGTGAGCGAGGAGCCTATGTAACATTACCGGATTGCTTATTAGCAATCCGGTAATGTTACAATCTCGCTCTTGTGTATCTCCCGCCAATGCGAGAGAACGAGAAGGGTATATAATCAAGATGGTTGCTGGGTAATAACGTGAAATTATATTGTTGCTTTGCTTACCTGTTTTCATCATTTGGAAATGTATGAAATATACGTTCTTTAGAGTATTGGGTGGATAAACAATTATTATACGCGCACCTTCTCACCATGATGATTACTATTGGTTGACAGTTCTCAAGACAACACACGTCGCGTATTGCGTGCGGCTAGTAATTAAACCCTGGTTTGAAGCCGTCAAAGCTCACAAAGTGCGGGGGAGAGGTGCGGGGACGCCAATTTGCGGGAGACGCTGTGAGAGACCATTCTGTTTGACTCTTATGTATTCTGTGCTTCTGGGCCTATAGGCAGTTGCCTACTCTGTCTTATGGTTAATCGGGCCTTGATGAGAGTCATCATATTTTCAGTTCTAGTTTTTATGCAAAAGGCTCGATAATAAAAATGAGCAGCACCAATAATAATGAAATATACGACAATCTATGCTAAAAATGTAGATTGATCAACGGTTTCAATAAAATGGTTGGTTATGAATGGTTTTCAGAAAATGTACAGGAACATCTTTATGTACTTAAGTCGGAGGTGGGCGTTGATGCATGGACACAGTTATTTTGTAAACTACTGCAGGTATCATCGTACATACCTAATGTTTTTAATTGTCCTTGTATATTGTTCCTAATAAAGATATTTTCCGCAAGAGATTCTCCCAAGAGGGTGAGAAAAGGGTCTTCAGTCTCAGCAATGTGAGTGTGGCACATGCACTACATATGCTCATAGGGCAACCCACTTACCATCAACTTTAGGTTAGTTATATGCATGTTTATAAAAATCTGAAATATCCTACCTCTTTTCCAGGTATTTCTTTCCCTGCGCTATAAGACACTGCTGTATAGTTTGGTTTCCTCTAGCCTTGAGTGGATCTTCATCTCTAACTAGAGCTGGTATGTTGGCCATGGTCTTTATGATCTCCCACATTTCTTTCACTTTCTGAAATCACCAATCATACATATTTCATCAAGAATTATTCTCCATATACGATAAGACTTTTGATTATTATAATATGCGATACACGGGTAACTCACGTAAAAAGTTAGCTACTGGCCAATATGTTTCTACCTAATCATCATCGGGATGTCTTTGTGTGCACGTCGCGAATCACGCCCTGAGGCAGGCTTCCGGATGACGTCGAAACATTTCAGGCAACTGACTTTTTACGTCAGTTACCTGGGCATACATATTAATAATGTCTGTCTCATGTTAGTTCTAACCAAAACAAGATTTTTGTTTTTTTTTACATTTTTCTTGGTTCTTTTTTATTTTAAGTAGGTACAGAGGGATCGCCGTGGCCACATACTGGTCAAAGATGATTTGAAATTGAAGCTACAGTGAAACCATTTCGACTCGACAAGAAGAAGGTACATAAGGTTTGAAAACCTAAAATATTTTCAGGATTTACTTGAATAAAGGTGAAAACATAAAAAAAAACTAAAAGAAAGCCTGTGTACATCATTTCTACATACTTTTTTGATCGAAATCTATTTTTATAAGTATTTTAAATCTATGAAGTTGATAAGCGTTGATAATACTAGACTTACAGGATCGTTAAACTCCTCAGCCACCTGTCCAAACTTCTGATGCAGTGCTGTCCTTGACTTGGACCCTTGGAACACCAGCTTATTATACTGTCGTACTTGTCTAGCATATGCTGCCTCTATATTATCTAACATGGAATGACCAAATTTCTTAGGAGCATCAGCTATGCTCGGTGGTTCCGGTGTCCGTTTGAGGTCCAACCAGTTCTGAGATGGACCTATCATGGCATTCATCAGCCTTATCTTTTCTCTGTTCCATTCTGAGAGCATGTGCTCCCATTTTTGATCTTCAGTTGTTTGTAGAGACTAAAAATAAGAGTATAGACATTTATATACAACCATAGTAATTTTATGCCTAACCCTGATGGGTTACAAGCACCAAGAGGCTAGATCGAGCCGATTTAAAGTTTCGGCTTTCAGCCAAATCTGGCTGTTTTCATGCCTGAGGGAGGGGCCAGTTAGACAACTTACTAAATTTAAATGTTATTATGAACAATATTAACCAGTAAATCAAAACCGGTTCCGATCCTGCGTTATATTGAACAATGAGCAAGAATACACAGTTAACAATAGTACCTAGTTTATGCATATTATGATGGTTCCGGGTACAATACAATAAGAAGACAAGTATGTATTTTGATACCGTTACATAAATATCAATAAAAATTATAATAATGTACTCACATTTTTGTTCACTTCATCAATAAGAGACAAAATTGCATTTTCTCTTTCATTCCTTAGAAAACTTTCAATGTCTGAATCTGCTATCGGTTGTAGAGGCTCAAATGTGCGCTTCGAACTTAGAGTTTCAAGTTTTTGTGATATCTGCTGTAGGTCTATGCCTTTAGAGCCAAATAAAAGGTGCCTAAAACAAGAGAAGGTTGCGATATCTTTAGATAAATGTAACACAATAAAGATTAAATAGAGACAAGTCACTTAAGTATGGAATAAAGCTAATTAACTCAGCAAATTATGTAAACAAAATACGCAGATACATACGCTTGAATGTCGTTGGCGCCAGATTGTATCACCCTAGAATAGAGCTCTTGAGAAGCTTCCAATACTTGTCCTAATGATCTCTCAACTCTTGGAAGTTCCTCATTTCCTTCGATTTCAGTCGTGAGCTGCTCTGCCTGCTGTAATAACTTGCTAAAATCCTCATCCGCCATCCTCGGATTTATAGGTTAACTTTTATCGAAGCAAATTGAACCCCAAAAACAATTACAAACAAAATTGATAACTATAGGAATATATTTTAATAAAATAGGTACCTAGCTCCTTTGCAAATTATTATATAAAATCCAAACAATTTCGTATAAACACAAACAAATAACCGGTACAAAAACGCGACGCCTTCCCACTTTACAAAGTCAAAAATTTAATTTGACATTATTGACAGTGACGTTTAGATAGACGTGTTATTGCCAGCCAAAAAAAATATTTACTGCCACTGTACACTTTTTGTTGGACTGGACCGTATACCCATCATTTGGAGGGCTACCCTATTAATCCTGAATAAACTTTTTAAACTTTGATTACTTACGTTAGCATATACGTTTTGATTGTTTTTTGAGGAACCAGAGCAAGCTGCCTAAAGGCATCTGACATAACATAACCTGACGACTGCCCTTACACCTGCCTGCCTTACAAAGAACAGAGATAGCCAAAGAACTAGTATGTATACAATCTAGAATGCTTACAAAGTAGCAACGCCGTTCCTAAAAAATATACCTAAAGTTATAGCTCTCCCCTTCTACTTTATTGCACTGTCAGTTTGCGGGAAAGGGACGAGTAGAACTTGAGGTAAATTTTTTGGGAACGTTAGGTATTTAAACTGCATTATGAAAGTATGAGCTTTATGTCTGTGGCATTAAGTTTAATTTCCAATATTGATTTTTTGAGATTATTACTCGTAGTTATTCTAGATTGTATTATAAATTCTTTGGGGGTAGGAGAAAACTTTTATCTCATCAAGTCATCAGTGTGGTTTTCGAAAGCTCTAGTATAGTAATATGTACTTCTGCTGCTGGGGCACCTATCTCTTCCGCTGTATTATAATTATAACAATAATGAGTAAGTGGAACTCAGCAATGGAAAGTAGGCAGGTACATCGTCCTAAGACTAATGAGATCATGATTTGAAAGTTTTGAAACTGACTGTGGGGATCCATATCGCCTTTATTGTTATTCTGTTGTATTTTTAACAGTTTCCTTTACATACAATACAGAATTTGTAAGTATGTAAATAAATACGTAGGTACCTATATTGAGAATTATATAAGACGATCTTGAGATCGCACTAGACTTTTATCTTGACAAATTAATGCACGATGGGTGGTCGTGTTGAGTGTAGGTACTTTTCCGAGATAAAGGACTTTTCAAAAGAAACAGTAGATACGAGTATTCTTTTATAAGTGCGTTAAGTCAAGTAAAGAAATATACTTTAGTTATGTTAGTACCTATTTATAATTATCTTTGCTTTAGTGCACATGTACTTGCGGCCATACCATACTTGAGAATATTCCGGGGTCCAGTGCTGCCCCCATTTGAAATAAATCATTTCAAAGAAATCGGAGACACAAACATTACGGAGACCCTGATAGCATTACGAGATCACACAATCGTGATAATTTCAAAATGCTGGTCAAGAAATATTATCTGGAATCAAATTAAACTCTCTCTGCTGTATATAATACATAAATATGTGTATGTATGTATATGGTTTAGTATATACGTATGATATTAATTTAATGTAAATAATTTCAAAGAAAACGGAGACGGATCATTTAAAATTTTGCTACTACCAAGCCCTAGATAACCCTTCAAACTATTTTGTGAACTAAACTCATCATCATCATCATCATCCGAGCGTATTCCCGGTTGCATCGTCAGCGGTTACGCTTCAGAGCCCGGGGTCCGCTACCTAACCTAGGCGATTTGACGAGGTTACTGGTTTTTACACAGAGCGACTGCCGTCTGACCTCCGCAACCCAAAGGCACTGGTATCAGTGCCGTAACTGGCCTTCTGAGCGCCCGGTGCGCATTTTTATAACAGCGCCCTTGAATTTTTTTTATGTTTTTACACAGATTAGGTACTAGTACTTACTTACAGAAGTCTCATTCAGCAAAGAAATTCAAAGAAATATCTACTCAATGCGGTTAGCGATATGGTTTGATTTAGCTTACGTTAGAACTCAGCACCTTTTCGTTTAGATAGACATCCATTGCAGGCCAATTTCTATATGTAATTATTACTCTGGACAAACGATTCGTATAACTGAATTTACCACTCCGAATGGCCGCCGCGCGCTTAGTTATAATGTAGGTATATTTTCAATACCTAAACGGGGAGTGATACAGGCCTGGTTTTTATAAGCTTATAATTAGCTTGCCCTGCTGTTTGGTGTTGGGTTTTGGGTCAAGTTTTGCATGTTATAATTGAACCACTTCCCGGTTTCCGATTGGCATAAAATTTTGTATGCTAATGCAATATTATCATAACAAGAAGCTGATCTGATGATGGAGCCGGAAGGTGGCTATAGGTACCCTGTAATAAAGCAACGCAACCCCATCGAGTTTCGACTTTTGACATTTGCCTTGATTAGTACTTAGGCCTCACAATAAAAGCTTGTACATCTTACAATCTTTTCGAAAACCTTATTCCATATGTTCATTGATGTTTGCCGCGATCGAACTCCACCGCGACCACCTCTGCTCTAAATTATAGGTATTGTTTGTGGTCCTGGTCTGGTCATTTCTGCGCCCCTCCAGGATCTGCGCCCTGTGCCTGGGCACCGTTGGCACCGCCCTAGTTACGGCACTGACTGGTATGACTCTCCATTGATTCAGAGTAACATATATACCTACTACTACTACAAACGAAACAATTTATCTGTACACACGTCGATGTGTGAGTTTTATACTTAGGGTCGCACCGCAGAATTAATTTAATACTTACCTACTAACGAGTTCGACATATTTACGATTATAATAAATCTTTCCATACCGAAAGATTTGCGAACACTATGACGTAAAAAATATTCTGTTTTATATGTATTAAATGATACTGAAAAGTCGGAAACAGCTACTAATATCACTTCATAAATATTTTTCATTATGTCCATTGTCCATTTCACCATTAGTTCACTTTACTAATTATTATTGAGTTATTTATAATGTAACGCACTAATTTCACTAATCCACTATTGTAATATAGTAATTTGCATATTCGGCGCAAAACTATACGGTAATTATATGAATAAATTCAATAAAAATACGTATTAAGTGCACAAAATAAAATTATAAAACTGCTCTTTCACTATCCGTACACTAGCTCTTGTACTACAATCTTCAACGAAACAAAACTAATGACAGTTCAACAACTGTATACATACCACACATGCATACTCGTGCGGAAGATGTTGAACAAAACCATTCACACCTCGATCACACTCACACAAACAAAACAGGTTGTCAGGCGACTCACACGACGAGCTAGTTACCTGGTGCTGCCTAAAGTTCGTACAAATTACGGCAAACGAATGTTTACATTTGAGGGAGCACAGATTTTTAATAAGTTACCCTCGGATATAAAAACTATAAAAACAATCGGTGCTTTTAAAAATAAACTCGCCCAGCATATTTTGAAATTATAACTAGAATACATAAGTAGTATTTCCCTATTATTGTCATTTATTAGTTGCTCTTTCAAATTACTGTACTTTTATTCACAAAGTGATCTGGTCCTAGTCAAGTGTTTTCAATTATAAATTGTATATTTATTATTTCTCATGTAAGTGGCATTATGTCTTAATGAGAATAAAGTTCTTTAAACCGAAAAATAAACAAATGTTTATCACGCTTCCACGCATAGCATGTCAAGTTGTCATTGTCAACAATGTTATTTAGCACTATAACCCGCGGAAATCTAGTTGGCATCTGCGTGTATGTGATTACCTGTGAGCGAGGAGCCTATGTAACATTACCGGATTGCTAATACCCCTCTCGCTCTTGTGTATCTCCCGCCAATATCGTTGAGTTAGTATCCCATAACACAAGTTTAAAACTTAATTTGGGGCTAGCTTAATCAGTGTGATTTGTCCGTATATATTTATTTATTTATTAATGCGAGAGAGCGAGAAGGGTATATACCCTTACCCAATATAATTTCACGTTATTACTCAGCAACCATCTTGATATATATATATCAAGATGATTGCTGAGTAATAAAGTGAAATTATATTGTTGCTTTGCTTACCTGTTTTCATCATTTGGAAATGTATGAAATATACGTTCTTTAGAGTATTGGGTGGATAAACAATTATTATACGTGCACCTTCTCACCATGATGGTTACTATTGGTTGACAGTTCTCAAGACAACACACGTCGCGTTTTGCGTGCGGCTAGTAATTAAACCCTGGTTTGGAGCTGTCAAAGCTCACAAAGTCCGGGGGAGAGGTGCGGGGACGCCAATTTGCGGGAGACGGTGTGAGATACCATTCTGTTTGACTCTTATGTATTCTGTGCCAAAGGGTAGACCAGAACCAATCCTAGGATAGGTACAAACGTTAGATGGCGTTCGGGACCAACGGCTTTACGTGCCTTCCGAAGCACGGAATCATCTTTCCTTTCGGATAATCAAGTGATTCAAGCCTGCAATATCCTAAACAGACTGGAAACAACTTTTCGCAAAGTATGCTTCCCAGTGGGATTTGAACCCATGACCTCCGGATCACAAGGCAAACGTCTTGACCACTGGAACGCGGAGGCAGTATAATTAATTTTGTGAACTATACTGTTTACAGTTTATAATGAGAACGTTAAGGCCGTACCTAAATTTTCCGGGGTCCAGTGCTGCCCTCATTTTAAATAAATCATTTCAAAGAAAACAGAGACATCCTTTAAAATTTTGCTACTACCAAATCCTAGATAACCCTTCAAAGTATTTTATGAACTACTGTTTACAGTTTAAAGTGAGAACGTTAAGCTTTACTACGCACATTTGCGAAAAACGGCCACTTTTGGCTTAAATGATGTCTCCGTTTTCTTTGAAATGATTTATTTTAAATGGGGGCAGCACTGGACCCCGAAAAATTCAGGTACGGCCTTAAGCTTTACTACGCACATTTGCCAAAAGTGGCCGTTTTTCGCAAATGTGCATAGTAAAGCTTAACGTTCTCACTGTGAAGTGGTAGCATAAGTGGCGCCCTCATTTGAAATAAATTGTTTACAACTTCTTTTTCTTCATCCTAGCGCATTCCCGGTTACATCCTCATGCATGTTGATGTGCTGCTTCGGAACCCGGGATGCGCTTTCCCGCTTTTTCTTTTCCAAATATAATATGTATGTTAAATGGTCACCCAAGGATGCCAAAGACATTGCGAAGTGGAGAAGAAATAGTCTATAAAATTGTTTACAACTAAATATGGTTTTATTTAAAAATTTGATTTGTATCAATGTCTAAAAAGACCTTTGAACTATTTTATGAATAACCTTTAAAAGTAATAATGGTAGTCCGTCTAGTTTTAAACTATTAGTAATAATTTCAAAGGTTATTCATAAAATAGTTTGAAGGTCTTTTTAGACATTGGTACAAATCAAATTTTTAAATATCACCATATTTAGTTGCAAACAATTTATTTTAAATGAGGGCGCAACTTATGCTACCATATCACCTTAAACTGTAAACAGTAGTTTATAAAATATTTTGAAGGGTTATCTAGGACTTGGTAGTAGCAAAATTTTAAATAATGTCTCCGTTTTCTTTAAAATTATTTATTTTAAATGGGGGCAGCACTGAACCCCGGAAAATTCAGGTACGGCCTTTGAGAACTCTAAAAATATTCCTCCAAATGTCGATGCTTTTGGTTTTTCTTTTAATTTTCTCGTAGAAAATACAATCAGTCTTCAAAATGCGGCTGACAGATACTCGTAGATATTGTTTTTAAGACACGTGCAGTGATAAGTATTACCCCACTCAGAGAATAATCTTTCAGCAGAGATTAGATTAAAAAAAAGACAACATAAGCTTGTTTGTTTATCCATATTGTTCTAACTTTAGCAATATTATGTGTCCATTTCCTCTTTCGGATATGTAAGTACCTACATATCCGAAAGTAGCCATCGCAACGCCTCCCGAAGCACGGAGGAGCTCAAGATATTGTTATGCCATTTGTGGTCACTAATCCAAATGGGCCGCCCGGGCTTGCGTAAAATGAGCACTAACACAGAATAAATAATACTAACGTACAGAAGCCTCACTCAGCGAGTTGCTAGCGATATGGTTTAATTTAACTCACGTCAGAACTTGGCACCTTTCCGTATAGATACCTAGACAACCATTGCAAGCCAATTTCATTCTTATTACTCTGGAAAACGATTCGTATAACATTAACACCCGGAGGGGCCGCCTGCGTGCATACTAATAATGTAGGTACATTTTCTGTACCTAAACGGGGAGTGACACAGGCCTGGCACTAATAATGGGTGCATTTGTTGGCCCTTCGATTCGATGTATATTTACCTCCAGAATGTAGAAAGACACGCTTCTCAAATTCCCGGGCCAGATCCTTCAGTGCTGCTTCGGAACTCGAGTTGGTCTATCCGGCTTTTTGTTCTTCAAATGTGATAAGTATCAATGGTCACTCAACGATGCAGAAGATGGCTCAAAGTAAAAAGGAAACCCAGAATCATTCCAACGACAGGTTTTAAAATCTAGTCTGACGCTGACGTCAACTGTTTTTGGAAATGAATTTGAGTAAAAGTTTTTTTTCTAATGCGTCATTTTCGCATTTTTTTGGGAAATGTATGGATGGGGATCCATACATTTTCCAAAAAAATGCGAAACACAATGTCTGAAGCGCTCGGCCATCACCTCTTCCGTCGCCGGACCAAGTAACTAAGTAGGACTAAGCACAAACATCTGCTACAACTGCATTCCCAAGGAGAGTAGACGTCCTTTGGCGGCCGGTCGTAAACTATAGCCAAATCGTTTGAACTGTTCCGGCTATTTCTTGCATGACCATTGACAGTATATCATGATTGGAGAGGAAAAATCGGGGCTTAAAACAAATCGGTGAGGAGTACACGTTTGGAATACACATCATTAGCTACCCGCCCTGGCCTCTCACGCAGATTATTTATTCCTTCTAAGAAACCGTTCCGAAGAACTGATTTACAATACAGTGAAAACCTCAACACAATCTGTCCAGTCACCAGTGGTTTAAAAGTAGGTAATAAGCGTACGCACGTAAATGACGTACAGAAAAATGCGAAAAGCAACTCTATCACACTGTTACCCACGGCATTGCCCGCGTGAATAGATTCAGCGCTAAGCAGGATTGTCAAGTAACGTTCGTTGTTTGACAATCCCACGGGAACCTTAAATTTTCCGGGATAATAGCACAGAGTAGGTCAGTGAATAGCTTCAAGAATAGACTGGACAAAAAAAATCTCCAAACATTAAGACGCACACGCATCAGCATAATAAGCTGCTAGGGTATTTAATAATAAATAATAATCTAGTACTCCGTACAGAAGTCTCACTTAGCAAAGAAATTAAAATAAATATCAACTCAATGTGGTTAGCAATTTGGTATAATTTAGCTCTCGTCAGAACTCAGCACCTTTTTGTTTAGATACCTAGACATCTATTGCAGGCCAATTTTATTCTCATTACCTACTCTGGACAAACGATTCGTATAACTGAATTTACCACTTGGAGGGGCCGCCGCGCTCTTAGTAATAATGTAGTAGGTATATTTCCGATACCTAAACGAGGAGTGACACAGGCCTGATAAAAGTAACCTGTTTTAATCCTGGTAATAAGCAGCTAATATACATGCCTTTATTCAAAATGGTTCAGATGTTTTTGTAAAATTATCTTAACTTGCACATTTATAATATTAGTAGGATACTGAAGTATCTACTTTACAAGGTGTATTTATCTTTAGCTGTCAAACATCACAGATATCAGCGAATATTTTGGCGTAGGTATAAATACACAAAGTAGGTAGGTACTTAGTTTATTAGCGTTGAGGGAAACACTTGAAAATGAAGACCAGACTGTGTAACATGTACTTAGTTTCTCCAATTTTAGAATATACTCTAATTTATCTTTGTTCATATTTTAAAATACGGCGAATTTCTTTAAATATAACTTTGTTTCAGAGTTTTATTAGCAGTGCTGGCGCTATGCGACTGCAAGGCAGCAAACAAGCAAGAAGTGAGACAGTTCCCGGATGGGTTTACGTTCGGTACAGCTACAGCTTCATACCAAGTCGAGGGTGCGTGGGATGAGGATGGTATGTACAGTACAACCAATATACATGAACTTCAGTATTTGATGTGTATAAAGGGTTAGAATAGGACCACTCCATCTCTTCCTGTGGATGTCGTAAGAGGCGACTAAAGGACTAAGCATAAACATCTCGTGCTCGTACAATTGCATTCCCAAGGAGGGTTCACGTCAGGCAGGCGGCCGGTCGTAAAACTATAGCCAAATGATTTAAACTGTTCCGGCTATTTCTTCTCCAATTTGCAAGGTCTTTGGCATTATTGGGTGACCATTGACATGCATATTACCTATATTTGGAGAAAAAGCGGGAAAGCGCACCCCGGGCTCCGAAGCAGCACAGGCACAGCTGAGGATGCAACCGGGAACGCGCTTAGACGAAGAAGAAGAAGTCAAAGACAAAGGATAGAAGTAAATGGAAAAGACTCGCATGCTGTCCCGAGCCGACGTTCTCGTAGAGTGGGATAAGGTGGGGAAGGAGAAAAAAGATAGGCATAACTCAAAAAATGCATACTTTACTTACAGGAAAATCAGAAAATATCTGGGATCATGAAACCCACAAAGTTCCATCAGTTATATGGGATAATTCAAGTGGTGATATAGCAGACGATTCCTATCACCAATATGAAAGAGATGTAGAAATGATGAGGGAATTGGGTCTTGACTTTTACAGATTCTCTATGTCATGGACCAGAATCATGCCAACTAGTTTTCCCGATAAAATAAACGAAGCTGGAGTAGCTTACTACAACAACTTGATAAATGAAATGCTAAAGTACAATATTAAGCCTATGGTGACACTGTACCACTGGGACTTGCCACAGAAACTGCAGGAACTTGGTGGCTGGACCAACCCTTATATTATTGACTGGTTCGCTGACTATGCCCGTGTCTTATTTGAAAATTTCGGCGATAGAGTAAAAAATTGGATTACTATTAATGAACCATATTGTGTCTGCACTTTGTCTTATGGTTCGGATTATTTAGCACCAATGCTAAATTGGACGGGAATTCCGGAGTATATTTGCGTCAAAAATCTTTTGTTGGCTCATGCCAAGGCGTACCACTTGTATAATGAAGAATTCAAGCCAACTCAGGGCGGTCAAATCGGTATCACTTTAAGTGCTGGTTGGTACGAACCAGATTCCGAAGAACACGTTCTGGCTGCGGAGATTGCCAACCAGTTTAGTGTAAGTAAATTTTTTTTTATTCAAAGTGCCACCATCCCGAACAGGATTGACATCCTCTTTTCGTGACGCGTTATTGTATACATCATTAATTAACAATTTGTGTTTATTCAAAGAAGTTTTTGTATTGTTTCAGTGGGGCACTTATGCGCATCCTATATTTTCTGAAAATGGTGACTACCCTCCATTGATGAAAGAAAGAATTGCAACCAAAAGTGCAGAACAGGGCTACCCCAAGTCTAGGCTGCCTGAACTTAGTCCAGAAGAAATAGACTACATTCGTGGATCGGCCGATTTCTTTGGACTCAATCACTATACGAGCTATTATAGCTATGCAAATGAGTCTGTGATTGGTCTTTATAATGTTCCATCGATTGACGATGACATTGGAGTAGTGAGTTATCAATTACCCGAATGGCAATTAGGCGAATCGAGCATGATGTTAGTAAGTACAAAAATTTAAATTATAGTTTTAATTATTTTTTTCGTTGCAAGCGGAAATTAAAAAAGAAAATTATCATTTCAGTATGCGCCATGGGGATTTTACAATTTGCTCATGAAAATAAAAGAAGAGTACAATAACCCAACCGTGTACATCACTGAAAACGGTTTGGCTAGCTATGGCGGTTTGGTCGACGATGATCGAGTAACATATTATAGAGGATACCTCAATGCCCTACTCGATGCTGTAGAAGACGGCTGTGATGTAAGAAGTTATGCTGCATGGAGTCTTATGGATAACTTTGAATGGATACGGGGATATACGTAAGACCAAAAAAAAATATAATTTAATCGAAATCTATTTCGAAACATAGATAATTTGTTTTTTCGCCTATAAAACCTGGTTTCGTTGAAGTATTATAAATTTACTTAAGTATATAAAAATTGTCTGCTTTGATGTTTTTTTATGAAACATACTTTTATTACTGGAGGTGGAAACCGTCATTTAGTCATAAGTACCGGATTTCATTCTAAAACCCTTGTTTTTTTTTATTCACAGTGAAAGATTCGGTCTGTACGAGGTGGACTACAAGGACCCTGCGCGCACTCGCACGCCGCGCAAGTCCGCCTTCGTGTACAAGGAGATCGTGCGCTCTCGTGCGCTCGACTGGAGCTACGAACCTGACACCACCGTCATGACCATCGACGAGGGACATTAAACGACACATATAGTAACGACCTATGACTGTTAATAAAATGTAAATATTACATTTGATATTTTTTCCATATACAACAATTATTAAATATATGAAATAGAAAATTGACTAGGAACTAGGTTGGTGACTTCGATTACTTACTTTTAATTTAAAACGAGACCAGCTAATAAAGAATTGAAGGACATAGAATGAGTGTTCCATTTACTTATACACGCACCGAAACTTTGAAGCTAGTTTTAGTTGACACTTGTAAAGACCTGTACACAAATACAGTATTTTATAGGGTTCCAACACTTCCAACAAAATACTGATTAAATTAAAAACTGCAAACTTTTGAGAATTGACAAAAAACGTTTCGTGTTTTTAGCGCATTTTAATTAAATTTTAATTAAAATAGATTTTTAGGGAGAAAGACTTTTCGTTTGTATTTGGAGGGAGAAAGACCAAGGTGATTCTTGCTCAGCAATAGGACATAGATAGCTGTTAAAAAGAATGCTTTTGTCACACTTTTTCATTATCCCTATTTATTGAGAATGTCGTAACGATCTTTTTCTCCCGCTCATTTAAATTTCTTAGGCCCGAATATAAGGTCTGCGTCTGGCGCGCCTTTGGGATGCTGATACTTCTGCCGCACGTGCAGCCCTCGGTTGGGGTTGCCGCTGCCGCCCGACCCGCCGCCACTCTCGGCGCTGTATTCTTCCTCTTCTTGCCTCTCTGATATGTTTAGTGTCAATCTGTAAATGAATCATAATAGTAGTTTATGACACTGTCATATAATGAATGAGGGGTATTATACACAAGTGTGTGTTTTGATAAATTATAAGGGCACAGATATATTTTTTTTGTAAGGCTTGGATACGAGTTATTTTGAGCCATTATACAGGAATCAAAACTTGTTTGTAACGCCATAAAAATGGTGAGCCGCGTGATATTACCGTCCTATCGACAAAAATAAATTGATCCCCAAGGAGTGTATCGTCAATAAGGAATATGCATGTAATACCAATCCGGCTCATATTTTTATTTTACAATTTCTTTTAATACGTTACCACGCCTAGTTAATTATTTTTCTTACTGACTCTTATTTGGATTAGAAATAAATTATTAAAAATATGCAAATATTGCGCGGGAACTTTTGACAAACAAAAGGGAAATGACGACAAAGTTCATAAAAAGGAAATGACAAGTTTGGGTGCGTTCGGTAGAACTGTCCGTCCATGTAGTTTGACTATCGATGACATTCGAAATGTATGTACTTTTATATAGAAGTTTAACAAACATCACTGGCTGATAACATCGAAAGTACCCAAAAAAGAAAAACATGCGTTGACAGCTTCTGTCTCTAGCGGATATTGCAGACGTTGACGTCATATTTTAAAATGACGTGTTTTAGTTGTTATAATCTACTTGCTATTTTTAATATTTATTTTCTACACCATATACATGTTTTTCGGCACTGATTTATTTTTTGCGGCTATTTCTCGACGAGGACTATCGATTAAAAATATAAAAAAAATTCATGCATACTCTCTATTACTAGGTATTCGGAAGGCATAAACGGTGTCACCATTTTTATGAAGCTCCTCAAATGAGATTTATCCAGGGCCGTAATGGTTACAAAATTACTTTATTACATTATTTTGTTCGAGAAGATGTGTTATAATTTGATTCTATTTTTAAATTTTGGTTATGTGTTCATAAAGTAAGTCAATATAAAATCGTTTTAAAGTTTATAATTTGAATTTAACGTATTTTTGTATTTTAGGGTTTTATATATTTCGCAAATATCACGGAATAAATAAACCTTTTTGTATATTTTTTTCTATTTCGCAAAGATGACTTTAAAGATTTGTAATTTAACAAGATAAAAGTTTAAAAAACTAAAATCCGACTACGGGAAAATTCTTACTGAAATGTACGTTAATCCAATTATTTCGAGCAAAGCATAAAATATGTGTATATGTTGAAATATGCTAATTGAGCCCTTTCATTTTATACCCTACACGGTATGATTCGATTTTTTTTTATTTTATTTGTTTATTATAGCCTATAACTAAAACGCATCCAACGATACCGTCATGGGTATTACATAGACGATACGAGTGAACAGATGTACATACATGCATAGCAGCGAAATACATAACTCTCCTTTTGGCTTCGCCGTAGTCGGTTAAAAATATAGGCATGATGCGATATTACGCAAGTTCAAATATTTTGATGTATAAATATACGATACGCGGTTATTATTTTGCCTCGAAATGTGTTTAAGAAAAAGAAGGGGAAAAGTAATAAAGTACCGTTTAACTCTCTCCATTTCCTGCTTATCAGCCAACGCTTGTTGCTGAAGGTTGCTCGCGAGTTCTGGCGGAGCGCTGAACGACTTGTACTGGGGCTTGGTGCCTTTCCTCACCATCAGCACGAACTCTACGCCTTGTTTTCCTTCCTAAAGATAAAAATAAAAAGTTGTAATATTGAAAATCGATATCTAATCTATCGATATACTGTAGATAGGATAAAAAAAATCGCACATTTTCCAGCAGCTGCTCGTAGGTCTTCTTGGTCGTCTGGCGGCACGTCACCGGCACCGCGATGTCTCTCTGCTGAGGCCGGCTTTCGCGTTGTCTCTCTGCTATATTTTCCATCACCATTTTTTCGAATGCTGTTTCAAACTCTGTGTCCTCCACCTAAAAAAATATTATATGATACACAAAATATATACAGGGTCTAACATAATATACTAAAACTATTTTAAGGGTGGATTCAGCCCATAATACTAAACAACTTTTCCCTAAGAACATATATCGAAATATGAAAAATATTTATTTGCCTTTTATACAAACTCAGATCCGCTAATCGGTCAACTTACTCGTATATCAGAGCCCAAAAATATTTTTTTTTATATTTCGATATATGTTTCTTGGGGAAAATTGTTCAGTATCATGGACTGAATTCTCCCTTAAAATAGTTTCAGTATATTTTGTTACAAACCTGTATACATATATTACTTGTAATTATTACTTTAGAAATATTTCTTACAGGTTTCGGAGTGGGCCTTCTAGGCTCAAGTGCAATATCCTCAGGTTGCTGCATCTCATTGTCATCGTTTCCAGTGTTTTCAGTGATTGGTTCTTCATCAGAGCTCTCCTCTGGCAAGTTAGGGTTGTCAGTCTCATCGTCAGTTTCCATGATCGTATCCAACCCATCATTGGCGCTATCATCCCCTTGGTCTTCATTATCATATTGTTCATCGTCGCCCAACTCTGGATACAATGTCTGTCGCAATTCCTCAATAGCATCTTTACATTGCTGCCAACTCGTAAAAAGCGTAAGTTTCGGCCTCAAAGTTGTGAGACACTCTTGATATATGTACTTTACGTATATCGGAAATTTATTCTCCTCAGTCCAATAAGGATCTGAATATTTAAACCAGTAATAGTTTTGGAAAAATACAAGGAAATAATCGAGCTTCTTCTTACTAGAACCGCTATTGAAATAGGCTCCGCATGTTTCTAGTAAAGCGCAGACAAGTCTTATTCTGAAAACATTATCGGGCGGGTCTAGTGGTGAAACGTTACTATGGTCATTGGTCACTCCGAAAGTTATAAATGAGTATAAAACTGTAAAAACATCGCGTGAGTCTAGTAATTTGTAGTTATACAGTTCTCCAAGGTATCTCACAGTGGCGATTCTCCTCTGGTTGTATCTGGGATGTGGGTCTTCCATGGTGACTCGTACTTCCTCAATGATGGTGTCGACGACTGCGGGCGCCACAGACTCCTGCCAGGCCGCCAGCTCGGCAGTCAGCCTCGCCAATGCCCTTCTAGCACTCGCACGAACTCTCCATCCACCTGCCAAATGTTGGATTGCAACAGCTGACAGTTCTACATCATCCCAGTTCAACTTACGCATCAATCTTAGGATTTTCTCCTCATTGCTTTTTTGCAAATCCTCATGGAGTATTTTTCTAATGAATTGGTGCATCGGAGGTTCTTCTTCCTTGGGCTGAGCCGGTGCTTCGGGAGGGCATACATAGTAAAATGCATTTTCAATTTGCGTAACGTAACGGGAATCTAATGCTGAGACAGTCTGAGAAAGAGAAAAGAAGTTTTAAAATGCTGTGTGAAATGAAAAATATTTTGTACTTATAATAAAGCAATAAACTTTACCTTTTTCCTCATCATTTGCTGTAAATAGATCATAGTTCTCTGATGTGTGTCGGGATTGCAGTATAAGTACCTCCCGCAGGTTTCAAGCAGATTGCAAGCCATTTCGATGTGGTGGTGTTTGAAGTCGTGTAGCAAAACTTTCACACAGTATAATGCCTCCATCTTTGAGTATAACCCAAATTTCACTAACTCTCCTATGAATCTGACCACTTTAATCTGCAATATAATTTTTTTAATTGTATGACAGATTTTATTAAATAAAAATATTTTATTTAAAATAATGAAAAAACTATACCTTAGATTCAATATTGATTTGATCCTTTTTCCTTACATGGTACTTAAAATCTTGCTTTAACATTTGACACAAATCAACACATACATCTGGCAATACCGGATACAATATGGCTGCAAATCTCGAGTAGAATGGTAATAAATCTAGCCTCGTCCTGGCAACACTGAACAGGACTCTTGTAAGTTTCTTACGATTATTCTTGGTGTTCAGATTCAGGACAAAGTCGACTGCAGCATTGTCTATCAGTTCTCTGTTGATACAGTTTGGCAATTCATTCAAAAATGCGTCTAGGGCATATCTGCAACAGAATAAATAATAAATAATAATATTCTAATCCCTTACAATTTGCTTGGAATTATTTTACATAAACCTATATCAAAGATAATATAATTACTAACGTAACAGATACCCAACGTCATACTAGCTATTGGAGAGTCCGTAGGTAGACGAATGCAGTAGGCAACATGAAAACAGAAAAAGATTGCAGCACACGCGACTAACAAATCCCTGTATTCAATGGAAAGTGTTTAAAAACCGTCACTAGATGGCGTTTTCGAGAAAAAAAACATATGGTTAGGCTAGGCAAAGAAAGATTTTATACAAAATATTTTAGAAAACATATTTGAACTTTTATTCATACAAGTACATATAAGTATATTGCAAATCATTTTTATTAACTAAATGAAATTAAAAATTGGTTTGAAATAAAATGCAAAAATAAAAAACCTATCCAATAAGTTATTATATTACGTCGCGCGCGGGTCTCGTGCCGCTGCGCTAAAGTGTATAAAACGCCATCTAGTGACTTTTTCAAAAACATTTGAATTTAGTAAAAGTGACAAATAAATTGTTGAATATGTTTAAACATTGTTATTGCAATTCATATAAGATATATTTAACTAGTAAGAATATTATTTTATCCAAATTATAGTAATAAATAATTTTTATTTTTTAATTGTAAACCTATGGCACCATCATAATGGTGACGGAAGAGAATTAATCAGCTTTATTAGGGAATGGTACCCCATGCCTATATTAATATACACAAGCATAAGCTTTACAGCTGGTAATTTATTCAAGAATGATTAATAATAAGTTTTACTACAAGAATTTTTCATAATCTTCCTCATACATAATTATCTGAATCTTCTTTACTCAGCGCATTCCCGGTTGCATCCTCAGCTGTGTTGCTTCAGAGCCCAGGGTGCACTTTCTAGCTTTTTCTTCTCCAAATATATAAGCAAGTCAATGGTCACCAAAGAACTTACGAAGTGGAGAAGAAATAGCCGGAACAGTTTAAATGATTTGGCTATTGTTTTACGACCGGCCTGACGTCAACCCTCTTTGTGAATGCAGTTGTAGCATGAGATGTTTGTGCTTATTCCTTTCGTTGCCTCTTATGACATCCACAGGAAGAGGTAGTGTTGGCCAATTCTAGGCCGGAAGCCACACTGCCACATATCTATCTGAATATATTCTATAAAATACAAAGACATAACACTCTTCTTTCTTTATTTTAAGTAGCTAAACTTGCACCCCATTTACTACCTTTTCTGCTACGTCCCTAAGGTGAACTGGTAGACAATGCTTAGCATTAACCCTGTAGCCGCGAACGTCACGTATATGTGACAAACATTTTCGAGCCCATTCCGCGAGCGTCGCATATACGTGACATAAAACCAGTCCTTGTAAAATCCAAATTTTCTGTTTCATTTTGTTGTATTCGGATAAAAAAATATTCATATTAGATATATAAGTAGTCTAGTAATCATTTACAATAACATTCACTATAATCGTATAATTAGAAGACTCAAAAATAATTTCAAAAGTTTGACGAATTATCAGATATATTTTTCATAACTTTGTATTAATGTCCACTGCGAACGTCACATATACGTGACACGCGGGATGGGACATTTACGATTTATTTACTGATAAAAATTAAACGTAAATTGAAATATTCTTTCTTATACCGACTATATCACCATAAAAAGATCTAAAATTATCACATATATTATTAATTAATAATTTTGATACTAATATTTGTGTATATTTTATTTAATGCCCTTGAAACTTAGTAAATGAACTATCGAAATGTCTGCAATGGATTTGATTTTCCCATCCCTAAGCCTAGATGTTTAGAACATAATGTTGGTAGTTCCCCAGCGCGAACGTCTCATATACGCGACAGCTTGTGACGTCACAGGCGAGCGCCGTCTTCTTTAGTGTTGGGCTTGCGTTCGTGTGGTTAAATTCTCTTTGGTGGTGATGACTACTGCGGAGGAATTGATAAGAATTCTTGAAGGCGACGATAATGAAGAATTCAATACAGATGATGAATTTGATATTGATAATGAGGTAAGTTTTTTAATACATCGTTTTTTTTACCTATTTCAATTGCGAGAGTAGTAAATACCTACGGACTTATAATTTTGTTACCAACTGCTATAAAAGTAGAGTAATTTAAGAAGTTAATGTACATGTATGTTTGCGAATTTCTTTATCACTAAATAGTATAAAACAAAGTCGTTTACCGCTGTCAGTATGTAGGTATGTATGTCGCCGCTGTTATAGCAGCTCGTTCGTACCTACGGTACGCTAGTCGCTCGTTAATATGGAGAACTTCTTGATGTCAATTTTCTTTTTCGAGTTGCCATCATCAGTTCCATGCAAAAAGTTTTTCATCTTGATGATCTGATTTGCACCTTTGGCACGTTTACTAAGTTCTTTCAGCAGTAGAAAGCTTCGTCATTTATTAGTGAGTCATGATTATGATACGATTAAATGTGATTGTTAGTACCTAAGTCAAGTACAAATTAATAAATCATTTTAAACCTTTAAACGCTTTTTGTTTTAATAGCTTACGAAAAATGCCTCATAATTATAGTATGGGTAAGGGTATTTAAAGTAAGTACACCATCAATCAGCTTCTGGACAATTCATTTATTTGTATAAAAATTATGGTGAATGGTATAGGTACCTAGGTGAAGTGTACAAACAAGAAAAATTAAAACATAACACAAATCTTTCACAAACTTTGGACAGCGGAGGTCACTCGGCAGTTGCTCCGTGTACCTAAATACCACTGAACTGAATATCTAAATACTAATAACTTCATCAAAAAGTTAGGTAGCCGACCCCGACCTCCGGAGTACGAATCGGGAGTGCGCTATGATGATATATTATCATCGTTTTCCATTCACGCCTTGATAGATTTCCATTTTTGCCAGTTAAAAGTTGCCTACATTGATTGTTTGTCATATGTTTAGGTAGTATCATTGGGATGGAAACACTCGCACATACTTAGATATTGTAATTTACAACCTATAATATCGCAGCTATACCTGGGAGCTGCGATTGCGGATTATTATGTATTATAAGTACTTAAATAAAACGTATCCGGATAAATGTTCTTAATAGTAAAAACGTCATCAAGATCGCCCCAGTCATTTCTAAGCCTATATAGACAGCCAGATAAATGGATATACGCGCGGAGACTTAAGTTTATGCTATACCTATACCTATTGTAATCATTATCGATATCTTAATACGTAAGTATTGCAAATCCCTATTTTTTGTAGGTACTTATTTTCGATTCACTACGCTTCGCGCTGGGGGCACGACAACTGACATAACGTCTCGCGGTGAAAAGGTTAAGTTTTACCTTTTGTATTATAATCATTAGATTATTGTGCAATAAATATTAAATAAATAAATAAAGACAGCCTGTATGTACAAATAAGAATAAAATAGCTATGTACTTGTTGGAAATGTTAGAGGGCTGCGCCTCCTCCTGCTCAACTTCCGGCACAGTGGGAGGCTCCTCACTGTCGCTCAGTTCGTCTTCCTTGAGGTCTTCATCTAACATCTCCTCAGTAACTTCAGTCTTACTTTTCACAGTCTGAAAATTACATTATAGATTAAGTAACAAATTACTAGTTAAGAGTTTTGAGCATTTCTTTTGGCATTTGGCACAATATATTTCGATAGAGGAAACATGAAACAAGACTTTTGTGATTCCATAAAGCTCATACAAAAAATCCTAATTAGACAGAACACTAGTTACATCTCTGTGTGCATGTAAGTGTAATATGAAGAATTTAATGATCTATACCTCTTTTGGCTGATAGTTAGGCATGAAAACTTTCAAGTCTGGCAGGCATGTATAGAATGTTCTAGTATCTTCATCTTGCCACGGATCTGTGCCAGCCTGCATGTTGAACTCCTCATTCCCGCCAATGCTGACCGTTCCCTGCGTCTCAGTCACAACTAGAGTCAGAGTGGGCGGTTCACCAGCCTCTCCCAATTCCTCCCCAAGTACCTCAGCAAAACTTTGCGCACCAATCAGCAATTTGTCATAGGTTGCCTTGAACAGAAAAATATTTTATGTATTTTATGTATGTAACATTACCTATACCTTGAAGATTTTGGAATGCTTTCTTTTATTTTTAGAGTACAAAAAAAAATTAAAAACCAATTTAATAAATTTTTTAAAATTCCCTAACTAAAATCAAGATATTTAGTTTAGTTCGGGTCAAAAAGTAATAAAATATAAAAATCAAAACAGTTTCTGATACCTGATGTAATTCCAACTGATCTTTCCTTTCTTGGGACAGCTCTCCCCTCGTGTGCAAGGTGCGCTGGTTGGCCGCATGCAGAGCCTGTAGTTGTGTCCGCACAGCCATCAGGTGCTTGGTCAGAGACAGGAAGTAGTCCTTCAATAATGTTCGCACAACTGTTTGCTTCTCCGCTGGCAAGAATGTGTTTCTCGGAACCGTAAAATTTAGTTTCTGAAAGGAGGTATTTATACCCCTCAGGCACCGAAGCCGCAAGACCTGGCCGAAGACCGAAAGTTTACTTGAAATCTTCCCGATCTGGCTGCTTGGTGTTTGAGGCAATGTACCATTTTAAAGTTTTTAAAAATGCAGTTGCTGCAAATTCTGCAGAATGTCTTTTTAATGCTAAAGATTTAGTTTCTCCAAGGGCTCTTGTTTTTGATAAAACATGATATCTTTAGTCCATGTCTTAAGAGAAAATACAGGACCCAAATGGAGCAAAGACAAGAAAGATGATGATATTGAGGACTTAAGTCATAATTCTATGAAAACAATGTGGTCTTCACAAAAATTTCAGAAGCTACTTAAACCTAAATGATTAAATTATAATAATTACTGAAATTACCTCTGCAGTATCCCTTATCTTCTTAGGCATAAGACCAGCATAGTCTTCACCACAATGTTTGCAAAAGGACAGTAATATTGGAATATTGTTGTGTTCCTCCTTGTCCATGTTTATGAGAACTGTGAGCACATTGCCCAACAAAGGCAAACCTGTTTTGTTAGCAAAAATACCCACTGCAACCAGTTCTGCATAAAATCTTATATCAACCCGCAATTTAGATGAGTTAGTGATCTTATCTGTTGCCTTGAAAGTTAGTATCTTCTGCCAGTTTTCAAAAAAGTTTGACGAAAAGTCTGTGTATGTGCGATGAAGCGCCGAACATAAATTTATTGCAGCTGGAATATCAGACATCTTTAGTTTAGCTTCAGCGATTGCTGCCGCTACTTCCGATATATATTTTGTTAAATTTAATACGCTGAAATCTTTCAAAAGGGAATCAATTTGTGTAGCACTAAAGGACTTCAACTTCTTGACGAAAGTAGTGTTTTTCTTTAGGCCAGAGTCCAATTTAGAAAAATGATTCTCTGGTGGCCGAACGCAGGTTAAATTCTGATTCCGCATTTCAGTTTTTTGTTTGATTCGAGCTTCTAAGTTTGTTATATATTCCAAGAGTGCAGCTTTATCATTTTCTTCGTTGTTTTCTGTTGCCTCTTCCTCAGGTTTCTCTTGGTTATCTTGCTCTGTGGAACTCATTGTTATCTAGCCAACTAAACACCTCCTACAAAGTTGAATCGAATTGAATGTATAGGTTACGTTACGACTTTACGAGCTACTCTTTATGAGCTTAAGTATTCCGTTCCAAAACTAATTTCTAAAGATTATGAATCACAAAACAAACCACGACGGCTCATCGGACTTATTCATTTTTGTTTTGACAACTGTGAGTTGGTTGACTGACAGTGACACTGTAACAGAGACTACAGACTACAGAGAGTGGACGAGAGGACGAGAGACAGAGAGTCAGGCAGACAGAGAGCTGAGAGTCTGAGAATGAATCGGTATTGCCATGTCATATATTAAGTTTATCAAATAATCGATAATGAATACTTCGTTCATTCATTAAATTAGAATAATTATTCGTTCTCAGTTCTCACGTGGCTGTCACACACTCCCACTCACTGTCACTCACTCTCTCGTGTCGTGTGTTGTTTTGTTTACTATTGTTGATTGTTCAGTTGTTTACTTACTGACTTATATTTATTAAATAAGTAAGTAAGACTAATAAGAGGGTTAAAAATGTGTGGAATTCTTTGTGAAATTTGTTATTCTGGAAAAAGTGTTGTAAAAGTAAGACTGAAAACATAAATATAACCTAATTTTTATTACTGCTGCACTGACAATAAAGCTAAAACCCTATCTATTATCTGATTACAGCACAATGTGAACATATTGGAAAGGGTTAAAAACAGAGGACCTGATTGCAACAAATCTGTCGAAATTTATTTAGACGATGAAGTTACTTTGCTATTTTATGGTGCTGTTTTATGGATGCAAGGATTGGAACCCACAGTACAACCTGTTGAGTCTGATTTAGGGATCCTTTTGTACAATGGTGACATCTTTGATGAAACCTGGAACATTGAAAAGAGTGATACTCTGCAAATAATGGAAAAACTCTGTGAAGCAAGTGTAAGTAAACCAAAATTAAATTATACTCTTTATTTTCCTAACTTTTTACACTGATCGACTTTTGTTTACTTGCGTAGATGTATAACTTATATGTATGTTATTTTCACGAACGAATCAATCGGAGTCATAAACAAACGTTTTTTTAAATACTTTTTCTTAACAAAAATTACATTTTCAGAAAATTTCTTCGGAAAAAATTATCAAGGAATTGAAGTCATTAAAAGGACCATTCAGTATTGTCTTTTACAATAAACTTACCCAAGATTTGTATTTCACGAGAGATAGGTTGGGAAGAAATAGCTTGTTGCTGCATAAAAACAACAACTCTTTAATAATTTGCAGTGTTTTAGGTATGGTGTCAAATTGTATTATACTTAATATATATTGTTATAACTTAATTAAAGTATTAATTGTATGTATAAGGCCGCGTCCACGGACTCGCGGCGCGGCGTCCGACGCGGGCCGCCTGGCCCTTTTTGCAGCGGGCGGCAGCCGCGGCGGCCGTTACCGCAACTACAAACTATGGAAATTTTGCGGCGGTCCGCGTCGCATGCCGCCGCACCGCGTGTCCGTGGACCCGGCCTTACAATTTTTTTCCTACTAGGTAGGGAATATGATTGCATAGAAGTGCCTGCTACACATATTTACGTAATCAATATTAGAATAAATACTGTGAAGCTTGTGTCATGGAACAGTGAATTATCTGACGAGAAAAGCTTTGATGACTGGAAAAAAACTGTACAAGAACAACAATGTTTACCAGATGATGAATTTATTTTAACTTTTGATGACTCATTGAAATTGGATGAAGAGGTACTGATATTATTCAAATATACTTTACACAGAAAAACAAATCTAGATAAATATTACTTTCTTATTTTACAGGACGATGTTGTGAAATACATAGAAAATATTGCAAAATCAACGAGTTGCAAATTAAATATAATGGAAAGACTAATGAATAATAATGTGATTGTAGAAACAGTTTTAAAAATAATTAATTTACTTAAAAAAAGTGTTCAAATACGTTTGAAACTACAGCCCAATAAATGCAAAGAATGTTTAGTGCGTAATAATTCAGCTTGTAGTCATTGTACCGTGGGAATATTATTCTCAGGTGGATTAGATTGCACTATATTAGCATATCTGGCAAATAAGCATGTGCCCGAAAATCAACCAATCGACCTTATTAATGTCGCTTTTAAGAAAGATAGTGATTTATCTTACGATGTACCAGACCGGCTAACAGGAAAAAAGTCTTTACAAGAATTACGCAAGCTGTGTCCTTTAAGGTAGCCAATTAATAATAAAGTCTAAGACTGGATTCTGTCTTAAATTCAAACGCTAATTTTTAGGGTTCCGTAGCTAAAGGCAAAAAACGGAACCCTTATGGATTCGTCATGTCTGTCCGTCTGTCCGTCCGTATGTCACAGCCACTTTTTTCCGAAACTATATGAACTATACTATTGAAACTTGGTAAGTAGATGTATTCTGTGAACCGCATTAAGATTTTTACACAAAAATATAAAAAAAAACAATAAATTTTGGGGGTTCATACTTAGAACTGAAACTCAACATTTTTTTTTTATCGAACCCATACGTGTGGGTTCAAAAATTATATTGAGGTTTCTAATATCATTTTTTTCTTCACTAAATTGTTTGCGCGAGAGACACTTCCAAAGAGGTAAAATGTGTCCCCCCTGCCCTGTAACTTCTAAAATAAGAGAATAATAAAACTAAAAAAAATATATGATGTACATTACCAGGCAAACTTCCCCCGAAAATTGGTTTGAACGAGATCTAGTAAGTAGTTTTTTTTAATACGTCATAAATCATAAACCGCAATAACTTTTATTTATGTTACTTGCTGCTACGGAACCCTTCATGGGCGAGTCTGACTCGCACTTGGCCGCTTTTTATATATTGTCTGTTTTGTAATGATCGATTATAATTATTTTAGTAACTAAATCAATGTGTATAAAATCGGGTGTACTTTCTTATACAGACAAAAGTTTAACAGATTTTCGTTATTTAGAAATTTTATCATGAAAAGATTATCATATCAAAGAATAATCAATATGTAGGTTACTCAGTATAAAGAATTTTTAATAATAGATTTTCGTTGCACAGAAAATCAATAATTAGAATGTTTGTTATGAATAATTTGAAATCATAGAATTTTATTACAAATAACATTTACTTTTGCGATGTTTCTAATATCAGAATATCAAATTAAATATTATTATTTTTAATGAGTTAATATAATATTTATAACCTATAAGTTTTCCCTATTCTAGTAAAATGGATAAAACTTTCCCAGCAGTCCCATAGTCGCAGTTCTAACCTAACCTATATTGTGGTAGCCATTTATAATGTATTCTAACTTATTATATGGTATTTAATTTGATTCAACAATGTTTTCACTTAATACTTCCTTAAATATTAATTTTCTGTACAATAAAATTCCATGAAAGATTATACCGAACAAACAATATTCTTTAAAGAAATATTCTACTGTTTGATTAGTTTGTTAAATGAAAATATGAGATTCTAAAATTCATTGAACTGTGTTTCTATAAATTGTGTTTCATTTAAGTAAATAGTCTTTGAAACAATAATATTTCAAATAAAAATATAAGGATTAAATATTCTTTGAAAAAATTTCTGTGAATCAAAATTCTATGAAATTTCAGTCTGTGAAACAAGGGGCACCCGTATAAAAACGGCATCTATATTAAAAAACCGGCCAAGTGCGAGTCGGACTCGCGCACCGAGGGTTCCGTACAAACCTGCAAGGTTTAGTATTTGGTATGAATTTCAATTTAATACCTCTACGCGTTTATGAGGACATGGGTAGTAAGTTTAAAATTATTAAAAAAAAATATATTATGTGATGTAACTAAAAATTTATGGTTTTCGTAATTTTTCCTTTATCTATGCTATAAGACGTTGCTTCGTACCAAATTTCAAGATTCTGAGTTCACGGGAAGCACCCTGTAGGTTTTGATTCCCTTGCAAGTGTCGAAAATTTGCGGCATAAACGGCTGTATCTTTTGTTTGCGTTGGCTTAGAAGTTTGATTTTTTCACAGCTTCAAGGGACAGTAGACCTGAGTAATTGATATAAATTTCAGCTTCATACCTCCACGCGTTCCTGAGAAAAAGGGTCTTGACAGACGGACGGACGGACGGACAGACGGACAACAAAGTGATCCTATAAGGGTTCCGTTTTTTCCTTTTGAGGTACGGAACCCTAAAAAGAGTGAGTCCAGTCTATAAACCAATTTAACTTATCTTACATTGTTCCTATCTAAAAAGATTGCTTTTTTAGAAAATGGGTATTCAGAGAAGTAAATATACCAAGATCGAGACTAGAAAACATGCAAGAAGTAATAATTGGAGATTTAATTTACCCTAGGCAAACTATTCTAGATGAAAGTCTTGGATCAGCTTTATGGTTTGCTGCAAAAGGTGAAAATGAAAACGATACATCACCTTCCAGGGTAAAAAGATCATACATCTTATTGGCATATTTATACATCTGTGCAACGCTAAAACTTTTTATTTGGTACATTCAACTGTTTTAGGTCTTACTTTTGGGATCTGGAGCTGATGAATTATTCGGAGGATATACTAGGCATAGAAATGCTTTTAAAAGGAAAGGATGGTGTGGACTCCGTAAGGAATTATTATTAGATTGGTCAAGAATTTCGTTCAGAAACTTGGCCCGTGATAATAGAGTAATTTGTGACCATGGCAGGCAACCACGAATGCCGTACCTTGACGAAGATTTTTCAAAATTTGTATTAGAATTAAAACCTTGGTTAAAGTACGTGTTTTTTTTATTATATTTCAGAATATTGTATTTCAACCTTTCATCTCATTAATAGTATGAATTTTTTGCAGATGCTTTCCTGCTGAAGAATTGGAAAATGGAATAGGGGATAAGCTTATGTTAAGACTAGTCGCTTTTAAATTAGGATTATGTGATGTTGCTGTTATGCCAAAACGTGCATTACAATTTGGTTCAAGAATAGCAAATAAAAAGGAAAAAGGAAGTGACATTTCAAAAACATTCCTAAATAAAAAGGTTTTATCTTGAAATATTTTGTATATTAATTTAATACTTAATTTCCTTTTTACAGTTGGTCTTATAATGTTTTCGTAGTCCACTGTGAGAGGTATAAGACCTTCCACAAAATTTGCACTTGTAAGGTCGCAGGCCAGTATGTGTACGCATATGACTGATAACGTCACTTGATCGTTTAAAATTTCGATTACACACAGAACATGAGTAATTTCTCTCATCACTGTGTATTTTCATATGCCTTATTAAATCTTGCCTTTTTGTTGATGTACTTCCACATATTTCACAGACGTATGGTTTTATACCTAAATGAGATCTCATATGAACCATTCTATTCTCATCTCTTGTAAAGCTTTTAGAGCACAATTTACAAGTAAATGGCTTTATCCCGGTATGGATAGTCATATGTTTCTCCAAAACTGTCTTCAATTTAAATATAAGCCCACATTGTTCACACTGGAATGAATTGTTTTGATTATTGATTTTTTTGTCCCGAACACTATCGTTCATTTCATCTCTCAATTTCATGTTGTTCTCGTAACCTTTGTTTGTTATACTATTGCTCAGGTTTTGTTCTTGTTTTTCACTTACATTTATTTCAACTAACTCTTGTTGGGAATTATATCCCACATTTAAGTTGTTCCCAAATGCTTCTTGCATATTTTTACTTGTTTTATCATGCTTTAAACTTTCTGTCATATATTTGAACTTCAAATCTACTTTTAAACAGACTTGTTTGAAGCTATTAAACATTTTAACATTCTTTAAACAATCTTTACATATTACCGCTGGGAGTCCATCTCCTTGTTGAACCTGTAAATATATTTTTTTTTCATTAACAACATCATTTACTACTACTAAATATTTTAATTATCTATAACAGATATAGTTAAGTAGTTTCTTACCTGAATACCAAAACAAAAAAATATTAATGTATCAAGACTTGTATCACCGTCTTCTATGAATAAATCTTCAAGATATGATGTGCTCATACATAATCTACATACTTTTAAAAGATGAAAAGACATTTCCTAAACTTATCCAAAGATCAAGGTGCCTATTTCTATAGTCGACTAACTTTTCTTCAGTGTTCGTGTTACGGTTACAATACAAACAAAATAAACAAACAGCGTCAAGACAACGACTAACATGACATGGGTCGATATGGGATATAGGGCTATGGTACGGAGATAGTGAATGAATATTCTACCATAATCGAACATTTATTTTAAATTCCACTAGAACTCACTTCATATCAGTTCATTGATATTTTTTTGGAGTGCCTCCATCCCTGCCCTCCTCTACCGATGCAGTACTGAAAACTATTGCAACAAAAAGTCCCTTTGGTAGGCCTAGTTTCTGAATTAATTTGTTTCTGATACCTAGTATTGGGAATTTATGGTAGTATTTAGCCCAGGCATTTGCCCATCACTATTTAGTGCTCAAATCCAAATAATTCCTTTCAATCTTTAATTCTTTTTTCACACATTTTTTACCAGAAATAAAAAAAATTTCTACCCAAAAGCAGGGCTTGTTAACAATACCAAATTCACACTAAAAGTAACGTTAAATAATTAATTTTCATACAGGTATTACGGGTTACGGGTAACGTTATAAGATCGATAATACAGTTATAAAACGTTATAACGTTATCAATTAACGATATAAGTTACGATACTTTTTTCAATACTATACAATATTATATAAATATTATACAAGTGTATAACATCGGGCTGAGAATCGAACCTGAGGTAGCACAGACTATCACGACATCCGTGTAGCTCTAGTAGCCTACTAGACAAACTCATTAATTTATTTTATCAAATATCGAAAAGAAATACAGTCTTAACAATACCTTCTACCGTTAATATCATTGGTAACGTTATCTGAGTTTATCGGTAAATAGTTGGAAAAAAACATTACCTATCATAACGTTATCTTTGCTGATAACGTTAACGCCGTTTGACAGAATTAACGTTACCAGATTTTAACGGTATTCCAAGCCCTGCCCAAAAGTCCGAAAATGTATAAACACCCTTAGACCGGTTGTGCACTGCACCGAATCCGATTCATATTCAAATCAAATCCAAAACGAGAAAAATTTGGACGGAAAATTCTTGAGTAGCGTCTGTGCACTGCACCCGAATCCGAATCAAATTCGTGAATTTCGAGGCCACCGATTTCGTTAGTGCACCGCCAGACTTTGATTAGAGAGGCCGCATTCACTATGTGTCCTGCCTGCATTTAACCGCCGTCAGTTGCTGGCACTATTATACTTATTATTTATTTACCCCAACCGTTGTATGGAAACATACGAATTGACACGTCTCAGTTTACATTTTTTGCTGGAAAATGTTTGTAGACCTAATTATATGTTACACTAAGCAATCAGACATCAAACGCAATGTCAACATATGGACACCCCTCATGCAAAACATAGAGAGAATTATTTTTGTTTATTTGAAGGCCAAAACTACTCATTTCGAGGTTCGTCCCGGAACAAAAGATATTCGTATTGACGAGTTTTTTAATCCCCCATCAACTTTTTATAACATTTCCCACAAATTAGTATGTCGGGTATTTACCCCAATCTACCCGTTGTATGGGAACATACAAATTGACATGTCTAAGTTTACATTTTTTGCTGGCAAATATATTTTTAACCTAGTTATATTTTAAAATAAGCAAATAGACATCAAATGAGATTATATCTGTATATTTAATATGGATAATTTAGTTATGGCTATTTGAGATATATTAATTTATTTATGCATAAGATAACCTTTTTATACATTTCTACAAATAATTAGAGGACTCGCACTCATTTATTAGGGTTCCGTATCCAAAGGGTGCAAACGGGACCCTATTACTGTGACTCCGCTGTCTGTCCGTCTGTCTGTCCGTCTGTCACAGGGCTCTATCTCTTGAACCGTAATAGCTAGACACTTGAAATTTTCACCGATTATGTATTACTGTGGCCGCTATAACAACAAATACTAAAAATAAAATAAATTAAAAAATTAAAAATACAAAAAAATAATCAAAATATCTTTATTATCATAGGATATATATAATATCTCTTAATAATAGTCACTTTGTTTTGTTTTGCACAAATGTTTACGTCAAATCGTTACTTACAGCTAAGTTTACGCCACTTCCTAGTAAAGGGGGTCGTCATACAAGAAACGTGTTTCTTCAGCGTTTTAAAACATTGTGAGGTGGTACGGAACCCTTCATGTACGAGTCCGACTCGCACTTGCCCGTTTAATAAATACTTCAATCTACTCACCAAACGGATAGATACGGGTATTTACCCGGTGCATATCGGGTACATATCCAAGCGAATTTACATACCCCGGTATATGCCCATCTCTAGTGACAACGTCCGGTGTTCGATATTACCTACTTAAATAAAGGTCATTAATTTATCTATAATATCAAACTATCAATAGTACACAGATACACTATCACGTCTTTATCCCTAACGGGGTAGGCAGAGCCAAGAGCGGTAAAGCCCAGCCACTTTTAGCGTAATGGTGGGCATGAAGGTGGAAAAGGGAAATCATAATAGTGATGGGTTGCTAACCGCATCGCCTATTCATATGATTCAGATTCTCGCCCATTCCCTCGATCGGCTTTTACGATCTTCACGGGAAGAGAAGCAGCTGGTACATTCTATGTTTTTTCTTTTCTCCCAGACCAGCAAAGAAGAACTATAAATAGTATCGATTGTTATTGCAATAGCAGAAACATTATCAATAACACTGTCGATATTATACATTAATTTCGATATTTTCGGCAACACTATCGGGCGAGACGGGACAGTGGGCGGGGCGTGCAATGTGTGCTTCCCTCCCCGTACCTCACCCGAAATTCGAATATGAATCGAATTCGAGTGGGTGCACAACCGTACGTACAATTTCTACGGTGGCCAATTCGAGTCGGTTTTGATCCGAAATAAAAACGACCCGATGTGAGAATTCTTAGTTTGAGTACGAATCGAATTTGAACCGTTTACGACTGAGTGCACAAGCGTCCATACAACCACTAGGAAGGCCAATTTGAGTCAGAATCGGATTTGATTTGAATATGATTCGGATTCGTTGCAGTGCACAAGCGTCCTTATATAAATTATTATCTATGGATACGTGTAGTTTCATTCACATCATTCACTCCCAATCAAATTAGCAGCAACCAATCCGAACACAGCTGCATACAAACATTCAAAAATGGCTGCAAATCGTCGGAAGCAGGACGACAAAAATTTAGAAATTTTACGTGAACTAATTTCGTTGAATGGTAATAAATATTGTTTAGACTGTAACCAAAGAGGACCAACTTACGTTAATACGACAATTGGCTCTTTTGTTTGTTCAAAATGTTCGGGAATGTTGTAAGTAGTGTTTTTACGTTATTGTGATTTTATTAAATGGAAATAGGGAAAGGAAATTATTTTGAATTTTGTTTCAGACGTGGGCTGACGCCGCCTCACCGAGTCAAGTCGATATCCATGGCTACTTTTACCCCAGAGGAGTTGGAGTTCATAAAGGCGAGGGGTAACGATTTCTGCAGGCGCGTGTGGTTAGGCCTTTACGAGGGTGAAAGTGTGAACTTTACTGACGAACAAAGCGTGAAAGATTTTATGTCGGATAAGTACGAGAAGAAGCGGTACTACTTGGATTCGCCGCTCGATAATCCAATTCTGAATGGCAATTCGTCACTGAAGAATAAAGGGAAAATAAAAGTGAATAGTGCAGTGAGTTCGCCCGCGGCGCCGTTGATATCAATTTCAGCGCATTTGCCGCAGACTTCGAAAGCTATAGTTAATAACAACACAATGAATCATATGGCGAAAGTGGTGAACAATATCCATCCAGCAGTCAATGATACAAATCACAAAGTGGCTAGACCTGTAAACAACTTCACGCACACACAGCCACTGCTGAACAACATTAGTATGCCTGCTCCGACTCCCTTCACAGCTCCAGTACCTGAGTAGGTGCCTTTTTTTTCTTTAATTATAAATTGGATAATTTAAACACTAGTTAAGAATTTTTTTATTAACATTTCCTATAATAGTGATTTTGTTTTTCAGTTTTCCTGTTGACTTTTCAACAGCTAATATTTATAACAGCAGTCAATATAATAATAACAATATGAGCAACAATTTTACGCCACAACCTGTTGCCTCTACGCCTATGTTCAATGCCTTTAATACTCCTACATCAACATCAAGTAAGTGTTTTAATATAATTAAGTGATATAATATGGTTTGATTTTTTAATTTTAGAGTAATTTATAACAATACTTTGATTTTTTCACTTAATTGTTGTTTGTTTTGTGTATGAAAGTGGCCAATTACACTAGCTTTGAGATATTTCACACACTTGTGTGTGTGTGTTTGTGATTATTCACACACTTGATAAAAAAAGCTGCCATTTTCCTTAATTTTTAATCTGAAATTATTTTTCAATTCATTTCATATTTAATTCATTGCATTTAAATTTCCAATTGCATTTTTTAGATGATCGTTATGCTGCTCTGGCAGATTTGGATCTTGCATTAAGACAGCAAAACTTAAAAATCATGGGTGAGTTATTATGACATACCTAAATACTAAAAGGACAATAACATATTTACATTTCAATCCATGTTTATAATATAAGTCCTTACACACATTTTGTCTGTCTGTGGTTTTCACCATTAACATGTTAAGCATTTATGAGATATGAAATTAAGATGTACTCTGTTAATTACAAAATTTGAGTCATTAATATTTACCTGCAACTCTGTACACATACATCTATTAATAGGATAATCTACTTATGAACAAAGTTTTATCTAAATCCATGCAACATTTTTTGATTACATAATGCATTTGTCAATACTTTTTGATTGAGTAACAAACATCCACATTCATCCACAAAAATTGGTTTTTATTATAGTACTAACTGTTTCACCGCAGCTTTGCCCATATTTTTAAATGTTACTTGCTAATAATGCAGCTTTATATAGGTGAAAGAATAAATAATTTTTGAGTATATCCATTACGAACAATTAAATCTTTTCTCTACAATATCAGTATATAAAAATTAAAAAAATTCTTAATGACCCTTATCATAAGAGTTACATAATAACTCTACAAGGAAAAAATACTAAGGCGCGTGTGTTTTGTCCATTTGCCATCTGTGTAATTTTGTCCTTATGTATTTATCCAGATTTTTTTTTTACAGAGGATGGCGGCAACATAAGTAATAAGAATCCATTCCAAAGCTCCACTACCAATGACCTGTTTGCTAATAATATGAATCCATTCAATGGTGGATGGAGTACTGTGTCGGCGCATCCCGTTCCAGTCAATCCATTTATGGTGAGTAATCAAATCAAAATCTCTGTTGTTTATTCCTTTTCATTTTGTTTTCAATTATTATTAAAATAGAGACACTATGTATGATGTGTGAAACATTTGACATAATTTAAATATAAATAACTAGCTGTGCCCGCGACTTCGTTCGCGTGGTTGTCGGAATGTTATATAGCCTAAAGCCTTCCTCTATAAATGGCCTACCCAACAAAAAAAGAATTTTTCAAATCGGACCGTTAGTTCCTGAGATTAGCGCGTTTAAACAAACAAACAAACTCTTCCGCTTTATAATATTAGTATAGATTTGAATGCCTAAAAAACCCTATAAAAAATATAACTTAAATAGTTTGAAAAAACTACAAATTAATCTCTACATTACATTGGTAATAAACTAAGTGATTTGTGAGGCGTTTCACGATATTTATAAAGTTATGGTTATTTATGATTTGATAGTCTGTAAGTACTTTACACACTTTTTTAGGTTTATCAAAATTTTATAAAATCATGAATATGGCAGTGGCTTTAAAAAGGTACACTTGCTTTTTGCTTTCAAACATTATTCTAATAGAGTATCAACTCTTATTGGAGCCGCCATGTGCAGATGATGTGTGCAATGGTTGTAAAAATAGCCTTTTTTATAAACGTCAGAGAGAAAACTAAAACATCTAATAGCAGTCTATAGATTGACTGTATGTAAGCTTTATAGGTCTTTTTAGCAGTCACTCATCTCTCTGTTTATTATCATGGGAGGTACAGAGAAAAGTTAAGATACCTGTGCCACCTCACGTATGTAGTGCGCGACGCGCGCGGAAAAAATTAAAAATTAAAGGGGCTCGTCATACCTACAAGAAACGTGTTTCTTCAGCGTTTAAAAACATTGTACGGTGGTACAGAATCCTTAATGTACGAGTCCGACTCGCACTTGCCTGTTTATTCATGATAAGGTGATAACCTACTTATTTGAATTTTTGAGAAATCTGTTATACTTTGTGAAGATAGAATGATGTGTCTATCACATCATGTACTATTGTTATATCAGTTTTTAGGTTGATTTAATTATCATTTGCATGAGCATTTGTGCCATTAGGTCACTTCATTTTATTATACAATTAGTTACATTAACAGGAAATATAAGCGTGTTAAATTGAAATAAAGATGTGTTCATAAATAATTTTTAGTTACTGTTGGTATGTATCAGGTATAAGTAAGTACCTACTCTATTTAGGTACTTATACCTGATACATATATTGTTCCAACAAATTAATGGTATGAATCATCAGCATCACAATATAATGGTGGGCAGTTGGTTAATTTGTCATATCATCAGCTCGAAACTAGAATATGCGGAAGCTTTATCCTTAAAAGCAATATTAATGATTATACAAAAAATAAATAAATTTCTTTAAAAAAATTAATATGGAGTAAAGAAAAAAAAACAAATTAATTTTACTATAATAATATGTTTTTACTAATAAAGTATAATGTTTAGAAGCTGCAAACTTTAATATTAATAACAATGCATACTGCTGTAGTCCATCGACGTTTAAAAAAGTATTTTTCCTATATCCATGGCGAAAGCACAGCGGCGACACTCCCTGTACATGAAAGTTCGAACGCCGGCGACCTTGAGCTCGGAGCTCGTAACTCTAGGGTTGATACCGAACCGAAATGGATTATCGTGCGGTGCGTGAGAGAGACGCGAACTAGGTACCATACCAGCCCTCGGCCAAAGCAGTCAGCGATAGCTCGTTTCACGCCCCGCGCTCTTCTCAAGGCCCCCTCGCACATTCAGCCACCCACACATAGCCGCAAGCGATTTTACGTGCACACATGCTTAAGTGTCGTTTCTTTTCGCGTAGTGTATATATTCTTTGGCGAAAGTCTGTTATCTTCATGACGTTTTTTGTTGCCTGCCAAAACAACCTAACGACAGTCTAGCGGCCGCCGACGTAAACACGTGCAAGTAATCACAACAAACAAAAGAATGAAATTCTTTGAATCTCTCTCTCTCTCAGTCGTGGTAAATCCATGCTAGACAATAAAGCAAGAAACAAAAAATTAAAAAAAAAGGCCCGCATCGGCTGCATCTGCTAAGAAAGTGCTCTTTATTGCCTAATGATGACGTATTTTCGACGTTATTTTATTTGGAGTGGGTGTAACGCTACATAGAGTGTATCATTGTATGGTAAACAAAGCAAACCAACCAGAGCCAAGGAATTTCGATGTTTTAAGGAATTGGTCGTTAAATCGAGTGACGTTACATAGAGTTTACACTTATTTATTGATTACAAAATCTCAATTACTGTTTATTTTTTTAAATAATTCCTATATACAACGTGGAAGGGACATACCCGTAATAAATCGAACCACGGTCTATACAAGATCATTATAGTATAATGAAATTAAAATAACAGCCAAAAAACAGAAAATTTCGGCATATCCATACAAAAGTGTGCGGCCGCCCGGGCGATTTGTGTTTGAATGTCGAAATTGTTTTTTGACTCTTATTTTAATTTCATTATAGGTACTTAAGTGATCTAGTATAGCCCGTGGTTCAATTTATTACGGGTATGTCCCTTCCACTTTGTATATTATAGATGCGAAAGTTTGTATGGATGTCGGGATATTTGTTCCGCTGTCATGCCGCATGTCAATTTCGCAAATAATGTTGTTAACCGCTAAGACTGACTATAACACTGCAGCGAAAAGTTCAAACAAAATGATTATTTCCAAATGTATTAAGGAGTATGCCAGTAAATATGAAAGCAGGCAATCTCTTATAGTTTCGATTATACTTTTTGCGGCTTAGAAATCCTTGAATAATAATAAATCCAGTCAATTAATCGTACATAATTCATATTCGGGCATGATGTTAATGCTGCCCAGTATGTGCACGCTACGCAAATGTGGCTATCGCGCGACGAGCATATCGATGAGGCGCATTAATCGAATTTTCAATTAGCAATCTTCCGAGATGACATTTGGCATCGAATCAGCACCTACTAACCTTTTGCTCTGCTGCTCTAAATCGGACTGCGTCCATTTGTTAATCGTAGTAGGTATTCTTAGATAAGGAGTGCTATTATGCATGTAATAGGTATACCGCTGATTACGACTAATTTGATTGCAATTTTGTGCAATATGATTAATGTTCTAAAAAGCGCTGACGTCATTAGGATTCGGAATGTTGAAATCAAGGTCAGACAAGTAGATTTAAGTCGTAGTTTACTTGATGAGTGACCTGAGGTGCCATTTCCAAAGAGGGGTTCCATTTGAAATTCGCATCCTTATATGATTTTTTTGGGGGGAGGGGAGGGAGAGCCAATCCCCCTGGTACCAGCTCTCCTCGCGGAGATGGATAGTTTCCAAGATATTCATGGTCAAAGTTTGAGGTTATGTCAGTAGCACAAGTGACTAAACGTACCAATTGGAAGGACTTGGGGGATTTTATTTGGGGGAGTGGACCATGGAGATGTTGGTCGCAGTTCTAACATAACCTAACCTATAGGTTTGTATGGAGCAAAGTATGTATGAGACACTTTTTTCTAAAAAAAAGCTACGTGCGGGTTAGCGGGGTGTCATCTGAAAGGGGCAACCCACCCCTATAAAAAACAACCCCATCAACCCCGAATTCAAGATGCGAATTACTAATGCCAACCAAAAAAAGAAAGCACAGCTGAGGATGCAACCGGGAACGCGCTTAGACGAAGAAGTTATCACCTTAAAAACTATTTTTCTATAAATAACTCATTTAAAAAAAAATTAAAAGAACATTTAATTACTTACATCAAAACAATTAAACAAACTAATCTTTTTATAATCATGTTGATAGTTAAAAACGCAAAGTATACTATAGAGAGTATGCGTGCATTTTTTTATATTTTTAATCGATAGTCCTCGTTGAGAAATAACCGCAAAAAATAAATCAGTGCCGAAAAACATGTATATGGTGTAGAAAATAAATATTGAAAATAGCAAGTAGATTGTAACAACTAAAACACGCCATTTTAAAATATGACGTCAAAGTCTGCAATATCCGCTAGAGACAGAAGCTGGCAACGCATGTTTTTCTTTTTTGGGTACTTTCGATAATATCAGCCAGTGATGTTTGTTAAACCTCTATATAAAAGTACATACATTTCGAATGTCATCAATAGTCAAACTACATGGACGGACAGTCCTACCGAGCGCCCCGAACTTGTCATTTCCCTTTTGTGAACTTTGTCGTCATTTCCCTTTTGTTTGTCAAAAGTTCCCGCGCAATATTTGCATATTTTCAATAATTTATTTCTAATCCAAATAAGAGTCAGTAAGAAAAATAATTAACTTGGCGTGGTAATGGTAACGTATTAATAGAAATTGTAAAATAAAAATATCAGCCGGATTGGTATTACATGCATATTCCTTTTTAAAGTAAGACTACCCAGGTCTTAGGGTTGGATCTCATCTATCAGCACGGAACAGCACTTTCCTATGCTGCTATCCTTTTCTAGAGCGAGAGAGAGCGACGGAACGCTTCAGCACTGGCCGTCCTGCAGCGTTCCGTCGCTCTAGCAAATCGCGTGGAGAGGGTTCCGTAGATTGAATTCTTATAGGTTTTCCTGTCATCTATAAGCAATGAACTATTTTTGTATTTTTTTCAAAATTTTAGGCTCATTAGTTTCGGAGATCAGGGGGGGGGGGGAATGGTCAATTTTCGTCTTCTTTCATGAATAAAGTCAACACTTTTCATTTTACAATAATAACAAAAATATATTTGAGATCCTCATAGTGGCTCATACATAACAATCCCTTTCATTAGATATTATGACACAGTTTAATTTCCTAATTTGTCACCCGAAAATGACCCTTATTTTTAAAAAAAAAATATTTACTTTGCACACATGTCTTTGGGTCATAGGATTACAATATTCTACCAAATTTCACCTGATTCGGTCCAGTAGATTCGGAGCAAATTGGCTGTGACAGACGGACGGACAGACAGACGCATGAGTGATCCTATAAGGGTTCCGTTTTTTTCATTTTTTGTACGGTACCCTAAAAAACGTGTTTTTACAGCGTTTTTAACTAGATCTTAATAATGGCATTAACTAGATACTTGAAATTTTCACAGATTATGTATTACTTTACTAAATTAAATATCGAAATAGCAAAATAGTGTGTCAGTGTGCCTACCTGTACCACACTGTGCCTGTAGCCTAAACCAACACAATATTTCATCATAGTAAATTCAGTATTTTTGTACTCTTATCGAGTTAATGACTGTAGCCATCGTGGTGTAGAGATTGTCGGTTTTACGATAATTCAAGATACTTCGGAAATCCGAACGTAACAATACGCTATTTTGCAACGAGTCAAATCAGATACTTTCTTTCAACGTTAAAAAATATCATTTTCTATGGGACTTGTATGAAATAGCGATTTATGACGTCATAGTCCCTTGTAGTCAAATAGCGCTCTGAACATCCGTTTTTCTGCATTAATAAAATCTAAAATCGCGTTCAAAGTGGATGCGATCAATGAAAAGTGGCATTATTTTGTGACGTTTTATTCTATTAACAGTACCAAATAATTTATTTTTGACCCACCAAAATACCCAATTGTTACACCGGCCCGTCACACGTGGAGTACTTGTATCGTTGAGATGAAAATTAACACTTAACTTCCCGCCTGGTTAGGATTTTTTAATTTTAAGTTTTTGTGATTTTAATGTTAAGTAGTAGTTGTTAATTTTAAAATAGATGCCTATTTATTTTTATTGATTAGTTTGAACTTTATTTAGAAAGCACTCTCAGAAAATTCTCTAAGGGTCTGTTTACACCGAGAACCGACACAAGGCGACGCGACGTAGCTCTTACTGAAATTAGTATATTTTTGTGTAGTAAACAAATTCTATATTTCTTCAAAAATGCCTGTCGCTTCGCGTCGTCTCGGTGTGACTGACTGACCCTAATTTATCAATAAAAATTACATCACAAGATATAGGTACTTAAGAATCCCCTTACCCTATACTTTTCCATACAAACGTAAGTATAGTTTTTATTTTGAAATGAGAAGTCAGATTTCGGTAGTATTTATTTTGTAATTTCAAATAAATTGCATATATAACTAGTTTTCGATGGTTAAAATATGAACTTGAAAGAAAATATGAGGGTGTACATTGTACAAGTTTTCCATACTGATGGTCAAATATGATATGACACACAAGTTCATATTTTGACTGTAAAATCCAGTTATATATGCCTAGAAAGATATATGCAATCTTTGAAATTAGAAAAGTTTGCCGAAATCTGACATGTCGTTTCAAAATAAAAGCTAGGCTACGTTTGTATGGGAAACTCAATATAGAATGGTGATATCACATGTAACATCACTATACCAACACTAGGCATGAATGGCACGTTCGTACAATGAATATTATTATATTATGAAGTCTTATCTTTTGCATAAGTTACAGGAAACGATAATATTATTGCGCTTTTTGTATCCCATCAGCGTTTTCGCAATTACAGTTCATAGAACTCTGCATGACTGTTTACATTTTTTGGATAACCCAAGATATGATTAATATTTAATTCAACCTTGAATATGTTACTGGCCTATTATAAAATTTTGCCTTATACCAGCATACAACAAACAATACGAAATTGATCTGAAACACTATGTTTTTCTTGGATAAACCAAGAGATGACTCATGTAACCCTAATTTGATAAGACATAGCACGAGTATTGTTTGCCCAATTATCTGACTATGTCTAGTCGAATCTGTTTCCATGGCGACCTTCGTGGCGTCGGTACCGCGCTAGTAGTTGAGTTAGAGCTAATAAATACATACCTAGATAAACACCCAAGACCCAGGACAATGTGAAAAAGGCCAATTTCCAACTTACCCTGGCTGGGAACGCTTGTCCGTCACTCGGATATGGGTTCGAACCCACATCCAAGTGACGGACAAGCGTGTTAAACAATATCTACGCCACAGAAGTAGTTATAAACTTACTTTGGCTCCAGCTCAATCTGTGTGATTTGATTTGCCATTATAGGTATTTATTTTTATTTTATTTTTTTCCAGCCGACAAACACTGCGGGATTTGTGAACTCCAAGAACCCATTCCTCTGATAGGTCCTTGAGGATGTCAAGAGCCGAATCAGAAGTTGAACAAATGAATGCAACAAAAGCACAAACCAAGCTACAAAGTTTATATAAACATGTAAAAGTATCGATTAATTTATTCATGTTTTGCCATAGATGGTAATCTCGAGTTTATATTTGTCAGTTTATAATTATAACTGACGTAAGAATTTTATGAGTAACACTGGATTTTGCAAGTCGTGCGTGATAATGAATATACCTTGAACGAAACACATGACTTCAATGTTATTTCGTATTAATTTTGAATGGACATACAGTAAATTTACTAATCGATGGAAAAGTGTTGCAAAGAACAAAAACATGAATGAATTCGTTGTCAAGCCAATCCACGATAGTCTAGACGCAGTCTCTGGTGTTGCTTATAATATTCTTACTGATAACAAAAGTGCTTATTATGGTTGTAAACGTAAGTGCCTCAATCTGCCTTAATATTTACAAAGAATTATCACTAGTAGGAAAGCTATCAATTTGTAATGGCTATAGTATTTTGATTGAATTTTTAAAGAGATTCAGATGATGTGTAAACGTAAGTATGGTATGAATTACGCTGGTCCTAGCTTTATTCTAAATTATTTTAATTAGTAGTTAGTACGAAAACAAACGTCAAGAGTCAAAGCTAATATTGTAGCAATTGATTGTAGTGATAAAATTGTGACTAAACTGTATTATTTTCTATTTTTATCACACGAATGTATTATTCAGCTTGTGCCTTGAACACGGTAGGTGAAAAATATTTTGTCAACATGGAAGTGAGGAAAATAATTAAGTTATTGCAATGCTTCCGTCGATAGTAAAACCCTGTTAATCATGACGACTTTATAGTCAGTAAATTTTTATTTGTATGTAATAAATAAGTATACTGCAGCATTAGCCATGAAACGAGCAAATTGTACCAAACGCCAGTTGGTATGTTTGGAGAAGTTTGGAATAAGTGAGCGAATGATAGAGGTGAATATAAAGGTAACATACTTACTGGCATTTGCTATGGTGAATAACTTGTCACAGTATAAACGCACGTTTTATTTGTATCATTACATTACACAGTGAAGTCATAAATAACAAAAAACATTTATATATGTACTATATTTATACAGGGTCTAACAAAATACATATACATAATTTGTTTTATGGGTGAATTCATTCCATGATACTGGACAACTTTCTCATATATATAAAAAAAATTGAGCTTCCATACAAGTCGACCGTCCATTTGATCCGAGTTTCTATGGAAAGATTAGTTAGCATTTTTTTTAATAATTCGATATACATATTTATGATCATTGGGGAAAGCTGTTCAGTATCATGGACTGAAATCACCTTCAAAATAGTTTCAATGTATTATACGATTATATATAGTGTTGTTCATAGATACATGTTGCAATTAGGAATGTTGAAAGCAACTGGCCATAAAACAAATTGGCAACACAGTTTTTTTATTATCAAAACACGAATCCTTTCTTTCATTGATAGTTGGCAATTGAGAGTTGACTAAAACATGTTAGCTAATACATATTTTTATATTGAGTTTTAAACGTACCTGGTAATTTCTAATAAGTGTATTTGACTGTTAAATCGAAATTATGTCTCAAAAATTTAATAGACAGCCGAACGAACACTGAAGCAAGGTATTTTATTATATTAACGTTATATTAGAAGATATAACTGCTGTCGCTTTTTATTGATACTTGCTTTGCTATTGCGAATTCTTCACTTTAAATAAGTTATAATTATGTACATGTTTATTCCTATTTTATTTTAATGACTATGAAAATTTTTCAGCATTGTTTAAAACTTAGCTTAAATCTTTTTATTTTGCTTTTTTAATCTTTATATAGTTGCAAATTCAACAAGTCAGTTTACTCCTCGATCATAATTGTATGAGTGTCTTTTAAATTAATAGCTTTGTAATGGATGGCTCTCAAATGTATTTCATCTGTGATTGTAATCAGTAATTTTATTTTTACTCATAATGAGCTCACTTGAACAATTTTATTTCTAATCAATGCACTGCTATTTATTTAGTTCTTAATGTAATTGTTTTTTTACTATTTGAGCACTAAGATCTGTTAATTTGTATAAAAGTTGTAAAAAATTAATCACTATTAAATTTTTTTATTAAATATTTTTGAGTTTCTGTTGGGGAGTTTGGGTAGTTTTAGTGAAACTAGTAATATTTTATCTTATATAATTATTACAACAAAGAATACGACAACAAACCTATTTCATATTTACAGTTTAGACTTTTCCAGGGCTTTACATTTTGAATTTATTCGTTTTTCTTGTGAATAGTGGCGTTGAATAGTTGTCCGGAGTAACATTTGGGCTAGGGAGTGGAGTCTTTGGCGTCTCGTGGGGTGGCACTCCGGACAAGTTTTTGGCGGCAGCTTCGGGGTCTTCAGGCATACTGGATTGTTGTGAAGACGATGACGACGTAGCCAACCGCTTTTCTGATATGGTTTTGAGAATATTTTTACCGGCTTCTTTAGTCTGGAACAAAGAGAACATTATGTGAGACCAGACGACGTTCGCGGTTAAAGGGTTAACGTTATCAGCAAAGATAACATTATGCTGGGTAACGGTATTTTTCCAACCATTTACCGATAAATCAGATAACGTTACCAATGATATTAACGGTAAAAGGTATTGTTAACACTGTATTATCAGGCCTGTGTCACTCCCCGTGTAGGTATCAAAATATACCTACCCGCGGCGGCCTTCTCGGGTGGCTAATTCAGTCTGTGCTCACGTGCGAGCTTTGTTCGTCGCCTAGGTACTTAACCGATCCGGCCGTTTTAAAAATGGAAAAACATAAAAAGAAGGCTAAAAAATACTGCGCAGTTTTTAACTGTTTAAACAAGGATTGCGATCCAAATTTAACTTTTTAGGGTTCCGTAGTCCGACTAGGAACCCTTTTAAGATCGTTCAGTCCGTCCGTCCGTCCTAGTCTGCAGAATATCTTCTACGTTTATGGACTGATTTGCATGTTACTTGGTTCGAGGATACTTCACATATAGATCTCATTTTTAAAAATACAAAATATTAAAATTACTCCTTTTTAAGGGTACCTCCCCATACATGTAAAGGGGGGGGTGAATATTTTTTTTGAGTGCACCCTTTTTGTGGGGTATCGTTGAAAAGGACTATGAAAATAAGGTAGGGTTTCCATACAACACTTTTTTATCAGCTTTACCATTTGCGAGTTATAGCCCGCCAAAGTCGTTTACACGGTGTGTCCCCCCCTGTAATTTCTAAAGTCTTGGACCTATAAACTTCAAATCACTCACGTAGAAACAGGCGCGGAAACTCTTATTTAAAATTGTTTTGGGTATCCTGTGATGAATACTTTTGAAATTATAAATAAAATAAAAATATATACTTTTTTCCAAAAGAACAGTATAAACTTAAAAAGTTTTTTTACATATTTTACTGTTAGGACTGAATTACTTAGAACTAGAAAAAAACACGCGGCGACAGACAAAATGAGCTGCGGCGCGGTCTAGGTGCGCGGTGCGGTGTGGAGGGGGAGGTGCTCGAGTGTAGAACCCGAAAGCGGGCAGCTTTGATATACTCCCTAGATAGAGCACAGAAACGCAAAAAGCGGCCAAAAAAATATCCAACAGGGAAAAGGCTAGGGAGATGATGATGATGCAAGAAATGCAAAACAGCGCGGTGCCAAAAATTACTACGGAACCCTAATTTATGCGTGGTCCGACACGCACTTGGCCGGTTTTTTTAGACTTCCTAAGGACGCCGAAAGTTAAAATCTACTTTAAAGTGGTAATTATTATTATGTTGTCAATAATGATATGTACACTAAGTAGGTTTAATACCTAGGAACTAGGTACCTTCTTAGGTTACGAAAATAAGTAGGAACGTAGGTATAAGTATACATATTATTCTTTCGAATTTCTGATGTTTGGTTTGAAATTGACGATCTGTTTCGTTATAAGTAGGTACCTAACCCACCTACTTAGGAACTTTTCTGTTCGCTAGCAAAATAATTATGAAAGTTACAGAAATGGTATGAACCTACTAAGTACATCCTATAGAATTCGGTATCTACTGTAAAGACTTTAATTTCGCTCATGATAAATTATATTTCATTCATTATAGTTTACTACCAAACGATGATACATACATACTATCACGTCTTTATCCCTAATGGGGCAGACAGAGCATTTTAAGTGTTGCGGCTCTAAGCAATCAGAGCCCAGAGCCGCAACAGCCAAAGGCAACTTTTAGCGTGATGGTGGGCGAGAAGGTAGAAAAAGGAATCAAAATAGTGATGGGTTGCCAGCCGCATCGCCTATTAACATGATTTGCATTTTCGCCCATTCCTTCGATCGGCTTCTACGATTTGCGCGGGGAGAGAAGCAGCTATGACCTCCGTGGTGTAAAAGTCAACACGCTAGTCCGCCAATCTGGAGGTTCTGGGTTCGATCCCCAGCCAGGATTAGTTCGAAAATGACCTTTTTCAAATTGTCCTGGGTCTTGGATGTTTATCTATATATGTATTTATTATAAAATAGTATCGTTGAGTTAGTAACCCATAACACAAGTTTAAACTTTATTTGGGGCTAGCTCAATCGGTGTGATTTGTCCTCACATATTTATATTTATATTCAAGTTTTATTCTTGTCTCCCAGACCAGCATGGAAGACCGATAATACAGTGCGCTAAATGGCGATAGTAGCTTCTTGTAGTAGTCAACCCTAGCGCGTCGCTCGCTGAGTCTATTTTAGTCGGTTTTGTGTGTATTATGAATCGTTTGTCTAGAGTCATAAGGATAAAATTGGCTTGCAATGGATTTCTGTAGGTGTCTAAACAAAAAGGTGCTGCGTTTTGACGCGAGCTAAATTACACCATATTGCTAACCACTGTGAGTAGATATTTCTTTGAAAACGTTTGCGGAGTGAGACTTCTGTACTACTGGTATTTATTCTGTGGTATTATATCTTTTCGATATTTGACATAATAAATTGGTGATAGTTTGTCTAGTAGGCTACTAGAGCTACACGGATGTCGTGATAGTCTGTGCTACATCGGGTTCGATTACCAGCGCGACACTTGTATAATATTTATATAATATTTTACAAGTATTAAAAAAAGTATCGTTACTTATATCGTTAATTGATAACGTTATTATAATGTTTTATAACTGTATTATTGATACCCCTTATAACGTTACCACTAATACCTGTATAAAAATAACGTTATTTAACGTTACTTTTAGCACAAAATAAATACCAGTATTACAGAAGTCTCATTCCGCAAACGTTTTCAAAGAAATATCTACTCACAGTGGTTAGCAATATGGTGTAATTTAGCTCGCGTCAAAACGCAGCACCTTTTTGTTTAGACACCTACAGAAATCCATTGCAAGCCAATTTTATCCTTATGACTCTGGACAAACGATTCATAATACACATAAAACCGACTAAAATAGACTCAGCGAGCGACGCGCTAGGGTTGACTACTACAAGAAGCTACTATCGCCATTAAGCGCACCGTATTATCGGTCTTCCATGCTGGTCTGGGAGACAAGACAAAACTTAAATATAAATAAATATGTAAGGATAAATCACACCAATTGAGCTAGCCCCAAAGTAAGTTTAAACTTGTATTATGGGATACTAACTCAACGATACTATATTTTTATTTTATTTATTCAAAGCCACTTGCGAACTTGCCCTGGCTGTGGATCAAACCCAGAACCTCTAGATTGGCAGACTAGCGTGTTGACCATTACACCACAGAGGTCATAGCTGCTTCTCTCCCCGCGCAAATCGTAGAAGCCGATCGAAGGAATGGGCGAAAATGCAAATCATGTTAATAGGCGATGCGGCTAGCAACCCATCATTATTTTGATTCCTTTTTTTACTTTCTCGCCCACCATCAATCATTCCTAAGTAGGTGGGTTAGGTACCTACTTATAACGAAACAGATCGTCAATCTCAAACCAAAGATCAGAAATTCGAAAGAATAATATACTTATACCTACGTTCCTACTTATTTTCGTAACCTAAGTAGGTACCTAGGTCCGAGGTATTAAACCTACTTAGTGCACCTATTATGACTGACAACATAATTATAATAACTACTTTAAAGTAGATCTTACCTTTTAGCGTCCTTAGGAAGTCTAAAAAAGTTAAATTTGGATCGCAATCCTTGTTTAAACAATTAAAAACTGCGCAGTATTTTTAAGCCTTTTTATGTTTCTCCATTTATAAAACAGCCGGATCGGTGAAGTACCTAGGCGACGAACAAAGCTCGCGCGTGTCACTGCTCGCACGTGAGCCTCGACTGAATTAGCCACCCGCGGTGGCCGCCGCGCGTAGGTATATTTTTGATACCTACACGGGGAGTAGTGACACAGGCCTGCTGTTAGTGTGAATTTGGTATCGTCAACAAGCCCTGTGTGAGTGATTAATGTTAAGGCATTACACCTCTGTTACACATAACTAATGATTTTATCTGGTTATTTCTAACATATACACCAAATCTATGACAAAATTACGCGACAAAATTCGAACTTTACAGTTCTACTGTGGAAATTTCGAATTTCGCTCTTAAAGAAATACTTCGTTTCGCTCTTTCAAAGTAGCGCCCTCGCCTTAAAAATATTACCTTTACGCCTTGTAGCACAATCTACTATTTTATGCTGTACTGTATAATAAGTTAAACTTACGCCCTCGTGTTCCAAGCACTTGTAAGCGTAGTGTGCGGCGTGGTCGAGCAGCGAGAACCTCAGGTAGTACTGCGCGAGGTAGCGCTGCGCCGACGGGAGCTCCTTGCTGCCGGAGTTGGCGGGCTCCTGGCACGCGGCCGTGTACGCTGCGGCCGCGCTGTTTGGCATGTTCGATTTCTCGTAGAGCCTGTAAGGGAAATGTTTCAAATTTTATTTCGCACGTAATTTTTAATTTTAATTAAAAAACAAGATTTTTTTATGTAATTATTATTATGTATTGTTAATTTTCGTAAAAAAAAATCATCTTCACGTCATCCATCACGGTAAACGTAGCTTTTGATCTGTCTACCCCGTGAGGAATAAAGACGTGATATTTAACTATATTTTCAACAAGTTTTGAAATCAAAGAGGGTAGTTAAATAAAATATGACGCAAGTTTTAAGCACTAACCCATACGAGATATACTTAAAAAGCGAAGAATATTAAGTAGCATAAAGTTAAATAGATAAAATACATAATTCCTCGCGGCACATGGAAAATTACGCTAGTTTGTTTAAGGCTCAGCTTACAAGCTATGTTTGCCAAACTGATTAAAGATTATGCATATATTCACAGACAAAAGGCTTACAAAGGACGCTAAAGCAGCATCATTGGCAAATCTACACAAAATAAAGTAGGATTTTGATTATATTTCTGTTCCCGGTCTCTTATGTTCTAATATTTTATTAAAATAATTTTGATCTTTTCTAATCATTTCCAAGAGAAAAGCTGGGAAACCACCTATTCGCTGGGCCGATAACATCTACAATATATTGGGCAAGACCTGGATGCCGACTGCAGAAGACCGATTCGACCGGGTCTTCTGCAGTCGGCACCCAAGTAGAGGCCTATACCTAACAATGGGTGAATATGAGCGAAAAATAAAAATAATTTCCCCTTGGAAATGATTTTAGAACAGATAGTCTCCACTGCAGGAGCACGACCCTCTGTACTGCCAGAGCAGTCAGAGGATTTGGCCTAAACTCTTCACGCTGGCCAGATGGGTTTGTTTAGCTTGTGTTTCCTAAGTCGCCTTCTACGACATCCACAGGGAGACTTGGAGTGGTCTTATTCTACTCTGCCGGGAATCACACGGCTTTAGTTATAAGGATAGGTACTAACTTAGCTAGTTTGAATAACGCCATGCCCTCTATATCTCCAGTGCTGTGCGCTTTATAGTAACATTTCAGAGCATTGGGGATCTTGTCCATCTTCTCATAGGCCTCCCCGAGCGAGACCAGCATCCTCGAGTCGTCAGGTTTGAGTTGAGCAGCCCGCGAGAAGTAGTATATGCAGTAGCCGTTGAGACCAAGTATTTCGTATGCTTGGCCTAGGCCATTCCATGCTCTATAGTCATTTCTGTTTACATCTGAAAATTAATAATGTAGGAATTAACTCTGTACAGACTCTGAACTCTCTAATAGATTAATAAATAAACGGGCAAGTGCGAGTCGGACTCGTACATGAAGGGTTTTTTCGTACATGTTTTAAAACGCTGAAGAAACACGTATCTTGTATGACGACCCCCTTTAATTATTAACTTTATCTTATTTTTAGTATTTGTAGTTATAGTGGTCATAGTTATACATAATCGGTGAAATTTCAGGTGTCTAGCTATTACGGTTCAAGAGATAGAGCCCTGTGACAGACGGAGAGAAAGCGGAGTCTCAGTAATAGGGTCCCGTTTGCACCCTTCGGGTATAGAACCCTAAAAAATGAGATGTATGATCGTTCAGCAATGAACTAAGCAAAGTTGGAACATTTCTAAAGAAAAGTAAGATATTTTTTGTGAAGAATTGTATACTTCTATGTTCTTTACATTGCACCTACTCAGGGCCTGATCTACCTAATGGCTTTTTGGGCTGCAGCCCAGGGCACCGTGGATACAAAAAGCATCCAGCTTTCATTGAAAACAACAGAAAACATTGTGTGAAAAATATCTAAAATTAAAACACTCCAATCATATATTGTTGTTGTAAGAAACAGAATGAGCCAACCACCTTATGATAAGATTTTTGACAAAATTATAGACTATTATGAGGATGTATTCAGTCCATAATACTGAACAAATTTCCGCAATTACCATTATATAGAAATATGAATAAATAAATTTTGGACTCCCATCCCAAGTTGACCAATCAGCTAATCCAAGATTCTATGGAGAGAATTTTTTTTTACACATTTCAATATATCAGTCAGTATCATGGATGGACTGAATCGAGCCTTAAAATAGTTTTAGATTATTTTGTTACATAATTTTCACACACAAATTCATAAAAAAATACAAAAGTTTGCTAAACCTATTTTAGTTAAAATATGTTTTGTCAAAATGACTCCTTTATTTGACATTGTAAGAACAAGACAAAACATTTCCACTAAAATAGGTTTAGCAAATGTTTGTATATTTTTACGAATAAGGGGGAATACTTGGGGAGACGTATCTATATGCAGCAGTAGACTACATGTGAAAATGATGATGATGTAAATTGAATTAAGAAGATAGCTAATATATTACCTATAGCATGTCTATAGCACTGAATAGCCGCATTAGAATTCTGTAATTCTATAAACTCGTGCCCCATCAGGATCCATGCTGACAGGTACTGAGGATCCAGGGACAATGCCCTTTGAAAGTAGATCACTGCCTTTTGATGCTCATTCCTTAAACTGTAGTAGTTGCCTGTGAAATATTTGATTTATTTGATAAATTTACACTATTCAACTATTTGTTAAAATAAAAAAATCAAAACTTATTTTTGGTATACGTAATGAACATATAAATGCTTTCACAAAGCCTTAACGCCGCGCACAAGAAGACTGAAACTATTAACTGGCAGGAGCATTTTATTTATTAGAAAAAACAATAAATAGGCAACTTTTTCTTTACCAAAGACAATTGCAAGTCAATACAATAGTCTCACACCTGAAAAAGCAGTATCATTTAAAAGAAAATGGAATGATGGAATGTCACAACATTGACTCTTAGCAAGCGATATAGAGTTGTTAATACTACTTTCTTGTGCATCAAAGACCTTGCATTTAAAAATACCAAAGACTTCATAGTTTGTTTTTTTTCCTTCATTTGGTTTTTCTTCAACTTGCAAAAGACTGAGTAACCACAATAGTTGCTATCATATCCACCAATTCATCTTAAAGTTGACATGAGTTATGTTGAAAAACCTTTTGATTTGGTAAGGTGGTATTTATGATGGTATCCTTACCACAAACATGATAATCCCTTACCAATTAGTACCAAGGATCGTAGCAAGTGGAGATCCGTGGTCTCTACCTACCCCAATGAGAAACAGGCGTGATAATATGTATGTATGTAAGTAGTATATACTATTATTAAATAAGCTGAAACGCTGATAATTAAAATGAGCTAAACCCAACCGACCCGTTTATTTTGTCAGTGCCACTCAGTGATTTTCACATTCATTTCAACAGCTACAAAACCGCGCTGAGTGTGGTTTTGACATCAAACTTAGAATATAGGAAATGTATAAAATAATACCTATGACACAACAAGTTTCCACTCTGTATTTGTCAATGGCTACAGCCTTCTGTGCCAGATCAGCAAGCTCCATCCGCTTTTCTTTCAAAAACAGGAGATGAGAGTACACATCCCAGTTGTCCAGCCTATACGGGTCAGCCTGATACAGCTCTCGGAATAGCGCCAGTGAGGAATCCACATCTAGAAATGAAAATATAAACCTTTATATAATATAATTATAGAATTGACAGTGAGTGGATTACTTGTTTTTCATATATAGCTCATTAAAGTAGAAATGAGCACAACAACCTGGGCTGAAGAAGCAGCTCAATATGTTCTCTTATATGGAAAACATGAACCAAGAATAATATGAATTGATATGTCGAAGCTAAGTCCAGCAGTCAGGGAGTGGAAAAGATAAAAGTGGCCTTTGCCCCATAGTGCAGTATAGGCTAAAATTTTTTTAGTTGGGAAACATGACAAAATAGAAAGTTATGTACCTCTCCTGTCATGATGTGCAATAGCCATCTGAGCAGTAATATAACTACTTTTCTCAAACCCAGCAGCAGCCAGCATAGTATAAGCTTCCAGGGCTTGATCTGACAGCTTCAGCTCTATAAAGGCATGGGCAGCAAAGAAGTATGTCATCCAGTGCTTTGGTAGTTGCAAAGAATCCAAAGCCTCATACTCATTAGCTAGGCCGGCAAGTTCCACCCATGCAGCCCACAGAGTTGGGGTTGCCGCTAGTGAAGCCTGCAGTGTGGTCACAGCTTGGCTACGTAAGTCTAGTTTTTTTAAAACAACTCCTTCTAAATAGAGAAGGTAGCCATCGAGGTTGTTGCGGTTAGCCTGGAAAATTTTAAGTTTTAATAAAAGTGTGACATTGTGTAACTGAGATGAAACAGATATGACTTTATCCTTTACAGGCTAGACAGACCCGAGGGTCAGAAACGAAACTTATGCTAATAGTAAATCAGTATGTTATCTTACCTTGAAAAATGACAGAAGATCCAGCAACACTTGAGTTGATTCTGTATTTTCTGTAACTGAATCCCACGTACCGACTAATCGCTTCTTTTCACCGGACATGTACTGAGAGTATTTGTGTAGGAACACGCATTTCGGGCTAGTACAGCTTTCCAAATAGTGGGCAGCCCTGTCAAACTCTTCACAGTCGAAGTAACTCTTTCCTAATGTATACGCTTCCTTCTCTTCTGCCGGTATACCATCATCGTATACGACAGGTTCTTCGGGAGATCTATGTTCTCTTAGAGCATAATTTAATTCAGCAAGCCATTTCGTGGTTTGTGTAAGACCTCGATCTACGCATTCCCGTAAACCGTGCTGGATATCTTTTTTTACTTGTACTAAATCTATTTGAATATCACCTTTGGAATTCATCATTTTGAAGTGATTTTAAATTAAAATTTAGAATTAATAAATTCAACTCAGTACATACAATTAGATTTCCTCCGGCAATGCTAATTTTTTTTCTGTCTGTTCTGTCAAACAAACAAACAAATCAATCACAAACAAAACAAATCTGTCAATTAAAGTGTCAAACGTCAAAGTCAAAAGTAATTTTAGTTTTTTTTTTCATTATGAAAACCTTGCATACTTTATAATTTAGCTTAGAAACATTAGTGAACTTGTGTTGTGATATGGTTAAAAAATGGCCTTAAATGTTTGTCATCCAGACACATTGTTGTTGAATGTTGATTGTCTGTCAGTGTCAATGAGTGAAGTTCGGTGAAAGGTTGTCAACATAGATTAATATTGTATATACTGAAATAGATAAGAAACTGTGGCTTTAACATTAGTCAAACCAGTGGCGCTATCTGGTAACATGCTTTCGCAACACTAAAGATGAAAAAAAACGGTGAAAAAATTACTCCGTGAGCTGGGACTTGAACTCGCGATCTCAGTTCAAATACGACTATGTTCCATAGCCTAAACAACTGAGCTATTAAGTGATTAATCACGCATGTCGAATTTATCCATCATTTAATATTCCTATCAAATAAAAAAATGGTGTAAAAAATATACTGAGTGAGTGGAACTTGAACTCGCAATGTTGCTCTTATTTATACCATGCTCTAATCAACTGAGCTACCACGTGTTCTACCTCGTATGGCGAATTTCTCCACCATTTGATATTCTTATTCTATAACACGCATTAGGAGTTAGGTCAGCTGATTCGTGACTAGATGGCGTTTTAATTAATTTTTTTATCAAAATTTTGCAATGTTTTAAGTTTCATAGGCATGGTTGTCAAATTTATCAAAGTGTGTGTCACAGGTGTGTGTGTTGTCAAGCAAAGCCAAAGCCAGTCGAGTATCGAAGCAAACAAATAACCATTTTTTACTGGCATTTATCGGTTCGCTGTTGTGTTGTGATTACTTGGAACACTTATTGGTAAAAGCAATAATAATATAAGCTATGGCGGAACCAAACACAGAAACACCAACAACTGAAGTTGAAGGAACCTATTCTACTCCTGCTAATGATCCTAAAAACATGCAAGAAGTAACGCAATATGTAAGTCCTAGTTAGATTAATTAAACTTTAATGTTTAAAACTTGATGCCAACCACCTTACCACAAGATCAAGTTGATAAACCTTATTTTAGCTACACGAGGGTTGTACTGTACATTTACACAATACTACAACGGAATTAATCATACATTGTATGATTAATTCTGTTATTTTATATAGCCTGAAAGTTTATGTATGGCCCCAACACAAGTAAGATCAATCCCCGAATATGAAAGATGGGTTGTGGTGGCTTTGGTAGATATCAGCCAGTAAAGGTGTACAAAACACCACATTTGACCACAATGCCGACATTGTTTATAGAATACTTTTATATATATATTATTCGTGATAATGAGCCCAAAAATTGACAGACGTCACACATGACCAGAGGGCTGGCCTCTATCTGGCTCAAAAGATTAGCATTGCCATACAATGTGGCAATGCCGCCAGCCTTCTGAGCACATTACCACGGGGCAGTGATTTGCCTGGTCTTTTTTATTTATAAGTAGTTTTAAAAGTTTAAGTTAGTTTTTGCTTTTTTTTATGCATATGTTAGAAGTACCTTTAAACATTGGCAGATACTTTGTCTGATTCCAACCCCCTGGCAAACACTGTTAAAGTATACATTTTTTAAAGTATATCATCATATCAGTAACCATAAAAGCTGAAGTTATTAATTTTTTTGGGGAACTACCAAATGATGTTTCCTTAGCAGCCCATAACTCTATAGTTTCTTCATCTTGTCAGACACATTAAAAGTTGGTCTTAGATCCAAAAATTATTTAAATTTATTTTTATGTTAATAAATCACCAAGGTTAGGTAGCGGACCCAGGGCTCTTACGCGATTACCGCTGATGATGCAACTAGGAATACACTCAGATGATGTAATCATAAAAAATTTTAAATCTAATAATGTATTAGAGGTTAAGAAACCAAAAGTATCCTTATTGAAAGAAAGAAAGAAAATCTTTATTCGGCAAGCAATTTACATTAATGTAATATTGACGAATATGTAAATAATAATGTTATCATCATAATCATTTATTCATTGCTAACATGTTGCATATTATAAGATGACAAATGTTGGTGCAGTAATACATGTACCCAGTTTGGGTGTGGCGATAGAATTATCAGAACTATTTATATCGATTTAATATGAAATATAGAAATGTATGATCGTTAATATAAAATATAAATCGTAAATATAAAAATTATAAATAAAAGTAGGTACCTATTTTGTTAAAGGGGCTATTATGCTTTCGAAAATAACTAATTAAATATGTATTTTTATTTTTGACTTTATATGTGTATCACAATAATTGTAACCTTTTTTTAGGTCCAGTCTCTTTTGCAAAACATGCAAGACAAATTCCAAAGTATGTCAGACCAGATAATTAACAGAATAGACGAAATGGGAACTCGGGTCGACGAACTGGAGAAAAACATCACCGACCTTATGACGCAAGCTGGAGTAGAAAACGAAAAATAGAATAGTGAAATATCATCCCATTCTTTCTTTCATCCAAAGAAACTTTGCCACATTATTAGTTATAAGGGCTGTCTCCCATTAATGTGTTATAAGCAATTTTGTATTAGGCATGGCAAACAGAATAGAGGTTTGTTTTGAAATGTGCCTTTATTAAATGTTTACCTTTTCAGTGTTAATTTTGATTTCTTGTAATGAGCTAGGTCGTTTTTCATAAATTACTAAGCTCAATATTTAATAGTAAAAAAACCAAGATTTTTGATAATATTTGTAATAAACAGTGGTATGCAGAAGGATAACAACTGTTGTCAGAAAAATGTGTTGAATCATGTGATATACAGTTAATTCCAATTTTGTTCAAAATAATAAGGAAGAAACAGAACACACCTTTGCACTTAATAGAGACATTTGTCTGTGTAATATTGTAAATTTATAAAACATTTGTCAAAATATTGTCTTTAAATAATTTTTCTCATTAACTTAAAAATCTTAACAATATCAATCGATCGTAATAGGCTATTTCTATTTTAATTTGAGAATACCCTTTTGTTAATGTGTATTATGTATGTATATTTTAGAATTAATTTACCTAATTGCTATTATTTAGTAAAACAGTGAATTATTTATTATTTTTTTTGCTATGAAAATAATGCAGATAATTTGTAAACAAACATTAAATTAGGTAAGGCAGGATATGATCACTTGAGAAATATAAATATCGGTTTTGCTAATGCAAGATGTAAGGTCAGCTCATAATTATGTGTCTCGATTTGAAGATTATAATTTAACAACTTTAATGTATGCTACATACTAACATTTTACTGTACAATAAAATATTTATATTTTTTTAATTTTTCTATGGGTGTCAACTGTATATTTTTCTTTAAAGATTAATTATTAATTTTTGAAAAAATTGCAGATGTGGGATTTATGGATCGATTGGGTTTCCTAATTTTCATAACAAAAATTAGAAAAGCATTAGCAAAACACGTATAAAATGTAGTTTACACATGTGTGCACTGCACACACATCCAGTGCTCATAGAAGCAAAACAATATTATATGTTTGTATGAATGTGTAAACCGATTGCTGGTCGACATTGGTTTGTAATGAGTCGATTACTTGATTACTTCGTAATTAAAGGGTGTTCCTTAGATTACCTCATGTTTTGTTTATTCTCAGATATCTGAGTACCATATTGTACCAGGGGACACCTATTGATTTTGTAGGTGCCTGGTACTAACTGGTGCAAATACGTAAGGGAAGAGACCTCTGCATAATAATGACGATGCAGCCATGGTAACACAGGCAATTTGTTTTGCATATGGTCTTTATTGCATTACACCATCCCTTCACATTCTACAAAGCACATAGATAAATGTTACAAACACTTTTGATCCGAAAGTGGAATTATTATTTTCTTCTTTTTAACTTAAGAGCTTGCTCTTGTCGGTGGAGTTCAGTATTATCACAGAATCGGATACTAGTGCTCCGTACAGAAGTCTCACTCAGCAAAGAAATTCATAAACATATCTACTCAGTGTGGTTAGCGATATGGTTTAATTTAGCTCACGTCAGAACAGCACCTTTTCGTTTAGATACCTAGACATCCATTGCAAGACAATTTAATTCTTATAACTCTGGACAAACGATTCGTATAACTGAATTTACCACTTGGAGTGGCCGCCGCGCTCTTAGTATTCTTCTTCTCGAGTCGAAAGGCTATTTATTAATTTAATTAAATCAAACTTGTCCAGTAGATACCAGAACAGCTTTTAGTTAATATTGTAGGTATATTTTCGATAACTAAACAGGGAGTGACAGGCCTGGTATTTTTATAATTGTTTGATTAAAAAAATGGTTACGATCGATACCTACGTAGGTAACGTCCCTAAAGTGATCAGGCAGGCAGGACCCTTACTCCAAAAGCCACATCACGCCAGACGTACGTAAAATACAACAATCATACCTCTATAGACGTACGTAGCTACGTGTCCGCGTTTTAGTCTCAAGCATAGAAGTATGATTGTTTGTACCTATAGCACAGAAGACGTGTCGTCAAACAAGATTGAGTATTACGATAATTAAATTAAAAAAAAAAAAAACCCACTTCAATTTTTTTAAGGAGTTTCTTCCATATCTCCAAAGTTCTTTATCATATCTTCACCAAATTAAAATGGGACCAACTTAGTAGTAAACGCTTTCAAATAAAAAAATAATCATTAAAATCGGTTCACAATTGGCGAAGATATCGCGTAACAAACATCATCATCATCATCATCCCAGCCCTTCTTCCGCCCACTGCTGAGCATAGGCCTCTCTTCGTCGACGCCACCCATCTCGGTCCTGTGCTGCTCTCATCCAGGTGCGACCCGCGACTTTGGTTATATCGTCAACCCATCGCATAGGCGGACGCCCGTCGCTTCTCTCACCCGTTCTGGGCTACCATTCGGTCAGAGCCTTGCTCCACCTGCCATCACTCCGTCGGGCCAGGTGTCCTGCCCAGTTCCACTTTAAGTTCATCACCGTTATACCAACGTCTTGTACTTTAGTAACAAACATACATAAAAAAAATTAAAAAACAGAACATAGTCAAATTGATAATCTCCTCCTTTTTTGAAGTCGGTTAAAAAGATGATAGTCTTATTTGGTTTGACCACAGATACTACCTATTAGGTCCTTACATATGAAATTGCCGTTCAGTATCAACAAAGTGAAACAAGATTTTTTTAATGAAATTATTATTTAATCAATCGAAGTATGCACCGTTGTTATCGATACACTTCCGCCATTTTATAGGCAGATCATTGATACCTTTGGAAAAAAAATCCTGGGAGCGAGAGTCTATGAACTGTTTGAAGGCGGTTATGACTGCCTCATCAGATTTGAAATTTTTTTCTTGTAAAAAGTTATCCAAATTTTGAAAAAAGTGGTAATCGGTTGGGGCAAGATCTGGAGAGTATGGTGGGTGACGCAGAGGTTCCAGTCGCAGCTCCTCTAACTTGGCGATCGTTTGATGTGCAGTGTGTGGTCTAGCGTTATCCTGAAGGAGCAGTGGGCTAGAGCAATTCATCAGTCTCGGTTGTTTAATGGCGAGCTTTTCCATCATTGTTTGCAATTGTTGGCAATACAAGTCTGCAGTAATCGTCTGGCCTGATCTCAAGAAGCTGTAGTGGATAACACCAGCACTGGTCCACCAAACACTAACCAGAATCTTCTTTTTGGTCAGTTTTCGCTTAGGGCAAGGTTTTGTCGGTTCTCCAGGGTCAAGCCATTGTGATGATCGCTTCCGATTGTCGTACAGGATCCATTTCTCATCACAAGTCACGATACGGTTCAAAATCCCCTCATTGTTGTGGCGATTAAGCAAAGAAACGCAGCAAGCAACACGTGTTTGTTGGTTTGGTTCAGTCAATTCGTGCGGTACCCACTTTTCGAGTTTTTTAATTTTTCCGATTTGGCGCAAGTGGATAAGTATCGTTTTGTCACTCACGCCGAAGGCTGCTGCTAATTCAGAAGTGGTTTGAGATGGATCCGCTTCCACTATCGCCTTCAATTCTTCGTTATTCACTTGAGTATCAGGTCGTCCACGAGGCTCATTGTGTAAATCGAAATTTCCAGAATGGAAACGTTGAAACCAAAAACGCACCGTTCGTTCGTTAGCGGTGCCTGGTCCATACACGTCGTTAATTCTTCGAGTCGTTTCTGCAGCACTGGTGCCACGGTGGAACTCGTATTCGTAAATACAGCGAATTTTCAATTTGTCCATAGTTGTTGTTATAGCAATGTTGAAACTCAAACAAATGATGATAAAACAAATGAAATACGAATTTTAAAACAATATTTTTCTGGCTTTATTTCGAAATAAATTTGAATTTGGAATTCCTAATGAAACGCAAGATATTTGATTTTAAAGTTGCCAGTATTGAAAATCGGCAATTTCATATGTAAGGACCTAATATAATAGTATGACGTTACTCCGTGGGTTTGACATAGAAATAGGACTATCGGACGACTTGTGTTATTTTATGGAGTAACGGTCCTGTACTCGGTCATCATGAACTCTATCGTATCCCTATATAGTTTTTGATCGTTTGGACGAAGTAAATGAATTCATAATTTTAGTTTTTATTTTATTTTATTATCTTCTATACAGGTACAAACGCATTATTTACACATCGTAATTAACGTGATTCACTGTCTTCTGTAGTATCGTCTTCAGAATCTCCAGATTCCTAGAAAAATAAGTATTAGTTATTGATTTTGACAGCATTACAATGCTCGAAACAATATCTAGATTAAAAACGTGATGAAAAGTTTCGGCACGGGTGAACTCACGCCCCTCACGTGATCTCGAACTTTTAACATGAAGAAATACGCATGCCTGCCTGACGCATGCTTTAGGTAACCCATCGTGCCCACATCAATACTAATATGAATTCTGTGGTTCAACATCTAATGACATAAGTATTTGGCAGGCTACAATACCGGTGTGTCCTCTTCATCTCTAGAAGATGAATGATTCATGAGAGCAGCCAAGGAGCTGGACCTCATCATGGCCACTCCTTTCTCTGGTGACTTCAATTTCCGCAAACCCTGCAAAAGTAGTAATAATGTCTTGTACTTATATAAAGCATCCATCCATCCATTGTCTACCTCAGTGGCAGTAAAAATGTGAATGTGTGCTAGCAACATTCTATTCGATATTTGATCAAATATGAAATATAATCGGGAGTTACGAGTTAAAAAGTTAAAAAGCCATCGTTTAACATGATACGGTCATATCAAGAGGCGGGATGCCGAACATCTGGCTAATAAAATGTTACTTGACGGTGGATGGCCACAGAGATAGAGGACGACCTATTTAGAAAGACGTGGGGGGACATGATGGATAGGGGCGCTAGCACAGATATGGTAAATAATAGAAAACGATGGAGGGGGTTGACATACAGAGCCGACCCCAAATAGGGAGAAGGCGAGAAAATGTAGGTTATTGAAAAGCTAACAGCACAAATCATATTACCGTTTCTTCTTCATCCTTACTCGGAGACTGTGGATTCATGAGAGACGCCAAAGAGGAAGATCTTGCTGATATCCCTGTGGTCACTTGCTTCTCAGGAGAACGAAGTTTTCTTCTAAAGTTCTGTGTAAAATCAAATTAAAAAGTACAGCAAAAGACGACTCAGGATGTAGGACTTTATCACCAAAAACTAAAGCATATGTACCTAAATGAAAATTATCTACCCACTTGACATCAATTAGGTAAGTAGCCAAAGTAATGTGATGTACCAAGAAAAGCATAGGTAGGTAAAAACTAAAAAGTATAAGGTACCTAGTTCTCTCAGTCTTTGGTAGTTAGGTACCTACCACCTGTCGCGACTTTTGCAGCCGTTTTTAAGTACCTACCTATTTTACAGGATTTGAGAAGGTTTTGGGTATAAAGTAAAAATGAGCAGGCTGGTAATGATAGAATTAAAGTAATTACCGTAGATTCCTCTTGTTCCGAAAGACCTGTGTTTAAAAGCTTCACCAAAAAACAGATTATTTTAGTAGGAATTCCAAAAACAATTTCATGAGCCAAAGGTCGCATTATCGATATACGAGATGATGAAGGGCACTGATTTCAAATAATTATTCATGGTGTACGTACCTAAATGTACCATCAATAGCATCAACACATGAGTACCTACTTGAAGGGGTGATTCATTCAGCCCGTCAATATGAACAACTTTTCGTAATGAGAATAACTAGAAACTATAAAAAACTCGGAAAAACTAGAATTACTCTTACAAAAGTGTTCAACTGACCAGACAATTTCTGTATGGAAATGCCGAATTGTATATACCTTGTCGATCTTGTTTTTTTTTTATGTTTCACTAGCGGCCCGCCCGGGTATATATTATATATATAAACCTCCCTCATGAATCCCTCTATCTATTAAAAAAAACCGCATCAAAATCCGTTGCGGAGTTTTAAAGATCTAAGCATACAGAGGGACAGACAGCCGGAAGCGACTTTGTTTTATACTATGTACTAAGTGATTTTTTTGTATGTCTTGTTAGAGATTAAGCTGTGAAGTCATCAGAAATAGTTTCTCACATCTAGATCGGCTTTGTCATTAATATCCTGTATTTGCTGGTGCGCCACGGTCAGCAGCTCCACGGCCCGTGCGTGGAAGGTGAGTTCTACCATCACGAAGTCTGACAGTAATGTCTTCAGCTGCTGCAGCTTGCGGCGCTCAAAGAACTCTGTCTGCTCGCTCAGGCCCTTGGCTGTGCGGGACATCTCTGCTGACGCCTTCAGTAGCTCCGACTCGGCGTATGTCTAAAAAGGTAGCAAGAAAACAATAGTGTATCAGCATATTTTAACAGAAATAGGCTGCCTCGTAATATTACTTATTTGCTGATACCATAAAGGTTGATATACCTAACTACCTACTGTCAGTAATTTTGGAATATTAATACTATTTATGAATTTGATGTCTTTAATCGTCTTCTACAACTTTCTCGAGGTGAGAAGCAGAAACTTTATTTGCTAAGACCATCATTGAATATAGGCTAAAACAAACTTCGAAAAATTGTAGACTCCTGTATCATGAACTGCGAAGTCACAGTATAATTATCGAAGCTAACAATACTACGATAATATTTTGCAGCAATAGGTCGATACCTATTTTATATCATATCATACGCAGCTGCTCAAATTGACATTGCTGCATGTTGTCATTAATTCATTATCAGTTGTACAAAGAAATGTTTGTTTTCTGAGTAGGTAAGTATAGGCAATTTATAGATCCTATTAGGTATAGTTCGTCGCGCAATGGGTTCTAGTTATTGTGCGTTCTCCAATCTTCATAATACCGTAAAATGATGAATGTAAGATCAGTAATATACGAACATCTACAATATATTATACTAACCGATTTTCAGGTGGCTGCGGAACCTTTTTAACCCTCGACAAAAAGAGGGGTGTTATAAGTTTAACGCTAATGTCTGTCGGTCCTGTCTGTCTGTCTGTGGGATCGTAGCCTTTGGACGAATAAACAATTTACGATGCGTTTTTTTATAAAGTAAGTTCCCTTGCGGTGGTTCTTAAGTACCTAGTTATGTTTGATGAAAATCGGAAGTTCTTGGGGGTTAACCGTAGACAGGGGTTTGGGGGGGGGGGGGGGGGGGCTTGTCCAGCACCTTCTTCCTCACCAGCTCTTTCTCACGCACGTTCATCGTGTGCTTCAACTCCTCGCGGACGACCTTGCAGATGTATGGTATCATACTAGAACAGCTCTCCAAACACCTTATAGCAATAGGTACTTATCTGTCAATACTCACCACTTGTTGCCTGTTGAAGGGTGTCTCTCCCTCGCCTTGTCCAGCACCTTCGTTCTCGCCAGCTCTTTCTCACGCACCTTCATCGTGTGCTTCAACTCCTCGCGGACATCCTTACAGATGTGTGGTGTCATACTAGAACAGCTCTCCAAACACCTTATATCAATAGGTACTTATCTGTCAATACTCACCACTTGTTGCCTGTTGAAGGGTGTCTCTCCCTCGCCTTGTCCAGCACCTTCTTTCTCGCCAGCTCTTTCTCACGCACCTTCATCGTGTGCTTCAACTCCTCGCGGACATCCTTGCAGATGTATGGTGTCATACTAGAACAGCTCTCCAAACACCTTATATCAATAGGTACTTATCTGTCAATACTCACCACTTGTTGCCTGTTGAAGGGCTGTCTCTCCCTCGCCTTGTCCAGCACCTTCTTCCTCGCCAGCTCTTTCTCACGCACGTTCATCGTGTGCTTCAATTCCTCGCGGGCGTGCTTACAGATGGTGTCGTACTGGCATAGCTCTCCAATCACCTTCATAAAACAAGTATGTAGGTACATTACTAGTCGGTTCCATCCTTAGCAGTGTTTATAGGTACCTCTACTCAAGATGCTGCATACCGTGCGAAGGGGAGAAGACACAACCAATCATGAAAAATATTATATTTGCCTAATGTCAACCGTCCTTGGGTAGGGCGCAATGATGCGAAAATTTTACAACTGGCCGCCGCCCTACGTCAGCACTCATTGGGTATGTTATGTTGCACGAAATGTTTGTGCTTCAAAAATATGGAGTGTTATAGGTAATATTCTAGGCCGAAATTCAAGCAAGTAAAAGTTACAACAGAATCAAAATAGAAAGTAGGTACCTAACAGAATACGAGCATCGCTTATATAGAGAATTCACAATTTAAAAAATTTCCTATATCCAGCTTTTACTAGTGTTATGCTAGTGAATAAAAAATAATAAATCGTGTAGGTACCTACCTTAGCTTCCAAGCGCTGGACCTCGCAATTCCTGTATTCTTCTATAGCCGTTAGTGTGAGAGACAGGTTGTCTAGGCCTCCGCTCAAGGACTTGTTAACGATCTCGTTATTGGCGTAGTCTTTCAGGACCTTACTGAGTTCGTCGCCCATATCACGTAGCCTGTTTACAATATTCCAATGGGAAATTAAAAATAAGTTACAGCGACAAAATATAGGTACGTACAGTGCCGGATTAAGTAAGCGCAGGCTCGTAACAAATCGAAGGGCCCTGATCCGCTCTGGGGAGCTCGGTGGCACAGCGTAGGGGGACCATTATTATCACTTCATATTCTTTAAGTAGGTACAATGAAAATATGTCGAGCCATGCTTCGCAAGGCACGTTAAGCCGTTGGTCCTGCTGACATGATTAGACGCAGTCGTTAAGCTACGTATTTGCCTTTAGGCAACTTAGAGCAAACTTAAGAATATACTAGCTGCTTAAACTTCCACACAAATCGTAAAATTGTACCTAAAGAAGAAAATCGAAGTAGGGACTTAACTAGTTTTTAAGGCTCAAATAGGCCCACAGCCCACAGGTTCAGGGGCCACGTTCAAATGGGACTGTGCGGATTACATCTGCTCAATATGTACCAAGAACATTGGGGCACTAAATGGAATCCTAAAGGTGGTCGTTGCAAAAGGGGTTGAGCCAAGCAAAATCAATGAAGAGACGACCTCCGTAAAAACTATCTCTCGACAGACAGAAGCCAAATAGAGAAAGATGAGACGAAATAGGGGGGGGGGGGGGGGGACCTTTGCCTAGCATTCGTTCATTTAGTCCAGCAATTAGAACTTGTGGGATTTAATTTGAGGAGCTCGGTGGCCCAGAGAAGTACGCGTTGCTGGTTCTTTCGCAATTTAAGCAACCTTGGGATGGTCCACATTTGGATGGGTGACCACAAGTGATATAAAAATTTCTCGAGCTCCTCCGTGCTTCGGAAGGCACGTAAAGTTGTTGGTCCCGCTCGACTGACATTATTGTATGGCATGGCAGTCATCAAGCTATGTTAGATGTAAGGCAGCTTGAAAAATCTGACACCAGTGTTGGCCACTTACACACACGAAAAACAAATAGACTAGGTATTCTAAAGTTCTGGAAGTTGAGGTCGGTGAAAGTGAATCCTATCACCCGAAAATTATACCTGGCAGTTTTTCTCGTATATTCTCCAAAGGCGACACACAGCTCCCCAAAGTTTTTCTCCACATTTGTTATACGATCCTGTATAAACTTCGCCTGCTGCTCATAACTTAATGAGTGAGAATTATCACCTCTAAACATTGTCTTATTTATTTTCAGCTATTTTTATGTTTATTTACTAGAAACAATTGTTTACAAAGTTACGTTACTATAGCAACCAAAAATCAACACTGGAGTGCTGTCTTTATTTTGAATAATGTAAAATGTAAATGCAGGAATGCAGCCGTACACTGATGAATGATCCCACTCCTCTGAATTTCTCGATTTCGTGGATACATACTATCATGCCTGTTTCTCACAGGGGTAGGCAGAGTCTATGTATGGATGATTTCATGGATGAGGAACAGTTTTGTTATTTGTGCATATATTGTATGTTTTTTGACCAGAAATTAAACATTATAAAACTATCAATCTATACTAATATTATAAAGCGGAAGAGTTTGTTTGTTTGTTTGTTTGTACGCGCTAATCTCGGGAACTAATGCTCCGATTTGAAAAATTCTTTTTTTGTTGGGTAGTCCATTTATAGAGGAAGGCTTTAGGCTATATAACATTACGTTCCGACAACCACGCGAACAAAGTCGCGGGCACAGCTAGTATAATATATAAGCGCTCATACAAGAGCTATTTGGAGGTAACATTCCAAGGCTCCAAACTCTTTTTGCTCATATAGACTAACGCGGTACGTTGTCAACGGCAACGCGTGTGCACACTCACGCGTATATTCGTGAGCCGCCCGGTCAGTAAAACAGCATCTTTCAGCATGTGTATGGCCGGCCTAAGAGTGCCGCCCGGTTAGTAAAACAGCATCTTTCAGCATGTGTATGGCCGGCCTAAGAGTGTAATCTTCTTATCGAGTCGAAATGGTTACGCTGTAGCTTCAATTTCAAATAACCTGTGACCAGTATGTGGCCACGGCGATCCCTCTGTCGTTAGCTTTATTAAGGTCCTTTATGGTACATGACGTAGGGCAGCTCGGACATGACAAAAGGTGGTCCATCGACGGAATGGCACCGCAGTCGCAAAGGTTTTTATCAGCGTGACGCCACCTAACTCGGTTTTCCCGACACCTCCCAACACTAGCCCGGAGTCTATTGAGAGACTTCCAGACTGACCAGGGGAGGTATCTACCCGGTGGGAGTTTTTCAGCAGGAAGGATATTTGACTTGTAAGGTGGATACTTATTTATCCACCTCACAACTTTTGCATTAGAAGCCTCTATTGCTGGTATGCTTGGCTGCCTGAGAAAGCTGTTACGACTCTTGAGACGTGCTAGTGGCGGGGTCTGTCCGTAGAGTAGGTGCCTTTTGTCGTTTACCTGCTTAGATTTTTCCACTGCACTTGCCACATCACGTCTGACACTTGGCGGAGCAATGCCGGATAAGGTATACAGGTGGGACCGAAGTGTTGGCTTTAGAGTGCCTGTGATGGTTCGGCATGAGTCGTTAAGAGCTATGTCTACCTCTTTTGCGTGTGCAGAGCGAGCCCAAACAGGGCTTGCATATTCGCCTGCCGAGTAGCACAAGGCCAGGCCACTCGTTCGCAGAACATGAGGTGATGCACCCCAACGGGTAGATGTGAGACGGCGTAGAATATTGTTCCTGGAGCTGACTTTGGACTTCAGGTCATAGCAATTGTGTTTGTATGTTAGGGATCGGTCCAGAGTCACTCCCAGGTATTTAGGGGTGGGATTGTGTTTTATGGCTACGCCATCCCACCAAATTGTTAACTCCCTGCTATATTAAGAGTGTAATTATAGCACATCACATGTGTGAGCTCTTCATTCATTCAGTAAATTTTATTATACTGGCAACTTTCATATTTCTGTCAACTGTCACTCAAAACTGTCACTGTCAGGTAATTTGTCAACGTCAATTTACACGAACAGCTGTCTGTATAACTTTTTAGTAACTAAATAAAAATAAATTAATAGCAAAACAAAAGAAATGAACGAAGAAATAGATGAATATGATATTTACCACCAAGATTTCACCACGGTGTCTGATTGGGAAGTGTTCATTGCCCGCATAGAAGAGATTCTTAACGAATGGAAGGTGTCCAAGGCGAAAATTGCCAAACCTTCAAAGGAATACACAAAGAAGTGGGTGTGTAAAGCTGAAGAGTTCAGTTTTCAGGGTCTCAGCTTCGTTCTCTCCTATCACGTCCTAGAACCTACTAGTAAAAACAATGGAGAGGAATCTGACGACAAAATTTTACGCGAAGATTTACAAAGTGGCCTGTGGGAATCCACATCTCAATTCATGGAGGACAATGACGGTAGTCCATTCCCTGTGTCAAATTGGTTCGGCTTGAAAAGATATGTCATGCTCTGCCCGAGTGCTGCTATGGTGGACGGCAGCCTTATCAAGGTAGTAATGAGCTCTGTCAATGTAGCATATGCAAATGTCGATTGTGGAGTGCCCTTTTTTGTAAAGATTAGAGAGCACTGGCAACAGAGCTACTTAGGATTCTATGAAGACAATGAATACAAAACTGGTTTTGACACAATTCACCTTAAACGCATATCTAACCAGTGCTCACATCTCAGTGGACTCATAAGTTTATTTAAATCTAAAATAGCCTCCCCTGTAGCCCTGGACACTGTCTTAGTGTCTGCTAAATATTCATATGAACTAAAAGACTGTGATGCATTTGCCTGGAAGAGGACCAATCATGCCAACGAGTTTCTGTCCATAGATGGTTTTGATGTGAAGAAGTTGACAGAGCTACCATTTGGTTCTGATAAGAATCCTATACACAGCGTCTTATTGAATGCAATATGGCCGAGGTTCAGAGAATCCACAATAGTTGATTCTTCAACATATTCTGATATAGATCCCATAATGGCTCCTACTTGGACCGTGACTCTTAAAATGAGGGATAAGATTAATTGTCAATTATCAGAGACTGTAAACAAGATGATGGATTTGTTAGATAACAATAACCTTCTGATGGATACCTTGGGCCTGAGTAGAAGTTTGGGCTTGGTGAATCCCCTGCACAAAATAACAGAAGCTCCCATAACTATATCAAAACTTGTGAAGGCAGCCATGGGGCAGGGGTCCAACATTTCTGAATTTAAAGGGCCTATAGCAGATGACTTGTTGATGCCACTTTTGTACTATGTATTCCCTGATGCTGTTGATGATGATACTTTCAATTATTCTAAGCATTTTGAAGTTGAATTCAAACAGGTAAGGAGTTTTGAATCCTCTAAAAGATGGTGCTTTTTAAGGTGGAAATGTTAAATTTATAGAATATGTAACTTATAGCCATGTCGATGTTCCTTTTGTGATGTTCGTTACCTTTTTTAACCTATTAATTGGTAATAATATCATCATAACATCCAAGTTAAAACTTGTATCTTCTTTCTTTTGTATAACTTTAATTGGAACTTTAGATGTACAATAACGAAGACTTTCTTGGAATTCCAGGCTCCTGGTGGTGAACCAAAACTATGTAGCTACGTTAAAACCAGTCCAGAGGGTGGGTTGGTTTGGAGGCTGTCAGTGACTGCTGCTCGGCTGCACGATGCAGGAGGGTTGCCCTACCTGGCTCACCTCTGGTACGAGTTCACTCAGGAGCTGCAGTACAGATGGGAACACCGGATTTATATACCAGGGTAAGTACCATAGTAACATTCAGGAGAGTTTCAGGTATATATTCTTGGATGCACTCTACATGCGCGAAATATAATACTTAGGTCAGGTACTAATTCTGGTTGAGCATTGTGTGTGTCATATCTTGCTTGACATGAGCATTTGCGCAGTCTAAGTAGTTAGTAAAAATATATAAAATAATGAGTGCCTTTATTCTAAATAATTTTTGGTTTTGACAAATTTTAGATTTTGATTTTAAACTATGGCGTTCGTATTCGTACAATCCCATATTTGACTAAATAGTTTAATATTATACTTTGGTGAAATGTTTAAGGATGAGAACTGATCAACAAAGAATTAAAATAGAAATAAAAGTTAATATATTTACTTACATTTTAATAATAATTTATACAAATAATATTTACTGTAACAAATATATAACTGCATAGTTATGTACATTTCATTGGAATCATTACTAAACTTATGGAAAATAGCAACATTTGGATTGCGCCTCGTTGCATTGCATTTGGTAATTTTAATATGTGATGCCTTAACATACCTTAACTATCTCATATCTAATATGTACATCTTATTTTCTTGTAACATCCTTTATATGCGTACTTTACTTTAATGTGAAAATACAATAGAAAAGAATCCATATTTCCTCTTAATCTATATTATTTCAACAACTCTTTTTTAACAAGTCAGGGAAATGGTATGAAGTACCTAAGTAGTAGGTAAGTAGGTACCTATGTTACCTAATATAATTTTTGTTATTGCTGTAATGATGTGATTAATACTCGTATGACTAGTTTTCACTAACCATTGTAAGTCAAAACTTTTCTTTTTTATTCCTATAACTTTAAGTACCTAAATCTCAAACCACTGTGTTACATCTTATTTCTTAAAGTAAGTTCTAGCTAAATACAAGCGTTTAGAAATATTCTTTAGAATCAAATTCTGTACATTTAATATTTAGAAGAATCTTGGGCAGTCTTCACTAAGTACATATAAATATATCAATCCGAAAGTTAGCGGTAACGAAATTAATCTACCTACGTAAAGGATTGACCATAGTCTTCAACTGTTCACTATGTATCTGCTGTCGTGAGCACCTGCGGCGCGATCGCTGGGATCTGCGGCTGTGCCGGTGGTAATGGTGGTGCGAGTGACTCCTCGGGCGGGCCTTATGTGCACACGACGAGATAAAGGTCGTGCTGAGTGTTCGCGATGGCGAGCAACGCGCGCGCGACGTCTTGTCTACCCGCTCCGTGCTTCTCGCACGCTATAACGGCACCAGCCCTCCTCGAGTCGTAGGGTTTCGCGCCATGTAGATATCCATATCGTGATCAGTCCAGTTGTCGGAAGTATCGCAGTAACCCATTCCAATGGAGCCAACGCTGTAGCGGCTAGCGGGACGCGACCTTGAGCGTGGTCGCCTGCGCGACCCTGAAGTTCCGCCCGTGGCGCCTCCCGCCGCTCCGCTCAGAGACAATCGTGATGCTCGCTCTGATGCAGCCCCTAGGGACTGACGCGATTGTCGAAGATCTATAAAAACAAGAAAGGAAAACCATAAACAATAGACATATCAATGCACCTATAAACTTGAAATTCTTCAGAGACAATTCGAGCCAAATGCAAGCAGTTTGTTGTTTCAAGCGCGACTTACCAGTTCTCGATCCTAATAAGCTGCCTGGGTATCCAGGGGCTCCATATCGGCCAGACTGCGAGTAGCTGTGCTGTGACTGGCCATCCGCAAGAGAGCGTGTTCGGCCCGGTCGGCCGGGCAGTGGGTCGGGGTGAGCAGGTTCAGTATAAGTGCGTGCACGCGGAATTGATCTTGCACTGTAAGCCGACACTTGATCCCACTCACGCTGCTTTCCGAAAGCACCAAGTGTTGCTAATGAGGATAAAGGTCCGTTGGGGCTCGGGGTACCCGTGAGGCCGCCGCAACATGGGTTGGGCAGCTTCTCGGGGCCTTGGGTGTGCAGACGATGCACGGTTCGAGAGCGTCGTCGCGACGCTGCGGCGAAGATCAACACCGCGACGACTATAGTGCCGCAGATGGCGGCGCTGGCTGCTATCGTGATCTTGTCCATGTTAGAGGCGGCTGCGGACACGGTGCGCACTTCTCGGCACTGAGAGTAGGGCACTGTCTCTGGACTAACGTTAACCTCCTCAAGGGAGATCACGCAGACCACGATGCACTCCTGGAAATTTAGAAAGAATATCTGTAATACCTACTTCTAAGACATGCACACTTTAATTTATGTTCAATTTTGGTATAGTATTTACCTGAGATGGGACGCTTTTTATTTTAAATTCTCTTTCACTGGCTTCTAATGGCGGTCCTTGTTTGAAGCTTTTGTCTCCAAAGAGGCGATAGACAACGCGGAAGCCAAGAATATTTGCAACATCTGAATCCCAATGTATAACTACAGAATTATCTTGTCTGTAGGCGTTTTTTACTATGACCTCCTTTGAGTCATCTATTTTTGGCTTTTGTTGAGGGAAATTCATAATAAGAGGTGGTCGTTGATTTGGTGCGTGTCGCCAAGTTGGGGCTGCTGGCCTCACAGAAGGGAGGCGACCCGGTCGGACTGTGCTTGTTGCAGTAGATTGTATTGTTAGTGGTTTGTAAGATGATGCCTGACTACCTCCAGATGTTGAACTAGCAAATTCTGTCGATGAACTTATAATGGTTTCTTGTAAGGTGGTGCTTGATGCTGCTGTGCTAGGACTTGGCAATAAATCACTTATTTCCTTTGTTGTCGGTTTATCAGGTGTAATAGTTGTCTCATGTTCGCATACTAATTCATTTGGTTCGAAACTGTAGAAGCCTCGTTCTCGAAAATTAGGAGGATTGCCACAAAATTGAGGATTTCTTTCACGGGACGTTACTTGGAGTTCCCCGTTACGAATCCATTCAATAATCCATCGCAGCCTACAATCACAATTTAAGAATCGGCCTCCTATGCTTAATCCTCGCAGCGTTTGATTAAGATGAATAAAAGCTTCTACGGGAACGGTTGGTAATGGATTACCGTCTAAAGCTAAGAGGGTTATTGACGGATTATTCAAAAAGGCGTCCGTTGGTAGTTTATTCAAAAGATTGAAACCTATGTCGAGAACCCTCAAGTCAGTTAATGTGCCAATTGCTACGGTGGGGAATTCTGGCAAAAGATTATTTAGAAGGCTCAAAGAAGTTAACGTAGTTTTTATCCCTGTAAAAGCATCCTCTCTTAAAGAGACTATTAAATTTCTTTCCAGATTCAACGCCGTTAATGACTCTAATCCTTCAAAAGTATTTCTTCCATCAGAGCTCGGCAATTCTCTGATACTATTTTGTGAAAGATCCAAAAACGCCAAATTCCGGAGACCTTTTATACATTCAGGGACCAATTTTTGTTTAGTTCCTTTTAAATTTAGATTTTTTAATGAATTTTCCAATCCCGATAACGCGAGTGATGCTAAAGTGACATTGTTGTCTGATATCTTCAGTGTTGTCAATTTTCTTAGTGTAATGAATGCATGGTTGTTTATGTGAGATATGCGATTTTTCGAAATGTCCAAGAGGGATAGATTTGTGAGTATTTTAAAAGCCTTGACTGGAACTTCTGTGAGTTCATTGTCTTGCAGATTCAAATTCTTGATATAGACACTCTGACCTCTGAATGCGTCGTCTTCTACCTTCCTTATTTTGCAAGCTGATATCTGAAGATTGTGTATTTTCAAATTTGCGAACATATCATTAGCAAGAACAGGAATAGTCGAATTGTTTATGTAAAGGAGGTCGATAGCAACGTTTCTAGTGCTCGTATTTAAAGCTGCCAGTAGCGCCCGGAAGTCAACCTGTAATTAACAAAAAATAAATAAATTTAAACATGCTATGAGCACGTATAGTAATATGATAAATAAATAAATAATAATAAAAAAAAATATATGTATACTTGGTCACATTGCACGGACAGGTCTCTGGCCAGATTTAAAGCGCAGACACAGGACGCGTGCAGATCAGGTGACCCTTCCCAGGGACACTGACCCTGGATTGCTCGAAGCGTAGTCGCAAGGAAGATCACCGCTAGCCAACGCCGGAGACGTATACGGGAAAGCAGCACCTGAAAATTAAACCATCACTCGGTTTATAGGGTATTCATTACACATTTGTTGGTCAAAAATGGATTTGATATGATAGTCGTAACTTAGGACCATTTTTTTGTTCATTCTTAGGTGGCACAAGTACTCTGGTTACTCGTACAATGTAGTAAACGAACATATTTGTACGTAAAATATTTCCGACATTCACATTTAGAATTTTTGAAAGTAATATTTAATTAGTTGCGTTTTCTATTTTAGTTGTGCTCCTAATTGTCTTCTAATTTCGAGAAAGGAAGTACTTTTGGCTTCTTTATGGTCGTAAGACTATATTATGTAAACTGTTTTAATTTTAATTATTGTTACGTATAAAATTGCAATCGCTTTCTTAGGTGATCTGTTAGATCTGTAGGCTGTTTCTGAGGTGAAATGCGGCAAACTATAATGAAAGCATAATCAATGCCAAAAAATTACCCAATTAAAAGTACAAAGAAGACGGTATTTAAAAACTACTTCTCTTTTTCTGCCAATACAGTTACTGACGTTACTTCACGCCAATTGCTGGGCCAATCAGCGGCTGATGTATGAAGCTGCCTCATAGCGGATATGGTCGACAGTTGACGCTGCATCAGACGACAATCATTTTATATAAATTCTAAATCTGGTGCAGTTTATGAGACTGCTGACTGAACCTTTTTTGACCTATAGTATTTCCATCAACTGCCGACTCGAATCGGCATAGTTAAAAGAACTACACGAACGATAGTGGCGCCTTCTTTTTAAAATAAATTATTTTCCCGTAAACGAGAATGTAAATCAACATTTTGTGAATGTCCAGAAAGTCATTCAATTTATTTTATTACCATTGGCGAACCACTGGCGTTCGTGTACAAATTTAACGACCAACAGTAAACTGCAGACTATGGTCTTTTTGCATTGGTAGTTGCAGGTGACAGTAATGTTCTATCACGGGCGATAATCAAACGGTGTAAGAACCGTTCATGACAAGTGCTGCGTGGCGGCTACGGGCTACTAGCCCGGAAAACGCTGGCTTTCACTGCCGCCTAATGGGAACCGTAATGGCTGTCTTAAGTCTTACCGTTAAATAACCCATGACTTGTACCTCTACAAAGTGATTTTATAAACCCACAGGTAAAAGTAACCTACAGCTGAAAATAACCTTCAGGTGAACTACAAAACGCCGACTAACTTTAGTAGTTACTAGGTTTAAAAACCATTATCCAACTAAAACAAGTTGACATCTCGCAGATATTTACGTTTCATCCGTCACTGTCAATTCCATTTAGGTGGATAATGGTTTAACCAAGTACTACAGGTAGTACTTTCTGGTTTTGTAATAAGACAGATTGCTCTTTCATGTATACTCGGAGCAGTTTCCTTTATGGACATTAAATACCAGATATGCCGCTGCCTAGTGACATAAAGATTTGAAGAGTCATTTCTAGCCATTTATCACTGAAGAACTACATACATTATTTCACTGACACAACTAATAAAAATAAAGAACTACCTACAGAAAACATAGAGAGAAGTTTACACACCATGTAAATCTTTTATTTAATTACTTATAGAGACGTCACAACGCGTTTGTTGTATAAACATTGATGGATGGCGAACGTTTGGGGATGTCCAGAAATAATAGATGGCCCAAACACAGATATCGAGTTACAACAGGGGTTTGGTCCGATAATAGAAACAATATTTGACGTTTTTACGTTAGATATCCTAGTTTTTTCTTATTTATATATTATTCTCGTATAAATTAAAATCTTCGTCGTTTTGGAAATCCTTGGTGGAGGCCTATGCTATGTGTAGATCATTTTTCTAGAATTTTCGCGCATCGATCATATTTTATAGTTAATTTCTTGTTGTGAAAGAAATTTCGGTGGTACTATACTAACAAAATGGATTGATATCTGAAATAAAGAATATTATTATTATTATTATACCATGTCCTTTAGATTATGATTACATTATATAAGAAATTTAACTACAAATTCCAGGATTCTGACTTCAAAATTATCTCATCACCTACTAAATGGAGTGGTCATCGTAGTATGCTTTTTTTTTCAAAAATTGGAGGTGGCTCCTCAATTCATACGGACATGAGTATACTAGACTAGTAATAAGGTAATTAGACAACTGCATTAGCACACAGATAAGTGTGCGAAATAAATATAAACGTAAATATAATAATAACTCATTCACATCTCCGAAGCGAGTTGACTACGACTTGATTGGCTATCAAGCCTATCAATAATTGGCAAGTCATCGGTTTAGAGAAAATTTATCGATAATAGCCAGTCATTCATTAAATCCGCCTGTTTATGTTTGGCGGTTGTATTGCGGCGGGTCGTACCACTGGCCCATTTACATGAGCTGCCGTCATCGGATCTCGCTGTAACGGTATCTCGGCACAGAACACAGCTCTGACGAGGACGGGCCGTGGGCTGGCTGCCGGAGGAATTTACTGCTGATTCACTTTCGCATGGCCTCTGACTTGAGTCACTGTCGATTTCTGATGATCGAATACTTTTGGTAGTAAAATCAGGCTAACTAAAGCTTACAACGGAACTAAATTTTGTTTCTTTTTTTATTAGGCTTCGTTCATCGAACTGTATTAAGAATAAATTCAATGCTACAAGTGGTCTAGTTTTCAATAACAAATCGATTTACATTTACAGACAGACTATATTCAAATGTATTTTAATTTGTTCATTTATCTGGAGTGACTTACCTTGTTGAAGGCTAATATTTAAAATGTATCAAGTGAAATCCTTATTTTACGTATTACAATCTAAGAAATATTTTTTACACAGTTTTACCTTATATTATTAATAAAATAAAATTTGGTTAAATTATGATGCATCTGTTACATATGTAAGGTAAGGTCAATCCTTATACTATGTTGATTTTACGACGAAGCGATGCGTTTTTTAACTAGATAAATAATTGAAATTTACGTAAAGCTTTCTAACTGTTAGTGGTGTAATAGCCCTTCGTGATTGATTCAAAACCCAAAGAAAGTTCATATTTTTGTAACTTTCTAAATTCATCTATCAACTATAAATTTCACGCATGTAGTGTTTTATGTACATACCTTCGGTCCTTAAAACCAAGACTAAAGGATATACGATTGTATTATTTTCGACAAGAAGAGAGACCATGAATTTTATAGGTGCTCGTCGGAAACAACATTTTGATTAGCTTTTTCATGAGTTTAGTAAATAAACAACGATAACTTGGTATGTAAACTTAAAATAAATCATACGTAATTTTCTAGAACTTAAAAGTCATTGAGTAGAGCCAATATATTGTTTAAATATTTAGCTGTTTAACTACTTATTGATTATTCTGATTAACCTATGCAAAGACAGGAAGGTTAAAAATCTTGTCAGTAATGCCGATTTACTTTTGCCTTTCTGTTTCTTATAATATTTAGGGCTAGAGAAAGTTTTTCCTAAACTAATTGAATGTCGTTTTACTCTTATAGCTACTCTAATAGCTAATAAATAATAAGGTAATGCGTCGTTGCCTCTACAAATCACATCTTTATTTACAGAAATATGAAGACTCTAAAGGTGAACATAATAAATTCTCAGTGCACTCGGGATTTGTACAATTTTTTTGATGACCATTTTTTTTTGAAGAGATTCTAAATTATACTATTCTCCAATACAACAAGTTGACTCATCTAACAGAAAGGCTGCTATTGTGGAACTCTGCAAGTCAGCAGAGTATAGAGGTAGTTTCAGATTTCAATAAACACATTCTCTAACATTTGTAATATCGTCGTCTATCAGATTCTAGAGTTGAGTATGATTCGGAATTCAATACTAGTTCAGATCGGATCGGATGCGATATTACGAAACTTCCCTTCACAGCTAGAAGCCATTTCAACTAATATTGGAGTATTGCTAGTGCTAACGAATTATTCAATAAGTGTTTTGAAAATTTTTACGATCAAGATTTTATTGTTAGGTCTAGGAACTTATCAAGGCAGATGTGATAAGCCCATCTTACCTCGATGGGGTTGCGTCGTTTTATTACAGGGTTCCTATAGCCACCCTCCGGTCCCATCATCAGACTGATCTGATCTTCTTGTCATAATAATATTGTATTGTCATCTGATTTACATTAGCATACACAATTTTATCTCAATCAGAAACCGAGAAGTAGTGTAAAAACTTGCAAGATTTGACCCAAAAAACAACAACAACAACTAAAGCTTGTAAACAACCTTTTCATCTCATCTATTCGATAAAACGATGATTTTATCCCAAATATTTGGGGCTAAAGTCACTGGTAATTCTCTAGACACTGAAAAGTAAATTCCCTAGGCGTTAAAACACATTTGAAAACCGAACACGAATGTAGAATCAAAAATAATATTGGCAGTCAGCTAAAAAAAAGAAGAATTTAGTTTTAAAATTATAAAATATAGGCAAGGGCGTCGTAATTTTTAAAATTGGAATACAACACCTTTTAGGACTGTATGACTGTAGGTCAAAATGTTTTGGTTACCTTGCTTCAAAATAATAATTTATTAAAAACCAATAAAAACGCGCAATCGTTGTCTTTGATTGAAATAGTAATTTTATTAAGAACTATTAGGTTATTTTTACAACTATTATAAATGTGACTAATTTCTTGATGAGGCCGATAGTAAATAAATATGAAGTTCACGTATAATATACATATTTAAATATATAAAGAATTAACACACAAGGAAAAAGTAATGAAACGATTCTAATGACTGTAAAATATATAAGATGTGGTGGTCCTAGAAAAATATTTTCATAGTACTTCTTCAGTGAAAACGCCACCAAATAAAGGTTAGTAACTGTCTGATAAACTCTGATTAGGTATATGTAGGTATTCTACTTTCGTTATAGGTATATATTTGCTTTTTCTCATAGATGGAGATAAATAGAAGAATGTGCTACACGGTGTACGGACGTGTAAGTGTAACGTGACGGTGTAAGTTTTATCTCGGGCGATATACTTGAATCCCTCGCTTCACTCAGGATTCCACTGTAGAATCCCTTGCTACGCTCGTGATTCTATTGTGGCATCCTTCGTTTCGCTCTGGTTTCAAAGTAGCGCCCTCGCGTTAAAACTATTACCTTTACGCCTTGTAGCACAATCTACTATTTCTTCGTGAATGGAAGTGTACATATGACATTAACGCTATTAGCGTTAAGTCCGCCAATTGTAAACAATTATTATTGTAGATCAATAAAGTTTTAATAAATAAATAAACATCATAAAATTGACAATGTTCCTATAATTAAAACAATATAAGTACATTATGAAATGATTACCAAATGTCATGTCATTTTCTTCTGTTCTAAACTGACACCAGATGGCGTTGTGGTTCTATGAACAAATTATATATTTTATCCAAAATTATTTTTATTTAATATTATTATTTTATTCCGATTTTATTTATTTCGAATAATATTAGCTTAACTAATATTAGTTCATATTATTTTCGCTAGATGGCGCTGGCTTAAGTTAAAACTCGCTATGGTTTCTTTTACCGCATGTTACAATACGTATTCGCTTCGTTTACGAAGTTATCTTTCCAAAGGTTAAACGGGGAATGATGATCGGATTTTTCATGCGACTGCATGAAGTCCGCGGCCGATTGTTACGCTTGAAGCGGGCTAAAATCCTTCTGACCCCTATTTTTGAAAGATCCTTTCATTAATCTATTATAAATTCATATAAATAAATAAATAAATTATGCATTATACAATTTATACCGATCGACATAAATCTGTACGTAAATGTCAATGAATCATAGTTTTTTATAATTTTTTTTCTATGATATGATTTGTGATAATGTAGTTGGGGAAGGTACGTCCCTGAGGTACGTGATCCATTCTTGCTCTTTGGTTAATTGATAATTTACGAGATAAAGAAATGTGATGTCACGCTATCAGTGAGAATTCAAAAAGTCGGAACGGAACAGTAGTACCTAAGCAGTATTGGCCTTGTCCCTTCTACAACTGGTAGGGTAATGGGTGTTATTTAATTATTTATTGAGAGGAGAAATTTAATTGAATAAGAATGTGGTTTCGTTAAAGTGGATGCAAGGGATATGAAAGGAGAATTTCAATTTATTTTACAGCTTATGGAATTACGATCATTAAAGTAAGAGTCAACTCTTTTGCTGTAATTGTTTCATAACTATTATATTTGTGCTAAGTACTAAGTGCCGAACATTTAGATTTTAACTAACTAGGTACGTTTCGGGATCTAGGACTGTAGGCACACACACTTTATCTTACAGGCTCTACGAGGTTTAAGTTTCTCTTTGCATTTTTTTTTTAATGTATGTATTTGAATATTTGTAGGTGATGCTTTAACACGCAACCTCTTTGTTGCGCGTTTGAAAAATTTGACAGCTTTTTGGTATAACAAAAAGAAAAATAAATTTAACACATTGCGAATGTCGGGATAATATTGTTCGGAGAAAATCATTATTACAGTGATACGATATAAAACTTAATTCCTTGTGTGCCGAAATTATAACCTTTCTAATATTTAAATTCTCTTTCCTTCTTTCTCCTTCTGACTTTTCTATATAGGAACTCCTTCCTACTTTTCCTATATAATATTTTTTTATCAATGCTCTTTTCTAACTTCCCGACACGAGTTTTGTGTGATCGTGTCGGGGAGTTAGAAGACCAATTAAAAAAAGAAACGAAGAAAATATGTTGTTTGTAAAAAAAGAAACTCAACATTTTGACATAATATAAGACACTACAATGTTCTACCAAAATGGTCTCCGCTCAGCATATGTTGCGGTGTGAGCCGCGACGCTAGTCTTCCGCGGACTCCATTTAAATAAAAATATAGGTACTTAATAAAATTACAATAACAAATATATAAAAATAATAAAAAAGGTTCGTGAACTCGTACTCAAAAGTGAGAGAAATAAACTCAACTGACAAACAAAACGTTCTACTTTTCAAAAAAGTACTTATCAATTATATAGCCTTTAAAATTCATTTAGCACGTGGTCTTTAATAAATAATTTATAGCTTGGGAGTGGATGGCTCGAGTTCTTAGTGTACGTGCAAGCAGCCAGAGCCAGCATGCAGTGTAATAAGAACGCCCTGCACGTCCGATTACGTGGTTTGGTATTACAGCTGACGCTGGGTGCATTAGGTTTCTTGTCTTTACGCTTTTTCTGCTAGAAATCGGTCCAGTATCGTAGTTAGCGGACAGACAAATCCGAGAAACGAAATTAGTAAAATTTGTTTACTTTCATAAATAAATCAAAATATCCCGCCCTTTTGGGGTAGGTGGTATGTAGCTCTACCTAATATAGTAAACGCTGCAAAACCCAAAAAAGACGGAAATTGTAAGAGATATTTTATTATTGTCCATCGTCTTATTATATCATTTTTAGGTAGCTTTACCGAAAGATGCTCCCAGATCACAGTTTTCAACAGATAAAATTGTATTGCCGCCATCATTATCTGTATCAAGTACTATTTGTACCCGATATCAGAAACCAATCGGCATAAAAAGATTGCGTTGTACGGTCGACAGGCACGTAGCTAGAGTTGAATTTAAGATAAACGGTAATTTCAGGTAGGGTGCAAGTAAAAATTTAACTTGATCTGATATGGTAAATCGATTTTTGTCGTACATGCGGGAGGCAACTTAATTACCACCAACGGTTACGGGTTACCTTGTGTTCTTTCACCAGGTAGATAATAAGTACATATTTGTACACACGGTAATTCTTGACCATTGCTAACAATCAAATTCCAAAAAGTAACTGCAGAATCATGTGATTGAGAAGAAGTTTATGGGCTTATATTTTAAAATTACAGAATAAAATAAAAATAGAAAATAATAAAAAGTCCTTCCTTAGAATAAACGAACTCTTGAGTTCGTTAGATCTCTAACATGAAGTAGTACTTTATACTTACCTATTGTTATTGTTTCTCGCTGCAAATTTGTTAGATATCGCTAAACTACAAACAACTCTTAGTCGATGGTAGAGCGATGCGATAGTGTTTTAGGTAGGACATTGCCCTAATAATGCCCTTCCTAAGCTACGGTCCTGACAGTCGACCGCACGACTAGCGAATCGCTTTAGTTATAAAACGTAAAAATCTGCGTGGTGAATCTTTTATATGTTCGTGGTTGTTGACAGTACGAAACTTTATGCAGCGGTATTAGTGGCGAAATTACAATGAATTTTGCTATCTTGATGTGTTGTCGAATGTACGAGTACACCACAGAACGCAGATAGCTTACGGTAGCCACGATTTCGATTTGGGGCGGAACGTTTCGCGTGTCAATAAAATGGCTGCGAGCTGTGAAAATTGCTGATTATTCGCCGTGATTAATGTAGTGCAGGAGTCAGGTTTTATGCAACAACGATGTTAATCAATGTTATTCGATGCTTGTATCTAATGACGAAATATGTATGTTACGTTTGTGCGGTAAATAAATTTCCTGTACATCGTTAACGCCTACGAGTATTTATATCGTAAATCAATTATATTATAGGTACCTACTTAACTTAGATTCATATTTTAACCGAGTTAAAAAAAGGAGGAGGTTATCAATTCGACTATATGTTTTTTAATTAAAAAAAAAAAAGTTTTTGATGTATATTTGTTACGCGATATCTTTGCCAATTGTGAACCGATTTTGATGATTCTTTTTTATTTGGAAGCCTTTACTACCAAGTTGGGGTCCCATTTTAATTTGGTGAAGTTAAGCTGAAGAACTTTGGAGATATGGAGAAACTCCTAAAAAAAATTGAAGTCGGTTGTTTTTTTTTGTTAAAAATTTTATTATAATTTGGTATGAACGGTGAGATATGAAGATACAGAGAATACAGCATCCAAAACTCTGTAGGTAAGAAACGTTTTGAATCCGTAAATTTAATTATGTTTAAATTAAGGTTTTGTGTGCAAGAAGGTATTTTGTGTAAGATATTACTTGTAATGTTTTGAACAAAAAAATGACTTGTGTCAGCCACTTGGCAAAATCTAGTGGCGTTAAAATTAGATAGGTATATTCGAGTGGAACTAACAGCTTATTTTTTATATCATTATTAACTTTCGTTTTTTGTATTCGGGAAGTTAATGAGGCTTGTCCAAGTTGTCCATTGTTTGTGATGAAAGCCATAAAAGATTTTTTTTTTACTAATAGATTTCTTCTACCCTTTATGTAATTTGAAATAAACGGGCAAGTGCGAGTCGGACTCGTACATGAAAGGTTCCGTACCTCAGTACAATGTTTTAAAACGCTAAAAAAACACGTTTTTTGTATGACGAACCCCTTAATTTTTTTAATTTTCCTTATTTTTCGTATTTGTTGTTATAGCGGCCATAGTAATACATTATCTGTGAAAATAACAAGTATCTAATTAATGCCATTATAAAGATCAAGTTAAAAACGCTGAAAAAACACGTTTTTTGTATGGCGACCCCCTTTAATTTTTAACTTTTTTTTATTTTCTGTATTTGTTGTTATAGCGGCCATAGTAATACATAATCGGTGACAAATTTCAAGTGTCTAGCTATTACGGTTCAAGAGATAGAGCCCTGTGACAGACGGACAGACGGCAGCGGAGTCTTTGTGTACGGAACCCTAAAAACGAAAGCTATAATGATTAATCAGCGTAGCATTAAGTAAAGGTGCGTTTGTTATACCTTCCATGCTAATCTGGGAGAAAAGAAAAAACTTAGAATGCACCAGCTGCTTCGCTCCCCGCGCAGTTCGTAGAAGCCGATCGAGGGTATGGGCGAAAATTCAAATCATGTTGTTAGGAGATGCAGTTAGCAACTTATCACTATTTTGATTCATTTTTCCATCTTCTCGTTCACCATCACGCTAAAAGTGGCCTTTGAGTCTTGCGGCCCTGGGCTCTGTCTGCCCCATTAGGGATAAAGACGTGATAGTATATATGTATGTATGCGTTTGTTATACCACCAGTACATCACACCATCATAAAACAAACTGCATCATTTGATGACCTCCGTGGCGTAATGGTATACACGCTAGACCGCTAATCCGGAGGTTCTGGGTTTGATCCAGCCAGGGCAAGTTGGAAAATGGCCTTTTTCAAATTGTCCTGGGTGTTTATCTATATATGTATTTATCATAAAATATAGTATCGTAAAGTTAGTATCCCATAACACAAGTTTAAAACTTACTGTGGGGCTAGCTTAATCAGTGTGATTTGTCCCTATATATTTATTTATTTATCATGAAACGATGCGCATTGCATTTATATTAAACTCACATAACCGCACGCAATATTCTCACGAATTGCGTATAATAATATTAAAACGACGTGGAAAACCAATAGAGATGCGGAACGATGCTTTTTATTAAATTTTCTATTGGTTTTCACTGCCAGCGACTCGGCTCTCTATTCCTATTGAGTCTATTCGACCCGCGTCGATATCTGCTGTCTTTAAACGTCGCCAAGTTTTCTCGAAAGGCTTATTTAAATGCTAAAAGCAACTAGGAAAGTGTCGCCATATCATACACGTGTAAAGGTACCTCATTTTCTGCTCCAAGTATCGTCGGTATGTTAAGAAAGCGTCAAGAAACATCTATTTCACACGGCGACGGTTGTGCTATGAGTGCACACTTGCACAACTTGTGCAAGTGTGCACTCATCCTGCGCTGCCAGATTTTATAGTCTCTGTGGATTTCATAAAAGGTTCTTTATGTTGTGCTTAGATACTGAAATCTCGGGTTAGTGAATTTTTCGCTGATAAACGTGATATGGTTGATAGAGGTGGGCGGTGTTTTATGCGAGCGTTTATAATTTATTGCCAACTCATAAACAGTTTTATCCCAGTTTTGTTGTACTGATTTTTAGCCATATTCTTATCTTGATCATACGGATAACTAAGCTAGATTTCCCACGTGTTACTACCCCACTTTGTTAAGGTTTTTTTGAGTAAATGGTAAATAACATAATTTGCACCTCTTACTAAAGTTTTCTTTTTTTGGCATTACCAGTGGGTTGACTGGTAGATAAAGCCTATGGCTTTAAGTCCGCCTATTACATCTATACTTCTATACTAATATTAAAGATTTGATTGTTTGTTTGCATTGAATAGGCTCCGAAACTACTGGACCGATTTAAAAATTCTTTACCGTTGGAAAGCTACACTATCCCCGAGTGACATAGGCTATGTGTGTACCACGGGCGAAGCCGGGGTGGACTGCTAGTTTGTAATAAATTTAAATAAATAAATAAAATAAAAAAAAAGTATATGTAGTAATTTGTTACTTGAAAGACGTATATCCTCGCAAAATCTCATTTATATTTATTATCAGTAAACTTCTGTTGTAGTAAAAAAAGATCTTTCAGCTCTGCCGCAAATTGCATAAAATTAAATATTCCCAAGAGACAAGCCGCTGCCCTCATTTATCATGACGAACCGGCACTTAGAGCATCCATTTTTAACCGTGCAATTACGCTAAAGTCCACGGATTATGTGCTTACTAAAAACAAACTCAAGTATCAGCTATAAAAGACAAACATTTTTAATTTATAATGCCTCCCGCGCCGGCGTTTCTGACAACTTTCCGTTCCAGGGACGCAGCATCGCGGCTCGTGCCCTCAGTCTGACTAAGAAATTGAGACGCTGTTTCATCCACTCGTGTTTTAGGGTTGATGAGGAATTGGTTATGTGGAAGAGGAGGCGGAGTAGAAGTGTCAAGCACAAAGTTTGTGGAAGTGGACGAGGATGGGGATGTATTTATGAGAAAATGGGAGAATGGGATAGAGATTGATAATGAATTGTTTCTTTTTCTACTTCAGCTTGTTTTAATTTTGCATTAAATTTCATACATCGCATATCCCATTTTATGGTGTGACCGGCAGATGCGAAACTTCCGCATTATTTATTAATTCAAAATTGTTCTACAATAAAAATTGTTAACAATTGGCGAACTTGAGGCCGTACCTGAATTTTCCGGGATCCAGTGCTGCCCAAAGAAAACGGAGACATTATTTTAAATTTTGCTACTACCAAGTCCTAGATAACCCTTAAGTATTTTATGAACTACTGTTTACAGTTTATAATGAGAACGTTAAGCTTTACTACGCACATTTGCCAAAAGTGGCCGTTTTTCGCAAATGTGCGTAGTAATGCTTAACGTTCTCACTTTAAACTGTAAACAGTAGTTCATAAAATCACTGGGTTCACTGGACCCCGGAAAATTCAGGTACGGCCTTAACGCTAAAACCGTTTTCTCCCAGCCAACTATAATCATTATGTGGATGCGGAAGCGATATCTTCATTAACTGTGTGTTTGTTAAGACTGTTAATAATATTAAGGGTTTTTTTTCTATAAAAAACGAAGAGCTCTGTGCTTTTTTTTATTTTCAAAATGTGTAACTTATCTAGTCGTGGATGTAGAGGCGATTACCCTACGGTGATACAAAATAAGTTATCAATCAACCTATGCGTTTAGAAAATGTGGTTGCGCCTTGTCTAATTTCTGAACAAGAAAAGAAAATTTAAAAACATGAAACAGTTTCCCAATAGAGTTTCAAAGCCTATCCAAAACATCAACCGAACTCATCATACCGATAAATAAATCTATTGGAAGTTAAATCTGAGCTTTCCGCGCAACAGAATGCTGATTGATTCAGTCCATCCGCCAAGCAATTTAGGAGCTCACCACGTTTATCCGAAATATCCTTGACCGATAAATTGTTCAACACAAAACCGTTCGTTATTTGTCGGTTCAACAAATTATACTAAGATGACTAACGGTTGACCAAAAACACCGTTTTACCTTTACGGTTGTACATTTTTTCTTTATCGAGCATTTGTTGGACAAAAAAAACCGTACGTCCCTTTACGGTCTAATCCTAGCGCTCCGTCTTTATTTTTCTTTAGTTGAGCTCGTGCCAAATTTATCGCGAGGCTCTCGTGATGTAGCTGCCCATTAAACTTTCAAGCCTGGCATTTTCAGAACGTCTGACAAACTCACTCCGCAATTGGATTCGCCGGTAAAGTTTGATCCGAACTCGCGACTAAAGGAATGATTGATCCAATCGGTCCGCTTCCACTTTGGCTTCATTTGAAATTAATGCGTTGTTCAAACAATGCTTGAGACAATATGTCGTCTAAATGCGTATGTAATGGAACCCTTGATTATTTAGATGTGTCGCCTAAATGCGCGGTTTTCAGGGATCCCATTAAGTAATTGGGCTCCTGGGGTTATGAGGATGTGGAGATGTATAATTCATTCTACAGATGTCATCCGTTTTCAGATTTCATTTATATACTGATAGCGTAGCCGCCCCGGCTTTGCAAGGATCAAATTGTAGCCTATACCATATTAGAAATATTTATACGTACTATTTTACGTCTCTACTTTATAAAAATGTTCTATGTGATGGTATAGATGTAGTTTGACCAACGATGATGGTTGGAAGATATTTACCTAGGTACTTTAAAAAAATAACGCTATAATATTAGATGGTTATGTATACAATACACCCATTAAGATGATACTGGAGTCCAGTGCTGCCCCCATTTGAAATAAATTATTTGAAAGGAAATGGAGACATAAAATTTTATTCTAGTAAGCCCTAGATAACCCTTCAAACTACGGCCACATTTTGTAAAAATGCAAACTTTAGCTTAACCTTCTAACTTTAAACTGCAAACAGTAGTTCATAAAATAGTTTGAAGGATTATCTAGGGCTTACTAGAACATAATTTTGAATGATATCTCTTTTGAACGTTTCCTTTCAAATAATTTATTTCAAATGGGGGCTGCACTGGACTCCATGTGTCATCTTAAAACAGCGGCTTCTTAATATTAAAGGGTAGGTTATGGTAGATTTATCGTTATTTAATATATCCATAAACACAGCGGGATCAAAATTGCCCTATTACCAGCCATGGGCAACCTAATTGGTGCGTAATAGACTTAATTAACTTGCCGTTTGTACTAACGCGGAACAGTCTCTGATAGGTCCACGGAGATATATATTATATCTCTAGCATATTGTATACTATATACGGTTGCTAAATAGAAAATTATTAGGTACTCTGTGTACCTTTCTCTCAGGAAAGTATGTATGTATATAAAAGGAAAGTAACTTAAATATATGTTTTAGGTACATTTTGAACATAATGTGCCAAAGCGTCCAAAATTTTCTTTTATCAGTACCACCTGTAGGTTGACTGGTAGAAAAGGCCTTGGGCCTTAAAAGTCCGCCTATTACATGTTTCCTAATAAAGTTAAATAAATAAATAAAAATAAATCTTGTGACCTTCAAAGCTAAATATTTCCTTTGCCTATTGTTGATTGCCATAAATTTCACTTTAACAATTTTGACACATTGAATAATTCTACAGAATTATAGAAAATGTCTTTGGAACTATCTAATGATCTATCTCGCACCAGAATGATTTCTTTCCTCACAATTACCTCAATATACCGTCGTCAAAACCTGTGTTAAGTAAAGAACGTCGTTAAAAACTTTCTTACTAGTTACGTTAACATCCAAGTGACGTATTGTTGATATCTTGAAACATTAAAGCATAGCATATATGAGATAATAATTCTACTTTGTTGACACATTCACAGTTGTTCAGCGTATAATGGCGCTAGTATTGATGTAGTTTTTAGATAAGTCTCACGACACGACCACTTCATTATTTTTGATGTTAAGTAACAGTGTTGAAGAGTAATGAGCATACAATGTGATAATGGTCGACGATAGCAGAGCAATTTGTCGTCAAATTTGAGTTCAAATGGTTATGAGTCGGGTTGTATAGGCTCATTTATTATGAAGTTAATTTGTCACTTTCAGCGAAAGTGTGTGAGTCAACTTTTCGCACGTCTGTCATGCTTTAAACTTATCCTTTCTCCACTGATTCACATTTGTTTTCTAATATATAAGAGTGTTAACACATTTCTTTCTCCTCGAGTTTTTGTAATATTTATTTATTGATGCTTCCTTTTGTTTTTCTTAATGCATTTTTTTTGGCGATAACAATATATCTATCGATATTTATTTCTCTTAAGTTTTGTGTCATATGTAAGTAACTTTGTGAAATGCATAACAGTCGCCGCTACTTTATAGCCTGATTCTACATTTCGGACAGAATCAAAAGCAATTTTAGATCGCATGTGTATACAGTATTCTCACGTTGTCTTTAGCTACAAGTGGATGTCCATTGTAGAGGTCAATGGTGTAACAGTGCTTGTAAACAGTAGAGTATGAGATGTAACTGGCTTCATATCTCGGCCAGTAGTCCCCGGGTCGTGCACTATGTATGTGCCACTTAAGAGACCGTGTTCGACCAGCCCTCTCTCAAATTTATGCGTCAGATTTGCATTTTTGTCATTACTTTTATGGTTTACGTTTTGGGCTCTATGAGTTTGGGCGTCGTTATTTAAATCATCTTACTACGTAATTTAGTGTTATTACTTCAGTAGTGAATTATTTTAGCGCTACTTTATAGTTTAAATGTCTGTAATCATACTAAAGAAAATATTATATATATATATATATATATATATATTAATATATATATAATATATCGTGTTATTAATTATGTTATGTTCTTTTCTAAAGTTGGTAGTTGCCACAATTAAGATTATTATGAGCACAATATAACCTCGTGGAATACACCAACGGCGGTGCAATATCTTAAAGCGTCAGAAATTTGATCAAGTAGCTTTAATGCAAAGTGAGTTCAACGAATGCATGACTTGTTGGGTAAACAGGCACTGTAAACGTAGGTGGCGCAGAGTGTGTTGGCTAATATGCGGCTCGGAAAATAACGCAGTCGCAGTGTTTGGTTAGGATCTGATTGAAATGCCGCAGTGACGCCCAATGTCTGAAACCGAAACCGGAAGATTTCCGGTACGTAGAATCTTGAAACCGGGATAATAGTACAGGGCTACTGCCCCTAGTGTTCATTGCCTGCTGCGCAGTGGACACAATGATAGTGACAGGAAAATTTTTTGGATAAATATTTAATAAAATAAATTTTCCTGTCTATCTTTTTAAATAAATAAAAGGTGATAGACAATTCTCTCCAATTACCTCTCTTCGTAAAATAGAATCATAGGCAGAGAAAAGATCTCTTTATGCTATGCAGATTTCGACCTTCGCAAACCAACTTTGACTTCGGTAGCGCTTATTACGTTAAGGTGAAGACATAAGAGAAACCGTGTAAACGAAGTGATTTTGGGCAAATATTTTGGCTTAAATATAGAACGTGAAATTTTGAAATATTTATATACTGTATAGGATATCCTAAAGTGTTGCTTTACGATTGAAAATGCTTGCTTTTAGTTTCTATTCACATCCAGAAATAATTTGAAAAGCGTCGATCTGTTATTTTTTGGGCAACATTTTTATCATTATTACAAATCCATTTTAAACCTATACTGGATATATTTGTGACTTTAATTTGTGTCTATTTCCTCACATTCCAATAGTTAGAAAAAGTAATCAAACAATTGAATAATTTAGAAAAAAATATTTGCGCCTACTGCAAACATGAAAATGTCAGAACTATATTTGCTTGCAAAAACTATCAGGCGCAAAAGCATACGGCGGCGCGGCGTTGCCGATCTGTGCAGCGTTTGTAAACGCGACGTTGTTGCCAGCTCGTGCACGTTTCGCTACCTAACCTACGAGTATTGTGATATATTTGATGGAAAAAGTCACAATGTGATAATTTCGAGCTGTTGCATATTTTATTTTTAAAAAATGGGTAATGTTTATTTTTCGTGTATGTAAGTGGCCAACACTGGTGTCAGATTTTTCAAGCTGCCTTAAGGCATCAGACATAGCTTGACGACTGCCATACAATGACAACCGAGACCAACGGCTTTTAGGTGCTTTCCGAAGCACGGAGGAGCTCGAAAAATTTTTGTATCACTTGTGGTCACCCATCCAAGTACGGACCACACCCGGGGTTGCTTAACTTGCAGTAGCGGCGTTAGGGTAGGGCGCGGTTGGGCGACCGCCCAGGGCGCCAGATACAAAGGGGTGACAGGGGGCGTTTTTGGGCAAGGGGGTAATAATAAATATATAAATAGCGGCTGGTTAATGGCGGCAACTCCTAAACTCTTATTTGTATGCATATTGTAAACGAAGGGAGGAATACTTGCACCCCTCCCCCCCGTCGGCAGAAATAAATCCTATAAGATTGAAGCCTAACTCAGAGTCTAAATTGCAGTTTGAGGGGGGAGGGGAGGGGGGGGGGGAACTCGCCCGGGCCGCTGGTAGATCTAAAACCGGCACTGTTAAGAGAAGAAATAGGCGGAACAGTTTAAATTATTTGACTTTAGTTTTACGACCGGCCGGGCGGCCGCCTGACGTCAAACCTCTTTGAGAATGTATTTGTTCCAAAAGTTTTACAACCGGCCGCTGCTCGACGTTAACCCTGCTTAGGAATACAATTGTAGCACGAGATGTCCTTTAGTTGCCTCTTACGACATCCACGGAAGAGACATGGAGTAGTCCTATTCTAACCCGGAACCACACTGGAAAGTTGAACAAATAGAATAAGTATAATAGGTAGGTACTCATGTTCATTTTGTAAGTAGTAATCTGAAATGCATTCATCTGAATTGCAATGTTTTAGATTTTCTATGATTTTAACCGCGCGGCACACAACCAAAGGATTTGACTCAGTACCTACATTGCGTGAATGTATAGAGTTATATCGATTCAGAGACGTCATTGTTTAAATTATACCTACTGAAGTTGTTACAACAAATAATCCAAATAATTAAATTCATTTTGTTTTTACCCGACTACGTCGAACGAAAAAAGAGGTTCATGCATGTGTTTCGCCGCTATGCATGTATGGTACGTGTGTATATCCATGGAAAAAAAATACACGTGTATATGTATCCAAGTTTTTCAAAATTTCTGAAGGTCGTACCTAATTTTTCGGGGGTCCAGTGCTGCCCCCATTTAAAATAAATCATTTCAAAGTAAACGGAGATATCATTTAAAATTTTAATGTGAGAACGGTTTGTGTTGGTATTTATTAGTAGTTATTGGTATGTGTTGATAAGTATTGGTATGTGTTGGAGATAAAATATGAAGCATTGTAAGATCTAAAACCTTTCCTAATTTCATAGGAAAAGTTAAGCCTATATGATATATCCATATATAAAGTAAAGAGGAGTAAACTTGTCTAGTTTTATTTACCCTATAATGGTATAGGGTAAATAAAACTAGACAAGTTTACTCCTCTTTACTACTTACATTTTTAACTTTGGTTCAATTATGGAAATTTACAGATTTAATGTTATGTAAATACTAAAGATAATTTGTATGAGTACAATAGCCTCTTTCGGCTTATCTATCAGACAACACCGTCACACTCACGTTCTTTTCTTTCTCTTTAACATTCTATTTAATCCTCGCTCACACGTATATCTTCATGAAAAATTCTCCTTTAAAGTTTTTGATAGCCGTCGTCGTTCGTAGTGAACCACTTCTACAGATCCCAGATCACATTCCTCACAGACCTACGCGAAGTCCTTCGCTGTGCTCGCTGCGCGTTTATGGAACGCTTTACCAGTGGAGATAAAATGTCTCAATTATTAGGCTCCTTTAAATCTAGACTTGAGTAATATAAAATATTTATTTATATATTATATGTAGCATATTCATTAGGTATGTATGTAGTGTATTTGTAGCGTTTAAGCTTTATCATTATACTTGTTTTTTTTTTCATTGCTCTGTACGTACTTCTGCCTTCCTAATAAATTTGTAACTATCCTCTGCCCTACCTACTGGTGGACTGGAAGAGATCCCTTCTGGGATAAGTCCACCATTTGTAATTTCAATTATTTTATTATGTGTAACTATCGCTGATGTACAATAAAGGTTTTTAAATGAATTGTAAAATTATTACCATCATAGAAAGCCTTATACGTCGTATAAGATAATAATGTTTATGTGAAACCATTTTTTATCTCTTTTGTTTCGTACAAATTCTTTAGATAGTAAGAGAAAAGTTGAATTATGTTTTAATTTCTAATTTGAAAAATTGTTTCGAAAAGTATTTACTGTGTTTCATTTTACATCAACTATCAACATACCCTGTATTAATTATTTTTAAAAATACAATAGGGGTCATCCCTATTGTATTTTTATAAAGATAGTTGATGTAAAATGAAACAAAGTGAGTACTTTTGCAACATGTAAATACTCAACGCTTGTGCAAAGCATGTACTGGTCTTAATTTATTGATATTTAATGCACAAGACTATTTAATTGTAGCGAAAAGTAACAGAAATGGTTGTTTTTTTTACTGGTGTGACTTTCGTGGTCAGATTTTTTCAGCATTTTATATCTTTATCAATGAGAATCAATAAATTAACAGAAAACAGATTTTTACTAGTGTTTCGCATGCATCATGATTTTTTTAGTACGGTACTTTTTGAATTTTTGAAATCCGTTCATAAATGCAGAAGATATTCAATATTTTATTGGACCCGATTTAAAAACACGCGTCTGCCAGCCGCAAGTAGTGATGACGTCAGTCCGGACCATACGGCACGCCACCGCCGCGCGCCGTCCGCCCGCAAATATCGTGGTTAGTGGTCAACACTGTTGGTTTTTTGCATTGTTTCGGTAACTGTAATAATAAGTAACAAATTGAAAGATGGATTTGAAAAAGGACTATCCATAAATCAGTATTTTATATATTTATGGGTACGGAACCCTGAAAATTAGTTAATCGTAACGTTTATTGCAGGTTAAAATACAGTTGTCTCCTGAACTATGCATGTACCTACGTAGGTAGATAGGCGTTCAGATAACCCAAACGTTTACTTTTAGATTTTAAGCAATGGCCGATGGGTTATTAAAAGGCTGTACCAGGTTGAATTAGGTAAATCTAGCAATAATGAGAAAAAGAGATAGGTACCTATAATATAACCTATTTCTATTGATCGTTTAGGTAGGTAGGTACATACTTAATTAATACTAAATAAGTAGGTACTATAATATGTCAAAATGATCTTCGCAACAGTAAAAAGTACCTACTCTTGCTTGCTAGTGGATCTCTCTTCATAACACTGATCCACTTTTTTATAGTTTTTTGGTCTGTTGGAACACGAAAAAAAACGGCCAAGTGAAAGTCAGACTCGCCCATGAAGGTTCCGTAGCAGCAAGTAACATAATATAAAAGTTCATGTAGTTCGTTGTAACTTTGATCGATGTTTTAATGATAGTGTATTTTTTTTAAGTTATTTGCGGTTTACGATTTATGACGTATAAAAAAAAACTACTTACCAGATCTCGTTCAACCCAATTTTTGGTGGAAGTTTGCATGGTTATGTACATCATATATTTTTTTTAGTTTTATCATTCTTTTATTTTAGAAGTTACAGGGGCGGGGGGAATACACACACATTTTACCACTTTGGAAGTGTCTCTCGCGCAAACTATTCAGTTTAGAAAAAAATGATATTAGAAACCTCAATATCAATTTTGAAGAGCTATCCATAGATACCCCACACGTAAGGGTTTGATAAAAAAAAATTTTGAGTTTCAGTTCTAAGTATGGGTTCCCCCCAAAATTTATTGTTTTTTTTTCTATTTTTGTGTAAAAATCTTAATGCGGTTTACAGAATACATCTACTTATCAAGTTTCAACAGTATAGATCTTATAGTTTTGGAAAAAAGTGGCTGTGACATACGGACGGACAGACAGACAGACAGACAGACATGACGAATCCATAAGGGTTCCGTTTTTTGCCATTTGGCTACGGATCCCTAAAAATTGTTTGTTTGGAGTAGGTACCTACTATTAGAATTAGAATTTCATTGTTCCGGATTTTTTTGTTTAAAGCAATATATTTCTGGCAACAAATAAGTTGTTTGAATTTAATAGCAAATAATGTTTTTACGTCAAAACATGGGTATATACATTTGTATTAAATTCTCGTAAAAATAGACTAAAATAGTCAATCTTATAATCTCTGTAAAATATTTTGGGCGAATCTATAACGTGAATAAGTCTGTGTGTAATAACTAACGACATTTATACAGACGCGCAAAAAACTTTTTGAAAACTGATATCTGCTTGCCGTCCATTGTATGTAATTCCGGTTTTTTGATAGATGGCGCTGGCCATGTTTCTATGTGTGCACACTCAGTGTGCGTATTAGGTTGTGCATGTGTGAGTGAAAACAAGCGAGGTCATTTGCCTATCCCTTCGCCTTAAATTGTTTACGTTAGTTATGTACTCGTATTGTCGAAATTATTCCGACCAGTTCAGCAGATCTAAAATTTCTTTCTTCACTTGAAAGTCGGAATAAACTGCGGCAAGTTTGCGACTGCCGCACCGCCCATCGCCCGTATTAGAGCCGTAGGTATGCAAGTATGCAAACGCTACTCAATCAAATACTGAACACGCATTGTGGTACCTTTGACTTCGGTTTGTGTCTCGTCGATAACGCTCGCTTGTTTTATTTCAGGATATTGTTTTGGATTTACTCGTAGTTCGGATTTTCATATATTTTGGAGGACTCGTTCCGGTAGAAATACCGGAACTCCGGCAAGTTAGCGACTGGTATCGCCCACCGCCCTAATCGAAGTATGCAAACGCTACCCGCCGATCAAATAAAAAACACGCATTGTGGTACCTACGTGCTCTGTTTGTGGCTCGTTGATAACGCCCGCAAGTTTCATTTCAGGATATTGTTTATGATTTCGTTCAGATTTGCATATTTTTGGTGGTAATTTTAATAAGTTCCCTAAATCGCAAATTAGGATTAGGTATTAAAGAAGCTGACTTTACCATTTAAAGATACGAGTACTCTGGTTCACGCTAGTGTAGTCTTTGTATAGAAGCATACAACAATGCTAATTTATTGTTTATCTTTCCCATATGCTTGACTGATTTATGCTGTATCTCAGATATACACAGAATAAACAATTTTACTCCTTTTTCCATAGGCATAGCAATATGGCACGCCATGGGATCACCATGACGTACCATGAAATCGTTTGATGACATGAAATAAACATACGCTGATATTACCCGTTGAAACTGCTACTGTAACGCGATAGTAATGTCAGATTTAATTATTATGAGCGGTACTTTAACCATTTAGCTGGCACGAGCTGAAAATAAACTGCCACCGATGCACGTATAAGTACTTGTAAAACCTGGCATGATAACTAGCTGTAGCTTATAAGCTATAGTGATCAATCGTGATTGATCAGATGTAACGTATGAGCTACATACGAACAAGGTACTGAAATGTTCACATACACTGTTGTTGTCTTGTAGATTTCTTCTGGAAACGCGGCTAAGAGTTACCGCGTTTTCCATGTCTATTTAAGGAGTGTTGTCTATTTACATTCAAATAAGTATCAATTGTGCTCTAAGAGGCTTATGGGCATACACATGTATGCCCACTTTCCCATTGTCGATTGTTTTCATTGTAGTCCTTACTGTGTGTGTTGAACAAGCAGTTTCAAGCTTCACCAGATGCGTTTCCCAGCGGCCTTTCCACACTTTCTGTTTCACAGTTCGGATTCTGATTCTCCACAATCTAGTTTCTGTGGCGGGTCTTTATGTAGAATATTATCTGCGGTATGACTTTCTTTATGACTTTTTTAACGATCTTTAGAGGAAAGCGTGCGTTTATTGAAATATATGAGGTGTCCGTTGTGGTTTGCGGTTTTATACTCCACACTGCACCTGGACAGTTTACTTACTAGTTTTTCAGTCGCATATAATCGTTATTTACCTACAGTAGTTACTATGTTGTAGTTCGTTCTGTTCTGCGTCATTACAAAGTACTTATTCATTTTCCGATGGAAGTAATAATTCTGTTAATGTATTATGATAGCTTACAGCATAGTATTACATATGCTAGTATCTTACAGTTAGGTACACGTATGAAGCGACAAAAACAAGTTTTTATTTTCATTTAAATATTATATAATAAAATTACTATAAATTATGTTATGACAGACTTTCTCAAAGGCAAGTGAAAGTGTGTGTGAAAAGTTATTTGAGCATATATATATATATATATATATATATATATATTGAGTTTATACATACATCTGAGTCGCAAAGATAACCCTTACATCTCTTTTCGAAGTTGATTAAAATCTTTAGCTTTCAGTTCTTTTCTTCTTGTACTCGTATTATATAAAAGATGCTGAAGTAGTCAATCTTCTATTTACACTCAATAACAAATATAAACTAAGCATTTCTAACTCGACAATATAGCCCGAGCTACTCGTACAGTGCCGGTTTTAGCTCTACCAGCGCCCCGGGCGAGATTTTCCCGCTCCCCCTCCAAACTGCAATTCAGACTGACATAGACTTCAATCTTATAGGATTTATTTCTGCCGACTTGGGGAGGGGTGCAAGTACGATATAGGATTCTTCAAATTTGCTGCCAACGCCCCCTGTCGCCCCTTTGTATCTGGCGCCCTACCCTTACGCCGCTACTGCCGAGCTACAATACGGAGATCCTATCAGTAAAAGTTATGCAACGTGGAAGGGACATACCCGTGATAAATCGTACCGCGGGCTATACGAGATCATTACCACCATCATCATCATCATCAGGTCGTCTTTAATCTCCACTGCAGTAGCACGACCCTCTTTGTACGCCAGAGCCATATGAGCCAGAGTAGCCAGAGGATTTGGCCTACACTCTCCACGCTGGCCAGACGTGTTGGAGAAGTCTCACTAATTTTTATAAGCTTTGTTCAGCTTGTGTTCCCTAAGTCGCCTTCTACGACATCCACGAGAAGACTTGGAGAGGAGACAAAAGTGTGCCGCCCGGGCGATTTGTATGGAAATATTGATTTTTTGGCTTTTTGACTTATTTTAATTTCATTATACTATAATAATCTATTATAGACCGTGGTTCGATTTATTACGGGTATGTCCGTTCCACATTGTATAAAGGTAGTAAAACAAATACACAGCTAGCGTAGGCCGGACGCTGGACACGAATACCTTGACCGTTGTTGGTTGGCGTGTCGACAGAGATGTACCGTTAATGATTGGGTCACTCTGCTACCTATAAGGCTGAGATTAACTTCCATATATACACAGTTGTTTGTTGTTGTTGTTTTATTAACTAACTACTATCAGCAAAAGTTATCGTTGGCAGTAAAACTAATACGCAGCAGCATAAGCCGGACGCCGGACATGCCCGAATACATTGACTGTTGGTTGGCGTGTCGACAGAGATGTTCCGTAATGATGGCTCACACACTGCTATCTAAGATTGCGTGAGATGCTGTGGTTTTTCATTTGCATTGCAGTATGGTTAAGATAAATAATAAAGCAATGGCTCTCTCATCATATTTTGTTTATTATGATAAATTCATAGCATATAGAAAATCTAGTCAATACGGATTATTTCATAACGCGTTTTTTTTTTACTTTTTATTAATTGCACACTTATCGAAACCATTTTGTTTTGCTAAAAGAAATGACATTTTTTTTTTCGTTCTAGCTTTTTGAGGCCTAAGTAGTACTTACTTATCAAGACAAATTTTAATGTAATAAGCCCAAACTCGATGGGGTTGCGTCGTTTTATTACAGGGATTCTATAGCCACCTTCCGGCTCCATCATCAGATCAGCTCCTTGTTATAATAATATTGCATTGTCATCTGATTTACAGTAGAATACAAGCTAAATAAAAGCTTGTAATAAAAATAAATAAAATGCTTGTAAAAAGCGTCGATAAACTACTCAATGATCCATATTGACAATATTTTCTATTATGAATTCAAATATGACGAGTGTTTACTTTAACTTCAACGCTTTAAATCGCATGACTAATATAAAACCCGGTGAAAAACGTATTGGTTTTTCTTAAAATTTCTTTTTCCCGCCTCGTTTAGTCTTTTTGATATTCTATTATGTAATATTAGCAATGTGAAAGGGTGTGATGTAACGGATAGTGGTTTGGCCGAATACCAGATACCGAATGTTCGGACTGGCCATAGACCGGGTAGCCGAATATCCGGCCGCCTAACATTCGGCCGTCTAAATATGACTTTTCAATTTTCGCCGTATCAAATTTTGTCTGTTGAGGTTTCTAAGTCGTTATGGAACGATTTCGCATAAACTAAATCTACACTCGAAACGCAAAAGAGTATTATTTCATGTTATGGTACTGTAAAAAAAGTTTGTTGTGTGCTTACGTGTGTGTGTACGTGCATGTTATAGTTACTTAGGATACGTGGGAATGAAACGATCTCTGGCATAGCATATTTCGACGTCTTATTTTCTATTTGAAATAGTAAGAAAATTTACTATCCGGTATCTGGCCGTAAAGTACTCAAATACTAATATTCGGCATCCGGCCGATAACAAAAAGAGGGCCGGAGAGGCCGAATACCGAATAGTAACCAGATATTCGTTGCAAATCTATTTATTATTTAACTATAAATCGCCGAGTGAATTTTGAGAAAAACTACTATTACGTTTTATCCCTAACGGGGTAGACAGGGGCCGCAAGACCCAGACGCAAAAAGGGAATCAAAATAGTGATGGGTTGCTAGCTTGCATCGCCTATTGACATGATTCAGATTCTCGCCCATTCCATCGATCGGTTTTTACGATCTATGCGGGAAGAGGCTGGCATTCTAAGTTTTTTCTTTAAAGAAATAGTTTAAGGAGATAATTTTGACCCGGATTTAGGTTCCTGAGGAATACAATTGTATTGAGGCGCTAGTTGTTAGATATGTTTATTTTTTTGTTACTTTAGGTATAATGCAAGTTGATTTCTCAATAATTGCTGAGGATATCTCCATTACAGCGATTTCCACATAATACACTGTTGCGTTTAACTATTTGCAGCAGGAAACACGTTCGTTATGTTTCTGTTGATTGAATTGTCTGAACTCATACATAGTTTTGCGATCGATTTATTTCGCCATTTTCTGTCCATTAATTTTAAAATAATTAATTTATTCATCGCGTATTATATGTTACCTTTTTACTGTTATGTCAATTTAAAATAAAATTGTTATTATCGTTTATTTTATATTAGAAATGGTTTGTAATCTAACTTATAGCTATTCTCCTGATCACTAATTCCATCTCTTACATGCTAATTTGGAAGAAAAGAAAAATCGTAAAATGTAGCAGCTGTTTCTCTTCCCGAGCAGATCGTAAGAGCCGATGGAGAGAATGGGAAAATATAAAACGCATACACAAGTGAAATACATCTCGGTTTTTACCCATTTGTACGATTGCTGTAAATTAAATAATTTAGCGAATAGCGTCTAAAATTACTAGCATCAGTTTGCGAGAAATGAAACTGCGATTGTAACCAGAAGTAATGATGCGAAGCCATCTAACGATTGTACCAATTGTACACTAACTGCGAATGCTACACACGCGTTACGTTACGTTACATTGTCACTTGTTTTAATATTTCTTCGATTGTACTATAGTATAATAGAATTGACTCTCTCTTCTTGTTACATGCTATTTAATCTAGATTAATTTGTTTGCTTTCGCCAACAGTTCATGCAAACTATTGCCGACCGGCGCGCACCCGCTACTGTTAGTCCCAGCGTACGAGAACCTGCCCTCAACATATGTATACAAGAAATGGCAATATGGTCTAGTCATGTTAAGCTATGTTGTAAGGCAAGTCCGTAATATGTGACATTGATTCTCATAAACCGTTTCGCGTAAATTGATCTCCGCATGCCGTTAGACGCGTGTGCGCGCGCCGCTACTTTCTTACGCGGCGCAGGCTGGTTAACTAGAGCTGACTTTTGGTGTCTTTCTTAATTATAAGCTGTTTTATAGTCTGCAACGATATGATGTATCATTATGCCTTAAAAAATAGCAAACCATTTCTCACCCACTTGATGGTATTAGATTGTTTGGCAAATTTGTGTAGGTAAGTTAGAAGTTTGTTGACAAACGCTATATTACGATATCATAGAGACGAACTGATTAATGGTTGCGGGAAGTAAGTACGGACTATTCCTGACTTTGAATATGCAGACCTGTCAGTGTCAAGAAACAATTCGGATTAATGCCAAAATAATTTAGGTCTAGTAGATTTTTGGGTCGTTATTCAAATGGGTAAACGCTTGGCGATAAAATTAACAAATAAGGCCTTACCCATGCCCATGGTCATCTCACCACACTTGATGGTCTATTCATAGTTCATACCACCCGTGTACAACTTAGTTAACGAAGCTATACGCGTGTACGGCGCACGCGCAGGGCTTTACCGCTACACCGCTACCGCATCAACACCGTGAGATTTATGGCTCGTGACGCACTTGTAACTGCATACGCACTTTGGAGTATCATCATGTTATCGCATTGTATTATCATGTGATATAAGCTTTGAAGATTGGAAATCACTCGTCAGAGATTTTAAACTGGATGTTTAATATTTGGATATTCAGAAGAGATTTGAAGTAAATTGAAATATACTTTTTAAAGTAGTAATCAAATTACATATGGAATTTTGATAAAATATTTGTTATTATAAATAAGAAAAAGTTGACGCTCAGTGACAATAAGATGTTGATGCATGCGTTTCGCTCCATAAAAACATACCTCACAACAGTATTATTCTTCTGAATTACGAGTATGATTACAATATATCTACTATCTAGACATGAGCATTTTACCTAATTTCGTGAAAATCAGAGTTTGTTTGTTGAATTGACGTCCCAACTACATTTCCAATTGGTTTGTGTCTATCATTCGATCCTAAATTATCATCAATTACACAATCTACCACAGCTATGACGTGACCATTTCACGTTAATTAATTATGTGCAGAATTTTCGATAACAGAATTCGCATCAGCGCCTCTAATTAAAATTACGTCCTCATTGACAGACACGTTTTCAATAATTTCATATAGATTTTTCTTGTGTCTTCATCCGTTCGTGTAGCAAGGTGATTATGCAAATGCATATTTAATTAAGCTTCCTCGAAGAGCAGGCATCCAGCCATCTGGAAATGAATGATAGACTTTATTATTCGCTGTCTAGTCTGAGTATTAACTCCAAGTGATCCGGTTAAATTATGCAATTGTAAAGTAAAACTTGCGAATTGGATTAATTAGTTTTTCAATTCGATATGGGCAATTATTTATTCTATATATGCATTTTCTAGATACATTTGGATAATATAATGTACCTACTGTAATTGGTAGCAATTTATTTATATTGATGTAATAATTTCTAATCACTTCAAAAATATTCAAAGCTCCAATATAAACTAGAGTACACTGTTGTGTACTTTATTGTGTTTCATTCTCTTCTTACATGGGTTTTTTTATAGTATGTTAACGATTTTGTGGTATTTTCTATCACATATCTTACACATCTACAACAAGTCATTGGATTTGTGGTTGTTACGTTCAATGGCTTTAGGATTTTTATATTCAATAGATATGCAAATTTATAGAGAGTTTGAGCAGAGATATGAATAATTATACCATATATTTTCATAGAGATATTGTCTGAGACCGTCACATTAAATAAGTGGAGGCAATCATGCAGCACACCAGCTTTTTAATAATACATAAACATAAATACGAGTACATACATATATCACACAGATAGAGCTAGCCTCAAAGTAAGTTTTTAAATTGTTGTAGGATACTAACTCAACGATACTATATTTTTATAATAAATACTTATATAAAAACACCCAAAACCCATACCTATGATCATGACATGTCATCTTATTGTTCTGCTGTTCATTATATCAACGTGGAAATTTAGGAGTTGCCCGCAACACGCAATGTTTACATTCTGCTTCTTTTGGGATTCGTTTGCGGTTTTTTTTTCTGGCATTGCATACATTATTTTCTTCGTTCGGTGTCTTAAATGTATAAATGTAATGGTGTCTTAATAAAAAAGTTTCATTTGGATTTATTCCATGTTTAAAACTAAAGTTGTAAACTCGTTTTATTACGTATTCCGAAAACTAGTTTTGTTGCCACAACAATAATTGTATCGTAACGTTTACGCGGCCATAACTCAAAGCGGTTCACCCTAAAGCTATGGAGCAAAGTATTTTCAATCGCTATTTGAATGGCTCTATCAGTAAACAATAGCTTTATCGGATAAGTCGGTCGCGATGCAAAATTCCATACCTTTGTGCAGTGGAGGCCGTAAACAAGCGGTTGTCGGTAATGAGTGCGGTACTAGAGAGCGGAGGATAATCTCGGGGGCGGTTTTCGTTCCGTCGGCACAGTTCGACGGGAAGCTGCACACCGGATCTCCTCTATTTTGTTTATAGCCAACGTTAAGTAATTTCCATTTTAGGTGTAATTAGCCGCGACAAGAATTCCTATTCAGTTAATATTATTCCGTACGTTAGGTATTGACAGTAATCTAACATTTTAGAACGTTTTAACGAAAAAGTCGAGAAAAGTTCCTAGGGATTTACATATTGAGCAGATTTGTAGCAAGGAAATGGCCGTCTCCAGACTTGAATTTTATATGTGTGAAATCGTTTCCATACGCCACGCCGCCGACTTGATATGCGGTTGGGTGTAAAAACGCAGCGGTATGCGGTGATGCGTTGATGGTTCGCGGAGGCTCGGAAAGTCAGAATATACTGGCATTGATGACAACCCACGCGAGACCGCATCACTTGACCACGCTTATGGTAATTCTACAGTGGAGCTTCGTCCCACTAACCGCCTTAATTAGCGTCTTGGCAAAAAATAAAAAAAAAGACATGTATCTTCTGTCTACAAACGATCAGTGTCACAGTTTTTTTGATAGTTTTTATATTCCCAAGGATTCGTTTGTGTTGAGAAGTTAATAGTCTTTTTGATAAGATAGAATTAAAGGAATAAACGTGACCTTTGGGTCTTATGGCCCTAGGCTCTGTCTACCCCGTTAGGAATAAAAATGTGATAATGCAGTAGAATTAGAGGGCGATAGAGGTCATATCTAGTAATGTAGTATAATAACAGGGCGATAGAGTTCATAACTAATAAATAATGTAGTAGAATTCGAGGGCGATAGAGCTCATATCGAATCTAGAGCTCATTTATTACAAATAGCCTATTGGTAAGGTAGGAAACATAATTTTAGCCTTCATATGATTGCATTCCTGCAATTCATGTGCACAGACACTTCATTCTAGCGTCCTAACTTCCTTCCTATGGAGAGAAAAATAGACTTGATGAGATAAAAAACTAAATGTACCATGCCAAATCGCGTCCCAGACATGACAAACATTAATCAAAACCTCAGGCTCTGGCAAGTGCAATATTTCTATAGTTTAGTCGTGCAATCTTCAGGGTCGGCTTCACCGATACGGCCATCCATCTTCACGCGACCCGAGATGAATGTCGCTCGTCTCACACCCGCCACCTGACTGGGTTCAATAAACTATCGCTAATGCTCTTCTAAGTGCTATCGACGTACTTTCAACGTTTCAGAGACTTGTAAGAAGTACTTGTGATTTGTCCGTAAAAAAAAAGCTTTAAATCTTTAGTGCGACTAAGACGGCGCGGAATACCAAGGGATTTCATCTATTAGGGGATAGAAGATTTAACTTCATCTTGATCATCTCGACGTTATGTTTTATCAATTTTCAAGATTATTTCGTAACATTTATTGAATGTATTTTTTTTTTATTTAGTATTATTTTTTTCTATAGAAATAAGATAACTATTGTAGGAGATTAATTTCCCTATGATTCTAAGTTTTGAAAAAAAATATGTACAACTTGTGGCTTGTATCATACCAGGTCTTTTTTAGTCTCCACTGCAGGAGCACGACAGCACGACCCTCTCTGTGCTACCAGAGTCATATATTAGCCAGACCATTCAGAGGATTTTGCCTACACTCTCCACGCTGGCCAGACGGGTTGGATAGTTCTCATTGATGTTTATAAGCTTTGTTTCAGCTTGTGATTCCTAAGTCGCCTTCTACGACTTCCACGGGAAGACTGGCTTGTATAGTAAATTAGAAATTTCGAATATGCTGATTTTTGAAACCCTTTCAAGAGCCTTTGATTGGTGTTGTTCGCTCATAGCCAAGTATCGATATCGCCATATCTCTTTTGAAATGGTATCCTAAAGTTCGATATCACTTAAAACCAGCATCCCGTCTTCCTCCTAAACGACGTACGCTATTACTCGGAATGTAAATTTAGCTATATCCGATTAAATCTATCATGTTCTGGATATGCCGAAATCTCGCGGATGCTGCACCACAACCACTTTAAAGTTTAGACTACCTAAATAAGTACTACTAGTTATTCGACCCGGGTTCCGTCGAAGTTAGTAATCAACTTCATGTTGTTAGAGTTTGTGGCATTCACCGCTAACTTTAATATAAAATTTGTTGTTGTAGTTTTGGTAGTTCCGCCTTTAAAAATTGTTTAATATTACCACAACTTATCTTCTTCTGCTTTTTTGTTGATATCTCAAGGGATATTTAATTATAGTACACAATTGTACATAATACAGTAGTGTGACATTATGGTGTATCTAATTTTCTACGCTCTTCCTCTTCCACAAAAGATAATATATATCGTATATATTTTTGTATGTTTTCAGTCAAAAAAAGAACAGGATTTAAACCAAATTTTATTTTTTATAAATTCCTACGATTATGTTATATAGTATAGTAATTTTGTAGCGGCTATGATGGCGCTACGCTAGTGTAGCCAAGGCTTTATTTATAATTAAGTTTGAAATTGAAAGTTAGTTACTTGATAAATTGATCCGGTTTTAATTTTGTTGCATATAGTTTAATCGTTTTTCTGGTTTGGAATGATCACTTAATTATGTAAGTGTATTAAACATAAGTTGAAAGTGGATATTATGAAGATCCTATATAGAGCTTTTGCGTGTGGAATGCAAATCACGACCTTTTTATTATACGAGTAAGATACTTATTTGGGTGGCTTGTGGTCTTCATGCGCCAATCTATGAATATTTATTGTTATGTCCAGTTTTATGCGATACCTTTCCGATATTGCAGTATAAAATTTGCAACTTTGGAGGCCACATCAAATGGCATAAATGTACGAGTAGGTGATGTGATTTTCTAAATACATTTGAATAAATTCAGAAAAAGTATGTTGGTAATTATTTACTCTGACTTTTTCAGATCCTGGTTTAATTATATCTTACGCTACTACGTGTCATTCTTTAAGGTGAAGATATAGGCAAATGGCCTTGAAGTGTGAAATAAATTGTTAACTCGTAAATATGGTGATAATTTCCATATTGCTCTTCGTCATGCACTAGATAGCCCTTTAAATTATTTTATGAACTGCCGTTGAAAGTATTTACATTAGTCCGTCTAGCTTTAAAAATTGCCGTGGCCACTTTTGGCGGAGGCAAGTTTTAAAGCTAGACGGACTAATGTAAATACTTTCAACGGTGGTTTATAAAATAATTTAAAGGGCTATCTAGTGCATGACGAAGAGCAATATGGATATTATCTCCATATTTACGAGTTATCAATTTATTTCAAATAAGGGCGCCACTTCAAGGCCATTTGCCTATATCTTCACCTTAATGCCCAAATAAAAAAAAAACTTACTTTTGATAGATCATTTTATTAAACAAAATCAAATTTCAAATCAATTAAATCTTCCTATATGTTACACGAGTCGCTCACGCGAAAAATCAGCTACCGGGCGACATGTTTAGATCTCATCCAAATAAATCAACCAATTAAATCTTCTACGAGTAATTCTTTCTATAACAGTGATGCAAGAATCCAGGCCCACTTGACCTTACTTACTTTCTCAGTTATCTTTGTGTGGGATTAAGTAGTATGTATTTTCAGTTTACGCATATACTCGTTACTTTGGGCTGACGGCCAATTTACAGGTACCAGGTAGCAGGTGACAAAGGTACTAAGTTTTCTTATATATCAGGGCTAATTTTTATATAAATATAGGCTTACGCGGATAATCTAATGGAATCTTGGACCATTACAGCTTCTGAAGAAATTATATAAAATGATCTTATTTATACTAAACTTATTAACTTATATATAGAATACAATATCTTATAAATATTTAAAATACAATACATGTATTCTTATTTGCTTTGGTTCTTTTCGCTTCGCCCGGAATAGTGTGTAGTTCCGATCGACGACACGCTCTATTTCCGGATATCCGGAATAAAGCAACCATTTCCACTGTGTTTATTCAGTTTTCGCGTCTCTCCCAACAATATCGGCGTTTGTCGATGCTCTCAGTTCAACTTCCGTTAGAGATACAGGAATGGCGTTTTAAACTTCTAACATTACATTATAATATGATATTATTAGGGGGTATTTTTGGGTTACGGATTTAGATAGATAGATCTTCCCCCCGTGTTGTTCCGGGTTAGAATAGGACCACTCCATCTCTTCCTGTGGATGTCGTAAGAGCTGACTCAAGGACTAAGCACAAACATCTCGTGCTACAATTGCATTACCAAAGATAGTAAACGTCGGGCGGTGGCCGTATGTAAAAAATTTTGCACAAATACATTTCCAAAAAAGGTTTGACAGGCAGGCGGCCCGTAGTAAAACTATAGCCAAATCATTAAATCTGTTTCGGCTATTACTTCTCCACTTCGCAAAGTTTTTGGCATCTTTGGGTGACCATTGACAGTCAGGTTATATTTGGAGAAGAAAAAGCGAGAAAGCTCACCCCGGACTCCGAAGCAGCACAGCTGAGGATGCAATCGGGAACGCGCTTAGATGAAGAAGAGATAGATTTTATTTTATTTGTGATATAATTATATGCTATCCATCCACACATACTTTTGATAATATAATTAGTATAGGTACATATGTACCTAACCTAAAGTAGGTTGAGGAGGAGCTTATGATAGAACTTATTTTACCAATGTATTCAAATTACTATATATATGTTGATATGTACCAAAATATTTTACCTTACACCGTTTTATTAATCGATATTCAGTAGATTTCGCACTAACCACCAATCCTATAATATATAGATAGAGACTTGGAAAATGAATACAAAAGTTGCTTACTTGCCTCATCCGTCATTATTACAAGTCATTTTACTTGGCTTCTTATAACTAGTGGTTGTTTACTTAATATATTTATGAGATCACGGCGAATATTTCTTGCAACTCTCTTAGGATTAGCTGCATTATGTAGCGAATCAATACGAGTAGATAAAACAGTGTATCTACGGAACCGCATAGGTACTTGAGTAAATACGTAAAAAATTGCTTTTAAACCAGGGCTTGGACGTTAAAAATCTGGTAACGTTAATTCTGTCAAACGGCGTTAACGTTATTAGCAAAGACAACGTTATGCTGGGTAACGGTATTTTTCCCACTGTTTACCGATAAATCAGATAACGTTACCAATTATATTAACGGTAAAAGGTGTTGTTAACACTGTATTTCTTTTCGATATTTGAGAGAATAAATTGATGATAGTTTGTCTAGTAGGCTGCTAGAGCTCTTTATATAATATTTCACAAGTATTGAAAAAAGTATCGTTACTTATATCGTCAATTGATAACGTTACAAACTGTATTATCGATACCCCTTTACCACTACTACCCGTATGAAAATAACGTTATTTAACGTTACTTTTAATGTGAATTTGGTATCGTTAACAAACCCTGTTATAAACCGCGTTTACGTTACCATTTACTAACTAGAGTAAGTCTTTAATTATACAGGGTCTAACAAAATATACTGAAACTGCTCGTATTTTAAGAGCGTTCATCCGTTAGAATCGCGCCTGGCGTCAAAATTTACGATTTCCGCCTGAAAATAAAATGAAAAGTTTAGTTTTCAGACAAGATGTTAACATCATATTACCTACGCACACTTTCATAATCTACTTTTTGGTAAAAAAATTAACGTTTAAAATATTTCAAAATATTGAGATAGTTTTCCAATTACAGTTCGTTTTCAACTTAGCTCTCGACCGTCTCCGCAAATGCTCGATCAGTAATATAGAATGGCAAAAAGATAAGAAAAATTATTACCTAAGAAAAATTCAGGTCATTGATTAGTTTTAGGCTTAAAAAAAACCACGATTTTTGATAGTTTTTATTAAAAATAACTATAATCAAAAGTGTAATTTTTGGTAATTTTCCATGATAAACGTGTCATCTTAGGTCAAAATGTAACATATATATTTTTTTTTTGCTTAGCATGTGAAGTCGTTTTTTACTCCAACTGTTTAATGCACAATAACACACAATAATGTTTTATAAGGACATAGAAGAGAAAAAAAAATCTTTGTTTGGGCTTATAAGTCTTACTACTCTTCTGTACATAAATACTTACTACTAAAACATTTAGACATTCTGATCGATAAATAAATTTAAAAAATCTAAGTCAGTGATTTTTATTATTTGCACGCCAATGTACGTAAGACGCTTACGTACCTAACGTACGCAATACACTACTTTGTTTGTGCCTAAATATGATACGTACGTCTGTTATTATTTTATTAAATAGAAATGAACCTTTTTGGAGTGAAAGTCGTTGTATAATAAATATGTGTAGTTATTATATGAAAACGCGGCGTAGAATTCATAATTGCTGTGAGAATATTTGAGTAGACCTATATTCGGACTAAAGTTAGAAAGTTTGATTGGTCATCTTTTCCCATTTGATCATTAACCGACTTCAAAAAAAAGTAGGAGGTTATCAATTCGTCGCAATCTTTTTTTTATGCATGTTTCCCGATTACTCGAAAACGCCTGGACCGATTTGGAAAATTAAAATCGGTTGTGCGGTTTGTTTTTTAAACAATGTCGACTAAGTATACAATTGTTTGAATATTTACATTTTCTGGTATTGAAGTCAGTTTTCTGTTTTGAAAAAAATATCAATAAATATTTCGGAACTGAAAATAATAAAGTATTTGTTATAAAATATCTGTAACTGCATGTATTCCCATATACATTTTTTTGACTGTTTCTTTAATTTTTATGGACTAGGTAAGGTATGATCAAAAAGCGTAAATTTCGATAAGTAAACTAAGATCTTCACTCCTTCGTGTTTTTTGTTTGGTTTGCCAAGAACCATTATCATAAAATAATGTCATTATGACTATAACAAGAAAAAAAGCCTTTAGATTGCCTTGAGAAATTACTATGTAATGTGTCATTATGTACCACTAATGTACTTGTCACCGTGTGTGTGAGCACAAATAAAGAAAAAGTCTTAATTAATAAAATTATGCTACGCGGCGAAAATAGGTTATTAGAGTAGAGAGACTGTTATTTTTCGTAAAATTATTGTTTCGGGCCATAACTGGTTTCCACCCTTAAAACTTTTGTCGAATTGGCCAAATTTCTATTAATCGTCTCATATGACACTATAAACATAGGACGTACAGAGGAAAGATGAGATACCTGTGCCACCGCGCGCGTCGCGCACTACGTGAGGTGGCACAGGTGTCGCATCTTTCCTCTGTACCTACGTTATTTTTTATACTTTGGATCCATTTTAATAAAAGAAATAAAGTAAAGTTGACAAAGTACTTGTAAAAAAATTGACATTTAAATTATAAACAAAATGTCACGTATATAAAATTTCAAAATAATCAAAACGTACGACCCTAGTTTTTACATAATATCTCCGTGATTTCCTTAAATCATCTTAATCAGAGAGAAGGAAAACCGTTGTCCCTTTTTATATAAAAATTTTTAGCTACACAATCTTCTAAGTTTTCGTATAAAAGTTGTATTTTTGTGTGTATTTTTGTTTAGCTGTAGGTCAAATTAGGGATGTTTCTTGTATGGTTGTTACTTTCCTGTATAAAAAATAGAACAAAACAACAGATAATCTTACATCACTGTAAAATGGAGAGTACTTTCAATATCAATTCTATGCAAAGGCACTAATAATAATAAAGCTGTTGCTACAGGGGTAGAAGTGTTAAAGGGCATCACGCCGCAAGTAACTTCGAAAAGAGCGCAACACACCTCTCGACACCCCTGAGTCGCCTACACCGGTGTGTGTACTCCTTTGCCGGCAACTATTAACCTTTCCTTTTTCTTGCATATTTTTTGCATATTTTTTCATTGATATTTTTTCTGCCGAAACCTATTCAAGGGTACACCTTTCATAGGTATATCCAAGAATGGGTTTTGGCGGGAGCGTCGAACTTCTCCAAAGCCCGCCTCTACGTGTTGTATCTGTATCCCACGCAAGCCTCCCAAAGAACCGGGGTGGAAAAATCCGTGATTCCAAAAAAGCTTATATAAAGTTGATCAGACTAAACCACGAAATGAATCTGCCAAAGAAATGCCCAAATATTGGAAAGCGGCCTTGATATGTTAAACTTGTTTTCTAACTCTATACATATTCATAACAATTTTACTGGAATCCGTAATACACACACGCACAGGTTATAGCTAGGTATATGCGTGTAAAAATATGTAAGGAATTATTTATTATAGTTTATGGCTGGGTAGACAAGTATTGTAACGGAATATTTTATGATTCTTAGTATAATACTAGTGTTTTTTAAGTATCCATTTATACGTGTATGGGTTAAATTTTGAATTTCCATAACTTTATGACATACCGAGTGTAAAAAAATCATTTTACACAAACATGTTCAGACGATCGAAATATTTGTATGGTAAAGTTAAAATTTTTTTTGATCCTTGTTTTGATCCCATGGGATAAGTTACTCATGTTTGTCCGTATACTTAAAACGTCCCTTAAAAAAATTAAGGAATTTAAAAGACCTTGTTTAACTAAAATAAATATTTATATTAAGTTTTTCTGTAAAGTTAGTACGTGAACAAGGCATGACAAAATATAGGTAAGGCGATTCACCTACTGGAACCCGCCCCGCCGCGGTGCGCGGAGTCTGCCGCGCTTTTAGTGGGTTGGACTAGGCGTGTTTTCTATACAAGCTGAAATACTTGCATACAATGTTAAATGTGCCGCCCCGCGCTCCGCGACGGTGCCCAGTGCAGTGGGATCACCGCTTAAGCAGAGAGCTACGAGATTGATATGCTGCATCTACGACCTACTCGTACAACAATCAACGCACGATCGCGTTGCTACGACGTTTCTAGCTATGAGTGCCACGAGGACACAAATGTAAAAATACCATCAAAGCCTTCCTATACCACAATTACCACATGTCTGCGACATATATACTTATATGTCGCAGAGAGACATGGTAAAATTCGCCAGCTAATTAGACGCCTAGGCCGTTCCTTAAACGCCGGCCTTTAATTAAATGACTGAAATGCAACTAGCCAAGACATTAACCAGATGACTGAACGTTGTTTAGTCATTTAGTTAAATTGGATATTGACGAATGTGTGATGATTGTTTAAATAAATAAATGAGTTTTGATAAGAGGGGTAAAATTTTTGGTGACTACTAACGCCGCAGTGGAAAACAACTGAACTAAATTTGAATCACTTTGAAAGGGCTGACCTTCGATTCTAGTTCAATTAAAAACTATCGCTTAAACGTTCAATGAGCTGGCTAATTTAACCAGATGGCTACGACATATCATATCACGACTTTATCCGTAAAAGGGGTAATTAGAGCCACTGTTAGCGTGAGGAGGAGTGGGGAGAAAGGGAATTGAAATATTGATGGTTTGCATTGCTTATTGATAGATTTTATATACATACAGACATACCTATATTAAGATTCTCGTCCATTCTCTCGACCAAAGACTTTTAGAACTCCAAAGATTAAAAAATGTTACTCCATCATTGTACTTGTAGTAATATTAAGGCTCCGAGCTTTCGAAATCACCGTTTACCTGTTTAATTTACAGTCACGTTCGTGTTGCGTGCGTCAGTGCGTATCTAGGGCTGTCACTCACACAAACAACCCGATGTCTGCTTTATCTATCTCTAGCGCTTTCACCCCTACTGTTTTTACAGTTTTCATATTGTAACCTACCAGGAAATCAATTTTTGTACTCAATCAGATTAAAATACGTGGGACACTAAGAAAGTTGTAAGAAACTAAACAACTAACATAATATTGACTCCTGACTCCCGATTCCGCCCGAGACGCGGTGGACCCGAAGCGCGACTCGCGGCTCGCGACCTGACAGGCGCCGCCGGTTCCCGGCGGGACCAAGATCGGTGCGGACTCAATAACTCGCGGGAGCCGATAACGATTACCGGGATTCAGTACGGGTATCGGCTCCTTTTGATGAATCGGCTTATTTTTTTTTTTATTCGAATCCGGAGTTACCCATGTCTATAACCGAGGCATGAGATGTTCATACTCGAAAACTGATAATGACCATGGGACCTGGAAGGGTGTTAGCCCTATATGTATCTTTTAAATAAGCTAAGCCCCTCGTCCTCTATAGTATTTTCGCTCAGCCATTAGATAATTGTTTATTATTGTTCGGAAAATCCCACGCCCTCTCACCTACTTGCTCTAAGTTCAAGTTTACGTATTGTTTGCTATCACAACAATTTAATTTTATTTACTCTCAGCCACTCTCGTGTAAGGGTTCGCTCGATAGGACCAGGGGCGGGATACGCGAATGCGAATACCCAAGTAATTTGGTAGACACAATTTAATTTTGCAACCGTAACACTGTAGGATGGCTACGAATTTATACGAAATGACTTCCGCGGATGAGTGCATAAAATATGTAAATTACGTAATGTAAGTACGTGTTATCTACTGTTTGACATTGTTGCCTTTTACGGTAATTGTAATATCTACTCTTATACTACTAAACGGATCTTTAGCAACAAAGGAATGTTACTAAGTATATGTTAAGTTTTTTATTTATATTTTAGTTTACATTTAGTAACATAATCTATGTTTATTGACATTATAAATAAAATGCACATTTTATTTGGTACTCTAAAGATATTTTATTATTTTATGTTATGCTAAGTAAATGTCTTAACATAGACACTGGTGCAAAAAAGCCGGGACGACCCCTTCAAGCTTGCATGTTCGTCATCAACAATGACATAAAGTAAGCCCAAGTAAATGTTATGACGACAAGACATCGAAAACTTGGCGAAGAATGACGAGGTGAATCGACCCCAAATGGGATAAGGCTAGACAAAGAGAGAGAGATAGAGCTAAATAAAAGTCTTATTACGTAATTCTAGTGGCTTATCACGATCCCTAATAAAAGTGCGTGTACCTTTTGTGACTCTTTTAATGAAGTATTGGCATTGCCATTAACCCAGATTCGCGTGGGGCCGGTGACGTTTCTAGTAGCAGACTTTCGTTACTCGCGCCAGGAAAACTGCGAGTGCCACACAATGGCTCCCACGAGCAGCCGGCAGCCGCCACCACTGTTATTCGCCCCATTGTCTGGGTTCGCTGCCTTAGGGTTTTTGCCCCGGCAAACGTCTCCGGTGAAAATTTTGCAAAAAACGCGGCGAAATTTGACGTAATAAATGACCATCCATGGAGACGACGCTCTGAAGCTAATTAACCCCGCCTTTGTGCCCGTGATTATTTTCCCTTTTGTTAAATATCACGCACGGTTCAAAATGCTGTGAAATTGTTTTGATTTGTTTTAATAATTTCGTAATAAGTGCTTTTAAGTATGTAGAGCCAATCATCATCAGGTATTTTTAGTCTCCACTGCAGGAGCACGATCCCCTCTGTACTGCCAGAGCCATACTCGGCCAGAGAGCCAGAGGATACACACAGCCACAGGCCTATACTCTCCACGCTGGCCATACGGGTTGGAGAGGACTCCCTGATGTACAAGCTTTATTTAGCTTGTATTCCCTAAGTCGCCTTCTACTGTGATTCTATTCCTTCTAAATGAAAAAACGGAAGCCTTATAGTATCACTCGTGCGTCTGTCCGTCCGTCTGTCACAGCCAATTTGCTCCGAATCTACTGGACTGAATCAGGCGAAATTTGGTAGAATGTTGTAATCCTATGACCCAAAACACATATGTGCAAAGTAAAAAATCTTTTTATAAAATAAGGGTCATTTTCAGGGGCCAATTAGGAAATTAAAAATGAAAGGGCGTTATGAGGATCTCAAATATATCTTGTTATTATTGTAAAATGAATAGTTTTGATTTTATTCATGAAAGAAGACGAAAATTGACCATTCCCCTCTGATTTCCGAAACTACAGAGCCTAAAATTTTGAAAAAATACAAAATATAGTTCATTGCTTGTTAATTATAGGAAAACCTATAAGAATTTAATCAATTGTACGGAACCCTCTTCTCACGCGAGTTTAACTCGCACTTGGCCGGTTTATTAAAAAATAATTGTTACTTCTCATAACTTACCAAGCGCTGAAAAAGAACTTGCTACGGCTATATTTTTAAATCTACTATCATATTTATGAACCAGTATAAAGGCAATATCTTTTTTATGAAATCTTAAAGAATAATGACGACGGGCGGCAATATATTGCGTGTAAAAAGCGGGTGCGACGGCTGGCGCGGCCGCCGAGAGGAGTATTGGATGAGATTCAGGCTCCAGACACAGGACATCATATCTTCGCTTCGCTTAGAAGCTTTCAGCACGATATTTTTTATTGCTGCGACAAAACAACTCTACGGTAAAATAATAGGGATGTTGACTGGGTCCGAAAAATATTATTTTTTTTAGTCCGTCGTCAGTTATACCTAATGGACCTATATTTTTCGGTTTATCAAAGTAGTAAAACTTCACAAACTTATAAGTTTCGGAGTGGGGGTGGTTAACGTTACCGTCTAGTAAAAATAGATCGTGACGTCACGCGAAATTTAAATGCGCTGTGTCTTCGTGATTATTTGCTAATCAAACAAAATAAAAAAAATACGTATGCAATATTTTTAATAAATCTACCTGATAAGCCAAAACTATTTTTAGTCTACATCCGTATTGTACAGTTAAATTAAAACCGTATAGGAGAAAAGCTGTAAGGCTCGAAGTGTGAACAATACGCTCGTTGCGCCGTCAAACGGCGCGAAGTTCATAAATTAATAATTTCGGGGTTTATAGCTGCGAAATGTACGTTTTAGATTCGTGAAAGCCAATTAAAACGGACGACTGTAGGCAGAAACCGAATTACAGACTGGTACGAAGTGAATCGAATTTAAGGCGATATACGCTAAAGGAGCATTCTTTAAAAATATTTCATTATTGATTTATACAGCATTACAATTCTCGGAATTTTTAATTTAGATGTTTCATTATATTTTGGATAAAATCTTACTGAACGTTTGTTTGATTTTTCACTTTAAGAGCCAATATTTCCTGGTTTATTGGCATTCGTTCAAACTGAGAATATTATCTGTAAAGTGTATAACATATTGAATAAAAATGCAATATGATATGTTATCAAATAATTTTCAAATGAATTTAAATTAGTTTGAATGTTTCTAATCAGCTACCTCTTAACTGCCTACTGTTCTCGCCATTCTGGTCAAAAACACGGAACTGCAAACTGCCAGCTGCAGAGTGGCTTGTTTGCCTCGCGACGCTGAATTATTAGCCCTTTGATTAGCCACTGTGCAGCCTTTGATACGCGGCGCGGCAGGATGTTTTGAAATTGCCCGTTTGTGGCTCACACCGACTGACATCAAATATGATTGCATGTTAGCTTCAGTGTCGTATGTTTAATTAAAATAAGCATCGTGTCTCAACTCAGAAGAAATATTTTTGCTATGTTAAATAATATATCTACAACCGCATCAAATGATCAAACCACGACAAACGAAACGATACATGCGATATTGATTTGATTTATTTTAGTGTTTATTTTCATATGCAAATTCAGTGTGTAAAACGTGCAAAATACCGATATATTATATAGTCTTCTGTAAGTATATTTTATTAATGTTTCTGTCCATCTCGTGTGGTTAGTTACCGAGTAATTTGCATGAAACAATTGACCATATAATCAATGTCGCCCCCGTGAATGTGCTGTCATTACGGTGTTTGTAGTCGAAATTAACTTTGCGAAGTTTGATTGCCGGTGGCTGTCATACCTATTTCATATATTGGCACCGAGTTTGGGCGGAATCAATGCGGGATTTTGTGCTCGTAACCTGGCCTGTGTCACACCCCGTGTAGGTATCAAAAATATACCTACGCGCGGCGGCCTTCTCGGGTGGCTAATTCAGTCGGGCCGTATCCGGCCGTTTTAAAAATGGAAAAACATAAAAAGAAGGTTAAAAAATACTGCGCAGTTTTTAACTGTTTAAACAAGGATTGCAATCCAAATTTAACTTTTTTTAGACTTCCTAAGGATGCTGAAAAGTAAGATCTACTTTTATTTTATTTAAAGTAGTTATTATTATTATGTTGTCATTCATGATAGGTACACTAAGTAGGTTAAATACCTAGGACCTAGGTACCCTATTAGGTTACGAAAATAAGTAGGAACGTAGGTATAAGTATACATATTATTCTTACGAATTTCTGATGTTTGGTTTAAGATTGACGATCTGTTTCGTTATAAGTAGGTACCAAACCCACCTACTTAGGAACTTCTCTGTATATTAAATTATGAAAGTTACAGAAATGATATGTACCTACTAAGTACATCCTATAGAATTCGGTATCTACTTTAAAGACTTTGTTTTAGCTGGTATCTAACCAGCTGAAACTAACCACTGTGAGTAGATTTTTCTTTGAAAACGTTTGCGGAGTGAGACTTCTGTACTACTGGTATTTATTCTGTATATAACGAAAATAGGGCACATATTTACAATAACCTAGTTTCTGTTATATACTTTAGTACTTATAATCTGTGATATAAGTCGAATATGGATTTTATTGAGGAAAAAAAATCTGTAATTTTAATGGTTAGGTATTTTTAACATGCCTGTTTTTTTTTGTAAAAGTATATACAAACTAATATTTCTTTTTTAAATTCAGCCATGCCATACAAAAAACCAGCTAAGCGAATGTCTGTGGAATGATTTAATACGGATGTGGTATAAGGTCAAAAAAGTATTATTCTATTTAGTCCGTCAGTTAGATGACCCAACAATAATGGGCCCATATTTTTCCGCTTATCAAATTAATCGGTTCGGGTTGCTGAACCAGCGACCTTTACATTAGTTACTACTACGATTAACTTCATTTCTGAAGAAAAATACGTATCTTCTCGAGTTTTGATCTCAAAGATAAATATCTAATATACACAAAAACATAAAAAACATACATACAAAAACCAAGAACCAGCAAACCTCTTTTGCGGATTAAAAATGAGAGTTTTAAGGCTTCACTTTGCATGCAGCGCCTCCGCTCGGCCTCGTAAGCTTTGCTTCACCGCACGTGCACTTGGGACGGCGCAAGCTTGCAGCCAATGTGGACGGAAGCTCCAGAATAGCTTACGTTACTTAGATTTGCTTCCCGCAAACTTTGGAGCCCAATGCTCTTTGTGCCGGTTTTAATGTATCAGACTTGAAACCGGCTCGTGTTGTCATATGTGATTTGCTGTTTTGGCCTGCATTGTCTTGAGTAAATTTTGCTAGAATTTACATCTCCCCGGATGTGGAATGGATTAAAATGTGAGCGTGATATGCATTTTGTGCCTTACAAGAGCCATCCGTTTTTTATGTGGCTCACAAAACTGTATACAGGCTGACTTTTTATCCACCTGCTAAATTTTTGGAGCAAGTTCAGTCCGTGATACTGAACTACTTTCTTTAAAAAAAGTTATTAAAAATCGATAAATATTTTCGTCCTTCTATACAAAATCCGTTTGGCTGAGCGTTGATTCGTATGGGGGTATTACTATGACCACTATAACAACAAATACTAAAAATAAGATAAAGTTAATATTTAAAGGGGGTCTTCATACAAGAAACGTGTTTGTTTCTTCAGCGTTTTAAAACATTGTACGGTGGTACGTAACCCTACATGTACGAGTCCGACTCGCACTTGCCCGTTTTTTATTACTTCCTTTAACGTTTTTCGACGACTTTCTACGGCTCAAAAGGGCAGATTTAGGTATTTTGCAGTATAGAACTCAATGTGAGATCTAATGAATTGATATACACGGACTAAAAGTGACGATCCTTAATAAAGTCAATTTGACGTTAGATTGACACGCAAATTCATACAGAGGCTGTGTCTATCTTGATCCATTCCATGGTCTGTGATGTGGATCGATATGTGCTCTAAATCTATATAAGGCACATTTGAGCTTTTAGTTTTACTTGTCTATATGATATATTTATATCATACAGATACATTATCACGTCTTTATCCCTAATAGGGCAGACAGAGCATGTTGGGTTTTACGGCTCTAAACAGACAGAGCCCAGTGCGGCAATACACAAAGGCCACTTTTAGTATCATGACGGGCAGGAAGATGGAAAAAATGAATCAACATAGTGATGAGTTGCGAGCCTCATCGCCTATTGATGTGATCCGCATTTTCGCCCGTTCCCTGGATCGGCTTGTACGATCTTCGCGGAAAGAGAAGCAGCTGGTACATTATAATGTTTGTCTTTCTTGAAGAGAGAGATATATATCATACTGACAAGTAATTTTAAATTCAAATAAAATTTAGAATAAAGAAGTAGATCTTTCACTATTGCACTAGTCATAAAGCTACTAAAATTCAATTGTAAACGTCTCGCCTGTAAAATGTTCCAATTTCAGTCTGGCAAAGGAAACAAATCAGGTTGCTCACTTCCTTTGATTAACCTATTTTGCCCGAGAGCGACACGAGAGGAAAATGCACCGCCAACGCCAGTACAGGCCCCGCCGGATTCCATTTCTCACCCTTGAGCTGTATAAAGCGATGCAGTTAGTCTAGCTAGACTCGAGCACGCGTCGATTTTCCGGGTTATTCGCTAACTAGATGTACGGATCTGGACACTGTGTTAGTGAATAAAAGTCATAAAATAAATTATTTTTACATTATTCAGGGAGACTCTTTTTGTACCAATAAATGCTTATGTCCATGATAAGCATTTATTCGTACAAAAAGAGTCACATTCGAAAATAATTTTGTATGTCCCGTGCATGACAGCCATAAAAGTACAGTTTTATCAACTGGTCATACGGGTGTCCAGTCAGTGAATAACCCGATTTTCCGAAAAGAACATCTAAGAAAACTTGCGTTTTTGATATCAGTAGAAAGGCGTCGGAGGGCGATGGTTGTCTGTCAATCACGATAACGAGCCGCAGATGTCAGCGGCTAGCGTTCGCACATATTTTATTTTATCTGGGAGTTCACGGTCTGGATGGTTTCTTTTGCCTGCTGCGACGGCGATCCTAATCGAACTAGTAAAATGACATTTGGACGGTTCAACATAAATGTAACAAGATCTCATCTGTAATCGTTTGGCTGGTATGTGGTGGATAAAATCTTTTATGTCTGTAGAGGTTTTCTAATTCAAGTCTATTTTCAAACTAGCCGTGAAGATATTTTTCACAAAATATAAGTACAAAACCGAAAGAGGTTAAATTTACTCGTTTTAGCAGCGTAACGAGTAGGTATCGTTGACTGCTCCGGATATTAGCTAGTCGGCGCTACGTCCAGAAACTGTAGTTTAAATGAAATTTCACAATATAATGCTGTTTCTGTTAATCTTATGTCGTTCGTAATTTAACTGTTATTATTGAGAGTTTTATAACAGATTAATAAATAGTTACTACGTAAGTTCAAAGTACGGTGTGACTTTTTAAACACCAGCCAAATTTTAGAAGCATTTTCAGTCCATGATACTGAACTACTTTCTATAATTTTTTTTATTAAAAATTGGTAAATGTTTTTCGTCCTCCCATAAAAAATCTGTTTGGCTGAGCGCTGATTTGTATGGGAAGACGAATTTTTATTTTAGTTTTTCGTTATTGTTTTTATGGAAAGTTGTTTAGTATCATGGACTGAACTTGCTCCAAAAATTTTGGCTGGTTGTTAAAAAGTCAGCCTGTATAAATGTGGACAAAGAAAGTTATGCTGAACTCGAACGAACTGAATAGTTTTACGTTTTTATCAATTGTTAGAAAACAGTGCGGTCAGAGCAACGCAAACAGGGTGGCCATTAACGAAGCAGCAGTCCGGAACTGGCTTAGATGGAGTGGCTCCGAACCTGAGTCGCCACCCTCGCCGCAGGGTGAACGCCCCGCCTCTACAAATACACTATTAAGACGGCATACAAGAAAACTTTGCCGAGTAAACAACTACCAAAGAAAACTATTAGAGACGGCAAACGGCCAAAGCCAACGTTCGAGGTTACGAGTACCTCGAGCGACGAAATCGATTCTAAATTTGAGAAATGAAGTTTCCAAATGATTTTGCAAAAATTCACCCACGGATTACGCCGCTCGCCGCCGACAGATGGAGAAAGTGCGCGTTTGACATAGTCACACGTGAGATCGTTGTTTCGTCTTTCTGTAGCTGCATTACCGTGACCGTGGCATACATACCTAATAAATAGTGGACCGCTTTATTCTATGTACTCGTATATTGCTTCAACATGATAAACATACTTAAACCACTTCACATTGTACACTACAAATTAAAGAGTAATTGGGATGATAGGTTGTGGCCCAATTAACTTTTTTTTTCTTCTCTTGAATGCATTTATTCAATTTATATTATTAGGTTTACAAGTAGAATTACGTACTCGTTACTACGTTTGTGGATGTAATGATTACGGTTGATTTTCTTCTTCCTTGAGTAATTCTAATATTAGTTTTTGCGTTGCTCGTAAGTGATAAAAACTAAGAATCCACAGCGCGTGCCCGTGCCGGTTGTTGGAGACGCTGCTCTACAAATGGGTCAACGTACGCAAAGATTTCCTTATTGTTCATAAGTGCTTTTAACTTGAAATTATTATGGTATATTAAACATAACTTACCATATTTAGTAGAGCCTTCACGGGTCACCTGGAAAATCCTTTGGAACTAGCCACTTTCTACTGACACTGTCACGTTATTTTTTCTTAATTATCTGTAAATCACCGATAGCTTGTCATCATTGGGTCACAACAGTGGGAAAGAGGTCACTTTCGATTGGTCTTGAAACCGGTATTCTGCTTAAGCCGGTGCAGGCAGGCCCATGTCTGCGCGGTAGATGCGCACGCGACTCTCGGCGGCGGACTGTGTGCGGCTTCTGGGCCCCCACCAGTGGCATTGCTGCGTGACCTACACCCAGTTGCTGGCACACCGGCTCCGGTAAACAAACGGTTCACCGACCGATTGCACGCTCAGCATCTTGGAGAGTATGGTGCTGCGAGGCTCGTGTCCGCCTGCCGCAGCTTTACATTTGCAATTCATTGCTAACGGTTCGTAGGGCGCTGGTGCGTAGTTTTACACGCTTGTGGGTCAAACGATACCAACGAAATCACTCGTATGAATGTTAATCATAGAGATCTCATAGCGCCTTTTCTCAACGATAGCGTTTCTGTGTGGCTCGAGTCTGTGAAATTTGCATACGCGAAAGAGAAAACGTTGAGCGTATTGCGCGAGTATTATCTTGATTTATTTGCTTTCTTTCTGAGGTCTTATTTGTCTACTTAAAAATTGTCTTTCGAGTGAAAGTAAAAACGAGGTACCTACTTGTCAGTGCTACGTGACTGTTATTATTTAATGAATGTCCGCTACGTGGATATGTATATAATTCTAAATAAAATTACCGTTTTGGTGAAATGTTTACTGTCATTAGAAAACAAACTTGTGTGGTATTAAAATGTTGTTTATTGTACCTTTGTACTCAAATAAATGATAACATTTAACAAGGAATGTACTAATAATATGATTGTATGTAAATATTTACATATGTATTCGGGTTATTCCTAGCATGTTAGCTTAAATTTCAATCATCATATGGTGGACAGCCCTCAACGGAAACTACAACATACCTTATATTTATCACCAGGATCGCCGAAGGGACACCAAACGCCCGGACCTGCTTGCTGCATCAGAAGCTGCAACTGCTCAATTGCTGCATCAAGCGGGCGCAAGAGGGCACGGGAGCCGACACTGCCAATTCAAAATCCAACTCCTCGGAAGACGAATTCTTTGACTGCTCTGACGGCGATGACCAGGAAGACCAGCTGCTGTGGGACAGACCTGTGGGTAGACTTCACCGGCTTGGCGAAGCGACCCTCAAGAACGGAGCACCCCTATACGTGCCTCGTACACAGGTATTTAAAATTCGCAATATAGTGTTATTGTGTTTTTTAATAATATCAAGTGGTTGGTCGTTATATTGTGGAACTACGATCTCGCGTGTTTAGTCTTATCTACAAATCACATGTTTGACGACTTGTAGATTTGATTGGTTCAGATATCATCATTCATTTTATCCATGATTTTCTTAATTGGTAAATGCTTGTTGAAATAATAATTATCATCAACATGGCTATCAGATAGAAAGTGATTTATAGCCAGATTTGTAGGTGGAGTTTTTATAATAATGTTTTTTTATTTAGGATCCAGCGCCCAAGACTGAAGATCAATTGGAAGAAGACGCCGAGCTTATGGTTCGGCTTGGAGATGATGCTAGGGCTTCAGAACTTCGAGCGAGAATGATGAGTGCCTCCTTACTATCCGACATGGAAGCGTTTAAAGCTGCCAACCCTGGAGCAGAGCTTTGTGACTTTGTGCAGTGGTACTCTCCGCGAGATTGGAAGCCAGATGATGGCGGTGCCTTAGGGGATCGAATGTTGTTACCAGGGAACCCGTGGGAGGAAACCTGGAGCGTAGCCCGCCCCGTGCCCGCAGCGAGGCAGCGAAGACTATTTGATGAGACTCGTGAAGCAGAACAGGTATTACATTTCCTGCGTTCGCGGTCTGTCAGTGCGGTGTCTGAACTGCTGCTACCAGCTATACTACGAGCTGGAGCCGTGAAGGTATTAGAAGAAGGTATTTCAGGAGGAAGTGCCTCTGTTGGTGGAGTAGATAAGAGACGTACATTTGAGATTGCTGCTCGGGAAATTAATGAAGCTGAAAAAGAAGCTTGCCGATCTCTATGTGTCCGTACTGTATTTGGGAGTAGTGTTGAAGGAAAGCCCCTGGACGTAGCGGGTCGGTCGAGGATTCTGAACGCGGCTGGAGGGGCTTTGCCTGCGCCGGCTCGACGCGAGTTCACTCTGAGGGTGAAGGATTCCGTAGCCCCTCAGGTGATGCGAGCCGCGCTCAGCACCGACATGACTATCGTAGGAGCTTTTACGGAGAGTATCGTGTGCTTGTAGCAGTGCTGGGGTCTGTGAACAGCGAGAGAAGTCTTCCTTTGCATTTGGTGGCGTTTTAGTATAAGTTCTCAATTAATATATTTAAATAAGTCGTGTTGAATTGTTGATAGTATATCAGTTGTATAAATTGAATCGTTGAATGTACATATTTACGGTTATCGCGTATGATAAAAACAAGGTTTGTTCTGTTGTTAGATTTTTACAACGAAAGTGACATTTATTGTAGTTATATGTATATTAAGTAATGTTCGCTAGTTTTCTTGATCTTTTTATAATTATCACATCACCATTGCGCTGAATTTATTTTGTCCTTGAGTCGACCTCTCGGGAAGCCCTCCCGACCAGACCAATTAACTTTATGTGAAAAAGTTCATTCATTACGCAGTGCCATGGCATTTAATGTCTCTAAATGTCTAACATCAGTAAAGTGTCCGAGTGGCACATAGAGAGTATGAAAATATTTGTACATACTGAAGCATAATGTTAAAAACATGATGTTTCAGTATAGGCTTAAAAAAGTATTCACACTGTCATGTTTTATTTATAAACTCTATAAGCTCCAGCTGTCGAGTATGAGGGTTCTGAAATAATGCATAATAATATGTAACGGTGGAACAAACGCGGCGGCCGCTGCCACATCTATTGTTCACAACAAATTGTGCGTTGTGAGGTTGTAAAACTTGTAACGAAGTGATACCCTTCACCGCCGAGACAAGTTCGGGAGAGTTAGTGCGAAGTCAAGAATAGCATTTGTAAAAAGAACATCGCCTCGTTTCTTATAGTAAACCTCGACTCTCGACCCACGATATCCATCTTACCGTCTAATTCTGAGTTCCGGGGATCAGTTTTATTTGCTGGTTTATGCGTGTCTCATTGGCGTTAATGAAATAAGGCAGAATATACGAGCAGTCGCCTCATCTTTGTGGAACTCGTAAGCGGACTTGTGACGTCATATTTGTGATCCTTGTGCTATCACTGGCCGCGTATTATGGTCATCGCTGCGGTGTCCAGTCGCCGGGCTATAGCGCGGTATTAGCAGTATATTGCGGTGTCAATTTGTTGTATGAGTGCGTGGTGTGTGTCCGAGCGCGTAATGTACAAGTGGGTGCGAGGTGGTCTGTGGGAGACGTGGATGTCTGTGCGGCACTGCACGCATGCGCGCGGCAGGCGCGGCCGGGAGCCTCGCGAGATCGCTCAGTGGCGCGGCGGGATGGCCGGTCGATTCCAGGGCGCGCGCAAACACTTCTCTGCAAAGCCGAATGAACCGTAAATCCTATGTAAATCCGTTCAAATGTGGACATTTTTTGTGTCATAATTTCATTGATTGTAGTGAATTGAGACGACTTTAGGCTGCTAGAATTGTAGCGATAGCTTTTCGATATATAGCCGGAATATTCGTGATAAAACCATGGGACCTATCGGGACACCTGTCATGTGATAAGAAAGCTCTCATCGGGGATGGATTTTGCTAATCCCTGCAGTAAACCTCGTGATTAGGTGATTATTGAGTACTATTATTGTATGGCTCTATTATGGAAAGTAATAAGTACCGGTAAACGAAATAAAAGTGACAATATCTGTTATGTGTTTGTAAGAACTTGAGTTAGTGACAATGAACATACCATTGGGGTCAACTGAGGTAAGTGATTTTAAGCATTGTTATGTAAAAAAGTTATTGTTATGTCTGCGCTTAAAAAGAAATAAGCATTAAGTACTTAAGTTATTTAAGACCAAACGTGTCAATTTAATAAATTGAAAAAGCCTTTTGCATTTGGTTTAGTATGAAATAGTATTAAAATAATAGTAAATTAAATAGGTGCCTCCTTAGCATTGTTTTTTTGGTGTCATGATTGTTTAAAAAAGTTTTTGTTGATCTGATACATTTTTTTATTCAGAAAAGTTTCATATGTGTTTACAGACTTATCTAACTTAGCTAATATTGTAACGGGTATCATTTGTACCTAACATGCAAAAAATGGTCCCTACCTACCTAATTAATATCTAAATCAATATCTTAAAGTGGAATTTTGTGTATTGGCCCGAATATTCACTCGATAGATGAATAGGTACTATCTATTTTCCAAGTTTGCTATGTCGTCAGTTGTCTCAACAACTTTATCTACTCTGTCAACGATAGAGACAGTTTGTATTTAATAAAATTTTAAGATGCTCTAATTTTTGAGTGGTTTTTTTTTTTTAATTTGGGAACTTGGTACTTACATCTGTTTCTCTCTACTCATACTAGAATCCCACGTTAGTAAAGTTAGAACATTTGTCATATTTCTTATAATTTTTGCGGGCCACAGCAAAAATTGGATCAGGTTATAAGTTAAATCAATAAAAAAGGAAAACCAAGTACCTAAGTAAGTTCTGTTGCATTAACTGTACCTTTTTATATATAATTTGATTTGGATTTATTTTATGTGATTGCTATATTAAACGATCTAATATTAAATTATCTTTTTTTGGGCCCCTTTTAGAAGATCAGCGTATATCCACAGAATCAATATAAGTACCTACCTACTGTATAGTAATAACAATATTGAGTTATGCCGGTATAGATATTTAAAGGTTAGGGAAAACCGAAAAACAGATGGGCAATTACAGCCTTACCTGGTGAATAGACCTAGGTGAATACAAGTCGGCCAAGTGCGAGTTAGATTCATAAAGGGTTTCATACCGCCCACCGGTTCTTGTATGAGTAATGGGGATTGGGGATCCCCTTTCATTTTATTCGTTATTACAGCAGTAATAGAAATGCTTAGAATTGCAAAACAAGCGGTAATAGAAATAGGTAAGCACGGTTGATGAGATACAGCCCGCTGTCAATCGGACGATGGACGGAAAGCTGCGGCAGGAATTCGATTCACGGCTATCCAGCAACTTTTTACAATGAAAATTAATTACAATGAAAGCAATTTTCGTTATCAAACTTTTTTTAATTTGGAGCAAGTTTCGTTAGTAAGGGCTCGGACACATCACGCGGCGGCACCGTGATTCGGCCCGAAATCGTGCCGTGGTACGGTGCCGTGTACGGTGCGCCCGCGTCGTCGGCTCACTGCGGACTCTGCAGTTGATGATTCGCTGTCGCTAAGTTCGTATGTGGTAAATGTGCTACATTAATATAAATACCTTAGCAATGTTACATTAAAAAGATAAATAAATATGTACAATATGTACTCACGAAGATTCGTTTTTAGGGTTCCGTACCGAAAATGCCAATGGGACTCTATTACTGAGACTCCGCTTACTCTCCTTCTGTCCATCAGTCCGTCACAGGGCTAAACCGTAATAGCTAGACATTTGAAATTTTAACCGATTGTGTTTTACTGTGGCCGTTACAAAAAAAAAATACTAAAAATAACATAAAGTAAACAAAAAGTGAACATATTTTTTCAGCATTTTTAACTCGGATCTTTATTTATGACATTAACTGGATAGGAAATTGAATTTTTCACCGATTATGTATTACTGTGGCCGCTGTAGCAACAAATACTAAAAATAAGATAAAGTTTCTTGAGACACGTTTCTTGTATGACAACCCCTTTAATTTTTAACTTTATATTATTTTTAGTAGTGCCAAAAGTCGCCGTTTTCCGCAAAAATGTTAAGAAAAGCTCAATATTCTCACTTTTAACTGTAAACAGTAGGTAGTTCATAAAATAGTATCTAGAGCAGTATGGTACAAAATTTTAAATGATATCCCCGTTTCCTTTCAAATAATTTATTTCAAATGAGGGGTCCAGTGTAAAATATGATCTTGAAAATATAAGGGGGAAGAAGTTTACCATACTGATGGTCAAATATGATACACTATATTCTCTTTCATATATTGAGTGTGAAAGCCAGTACAATACAATACAATACCTAAACATACGCATTTTTTTTAAATTACAAAATTTTGCTGAAATAAAAGCTGGACTATTTTCGTATGGAAAATTCTATCTAGGGACTAAGTCTTTTTTACTAATAGGTATATCGTAGAGGTATGATCTTGCAGAAGAGATAACTACTTTACACAAAAAACCTTACAAACAATCGTATTAAAAGTAGTTAAAACTTAATGTATGTACGTTTGAGTAATTTAATACTTATTCTCAATCCATTGATTGTAGGAACAATTGTTGAACAGAACACGTGAAACGTTCCCTATTGGGTAAACAACCAATGAAATAAAAAATATACAGGAGATCAACTTTATCCTATAAAAAAATGTAATCTCACTCAAATCTTATTTAATATACAAAAATAGTGACTGGTCAAGTGTGAGTTAAACTCGCGTGAAGAGGGTTCCGTACTTCTCATAGGTTTTCCTGAAATCTATATAATCTAAGGTAAAGAACTATTTTCTGTTTTTTTTTTAATTTTAGGCCCAATAGTTTCGGATATAAGGAGGGGTGGTAAAATTTCGCCTATAGATTAAATAACTTTTCCTGTTACCTGTAGGTAAAAAACTATAATCTGTATTTTTTCAAAAGTAAAGGCTCAGTGGTTTCGGAAATAAGGGGGTTATTTTTTTGCCTATTTTCTTTAATAACTTAAAAAATATATATTTAAAATTGTGACATTTTATATTATTGTAATATATTAAAAATTGTAAATCACTGACTTACGTATGTGTACCAAATTTCAACTCAATCGGTCCAGTAGTTTCGTAGCAAATTGGCTGTGACAGACGGATGGACAGACGAGTGAATGAGGTTCATTATATTCCTATAAGGGTTCCGTTTTTAACCTTTGATGTAGGTAGAACCCTAAAAAGCAACGAATGCAAATGTCGAATGGAAACCCGAAAACCCCCTCTACTTCGCGTTTTCGGCACGTAATATTACTACGTACTAATACTTACCATAAATGCGAATGTTTGTAGGTATATATATGTATGGATGTTTATTCCGTTCATAACAGCTGAACGGTTTAAAATGAAATCTGGCATGTAGATTGTAGATAGCTTATTACTTTTATCTAAAACATAGGATACTTTTTATCCCGGGAAAATGTGAGGATCCCGTGGAATTGGTAAATACCTACCTTTCGACAATGCTGAAAACGTCGCGGGCAACTGTTATATGTAATAGGGGAAAGTGGTGTGAATGACTAATACTGATAAGTAACTTATTGGATATACCTGCATTATAAAATAAAAATTATAATAAAACAAAAAATAAAATTTTGGACTAAATCTTCAATAAGATTTTGTTAACGTTTGGTTATTTTTCTAATAATTAATATTTTCTAGAAAATAAATATATAATGCATCTACAATGTACCTAAGTAAATTATCATTCCCAGTTCTATTTGTTCAATTAAAATATAGGTAGCAACTAAGGGTAGCAATATGTTTAATTATTTTTAAAGAATCGGCGCCATTGTCTGGGATCCCCGAAGAAATCTCGAAAGTAATATTAGTCGAGATTAAATAAATGTTTCCAGAACATCGCTCGTGAATCTTATCCTATTGCAAGGTCAGTTACCTATGACATGGACCGTGGGTGCGCTGTGTACATGGCTGATAGTTATCTGTCCTAATAAATCGTACACCAAAAAGGAAAATAAAAGGTTGCCAGCCGAATGTCGCCTTTCTTTCTACTCCTACGCGAATGGGCATAAGTAGGTAGTTAGTTCACTACATAATGTTTCGTGAATCAAATTGAGTAAGTTCAAAGTTCAAGGAATGCCAGGTCTCTCGCTATTTCAGTTTACCACATAAAATCTGTATCGGAATTGATGACGTAGCAGGCATTTAAAAAAGACTTTTACTTTCCCTTAATTTTACTCTATCACATCCCATCATTTCGCATTGCTTTCTGCTATAATGACAATGCAAGAACTGAATATTACCATTACTCTTTCGTGTTTGTAAAGATTTACTGTGATACATTTGATTAAATGCAGATTAAGTATAGAAGGCTAGATAAGCATCAAAAAGACCATATGCTTGTTTGTCTACCTAGTTGAAATATTTTTGTATGCCTAAAACTCATTTCTTTTACTTGATCCCTATTTACGTACTCTATTTCGCATTGAAATACAGTGTGTCCGTTGACAGAATTCGAATTTTCTTTGCCATAATAATTTAAAAAGTAAAATAGGGCGGGAATTTTGACATTATTTTATTTGTCTTTTGTGCGGATTTACAGATACACAGATACACTATCACGTCTTTATCCCTACCGGGGTAGACAGAGCCAAGGGCGGTAAAGCCCAGGCCACTTTTAGCGTAATGGTGGGCATGAAGGTGGAAAAGGGAAATCATAATAGTAATGGGTTGCTAACCGCATCGCCTATTCATATGATTCAGATTCTCGCCCATTCCCTCGATCGGCTTTTACGATCTGCACGGGAAGAGAAGCAGCTGGTATGTTTTTTCTTTTCTCCCAGACCAGCAAAGAAAAAAGAATTTTATTTTTTATGCGGATTTGTTTACCAAAATGCTTCAGTGGACGGGTTTTAGCAAGACGGCGCTATGCCGCACACTGCTAGAATACCATGACTCTACTGCGAGATTTTTTTCTCCAATAAATTGATAAGCCGATTCGGAGATATCGCCTGTCTGCCAAAATCGCCAGATCCCACCCCAATAGATTTTTTTATAGGGATAATTGAAAAGTATAAGTTTGTGTTAACTATCCTGCCACTATCTCAGAACTAATGGACAATATCGTTCGAGAAGTAAACGACATTCGACCGTCTCTTTTGCAGGAATTTCGTCCATAGATTCCACGAATGTGTACCTACGGCGCGTAGGTCAACATTTAGTCAAAGCATTTTTTAAAAACAATCAAATCCGCATTTTTGATTTTACTGTTTTAATTATTTTAAGAAACACTGTAGTTCTTTTTATTTGCATTTTATACTTAAGGCGAGTCGACTTCACAGCTCGCAATACTGTGCGTGTTTTTGAAAAATCACTGTAATAACTACTACAGTTTATTTCTCAAACATTTTACATTAAACATCACAGTAACATCCAAAACAAGATTGAGCATTTTTCTATAGAAAATCACAATCATATTTCTAAATTTGCCTAAATTTACCTTTAAAGTACTTATAATTATTTTATAATGGCGTAATGGTTAACACGCTAGACCGCTAATCCGGAGGTTCTGGGTTCGATCCCCAGCCAGAGCAAGTTGCAAAATAGCCTTTTTCAAATTGTCCTGGGTCTTGGGTGTTTATCTATATATAGTATGTATAGTGATACATACTATAACGGGAAGCGACTTTGATTTATACTACATAGTATAAATCAAAGTCGCTTCCCGCTGTCTGTCTGTCCCTATGTATGCTTAGATCTTTAAAACGACGCAACGACGACGGATTTTGATGCGGTTTTTTTAAATAGATAGAGTGCTTCATGAGGAAGGTTTATATGTATAATACATACCCGTGCGAAGCCTGGGCGGGCCGCTAGTTTATTATAAAATATAGTATCGTTGAGTTAGTATCCCATAACACAAGTTTAAAATAACTTACTTTGGGGCTAGCTCAATCAGTGTGATTTGTTCATATATATTTATTTATATACAATCACCTCATCACCATGAAAATTATACCAAAAAATTACTCGAAATCTAAATGACTAGTCAAATTCGCAAAATTATAAATACCGACCCGTGCTCGATGTTATTTCGCTGTATATTTTTTTTTGTATTATATCTACAGTTTTTTTGTAGCGAATTTGACTAGTCAATTAGATTTTTTGGTATAATTTTCATATACTTAAAGTATTTTAAAAGTAAATTTAGGCAAATTTAGAAGTACGTTTGTGATTTTTTTCTATCGAGCCAAAAATGCTCAATCGTGTTTTGGATACTGTGGTGTGTAGAAAAGCCTTAAGATTCCTATGTAAAATTTTTGAGAAATAAACTGTAGTAATTTAATTAAGTACAGTGATTTTTCAAAAACACGCACAGTATTGCGAGCTGTGGACTCATCTCGCTTTAATTCAAAATCTGCCACCGGACACCCTGTATGTACCTTAATAAAAGTTATAGCTATGCAGAAGGGAAATTCTTAATACGAAGTGAGTTTTCTTCATTCACTCCTAACTTACAGTACGCCAAAACAAAGATGAATTTTCATTCCAATCCCGAATGTTTACCCTTACCGGGTCAGCAATACGGCCATAAGTTATACAAAACTTAGGTTACGGTAAGAAAAAGGTCTTCAATCTGAATTCAACCTACCATGAAAGGGTCATGTCCGACATGCAAAATGTAGATAAATGGTAGAGTAGATACATACATAAATAGTAGATATATTTTCTAAATGGCGAATTTACAACTAAAATCGATGGGGGTCGATTGTCACTCGCGTCCGTAGGCTTTACCCTCGAGACCCTACACGTGACCCCCGGGTGGTGCTAAAGAGTGACACCCTCTCCGGTGGTAGGCTTAGGCCGCGGCTGGTCACCACCCTCAGTGGAAAAATCAGGGTGCCAAGCGTTCGCGCGTTCCATCCTGCATTCCCTGAGTAGCCGTTCGAGGAGTGGGTCTACGCAGTTTTGCATCTGCCAATGTACCGAATTCAGACTCACAGTGTTGTTGCGCGGGGTGCCTAGTTTCGGAGGGCAGCGGGATCCGGAGCAACGGTTTTTTCGCTGGCCGCCCGCCGATAGTTGGGAGCCCAATTGCAGACTAGCCTTCTGTGAAAGGCTGCTCCGCCATCGCGCGCATAATCCTAAGGTTGCCCCTGTCGGGCCGGTTGGCAACCGGGTGAGAGGCCTCGACAGGCGGCCTTGGGGGGGTCCGGGCGTCCCCGCGGTCTCCGCACTAGTCTTATCCTACCGCGCAACAGTACTGTGACTTCTGGGGGGGGGGCTGGCTGATGCCTCGCGTAACTGCCACTCTTCGCCTTTTTTCCCTCTTGCCCCAAAAATAAATACAATAATGAATAAAAGAAACAAAAAGTTGAGGAATCAACAGCGGATACACGGCCTCTCGCTAAAAGTGCACCTCACTAACATTCGAGGTCTGCACTCTAATCTCGTCCCAGTCCACCACCATCTTGAGACTGTAAGGCCGCATCTGCTCTTGCTTACGGAGACGCAAATTACTACCCCTGCTGATACATCCTACTTGAATTACCCAGGATATGTCCTGGAGCACAATTTCCGCTTTAAGGCAGGGCTTTGTTTCTATGTGCGTGATGACATCTGCTGTAAGCGTCTCCGTAACTTGGAAGATCCCTCTTCTTCTTCAATCTGGCTGCTTGTGGACACCGGCACAGAACAAATTGTCTATGTCGGTGTCTACCGATCGCATAGCGGTGACCAGGAGACAACGAGGCTTTTTCGTCACCGCGCAAATCGTTTTTCTGGGGGACTTTAATGCTCACCACGAACAATGGTTGTTCCCATACCAGAAAACTGACCATGCTGGTAGAGAGGCGTACAAGTTTGCCTTGTCTTTGAACCTTTCCCAGCTGGTCGATCAGGCGACTAGGATACCCGACGTTGAGAATCACATAGCTAATTGCTTGGACCTTCTGCTGACGACTGAACCAGACCGATATCACGTGTCTGTTTCAGCCCCTCTTGGGAGTTCTGACCACTGTCTGGTAAAGTCCGTCCTCATATGTCCTCCACCTGACTTCAGCCCTAGAGGCAATAGACGGGTTTGGCGGTACAAGTCAGCAGATTGGGATGAGATGCGACATTTCCTTGCTTCTTACCCTTGGCTGCAAGCCTGCTTTTCTTCTGGCGATCCGTCGAGCTGTGCAAGTGCCGTTGCTGAGGTTCTCGGTCAGGCGATGGAGTATTATATTCCATTTTCTGATCGACCCTCTGGCATCAAAGCTGAACCCTGGTTCAATGCTGACTGTTTAAAAGCTGAGGCTATTAAACAGTCAGCATACCAGGCCTGGGCTGACGCTCGTAAGCGCAGAGCTCCGGATACGCGTAAAAAGAAGAAAGCCTTTAACTTTGCGGCCAAGTCCTGCAAAAAAACGCTTAAAAAGGCTCGCTTCGACCACATAGGCAGAGTTGGTGCCAAACTTGCTTCGTACCCATCCGGTAGTAAAGCATTTTGGTCTCTGGCTAAGTGCGTTGAAGCTAACTTTTGCCGCTCCTCACTTCCTCCTTTGCAGAAACCTGACGGTACACTGGCACACACGGCTTTAGAAAAAGCTAATTTACTAGCTTCACTGTTTGCCGAAAACTCACGTCTAGATGCTAGCAATCAAACACCGCCCCAGTTACCTCCTTGTGGATGTAAAATGCCTGAAGTCCGCATTCATCAAAAGGAGGTTCTCAAGACTCTACGCAACTTAGATGTGAATAAGGCCAGTGGTCCCGACGGTATTCCTGCTATTGTCTTAAGGAATTGCGCACCCGAGTTGTCTCCTGTTCTGACGCGCCTGTTTCGTCTATCTCTTCGGTCCGGAATCGTCCCAAAAATGTGGAAGCTCGCCAATGTTCAACCCGTACCTAAGAAGGGTAGACGTGCCGACCCTTCAAACTATCGCCCAATTGCAATCACCTCCATTCTGTGTAAGGTAATGGAGCGTGTTATTAACAAGCGCTTACTTGCGTACCTTGAGGACAATGATCTCCTCAGTGACCGGCAATACGGATTTCGCCAGAACCGATCTACTGGGGATCTTCTTGTGTACGCTACACATCTTTGGGGTGAAGCCCTTGAAAAATACGGTGAGGCACTTGCTGTCTCACTTGACATTTCAAAGGCATTTGACAGGGTATGGCATGACGCTCTTATAGCGAAGCTTTCCGCTTACGGTATCCCTCCCACCCTTTGTGCTTGGATTTCCGATTTCCTGAGGGAACGGTTTATTCGAGTAACTCTTGACGGCTGCTCGTCTGACCTATTGGCAATTAATGCTGGAGTACCTCAGGGATCTGTTCTTTCCGCAACGCTATTTCTGCTTCACATTAACGATCTGCTAAAGCCCGGTATTTTTAGGTATGCAGACGATAGCACCGTTACGGAAAGATATTTTTCTAGTGCAAGGGCAAAAAAACCGGAAATAGACGAACTAAGAGAGGCAATGGTGCTCCATACCAATCTTACTCTGCAAGCTGTCTCCGATTGGGGTGATGCCAACCTTGTGAGATTCAATGCCTCTAAGACACAGGCGTGTCTCTTCTCTGCTAAAAAGAGCCCTTTCAACTTGGCTCCCACTTTCCGGGGTGTGCCTGTTCCTATCACCCGTCATCTCGAACTTCTCGGTATCGATCTCTCATCAAATCTTAACTTCGGTAGCTATATTGAGTCCAGGGCTAAGACGGCTTCTAAAAAACTGGGCATCCTCTCCAAGGTCCAACGATATTTTACCCCTGACCAACTGTTGAGCCTTTACACAGCTCAAGTCCGCTCATGTATGGAGTATTGCTCCCACCTATGGGATGGATCTGCCCGCTATCAGCTCGAAGCCCTGGAAGCTATCGACAGACGTGCCAGAAGACTCGTTGGTGATGAGTTGCTTACGGCAGGACGGCTCCACAGCCTCGAACATCGCCGACTGGTAGCAAGTCTGTGTGTCTTCTACAGGTTGCACTTCGGGGAGTGTGCGCAGGAATTACATAATTTAATTCCCCCTGCACCATTCCACCATCGGACAACACGACGTGGACAGGGATTCCACCCATTTGTGGTCGATATTCCTCCTCATCGTACCTCTCGATTCGCCTCCTCCTTCATTGTGCGAACCGCTAAGGTGTGGAATTCCCTCCCTGCGTCGATGTTTCCCCATACATATAATTTAGGGATTTTCAAGGCAAGAGTGAACAGGCATTTTTTGAGTCTGCGTGATACACCTTAGACCTCATCTTAGCTTCCCATCAGGCTAGATAGAGATCAAACGCACTCAAATTTCTAATAAAAAAAAAAAAAAAAAAGTAGTTTTTTTGAGAGGTGATGAATTTACTTTTGAATATACGGATATATACGATGTATATGAATCTATAAATTAATTAGGTGATGAGTTTATTAGATGGTGAGTTTACATTATGTATACAAAATACTTGTTCAGGCCACACGGCGACAGAAAATGAGTGGTCAAATTATATAAAACAGATTATTTTTCTGCAGCAGAAATTACGCTCGTTTGGCTTCACCCACCTAAGCAAAAGGTTGTATGGTGTTTGTTCCGCTTTATCGCCAAACGGCTGAACGGATTGGAAAAAAAATTGGCATCATATCAAGATAACTTATTATTTGGATTAACACCTAGGATTCTTTTGATCCCGGGAAAATGAAAAGTTCCCGTGTGATTGTCGAAAAATTTACTACGCGAGCATCGCTGCGGGTAACAGCTAGTAGGTAGTACATATTTATCACAAACACTTTAACAGCAGACTTTATGCCACAGCCACTCAGCTTAAAAGACATCCCATCATCGCAAATCCTGAACCTAAATATTTATTAGGTACAACCCGTACAACATAAAAAAGGGAATATTCGGAAAACTACTTCTAAGGAATTTTGTAGGCGCGTGCAGAATGTCCACAAAACGGTGATAGCCACCAAACTTATCACTGTTTCCAGGGCCCGCGGGGGCCATAAAAATCCGGGGCAAAAAGTGCTTCTGCTCAACGTATTCTAGTAAAAAACAATGTAGTTTATAATTTACAAGCGGTCGGCTAACGGCGGTTCGCGTGCTCGGTTGTATTTCATTTGGATCCTTTAACTTTTTATCCCGGTTTTTTCACTGGAAAAACGCTTTGTTAAAAGAAACATCAGGAAGTTTTACGTTGCGTAATAGCATTTAGATTTTGTTTGTGAAGAGATAAAGCACGTGAAGGCGTATGGGGAAGAGAAACGATTTTAGAAAAATACCGTAATCAAAACACCATTACACACTCGACAGTACCTACCTTTTGCATCCTATTGTTTATACGAATATCGAGTCGAAACCATTAACAACGGGAATCGTTTTATAGATTTGCACTTTTTACGGTGCCCAAAAGTCAAAAGAGATGGTCCCTATATATTGTATTAGCTATAACAATTACGAATTTAGGCTAAGTTAGTCTAATTACGAGTATATACTAGTTTAGGCTACTTTAGGAAATATCTAATGAGCTAATATATATATTTTTTGTACCTAAACCTTTATCTGTGCGTTATTTCGTTATTTCGTCTACTCAATAAATGATTGTATATCAGATATTGAATAGAATATTAATCCACTACGAATAAACCTACCCACTACGTCCCACCGTCATATGCGCCCATAAATCAAACTCTATTTCGGTGTTTATGAATAGTCTTCTAGTTTTCTTCCAGCCAATAAACGTCAGCCTTGATCATGTGAAGCATGCGAGTGTGAAATGGAGCGACGCGGCGTCCTCCATGGCCACTGAATGGTCTTTGTACATAAATAGGTGTTAGGAGCAAAGAGATATTATGTTAAACTAGAGAAGACACCAGACACCACATATCACCGTTTTGTCCCGTTTCAATCCTTTAGATGACAATAAGTCAAATGAGACACTTTTTTCTAAACGTCAAAACAAACATTTTCTATAGAATTTGTATGAATTACAAAACCGTGACGTCATATATTTTGCGAGTCAAATAGCGCTCTTAATATCAGTTTTTCTGCATTAATACGTATAAAATTATGTTCAATATGGATATTATAAATGACAAGTGTCACTATTTTGTGACGTTTTATTCTCTTATCAGTACCAAATATATTTTTTTTGACCTAGTCATCTACCCAATTGTAGCTATCTCCATAAACTTCACTTAGTCGCTTGCTAGCTCTTATACGCCTAGTACTTTCGACAGTTTCTATGCAAAAACCATACAAAAACATGGTAAACATAATTAAAAAGCGGCCAAGTGCGAGTCGGACTCGCCCATGAAAGGTACCGTAGCAGCAAGTAACATAATATAAAAGTTCTAAAGGTAAATTGCGGTTTACCATTTATGACGTATTAAAAAAAAACTACTTACTAGATCTCGTTCAAACCAATTTTTGGTAGACGTTTGCATGGTAATGTACATCATATATTATTTTTAGTTTTATCATTCTCTTATTTTAGAAGTTACAGGGGGAGGGGGGGACACATTTTACCACTTTGAAAGTATCTCTCGCGCTAACTATTCAGTTTAGAAAAAAATTATATGAGAAACCTCAATATCATTTTGGAAGACCTATCCATAGACACACCACAAATGGGATTGACGGGATTTATAAAAAAAAAAAAGTTTTAGTTCTAAGTATGGGGAACCCCCAAAATTAACCTATTTTTGTGTGAAAATCTTAATGCGGTTCACAGAATACATCTACGTACCAAACCAAAAACTGTTTTTGACATACGGACGGACAGACAGACAGACATGACGAATCTATAAGGGTTCCGTTTTTTGCCATTTGGCCACGGAACCCTAAAAATGCCTTTGTGTGTGTTACAATACCGTAAGCTTAATTCAAGGAACACTACAAAGCATAAATAAATAACTTTCCATCGATATGTAACCAGATTTCATTGTTAAAAAATGAAATACGTATGATAAAATTCACGACGCCATATATTCAAAAATAGAACAGGGGCTATTGTTTGAGATAGCTGGTCTATATATTCTATGTCAATGGTTAGGAGGCGCTCGGCCGGACAATGCTAGACGTCGATACTAGTCCAGAGATATTTAAATTGTGACCTCCTTGATACGAGCATGGGCTATTTTTAGTCTTGTAACGGTACGGTGGCGATAATAAAGGATATGCATCAGATGTAAGCAAGATGTACTTTGAAAACTGAGTTGATACTGACCTTACATGGTTTCCGTATTTGCCGGAATGCATAATTTCAGGGTTTACAGCATTACGTGTTCAGAAGGCGCCCGTTTCAAGAAAAAACACTCAATGGTGACGGTGACAAAATTTTTTGTAATATCACTGCATTGAATTGAAACTCAAGATCCATTTCATTGATCTATTCATGGACCTAACCCAACATTTAAAAGCTAAACAAATGGCTAAAAATTTAAAAAAACATGGTGTTAGTGAGTAGTATACAATGAATTTTAAAGGAAAACTTACGATTAAGTTACCTTTGTTAGTTTTAAAGTGAACGAGCTAGCCCCAAAGCAAGTTTAAACTTGTGTGATGGGATACTAACGATACTTTATTTTACAATAAATACATTTATTAATAAACATCTAAGACTTATGCAGTACCTATAATAAACACCCAAGACTTATGCAGTACCTATACCTACTTACTTAATAAAATTTGGTACAAAATCATTAAAAAAAAATTAGGTAGGTAAATAAAGTATTTATTTGTTTTAAATTAGTAGTAAATGCGTTGAATTATAGAAAATGATAAATCATCATGTAGTCCCGACCCGACAGACATTTGGCCGGTTATTTACTTATACCTTCATAAATTCATAAGATCATATATAGCAGCAATACCTATTTACTTATTTCATTTCATATGCATTCGAGCCAATCTTAATACTTTACGAGTACTTAGTTGCAACTGGTGGGTTGCGACTTTAGTATTTTCATTTACGTTCATTTCTTTGCCTGTGAAACAAATTATAGCAATGAAGCGCAAACAAACGAACAAGTAACAAGGTTCACTAAACAACAACACCGAATAAGGGACAAAACAATAAAAAAACCTTAATGCACGATCATAAATATAATATTTATAATTACAACATGTAAAATAACGATAAAATAAAAAGTGAGGTACAAGAGGCGGCCTTATCGGTGAAGCAATTTCTTACAGGCTACCATACAGAGAAGGAGTGCGAAGTATATACATTAAGTAAGATAACAGGTGTACATACTCGTACCTATCTATTTTATAGTTTATACCTATATATTAACTGATAAAAATATTTTACGAAGGTACATGGGCGAAGCACTGTCGCTAACAAAAAAGTTATTCAGTTACATTTGTCTGTAGTTTTGAAGATTTTCTTTGTAATGCTTGTTGCGAACAACCAGCAAAAGTACCTAAAATACGAGTATAATGCAGCAAGCCGGCTTCTCTTTATCTTAAAGATAATCCCGAGCAAGTTGCAAATGAAATTCCAACCCTTAATCCCTTCGGGGTGGATAGTAATAACACCGCGAACTTAGGAAAAATAAATATTAAAATCGTAAGTAGCCTTAAAATTATTTCACTCTAGGAAAAGTTTCGCTATCGCGTGTTACCAAACTTCCATTGGTATGAATAAATTTAGATACAGTGATTACGGGTGTGTTTTTAGGAAAAGAGAGAAAGTACGTGCTAGAATAGGTGGGAAGTGAAGGATAAGGAAAACTGCACTCGTACAAATAAGTACAATCGTAACGAAAACTTGAGTGACGCGCCTGCAAATTTAGGCCCGCAATAGCACCTTTTGGTGGAAAACAACTGGCTTGATTTTAATTCTCCTTTCGCCTCAGCCGGTGGAAAAAAAACCTATTGTAAATGCAGAAGATACATTTACCATTTAGTGCCTGTTAGTTTTGCCGATATTTTGTTTAATGTAGGCGTAACAACTTCCATAGCTATGGCTTATAAAACGAGTATGTAAACACATTAAATACTTTTATGAGGCGCAACTAAGTGCCACTTAAACTGGACGAGGTTTTTACTGAAAACGCTTCCATTTACAATTATTTGAATCTAGCGTTTTAGCGTATTTCTGTGAAACTTGAATTAAGTACTTAATTTTGGAATATAAATAATTTTATATAATATTATGTAGTCGGGTCGGGGCTAGTCTACCCTATAAGGTAGTATAAAGAATAGTTTATATTATAGTTCGAAACCTGAACCTGAAGCCCGTAAAATAAGTGGAAGAAAATAGTAGTTTTTCATATTATCACTTAATGTGTAACATCACATACGAGCGTGTGTTTATCTATCTATCATAAAATACTTTGAAGGGTTATCTAGGATTTGGTAGTAGCAGAATTTTAAATGATGTCTCCGTTTTCTTTGAAATGATTTATTTAAAATGGGGGCAGCACTGGACCCCGGAAAATTCAGGTACGGCCTTAAAAAGTATTTTTCATCTCATCTACCTATTTGAAAAAATTAAACAAATGTGTACCTTATAGGTTATACTAAAATAATATTTTATTGATGATTCAGATTAATTAAAAATAAAATCTTCCCTCTATTTATTGGGAGAGGCATTAAGGCCGTACCTGAATTTTCCGGGGTCCAGTGCTGCCCCCATTTAAAATAAATCATTTTAAAGAAAACGTAGACATCATTTAAAATTGTGCAACTACCAAGTCCTAGATAACCCTTCAAAGTATTTTATGAACTACTGTTTACAGTCTATAATGAGAACGTTAAGCTTTGTTACGCACATTTGCCAAAAGTGGCCGTTTTTCGCAAATGTGCGTAGTAACGCTTAATGTTCTCACTTTAAACTGTAAGTAGTCGTTTATAAAATACTTTGAAGGGTTATCTAGGACTTGGTAGTTGCAAAATTTTAAATAATGTCTCCGTTTTCTTTGAAATGATTTATTTTAAATGGGGGCAGCACTGGACCCCGGAAAATTCAAGTACGGCCTTAAGTCCGGCAGAGGACGGATATAGGCCGTAACAGAAAAAAAAGAAAAAAACAGAATTTTAAAGATGAAAGTTAGCTAAATCATCCAAAGTTGCCGAAGGTTTCAGCTCCACTTGGATAGAGACAGGTGACGACAAAGCCCTCTCCTCGGCGTCTCTGCGAGAAATTATCTCGTCCCTTACTTCAAAAGACGGAAAGGAGGATTTTCGATTCAATGGCTTTGTATTCCTCCGTACGAGCTAGCTATTGAATGTTATTTTCTTTTGATTTTGGCCAAACCAATGAATACGCATGGATTTTGGGCATTATAAGAACTCTGTTTCAGACACTGTTGATAATTTATTCGTGGGCGTCTGTGCAAAAAGTGCCCAGTTGTAGAGTATTCAGTTAAGACTAGATTAGGTATCTAGAATAGTCATTTGATTGATAATAAGAATTTAAAAAAAATCAATAAGTGACACATTTTTTTACCAATTATATTTATTCGTCGCAGCTTATTTACGTCAGATTAATTGGAAGAAGTCATATTATTTAGTAGAATTGACCTTCAAACTACTAGCATACCTTTCATAATACAAAATCTTCGAGTTTAATATTGTTAATCATGCCTTCAGATTAAAGGCCCATTTAGACGATGTAAGCTTATTGCCTGTTGCATACAATTTTATTGAAGCAACAAATGACCTACATGGTCTAAACAACACGTAGCATTCTTAAATCTATTGTACAAGTTTTGTTGCAAAACTCGTATTGGTGTAAACAGTATATGCAATAATGTGTTATGCGATTCTTGTATTCAACATGAGTACCTGCAGTGAGAGGGTATGCTGATGGAAAAATGTCAGATTTTAATTACATTATGGCACTTTTAGGGACAATCCAAATACTTAATTTTAAATATAATGGTTTACTAACAGTACCGTGTGACTAGATCGGTAGATCGGTGCAGTATCGGATAAGTAATAAAAAGTCAAAATATTTTACCAAATCAACAATTTACTTATTGTTTTTACATCCTAAAACGATTTCGTAATAGATTTGTCTTACGTTTTACGTCTCACGTCTCATATCTCACGTCTCAGATCTTACGTCTCACGTCTTACGACTTACGTCTCACGACTCATGTCCCACGTCTCAGAATAAAATATCTCTTTGAAAGGCTCGCCCACACAAAGCCAAATTGAGTCTATAAATCGTCGATGGAGTGTCGGATACCTTTGAATGGAAGTGTTCGAAGATAAGATGAAAAGGTACGCTCCAGTGGTCGGACACGGCGACGAATGTGTAATGAAAGACTGCCGCCGCCAGACAGATCTAGTGCGAGTACAAAGGTACCTGGAATTCAGAGATACGAGCCCGATTTAACTAGATCGTGATATGTTTTGTGTTTTGTTGTTAGTTTTGTGAACAATTTCAGTGGCGCAGTCAATAGGACGGCCAGTTACCCTTTACGTACCTTTAAAGTATGCGTAGCTTAATTTTGGAAATCTGTATAATATTAGGTAGATTTTTTTATTAAAAAGTTAAATATAAGGTAAGTTTTCTGTCAATAGAGTCAGAGCGAAAAAACACACTTCGAAAACTTTGCATTCGTTCAAGCTACGAGAAACTACGATAACGTGCTACGAAATGCTACGCCAGTTACAAGGAGATGCTACGCCAAATTCAAGTAGATCACTTGCGGGTCCTTAGTAAGGACCTACAGGCTACAGGTCGCTCGTATTTGACGCAGACCTGTAGATATAGTAATGGGAACATCATAAAATGTTTCCGTGTGCTTGCATCAAAATCTACTCAAAATCAAAATACTTTATTTTCTGAATGTTATATGTACCTAGTGGATTTACCGAATGCATTTCTCATTCATCATCATTATCAGGTATTTTTTAGTCTCCATCAGGAGCACGACCTACTCTGTACTACCAGAGCCATATATATACTAGCCAGAGCAGTCAAAGGATTTGGCCTACACTCTCCACGCTGGCCAGACGGGTTGGAGAGATCTTATTGATGTTTATAAGCTTTGTTCAGCTTGTGTTTCCGAAGTCGCCTTTTATGACATCCACGGGAAGACTTTGAGTGGTCCTATTCTACTCTGCCGGGAACTACACTGCTATTATACTAGGCATTACTCATTATTCGGCTGTATAATAACGTCATCAATTAATGATGAAGTGCCTGCCAATCGCCAACGTTCCGCGATAAATGCTCACATGAACACATCGTTGAAGTTAATTAACTAATTAGCCAAATTGTTATCCAACCAATCGGAAGTACTCGAATGTTTTAATAACCTTGCATAATTGGTCAGTTCTGTTATCTATCAGTTTATTGTAAAGCTGTTTAGTTTTACATTATGCTGCGCTTTTTTTTATTTATTATTACAAAAAATTGTAACAAGCGGACTTAAGGTGAAGTTCGAAGCAAATAACCATGAAGTGGCGCCCTCATTTAAAATAAATTGTTAACTCGTAAATGTGGTGAAAAATTCCATATTTCTCAATGTTAGGCACTAGATAGCCCTTTAAATTATTTTATGAACCGCCGTTGAAAGTATTAACATTAGTCCGTCTAGCTTTAAAACTTGAAAAGTGGCCACTTTTGGCGGATGCAAGTTTTAAAGCTAGACGGATCACCAATAATAGTTTCAACGGCAGTTCATAAAATAATTTAAAGTTTCAAAGTTAACAATTTATTTCAAATGAGGGCGTTGTTTTTGCTTGGTATTCACCGTTGGCCTTTTCTACCAGTCAACTGGTGGTGCCGAAATGAGATAATTTCGGAAATAGTGCAAAAACACAATATTTTAACCCAAAAGTGATTTCAACAGAGTGCCATTACATTTCCAGAGTAGTAAGGGAGACAATTGAAATTACGAAATGTGACAATTTTAACCGTGAAGATGGTTTTAAGTTGTCTAGTACATGGAATCCGGTCCTTGTTATGTGCAAAAAACATCAAAAACAAACTGTTTCAAAGACATTGACTGATACCGTGAGCATAGTGTGTCGCGATCGAGTTTACAGTGAGAGTGAAGAGCGTAGTACCACCCCAGCCACAAGCACGAAACGCACGAGAAAGAGGGTGGATAAATATATCTGCCATTGACAGCTGCCTGTACCCACCCGCAAATCTTCAGTTCTTTCGTCAAAATGGCCCATGCAACTGGGCAAATATCGAAAACTCAACAATAATAATAATCACGGTAAATATCCCGTATTATTAGGGTTCCGTAGAAAAACGGAACCCTTATAGATTCGTCATGTCTGTCTGTCCGTCCGTATGTCACAGCCACTTTTTTCCGAAACTATAAGAACTATACTGTTGAAACTTGGTAAGTAGATGTATTTATTATGTGAACCGCATTAAGATTTTCACACAAAAATAGAAAAAAACAATAAATTTTGGGGGTTCCCCATACTTAGAACTGAAACTCAAAAATTTTTTTTTCCATACCAGTACTTTTGGGGTATCTATGGATAGGTCTTCAATATTGCGGTATCTAATATAATTTTTTTCTTAACTGAATAGTTTGCGCGAGAGACACTTCCAAAGTGGTAAAATGTTGGTCCCCCCCCCCCTGTAACTTCTAAAATAAGACAATGATAAAACTAAAAAAAATATATGATGTATATTACCATGCAAACTTCCACCGAAAATTGGTTTGAACGAGATGTAGTAAGTAGTTTTTTTTTAATACGTCATAAATCGTAAAATGTTACTTGCTGCTACGGAACCCTTCAGTGGCGAGTCCGACTCGCACTTGGCCGCTTTTTTTTCATACTAATATTTTAATCATTAATATATATATTATTTTGATATTTTAATCATTTTACTAAATACATATCTGTTTAGTAGAATCACGTAGAATGTAAAAGAAAAGGTAGAATGTGAATGTAGAAAAAAGCGAAGCATAATGTAAACATTATGCTTCGCTTTTTTAGGGTTCCGTACAAAAAATGAAAAACGGAACCCTTATAACATCACTCGTGCGTCTGTCTGTCTGTCTGTCCGTCCGTCAGCCATTTTGCTTCGAATATACTGGACCGAATCCGGTGAAATTTGGTAGGATGTTGTAATCCTATGACCCAAACACATATGTGCAAAGTAAATAAATATTTTTTTTAAATAAGGGTCATTTTCGGGGGACAAACTAGTAAATTAAAAAAAATGTTATGCAAACCTTACTGTGTTACGAGTATATATTAAATGAAAGGGCTCGTTATGAGGATCTCAAATAATTTTTTTTTATTATTGTAAAATAAATAGTTTTGATTTTATTAATGAAAGAAGACGAAAATTAAGGTACACTTTTTTTAAATAAGTCTAAAACAGTACACCACATGTGTACAAATAGACTATGGAAGTAGAAATAGCAAAACCTTAGATAGGGTTGCTGGGGAGCATGACATGAAAATTGACCATTCCCCCCCCTGAACTCCGAAATTACTGAGCCTAAAATTTTAAAAAAATATACAAAATATAGTACATTGCTTGTAGCTTACAGGAAAACCTATAAGAATTCAATCAATTTTACGGAACCCTCTCCACGCGAGTTTAACTCGCACTTGGCCGGTTGATTTATTTGAATCATTCTACTAGGTAAATAATGAATAACAAAAAACAACCTACATATCTGATTGATGAGCGCTGACTTGCTAGTGATATATTGTCAATGTAGGAAGTATTGGCACAAAGTTATTGTTCTGCAAATTACAGTAAGAATAACTCAAACATTGTGAACTGAATAGCCGGCTGGGTATTAACAGCACAACTCTACGGAGCGGTTCTCGCGCTAACAAAAGACGCGTTGAGAGCCTCGACTACAGCCTCTCAGACGTGCGGATTCCAGGTGCTCTAAAAGATTAACTTTTTTTTCTCCTTATTTTTTTTACGGATGAAAGACGAGAGGCGAAGATTTTCAAAGTACTTCTTAATCTTAGTGTTTCGGGTTACATCCTCTGCTGCGCTGCTTCAGAGCCCGGGGTGCGCTTTCCTGCTTATTCTTCCTTTTTTCCAGATATACTTGTCAATGGTCACCCAAGGTTGCCGAAGGACATGCAAAATCAAGAAGAAATGGCCGGAACATTTTAAACAATTTAACTATAGTTTTAAGAACGGCTGCCTGCCTTACGTCAACCCTCTTAGGGAATGCATTTGTGCGAAAAGCTTCACCGGCCGCCGGATGCCACATGGTTTCCGGCCGGAATAGGACCACTCCATATCTTTCTGTCGAAGTCATAAGAGGCGACTAAAGGACTAAGCACAAACATCACGTGCTACAACTACATTCCCAAGTCGGGCGGCGGCCGGTTGTGAAACTTTTCGCACAAATGCATTCCCTAAGAGGGTTGACGTCAGGCAGGCAGCCGTTCTTAAAACTATAGCCAAATCGTTTAAACTGTTTCGGCTATTTCTTTTCGATTTCGCATGGCCTGAAAATAGCTAAGTTTTTCCAAGTTATGTACTTGGAAAAATGTCTACTTAACTACACTAAATTTATGTAACATTATGAAGTACAAAGGTACACAGGCGACTAGCCGTAAGCAGCAAACAAGGCTGCGAAGAGTCTCTCTCGCGGCCATTGTTACAAAAGACCACTTGAGAGCCCCAACTTCTGCAGCCTCTCAGACGACGGGGGTATTTGAGGTGGGCGCGTATTGTAAAATATTAACATTTTCATTTTCCAGACCTTTATATTTAAGGCCATAAATTATTTTTCCGGGGTCAAACCACCTTTAAAGTTGTTCAGTGCCATCAGATCTGTCTATAACAATCATTTATTTTAGATTGGCATACATCCGTATTACATTTTACATACAAGAAGGTACACATCAATAGTACTACTATAACTACAGTATACTACTATAATATGACGTATATACTAATATAATGTACCTACTATATAATAAATAGTTTCAGTATATTTTATTTACAAACACATATGTATAAGTAACTACCCACTTAATGAATTAATCTAATATATAACTAAACTTTCTAATAGGCTTAGCTCTGCGGCTTACGCTGTTAGGAGAATAAGACAATTGGCAGATGTAGCAACTGCTAGACAAGTGTACTTTAGTTACTTTTACAGTCTAATGTCTTACAGGATACTTCTATGGGGGAGTGCAGCCGACATTCAGACTATTTTTCTTTTACAAAAAAGAGCAATTCGTGCTATTTACGGTTTAGGATCGAGAGACTAAATGAGGGAATTATTAAAGGAAATAGGTATACTTACTTTTGCATCACAATTCATATTTGAAAATATAATGCATGTAAGGAAAAATATTTCCATGTTCAATAAAGTAAGTGATTTTACAGATAGAAATTTACGTAATAAGAATGACTTAGTTAGCCCGCATTACAGGCTGAATACAGTCAGTAAGTCTTTTATGGGGAAGTGTATACTTTTTTATAATAAATTGTCAGAATCGGTCCTTGATATGCCAGACAGAAAATTCAAAGCTTATGTAAAGAAAGTACTTTGTGAGAAGGCTTATTATAGGACCGATGACTATCTTAAAGACAAAAAGGTCTGGCTTGAGCTTGGCGCGGGTCCCTCTTAAAGGTTTGTATACTTAGACATGTCATAATTTAGGTACATTGGTACATACAAAATTTGCAAATTGACATTATTTTAAATTTCGTAATTCTTATAATTCAATTTAATTGTGACATAATAAACAATGTAATCTCTGTCCATCTATATAACTAATTTTAAGTTTTTAGTTTGTTAGTTGACGTCTTTGGAGAAAACGTGCAGTGCAGTTTGTTGCCGCTTCTTCTGCACTTGCGCCTAGGAAGCGGCATAAACTTAGCTTTAAGTAACGATTTGACGTCAACATTTGTGCAAAACAAAACAAAGTGACTATTATTAAGAGATATTATAAATATCCTATGATAATAAAGATATTTTGAATTGAATTTTGAATTCTACTTATGAACATTACTACAGATCAAAAAAAGTACTTATACCTAAGTACCTCCAATATCTCTGAACATTACATCACCATAGACAACAATACCAACAAGCTGTATATTGTAGCTTCAATTGACTTCGATTGATGCGACTTTGATTCGTTTTTTACATTGGACAAAATCATGTAAAAAAAGATTACAAAATCATGTTTGAAACTGGTGAAACAACTGTTCTATACAATAAACGGGCAAGTGCGAGTCGGACTCGTACATGAAGGGTTCCGTACCACCGTACAATGTTTTAAAACGCTGATAAAACACGTTTCTTGTATGACGACCCCCTTAAATTTTTTAATTTTCCTTATTTTTAGTATTTATTGTTATAGAGTTCATAGTTATACATAAACTGTGAAAATTTAAAGTATCTAGTTAATGCCATTATAAAGATCGAGTTAAAAACGCTGAAAAAAACACGTTTTTTGTATGACGACCCCCTTAAGTTTTTAACTTTTTCTTATTTTTAGTATTTGTTGTTATAGCGGCCACAGTAATACATAATCGGTGAAAATTTCAAGTGTCTAGCTATTACGGTTCAAGAGATAGAGCCCTGTGACAGACTTACAGACGGACACACGGACAGACGGACAGACGGACAGACGGACAGACGGACAGACGGACAGACGGACAGACGGACAGACGGACAGACGGACAGACGGACAGACGGACAGACGGACAGACGGACAGACAGCGGAGTCTCAGTAATAGGGTCCCGTTTGCACCCTTCGGGTACGGAACCCTAAAAATACATCTTTACAGTGCCATAAATAAACATGCGAAATCTTATGTAAAACAAGTGTAAAGCAAAACTAAACATACAACATCTGCTCTTTATCATAATAATGGTTAAACAGTGTAACCACTGGCCTCGCCGCACGATATGCAGGCATTATGCAAGCTAACACCGAGCAAACAGCTGGTATCACTCACCACAAGGGTTTGCCGCAATATACCTAAACGCCTGCGACTCCGTCCGCGTCTCGGAAATTTGCAATAATTTGAGATAAAATCGGTACCAATTGCAGTTAAGCTTTGCGCTCGACTGTAGGTTATAATAATGACTCTAATAATTATATTTTTACATTTTAATTAACCACTTTGTAGGTTGATTAATATACATCGTGTTAATGAAAGAACGCAAATCCTCTCAGATGGTACCTCAGCCCATGTAACAGAACAACTTTTGTTCAACAACTATCCCGAAATCCAAAAAAAATATTAGGGTTTTTATACAAATTGACTCGATCAGCTGATCAGTTTGTATGAAAATTCAAATATTTTTTAGTACTAACAACTTCTGAGTAAGCCGCAGACAGACAGACAGATGGACAAAGCGAAACTATAAGGATTACTTGTTTGGACTTACGGAACCCTATAAGGACTGACATTTTACTTTATTATTATATTATTTTATTAATTGACATGTAAATACCTTTATACAATTTAAAATTTTTTTGCACGCCTCATAAGCGAAGCGCATGAGGTAGTGCTCTACTCTCGCCTTACAAAAATCAAGTGATTTTTTGGACTTCCAATTGTGTTTAGACGAATAATAATTATTTTTTTGTGTTTCCTTTTCGTTAATTTATTAGAATTCACAATGCCTTATAAAGGTAAAATTTGTAAAATAATAAGACCTTTTATGACAATGTTATGTGTACCTGTTACAAATTTTAGTGTATAAATGAATATGAATATGAATAAACAGTATGAATTTAACGATTGAATACGATATAGAGAAAATGATTACCTTGATGACATTAAAACGTGTCGGTACTCACGTTATTAAGTGCAGGCTTAACTAAACTAAATAAGGCGGCTTGATGCATCTCTATTACTTTGATAAAATGTGCCATTAGGCTTGTAGATGCTTCATCGAATATTCAACAATTTTGTGTTGCTATCCTCTTCATCCCAGGGTGGTGGGAGAAGAATGGAGCAGGGCTGTGGTGCGGGTCAGGCGAGCCCGTGCGAGGCAAAGTAATGCGATTGTTAGGCTGCCACTCAACTGTTAACATCGTCGTCGATCGTCTTCTGTACGAAAATTGCTGTATTTTTAACCGACTTAAAGGAGGAGGTTATCAAATCGACTGTATGTTTTTTTTTAATGTAACATACATTAAAAAAAAACATACAGTCGATTTGAGATCTCTATTACGCGATATCTTCGCCAATTGTGAACCGATTTTGATAATTCTTTTTTTATTTGAAAACCTTTACTACCAAGTTGGTCCCATTTTAATTTGGTGAATATATGATGAAGAACTTTAGAAATATGGAAGAAATTCCTAAAAAAATTGAAGTCGGTTGTTTTTTTTGTTAAAAATTTAATTATATTTTGTAATTTTCTGCAAAGGTCTACTGTCTTACTAACAACAAACTCAGGGCCAACATTTTATTTTATTATGACGTTGAATAATGTAGCCAAAGAGCCTAGCAGAGAACGAATATAGGATTACTGTGAATGAAGCACTTGTTAGGACGACGTATCAAAGCTACACTACTATTTGTCTATCCAAACTTCCCATTATGTAAATACATACGGCTCAACCCTAGAACCAGCAGCGGCGGCGTCAGGGGGCGCGGTAGGCGCTCGCACTCGCCCATGTTTCCCAGAAATGGGGGGTGCCAGCTTCGGACTTCAATAGAAGGAGTGCTCTTATTCACGAAATCCTAGTTTAGAGATTAACATTTTTGAGCATAGCTCTATGCGTCTGTTAGAAAATAATTAATTCATAGTATCAACATTTTAATTATAGATAATTACCTATGAAATGGCCGTTTATAGTACTGACGCATGAACTGCCAGAACATAGGTAAATACCTATTATTTATTAACTAAGTTCCTGAAACGCTGATTGATTCTGAATTACTTTTCCCAATAAATAATTTTATTGTGAAAAATAATAAGGATAAAGTATTGAAATACGAAAAAATAAATTGTTTATTTTATTTAATTGAATTGTTATTGACGACCTCCGTGGCGTAATGGTTAACACGCTAGACCGCTAATCCGGAGGTTCTGGGTTCGATTCCCAACCAGGGCAAGTTGGAAAATGGCCTTTTTCAAATTGTCCTGGGTCTTGGGTGTTTATCTATATATGTATTTATCATAAAATATAGTATCGTTGAGTTAGTATCCCATAACACAAGTTTAAAAAACTTACTTTGAGGCTAGCTTAATCAGTGTGATTTGTCCTTATATATTATTATTATTTTAATAGCAAGTCCATCACGTGACTGCTGCATTTTGTATGGGATGCAAACAAGTTGGTCAGAGAACGGTCTGAACCGCCGGGGAAAATATTTACACCTAAGTAAAATAATACCACCGGCGCAGTCAGGGGAGTTCCCACATATAAGATGGAGGTGGAGTGGAGAACAGAGACTCAACAACACAGATATATATTTTTTTTTATACTGTCATACTTAGGTACACTTTGGTATTGAAGTTATAATTAGACTTTTAAATAATATCTTTAGCAGATATTATAATAAATAGAAAGGTAGCCCTGAATATGTTTCTAGGATATGAGATGGTAGTGAAATGAGTCAAAATGAAGAAAGATGTGTAAATTATTCGAAAATGGAATGAAATGAAGAATAAAAAGCGAACAGGATTGATGAAAAGCGGGCAGGTTAAAAAATGATGCAGGTGGCATGCAGCATCGTTACGAACGTAGAGGGCGGAACTTAACAGCATTCGCCCAGGACGTCCATAGTACTACAACCAGCACTGCCTAGAATAGTAAGCATAGTACACAACGCAGATATCGACGTGATTTACCTACATTGTGTTAGTTATCCGTGTTTACTAGCTGCTCTTTACTGGCAACCAGCCAAATGTGTTTTCACTGCGTAAATTATGCATCGGCGCTTTAATATTATCCCACAAATTTATGAGAGGATAGAACAGGCGTTGTACTTTGAACACTTGCACTTTGTAACTGTTTCGATTAGTTCTTACATTAATTCTGAGGTTTAGGTTAGATTATTACGAATAAAGTTTTAAAGAAACTATTCAAACATAAATGACAAACAATGCCAACGATGAAAACCTGCTCGTATCAGGGTAACCACCTGCCAATTTTTAAGAGCAAGTTTAGTGCAACCATTATACTGAACTTTCCCATTATCCCAACGTTTCCCACGATGTAGTATTTACCTAAGGCGTTTCACCCACTGGCAACGCGCATCGCCGCCCCGCCGCGCCGCGGTGCGCGGCATCTACCGCGTTTTTACGGATTCAGCCACGTTTTTAGTTGGTTGGACCTGGCGTGTTTTCTGCACAAACTGAGATACTTGCATACAATGTTAAAAACTGCCGCCCCGCGGTCCACGACGGTGGACGGTGCAGTGGGATCACCGCTTAACCGTAGAGATTTTTAAGGACCGGGACGGAGATTCGAGTAGAATGCGCCTTAAAAAAAGACAATGATAGCCGCGCCACCCATTGTTATAGTCAAGTTTTAAAGAAAATTACTCCTTGAAGTGAAGTAGGTACTGTGTCTTAGACATGAAAAGACTTCCTGCTCTCTAAGTTATTATACATTCAAAATTATTTACAATAATTCGAGAAGGATATATATTCGGAACTTTAGAAAATTTGGTAGGTGAGGAGACGGCGTGTTGTTCTTAATGAAATTCTAGTTTAGTGATCAAAATGTTTGAGCATAGCTCTATAATTCTTTATGCGTCTGTTAGAATGCCTTTGAACCTTCAGTTTCAGTTTTGTTCACACCATATTTGACCATATTAGTAACATTTTATGTGAAACAAAACTAGTAGCTAATTTATAGAAATTATAATTAGTTAATCTAAAACTATTAAGTAAACTAAGTAAATATATTTTCATATGTGCAGTCTATGTACTTGAATTGAACACGGTTTACATTTACAAATTTCCAATTAACGTCAAGCTTCAAACAACGGAGCATACAACATTTTAATTAAAATTCGTCCGTTTTCTACTCCATTAGGGAATCAATTTATATAAAATCCCAGTAATATCACTGATTGAGTGCGGCCGAATCGATTCGCGGGCGAATCGTGACTTTCATTGTAATCGGTTGCTTTACTTGACAAATAAAAGATTATGTGTATTGATACTTTTATGTATATATTGTACAAATATAAAATTAAAAAAAAAAATCAAAATATCTTTATTATCATAGGATATTTATAATATCTCTTAATAATAGTCACTTTGTTTTGTTTTGCACAAATGTTGACGTCAAATCGTTACTTAAAGCTAAGTTTACGCCGCTTCCTAGGCGCAAGTGCAGAAGAAGCGGCAACAAACTGCACTGCACGTTTTCTCCAAAGACGTCAACTAACAAACTAAAAACTTAAAATTAGTTATATAGATGGACAGAGATTACATTGTTTATTATGTCATAATTAAATTGAATTATAAGAATTACGAAATTTAAAATAATGTCAATTTGTAAATTTAGTATGTACCAATGTACCTAAATTATGACATGTCTAAGTATACAAACCTTTAAGAGGGACCCGCGCCAAGCTCAAGCCAGACCTTTTTGTCTTTAAGATAGTCATCGGTCCTATAATAAGCCTTCTCACAAAGTACTTTCTTTACATAAGCTTTGAATTTTCTGTCTGGCATATCAAGGACCGATTCTGACAATTTATTATAAAAAAGTATACACTTCCCCATAAAAGACTTACTGACTGTATTCAGCCTGTAATACGGGCTAACTAAGTCATTCTTATTACGTAAATTTCTATCTGTAAAATCACTTACTTTATTGAACATGGAAATATTTTTCCTTACATACATTATATTTTCAAATATGAATTGTGATGCAAAAGTAAGTATACCTATTTCCTTGAATAATTCCCTCAGTGAGTCTCTCGATCCTAAACCGTAAATAGCACGAATTGCTCTTTTTTGTAAAAGAAAAATAGTCTGAATGTCCGCTGCACTCCCCCATAGAAGTATCCCGTAAGACATTAGACTGTGAAAGTAACTAAAGTACACTTGTCTAGCAGTTGCTACATCTGTCAATTGTCTTATTCTCCTAACAGCGTAAGCCGCAGAGCTAAGCCTATTAGAAAGTTTAGTTATATGAGCGCCCCATTGAAGTTTCGAATCAATTGTGATTCCTAAAAAGGTAGTACTTTCAACCAGATCGAGTTTCTGACCATTAATTAGTATGTCAACACAGGCTTGATTCACATTAGGAAGAGAGAATCGAATGCATTGGGTCTTGTTCGCATTTAACATGAGGTTATTGGCCGAAAACCAATCAGAAATTAAAGATAAGGTGCTGTTCACCGCGCTAGCATCACTGTTATGTCGATCTATTTTAAATATTAGCGAGGTGTCATCAGCAAACAGCACCATGTCAGCCTCTTTCTCAACCATGTAAGGCAAGTCATTGACATAAACTAAGAAAAGGAACGGTCCTAGAATTGAACCTTGGGGTACGCCCATTTTCACATTAGACCCGTGTGATTTTACGCCGTTTATATCAACAGTTTGAAGCCTATCAGTTAAGTATAAACATTACGTTTCGCCACCGCCTTTAAGTAGGGTAGGTATACGAATTGATGCGGTCCTCATCAATAGGTATAAAGTTTGCTTTATTTAACTGTAAAGGACATATGCGTATTAAATAAATTGAACCAGGGGCAATACTCATAATAAATAATATATCTATATATAGTAAAATTATAATAACAGTCAATAACAAATTGCCCAGGCGGCTGCACACATTTGCATGGAAATGCCTTTCTTTTTGACGATTATTTTAATTTTATTATAAGTAGGTAGTACAGGGATCTAGTATAACTCGTGGTTCGATTTATTATACTCCCTTACACGTTGTACAAGTATGTTTAAATTTAACTACAGTATTTTACTTGGTTAGGTATCGTTTTACCACATTATTTGTGAAATCCGAATCTTTCCAATTAGCCAGGATTGTAAGCATACGATGTACAGAGTAAATATATTGATACGACATATATTCCTTCGCGTAGTAGCAACTTACAAGAGAGCACAGGTTGAGATTCACAAATTCATAGACGACTTGTTGAGCAAGTTCATTAATGGAATATCTGAGTGAAGCCATAAGCCAAGATGAAGAATCGATAGACCTTCGTTCGCCACCGCAAAATAAAATGCGTGTTCTGCTGGCCGGTTACCGCGGGGTTCTAATAATAGTGGGGTTTCCGTCATTACTAGACAGTTTGTTTACAAATGCATGCTACCCGGTCGTTTGATTTATTTCGCACATTACATTCTGATTGGCTGCAATCAAACAGATGTACCGCCCGTATAATCGAAACGATTTAAAAAAAAAACGATTGATGGTTCGTATCCACAACTTTGGGTGGGCCAATTCGAAAACCTTGTCAAAATAGTTTTCCTCTTAGGAACACCTTATACCTAGGTATAAGGACATAATCAATAAAAACTAGTTTTTATTGACAGCCTAGTTTAGTATAAGCAGTATAAGTATAGAACATAAGATTTTTTGACAATTGGGTAGTTTCCTGGGTCAAAAGTAAATTATTTGGTATTGTTAAGGGAATAAAACGTCACAAATTAATGTCACTTGTCATTGATCACATCCATTTTGAATGTGATTTTAAATTAATTATTGCAGAAAAACGGATATTAAGAGCGCTATTTGACTCCAAAAAAACTATGATGTCACAGTCCGATATTTCATACAAATCTCATAGAAAATGTTTGTTTTGACGTTAAGAAAAAAGTGTCTGATTTGACTTGTTGGAAACTAGCGGATTTCTGTAGCTCAAATGTGTATCTGAACTTCTGAAGGTGGGGTCCATTCATGTAGTTTTTCATACAGGACCAAAAAGCTGGGACCTTATACCTCCAATATCTCTGTACAGGACGGACGTTTTGATGGGGATTATTTTTTGACGGAATATGACATATCAGGTGTGATATTGTTACATGTAACATGGAAGGTCATTGCATGTAACTCTTGCTTCATAAGTACAAGGGTTTCCTATTTTTTAAAGCATGATTGGAACTAAAACCTATTCTTTTGTTACAGGGTCACATGAGAAATAATCAAAGAAGTGGTCGGAAGGTATGTAAGTTTTTATGATATTCATATTTTATCTTTAGTTATGTTTTTACTTTCTGAAGTAAAGTTGATCCGCCATAGCGGGACCTATCTGAGTATGATTAAGTTGTTCAATATCAGGAATTTTCCCATTATGTTTTATTTTTATTTTTAATAATGGCTTGAAGCTACTGCGTATTTAGCCAGGAACAAGTTAATAAAACGTGGGAAATTCTTATTTCCTAACAAGTTACAATCAAAGGTTGGTGTAGGCCTTTGATTGCTTTAAGGGAGCTTCTGGCGACAAATTATACGAGTCCACTGGTTTTCATAGCCGATTGAGTGGCGGACGACGCCCGAAGACGCCCACACAGTCCGCGAAACAAATATCACTACAGCCGTACTATGACTGTCCACTTTAACTATTTTACATATTGTTCATGAGCATGAGCATTTATAACACTAAACAACACCAATTTCATATTATGAAGTCCACTAAAATCAATTTGCAATATAATTTAAAGAAAACCCCAACCGAACCCCTTGATTTCCTTCCAAAAACTCTACCTTTATGTTGGTATATGGTCAATCTATTACGTTGATACTATGATAACTTGATAAGGAGTTTATATTCCTCGTATATCACATATTATATTAGTAGACGTTTTAAAGTGTCGAGTGCGGTATGAACATTTTGTTTGTTTTTTGTGCATGACCTTACCTTACTTTGACTTTTATATTATTTACCAGATTAACCAGATATCATTGGTTTATCGTACATAGTATCTCAATGCCAGATATCGACATAATAATTATTTGATGAGTAAATAAAAGGCGGCTTACAACTTTATTAAGTTTTGTTTTTAATAAAAACCACATGAATTTAGTTGTTTCTTAAGGGTCGGCACCATGTAAACTGGGTTTGCGCGGGCAACAAGTTTGTACAGAAAGCGTTTGATTTAAGTCAAATAATGTATACACATAGATAGAGGAAGAGTTGGGACAGTAGACGAAAAAAAGGATTTTTTAAAATATTTTGTAGTTTTTCTAAAAACAAGCATTGAATTTACCCAAAAACATGCAAAACGCACTTTGCGCGGGCAATAGTTATGGCTTAAGTAGAAAAGACCACTAAGAAAATTACATACCTAGTTATAGGTGAATAGACTAGCCAGTAGACGAAAACCGTATTTTTTTAATTTTCATTCAGAAAAAGTAAGATAATTGTAAAGAAACCTGAAAGAAATGTTTTAGAAAATCTTGCTACAAACTGGCTTGTTTTTCTGCGTAAAGAAATATTCTAACAAGGGATTGCATATATTTTATAAAAATAAAGGCTATTTTGAAACATTATTCTTAATATTTGCTTACAATGCAATCGCGCAATAATAAAAAAAAAAAATTTAAAAATTGGATGTTTTGCAACGTTTTTGACAGAATTCTCTGAAATGGCGGACATGTTCCTTTCATACAAATTCAGTTGCCCGCCGGGCGTTCAGGAAGGAGGCCGTGCTGAATTTTTCAAAAAAATCCATTTTCGAATTACGTAAAATTGCATTACAGTCTAAAATATTTCAATAAAAAACTATGTACAAACTGCCAAATTATGTCATACTTTTGCTACACTATGGTACAGTTTTGACATTTTGTTGACGTTCAAGTAAAGATGTAATGCTATCGCAGATACGGCATCGCACATTTTTTTTTTAAATTTTATTGAAAATTAAGTCAATGAAAAAAATAATTTGGTTTGATTTATTACCTATATCTTTTAATTGGCGATTAGGGTGAAAATCGGATTGGAACTTTCTCGGGTCGCGGAATCATATTAATTATTTTTGTAATAAATGGTGCTGTTTAATTAGGGTTTTACAATTATTTTGAGGGGTGATTCAGTCTCAAATTTTGAACAACTTTTCCCCATTAATATATATCAAAATACGAATTGACATTATGCGTAATATATCGAACCACAGGCTATACTAGATCTATACTTGGCTAGGCAGGCAGGCTATAGTAGGCTATTTATCTATACTAATATTATAAAGAGGAAAGATTTGGTTGTTTGTTTGTTTGCATTGCATGGCTCCAAAACTACTGGACCGATTTAAAAAAAACTTTCACCGTTGGAAATGTACACTATCCCGAGACATAGGCTTTGTGTGTACCAAGGGCGAAGCCGGGGTGGACTGCTAGTATAGTATAATGATATTAAAATAACAGTCAAAAAACAAAAAAAAAATCTGCGTTTTCATACAAAAGTGTGCAGCCGCCCGGGAAATTTGTATAGGAACTGATTTTTTGGTTTTTTTTACTGTTTTTAGGGTTTCGCTTGTCTGTCTGTCCGTAAGTCACAGCCAATCTGCTACGAAACTATTAGAATGATTTAGTTCAGATTTAGTACCTACACTTATGTAACTTAGTGACCCAAAGATAGACGTATAACGTAAATAAATGAACTTCAAAAAAGGGGGCCACTTATGGTGGGTAAATTAGACATTAAAAAAAGTTTTGATAACAAAATCGTGTGACATATCAAATGAAAGAACTTTTTATGACATTTTTAAATATATATTTTTAAATATATTTATCTGTCAGTGGAACACAAAACGTGTAGTTTTCCAAGTCACCGCTTGCGTAAAATACTATTTGATTGTATTTTTGAGAACGTCCTGTCAGCGATAAGTAATATTGATTTACGCAGAAATATCATAAATTTGTCTATGGTTCCCTAAAATTTAAACTTAACCAAAATAAACCGGCCACGTGCCGTGACGGGCCACGTGCAGTGTAGGGTTCCGTAGTCAGTACCTACTTGTTTTATGTAACTTACAACTGCCTAACTTTAGGTCTGAATTCAGTCCATGATACTGAACAACTTTCACCAATGAACAAACGAAATACAAAAATTATTTTTGATCTCTTACACACAAGATTTGGCAAAATGTAATATTTATGGAATATGTAAGGACAAATCACACTAATAAAGCTAGCCCCAAAGTAAGTTTTAAACTTGTATTATGGGACACTAACTCAATGATACTATATTTTGTGATAAATACATACATAGATAAACACCCAAGACCCAGGAAAATTTTAAAAAGACCATTTTCTAACTTGGCCTGGCTGGGGCTCGAACCCAGAACCTCCGGATTAGCGGTCTAGCGTGTTAACAATTACGCCACGGAGGTCGAATGGAAAGCAAACATTTTCTTTTCATATTTAATTGTGTTCCTTAGAAAAAGTTGTTCAGTATCATGAACTGAATCCAACTTAAATTAGTTTTAGTCAGGGAGACGTTATATACTACTGCCATGAATTTTTTTAAGTGTCCATATACAACCGTTTAACTGACAGAGAGACACATAATTGTAACAAAAATTTCCAATCAAAAACTAAATATTTTACAAACGGATTCTAAAACGAAAAAGGGTGTTCATAATCTTACAATATTTTTGTAATACCTATTCAACGACGTCTCACACCACCCTTTTTTTTTCAAGTTTTTATTACCACATATCCATGCCCATGCCCAATTACAGCTTTCTAGTACTAATAGTCTATGAGTAAAACTGGGGACAGACAGACAGACAGACATGACGAAACTATAAGGGTTTCTTGTTTACTACGGAACCCTAAAAAGCTGCGTGAAACTAAACAGATTCTCTATTCTAAGGGGTCTTTGTCATTTGCGCTTTAACAAATTTCAAAATACGAGTAATCAAAACCACTTGTGCAAATATTTCGCTCCACTTCGCATACGATAAATTCAAAAATTGATGGATGAATGACCGTGCTTTTACAGGTTAAGCAACTTCTAGCTTGGTCACAGTTACGATGGGTGACCGTGCTTTCAATTTTAATGTTGTCCAAGTCAAATGTTGAGATTCTTATGAATAAATTTCAGTTTTCTCTACCTACATAACTTGGCAGCTATTTAAATTTCAATCTTGTCGGATTTCAATGTTTTGTCGGAATTTGAACTTGGCATTTTTACATTTATATTTTTGATGGGATAAAATAAACACCCAAGAACCAGGATAAATTAAAAAAGGCCATTTACCAACTTGCCCTGGCTGGGAATCGAACCCAGAACCTCCGAGTGACGGACTAGCGTGTTAAGGAATCGCGACGGAGGTCGACTAATAAATTGAAAAAGTAATAAATTTTACGCAAGATTCGAATAACTATAACTTGGATTTTTTAGAAAGTGCTATATGAATTTCACATATATTTAAACTCGCTTTTTAAATAAACGTCTTGCATTCACGCACACTACTGTATTTTCGACTTTACTTTTTCTACTGATAGCCTGTCTACTAAAGTGTTAAGTACATTATAATGACGTCTGCCAAGGCCTTAATTCAGAAATAATAATTCAAACAAAATAATTCTTTGATTTGATTGATTTGAAAATTTTAATAAGTATCACGGACTGGAAGTCTTGACGAAAAGAAAAAAGTAAGCTGTATACTAATTCTACGTTACAATTTATGATTACCTACATCTATTGTCCCGTTTACACATTATTAACTCTATGTGACTTCATCTTGACATTTTTATCCCCCTAGCGGGAAAATTTTGCATATTTCAGAGCCAAATCCGACCACGTGGCTTTGTGCATACAGTCCTTAAGTTGGTAGTTGTGCTTTTTTGTTAAAAAGTTATGTTAATCGAGTAAAACCTGAAACTATTTAGACTTATCAAAGATAAAGTAATGTAAATAGAGCCGTATCTTTTTGGCGACAAAAAGACACATGCTTTTATGAGGAATAGAGTATAGACTTTTATGAAATCATATCATCTCTGTTCTTCTATTATTGTTCGTGACTATGGTATATAGGGTTTGGGAAGTCTCGACAGTTTCCCGGGACTTTCCCGGGATGTCCCTGGACTTAGAGACTTCTCATTAAATTAGAATCGAGTTAATTTCTGGCGAAATGTGTTAATAAAAAGCAAATTTTCCTAAAAATCAACATTAAACGTACTACAGTGTTAAAGTTAATTTCAGTTTAAATATCTTTATAATCATATATACAGGTTACTGGTATCTAACGCATAACCTTTTTGGTGCAAGTTCAGTCCATGATACTGAACTGCTTTCCATAAAAACCAATAAAAAAGGAAAAAAAAATCGATTTTCCATACATATCAGCATAAATGGATTTTGTATGGGAAGACGAATTTTTTTTTTCGTTTTTCTGTAATGGTTTTTATAGAAAGTAGTTCAGTATCATGGACTGAACTTGCACCAAAAAGGTTATGCGTTAGATACCAGTAACCCTGTACATGTTTATATCTTAGAATCGTAGATTAACTTTTTAGCAATTAAAACTTGTACTGTGCGATTGACTTAATAGATTCTTTATTTTTATTATAATGTTTCCACACTTTTTCTGTACGCTCTATATTAAAAGATCTATTTTTGGCGCTAGGCTTTTAGAATTATTTGAAAATAAATATTTTTACAATACAATTTCGACAACAGTGTCCCGTCTCGAGTCTCGACCCGAAAGTCTCGGGACCCGACACACACGAGACGTCCCGGGACCCAATTCCTAATGGTATAATAAGATGTTCATGACCATGTAAAAGACAGATAAAAGTACAGGAGTAGATTTTTTTTAAATATTTTATTAATAGTCTTTGTCGTTACTATATATGTCGTTTAATGTCCCTCATCGATGGTCATGACGGTGGTGTCAGGTTCGTAGCTCCAGTCGAGCGCACGAGAGCGCACGATCTCCTTGTACACGAAGGCGGACATGCGCGGCGTGCGAGTGCGCGCAGGGTCCTCGTGGTCCACCTCGTACAGACCGAATCTTATACTATGAATAAAAAAAAAGTGTATTTCTGTAATGAAATCCTTAAGGTATACCTACTTAACAAAATGACGGTGTATGTTATAAAAGTAAGTTTCATAAAAAACGGGCAAGTGCGAGTCGGACTCGTACATGAAGGGTTCCGTTCCTCCGTACAATGTTTTAAAACGCTAAAAAAACACGTTTTATGTATGAAGACCCTCTTTAATTTTTCACTTTTTTTATTTTCAGTATTTGTTGTTATAGCGGCCACAGTAATACATAATCGGTGAAAAATTCAAGTGTCTAGCTATTACGGTTCAAGAGATAGAGCCATGTGACAGACGGACAGACAGACAGACGGACAGACAGCGGAGTCTCAGTAATAGGGTCGTTTGCACCCTTTGGGTACGGAACCCTAAAAAGATAAGTAGGCGAAAAAACACATTCTCTTTAATGTTTCGAAATTTCAGTTTTAAACAAGATGTCGTTATTTACAACATTTCTATAAAATTATATAGATATATATATATACGTAGAAGGGTAAATCCCGTAATAAATCGAACCATGGGCTATACTAGATCACTATAGATAATGAAATTAAAATAACAGTCAACATTTTTTATTTGTTTTTTTGGCTGTTATTTTAATTTCATTATACTATAATGATCTAGTATAGATCGTGGCTCCATTAATTTTGGGTATGTCCCTTCCACATTGTATATATATATATATATATATATGTATATGTATATAAATATATATATATGTATATGTATATAAATATATATATATATATATTTGGTCTTACGTGTATCCACGTTTCCATTCAAAGGTATCCATAAGACTCCATGCAGCATAACTTCTGATATCACAGCCGTCTTCTAGAGCATCGAGTAGGGCATCAAGGTAGCCTCTATAATATGTTACTCGATCATCGTCGACCAAACCGACATTGCTATTCTGACCGTTTTCAGTGATGTACACGGTTGGGTTATTGTACTCTTCTTTTATTTTCATGAGCAAATTGTAAAATCCCCATGGCGCATACTGAAATGATAATTTTCTTTTTTAATTTGTGTTTATTTTAATTTCTGTTTATCTTCTATTTATTTATTTACTAACATCATAATCACTCGCTACTCCAATGTCATCGTGATACGAAGGAACATCATAAAGACCAATCACAGACTCATTAGCATAGGTATAATAACTGATATAGTGATTGAGCCCTAAGAAATCGGCTGATCCACGAATATAGTCTATTTCTTCTGGACTTAGTTCAGGCAGCCTGGACTTGAGAAAGCCCTGTTCTGCACTTTTAGTTGCAATTCTATCTTTTACCAGTGAAGGGAAGTCACCATTTTCAGTAAATATAGGATGCGCATAAAAGCCCCACTGAAACAATACAAAAACTTACGTAAGTTTAGCATTAATTAATTTGAATAAACACGAATTGTTAATTAATGACGTATACAAAAACGCGTCACGAAAAGAGGGTGGCAATCAGAAAAGGGTGGAAGTATGTACTCATCAATATGAACAACTTTTTTGTTGTGTGAATAACTTTTACCCCTTTTTTGGTAGTTACCCTTTTGTTATACATTGTATAAAGTAAATTTTAATTACTTACCTCAAACTGGTTGGCAATCTCTGCAGCCATAACGTGTTCTTCGGAAGCTGGTTCGTGCCAATTAGCGCCTAAAGTGATACCAATTTGACCACCCTGAGTTGGCTTGAATTCTTCATTATACAAGTGATACGCCTTAGCATGAGTCAACAAAAGGTTTTTGACGCAAATGTACTCCGGAATTCCCGTCCAATTAAGCATTGGTGCTAATTCATCCGAACCATAAGATGCGGTGCAGACACCATATGGTTCATTAATAGTAATCCAATTTTTTACTCTATCGCCGAAATTTTCAAATAAGACACGGGCATAGTCAGCGAACCAGTCAATAATATAAGGGTTGGTCCAGCCACCAAGTTCCTGGAGTTTCTGTGGCAAGTCCCAGTGGTACATTGTCACCATAGGCTTAATATTGTACTTGAGCATTTCATTTATCAAGTTGTTGTAGTAAGCCACTCCAGCTTCATTTATTTTATCGGGAAAACTAGTTGGCATGATTCTGGTCCATGACATAGAGAATCTGTAAAAGTCAAGACCCAATTCCCTCATCATTTCCACATCACGTTTATATTGGTGATAAGAATCGCCTGCTATATCACCACTTGAATTATCCCATATAGCTGATGGAATTTTGTGGGTTTCATGATCCCAGATATTTTCTGATTTTCCTGTAAGTAAATAAAATATGTAATGTTGTTTTTAAAAGATTTATGGCATGCCTAACTAGACTACCTTTCTTCTCGTTCTTCCTCACCTTATCCCACTCTACGGGGGTCGGGACGGCATGTGAGTCTTTTCCATTTACCTAGTCTTCCTTATGCCTATATACATAACTACCTTTATACACATCAAATACTGAAGTTCATGTATATTGGTTGTACTGTACATACCATCCTCATCCCACGCACCCTCGACTTGGTAGGAAGCTGTAGCTGTACCGAACGTAAACCCATCCGGGAACTGTCTCACTTCTTGCTTGTTTGCTGCCTTGCAGTCGCATAGCGCCAGCAAAGCTAATAAAACTCTGAAACCAAGTTATATTTACAGATACTCGCGCTATTTTTTTATATATAAACAAAGTTAAATTAGAATATAAAATTGGAAAAACTAAGTACATGTTACACAGTCTGGTCTTCATTTTCAAGTGTGTGTTTCCCTCAACGCTAATAAACTAAGTACTTTGTGTATTAAGACACGCGGCAGAGTGTCCGGCTGAGTTAAAACAAAGTAAGGAACTGGCGACGCAGCAGCCGCGTATATATTTACACGAACCATTTTACCTAATTTCGACCCCTTCACAACTCGAAACCTACCAAACCTATATACTCGAAATTTGATATATATAACAAAATCTTTTAACTTGTCTCGAATCCGAAATTTCATTAATTTATCTCAAATTAGGCATTGATATATTTACGTTCAAATGAAAAACCAGGATTTTTCATTGATTTACTTATATTTAAATCAAAAAGATTACCCACTCCCAAATGACCTGAAAACTTGATATTTGTTATCAAGATAGACTTTTAGCCATATATAAAGGAAAAAAAGAAAAAACAGTGAATTTTTAGATTTAATTTCTTTATTCAATTAATCGATTTTATTTGTTAAAGCGCCTATAAAATTGAGAGTAATGTGTAAATAAGTTTCTTTCGGCGTTTCTTTTTAGCAGTGGTCGAGGCCAACGCTAGTATTGGTGGCTTTTCTTTAAAATCACGTTATGATATATACAAATACATAACATACATATGACACTTAATATATACCGACTATACTTACTGACGTGTTAAAGTGCCTGCAAAGTTTTAATTACTGAATGTGCTCTGTGCAGGATCCAGCTGGTGAGGTTTTGACTTTACCCATGACTTGATCTCATTTTTTCATAAATAAAATAATTTTAACTGACTTTTGACCACGCTTTTACAGGTTAAGCAACTTGCTACCTAAGCTACCTTGGGAGTGGTCGAAACTTGGATGGGTGATCACGCTTTTGCAGGTAAAGCAACTTCAGTCGGCTAGTTTTAGCATAGGTGCCCAATCAACTTATTATCTTTATTTTATACGCAAGTTATTGTTTTTACATTGCAAGGTTCTATTCTTTTAAATATGTATTAGAATAGCTGGTAAAAAACTAGCCAGGTCAAATGTTGAGATTCTTTAAATATCTTTAAATAAATTTCAGTATACTCCTCAGAACTCTGCAGCCATTTAGATCTCAATTCTTTTGTCGGGATTTTGAACTCAGCTCAGACTTTCACATTTATGTTTTTGATGGGATTTATACCTACAAAATATTTGCCGATATCTGTGATGTTTGACAGGTAAAGATAAAAACACCTTGTTAAGTAGGTAAGTACTTCAATATGCTACTATTCAAGATCCTACTAATATTATAAATATACAAGTTTAAATATTATCAAAAAAAACCTCCGAACGGTTTTTAATGAAGGCCAGGGTTAAAACAGGTTACTTTTTATCCCGGAAAATTTAAGGTTCCCGTGGGATTGTCCAGCAACGATTGTTATTTGACAATTCTGCTCAGCTGAATCTATACTGACGCGAGCAACGCCGCCAGATATACGTATAATATTTAATAATGTTGCTTTTCGCATTTTTCTGACCGTCAATCTGTGTGTGCGTGCGCTTATTACCTCTACTTCTAAACCACTGGACAGCTTGTGTTGATGTTTTTACTGTATTGTCAATCAGTTCTTCGGAAAATAATCCTGAGAGGCCAGGGCGGGTCGCTAGTATTCCAAACGTGTACTCCTCATCGACTTATTTTAATAATATTCTCTTCTTCTTAGCGCGTTCCCGTTTGCATCCTCAGCTGTGCGGCTTCGGAGCCCTGGGTGCGTTTTCCCGGTTTTTCGTCTCCAATCATGACACCTATGCCTTTCAATGTCCACCAAAGATGACCATGCGAAATCGAGAAGAAATAGTCGAAACAGTTAAAATCATTTAGCTATACGGCCGCCGTCCGACGTCAATCCTCCTTGGGAATGCAGTTGTAGCACGAGATGCTTGTGCTTAGTCCTTTAGTCACCTCTTACGACATCCACAGGAAGGAATATAATGGTCCTATTTTATGTCAGAAACCACCCGGCACATATTTAATGTATTATAAGTCATTTATGCGCCACGAGGAAAATTGTGCGGCGCAAAAGGTGTGAAATTATTTGTATCATTTATTTTTGATTGATTTATCGTATTGGTTTGATTTTTGTGTATTATTTTTTTTCCAATGCGCATTTTTTACAGCAAAGTCGCCATCTTATGGGAAATGTATGGATGGACTGAACTAGCTGCGAAAATTACGCACTAGAAAGAAAATATTTTGACTCAAATGCATTCCCAGAAACAATTGACGTCATAACGTCAGCGTCAGACAAGATGCTGGTTCTAAAACCTCAAATCGTTTAAATGTCCGGGTTTTCTTTTCCACTTATGTGCTTATCATATTTGAAGAACAAAAACTGGATAGAGCAACTCGGGTTCCAAAGAAGCACAGAATGATCGCCGGCGACGGCATATACGGACCAGGAATTTGAGGAGAGTGTCTTTCTGGAGGATTCTGCACTTGCGCCTAGGAAGCGGCACTAAACTTAGCTGTAAGTAATGATTTGACGTCAACATTTGTTCAAAACAAAACAAAGTGACTATTATTAAAAGATATTATAAATATCCTAGATAATAAAGATATTTAGAATTGAATTGAATTATATACATCGATGGGCCAGCAAGTGCACCCATTATTAGTTCTCACGCATCGCACGAATTACAAGCCCGGGCGTGTGCCCATTTGGATTAGCGATCACAAATGGCATAACAATATCTCGAGCTCCTCTGTCTTCGAAAGACGTTGCGATAGCCTTTTTTTTGGATATGTATTTACATATCGGAAAAAGAAAATGGCCGCTAATATTGCCAATGTTAGAAAAATATTTATGTCGCAGTTGAGTTTTGTAAAATAGCGAATGACGTTTAGCGATTTGGTTAAATAACTGTACCCTCATACGATCCCCCACGATTTATATTCAACAATGCTGCGGCGCAAAACTTAAGATTGTGGATTGTTTGTAATTCGTCATAACAACAAATATGGCCTCCAATAAAGTACATTTTTCACCGCATTCCGAGAGTAAGCATAGAGAGATATCGGAGACATCGTTCATGATTTTGCACTGATTATGGTTGAAAGAATAAATCAGACCTTCAGCTTGGTTCCCATATTGTTATTTCAACGCTCGCCTTAAGGCAAGATGGAAAAATTACGGAGATCGGAGAGCGGAAACCGCTACGCCATTGAGATTATGTCGCGTTTATAACATTTTGATACCTATCCAATTGCATCGAGCTTAAGTAAAACTGAAGACTGTAACTCAATAGATGATTTTTTTTATAATAATCTTTGAAAACTGCGCACTCTTTGGTTCCTTTACCCTACCTATCATTCCTTATTGGTTTTCTATGATGTTGAAGACTAGATTATATAGTAAGAATTTAAATTGAGGTTTTATTTCGATACTCACGTGATTTAAAAAAAACCGGACAACTATTGCCCCGTCTTATATTTGTTTGTTAAATATAATAATTTACCGCTACGCTATTGAGATGTCGCGTTTGCAACATGTAGAAACAACGTAGTAACGTAACGTAGTAACTAGTTATCTGTGGTAGAAATCCAATTGCATCGACCAAATCTTTCCTAATTGGTGTTATATATGTAGGAGACTGGATTACAAAGTAAGACTTTAAATTGAGGTTTAATTTTCATGCCACGCATTATAAAAAACAATAACTATGAATTGCTCCGTCATAAATTTGTTTGATAATAAACAAGCATGCAAATATTATTTATTCTATATGTGGTTAGCTATTTTGTTAAACGGAACACAATGATAATCCAGCTGAACAATATTCAGCTGTTTAACAAAACCGACTGTAATGCCAAACAACTAGACATTTTGTAAAACAGCGTATTATATAATCCGTCTGCGACATGTATAAACAAACAATTTAACCTTATGTTGTCTTTTTTATCTTATCTCTGATAAAAGATTATTCTGTGAGTGGTGTAATATCACTGCATGTGCCATAAAAAACAATATGTATGAGTATCTGTCAGCCGCATTTTGAAGCGACTGAATGTATTTTCTACGAGAAAATTTAAAGAAAAATTAAAATGTTAAATGGTAAATAAAATTAAGACGTTTGGAGGAATATTTTCAAAGTTCTCATTACATGTAGGTACACTAGTACAGATCTTTAAGTTACTTGACTTACTGCACTATAAAAGTGATGTCTTATACCTATTATTATAAAAGAAAACGAAGATTTTTAATATATAAAGAAAAGACTATGTTTGCAATTGATAAGTAAGAGACTTGCCTTACAATAACATGGAAACAATACCTTTTTTACTAACCTAGCAAAGGTAAGTAAACAGATGTTTAGTAAAAAATACAAATATATATAAATTCTGTTCGTCTGTTGTCAAAATACAATCAACTTCTTCCTCCAAACGTTGATGTCTTTAGATTTTGCTTTATATTTTATATTGATTTTTTCATATAGGTACCTACCCGCATTACAGTCTACACCGGGTAGACTGTTCGCCTGCGTCACGTCATGTATATATTCTTTGGTCAAGTTAAGCTTGATGTCCTCCACGCATATATTTTTCAGCCTGCTTTGTATGGAAATTCTAACCGAAAAAGCCTTTTTTGCGCACTTTAGCGAACAGTGCAATAACATTTTAGTATTTTTTGGTTAAAACAAACGTGAGACACAGACATTACTATATGCTATAAACGGGTAAATCAGTCATTAGTTAGCTCGGGACGTCTTCGTGTTGGTGTCGTAAATCACATTCGCCCTGAGAAAGGCCTCCGGATGAGGTTCGAAACATGTCGGCCAGTAGCTGACTTTTGACGAGAGTTACCCGTTTATGGCATAAAGTAACATTTTACGAGTAGTACTAGCTAACGACGGTCGCTGACTATCGCCGACGGTCTTCTACGTACTAGTACGTACTACGTATTATCTATTCTTTAGTATGAAAAATTTTGTATCGGCCTCTTATAGACGAGCAACACTATCGGCACTAGTTGGCGACCACTGGCGACCACTGTCGCAAAACTTCGGTGACCGTAGCGACCGTTGGCTATAGTCGACGACTGTCGTTAGCATATTGAGTGTGTAAATAGTAACACTGATGTCAGATTTCTTGAGCTGCCTTATGGCATACTGACACAGCACAATGACTACCTTCTAGTGACAACAGTCATTATCACACACTAGTGAATTAGTGTGCCGGTTTCCTCACGATGTTTTTCCTCACCCGAAGCAAATGGTGATAGTACAAAATAACCATACGTGAGTATAAACTCAGAGGCACAAGTCGACTTGTGCCTCTTTTGTATGAAATCTTGTATCAGGCTCAAACGCATATTATGTAAACATTCCTCTCAAATTCTCAATTACTGGCCGGTAGACTGGAAGACATCCCTGTACGGGATCAGTCCACCGTTGTGTGTTTACTTCTCTGTTTTTGTATCTGTTTCACTCTTGTGTACAATAAAGCTTTATTAAAAAACAAACAGACTCTTACAGACACACAGCCAGTGTATAAAAGGTAAGGTAAAATCGCGAGCTGTCGTTTAGGTACATACTGTCGCGCGTCTGTCTGAACACCCCGAGCAACGCCGAGCATCCGATACTTGACAAATTTATAATGATAACCTACAAGTAGTATGTGTCTTCTTTTAGATTCGCATATTACATACTCATATCTACTTATCTATCATTTATCTATCTTTTGAAAAGTCCTTTATCTCGGAAAAGTACACTCAATACGACCACCCATCGTGCATTAATTTGTCAAGATAAAATTTTAGTGCGATCAGGATCAGCTTATATGTTTCTCAATATACCTACGTATGTATTTACTTACTTACAAATTTTATAAAAAGGAAACTGTAAAAAATACAACAGAATAACAACAGAAGATAATAATGGACACAGTTTAAAACTCATTAGTCGTAGGTGGTGAAGTAGTTTACATTGCTGAGTTCCATTGTATTGTTATAATACACCACGCACTTCTTAAATTTTAGCGACAGGGGCCAGAGCGTTTACGGGCATATCCAGGCCAATGGTTGCAATGCCTTATCATCGATCATCAACTAGGTACCCCAGAGCCGGCCCAAATGTAGAACGAGTGATACATTCGCTCTAGTTAACGCGCAAGACAAGGAAAGGGGCCATTATACCAAAGATATTATTTTTTGTTTGCACTCCATCTTTCTACCGCTACTCTGCAACCAATGTACAAAACTATAATATAAAGGGCCTAATTTCGCTTTACCTTTATGTACGCACAGGCATTATGGTCTGAAACGAAATTGACTACATCAGGTGAATGAATTACGATAATTAAAACAATTTTTTAAAGGATTTCGTCTTTGAATTTAATAGCTGCTAAAAAAAAAACAGAAATTAGTTTCCCTCATCGATGGTCATGACGGTGGTGTCAGGTTCGTAGCTCCAGTCGAGGGCACGAGAGCGCACGATCTCCTTGTACACGAAGGCGGACTTGCGCGGCGTGCGAGTGCGCGCATCGTCCTCGTGGTCCACCTCGTACAGGCCGAATCTTTCTCTGGGCCACAAAATAAAAAATACATAAATTAAAAATACATAAATCAAATGTCCGAATTGTTATCACTAGATAATAGCAGTCAAGAGCTTTTGTTAAGGCCGTTAATATTCATCTTACGTGTATCCCAGCTTCCATTCGAAGTTATCCATAATGCTCCAGGCCGTGTAAGCTCTTATATCAGAACCTTCGTCAACTGCATTCAACAATGCATCTAAATAACTTCTGTAGTAAAGAACACGATCTTCGTCGTCCAGGCCTCCGTGACCCGCAAATCCGTTCTCAGTTACGTAAACAGGTGGATTGTTGTATTCTTCTTTTATTCTTGTCAGTACTTCGTAAAAGCCCCATGGAACCATCTGTAATAAAATATTATGTATCAGGGTAGATAGACCATTTTTTTAAAATAACTACAGCTTTCACCTATCTTGCTGAGGTATCATTGTTTATCTGGCATGTAGTCCCAATACCAAACAAATTTATTTGGATTTGGAAAATATGTTGACATTTGGTATGGTTATTGTCAAATATGATAAAAACATAGGCTTGAGCGTATAGGATACAAGAATCTTCTTTTTATTTTACCTTTTTTTTTTTTTTTTTATGAGGAAAGTCTATCAGTATCATAGAATATACTTTCAATTACATATTTGCATATGACCTTAGACCATATAACCAACTATTTGTTCGATTGAAGTTATGTCATATAGGTACAAACGTCAGCAAGTAGGCAAAATGATGCACCTTAGTAAGATTTTTTCAGAGAAAGTACCTTTGTAAAATCCGAGTCGCCAATTTTCCATTCATTTAATTGGTAAGTTGAGACTCCTATATCGTCATCAAGAGACGGTTCTTCGTGGAGACCCACAACTGTCTCGTTTCTAAATACAAAAGAGGTCGAGTAATGGTTTAATCCAAAGAAGTCTGAGGAACCTCGCATGAATAAAATCTCTTCTTCGGTGAATGCTGGAAGTCTGGATCTAGCAAATCCTTGTGCTTTACTTTTTTCTGCTATTTTCTGTTTCATGATGGCTGGAAAGTCGCCATTTTCAGAAAATATTGGGTGAGCATATTGACCTAACTGAAATGAAATAATTTAATTTATTTCAGTAAATTGTTTGTAATAATTAACTGAAATGCGAATTTTACTCGTAGCTCTGTTTAAACGACTTACAGTGAACTGAATATATTCCTCAGTGGCATCTATGTCGCTTTCACGTTCAGGTGAAGCCCAGTCGACGCTGAGTGAAATGAATATATTCCCGCCCTGAGTGGCTCTGAATTCTTCATCATAAATATGAAAAGCTTTTGCGTGGGCTATCAATACATTTTTGGCACACATATACTCAGCTACACCTTTAATATCCAACGCGGGAGCCAGTAAAACGCCGCCGTATCCATAATAACAGATTTGTATCGGTTCATTTATAGTGATCCAGTCTTTCACTCGGTCGCCAAACAGATCAAATGCAATTCTTGCATAATCCGCGTACCAATTGACTATTTCTGGGTTCGTCCATCCACCCAGGTCTTGCAATTTCTGTGGTAAGTCCCAGTGATATATAGTCACCATCGGTTTTATGTTATACTTTAGCATCTCGTCTATTAAATTATTGTAGTATAACACGCCAGCTTCATTTATTTTATCTGGGAAACTTGTAGGCAATATTCTGGTCCATGACAGGGAAAATCTGTAAAAGTCGAGGCCTAATTCTTGCATCATTTCGACGTCTCGTTTATGCTGGTGATATGAATCGTCAGCTATGTCTCCAGTAGAGTTGTCAAGTATAGGACTTGGTGAAATGTGGGTGTAAGTGTCCCATATATTTTCTGACTTTCCTAAAAACAAATATAACAATTAATTAAAAGAAAAGTGTAACATATAATAAAGTAGTACCTTTATTTGTGCGATTAATATGATTATACAGATTATTCTAAAATATTTAGAATAAACTAAAAATTTTACCGTCTTCATCCCAACCCCCTTCCACTTGGTAAGAAGCTGTGGCTGAACCAAACAGAAACCCATCGGGAAATTGTCTCACGTCCTGGCGGTCGAAAGCAGCTCCTGATTTTGATGAATATATAATGCAAAAAAATGCTATCAAGCTAAAAACACAAATAAAAGTAAGTTTGTAAATATAAACATTGAAAATTTGAGAATCCAAGTAGAAAGAAAATTTATTATTAATACATAGCAGATAAATAAAAGGTTTGAATATGCAGCAGGTCAAGAGACAATTCGTAGTATTTATTTGAATATGTACTTACACCGGTCTCCATATTAATACAAATACCATTTTATTGGTTGCTTGTTGAATTCACTAGACATGTGATACTGTTTATTATATTTGTGACATTTATATAATAAATACTAGTACTTGATTCTGGATCAACATATCAATCATGAATAATAAAATAGTAGGTGCTCAAGTGTTATAGGACGTACGTAAAATTGACAATAAAATGCATATGATTTTATTTGATGAGATACGAATATTTACTAACACACTAACATTGAGAATTTTTCACTACCCATAGTAACAATATCACGTCACGTATGAGAACCAACAACATTTTTTTTTGCTTTTGTATATACATTTATTGGGAAAAGTTGTTCAAAATAATGGATTAAATCACCCCGTACAATATGTACTTAATTAAAAGGTACCTTGTATATATCCTTATCCTTGTATAATCCTCTAGGTGTTTGGCAGTACAGCTCGGTTTTGTTAAACAGCTGAATATCGTTGAGCTAGATTGTCAATGGGTCACGTTTAATAAACCAGCTAACCATGTTTAGACCGCAGAATAGGTTATTTGCAGGCATGTTATTAACAAAAAAAATTATGACGGGGCATTAAGACGATACACGGAGTCCAGTGCCAAAAGTGGCCGTTTTTCGCAAAAATGCTAAAGCTTAACGTTCTCACTTTGAAGTTTAGGTTTTAGTAGCTCAAAATTTTAAATGATATCTCCGTTTCCTTACAAATAATTAATTTAAAATGGGGGCAGCACTGGACTCCGTGTATCGTCTTTAAATAAAACCTCAAATCAACTTCTTATAATGTAATCTAGTCTCCAACATCATAGAACACCAATATGGAATGATACAAAGTTCGATGCAAGTGGATACAGAAATACAGTAAATTCTCCATCTTGCCGGAAGGCGGGCGTCGAAATAACTATATGGGAACCAAGCTGAAGATCTGCTTTATTTTTCCTAACCATTTGCAGTCCAAAATCATAAACGATGTCTCCGATATCTCTCGATGAAAACAGCTTACTCTCGGAACACTGTGAAGAATTCCGAACTAAATCTACAATCTTACGTCGGCATTGATGAATATAAATCGTTTATGCCATTCTGCGTATGAGGTGTCAGTTATTTAACGCTGTTTTACGAAACCGAGCTGTAATGCCAAACAGCTAGAGGTTGAGTGAATTAGCGGATTATACCATTTAACTGCGACATATACATACAATTAAAACAATATTATTTTCGAAATAAAAATTAACAGACTTTAAAAAAGGGTGAAGGTTATCAATTCAGCAGAATCTTTTTTTTATGTATGTTCCCCGATTACTCGAAGACGCCTGGATCGATTTGGAAAATTCTTTTTTTTTGTTTGAAAGGGTATAACGTTCTAAGTCATTCCATAGAAATTTTATTTGAATCATTAGCGTGGTTTGTTTTTTAAACGAAAATAACTAGAAAAAATATGTCGTCTAAGTATATCTACAATGTTTATTTTTCTGGTATTGTATGTATTTAGCTTTTCTGTTAAAGAAGACGGTTTTTTGTTTTAAAAAAATATTAATAAATTAATTATGTTGAGATCAAGTTAAATACAATATTTCTGAAACAAAAATTAATATTTGTGCACTATGCTCACACTGCATTGCATGTAACTGTGTATGTCTGTACGCAAGTTTGTCCTGTCTGTGTGTACCGTAGGCGAAATAAAGAGTTATATAAAAAAAAAAATAAGAGCAGCCTGTTTATAAAATTTGGTTATCTTTGCTAAACTGTTGTCATGTGCAAAGTATGTCGAACAAATATCTACGAGTATATTGTATCTTACAGGTATATTAATAATTGCAAGGTCAACATATTAGCAACATATAGTTATGATATCATCGAACTAACCTTGCTAGTAAATGAAACTTGCAATTATTAATACTCCTGTGTGTATAATAATTATACACTAAGTATTACGTCTTGATCCCTATGGGGGTTGATAGAGCCTAGGGTTGTAAGATCCAAATGCAGGTAAAAGTGTTACTAGCTGCATCGTGTATAATGTCTTCGGGCAAGGCATTCCAAAGTCGCGTAACTTGAATAGTAAAAGAATTAGACATAACATTTGAACAAATAATGGAAAATGAAGACGAAGAGTATGACTGGAGCGAAGGTCACGGTCATGCCTTTCAGACTGATTGCTAAATTTGATTTTCATATGCGGAAGGAGAGAGGATTCTTTGGTATAGAAAAAAGAGAAAAAAGTGTTCAAAGCATTCTCCGCTGTTGGCGCTGACGAACAGAAATGCTAGTTAAGCTTAGATCGAAAAAAAGAAATGTATTCGTAAAAAAGTTTAAGTACATCGAAAATCAAATGACATGTCAAAAATTAAATTAGACGTTGTGAAATATTTTTATAATAGTGTCATATATCAAATAAAAGAGCTCGTTATGAGAATCTCAAATATATATTTTTTATAATTATAAAAAAAATAGTTTTGATTTTATTCGAAACTGCTGAGCATAAAATTTTGAAAAAAATACGAAATATAGTTCATTGCTTGTAGATTACAGGAAAACCTATAAGAATTCAATCAATTGTACGGAACCCTCTACACGCGAGTTTAACTCGCACTTGGCCGGTTTTTTGCCTTACTTTAAAGCTTGTCAAATAAGTTGCCTGCTTTATCTCGGGTGGCAACTTATTAAAGACTGCCGGCCGTATAACGTGAGTCGGTCTGTCCGTCTTTGCAAGTCTATGCGGTATCGGATGCAATCGGTCCACATCGCAAAGCGCCTTGTCATGCACATCCGTCTGTCTTTGGTACTCATGCTGGTTGCTAAAGACATTAGTTGCTACCTGTAGGATGAGAAGGGATGGCAGTGTGAGGATTCCGAGGCTTTTAAAGAAGGGTCTGACGGTTGTTCGCTGGGACACGTGCACTATCGCACGGACTGCACGCTTTTGCATGCAGAGTGCTCGTTGCCATTCCGCAGCGCACCCCCAGACATCTACGCCATACTGCTAAACAGACTGCACTAGCACAAAGTAAGTAGACCGTGCTAACTCCCTATGCACCACATACGCCAGTCGTCTTAATGCGAAGCTAGTACTTGCCAATTTGCCACACACTTTATCAACTTGTGTTTCTCAGGTAAAGGCGCTATCAAGTTGTATTCCTAGGAAGGTAATATTATCCACCTGATGTTCAATAATTGTTCCTTGGATAGCAACCGATAGTCGTCTCGGTCAATTCCCTCCAAGGCTAAAGTGCAGGAATTTAGTTTTGCTCGTATTTAGTACTAACCCGTATGGCGAACCATTGAGCTACCTGTTCAGCAGCCTCATTTAATTTAGCTTCGAGCTCGTCAACACTAGGTGCGCATACTACCACCGCGACATCATCAGCAAACATGAAAATTTCACCAGCTTTTACAGAGTCTGGTACCTACCAGACTCTGTAAAAGTCTGTTCTGTTTTCCCTGCTAATTGACCTCAATTAGCAGGGAAAATAGAATATTTGAAACTGATGAGCCCTGCGGCACTCTCATCGTCCTAGTTAACGGATCTGATCTCACTTTGCCGCCCTCACCAACCACAACCTTTGGGAGGAGGAGGCCTTTGGGAGAGCAAGTCCACAAGTAAGTTCTTAGCTTTCCCATCATTGCCGTAGTGGGGGAGTTTTGCTTACAGCAGAGGATGATCAGCTACGTCAAAGGCCTTCGATAGATCTCAACTGAATACCACCACATGCTGACGCTGCTCGCGGGCTTCCATTACTCATCGCACTACCTGCCTAATTAATGGCGTCGTTTATCGTCCTTTACGATATTCGTATTGGCGGTCTGACAGCGCATCAAATGAGTTTAAGTACTTTGTTAGTCGAGCAGATATACCATTTTCATTCAACTTTGATATCGTTGGTGTTACGGAAAGAGGTCTAAAATTATTAATATCTGCAATGCTTTCCTTGCAATATATGTACATATAGGTGCAATTTTATTTTTTATTTTGTTTAAGAGGCGTGGGATATACCCCTTCCCTGATACACTGACTGAACAATTTTGCTAGCACTAGCGATAAAGGTATCGCTGCAGTCTTCAAAAGCTACATCGATATTTCATACATGGTTTGTGCGGTATACGCAAGGTTATTATTTCGTAAACCTCCGGAGTACTAAAATATTGCAGTCTTTGTGAGCGATCTGCAGGAGGTCGCGCAGCATGCAACTGAGCACAAGCTTGTTTTATGTCCAACAAGCCACGGCAGCACCTACGCACCCTTTATTCATGGCATTTACAGCATCCAGCTTCGAGCCAAATTTACTTCCATCCATTACGACGGTAAAATCAGTTACCAATCGACTTACAATTCCCATCTCCCTATTAATAATTTTCCACATATCTTTACATTTGTTTTGTTACTAGCTTTTGCCCGCGGCTTCACTCGCGTATCCCACGGGAACATTACTTTTTTCCGGGATGAAAATGATTTTCCTTATGTCCTTTTCAGTACTCCTAACTATGTGTATGCGAATTTTCAAGAAGATTGGTTTAGTAGATAAAGCGTGAAGAGGTAACAAACAAACAAACAAACAAATATACAAACTCACTTTCGCATTTACAATATTAGTTAGGATAGCAGATAGGATAACTCTTGTCTATAGACTTTTTCATACAAAAGTACAACTAAGTCCATAATTTTTTCGAGTTCCTAGCGTTAGTCTCATTGGTTGGGTTTATCAATATGAGAAAAAAACCCACACAAGTGAACTTAGTCAGTGGAGTATGTGTGTCAGCTTTTTATGAGTTTTTTTTTTTTCTTACATCAGTATTTCTGAAGTTATTTTATAAAATAGGCAAAAATTGACCATAAGGTGAGAGCGCTACTCGTAATTGAAGGTAGATTTTTCATTTACTGAAAACTACATACTAGTCCTGTAGATAAAGGAATATAGGTTCTTTTTTATACTATCGCTAGTTCGTTGGGTGGTAAAGATTGAAACTCTGTTCCATGCAAATATTATTAAAATTTAATAAATCCAAGTTTTAATACTATAAAAATTAATGTCCCTCATCGATGGCCATGACGGTGGTGTCAGGTTCGTAGCTCCAGTCGAGCGCACGAGAGCGCACGATCTCCTTGTACACGAAGGCGGACTTGCGCGGCGTACGAGTGCGCGCAGGGTCCTCGTAGTCTACCTCGTACAGACCGAATCTTTCACTGAAATCATGTGGATTTTATATTTTTTCTCCCGAATTTTTCACATATTTATTCACCTAACAATTTCCTAAGTATCTTAAGACATATTGAAATTAAATTACAATATACTAGTATGTATTTACCTAAGTATCACTTAAAATTTTAAATACTAAACAATATATGGCGTTTATCGCTTTATAAAATTTGTATTTATTTAAACTTTATTGTTCCACCATACAAATTGTTTTACAATTGGCGGATTTAAAGCTAAAAGCGCTCTCCTAGTCAACCATAGGGATAAACAGATAATTCGTTGCGGCGCAAAATAATTAAATACTTTCATATAACATACCAAATAATACATACACATGCATATATACTTATAATGTATTATTTGGAATGTTATATGTAAGTATTTAATTGTTTTGCGCCGCAATGAATAATAATACAAGTTAACAATAAAGGTTAAATAAAAATAAATAATTTAACATTGTCTCAATAACAAATTAACCAACTTACGTGTATCCCTGCATCCATTCAAAGTTATCCATTATACTCCAAGCTGTGTAACCTACGATTTCAGATCCTTCATCCATAGCATCCAGCATAGCATTTAAATACTGTTTGTAGTAGGTAACTCTGTCTTCGTCTGCTAGTCCACCATAGCTGGCAAATCCATTTTCAGTGATAAATACTGGAATGTTGTTGTAGTATTCTCTTATTTGTGTAAGAAGATTGTAGAAACCCCATGGAACGCACTGAAATTTAATCACATGGTTAGTTTAGAAAAGTGTTATTATATTATTGAGGTATAAAATATTATATACCCATACAAAATGACAGCTTTCTAGTACTAAAATTCTCTGAACTGACGGACATATCGAAACTATAAGAATTCCTTGTAGGGACTTCAGAACTCTAAAGAGAACTAAAGGTTTTATTTAAAATAAATATTTACATAGCTAAATAAACATAATTAATTATTAACAAAAAATTAGAACATAAAAAATTGCAAAAAAAAGACTAACTATACAGGGTTATTTTTAATTAACCGGCAACCTTTTTGGAGCAAGTTCAGTCCGTGATACTGAACTACTTTCCATAAAAACAATTATCGAAAAACGAAAACAAAATTTCGTCCTCCCATACAAAATCTATTTGGTTGAGCGCCAATTTGTATGGAAAGTCGAATTTTTTTCTTCGTTTTTAATAATTGTTTTTATGGAAAGTGGTTTAGTATCATGGACTGAACTTGCTTCAAAAAGGTTGCCGGGTAATTAATTAAATTAAAAAAATAATAATTTAAGAATATATCTACAAATAAAAAGAACTAGATGAGTACCTTAACCATATCCGATGCCCCGATTTTCCATTCTTGGCTTTGATACATCACAGTTCCCACATCATCTAGCGTAGACGGAATAACATACTGGCCAGCTACCGACTCGTTTTTGTACACGTAGTAGGTGGAATAATGATTTAATCCAAAGTAATCTGAACTTCCCCTAATCATTTCGATCTCTTCTTGTGTGAATGCAGGTAATCTAGACCTGGCAAATCCTTGTTCGGCACTTTTAGCTGCTACTCTTTCTTTCATGATTGGAGGAAAGTCGCCAGATTCCGAGAATATGGGATGAGCATAGATGCCCCACTGAAATACAAAATAAAAGGCATAAACGGTGAAACATTAACTCGAGAAACAATAGGAATGTGGTCTGGGTCCGAAAAATTGTATTTTATTTAGTCCGTCAGGATTATCCAAAAATAATGGACCCATATTTTTTGGTTTATCAAAGTAGTGAAAATTCACTAAGATACAGCGCGTCGAAGTTTCAGACTAGGGGCGATTGACGTCACCGTCAAGTGAAAATCGTACTTGATCGTGACGTCATAAGGAATTTAAATGCACTGTATATTTGTTATTATTTGCTAATCAGAAAAAATAAAAAAATATGTACAAAATATTTTTTAATAATCTACCTGATGAGCTAAAGATATTTTTTAGTCCACATGCGTATTTTTGGCGTTAAGCACACTTACATTGAATTGCGTAGTTTCTTCCGCAGCTACAGCATGTTCTTCACTGTCTGGTTCATACCACTGCGCGCTTAGAGTAATAAATATAGAACCACCTTGTGTAGGTCTAAACTCTTGGTCGTACACGTGATAAGTTTTTGCATGAGCGAGCAGTAAATTTTTGGCACACATGTAATCAGCGACACCTGAAATGGTATAAGCAGGTGCCAGAGTTCCTCCGGCGTAACCCTGGTAGCAGATTTCACGAGGCTCGTTCATTGTGATCCAGTACTTGACTCTATCTCCAAAAAGTTCAAATACAGTTCGTGCATAGTCAGAGTACCAAGTGACCATTTCAGAATTGGTCCATCCACCCAACAACTGTAATTTCTGCGGAAGGTCCCAGTGGTACAGCGTTACCATAGGCTGAATGTTGTATTTCAGCATCTCATTTATGAGGTTGTTGTAATATTGTACTCCTGCTTCGTTAATTTGATCCGGAAAACCTGTTGGTAAGATCCTACTCCAGGATAGTGAAAATCTATAAAAGTCGAGTCCAAGTTCTCTCATCATTTCAACATCTCTTTCGTATTGGTGATAGGAATCGTCAGCTATATCTCCCGAGGACTGGTCCTTTATAGGGCTTGGATTTAAATGAGTAATGTAGTCCCAGATGTTTTCAGATTTGCCTTAAACAGAAATATGGATATAGATATTCCATTATTCAATATCTATGTATAAATTGTAAAAACTATTTTCGTGCAAAGCTTAAGGTGAAGATATAGGCAAATGACCTTGAAGTGGCGCCCTCATTTGAAATAAATTGTTAACTCGTAAATATGGAGATAATTTCCATATTACTCTTCGTCATGCACTAGATAGCCCTTTAAATTATTTTATAAACCACCGTTGAAAGTATTTACATTAGTCCGTCTAGCTTTAAAACTTGCCTCCGCCAAAAGTTGCCACGGCAAGTTTTAAAGCTAGACGGATCACCAATAATAGTTTTAACGGCAGTTCATAAAATAATTTAAAGGGCTATCTAGTGCATGACGTAGAGAAATATGGAAATTATCACCATATTTACGAGTTAACAATTTATTTCACACTTCAAGGCCATTTGCCTATATCTTCGCCTTAAGAAATCAAGTAACTAGTAATATATTTAAAATTTATTCTTAAGGTGACGTTGGTTCACAATTTGCAAAACTGTGCGTGTTTTTGAAAAATCACTGTTATTAAACTACCACAGTTTATTACTCAAAAAATTTACATAAAAATTTTAAGGATTTTTTTCAGGCACCCACAATAGCCAAAACACGATTAAGTATTGTTGGCTTGATAGAAAAAAATCACAAACATACCTCTAAATTTGCCTAAATTTGCCTTTATAATACGTATTACTATTTTTATTACAATCACCTTTTTATATGAAAATTATACCAAAAAATGTATTATCTAAATATCTATTCGTTGTGGCTACAGAAAAAATATAAACATAATACAAAAAAAATAATAAATAAAACACTGCGAAATATCGTCGAGCACGGCTCCGGGCCTTCCTTCACTCTCGATGAATATTTCACTGTGTTTTATTTATAATTTTTTTTTGTATTATATTTATAAATTTTTTTGTGTTGATTGGTATGATTGTATAAAATAGTTATACGTATTATAAAGGCAAATTTAGGCAAATTTAGAGGTACGAGTATGTTTGTGATTTTTTTCTGTCGAGCCAAAAATGCTCAATCGTGTTTTGGCTATTGTGGGTGGGTGTCTGTACAAAATCCTTAAGATTTTTATGTAAATTTTTTGAGGAATAAACTGTAGTAGTTTAATAACAGTGATTTTTCAAAAACATGCACAGTATTTCAAATTGTGAACCCACGTCACCTTAAATATATTTTACATTATACCGAATTACGAATCTTTCGAACAGTTTGAAGAATTTGACGACCTCCTTGGTGGTTAACACGCTAGTCCGCCAATCCGGAGGTTTTGGGTTCGATCCCCAGCCTGGGCATGTTCAATAATGACCTTTTTCAAATTGTTCCGAGTGTTATGTTTATTGGGTGATATGTTGTGTCTATATAAGTATTTATTATAAAATATAGTATCGCTGAGTTAGTATCCCATAATACAAGTTTCATCTTACTCGTACTTTGGGGCTAGCTCAATTGTATTATTTGTCCCTATCTATCAATTTTTGTTTATTTATTTTAATCCTTTCTCACCATCTTCATCCCAAGCGCCTTCAACTTGGTACGACGCCGTTGCAGCTCCGAATAGAAATCCATCCGGGAAATATCTCACATCGTTTTTGCTACCGACTATTTTGCACTCGATGAAAGACGATGAAGTCAGTAAAAATCTGTAATAAACATTTTATTTATATTAGTTAATAATATATAGTATAAATAGATGTTTATTATAATACAGTTTCAATTAAATTAAAGCTAAATGATATATTTTTTTTTTATAAATTAAAACTTATAAGTACATCTAAGAACTAAAACTAAAAAAATTACAAACTATTTAATTCCACTAAGATATTAGATCCCTCGGCAGCGTGGCCAAAAGGCTGGCAGCATTTCCACGTTGTATGGCAATGCTGATTCTTTGTGCCAGATCTTTGGTCACGGGATAAAATAGTATATATATAGTAAATAAAATGTTTTGTAATTTATAATAAGTTAAAATTCTGGCGCGTAGGTATATTGACCTGTTTGTATGTTCAAGATAGAATGTAAACAGAATCTGCTAGGGTGATTTTGACGCGGTTTTCAACTAAATATGTATGTACTGCATTAGTTATAATTAGGTAGACATGCCCTTCTATTCCGTATTAAGCTGAGGCTAACCAAGGCTAACTAAAAAGATTAAATGGTAACGTAAATCGGCAAGTACATTTTGAAATAGGAAATAAATAAAGTCATCCAAAAGAAAGAAAACAGCAAAATATTTAAAAACTTCAATACACAATACTATCACGTCTTTTTCCCTGATCAATGTAAGACCAATGTAAAAAGAAAGTATAAATTGATTTCGCAAACATTATCTACTGATACTATATAATGTTATTATTTTATTAAAACCTACATAAGATAACTCCGTAATTAATTAATTTAACGACCGACCAGGTTTGGAGATGATCGTCTAAATCTATGGAAACCTGGTCGGCCTTTTCCGACTATATTACGTAAGTCAACCGGTTTAAATTAATTAATTACAATGTAATGTTTTAAAAAACAAAATGAAAGCAAGTTTTTTAACAAATATTAGGTACTCACAGTAAACCTAGATTTTTCAACATGTTGTAACGATGGATGTTACCTTTACATGAATGATATTGTTTTGACTTTATATACTTTTAAAGAATAACACAACACTTATGTAAGTCAAGATAATTTCAGTCTATATTATCTAACGTTGACGTGCAGTGGATAAGTAATAAAAAGCCTTATCAACTTGTTATGTCTCGAAACCAATATGTTCCATAGACACACTCATTTTTTGTTTTGTGATATTTCGTAATTCACACTATCAACAGTCCCCATATGTCACACCCCGTTTAGGTATCGAATATGTACCTACATTATTACTTTGCGCGCTGCCGGCCCCTCGGGGTGGTAAATTCAGTTATAGGAATCGTATGTCCAGAGAGGAAAGAATGAAATTGGCCTGCAATGGATGTCTAGGTATGTAAACGAAAAGGTGCTGAGTTCTGACGTGATCTAAATTAAACCATATCGCTAACGACATTGAGTAGATATTTCTTTGAATTTCTTTGTTGAGTGAGACTTCTGTACGTGAGTATTAGTCTCTATTCTGTGCCCATAGCCTAGACTTTTCTATACAAACGTAGTATACCTTTTATTTTGAAATGACATGTCAGATTTCGGCAGTAGGTACGAGTATTTTGTAATTTCAAATAAATTGCTTCAAACTGGTTTTCGACAGTCAAAATATGAACTTGAAAGAGAATATATATATATATATATATACTGATGATGGTCAAATATATACACCATATTTTACACCGTGTGGTTCGGGGTCAGGATAGGACCACTCCATCTCTTCCTGTGGATGTCGTATAAAAATAGCACTTAAATCTCGTGCTACAATAGCATTCCTAAGGAGGATTGACGTCAGGCAAGCGGCCGGTCGTAAAACTATATTATAGCCAAATAGTTTAAAATTTTCCGGCTATTTCTTCTTGAACTTGTTAGATTTTTGGCATCCTGGGTGACCATTGATATGCATATTATATTTGGAAAATAAAAAGCGGGAAAACGCACGAAGCAGAATAGCTGAGGATGCAACCGGGAATCCGATCTGATGAAGAAGACATTATACCATGTTTGACCATCAGTATGGAAACCTTTTACACCTTAGGCTAGATAAATGACTTTTCTTTGAAATCACGAAATTGTGCTGAAATCTGACATGTTGTTTCAAAATAAAAGTTAGCTGTAAGGGAGTCCCCACACTGATCGACGCGGAATCGGCTTTAGCCGGTCAGAAAAACCTTTATGTCAATGGAATAAGGGCGTCGCTAATGCCATTCGCTTCGGCTCGGCGCGGACGACGCTACGCAACTACGGCCGGCGGCGAAATGAGCAGTTTGCCGGTTATCTGATCGCATCCGTATGCCGCTGAAAGTAGCCGAACACCCACGTCGACGCGTCTACAGCAGTCGTTTGTAAGATTTCGGCTTCGAAGACGGCCGTAATGGCGTTGATATGATCTGCTCGCACGGTTTCATCTCCCACGGCAGCCGAACGGCTCCCGAACTGTCCGCTCGTATGTTTTCCTCTTCGAAGGTAGCTGAACGGTGCCGTAAACAACTGAATGCACGGGGTGCAGGCGATCTCAGTTTGTAAGTAAGCTCGCTGCGGTTGCTGTGTCATTGTTTATAGTTTTTTAAAGTTAAGTAAGTGAGTGCGACTCACAATACACCTTAAGTTTGCGTTTGTGGACATTCTGACAGCTTTTCATTAGCATTCGCGGCGGCGTTTATCCGGATGATTAGACTACCAAACGGATATAAACAGCCATCCTAATGGCCGTTCGGACGAGTTTAAGGTCATTCGAAAGAGTCGGCGATCGTTCGGAGAAGTCGACGGCCGTTCGGAGGAGTCGACAGCCAAACGCAAGTGATTAACCGCTGCAACGGCTATCCGGAGGAGTCGGCGACCGGTTGCCTGTGATCAGCCGACGCGACGGACGATTGGCGTTAAGCCGAGTAGTGTGGTGATACGCTCTCGGCTTAAGCCGATTCCGCGTCGATCAGTGTGGGGACTCCCTTAGACGTTTTATGGGAAAGTCTGATTCAGTCCAGTGTAAAGGGACTCTTGAGAATCTTTAATTTGTAGGTACAAAGACTACAGACTTGTATTGTGTCATCGACATCTTAGATCTTCTAGAACGAACGAAATTTTGTGCGTATACTTAAATGTAGTATTTTTTTTATTCAGAAGTGAGAGAGTCGAGATAGAAACAAGGAAATACATCTATCCAAAGATAAATATATGATAGGAAATAAAAGATTGTGTTGGCGATTGTGATCTGCCGTTAATAGTGGTTGTTGGCGCAGATAGCTAAGATTACGTTCAGCTACCAAGAAATGTTACTAACTACGCTCTTGGTACGAGTCCGGCAATCCCACCGGCAACAAACAAACACACAAACAAACCTACGCAGTCTGCTACCACCCTGGATAAGGTCCAGGGAACCTCCTAACCTAATTATGAGTTAAACTTAATTCTAATTAAATGTAATTACACTAATTACAAATGGGAAACGATCAAAGATAAAACTTACCGCTTATTATCGTATTAGGATAATTAGTGATCTGATTAAAAGTTCGATGACGGTTATATTCGTTGTTTTTTTGTTCCTTTGTCTTTTATCCCAAAAGGTTTTGGGAACAATTAGACCAATGGCACATACACATATACGGAGTAGAAAGAGTTTTATTGTCTAAACACAACAGACCACCTGTCACGTGATAAAGATGGGCGGATGGTTGCCAGGTTCTTCCGTCAGGGCCTCCACTGCAGTAGGGTTGCCATTTGCGTAAACATCATCTAAGTATTTTGTTGACAGAGGTTTGTATTTCGGCCTTTAAGTACTTAATTGTGTGTTTGTAAGTCATCTCCGTTATTGTAAACCATGGTTTAAAGTTCAGGGTAAACAATTGTATTGATAGAAGTAACAATAATGAGCTAAGAAGAAAACGACGAATTTATTAGACTGTGTAAAACTACCATTCAACTGCGACATAACTATATCCAAGTCCGCCGAATACTTCTAGTATTAAATTCGGAAATGTTTGAATATTATATCTATTATGTAATACATACTTGATATTTATCTAAAAGTCGGTAGGTAAGTATCTGAGATATTGGTATGTACTCGTATCAAATGATATCGGTATCCTTTTTTATCCATAACCTTTTTCATGAAAAACACGTAAATGTAAATGTAAAAAACCAGGCAAAGTATTAGGCAATAGTAAAATAAATGGATAATCCAAATACAGGAACAATCTACTTATTTAAGCACGCGATCAGTTCATACCCCGAAGGGAAAATAACTCTGTATTCCTAGTTCATCACATAATAGGTATATGTGATGAACTAGGAATACAGAGTCCTTTTACCTTACAGTTGACGTTTCTAAGTGTCGAGTGCGGAATGACCAAAGTACTCAAACTAAATCATGAAATAAGAAATAGTGAAAAAGGGCCACGTGAGTGGAACGTGGTATTTTTAGTACTGCATCTTGAACCCTAAAAAAATTGTATTTGTGTGTCTAACGCGCACTACACAGGTCTTGTACAAGTGGCAACTAAAACTGGCTTCTAAAATTCGGTTAATTTTTATGAAACACTCATTCTTTGTCCTTAAATTCTTTGTTAGCAGGTTTTGTTTTAATTCAAGGAAAGTAACCAGTTCCTAGTAAATTTTCTATTTCATTATTAAATATACATAGGGCGCACTGTAAGTTTCCGAAACTGGCCACTTACATAAACAATATTTAAAATTTATTGCAAAATTTGAAAATAGAACTCTTTGGCTGTAGAATGCAGTTTGTTTCATCTGACTGTCTTTTGTTTTTACCTTGTGGCGCCATTTAAAAAATTGTGTGTCTGCATCAACATGGATTTAACTCGGGAAAATTTTCGTAGTATGATTTTCTACGATTTTAAGTGTAATTTGACAGCTCAACAGAGCATCGCTCGGCTTGAAACAGCTTTTGGCAATGAAGCACCATGCAAGACAACTGTTTATAGCTGGTTTGCAGAATTCAAGCGTGGTCGTATCAATCTCAGTGACGAATCTCGCGATGGTCGGCCGTCCACCGCTGTGACCAACAAAAACATCAATGCTGTGCGCCGTATGATTGAAACAGACAGGCATGTGACCTACCATGAAATTCGCGCATCCTTAGAAATAGGCATGAGTCAAATACAATTAATCCTACACAAACATTTGGGTGTGAGAAAGCTGTGCTCGCGGTGGATCCCACACAACTTGACCGAGGCTCAAAAAACGGACCGCGTCACTTGGTGCAGTGCCATGCTTACCAGATTCAACGAAGGTGCGTCAAATTTGGTGTGGGACATAGTAACAGGTGACGAAACATGGATTTATTGCTACGATCCCAAAACAAAGCAGCAATCGAGCGTATGGGTCTTTCAAGATGAGCCGAAACCAACCAAAGTGGCGCGCGTGAAAAGTGCATCTAAGCGGATGATTGCTTCTTTTTTTAATAAAACTGGACACGTGGCTACTGTTGCTTTAGAGAATCGTCGTACAGTGAATAGTGACTGGTACACGACCATTTGTTTGCCGGAAGTTATTGACGAACTCCGTAAAAATAACCGTAAACGCCGTATCAACCTGCACCACGACAATGCTAGTTCTCACACGGCCAGACAGACAAACGACTTTTTGAAGGCGGAAAATGTAGAACTCATGAGTCATCCTGCATACAGTCCCGACCTGGCACCTTGTGACTTTTTTCTGTTCCCAAAAATTAAGAACCAATTACGCGGTCAACGATTTTCATCACCAGAAGAGGCTGTCGAGGAGTATGAAAAACACGTTTCAGAGGTCACCACAGAGGAGTGGCACAAAAGTTTTCAAAACTGGTTTCATCGAATGAAAAAGTGCATAGACGCCAAGGGAGATTATTTTGAAAAACAACAAATTAATTTTTTTACCTTTAATAGTATTTTTTCATATTCATTCCGGAAACTTATAGTGCGCCCACGTATAAGGAAAAAATATAAAGTATAATTTATTTTTTATTAACAGTCGTTGGTCATTACTATATGTGTCGTTTAATGTCCCTCATCGATGGTCATGACGGTGGTGTCAGGTTCGTAGCTCCAGTCGAGCGCACGAGAGCGCACGATCTCCTTGTACACGAAGGCGGACTTGCGCGGCGTGCGAGTGCGCGCAGGGTCCTCGTAGTCCACCTCGTACAGACCGAATCTTTCACTGTGAATAAAAAAGAAATACGGGTTTCTAAAATTAATTCCTTTAGGTATGACAAAATGACGGTCTCCCTATAATAAAGTAAGTTTCATAAAAATGCATCAATTCTTATATTGGTAAATTAACAATACTTCAACGAAACCAGTTTTGTATAGGCGAAAAACATATTCTCTATATGTTTCAAAATTTCAATTTCGAACATAGCCAAAGATGTAGTTATTTACAAGATTTCAATAAAATTATATATAATTTTTGGTCTTACGTGTATCCACGTTTCCATTCAAAGTTATCCATAAGACTCCATGCAGCATAACTTCTGATATCACAGCCGTCTTCTACAGCATCGAGTAGGGCATTGAGGTATCCTCTATAATATGTTACTCGATCATCGTCGACCAAACCGCCATAGCTAGCCAAACCGTTTTCAGTGATGTACACGGTTGGGTTATTGTACTCTTCTTTTATTTTCATGAGCAAATTGTAAAATCCCCATGGCGCATACTGAAATGACATATTTTTTTAAATTTCACCTCGCAAAGAAAAAATTGTTAAAAAGTAGATGTTAAATAGGTATTTATTTACTTACTAAAATCATGTTCGATTCGCCTAATTGCCACTCGGGTAATTGAAAACTCGCTACTCCAATGTCATCTTTATACGAAGGAACATTATAAAGACCAATCACAGACTCATTTGCATAGCTATAATAGCTCGTATAGTGATTGAGTCCAAAGAAATCGGCCGATCCACGAATGTAGTCTATTTCTTCTCGACTAAGATCAGGCAGCCTGGACCTGGGGAAGCCCTGTTCTGCACTTTTGGTTGCAATTCTTTCTTTCATCAATGGGGGGTAGTCACCATTTTCAGAAAATATAGGATGCGCATAAGTGCCCCACTGAAACAATACAAAAACTTACGTAAGTTTAGCATTAAATAATTTAAATGAACACAATTTGTTAATTAATGACGTTTACAATAACTCGTCACGGAAAGAGGGTGGCAATCAGAAAGGGGGTGGAAGTATGTAGGTACTCATCAATATAAATAACTTTTTTACTGTGTGAATAACTTTCACCCCTTTTCGGGTAATTGCCCCCTTTACGTTACACTTTGTTGTATAAAGAAATATTTACTTACATCAAACTGGTTGGCAATCTCTGCCGCCATAACATGTTCTTCGGAAGCTGGTTCGTACCAAGCAGCACTAAAAGTGATTCCGATTTGACCGCCCTGAGTTGGCTTGAATTCTTCATTATACACGTGATACGCCTTAGCATGAGCCAACAAAAGATTTTTAACGCAAATATACTCAGGTATTCCCGTCCAATTTAGCATTGGTGCTAAATAATCCGAACCATAAGATGCGGTGCACACACAATATGGTTCATTAATAGTAATCCAATTTTTTACTCTATCGCCGAAATTTTCAAATAAGACACGAGCATAATCAGCGAACCAGTCAACAATATAAGGGTTGGTCCAGCCACCAAGTTCCTGCAGTTTCTGTGGCAAGTCCCAGTGGTACAGTGTCACCATAGGCTCAATATTGTACTTGAGCATTTCATTTATTAAGTTGTTGTAGTAAGCTACTCCAGCTTCGTTTATTTTATCGGGAAAACTAGTTGGCATGATTCTGGTCCATGACATAGAGAATCTGTAAAATTCAAGACCCAATTCCCTCATCATTTCCACATCTCTTTCATATTGGTGATAGGAATCGTCTGCTATATCACCACTTGAATTATCCCATATAGTTGATGGAACTTTGTGGGTTGCATGATCCCAGATATTTTCTGATTTTCCTGAAAATAAAATTTGTTTTTTTTAAAGAAATTCTTTTTATTTCTTAACTTATCTCCTCTCTACATCGTGTCGGGAAAGCATGTGAGTCTTTTCCATTTACCTCTATCCTTTGCCTTTGTCTAATTACCTTTATAAACATCAAATACTGAAGTTCATGTATATTGGTTGTACTGTACATACCATCCTCATCCCACGCACCCTCGACTTGGTAGGAAGCTGTAGCTGTACCAAACGTAAACCCATCCGGGAACTGTCTCACTTCTTGCTTGTTTGCTGTCTTGCAGTCGCATAGCGCCAGCAAAGCTAATAAAACTCTGAAACAACGTATATTTACAGAATTTGCTGTATTTTAAAATATAAACAAAGTTAAATTAGAGTATAGAGGTATATATATATATATATATATACTAAAATCGGAAAAATTTAGTACTTACATGTTACACAATCTGGTCTTCATTTTCAAGTGTGTGTTTCCATCAACGCTCAAAAGTTCTTTGTATTTATACCTACGCCAAAATATTTGCCGATATCTGTGATATTTGACAACTTAAGATAAGTACACCTTGTAGGTAAGTACTTCAATCATTATCATCCGAGCCTATTCTCGATTGCATCCTCAGCAGTAATGCTTCAGAGCCCGGGGTCCGCCACCTAACCTAAGTGATTACTGGTTTTTACACAAAATAAACGCTAGATGGCCTTCGGGACCCACAGCATTACGTGCCTTCCGAAGCATGGAATCATCTTTCTTTTAGGATAATCAGGTGATTCAAGCTTGCAATATCCTAACCAGAGTGGAAACAACTTTTTACAAAGTAACTATGCTTTCCCAGTGGGATTTGAAGGGCGGGTCGCTAATACTTAACCCTTAGTCACCTAGGCTGACGTGTATTTCAAACGTGTATTTCTCACCGACTTTTTTATTATTTATTGGCACAAAAAACAGTCTTACAACACAGCTTTAGCGCGTTCCCGGTTGCATCCTCAGCTGTGCTGCTTCGGAGCCCGGGGTGCGCTTTCCCGTTTTTTCCTCTTCAATCCTGATATGCCTGTCCAAGTCCACCAAGAATGACTATGCGAAATCGAGAACGACTGCCTGCCTTACGTCAACCCTCTTTGGTAATGCAGTTGTAGCACGAGATGTTTGTTGTTGATGCTTAGTCCTTTAGTCGCCTCTTATGCCCTCCACAGAAAGAGATGAAGTGGTCCTATTTTATAGGTCACACGGCACATTATTGATTAACTAACATTATTTTTGTGATTGGTTAATCTGGAATTCTTAATTAAAGAAAAAAATTGCTAAAACATAATATATTTTAGCCATTTTTATGGTTCCGTACCCGAAGGGTGCAAACGGGACCCTATTACTGAGACTCCACTGTCTGTCCGTCTGTCACAGGGCTCTATCTCTTAAACCGTAATAGCTAGACACTTGAAATTTTCACCGATTATGTATAATATTACTGTAGCCGCTATAATAACAAAAACTAAAAATAAAAAAAGTTGAAAATTAAAGGGGGTCGTCATACAAAAAATGTGTTTTCTCAGCGTTTTAACTAGATCTTTATAATGGCATTTACTAGATACTTGAAATTTTCACAGATTATGTATTACTATGGCCGCTATAACAAAAAATACTAAAAATAAGAAAAAGTTAAAAATTAAAAGTCGTCATACAAGAAACGTGTTTCTTCAGCGTTTTAAAACATTCGGAACCCTTTATGTACGAGTCCGACTTGCACTTGCCCGTTTAATTAATTAAGTAATTAAGAATTATAAAATATATTTTTCTGTGATCTATATCTGTGATCGGTTCTAAATTTTAGTAATCAGTAATAAACTGGCATTCCACACAAGCTTGCTCCTG